>JAWNOQ010000073.1:17440000-18875000 GCA_035045865.1 Drosophila austrosaltans | reverse complement strand
CGTCTTGAGCAGGCGAAAGCCCAAGTAAATGGCCGCCAAAAATATTGTAAGATAGGTGAAAACACCAAAATTATGGATACACTCTCCGGTTGGTATTATCACATCCGATAATGTGATTTTATTGGGATTGGTACTACTTGGCGCTACATCGCCAAAGAGGACATCATATTTGATGCAGTGCATCGTGAAGGTCAGCAGCCAGATAACAAAACCAAATTCCAAAACTTGAAGTATCTCATCCAACACAATCACTTGGAAGCCATGCTTTTGCTGATAATTATACATGCGGGAAAAAAATGAATCCAAATCTTCAATGTGATTCCAACGAGCCTTACTCGTTTCGGGAACTATGTGGATCATGATGCCACTAGTTCGTGGCGTATCTGTTTCATGTTCCTGATCATCGTGATGACGGTGCTGGGGATCGGACTCTAAATGCGCAGCAGCTGTGAACAATGATTTTGCGTTCTCACTGTTGCCCCTTGTTGTTTTTGTTCCCGTTGCTGTTGTTGGTGTTGCTGCTGTTGTTCTTGCCTCATCGCTTGCTACTCGAAATGGATTTGTCAGCTCCTCATCCAAGGAGCGATAGTTAATATTTGGGCTTGACATCATGCACCAAGCCCAAGGTCAAATATCTAATACAAAATTTATTTATATCACTTTGCTTGCTCGTCTATATAGTATAATCAAACAAAAAAGAAAATTTCGTCTTTGTTTTGTATTTGCTAGAACAACTGTTGCCCAACTGTTTTATCTAACTACAGAGCTGCCACACATTCTTACCATTTACACTAGCGCCACCTATAAATTCCAAAAAGCCTTACACTGCCGTCCACCTGTTAAATGTTTAGTGATGGCAACATTTTAGCTATTTTTTTATACGTTATTCAGAGTAACAAACAAACTTATTTAAGAACAATGTAAATTTAAATTTCAAAAGCGAATTTTTTGAACCTTTTGGATGCTAACGACAATAAACTAGATTCAATAATTTAATAGCTTGAGCCCAATAATGATTTGTTTTTTTTTTTTTTTTTTTTTTTTTTTTTTCAAAAATAGCGGATTTTTGCGCCTTCTCAGCGGCTATAAGTGGTTTCTGGCAACACTGTTTTATTTAAATTATAAAAAAAAAAATGAGCAAATATTCTGCGTCCTTTCCCAAAAACCCTGATGATGAAGACTACGAGGAAGAAAAGTATGCCCACATGTTGAGTACAGACTGTATGTATCCGTTGCAACCGCACCCAAAACAAAGAAATAACATTTCAGTTCTCAGATTTAGAGGACATGCCGGAGGAGCACCAAATAGACCAGGGGACGTCTGAAAATCGAATGGGAACATTGCCGGCCAATGGTCGATGCAAATGGGCCGAGGGGGAAGTTGAACTGTTTTTCGATATCATTAGAACACTAAAATTGCAATTTCCACTTAAAAGCAAAAGAAATGCCAAAGTCTTTAAAATTGTTTCCAGAGAAATGAACAAACGGGGTTGTCCTAAGACACCAGAACAGCTGAAGATTAAGTACCATCAACTGAGACGTCAATATGCTAAAACCAAGAGCGTTCCCGAAGGTCCCGAAGTATTTGAGCATTTTGAGGCATTACACGATTTGATAGAGGGAAATTGGTCAGAGCACGATATAGAGAGTGATTCCAGCGCTGGAGAAGAGGAGGAAGATGCTAATATAGACAGCGAGGAGAGAGAGGGCGGTTGGTATTATAATGTTTATCCCAATCCTTGCTAATGATTTATTCGATTGCTAGATGCTGGCCTGGATGAGTCTGGAGCCGCTAATTTTATCAATACCCGTTGCAAATGGGCTGAGGGCGAGGTGGATGTATTTCTTGATCTCATTACGTCCATGGGTCTGCAAACGGCTTTGCTGCGTAAGCGTAATGCCAAAATTTTCAAGCTGCTGTCCAAAGAGATGGCCAAAAGAAATTTTATTAAGGGACCCGACAAATTGCGCATAAAATTTCAACTCCTTAGACGTCTCTATAATAAGGTAAAAAATGGCAGCGACGAGTCCTTTGAGCACTTTGAGTCTATGCGAAAGGTTCTGGATCCCACAGAGGAAGAGGCAGCCACTGCAGGTGCCGAAGGAAATTTTAGCACCAGCAGCGAAAGTGACTTCAATGACTCTGAAGATGAGGAGAATGATTTTTCTCAGCGTGGTGGCGGTAATACCAATACAAGTCCAGCATTATATTCGAAATTAATGAACTTCTTTAATTACAGCACATTTCTGGTCAGACGAGGAAGTGGATGCCTTTCTGTTGATCATCAAGGAGAACGGCTTCTTTCGCGCACTCGATGGTTCGCGTAAACGCAATTTTAAGACTCTGGTTCACATCTCCCAAATCCTCGCCAGGCAATCCTTTAAGCGCTCACCCCATCAGCTGCGCAATAAATTGCGTCTTCTGATCAAACGCTATAGGGAGGCCAAAAAGAATGGTCTCTCTAATGTGCGCATCCTGCCACGCCATTTCGATATGTTTGAAGACCTGTTGAATGCCCCTAAAAGACAATCCATAAAGTCATCGGAATTACTTAAGCCACATCCTAGTCCTAATACAGCATCGAAGACATCAGCAAACACATTTAAACAAAAAAGGAATTTAGAAAGCGATCTGGAACATTCAAGTTCCAGTTGCGATCTACTAAGAGCTGCTGCCGCTGGGGAAAGTGATTACTACAATGCTGATGGGGATGGATTCATTTCCAGTCCAGCACAGCCAAGTCCCTTGGAGGTTCTAAGGGCCATCAGTGAGAATCACAAGCAACTTCTTGCATTCCTTAAGTCATCCAATGAAAATTTTTTAAGAGAACAGCGCGAACAGCAACGCCAATTCTTGCAAGAAATGGCCTTGATTATGAGGCAAGATCGTGAGGAGAATTTTCGCATGTTGGCGGAACTAATAGCTTCGACCAAATGACAGGCATAACTAATAGTATTAAATGTTTGGTAAAATACTACATAAGTTAATTCTATAAACCCTTGCCAAAGGGTATTCTAATGCCTCCAAATCTGTCTTCTATCTATTGAATAAAAGCCAGCTTACACATCACAATATTGCAGAGATATTAAACTTTCAAGATCTAACCTATAGTTTTGTACTTACTTACATTGTATTTCTGCATCTTGTTGAGATCATAGAACCATATGCATATAAGCTAACATTTAGACAATTTACTGAAAAGTTATTTAAAATTAAGATTAATTTTTGTTTCTTCAGTTACATAAAAGTCAATGTTAAGCTTCTAAAACTTTTATTGAATTGAATTCGAAGTTATTTGCAAAAGAGGTTTATCATTGTAGTTTCTTAATTTGTTGTTTTTTTTTTTTTGTATATTTTTTAATGGTATTTTTTCTTTATGTGTGTATTTAGTGTTTAGAATTTAGTTAATTCATATTCCTCAATTGTCTACAAGTTAGCTAAATTGTGTCTTTGTTTTGTTTTGTTTTGCTTTTTTTTTTTAAGAGATTTTAAATTATTATTTTGATATGCTACATTGGGATTCGTTTTTGTTTTTATCATTTCTTGGTGATTAATTTAACATTTTCTTATTTTGTTTTTGTTTAACATTCAAGCGAAAATGCTTTATTTATTTATAAACTTTTTTTTGTAGATTCTCGTCACAACAACTAAGCAAGCTCTCAATCTCTGATCAACATTTTCCAAAAAGTAAACCCAAATTAAAATCGAAAAACAAAAATTTAAAGAGGAATTTTTACTAACCCAGGCAATTTGCGTAAAGTTATAAGTTTAACTAAAATCTTTGATTAGTTTTTACTTTAAAGATATATGTAACTATGTGTATGGTTTGTCTTTTTCTTTTACGTTTTTTGTTTTGTTTTGTTTTTTATGCTACGCTTCAGGCACAAAGTGTATAAATTACAAATACTTCAACTAATCCATTGGTTTCTCTTGGTGAAGTAACATAACATATACATATGTATATCTATTTATTTATACGGTAATTTGTTTTCAATACCAATTTGTAGATTTGCACAAAATCTTTCGAAAATTTGGCAAAACAAATTTCAAATTGGTATTGAAAACAATTTGGTAATTATTGATTTGTATCTGTAGTATACTCTTGCAGAACATTTTCTAATGATTTTGGTCATAGCTTTGTATAATTATATATATGTACATATATATAGTTGAATCGGTTCTAAAATCCGGAAATATGCCAAAACATGCTTCTTAGGTTTATAAAAACAATTTTTTTTTTGTGCTAAGATCGGGTTAATATATTATACAGCACCAAAGCAAGAACTAAGGATATGTCAACGAAAGTTCCCTTTGAAGAAATATTCAAAAAGTCTTCCAGGAGGAAAGACTTTAGCGTTTCTAATGATATGCTAACCAATTATCGTTTTTGTAATGTATGCTTTTTTAGATTTCCTATTTATTATAATCGTAAAGTTTTAACATATATAAAAAACAAAAAGCTCTACTCTTTTTAAGTTCTTGAAATCGATCTTATGTTTAATAACTTGTATATTCTTTAAAGAAACTGCAAGGGTATATAAGCTTCGGTATACCGAAGTTTAATTTTCCGGTGTGTTTTTTCTTGTATTTTTTGGTATTATCTTTTGCGGTGTATTCGATTTCTGGAACGGCATGGCATAAAGTCTAAGAGTTAGGCTAATGCTGCTGGGCTAAGCGCTTGGCTGCTGCTGCGGCTGCTGTGTTAATGTTTATTATTAATTTGTTTTAATCTCTGGTTTCATTTATATAACAACAATAACAATTTGTGTGTTTTTAGTGGCTGGGGTTTGTTTTTTTTTTGTTTCTTTTTGTGTGTTTATGTCTTTTCTTTTGGTGTTTTGTTGTAATTTACTATTTAAGAGCTAACCGGCTCGGGCAGTGGATTCTCAGTGATGCGTATTTTGTTGCTTTGTGTGCCATAGTATAGGGTACCCGATGTATCCGTTGTCATATAGGCTCGATTCCCATTACCATTCTCCTCCTGATCCTGATCGACCAACTCATCCTCCATTTCCGATGCAACAGCACTATCGTCCGCCTCAGCATTATTATTCTCACCATGACAATTGATGGCCGTTTCCCGTAGACGTTGACCCAAACGTAAATTTAGTTGCCTTTCACGTTCCTGCATTGCCTGCATTTGTTGCTCCCGGAAATTGGCAAAGAATATCGATGAATAGGTGTGATATTTGGTGCCACAGGGTGAGCTGGCTGGCGTTGATAAAGGTGTTGCTGTGGCACAGTTTTGTTGTAGTTGTTGTGGTTGTTGTTGTTAAGTAGGGGAGGGGGGAAGGTAGTAGTAGTTTTGGTTTTTGTTATTTACTTGATTTTTTCTTTGTTATCTAAAGATTTTTCTTGTTTTGGGATTTTTGTTTATATTTTTTTTTTTTGCTGCTGCTTCGGTGTGCGTGTGTGTGTGTTTGAGTGTATGTTGTGTGTGTGTTCTTGATGATCTAGGCGAGAGGATGGCAGGATGAAAGCTGATGCTGGTTCTGCACATGCTGATTGGATGATGATGACGATATTTGATAGATGGCGATTTGGAGGGCCCTCCCTCTCTTGTCCAGTTTCTTAAACGATTTTTCTGCTGTTTTAGGAAAGTAAAGAAATCCATTTCGAATATTCTGCAACATTTTTCTTTGATTTTTCCATATTTGTTTTGTTTTTCGTTTTTATTATTATTTTTTCGTTCGGTTTATTTAGAATTCTCAAATATACAACAAAAGCTTACACTTTGAATTATTTTTGTTATCTTTGTTTTTCTCTTAGTTTGTTTTTGTTTTTGCATATATACGTATTTGTTAAATCTGTATTATTAGCGTTGTCTCTTGTTTTTTTTTGTCCAGGTTTTATGTATGTATATTTGTATAAAGTATTGTAAATATATAAAGTTTTATTGCTTCAATACATTTAGGCGTTGTAGGCGTGTGTTTGTGTGTATTATGTGTGTGTGAGCCAAAAATAAAAAAACAGAAAAAGCTTGAACAATGATAAATAAAGAAAATCCTTTAACATTCACATCTGTAAGCCAAAAGTAAACTTTCTAAGCCAGTTTGAAATCAATATTTTGAATTCCAATAATTAAAAAAAGTTAGCTCGTTTATTCAAGCACGGTTAGTTCAAGATCTCCTAAAATATTTATACCCAAATCATGTATATTCTGAAAAATTAAGCTTAAACTCATATAAATTCCTGAAACCATACGCAAAACTTCGTTTTTGAAAGGACAAACAAAGTAATTTGAAGCTTAAATAGCTAAAATGTATCTTAGAATTAGTTGTATTTTGAATAACTTCAATATCTCCTCTTTCTATCATCTAATCTGTGTCACTTGTTCTCAAAATTTCCATAAACTTTGGTTGATTATTTCCGCGACAATTGAGAAATTCAGTTAAAATGTTAAACCGACCAGACTTTATGTAAAATTGCTATAAAAGTCTTAAATTTATAAAGACGAGAAAAAGTTATTTAATGATAACCAAAGTCCTAATGTTAAAATACATATCTAATTTAACAAGTTATAAATATTGATGAAAAGACCAGCTAATAGTCCCTACTACAATTATATTACGTTAAGCAAAAAGAAACTGAGCTATCTTTTCGTGTTCTTTCACTGCTATAGCCGTTCGAAGTTTTTGAAAGAATATGCATAGATAATTTAATTTAGTTTCCTTATAGTTCTTCCAAAAAATGTTAATTTACTTAAATGGCTTACGACAAAATATTCCCAATCAATTTTACAAACTTTTGTCAGTTCTTTGAACAACACGTCGTATGTGTGATATTATACCAAACTTTTTATACTCTTATCCAGCTTATAATGGATTAAAAGGCTGTTCAATTTCTGTCCAGATACTGTATTAAAATAGAAAATTCTACCAGCCGATATTTCCATTCCATTAACAGTCTACAAGTTCAAGATTCAATGGTTATCATTGAATCATTTCTTTTTACATTTTAAAAATTTTGTTCGTATATAGCAATTTAGGATACATTCTGATTGCTTTAACATTTTAACTAAATTTCTCAGTTGTCCTTCAAAAAATCACTCAGAGTTTATGAAAAATTTGAAAACATATTGGGAATGCCGAAGTTATTCGTAGTATACGGCATTCTGAGATACATTGCAGCTATTGAAGCTTCAAATTGCTTTGGTTGTCTTTTTAAAAACGAAGTTCTCTAAGTTTATTTTTAAAGGTTTTTTGGAAAAAACACCATTTCATATAATAATTTTAAATAAACTCAGACCGCTTTCATGTTGTGAGCTGGCTTAAGCTATCTTTCTCTTAATACTCTTCATCACTTGGAGTCAGTAATGTTAACTACTAAAATTTGTGGGTTAAGACAAATTACCACAAAAAAAAGATGATTTTGACCAACATAATCAAGAACGTATTTATAAGTTTAAACATTTAATTGATTAATTGTGATACAATCAATTTCCATTTTAACTGAATATAGCAAAATCGAATTAAATTTTAATCTTCTCTTTAAATTATTTTTAGACATTAAATTTCAGTTGAAACTTTTCCTAATATGCTTAACAAAAAACTAAAAGATTACAAAAGTTTGGAATGTCCTTCTGCAACTTGTGCTTGAGAAACCTTTTCAATTTGAACTGCATAAAAAAAGTTCAACTTAGGGATAATGTCAGACAAAAACATGTGATGAAACGGATACCAATACAAAATGAACGCACACATACACATATTATATATATATATAGAATATTCAAATGTATATATGTAAAATACATAATAAGCAATGCTATTTTTTATTTTTATTTTAATTCATTTAATTGAATTTCCAATATTCTTAAACTAATCAATACCATACAAATACATATATAAGAGTAATACAAATTATAATAATTAAAAAATTTAACAAAGCGAAAAAAAATATATATATAAATGTATATATACATATATACATACATATATGAAGGAAAATTTGAAAATAATAACTGAAAATTATCAAGTGAAAATCACAGAACAAAAAGAAAATTTGTTTTTGTTATTGTTGTTTGCCATTTCGATCTCAGCGTAAAAAGTGTTGTTGTTGTTGTTGTTGTTGATGTTGTGTTGGCATCCAAAATTTCTCTCACTCTTGTATGTATTTTTTTATGTGTGTGTGTGTGTGGTTGTTGGTTGATTGATTCTTTGCTTGATTGATTGATTGATTGGTTGATTTGCTTCCTCCAAGTCCCGCGAGGATCAGCACCTCTGTATCTCTCACTGAGTGTGTGTAATTGGTTGGTATGTGGTTGAATGGGTGGGTTGGTTGTTGGTTGTGTGTGTGTTTTTCGCATGGTTGCCTGTTGTTGTGTGCTACAATTAATGCACACTCAGATCAATTTGGTTGGAACTGCTCCGACTGGCCGTTGAGATTTTGCGTGCCAACTTTTGTAGGGTGCCAACAGCTTGGAAATGTTCGTTTTTCGTTTTTTTCAATTGAGTTTATGGATATTTTTTTAAAATATTTTTGCGTGTAAATAAATAAAATAAATAAAACATCAAAATAAATTAAACATTTTTGCAAGTGTTTGTGTAAAGATAGAGAGAGAGAGAGAGAGAGTGATAAAGATAGAGGAAAAGCCAGCAATATAGAGACAGACAGAGCAAAACTACGTGTTAAGGAAGTGACAGAGAGAGAGAGAGAGAGAGAGAACATTAATGTCCAGGCTAGAGAAGCTTTTTCAAAGCTCTAATGAACATGAACTCTTCTCTCCTCCTCCTGCTCCTTCTGTGTGTATGTTTGGGTGTGTGTATATGTGTGTGTGTGCTATATATTTCTAAGCTCTACGATTTTATCAATTTTGTATTTTGTTATTTAATATTATTTAATTTAGCTAAATGCATTCCAAACTAGATTTTTTTTGTTTTTTAAATTTTATTTGTTGTTCTTTGTTCATCAAGCCGCCTACTGAGTGGGTTTCTCAGACACTGTGTGGGTGTATATAGTGTGTGTGTACAAATATACATACCATATACGAGTTTTATTTTATTTTTTTATAGTTTTGGAAACGAAAAAGAAATATTTGTAAGTGTTAAAAGTCAAATGCAATTTTCGTCGCGGCGCCCCCCAAAAAAGAATTTAATGATTATAATGAAGGAAGCATGACCAGACGTGTTAAATGAAACAGATATAGTGAATGAGTGGGTGAGACGAGAGAGAAACAGATATAGTTAAGAGAGATATAGAGACAGAGGTGGGTGGGGGGTAAGGCAGGCAGGCGTCGATTTTTGTACATATTGTTTTTTGATTCGTGTATTATTTTTATATATAATTTTTTTTTTATTATTTTTTTTGTGTTTGTTTTGTTGGTTTGTTTTTTTTTTTTTGTTTTGTAGCGAAAAACAAGCAGTTTTTGGAGAAGGAAAAAAAGAAATGAAAAAAACAAAGTAAGATGAAGAATATTGAGATATTTTCGTTGATAAATGTATTGGAAAATGGATTTTTCTTTTCAGTTTGTTAAGTATGTTAAAAGAGATAGAGAAAGGGGGGTGGGAGAGGGGGTAGGGCTAAGTGTATTGTTTAGATCAGGGGAGGGGAAAACGGTGACAGACAGATACGACTGAAACTAACTAATTTTAAACGCTGATTTGATTTTCAACAACTTTTGGTATTCGGTTTTATTTTTTTTTTTAATTTTTATTATTTGTAAAACTGTTACATATAATTTAACTATATTGTATATCATTTTGTTGTATATATAATTCATTTGAAAAGAGCCAATTGATTTTTTTTTTTTGTGTTTTTTGTATAATAATTTAATTTTTTGTTTTTTCTTTTACCAAATTACAAAATGTTTGACAATTTCCGAGTTTTAAATTTATGTTTATGAAAAAGCTGTGGAAAAACTTTTCGTTTTCTGCATTTCATCTTCAATACTCTCTATACGCTACGAGGGAGGGTTGGGGGGGTGGTGGGTTTTTTTTGGGTGTTTTAATTAGAATATATCGAAATACTGTTATTTCATCTTTGGAATTGGATTCGATTTGGAACTGAACTGGAACCATTGAAAACTAGTTCGGGGGTGATTCTCACTTAAAGTTTAACCAGAAGTGAATTCAGCCAAATTGGGAGATTTTAGGTGTAAGACTAAGAGATATAAAGATAGGTGGTAGATTTAGATATTTTTTGTAGATTGTTGGAGTTGGAGTGGTTGGTTGGTTGGTTGGTTTAGTTGGTTGGTTGGTTGGTTGAGTGTGTGCGCTGCTGTGTTATCTAACACTTACCATAGCCCTCGCCCTGCAAGAATAGTCGAAAGGCTTCAGCCAATTTGGCCGGCTGCTCCTCCAGCACCAAAGCGCAATCAGAAATCTAGAAACGATAGCAAATTGAATTAGATGTTCGTAATTTAATTGATGCGTCGTGGTATGATACAAACCTTCATCCATGACGAATTTGTTGGATCCAATCGTCCATTAAAAGTCACCGTATCATCGACATGTGGCGACAGCGAACCAGTTATATTAATCACCGGCATCTTTAATGTTGTGGCTGCCGTCTCGGTGCCAGGTGTGCCCGGCGGTGTTCGTGCCAAATGTAAATCATTGCGATGTATATAGGCGTTAATTAACATTGCCAAATTGGTTGGATTCACGGCACGTTCGAAATGCTGCTTATACATTTGCACCAAATCATGATTGCGTTCCTCAGGATTGCGTCCAAAATGATGCCACATCAAATAATCAATGACACCCTGGGTCATACCTTTGGTGCGTAAGAATCGAGCATTAAAACTCTGATAACCCCATTCAATCCATCCTGGTTGTGTCGACACACAATTGATCAGACACAATGCCCCAACCTTATCCGGATGGGCATGAGCGAAACGAGCCAAAATATTTGCTCCAGCACCGACACCAAATCCAATTATCGATTTCAAACCAAAATGCGAGAGAACGAAAAGCAATTGGGCAGCCAATTCATCCATTGTTGGGTAGACGTAGCTAACAAAAGTAGAAAAGAATGGAATATTAGAAAAGGTATCGAAGAAAGAGATTAAAACTTTTCATTATTAGAAAGTATTTAAATAAGGAAACGTTGTTTGAAATATAGCTTCGATCAATATTTCTTCTTGTTCTATATTACTATTAAAACCAAATGTATGTTAAAAGGTCTTTAAAAAAAAAACTTCTTTAAATTTTATATTATTATACATGTTTGCACTTAAGGGAACGTACTCATACTACGTGACGCTTAAAAGGGGGCAAGGTTTCGTCTTCAAAGTACCTCGCTTAGAAACAGGGAGTGGGGAGGAGTGTGTGTTATTACCACGTAGTCAGTATCCCGTAGAAAAATCTTGGGAATATGCTGTGTGCTTTTAAATACCAATGCAAATAGAATCACTACGTGAAAATTGTAGAGCAGGGAACATCTTTAAATGAACTATGGGTGGTTATACTCAAATATCGTATGAGTACGTATCCTTATATAGCCAAAAAGAACTTTTGTAAGCAAATCAGATATTCACAAATATTAAATCTGATAATAGGTAGACAATATAGCGAATTACATTGAAATGATCCTTAAGAAACAGTTTCTTTCATTTCAGATGTATATAACGTATGCGTTAGAAAATTTTACTTAAAAGACAATCTGAATGATCTTTCTTTTTCGGTGTAAATATAAAGTTTTTTTGTGATAACCTGTTCGAACTAATTTCTATATGTAATTATACAAATATCTTTAAATTAGTGATGAAAATAGTGGCAAATGCTCACAAATATTGTCAGTTTATCTAAAATTCTTCTCAATTGTCTCAGTTTACACCATTAACCATCATAGATTACACTTTTCTGTATAAGCATTGGTATCTTTTTAAGTAACAGTTTTCAAGTTTAATTAAACTTTACATAATCGGAGAAAAGCCATCTAAAAACATTAACAATTAACTTTAAACAAATTACTCCTTAAAATAATGGTTATTGTATATACACATTATCAATTCTTTTGCAATTTTTCTTATTTTACACTGTAATTTGTAATAGATTCTGCTTTTGGGTTCAAATATATCAATATTGATATCTCTGTTTAACAAGAGTACTGAAATTTTGATGAAACTTTTCTTAAGTAACAATAAAACCACTTAAAAACATTTAAATTAACTATTATAAACTTCAAACTCAAAAACTTTGGCTTACACTATTTTTACTATCCATTTTAATACATTTTTGTGTCTTTTCTCTTAAACTCTTAAACCATTAAAACCGAGTCCTAACAAAGAGTCGCAAAATTTTGCAAGAAAACTCCACTAAAATAAACTTTTAAATAGTTTAAAAATATAATAAAAATAATGTAGTTTTTGCATGTAAGTACTGTTTTCTTACAAACATGCTTCATGCTGGTTTTATTTTTGTATAACTTACTCCTCTGGCAATGTTGGTGCACCTTCCTCCTGTCCCGGTGCAGTCACATGATACACACAAAAGTTCTCCAACAGACCACGCATCACTGGATAATTGAAGAAGCCAGCAAAACTGGTGGCATCTGAGAATAAGGGTGGAGCCGCAATAAGTAAAATGATGAGACATGGATATTATATTGCATTGCTACTTACAATTCAGACCCAAGTCATGATAGGTGACAATGGCCGGTTTTGATGTATCACCTTGAATGGCCACATGTATGTCACCCTTATCTGTGGGCACACGACGCTGTTCGCAAGCCTCCAATATGGAGCCACGGGCATTCGGAAATTGCAATTGCACTGAACGCAATTCAATGTCATCCATCGGATCAATGGGCATGGTGCTAAATCAAATAAATAGATATACAAAAGTAAACAATTTAACTAATTGAACGTAGAAACTATAAATATATATATATATGCATATACAGATCTGAGAGTTGGTGTCATAAGTATTTAGGGGGGCAGGGGGAGGTTGTTGTCGGAGGGGTTTCTGTTCATAAACTTGTAGTATGGTATATATACATAGATACTAAAGGTTGATCTCATTTAGGCGCGCTGCTTCTACACTAATCAATAAATCATTTTGAAACTAAAAACAAAACTAAAATATGAATAAACACATTCCAGAGAGACAAAATAGAATAAATTACTTTAAGATAATGCTTAGTTTTTTTTTTTTTTTTGAGGGCGGGTTTTGTTGATTTTTCAGTCTTGCTTGCATAAAAACTGAACGAAAAAACCAAAAATTAAGAATAAATCAACTAGAGTAATCTTTTTAATTACAAAGTGTTGTGGGTGGTAGTATGTGTGTGTGTGTGTCTGTGTTTGTGGTGGGGTTTTCATCTCAGCAAAACTTACATTCGATATTACTTGTCTATTAACTTTAGAACTAATTCTATATTCACTAACTATGTATGTATATATCGCTAATTTTAATATGCATCAACTCTGTTTAGTCTTACCCAAGCAGATGTGCCTCCTCGGCAGTGTGTGTTGGTGCTGATGGCATCTTGGTGTTCAGTAGTGTCTTACCAGTTTTGTCCCGATCTCTGAAATAAATACTATGAGAGCATGCAAGAGAAAGATAGCAAACCGAAAAAGAAAGAAACCAAAAACACAATAGGAATATTCTCTTTTTTTTCTGAGTTTTTGTATTTCTCTTATATTTTCTTTTGCTGATATTTCGCGCAGTGTATTTTTATTGTTATAGATTTATGTTTCGACAGTGTGTACAGAGTTCAATAGATAGATGAAGAGAGAGATAGATATATATTTATATAAAGAGAGAAAGAGAGAGTAGACTTTTTATATGAAGCAATGTGATTTGTGAAGCGTATGAAGAAAGCGCTCATGATGAACATGAAACATGATGGAAATGATGTAAACGACAAGAGTTAGAGAGGACTATTCCCAAGGACATTGTTTTACACTACGGTTTTACATTACGTAAATGTAAATAAATGAGTCACGCAATGTCATTCGGGGTAAATGTCGTCCACGAAGAAAAACACAACAACAAGAACAACAACTACAACAATAACCAAATGGCAAGGCAAACAAACAAACAAGTGGCGCCAGAAATATGAGAGCCATGAGCCGGCGCGTCGGCTATAGGGCCAGGTAGAATGCCCCAAAAACTAGTTGACACCGCCCTCTAACTAACTAACAACATTCCACCGATTGACAGTAAAAGAGAGCGGCGGCGCACATATGTCTAGGTGTAATTTGCTTAATAAACAAACAAAAGAAAAATATTTGACTACATCAATTTTACCGGCTGTCTGCATAGGAAAAGTCAATTAGTTAATGTTCCCGAGTCCCCGAAATATGCTCGATAGATGTACGCACATACGTGTATGCCTTTAGTTCTCATATTATGTAAAGTAATCCTTTTAAGTCCTGTCAAAGTGTTCAGGACAATCTTTAATTTACATTGAAATCAATTTCGAGAAACTTGGCCATGACTCAAATTGAAGCAGATTGAATTTTATTGGTTTATATACTAGACAAGATCTAAATTGATATACATATATATTTTACGACTTTTGGCAAGAGTTATTTTGAATTGGATAATAAAATTGCTTTTAGTGAAATATGGCTCTCTCTCTATTACCGTTTGATTATTTACAAAACAAGGACGCCTACATGTTCTTTCCTGCCTTTTCTCCTTTTTTTTTGGTTAGGTTGAAAACCCTTCCACTACTTTTTATTGGTTAGGTTGAGAACCCTTCCGCCATATTTTTTGGTTATGTTAATAACCTTTCCTCTACATTTTTTGGTAAAGGTCGAGAAAAATTGAAACTCTTTCAAGTTGAACCGGATAATAAGTATGTATATTCAAAATTAAGAGGGTTACAAAGTTTTCACTCCTTCTTTGGAATCTCGACTGATTAACCGCGTTTCCTTAAAAATCTTTTTACCAGGGGCCACATATTCTCATGCCGTCGCACCAATATGGAATGGACTATGAATTGCTCCTTATAATGTTGAATCACTGGATTCATTTGATCTCCATAACCCAAAAGGCGAGCTAAAACCACATGGGGTTGATCGTCCGCACGCCGCACCAAAGGCTCACCAGTTACATCATCTCGATTTGGTACCTTAGGAGCCATAGCACCCTCATTATAGACACGGCCCGATGCTGGGTGTACCATACGATTTCGCAGTTTGGACAATATGGCATGCATTGGCAGATCCAAGTGTAAAACGAAATCCATTTTGGCAAAAGTATCCAATTGGCGGGCTTGCTTGATATTACGGGGATAACCATCGAGTATAAAGCTTCTATTACCAACATTTTCGATGGCTTTCTGAACCATATCGGTAAGCAAATGATCGGGTACAAGCATACCCTTTTCGGTATATTTAACGGCCTCTTTGCCAATCGGGGTACGATGACGTATGTGCTCACGCAACATATCACCCGTGGAGATATGCACAGCTTGACAGGACTTAACAATCTTCTTCGAGATATATCCTTTGCCACCTCCGGGTGGTCCCATAATTAGAGCACGAAAACCTTGTAGCTGTCTCATAATGTCTACAAATTATACAAAGATACGAAAGGACTAGTGTTGCCGAAAAGTGGTGGACTAACAAAATATAAACGCCTACGCCTAGACAGGGAATAGGGTCAAATGTCTTTCTAAACTATCGGCTCTGCTCCTTGTCTATTGCCTAGGCGATATAAGCTGCCAGCTCAACCACCCTTCGTAGGTATTATTTATTGGTACAAACTGTACAAGTGTACAGCTGCCTAAAACAAAGAGCGTCTTTTTATCTTAAATTTTGAATACTCTTAATTTAGAATAGTTTGGCCTACGAATAGTTAGTTATGTATGTTGAAATAAAATAAATATAAACATATTGTTGCTAGATTGTTGCTGTCCAGTGTCAGGTGGAACTTTTACTTCAATGACTCCTATATTTTAGTGTTCATTTTTGCCTAACCTTGAAATGTGATGAAAGAAAATGGTACAGTCAGTTCAAAAATTACTAAATGCGATATATGGCAACTGATTAGCACTTTAGTTGAAGTGCCCCGCATACAAATTACCATAGAAATGGTATGAATGTGTAAAAAAATGTTTCTTTATCTCCCCCCCTATTCTTTCCTAATACATATGTATTAGAGATAGTTGCCTAAATTACATATTAATTATTTACCTACAGTGCATATAGATGCCATAAATATACGTAATACATATATTTATTTGTATACATATACCAAACGTATCTCTCAAAGGAATATATATATATGCACTTAAGCCGTTAATCAGATATTTTTGTATATATACTTTTTCTGTAATTCTTATTTGCATTGAGCGGCGCTTTCAGCCACTAACCGGTTAGAACCGGGAAACTTTGGTATTTCCAGAAACCAGGCCGAGAGAGTACAAACAAACAAAGAAGAAAGTGCAATGCACTTAAGCTAAGCGTAAACATCGGTTTCAACGTAAAAGTCGGTTCTTTTATGACAATGACCCGCAGAGTCTTTAAAAGAGTTTTAGCGTCTGTGTAGGGCATTGGCATTTGGCATATACTTCTATGCTAAATGAAGTCTTTTAAGTATGAAATATATCTATCAAATGGGAAATATATTTTGATACTGGAAAACTTTACGTGGAGCGGAAAGATCTAGTATTAATTGGGAACAAACTTTTTGATTAAACTTTGTTTAATCATATAATTTAATCTTTAATTCAATAGAAATATAGAATGGAATAGGAATGGCCAACTTGATTAGACCCAAGATCTACTGTTCACTGACGACACCCTGTGGGATCTACCAATTACATCGACTGGACTAATAGTCGCGGTCGACCGATCGCCACCCCTGGAATAGAATATTAAAAATATTTGAAAAACATCTCTATCTTAAGAAAAACTTAAGAAAAAAGCCAGTCGGCTGTTAGGCGATGCCATTGTAAGGAGCATAAAAAGGGTGCAGGAAAGTTGTTAGACCTAAGTGGATATCCCCTATATATATAAATGGATATACATACATACCATGTAGAAGTATAGGTATTAAAGGGAATAATAGAAACTGGTGTTAAAGCTAAATACTGATATTGCAGACTTTGTGTTTCTTTTTCACTTCAACTAGTTTTATCGTTGAAGGAGTAGTTTGGAATCGACAACAAAATCTCTTACACTTGATAGTTCCTGAAGTAACCGTTGCTTACTATTTTGTATTGCTAAAGAATCTTGTAGCATAAATGATTACATATAGAAATCGTGAGATCTACATTCTATAGGTATCTGTATTAATACTTAAACTTGAAAAGATGTCTAAAAAGCTAATAAGGAACGTAGCTTTAAATACAAAATTCAAATAAAAATCCCTTTCCTAACTCTCTTTTAAAAACGTAAACACATAGATATATAGATCATAATAGATATATACGTCGCAGTTATATAAATATATAGATATAAATCTTGGTTTTTTATAAACCGTGATCGATTTTCTTTACATTATGCCGTATGTGGAGCTATAGAAGTTAAATACTGTTCTGCTAATTACTAATTTAATCCAACTTTATCTGATTCGGAACAGAAATGCAGAAGCCTCTGGCAAACATTTTATTGTCTTTAATATAGTCAATCTATCCAGTGAGTACAGAGTATAATAAGAGTCTTAAAAATGTTAATAAACGAACTTCTTTTTATATTTAACTTCCACTCAGCTTTAGCTAAAGTTAAATTGTTACCCACAATATCTTCTTTTTTTACTTTTTCTTTCATTTAATTTCAAGTCTTTTTTTCACGCTTTAATGCAAATTTTAATTGAAGTAAATCACAGATGGGGCCACTTACTCGTAAACGGAAATATTAATTAGAACACTTGATAATTTATGATGAGTTAAACTGTGTTGTGTGGCTAGAAATAGCGCATTTAAGATACGATAGCATGTGGGTCGGTCGCTTGAGTCTCACTGTATGCCACAAACTGAAATAAATTGCTTCAAATTGCTGTCGGTTCGTTGTTTGTCTGGCTTTATGACTCAAAAACGTTCGTTCGCTTTAGCTTTGGGTTTACTTTGCACTTTGGCTTGTTGTATTGACAAAACTGCATAAAAGTGCACAGGCAGCGACGACCTTGAGTCATGGCTAACCAAAAGACAACAAAGACCAAACAAAATTTATAAAACAACAAAACGAAACAAAAAATAAATAAAATTTGCTTATAAAACTTTTTGCATGCCCTTTCAAATGAAAGGCAAGGAGGAAAAGGAGGCAAATTGTATGAAATATTAAAAAGGCAAATCTTTACAAACGAGAGAAATGAAGAAGCTTTAAGCCTGAATTTTCAATGACAACTTATTCAATTATGAAAAGTGCAAAAGGTTACCAGAAGAAAAAACTCTATTGGCAAATCGCTTTTGGAATATAAAATGCTATAGGATTAAAAATTGCAATACTGCAAGATTTTTGTAGGAATTCAAAACCTTTAAAATATTTTAAAATGAGCTGAGAGCAAGTCGCTAGAGCATTTTGGAAAGGCTTTCAATGCATTTAAGAATTTTACAGATTTATTTTCCATTTCTTCTAGAAATAAAAGGAAGCAAGTTTGATAGGATCGATTATATTAGAAATCAAATAATTCAGAAGTGAAAAGTCAAATGTCTTAACTTTTTGAAGAATTTTAAGCACATATTCCCATTTCTTTTAGAAATAAATCGGTCCTCCATAAAAAGGATATATGATATATTTGTAATATAAAAATCTTTTTAGATTTGATAAAAATGAATATCAACAACAAATACTTTTATCTAGAATATATTGATATATGTTTATTACACAATATTAACAACAGTTTTATAATAAAAAAAAAATCATTTAAGATTTCAGAAAATTTCTAACAAGGGAAATTTATTTTCTAAGGAATAAAAAAGTCAAATTTGACTTCTTGTATGAAGAAGCTAAATACAAGAATTAAGCCTTCAGTTTTTTTTTTTTGGAAATAGTAATTAATTTTAATTTGCGTTATACTAAAAAAAAACAGCATTATAGATTGTTAAAAACGCTTAAAGGGTAAAAAAGTCTTTCTAGTATTTGAGAATGTCAAATATTTTTGCTTTCGAAAAAATTGTGGAATTTTTAAACTTGTTTTATTTTTTCTTTTTTTTAATTTATTATTATTGGTATAGTAATATGACGTTAAAAAACTTTTTAGTCTTAAGAAACAATTACTAAGAAAATTGGTTTAAAAATTTATTTCCTATGATTTTATATACAAAATACAAAATCAAATACATATCAAAGAATTTGCAAAGTTCCTTTATAATTAATGTATCTCAGATATTTCAATGTTAAAAATTCATTCGAAAATTTAAGCCAAATAGCTCAATGGCGCCACTTATTGTCATAAAACCCTGAACTCACTTAATAAACCCTATAGTATACTTGGGTAAAAGCAGCTCATTGAGGTGAATCGGCTCATTCGTTCTTTTTTTCGAAGTGAGCCAACTCACTCATATGGCTCACTTGTAGATAGCTCATGAGTTCACTTTGCGATCGCCAGTTGAACGAACCATAAGAACTAGTGAGCCAAAAAGAGCTAGTGTGCCAAACTGAGCTAGTGAGCCAAAATGAGCTAGTGTGCCAAACTGAGCTAGTGAGCCAAAATGAGCCATATTGAATGAACAAGCTCAGTGGCTCAGTTCAATGAACCATTCATTTTGGCTCACTCACTCATGAGCTACCCAAGTATACCCTATAGTAAAAAAAAAATTGTTTAAATATTGAATGCATTTTCTTTGTGATCATTTCAATATATTGACCCCAAAAAAAACCTGCAAAATTTCTTGTCGATGATGAATGAATGATATATGGAAATATATAATAAGTCAAGCGGAAATGCTATAGCAATTTGAGCAATGTGATATTTCCTTCTTTTTTTTTGTTCAATTTCCAAATTCAAAACGTACAACGGAAGCTCCACAACAATAACAACAACCATAATGACAAGAAGAAAACGAAAATGTAAAATTATAATAATAATAATAAAGCAAATCTCACATGCAATTGCAATTGAAAACTGATTACAACACGAAGATATAGATAGATGATATCGAAAGCAAGAAATCGTAAATGGAGAGGATTTATATTATAATATAATTTATATATAAAAATCATTATTATATAACATCATATTATATAAAATGGGTGCGGCTGAATGAAAGTATAAACTGTACTTACCTGGAATTGACAACAATAATGGTTTGTCGCTCTGAACGCAACAATTCTTCACTATCGCCGGGTGATGATTTGATGGCCTGACCTATGACCCGCTTAACACTCTCAAACACTGATGAGGGCGATGAGGTTGGCTCTGTGGTGGTCTGATAAATGGAGCCACCACTAGAACCATTGCCATTGCCATTCACAACAGCTGGCATTGATACATAGCCGCCCTCTGATTGTGGCATGTTTTATTTTTTTTTTTTTGTTTTTAGATATTTTTGGAAATTTCGATTTTTTGTTTTTTTTTTTAAATTGGCTTTTAGTAGTTTTTGGCCTGCTTTTAACTTTCCTCACTGTAGGTGCATGCAGAGTGTGTTGATATGTGTGTGCGTGTGTAATTATTGTTGCATGTTGTATTATGTAGAGTCGTGCATATTGTTGTAGTTTTGTTATTGTTTAACAAAAAATATATAATAAACAATGCAATTGTGTTTATTTTTTGTTTTTGGTGTTTTTTTTTCATTCGATTCATCAGACGGCAGCCACGAAGCGGCGTTAATCCATAAGTGCCATTCGGATATGAAGTCAGCAGTGATTATTATCATAGTATATATTGTGATATAGATATATATTGTGTATATATAATGTATGTGTGGCACATCCGCAGCAAAACGTCACAAAAACATATAAATCATAGAGAAAAAATAAACAAAAGAATATATAAAATTTTATACAAAAAACAACAATACAATACAAAAAGCATTTTGAAAAGGTATTTTGAAATAATTATGATCCACAATGATAATTATTATTATTAACAAAAGTAAGATTAACTTTAACCAAATTCAACACGAATTATAAACAAATTAAGACAAACACCAAATAAACAAAAACATAATGGAAAATATTGTTGCATTAGCCAAGGGGGGGAGACCAACTATTTAGAATTGTGCTGCTTTTATGGAATATTTCTAGGGGATTGTGTAAGGAAAATTATTTAACTGTGATCAGAACTCAGCGACTAATTTGTTAGCTTTTATAAGGTTAATTCTGCTACCTGAAGCATTATGGTTTCTATTTAGAGTTATTAGTTTCTGAAATAATTTTCCTTAGAAAAACTTTAGAGTATCATTGTCATTGTCTATTGATTCTTTAAAATTGTCTGACGTAAAGCCCCATTTATTGCTTTTACTATTCTCTACTAAAGTCTAAGTCTCCCAATGTGCCAAGTGTATTACTTTTAGCTGGCAGTTTACTTGACCATATACGGGCAGAGAAAGTCACAAGATTTTATCATATAATGTAGTATCTTTTAATCCTAAATACAAGATATAATAATATCTTATATATGTATATCAAATAAATATTAATATACATTAGGGTAAACGCTTACTTTAAGACATTTACATATGTATGTCTGATACAAAGCGCCTATTATTTAAAAACTTTATAAAAGGTTTTTTTGTCGTTTTCAATCGTAAGAAACGTTTTATCATCAATCAATCATCGATTGAACAAAATGGAATCAACTAAATTTCACTCCACCCTCTTCGAAATAATTTAAAATTAAGCCTACACTGGATTGTTTTGAGTTGTAACTCTTTAGTTGGAGTTACTAGTACAAATATTAGTACAAATAATCAATAGCGTTTATTATTACAAACTTTGTTTATTAACATCGATTACGTAGTTGTTTTCATTTGGTTATTGAAAAGAACATTTGTTCATATTCATTTAAAAAACAGAAGCCATGATCGTATATCGAAGGATACAGAAAGCACCATAAATTTGGTTATAACTTTATCTGTTTTTACAAAGTTTTTTATTTTAGATCAATAAACTTTGCAGTGAGTAAAAGTTAAGGGAAGCAAATCGGCTCTTTTTTTTTGGAAATGACCTTTAGAAACTATTCAAAAACATAAAGGTTTGGCTATAAATAACGCTGAACATTCTGTCTTCTAATTCGAAACATATGACTATACATAAGTTTAATTTTTCGGCCATGACACTTGCATTTTCTTCGTATGGGTGTGTTGTAGAACTAAGCCAATTCAAAAAGGATTTTTGCCCATAAAAAGGATCATTTTTTCATTTACTTGAGACTATTTTAAAAATGGTTTGTAAACCTTTTTTATTTAGTTTTATTATAACTAAAACCTTAGCTGGGATTTATAAAGAAATCTGCAAATCTCCTACAAAACTTTCAAATATTATAAAGCCAAATCGGTTACCAACAACCTTCTAGGGTGCTGCTCATAAAAATGCGGCCACCATTGTACGTACATTCATCTGTATATATTATATACATATAATCTACATGTTAATTAAAGCTAAAATATCATCTGCTTGCCATTTGAGTAAAAAACCACAAAACCCCTTTATTTCGGAATAATTCTAAGAAAAATGAATTTAAGCTTCCTTAAATTACTGTGCCATTATAATAGGTTTCCACTGTCCCACTGAACTTTTGGCGTCAATGTTCGTACTTGAAAGAGAATATGCAGGCCCAGGCCAGACCATGCCAGGAGAATAGGGGCCACAAAATCAAGCCACTGGCAAAAGCGAGAGAATGTGACACTGCAGTGTCGAAACCACTTCTAGTCACCATCTTGCCACCCCCTGCCCTAACCACCAACCCTTCGCACTTGCTAGTATGCCATATGCATTACATTAACCCAGTTTTATGCCAAGGGTTGCGGCTTGAACTCGAGCCACATGAAATTTTCACACACACACTCACACATGCCACAGAAAAGCAACAAAAACGAGTAAAATAAAAAAAAAGTTTGACAAATCCTCCTAGTCATATATGGATCTTGTATGTATGTATGTATTTTTAGTATGTATATATACCAGGAGGGGGCTGATTAAGTGCGTCACCAAAAAGAATTTATCACCTCATCATAATCACAATTGCAAAAAAAAAAACACAAAACAAAAGCTTCGCAGTCGAGTGGCTACAGGCGACAATGACGCAGCTCCCCCAATGAGCTCTTCCAAGTCTAGATATAATATATATATATATATATATATATATAAAATATGTATACATATATATAAATTGATATATGTAGAAAAAAACTCGTTATGACTTTTTTTTTGCGTCTCAAAGAAAAACAAAATATAACTCAAACAATTCTAAAATGGGTTCCACACTGCGTATGATAAATTATTGAGTCACAGACAGAGACAAGGGCAGAGAAAGAGAGAGAGAGAGGGAGAATGTCAGATAATAATGAGAGAAACCAGATTTTGCATTATATAAAACAAATGACCCAATAATTGTTAGCTGCATTTTCACTGCACACATTTGTCTCGGTCATAAAAATAAACTTTGGCTATTAAGAAAACAGTAAACTGCCATTTCAGTTGCATATAACGAAAACAGACTTATATATTTGTATATTATATGTACACACATTCATATACAAATGTACACACATGTATATACATAAGTCGAACGAATAAGTTTGTAGTTATCTTATCAACTGATGACCACTGGGAAACAATATACATATGTATGTATATTTAGTAATAGTTGGAGAGATCTATTGATCAGATTGTTTTGGGCCATCCCATTCTTATCTATAATTTGTGTAGATTATTGTATAAAAGAAGTTTAATAACTGGACGTTTCATAATCTCGTTTAAAAGTCAATTTTACGAAGACTTTGGGTTAGAGAATCATTTTGAAACACTATGAAATACAATAAAATATTACAAATATTAATTTATATTGTCTTTACATCAAGTAAAGTTGGAAATTTGGTATAGTTAGTTTTTGTGGTTGGATTTGTTTTACTAAAGATTCCAATATATTTAAGTCTTTACAATGGTTGTCAGTTGTAGTATCAATAGTTTGTTAATACAAGTTTAAAACTTTTTCAAAGTTATGGAGAACTTTGCACTGCCATTCATTTTTGATCGTGTTAGATAAGTTCTAGTTGAGGAAGTTTGACTGTATAAGTTCAATAATCTGAATATCTCTATAATAATTTAAAATGGCAAATAGTTTAGCAACTTTAAAGGCTTAAGAATTAGCTACATCAGATATGAAACTATACCGATAATTAATCATAATTGATTTATTGTTGAGTAAGTAAAGTGAATTTAAAGTCGCTTTTAATATTTTATTTCTCAAAATATATACAAAATTTAATATCAATTCCAATTAGCCGGTTTACCGATTACCCTCTTCTCCCAATTGTTTTAAAAATTTAGTAATTAAAAAGCGAATTCATTTAACAAAATTAGAAAGGATTACTTGCCAACGAGTTTTAAAGAATTATTTTTAACCTAAATCATTTCTTAGAATGTTTGAATGGATAAGTTTAAAATCAAGTAAATATTCAATAGGAATATTTTTTTTTGCATACAAATGCTGAATTATGAACATTTTTATTTGGTTAATTTTACTGCTTATTTAATTTTACTGTTAATTTAAACAACTCTCTAAATTTAAAATAGTAAATGCATTTTTAAAACTTTTGTATATAGACCTTATTCCACACAAAGAAGTTAATGCTTAATAATTCCCATGATGGAAAAGCCTTTCGATATCGATATATTTATATTCTTCATTGTTGTTATGAAATTCTTCTTAACAAATTTTCCAAGCCATTATTAAATCTAAATGTTTCCCAAAGCACTATTTTATAGTAATCACATATTAAGCAGAATATAATATAATAATCTTTCTAAACTTTTATAATAAGTACGATTATGTTCCCCCTTCGTGCTAGGCAATTTTAAGGTAAAATGCCTCTATTATCTGCCCATTTTTCTTTTCTACACATTTTCTACTTCAACTTTGACCTTTTTGGCCGAGCGATTTATGGTGCTTTGATAACAAAAAGAGAGAAGAGAAGAAAGAGAAAAGCAGATGATATAATGGCGCTAGAATGGCAGAGACCCAGGTAGGTCGAGTAAAACCGATTTATGTATCCAATTGGCATCTGGGGCACTTCAATTCCGATAATTGCACCCACACACATACACACACACACACCCATGCACAGTTGAGAAACGAAATGAGAGCTCAGAAAACACAGTAAAAGTGCCATTTATGACGAATTATTCATAATTACAATTGCAAGAATGGAAGGGAAACATGTAAGTGAGGTGGGCAGGGCATATATTTCCCGCACACGAAACGAAATATCGACAATTTGGCAGGTCGCCCATGGCAACCGTTCAGGAACAACACACAATAAAACAAGAAAACTGCATTTGCGATATGGAAAACTTGAGCACGAGTTTTCCATGCTTGGAAAGTGCTAAAGCGAGAAAGAGAAAGAAGAAATCTCAAATTGATTGGATTCACAAATATTTTCAAGTTTTTCAAACTATACACAACTACAAAAGCCAAACAAATTGAGCGATTTAAGCTACCTAAGAAAAATGAAGCAAGCAAGTCGTCCCTGCCGACATTGAGTATACCCTGTACCAACTAGTTATATTAAATAAAATAAAATATCCTCGAAATCGTCATCAATTTCATGCAAAATTCTCTTTAACATGCAGCTACAGCGAACGCATGCTGTCTCGCTCACTCTTGCCAGCCAATGTCGCCTTGGCAATGCAGTGCAAAACTCATATAGCTATATCTTCGATTTTTATTGTCCGATTTCGACAAATTTGGTGAGCTGGTCCAGTTTGGGTATATAATTAGGTGTGCCAAGTTAGAATACGATATCTTTAATACAGCTCTAGTAATACGTTTTCGCGATTTGCGGGGGCGGAAGTGGGCGTGGCAAAAATTTGAAACAAACTTGACCTGTGTATGCATTAGACGCATGTTCACACCAAATTTGGTGGCTCTAGCTCTTATAGTCTCCGAGATCTAGGTGTTCATACGGACGGACGGACAGACGGACAGACGGACGGACAGACAGACATGTCTCAATCAACTCGGCTGGTGATGCTGATCAAGAATATATATACTTTATGGGGTCGGAAACGCTTCCTTCTGCCTGTTACATACATTTTAGCGACTTTAATATACCCTTTTACCCTATGGGTACAGGGTATAAAAACGATTTAAAATGTGAAAACTTTTAATTATGTTTGTTAAATTGGGAAATCAATAGAATTGAGTATTTAAGTAAAAAACCAGAAAAACCCTTATTTCCAAAATAATTCCAAGAAAAATAAATTAAAGCTTCCTTAAATTACTCTGCCATTATAATAAGTTTCCACTATCCCACTGAACTTTTAGCGTCAATGTTCGTACTTGAATAAAACTATAAAATTACATTACATTCTTTTAAAAATCACTCTATATATACCAAAGATTTATAAAACTATAAAATATTCCATTTCTGTTACTATTCTTTAGTTTTAGTTTGCTCAGATAACATTAAAAAGATTTGAGTTATATTTTAAAACTCGAAAATTAGTAAAAAAAATTTTATTTTTTTTTTTGTTTTTTAGTTTAATAATATAAACCAACTTTCTTCGTTTTTTATATATTGAAAAGAAGGTAAAAAAATGGTTTAATCTGGTTTGGAAAAAAAGCTCAACTTTAGAAACAAATGTGAACAAATTCGCAGTGTTGATATTAGGAAGTTCTTAACATTTTGTTTTGGCAAATTTCTTAAATTCATAAATTTAAGTATATAGTTTTTAAATATTGAGTTAAAAAACTTTTCGTATTACGTAATTTGTATTTCATAAATAGTTTTTAAAATAATTCAGTCTACTGTAAAGTATTTGATTGATGTATATGAAAGTGAAATCTGGTTAGGCTCAATTTGTCCAATAATTTCAAGGATGTCTGCGCCATGTTGAGAAAGGAATTTGTTTGGCCAACACGCATACACATACAAACAAACATACATACATACATATATAGAAAACAAATTATTCAAATATTCTTCTGTTTTCTGGTTTCCGCCAACAAAAATTCGGAATGGAAGCCAAATGTCACGCTATGTCAGTGTTGAGGTTCTTGGTTCAGGTTAGTTGTTGCCTCTTCTTGTTGGCTATATGCCGCCGCAGGCCACGATGAACGTCACACGATGACGATGTATATGTATGTATGTAGAGGTATCTACATGTGTGCTGCTGTGTGTGTGTGTGAGTTGCAGGATGTTGGAACCAGGACGCCAAAGAAACAGGCCCACAGCACAGTAGGACGAGGGCGTTGTGTTACGTGTTTGCAATCGATTTGAGAGTTATATAAAAATATATATATAAAAAAAAAAACACTGGAAAACAGAAAAAACAAACAAAAAAGAGTGCCACCTGAGGGCGCAACAAACAGGCAAAAGCAATTTGCGGACTTCGCGCTACTTGGACTCATCATCTCCCCTGTGTTTATATTCTCAGTAAACTGACCTACGCATTAAATATGCAAGAAAGTTAAACAAAGTTAAAATGAAAATAGATATAAAAGAGGACGGGGCTCAGACCAGTGGCAAGAGGATGGAAAATTGGGCGAAAAAAAAAATAAAAGAAAAGAAACAAAAGTTGGTGATGGCGCCGACAGGTTAAACATCAAACCAAACCGAACCATCAACCACCGCAACCAGCCCCCCGTCACACCCATCACCCATACCCACTTCTCCACCAATTCAACCAGAGCAATAAAATTCAGCAAAACAGCCATAAGAAATGCGAGGAAACAAAAATTACAGTGAAAACTCGCCAAACAAAACTAACTGTAACTGGTTACAATTACAGCAATGTAAGCAAATTCTGATGAATCTTTTGTTGTTGATATTTATAGAATTACATTATTTGAACTTCTTTAAGCCTGCAATAACATGTTGTTACAATTTTTCGGAATCAGCAACTGAAGGAATTATTTACAGAATTTCTTCTCAAATTGTAATATAATACAAACATTTTATATTAAAAAGGAATAAAAAAATTATTGTTAAAACCTGGAATATTCCATTCTAACCATATGCTGAAAATTAACTAAATGTCAAAATTTGTGTATATAATGTGTCTTTTTGTTACCCTTGTAAATCTAGAATTATCTTTAAATATTTATTGCGAAAATAAAAATAAAATGAAACAAGTTATACAACAAATAAATAATAATAAAAAGAAAAAACAAAGATTATCGTTTCTTTTAATATCTTTTAGTTCTATTATTTTTACCTACAGAATGATATAATAATCTTTTTTTAATTGTTCCTCTTTTATTTATTTTTTTAATCATTCTTTTTGTTTTTAAAATTTTTTTTCAACGTTTAACTCTAAATGACCTCCAAAAACCCAAAAAAAAAACATTAAAATGTTATAATATATTTTATTTTACATATGTATGTATAAGATACATTTCTTTTATTATTATTTTTTTTTATTTTTTTACATTTTTTTATTAAACTTTTCCTTTTATTTTTTATTAATTATAGATTTATCTTGTCCTTTCATTGTAGTTTTATCTTTACTTGTTAAAAGGTTATTTATTTTAATTATGTTTTTCATTTAATTTAATTTAATTTAATTTAATTATATTTTTTTAGAACAATTCAAAAGTAAAATTTTTAAAAAAAATTTAAATGGAGTTATTTTGTTCTTATTTTTTCACGACAATTTTAATAAACTTATATAAATAACTTTAAATTCACGTTTATATTTGGATTAGGCTTTATTTTTGTTATTTAAATTAATATTTGGAATTGTTCCAAAATTGATTACATGCAGCAACAGACTTGACGACTAATAATAATGGCAAATATTTTGAGATAATTGTCTCCTCATGACTAACTGAGAATAATTAATTGAAGCTAACAACATAAGCAGAAATATAAACTTTAATAATTGTGTTTTTGTTTAACAAATGAACTATTTAAAAATATATATCATATCAATTATGCTAAAATTCGTTTTGCTATGCTTGCTTAATTAGCGAGTGACCACTGTAAAGTAACAGTTCAAAAATGATTGCGGCGAAGTTTCTGCTGTTGGGTTTTTTTTTGGGTTTTTGGAGGTCGTTTAGAGTTAGTAAAATTGTGCAGAAAAAAATAGGAGGAGGATAAAAAGAGAACCGAGCCAGAAATTACGTCAGAGAAAGCCGAACGAAGAATGGAGCAGCCCATAGAAGCAATTTGGGGCTAGTCAAAATTAACAGCATAATAATAAAATAAAAATCAAGAACAATATATATACTTATATATAAGATGCATTAGTAGATAACATCCAGTAGGTAGAGCATATGAGGCACATTTAACATGCATAGGATTAGCAAACATATATTAACTAAGGTGCCAAAAACAAACTTCAATACGAATTTTGTGCTAATTGACAAAAACAGAAAAAAAGGAAAAAATTCAATTTATAAATGGATGCAAAATGGATGTGATGAGGCGAGCGCATTTAAAGAGAAGAGGGGGAGGATAGGAGCAGATGGGAGTGGGGTAGAGTAAAGTAGTCATAGTAGTAGTAGTAGTACATATATATATGTGAAAGAAGAAGAAAATGCAACTAAACAAATTGGAAAAAAATTTGTTTGGTTGAATTTTTTTATCTTGTCTGTTCTTTAATTGCCTTGAGTGTATGTGTGTGCATGTGTGTGTAAGTGACACAGTGTTGTGTATGTGTGAATTTGTGTTGTTGGACATTAAAACTCACCTGACGCTCGTTGTGTCTATATAAACTTCTCCTCCTCCTACTTTGTTTTGCAAATCAAATGGGTCGGCGGGTGATGGGTGTGGGAGGATTATCTGACCAGCAGGTGTAATTACAATTTGTGGAAAACTACCGTTAGCTGCTGCTGCTGGCCGAGTCCGCTAAGGAACCTACAGCCTGTGCCTAGTGTGTCTCACTTTTCCGTTTGCACCTTTGGTTTTTTCTTTGTCGTTTTCAATATATCTCTATATTTTTTTTATACTTTTAATTGCAACTTGAACACAACAACAACAAAAACGTTGTGTGTGTGTGTTTGTGTCTTTTTAGGTGTGAAAAAAATCAATAAAACTTTTCTTCTTGGCTTTTACAAACTCTTGACTTGGACTTGTGTAATTTTTCTTCGGTTTTCGTTGTATTTTTTTGTGTTTTCTCTCTTTCGCGCACACGCAACACCCACACACACGCACAGACGCGAGCAGAGACAATCGCACAATTTTATTTAATTTACAATTAATTTTAATGAAACACACACACAATTCTTGCTTAAATTAAAACTGTGCAGCAGCGGTGTTTATTAATTTTGAAAATATACAATTATTTGTTTCTTTGCTAAACCGTATTTCCGTCTTTTTTGCTCGAGCTCTAAAATGATTCTGCTTCTCAGCTGTTAACTAACAGAAACGACAATATTCAAACTGTTGTTGAACAGTGGTCGCTGAAAGTGTGCCGGTGATTTAAAATTATTTAGGGTATTCACGTTGGTGCTGAACTATGCAAAAAGTGATTTTGTTTGAAGCAGCTGATAAAAATAATAAAACTATTTAGTGATTAAGTTGCTTATTATTATTTTTTACGACCATTATACTTGTTATGTCTATTAAGTAAATATTTTGCTTTTTGAGTCTGTTACGAGGCAATAAGTATTTTTTCGGTATTTGTGAGTATTTTAGTATTCTTATGTTTATGGAATACGTTCACACTTGATAAAGAGGAAGCAACAGGGACAAGCAAAATATAAACCAATTTCATTTGCCGCCCAATACCTAATTTAAAACAAATGTAAAATAACCAGTTTTCGATTATTAAGTAAAATTAAAACAACATGTAGTCATAGAAAGAGCAGTAGAGACCACAGGCAACTTAACAGAAAAAGCAAAAATAGAGGCAATTCGAAATACACAAATCGAGAGGCACGTGTTTCCTTCTTGGCAAAGAAAGTTTATTTATATGCTCTACATTTTATATTCTAGCCATGCCCCGAAGATATACCAAAAAGATAAAGCTGGAGGAGCTGAACACCTCTTTATGGAAAAGTGAAGAACCTGCTACCAATTCAAATTCCGAGAGTGATTTTGAAGATGATGAAATGGATGGAGATCCCTTGCAAAGTGAGGGGGATGGTGGTGGTGGAGGGAACAAAGACTTTGAAGATGAGCTACGACAAATATTGGAGAATACAGCACATTTTGCTCATTTCTCGAGGAACAAGGGAATGAGTGTAACATTAAATGATGAAGTACAAGTTTTTCCCAGCTGCTCCATAACAGTACCGGTGCCTCTGTATATAGCCAATCGTCACACACCCATAATAGAACCGTGCAGTTTACGGACTCAAGCCTGCGATGAATGGATGACTCGTCTCCAAATGACATTGTCACAACATAAAACTCAAGCAAAGAAAATGAAACAACGTGAATTGAAAAATGAAAACAATATCTACGACACTCCTATCTTCGAAATGGCCGAGCAAATAGCCACTCAACCGAATCCATATTTTAGAGATAGCTACGATTATTATTATACCGGTGGCAATATTCAATTGATGGAGTTTGGGGGTAAAACTCTAGCCATGCATGTAAGTGGAGATAAATTGAGGGAAATCAATTTCTCGGAAGTTAATTCAAATGCCGAAGCTTGGAAACCTATCCACAGTTCACCAATTGGTTTGGAAAAATCAAGTGAAATTTTTGAAATAGTCAATTTGGATAGTTATATGGTAAATCATGGACATTTGTTTTTCACCAGACACCTTAAAGAGATTTCCATATACGAAATGAAAAGAGAAGAACCAAATGAAGACAATGATGATGACGATGACGAGGTTAGTTATCAATTAATTCCCCATAGTAACTTCATCAACGAGGATTCCATTTTTATCAGTGCCGCCCAATCCATGGGACAGGCCAAACATTTGGCTGTGGCCTGCCAGGATCGTACCATTCGTCTCATGGACATGAGCACGGAAGAGCAAATATCTAAATTTGATGTGTGTCTGCTAAAGAATCTAAAACAATCAAATAGCACATGGGCACAATTGTTGGCCATGGATGCAAATTGTTTTTATTATGCCGCCCAGCCAGTTCTTATCACTGTGGACATGCGTTGCTCGAATAATAATCTGAATCCCTGCTTTGCCTCCAGTTTTTTTATTAAGCAATGCGAAACTTTCTCCTGTCTGCATCGAAGTGTTAATCCAAATCTTCTTTATGTGGCTAGCAATCATAAATTGCATTGCTTGGATATGCGTCAGATGGGTAAAAAGTTATCCGATCGTTCGGTCGTCACCTGGACACATCAAATGAATTATCCTCCAACATTTATGGACACTTGCTCCTTTGACGGCAAAGAATATATTGCCCTGGGTAGTGCTTTGCCCTCGGATCAGCGTCTATGTGAGTTAAAGGATTGCCTGGGCACTATGTCGGCACCATGTCTACCCTATGCTCCACCCACTTTGGAAGAAGCTCTCATAGATGCCCGTCTTCGTGGTCCAATAAGTATCTGTGCTGATTTGCCAGAACGCGTGAAATGTTGCCACACGGGCTTAAAATTTCAAATATTGGAAAATTGTACAGATAAGTCGTTTGCTGAGTTATTGACCTCCACATCTATAGGAGATGTATATTGTCAGAGACTCAGTTTAAGAGATGATGAGGAAAAGAATGAGGAGTTAAGAACTGGCCTACATACGGCAGAAGCTATACGTTACTATGCCAATTTGGTTGAGGAAACGATCGGAAAAAGGCAACTCACATGCACAGAGGTGCAACATGTCAGTGTCCTAAGGGATATATTAAAATCGGATGCCGAAAGAGTCGCCGAAGATGAGAAACCATTTGTGGTTGAAGAAATAATTGTTGATTATGGGTTTGAGGACTCGGATAAAGAAAGCGATGATGAGGAGGACAAGCAACAACAGTCATCTGCCAATAAAGATACACCAATTCTACCAACATCACCACCACCAACGCCACAAGATGCTGTCGAACTAGAACCTCCTCCTTCTCCAAAAACATCTGCAAAACTAAAGATTATAAATCGTGGTCCTTGGCAAAAATCCCCCCATCAATTGTCACTCTATACGGACATGATTAGTACTCGTCTTTTGAGTATTTGGGATTTGGATGAATATGATCTAACTAGAGATGTTAATATAGATATGATCGATGAGAAGCTAAAGAAACAAGTTGCTGGTGAAGTCAAAAAGGAAGATCGCATGGCCGATTGGTTAAAGAATTTAAATATCGTAAAGGAACCTCTAGAGGAACCTAATAATGAACCTCTAGTGCCGGGCACAAATCTCATCAAATGTTATGAGGCCAAAGATGCAGATTATAAAGAAATACCCATACCTAGTATGGAAATTCCTAGTGATATAACACCCAAAATGGAAAATGTTATTGAAAATAGTTTTCATTCCACTGAACGTCGTCCTTCGCTTTTAGAGAACGATCAGTTTACAGCTGTTGAATATGATTTTGAGCCTTCCACCTCGAGGCAAGCTGCCCTTAGACGCAGTGCGAAGCCAAAAGTCAAGCATACCAAGGGCTTTTAGCCTAATTTTAAAATATATGCTATGAAGGAACATTACCGCTTTAGAAGCTTTGAAGACAGCAGAGTCAACTTGCCAAAATGTGTGTGTGAAAATTAACAAATTTATATTAGTTTTTTTAACCATTTCTTATTCAATTGCCTTTTCAGCCATCAACTTTAGCTTTGGCCGAGTTGAGGAATCTCAAACTATAGCGTCAAATTTTGGAAATAGAACTTAAACTTAAACATCTGGAATGTGATATTTATCCTGGTCAAACAAGTTTATGAACAGATATTTTTGTATCTTATAAATCTTATACAAATACATATAAATATGTTATATTCAATAATTAAATCTTTTTTAAGAATATGCAAAAGTTACCTTGTCTGTTGGTTAGAACTTCTTACAGAGTCCTTATTTTCATTTACAAATATTTCAGATCAATTGAATTTGTTTCACAACGTCGAAAATTTAGTTTACAATTTAAATCCAGAGATTTTATAATCCCATAATTTATAAAACTGAAGTTTAAATCTAAACCTACTAAAAATTAATTTACTGCCTACTTTGTAAATGTTATATCTAATTCCTTTCCATTTCCTATTTTGAATTGTAAAAAACTGAAAATACAATTAAATCCAAAATACATTGGAGAACATAAAACTTTAGAATGCTAAACCAGCAAAAGGCTTATTTCTTTGTAATATATAGAGAAATTTTAAGGAATATTTTAAGTCAGTTGCGAAGTGCTAAAGACTAATAGAAATGAGAAAAAAGTGAAAGGGCTTCTCTACTTTTGTCTCATCAGAGTGTCTGGCTGCGTTACTTGGCATTTATACATAAAACTAAATCTCCAGAGGCGAGTCCAGTTGCTTCGGTTGCACAATAGAAATAGTTAAATTAATAGTTTTCGTTTCGTTTAATTCAATTTATTAGCTTTGACTTGTAATATTTATAAGTAACATTTTGCAAAATTCCCAAAAAGACGTTTAATTATCAAATCTGTCACTATAAGTCCATGTTCCTTTAATATATTTATTAAAATTAAACTACTTGCCAATTTGATTTCCTAAATCGTTGAGTGGCTAACTCGCCAACAGCATCACCATCCAAATCAGGCTCGTAGGCAGGATTCACTATGCCTTCCACAATGCATTCCACAACAAATTTATCATTTCGACGTTTTAGGGCATAGGCCACAGAGGGTTTTGGTAGCTCCTGCAACATTTTACAAGTGTTTTTTTTTCTTACTGATTAAACCGAACGCTTTAAATTTCACTTTAGAACTGATATTCGATTTTATTTCGATGCTATCTCAATTGAATTTGTCGCTTTTTATTTTGGAATTCTATTTTGGATTCTAATTGATTTGAATTAAGCTATGATTCAGTATCGAGTAGAGCGTTCATTGGGGCGTAAAATGAGGCCTCAAGGGTAATGTTTTAATACACTTACAAAAGGGGCGTATTTTATTTATTTAAAGAAAAATGTATAAAAAAAACTATATAAAGTTATACATTTAATCTGAAAAATGTTGATAAATGGGCAATCGGACACATATCTTTTATTTAAAACTCTTTTTCAATTTTTTGCTTTTATCAACTTGTTGAATTAATTTGTATATCTTATTGTCAAAAACTGCTCGCGTAAGGGTATAAACTGTTCGACTTGTTTACAATTAACTTCGTCTTACAATGATTATTGGTTTTACTGTTTTAAATAGGCGCGCCGTGCTTAAAAGTTATTGTAATCAAATGGAAAACACAACGATTTAACTAAATGACAATTAAAATGCATATAAGCCGCAAAAGTTTTACTTCATGCGACAAAAAAAAATTCACATATCATAGCTCTTTTTTGCTCAATTATAAATTAATAATTATGACTTTAACTTTTAAACAGCACTAATCAAATGAAATTACTAATCTATGATGACTTTATATGCTTAGGATATTCAAACTTATTTTAAGCAAGTTGATTGGTTGTTTAAATAAAAATGTTCAACCAATGGGACGGAGTTGCGCATGTTTGCACCTTTCACTCAAATGTTTAGCAACATTTTCTAGCAACATTCTGGTCCTTTTTGAATCCTTTTGGGCAAAAATCAGTTAACATTCAAACATTGCTCGAGTTGGTTGTGTGTGTGTAAATTTTCACTTCTCTCTTTATTCTGTTTGCAATTTTTTTAGTTAATTAATAACAATTTCAAAAATACAATTATTAGAAACCAAACACTATGTAAGTTGTGAAAATTATTAAATTAAAACTTTTTTTTTGTTATTGAAATAAGAAAAATGAAGCTAAATAATAAGAAAAAAATACATAAAAATGAAATTTGAAGTACTAAGAAAGATAAGAAACAAATTTTATCTATACATTTTGTCTTATCTAAATAAGAATTTCCTTCAAAATTGATCTTTACTTCTTAATAGTTTCTGTGGTTTTTTGAAACACTTTAAAAGGTATTTTTCGTTAAGAAAAATTCCAAATCTTCCACTTATTTTATTCAAACCTTTAAAATATTTCCTCAAAAATGTAAAATTATGATTAGATTTATATGACAGATCTTTCATTTACTAATAATTAATAGCAGGCGCGTATACAGGGGGGGGGAGGGGGGGTTTCGGGGGTTCAAACCCCCCCCCCCCCCCCCCCCCCCCCCCCCCCCCGAAATAGTCGAAAATTTGGAAAGATACTTTGAAGATAGATAGATATTTTGAACGAAATGGCGAAATCAAGTCGGAAAATAGACATTCTTTTGTAGAAAAAAAAATTTGAAATAAAGGTCATCCATTATATTATTAAGTATGAATATGTGTATTTAATATTTGCTGAAAACGCGCCTGAATACGCGCCTGATTAATAGCTTTTTAATAGTGTTTTTCGGGAATTATTGTGCTAAATAACCTTATAATATAGGTAAAGTTCAAGTTTACCAGCAGATTTTCAATTGCAGTTAAAAGGGTAAAAAAAAATTAATAGAAATATATGTAGAAAACTAAATGTTCGTTTGCATTTTAAATATTAAAATATAATACAAATATATAACTAACAAATTATAGAAATCTAAAAGTTAAATATGATTTTAAATTCAATTTAAGTTACTTAAATTATTTAACTAAATTTGTGTATATAGAAACTTTAATTTTGCAATAAATATTAAATCATTTAAAAAAATAAAAAGGAAATACAAAAAATATACAAAAAAGGACATGTAGAATAACATATTGAGAGGTTCTAAAGTAAGTAAAGTCTAATTCAAATAAATGCAAAAGATTAAAAAATAAAATTAAAACTGTTTTCTGTAAATTAAATGGAATTTCATTAAATATAATAGAAACAAATATGATTTTAAATAACTAAAAAAGACAAAAATAGATAAATATTGAAATGGAAATTTATAAATTAAAAATTGAAAGCAAACTAGGCATAGGGAATCTAGCCTAATTCAAAATAAGATTTATTCATTTAAAAAGTACCACTTAATAATGTTTTCTCTAAGCATTTTGACTTTCAGGATCTAGCAAATTAAAAATATATTTCTTTTACTAAATTTTAGCCACTTTCGCAGCTTCAGTTTCATTATATGCGGTGAAAATCTTTTTGTAAACTGATCAAAATTATAAGAAGAAAAAACTTTTTCAAAGCCCACTTCTATATATCACTGTTCCCCATTGGATTTTATTAAACTTTCTGAAATTTGAAAAAAAACTCTCTACAAATAGTTTCCTAACCAATAAGATTTATAATTCTGGGCGCTTGTTTTAATGTGAACCGCTACTGATCAACTCGAGTAACTTGATTACGTGGACAAGTGTTGCTTCTGCCTTTCTGTATGTGTACGAGTGTGTGTGAGTGTATGTGTGCTATGTGTGGGTACCTCTCCGATATTTCATTCCATCCCGCTTAGTTCAGTTCATTTCAGCATTTGGATCGTGACAGTTGTGTGTCCGGCGGCTCTCACTATTTCTTATTCGTTTCTCTACGATCGCGTGTTTCTCTTATTTGTTTTCAACGCAAACTGACAAATATTAAAAGGTATAAACAATATGCATATAATTTTGGATAAACATCGAATTACAAATAGTGTTTAGATATTACTTTTAGGAAATGTAAATAAATCAAATATTTCTGAAAGAAAGCGTGTTTGTACTTTGACTATATACACATATACATACATACATACATTTGTATATGCTGTCGTGTCTTTTTCATTCATATTCATATCGTGTGTATTGATGCGATTGAGTGTGTGTAAGAGTTACTGTGTGTGTGTGTGTGCGTGCAAAGAGAAAACTGAACGCTTATCGCTTACAATTTCAAACAGAAGAAATAAAATTGTTGCCGGTCATTTAAGCTAATCAAACAAACTTTGAGCTGTTTGTTTTAAGCGTTAGGTTTAGGAAAAACTCATGACGTGGTCTGTAAAATTGTACCAAATCCATTTAGCATTCAACTGCAAATTGAAAGACCAAGAAACAAAGCGAGACTTAACGGTTTTTCGTAAGTGGAAAGATTCAAGAAGTTCAATGAACTTGAAACCCAAACCCAAAAAAAAAAAACAACAAAATCAAACAAAACGCAAGATCAGGTCGCCCACTAACAGGTTTTTTTTCCAACCCTCCAGAAAAAGACAAAAAATAAGAGCAACAGTTAAATCTGTATATGAAGAGTCTTAAAAAAAATGACTTTGGATGTTAATGACGATTTCACGTAATTATACATGTACACATATACAAACGCATATACATACATACATACATATATTGTATTGTGGCACAATTGACAAAAGGTGTCTGAATAGCTTAAACGCCTTTCATTAGTGAAAGTTTTATTCGCTTTTAGTCTTTTTTTTATTGTATATTTTGTATTTATTTTACATTGTGACCTAAACACATCATCATCATCATCGCTTGGTATATAAATCTTAATAATTGGCCAACTTTCATTTGACCAAAATCAAAAGCAAATCAAAAAGAAAAAAAAAAAAATAAAAGCAACCAACCCACATGAACAACATTTCGAAATATTTCCCCTCTCATCTTGACCAACATTACGCATACGCACCCGTGTACACCTTGTACGACGAGTATATGATCAATTTTTTTGGTTAAACAATTTGCAATTCGCATTGCATAATCTGTAAATGGTTGATTTGGTTGTTGTTGTTGTTTGCACGTAAAACGAATTGCATATTTGCATAATGACTAATTTTTCCAGTGATTTTTTAACCATCTTCTGCCACTAAATCCTCCATTATCTTCTCTTCGTTTCTTTCAATTTAACACTGTCCAACTGAATTTGGTGTTTCTTTTGAAAAAAAAAAAAACTTGAGCAACCAAAGTAAGTGTGGCAAATGTGTCAGAGATCGACTTATTTTTTCTGTATATAAAAGTTTGTGTAAATCATTTTAGTGCAAACATTATTTATCTGTTTGCTGTCCAACTTCATTGGCAGTCGGTGAAAATATTAAATTATTATCAGGATTTGTTAATTAAGTGTATATATAATCGAAAAAGTACCTTCAAAAAAGTGAAAATAATAAAGCTGTCATTTGTGCATTAAAGTGTTTCCTAATTTGCAAATCTTATCAAAAGAAGTAAGCGTTCATATAAACACAGAAAGGAATATAAATGTCTTTAAGAAAGTTATAACAATTAATCAAAAATATGTGATTAAAATCCTTATATCAGAGTAAGCACTGTCGTATTTGAAAATTAGTTAAAGTTCCTTTAAGGATAGGATTTTTGGCAGTTAGAATAAGTCTTACTTAAGAGACTATAAAAAAGGATCAAATTGGCATTTAGCATATAACTAAAATTAAATCGCTATATCTATTCTAAAATAGTTAAAAGAATGCTAGAAACCAGTTTTTTGGAATTATTATTTAGTAGTTTAGTTTTCTACCGAGTATATATATCTTTAATCGGTTTAGTTGCATAAATTTTACAAATTAGTCTTTTGAACTTTGAAATTGTCAGATTAAAGAGTGAAATTTGATTTAAAATGATTTTTTTAACAGATCACAGAGGATTAAATATGGGACAAGGTACCTCAGTTGATGCATCGAATTATTATATCCATTATATAAAAAGATAATAATCTTATAATATTACTGTCAATCTTAATACGTTTAATTTATTTTTAAAGTTCAGAGAATTTATTAGAAACTAAATTAAAAATTTGTTTTAAATTTATCATTGGATTAATATTCAATATATCTAATTAAGATTGCTTTGATATGAATATGCAGTGAATAGCAATAATCACTTCTTTTAATGTAAACTAATAGCCATAAACTATTTTGCAGCTATTAAAGTTGGAAAAGGCTTTAGTTATATATAATTATAATGTCTTTTTAAAGTTCAAGTAATCTAAAAGATCTCTTGATTTACTTTGCTTTAAATTATATAACAACTTTCAACAATTTTACCAATTTTCTTGCAGTTTAGTGTTGATGTAAACAAGTTCTTCTGCTTTTAAAGTTTAAGATTAATATTAAAACTTGTTAACCACTTATGCAATATTTTTTACAATAATTTGCTTTTTTTTGCAGCCATGTTGAAATCACTGTTGGTCTTCTCATGCCTTCTGGTTGCCGGTGTCCGTTGTGAGGATCTTAAAGTGGAGGTCATCAGCACTCCTGAAATCTGTGATCAGAAATCGAAAAGTGGCGATTCACTGACCATGCACTATACAGGAACACTTCAAGCTGATGGCAAAAAATTTGATTCCAGGTGAGTTGCATTTAATTACAAAACAAATTTTCTTTCTCTTTATTGTTGGTTTTTTTTTGTGTGTGTGGCTTTTTGGCCCGGTTAATGTCAGAGTTCGGTATTAAAGCTTATAGGTTGAATTGCATATGATGCAGGGTTGGTTGGTTAGAGGTCGGTGAGGATTAAGCTTGTTGCCGCATAGGCAGCCGCCACTTGTCGTCGGCTCATTGTCGTAAATTAGACGCCTACTGATAAGCGATCTCATTGTATTCGGTGCCCCAGCAGTTTTTCCCCCTTGTTGAAAATGATGCCTACTTTTTGTTGCTACTCGGATGCTGTTGTTGTTGTTGTTGCTGCCATTTTTTTTGTTTTTTTGTTTAATACATACATTGTTTTGATTGTTGTTGGTTGATACAACAATGCAACGGCCATGGCCACATCAATGGGAAATGCATCAAAAATGACAGCGTCAACTAGTTGAGGTTAATACTCTTCTCATGATATCGAATTTCGAATATATTTTTGATTAATAACTATAACAGTTTGTTTAGTTGCTATGTCTAAAACCATTCAGTTTGATTACTTTAAAGTTAAATTTACTTATCTTTGGCCTTATCTTTATAAAAACCTTCTACGAATTTTAGAATTTTTGTGCTGTATTTTAGGTTAGGCTATCAAAAACATATTTTACTAAAAATATAAATATTTTAGGTAATACGTTTCGTTTAACTCCTGAAAAAGGAAAAGGAAACATATAAAATAATATTTGTTTTTATTCTAGATTCCCTTACCCTATAGAAACTTTATCTTATAGTAGTCCGATTTGATCGATTCTTAAACCTGATCTGCGTACACATCTAAAAAGTTTAATTATAAAGTTTCAACCACATAGCTTAAAGTTTATGATCCTAAAGGTGTAAAGAAATAGACAGACAGACAGATGAACCATGGCTATATTGACTCCTCTATTGACGCTGATCAAGAATATTTATACTCTATGATGTCGGAAACTTATATATCTAAATATCTGACCAAGTTTACTTTACCCTCCCTTTCCAAGAGTAAAAAATTTAAAATTTAAATTTCTAAAACTTGATGGGTTTCATACAAGACAAATTGTGTGAAGCTCTGAGTTTATTTGACTTACTGAAATCCGTTTTAAAAGAGTTTTAAAAAATATGAAATCAAATAATGTTTTTAAGATTAAAGAGTCTTAAATATATAAACTTTCAATATTGATACCAAGCTGTTGTAGTTCCGATAACACTTTTACTTAATCAGGCGTTTTGATTTATCTTTCGGAGTAATCTAAAATCTTAAAAACAAATAAAGACAATACTTTCCATTTGTCTATCTATCCAAAATTGAATAAACATATTATAGAAAGTTGCTATTTTCGATGTAACAAACACAAAGAAGCTAAATATAGAAAATAATTAATTGCCTTTGATGTACAGATAACAGATTATATTTCTATGGAGCACGAATCGGTAACTCTTCAAATGAAGATTTTTTGTTTGTATACAATTTGGAATGGTTCAATGATTTGTATTTCCATAAACTAGGTCATCTTTTTACTCCCCTTTAAATTGTTGTTTATTAGACACTTTTTTAGTTGTTACTCATTATTATCTTTTATCTCCACAACCAGACTACATTTTGGGCAAATCATTGACTCGCACATTAAAAGATATGATATGGTAAAATAAAACTAATTATTATCGTCTTTGACCTCTTTTTTCTCTATGTTGGTTAATAAATCTCAAGTTTAAATATGAGCTTCTTTTTATTTGGTGGTCTATTTTCAAGCCAATTAAATATTAAAGGTATAATATTTCGCACATGTGTGTGAACTGGCAAGCCATTTGATACGATATCTATATTCACTCTGATGGTAATATATATTGTATTTAAAGCGTGGCATTAGTTTGGCAGGCGTGTGTTTAGTGGGGGTTTGTTGATTTTCTTATCAATATTCCCAGTTTGATAACATTGAAATGATTATGGTTTTATTTTAGTTTTTCTAATCTCTCGACTACTAACTACTATTATCTTATTTTTCGTATATTCAATTTATGAATGCAAAAATTTGATTGCATAAGTGGGCAGAAAATTGAGTCTGCTTAATAGAAGGGAAATGATTTTCTATCCTTTTTACATATGCTAAAAAGTCAAAATGGTTTTGAACATTTTACCTGAGACCTTTAGCCAGAATGCACAAATTATCTAAAAGTTGTGTGAGTGTGTGAGCGTTTGTGTGTGGGTGGAGAAAGTTTTGCAATTGCTGTTTAATTTGGCATGGCAAAAGCCCAGGACGAAGGACAAACGACGCTGACGACGACGACTAACTCAATCAGAGAGTGCGTCGCATCCTAAAGAAAGACGACAACAACTTGTTGCTAGAGCTTAACCTTTCCTTTCCTTTGCACTATGTAGCTACCTTTTGGCAATCAACCCTCTCTCACCCCATCTCTATGGGTGAAGGCACTTTGCCATAGCGTCAAGTCAAGTGCAGTCGAGTATACTTCATAGCGGTTTTTGCCAGAGGTTTTTTTTAATGCAAAATCGTTTCATTTTTTTTGGCCCCTGGAGCGAAAGGTACTTAAGTTTGAAGATTTTAGCTTTTGTAGGTTCTCTCTCTCTCTCTTTCTCTCGTACTTTATATTTTTCTCTACTTTGTTTTTTAGGCTCCGGAAATTAGCTATAGTAGCTGTTTACTCCTTCTTTAAGCCTTGTGCTACCAGTAGATAATTAAGCCAAACGGAAGGGAAGGTGGTGGGAAAGGATAGATAAAACTTTCTTTGTGCATTTGACATAAGGCTCAATTGAAATGCCAATCATAACTTGTCCTCAGCATGCATAACACGGTAAAACGATGATGATTGAAAATTGTTAAGGTCCTTTTTGCATTCGTGCCTCATTGCTTATAAAAAGGATTACTATACAATTTAATTTTTTGTAAAAAAGAAAGAAAGAAAAACGACAAATGGAGAAGGAAACAGAGACAGAGAGAGAAAGTTGTAAAATTGAACATCTTTTACAATTAAAATGTTTCTCTTTCCCCTTTATAACTAATTCAATAATGAGAGTCCTGTCACGTGCCCTTTTGCTTTTATTATCATTGTTCTCCGTCTACCTGTCATGACCATGGCCACATCACGTGCCCACATACTTTGTCTATGACACCGGCAACTACAGTTCCATCATCTCTTAGTCTTCGCCTTACTCCCCATTTACCCCCTCCTCTCTCTCTCTTTTAGTCTTTTTTGTCTCTGCTTTCATCAACAAGTTTTGACCCGCAAACCTTCATTTTGGTATATAAATTATGCACTACATTGCCGCTATATTCTAATCAGCCTGACGCGTAACATGAGCTTCAGCTAGATGGTGGAGTAGGAGCACCTTCTTGGGGTTTCTCTCTGTTTCTCTTCTTCCCACCATTCCTTATTTTATGATATATGCTTGGAAAGTTTCTTATGTTCCATGTTGTCATTGGGCAAATGAAATTAATTTGTTACTGCCGTTGGAAAAAAAATGTTCTTTCATTTTTTTTTAGAGCATCTTTAGAAAATACCTTGTAAAGGTTAAAGAGCATAGGGGGAATACTCTATTCGCACAAGTTGCTTGCTTGAGGTGTAAAAATAGTTGAAATTGCTTAAATATTATTATAAACGAAAGCAAATTTTTACATTGAGAATAATTTGTTTTTGAATTGAAATAAAATTATATATTTTTAAGGGCAAATTTTACCTTTGAGAATCGATTAGCGACCCAGCAATGTTTTTGAAGAGCTTATTTTCTCTTAGTGTTTCGAATACAAATCAGTTATTATTATGCATATAGAATTTGAAAAAAGGTATACATATATAAATTGTCGGATAACTGCTGAGCACGATGCGAATTCCCAAACTGCTCATTTAAGTGATATGGTTTTTTGATTGGTTATAATTAAGTCGACTTTGCTATTCCAAAACAATGAATGAAGAGTGTAACTTGTTATCTGTGTCTCAATATTTTAAATTCAATTATATTAGTTTAATTTTAGCCTAAAATAAGTACAGTGAGTCTTAATACACATAAGGTGCATCCTATTAGGTTGGCTTCCTCTTAGATACTTTAATGTACTCAGCGTCAAAAGTTCCAAATATTTCATAGAAAGATTTGAAAATTATAAGAATAACAGAACTTAAAGCTATACTTCTGAAAGTTCTCTCTCTCTCAGCACGCTTGTCATCTCTTTTCCCTCTCTTCGTCAGCCTCTCTCTTTCAGATCGCCGCAGCTGCATTCTTAAATAACTGTAATCCAGGGATAAACAGTATATTATCTATGCTTCTCAGCGAGGGCTGGAAATTAATTTTAAACACAGTATTTCTAGATGATGTTTTTTAAGTATTCTTTAGAGATTCCGATTCTGGTAGAAGCTTACCATATAAATATACCCACCCTAATGGTATGCATTACGTATTCTGACTTGTTTTGCCATTATATTTGAACAGATTCGCTTGCTGTTTGGTAATAAAAAAGTGATAAAATGAAGCAAAAATAGTTTTAGCATTGAAAGAAGATTGTATTGTGAATTTTAAAGAGTTTCAATGTATAGTTTAGTTTGGGAGATTTTATCATTTAGTATTTTATATACTTTGGATTGAAACATTTTAGCTTTATTTTATGAGCAACCGATATGCGTTTCGTAGAAATTTTCTAATTACAACAAAATTTTAAACTTAGTTTCATTTATCAAAATGGTAATTAAAAAATTTGATATATTATATTATTTCAAAATAAATGGAAGCTGAACATAATTTCAACACAATTATAGGAAAAAACTGTCGTTTCCAAATGCATATGCCCAATTTGTTGAAAGGGTAAAAAGTGCAGTAGCTGTATTTTGGTTAACAAAGTAGTTTGCAGCCATGTTTCAAATTTTTTGACAACAGCCAAGTAAACCTGGACCTGGCCTGGGTCTGGGTCTGGCCTGTGCTTGGGCCTTGGGTCCGCCGTCGTCGTAGCCGCCAGCCATATCTTACTTGCATGATTTGTATGAGCGGCAAGTGTAACGTAACTACCATGCCACGACATGCCTGCTTGTGTCTCTGCTTCTCTCCACTGCTCCTCAAGTGCAATTTAATGTCCAAAAAGCAATGTGCGTAAAGAAAAACGCGAAACACTTCAAAGTGAAAGTTTTGCTGCAGAAGCAAAAGAAAACAACAACAACAACAACAACAGAAAGAAGAAAAAATCAAACCAGACAACCTTGACTGTCACCCAGGAAAGGGAAGGAGTTACTATTTAGCGGCTGATAATGTTAATGATGATGGTTTATAGTTGTTATATAGTCATGGTCAGGCCTGAATGCCGCCTTGACACGCTTTGTTTTGCTATGAGAGAATGGAAAATCATCATCAGCAGCCCCATCATGTGTTATAATGGAGTTGGAGTCGCCTCCAAAATCTCATTACCATATGGAAGCAATCAAGCCCCAAAGACCATAGAGAGGAAGAAGATGTAGGAAACATTTCTTCTCTACTCTCTGTCGTTTTTCTTTTTTTCCAGTCTGACTTTTATGGCAAGTGTTTCGCATATTTATTTCCAACCATGACTCCGAGAGAGAGGAAGACTTCTTCTTTTGCTTGCTGCTTTTCTTGGCGCACATTTGTAGATAGTTTAAATAATTAATGAGGTATCAAGGGTGCCCCACGAATAAAAAACCAAAAAACGTGATGCTGCCATCTGGGATATAAATATTTTTTTTTTTTTTTTTTTTTTTTTTTTTGGATGTTTTATATTGTTGTTGGGTTGAAAACTTCCTTTCTGTCTGTGCGAATTGTTCGCACATTGACCAAGGGCTAGATAGAGACACCTTGTGCTTCATCCCGAAAGACTTTTTAAATCGCCAAGTTGTCGCCCCAAAGGGGAATATAGATTCTCATTCGTATATATGTGTGTATGTGTGTGTGTGTGCTGTTTTATTTGTGGTTTTCCTCTCAATACGCATATTTGATTTTATAACTTTCTTGGCTGGACACATAAAATCGAGGTCATCAAAATGCCAGTAGACAAGGACAAGGGCAGGAAAAAAAGGATTCAATTTGATTGGATTGAAAGTCAATGCAGTAAGCAAGTGCCCGGGTATGATTTGGTGGCAGCTGCTCCAGCTCCAACTCCATCTATCTGCTTCTTCTGTTTGAATCACGTAATGGTAAACGGATGTTTGTACGCCCATTGAGTTGCATTTTAAATGCGTTTGAATGAAATCGAAACTTATCAAATATTTAAAAGGCAGTCGAGCAACAAAAATAAGAAGAAAAAATGAGTTTACATTACTTGTTTGACTTTATGATAATTTCCTTTTTTTTTATTTGGTTGTTTGGTGAGGGAATCTTGTAAAACATATAAGTATATAGGCCTGATATTGAATCTCTCTGCGTGTGTTTGTTTATTTTTGTTGGTCAAGTGTTTAAGCCCGATTCAGTTGAACAACAATTACATCGAGCAATTTACCTTTAGTTCATTTTGTACACTGAACAAATGTCGATTTCGAGAGTTCGTGTTTCATAAATTTTTGATGCTTGGGACATTTGTTGCCGCCTCTGTTGGTTCTGCTCCTCCTCTTCAGCTCTTTCTGCTACTGCTGCTGCTGGGAGTTTGGACCATTGTCAGGCATAACAGGTTATATGCAGATGGACAGGCACAAGGACAAATGAACCCGGACACGGACGTGGTCATTTGTGTTGACTGGCAAACAATCAACACATTTTTAAACGATTTTTATTAATTTATTTCAGCAGCTTTAAAACACAAAAAAAAAAAAAAACGTTTATCGTTTTAATATAAGCAACAAAACGATTATTAATATGTAAATTTAAATTGATTGAAACCAAAAATTGTTTAAACAAACATTATATTGCAATTGTTTGAAAGATTTAATTGGATTATTTTCTCTTAAGGGGTTAGGGGTAGTTAGAATTTTGCAAAAATCAAAAAATTTGAAGTCAATCCGATAAATCTTTTTCGAGATATACCTGCTTTTGTAAGCTGAAACTTTAAATGCGTGTTTCTCGAAACTATGTTTTCCAAATCGGTGATCACTCTAGCTCGAAAACCGCTTAACCGATTCGAATGAAATTTTCAGAACTTTTGAAGAACATTCAAATCCCGGGCCGGATCGAAGGATTTGCGTTTTTAACAAAATTTCGATTTTTTATGAACAGTTAAAGACAGTTTTTTCTCGAAAATTGGAAAAAAAATTTTCAAAACGCCGCCATTTTGTTATTTTTAAAAAAATAAATAAAAGCTTCTATCCGGCCCGGGATTCTTCAATTCTAAAACTAATTCTTTTTGTCCGATGGATTTCGGATGAATCCTCAAGGACCTATAGTGTTCACCGCAAAGTCCTTTTTTTGAGAAGGGGTCAAAACAAACAGCCATAACTTTGAAAATTTTGAATATTTTTTTTTTTTAAATATGTGAAATTAAGTTTAAACATCAAATATTAATGCTGCATTATTACTTTTTTGAAAAAAGAATTTTTACTACAAAAAAGATTTTTTTGAAAATGGTCAATTTTTTACGTCTCTGACTACCCCTAACCCCTTAAGTTTCCGTAGCAACTTCTGTCTAAAAAGGGAAGATAAATTTCTCACAATGTGTTTTAAGAAATTGTAATTTTGGTTACCTTTAATTCCAAGACCAGTTTTTTTGAAAATTTAGACACGATTCTTAAAGTTTCTTAACTTGTAATAAAGTTTGAAAGTTGTTTGAAACTCTTTTGTCAGTTCTTATACATTACACTGAAACGGAATCTGGAAAAACATTTCCTAATCTTTTATTTTGATGGGCACTTACAATTTATTTATAGTTTTTACGATACTAATGAATTTTTTTAAAGCTTTTTAAAAATCAGAATATATTTGCAATATTTTGAGGTAATAAACATTTCATCCTTTTCTTTCCTTTCAATTTTATATATGCACCTAAAACCCTAACTTTGATTGCTTTACATTCTTTTGTAAAATATTCAAAATCTTAACCTTTTTTCCAACAATCGAGAAAATCTTATATTAATAAAATAATGATGTCGTTTAAAAGTTTTAGTTAAGACTTGTACATTTTTCAATTTTTTTTTCTTAGACATTTTCCAACGATTTGAACTTTTTGATCTCTTCGCTTGTTGTAGTGAATATTTGAATAAACTTCAACTTGTCCCCAGACAAATTGAACTTGGAATTGAAATGTGTCGCTTGGGTCATAGCTGAGGAAAAGTTTTTTTCCAACATATTATTGTTGTTAAAGAAAAGTTCATTGTTGCTTGTTGCACCCGCTCAGCCTCCCCCTCAGCCCGATCAGTTTTTAATGGCTTGAGCTAAGAGACAGATTATAGCCAGCGAAAAAGAAAAACAAATGATTAACAAGGCCAACACCCATATAGAACCTCAGGCGACACTTCCACATAGGAAGAGGAAGACCGTGGCTAGTCAAGTGCTTCCACCCCCATGCCCTTCTATACACCACCCACCACCCCCTTCGGCAGTGTCTGTTAAATATTTTATGTGCATCTCTTGGGCATTTTCGCAAAACATTTTTACATGTTTTGCTTGTTGTACATTTTGTTGTTTCAAATTCAAGTTGGAAGTCATGATGATGGCATGCGGATTGCCGCGGCATAATCCAACCAAGCAAAGAAAAAAAAAAAAAAACAAAAAACGAAATGTGGAGCTGCCGCTGGAGTTGGAGCAAATGTTGCTGGAGCGTAACCAAAGTGTCGTCGTCGTCGTCGTGGCTTTCGCTCAAGTGCAAATCTCCTGATGAAATAAAAAAGCGTAAAAAATTTCTACGACTGAGGTGTATGTGTGGGTGTGTGTCAGCTAGAGGGGTATGTGAAGAGTGGAGGGGCCCTCTCCTTATGTTTGTTTTTTTTTTTTTTGTGCGGTTAAGGGCCAGGATTATATCCTTTAAGACACCTTCGACTTTGTCTGTGGCTCTGAATTTTTATTGCATTATTTTCCATGAATTTCCATGAATTTCTAGTAATATTTGCGAATTTTTTATTGGTAGAGAATCGAGCAAAGCGTGTGTGTGCCTCGAAACAGTATGTTTTTCTCATGGCATTAACCTGGTTATTTATGAGATTTATGGCCATAAGTGTTAAGCCACTTTTCATATTCTCTTTTTTTTTCCATATTACTTATGTATATAGAATTAGACTTGATCAATGTTAATTGTTATGACTTAAAGAGGATAAAATGGCTAAACAAGATTGCCTACGGATATCCTTCGGTTTATTTCTTGGATTCTTCTTAAATATAGTATAATTTTTTGGAATCATAGAAATTTAGATATATCTATCAGATTTTATTTTGAAATTCTTTTATAAGTATTAAGATTTTAGGTATAAAGTTACATTTTAAACTATTTGTTTATTTGTATTTAATGCAACAAATTGGTTTGAATTTTACTTTAGAATTTCACAAGATTTTTATAAAATATTTATTAAAATATTTTTTCGACTTCATAAAATTTTTGAGATTTTTAAAGATTTTATTTAAATTGAAAAATTTTCAAAAACCTTATCTATGTTAAATTAAGATGAGTTACTATAAGAATCTTGACTTTAGCACCTTTTTTTAATTTTATCAAAGTTGGTTTTGCGAATTTTCAACTTTTGTTTTTAGTTTTTCCTAAGGAACAGGCTTTCAAATTCCTTTAAATTTGAATAGTCATGATGTGTTTCCAGCCTTCATACGTTATATATCTCCCATTTTATCCTTATCATGAAAACTTTTACCTTTATCTCATCATAGTCATCAAATTATATGCCCACTTTGATGATGCCACATGCAACTGTGTCACATCATACATCATGCTCAAGACTCATGCATAGCTGAGTAGAGGCATTCGGAGATGTTTTAGCTACTCCAACTCCTGCCACGCCCATTCACACCGTTACAAATTAAAGTAAATTTGCCATCAAACAAATAATTTGCTTCTTCTTTTTATGGCAACATAAAAAAAGAAAAAACAGAAGACGGTGTGGGAGGAGTTAAAAAAATGATGTATTGTTTTGAAATGTATTCTCCGGCCATGTCTCTGCTCATCCTCTGGAGATGATGTGTTACGGAGGATAATAAATTTTAACTGTTGTGTGACAAAAGCCCAAAAACCCACGAAAAACACTTGAAACTTTTTTTTTTCGCCTAGACCGACTACTACTAACAAGCGCAACTAACAACTTGATTTTCCATTTTCTATTTCCTCGTTTTGCAGTTTCGACCGCGACCAGCCCTTCACATTCCAATTGGGTGCTGGCCAAGTGATTAAGGGCTGGGATCAAGGATTGCTCAACATGTGTGTGGGTAAGTTGAAGGCAAAGCAAACTTTAGTGTTGCAATTTTGAATATATGATTTAATTTTTTCTTACAGGTGAGAAACGCAAATTGACAATTCCACCCCAATTGGGTTATGGTGATCAGGGTGCAGGCAATGTGATTCCACCAAAGGCAACTCTACTCTTTGATGTGGAATTGATCAATATTGGCAATGCTCCACCCACCACAAATGTATTCAAAGAGATCGATGGAAATGCCGATAAGCAATTGAGTCGCGAAGAGGTAATCGTCTATGTATGGATCAAATTTTTGCACATATACATATATTCTCTATATATCTCTACAATGTGAAATATCCTTGGGTATTTGGGTTATCTGCTTACCAAATAGTATTAACCAATTTCAACATTTTTCATTAACACCATTCGTAATGATTGTTAACTTTTGGCACTTACTGTATTTCAAAACCGTTTCTATTCGCAGGTCAGTGAATATCTTAAGAAACAAATGACCGCCGTCGAGGGTCAGGATTCCGATGAATTGAAGAATATGCTGGCTGAGAATGATAAATTGGTCGAAGAGATATTCCAGCATGAGGATAAGGATAAGAACGGATTCATTTCACATGATGAATTCTCTGGTCCCAAGCATGATGAACTGTAGAATTGAGCGTATATATATATATACATATATAGTAACGCATCGACTCTCAAGGACAAGAGTGCTTAAATTTATACCTACATCAAAAATCACAACATTTGAATAATGAACGATATTCCAAAATCATGAACTTTGAGGGGACTGACTTGTGTAATACCATTAGGCAATGTCATACAATTATACATATGCATATACTTATACATATACATACACATCTATATATATATATATATATATAGTTAGTATATATTTTGTATATAAGAACCATACATATATACATAGAACTATCATCGACTCTCTGATGTCTGCTCAAACAAAATAAGAATGAAGAAGGAGAACCTTTTTTATATACATTTATAGGTTGTTATATTGACGAAATGACAAAGAATAATTAAATTAATTTAATAATTTTTGCGTATAATAAAAATTAACAACAATTTCCAATTTTGTTTCATTTCGCATCTTATTGTTGTTGTGTTGTATATTTCATAACAGTTATATATAGTTAATATTCATAAAACAAAGAAATAATTATGTGAAATCATTTTGGACAATTTACAAAGAGATAAAAAGAAAACTTTAAGCATAAAAATAGTTGCCACATATATATACATATATATGGCGAAAGGAGTAGGTAGTGGGGGATGGATTATATACACATTGAATATAGGGTAGGGCGCTAAAGGAGAATCACTTTGATTGGCTTACAATTTATATATAAAGAATATAGTGTATAGTGTACAGCTAAAAAAAACATTTTGTTTATGAAAAGTACGAGTACCAAGCAAAAATTGCACTAGAGGTTAATTATTTGTATGCTTAATTTTGTTTGTTTGCTTTTTAGGCATTTAGTATATAGAAAACCAGTTCCAATATGATCGCTTCTTGTATACCCGATGACTCGTTATGTAATGTGGCTATCAAATGATTATCCAAAGCGTTCATATAAAGCGGTGGCAGCTTGGAACCTCGAGCACCAGCCTCGTAGCCAACCTAAAAGAGAATAATGAAACAACAAGTTAATAGAGATTGTAACTAGTGGTAAAAGTTAGCTCCTTTTTAAAATGGAATCCTACAACTTTCTATTCTAACTTATAAAGGTTGAATTTACTTTTAAATTATTAGAAATGTCTAGTGGGGCTGTGCTACTCGATAACGTTAGGCACTCTGCAAGTGAAATTATATAAAAGTGATTTAGAAAACTTTAAAATTGACTTGAGTAACACATTTTAAAAGCAGTTTATGGATACTACAGCTCTGTTGTACGACCAAAAAGTTTATATACATATAGTCAACTTGATAAGTTTAGGCCTTGGCAACAAATAAATTTAATGTAAGATGGAACTTTTATTAAAATCGTTCTAGCAACTTGAAAACATTTTTGTCTGGGCACCTCTTATCAGTGATGATTGAACTTGATTTAATTTTAATTAATGATGACCACAAGCCCTTTAAATTGATGCGAAATCAGTAATCGAAAAATATAAAGCAGCAGATGAAAATCAAGTAAAAAATTTATATATATGAAACATTCAACATAACTTCAAACACTTTTGAGTCTTGCTATAATTTAAGCTGATTAATAATTCCTAATTAAACTCAGTTTTTTAAAAAAAAGTAACTACTTTTCCATCTAAGTGGTGAATATTCTTTTTGCTTCTTACATTTTCCTGATCCAAAGTGGCGCGTAGACCAACTTTATTGATACCCGCAGCAGCTAAAAGATCCAAAAAAGGTAACAAAGCCATTGAAGCACTGCGAGCCAATTGTTCGGCTATGCGGGTGATATCTGCATAGTTGCCACCATTTGTGGCATACCAATCTTCACACTGAAAAATTGAACAAAAGGGAAAATTGAAATGGGTTATAAAAATGCAATTAAGTTAAAACACTTTACCTTGACAATAAATATGTCACTCAATTTGATGGCGTAATTTGCATTGGAATAATTAAAACTGGCATGAACACGCATATTAGCTATGCCATCCATGGCCTTATCATCGATAGGTGATTTCACACTATGGAAAACGAAATTAAATTAATTGATTCATTTAATTTTATAAATTTTTACTTACCCCACATTGATATCACGATCATTATCTACCCATTTAATGCTAACTAGTTCACTTTGTTCCTCGTTAGCCTCAATGGGGCCACAGACAATATCAATGTCTGTTTGATTCCGCAATGCTTGACGCACTTCCTCCATTTTGGCTGGCATTATTTGCACCATAAGACCATCTTCCACAATGCTACATTTGCCCGATAAGCCACTGCTGCTCTTGAGAGCCTCATTGAGAACAAAAAAGCTAGCGCCAGTGACTTTTCTGGGCTGCCCTTGGATATTAATTGCCTGTGTGGAATAGGCGTACATTTCCGTTCGATCGTCATTGATATTTTGCATGCAAACTAAATGTCCATCGGCTACTTTGGAGAAATTACCGGCAAATGCCAATATATGATCACTGGCATTATTAATGGCCTTGATCACATCTTGTTGACGATGACGTGGTATCAATACCGTCGTCTGACGATCTTCCATATGAATGAACAGCCCCCTAATGGCTGGCAGCGAATAGGAATAGTTACGGAAATCAACAAGGAAATTGATAATCGTTTGCGCTATCTCGCCATAAACGGATTCACGATTTCGCACCGATATCAATGGACAGGGATAGTAACGATATTGGGCACCCAAACGTAGAATTAAACGTAAGGGCAATACCTTAGCCCAGGGCACTTCATGCCGATGTATAAGGACAGCAACCAGATACGGATTCTCTGGGACAATAACACCCTGAAGGCATTGATAGGTGGGTCTCAGATAAATAAAGCCACCATGCTCCCGGGAACCCAGAAAATTGGCTTTACGTGGACTACTAAAGGCCAACTCATGTATGCCAGAGCGAGCATGTTCGGCCTCAACATAAATCTCATACAAATGCTGAAAGATATCACGAGGAACTGATTCCAACGATTCCGCCATATTTGGTTCCTTAATTTCCAACAATATGATCAATTCATCATTGCCCACATGATGAAGTCCCGAGGTGGTAAAATTCAATACCCATCGATTCATGCAACAACTCACTGAAAAAAATAAAAGAAAAATTGGTAATTGAATGGATATGTAAACTTTATAATGCAAAAAAACCTTGCATTTTTTATGGTAACAACTAATAATAACTGTCTTTACAGTGAGCATTGTTTAAACTTTTTGTTAAGTAAACAGATATGGTAAATGATCGACAGACAATTATTGAGACCAATTGGAAACATGAAGTAGTTGTTTTGATAATGTTACTCAAATTCTACTGTTGGTTAAATCGAATAGTCCAATTTGTTTGTATTAATACATATTACAATTGCCTTTCGTATAGTCCTATAAATGTCAATGACCCAACATTTTTGTTATTTTATTTTGGATCTCAAATTAAGAAGCAACTTCTCGTGTTACATCGCTTTGAGTGGGACGTTTACTTATGCGAGTTGAAAACAGATTTTAATTAAAGTATTAAATACACAAGAGGAACTTCTACTACATTTTAATTGAATACTTAAGGAGAAGCTAGTTCAAAAACTAAGTAAAATGCATTTTATTTTTGAATATATAAGAATTTGGACTCTGGCTAAGCCATGTCGTAGATGTAACACTAATTGAAAAGTTACTTGGCTTTAAAACAAAGTACAAATTGCGATTGTAATTAATTGTTAAGAGTTTCAAATCAATTATCCAATCGGTATCCAAAATCAATTTGATAATCCTAAAATCTCTAGTGGTTGGAAAGCAAAACGAAATCAGTTTTGGTATATATTTTAAAATTTTGGTTTATAAAATAATAATTATGCAAAAAACATTAAAAAAAATTTGGATTATTTTTAAATAAAATTGCTTTCAACAAAATGCAGAAAAGATTTCTTTTTACGAGTATATTCAATTTAATAAATAACTGAAAGCTAGCATAATAAGGATTGATTCTCTAATCAAATCTCAAATTTGAAACATTTTTGAATTTAAAAAAATTTTGTGCTCGCTATGAAATTCTCCTGTGCTGCAATAAAGACTAAATTAAAGGAATTAAGCACAAATTTAATGCAAATGTTAAAAAAATCGAAATGGTGGTTTCTCTGTTTTTAATGCATATTTGAAACGCTTCATTCATTTCGGTAATAGGACTGTTCAAAATTTGCTATACTATTTCTCTTCTAAAAGCTTAAAAAACAGTCGAGAAGTTTTGTAAGAACTATCAAAAAATTTAACAAGTTGTTCGATGGTGGAGAAGCTGGGAATTGTGTAAAAACGTTCAAAAAATTCGTTAAGGATTTTAGTTTAGTAACTACAGAGGAGATCCTGTTTGAGGAACTCTCAAGAAACGTTCTTGGAGGTTGAGGAATTATAAAGTAATAAAATACATTACAATTGTTAAGTAATGTTGTTTATTACTTTACAATTTCTCTGGAAACTTTCAAAAAGTTTACATAAAAAAATTATGTAGTTGAATGTGGATGGAAGTCTAACCACTGAAACGAAATCTTTTACTGGTAATCGAGAAAATACTCAAGGAATTCTGTTTGGCATGACTCCGAAACTTTGGACACTCCAAAATTTTGTTGGAGAGATTTTAAAAATAAATTTAAATTATATCTCTACAGAAAATATATAACATTTTGAGATATACTTACTGTTGACAATCTTGAGAAAAACATAGAAATTATTTTTCACAATAAACTTGAGCGTCTCATGTTGTAATCTCTCGAGTAGATCCTTATCGTTTCTGACTTCTTTGTAATCTACATCACAGCAATTTGGATTAGTTAAGGATGCCTGACTGGAGGTAACACAAATGGGCGGCAATGCATTCTCCTCGGAGGGTATATAACAACCTTGGGCATCACCATTTGGTGGTAATTTACGTGAACGCACTGCATCCGCCTTGCGTCGTGGCGAGGATTGTGCCGTATTACAAGCAACTGAAGAAGACACAAAGTTAGTAAATGGCTGCGAGGAATATCAATAATGAGGAGTATGATTACCAGCTCGATTTGCATCTTGAGAGACTGCATTTAAGGTGGCAGCTGCTGCACCAGGTGGAATGGATCCTCTAAATAATTGGGCCACCAGACCCATTGTGGTGCTATCAATACTGCGTGTTTCTGTGGCCGGAGTTGGTGGTTTCTGACTGCCACCACTAGAGCCACCATTGGAATTGTTTCTCTGACCACGTCTTGACTGTTTGGTTTGATCGACCCATTGTTGCTGCTCCATGGAGCTAGCCAATTCACTACCCGGTGCAATGCCATCACTGAACATAACACTTTTACGTTTGCGATTCTTTTGACCATCGGATGAGGAACTACTATTGGAGGAGCTGCCTTCGGTTGATGGTTTCTTAAGGACACCGACAGGCACAATGACACTTGGCGGCTGAGCGCCTGTCTGGGAGGCAGCCACCTGACAATGTGGCGGTATTGTCGAACAGTATTCCATGGGATTATTGGGATTGGGTGATCTCATCGGGGTGGGTGGTAAAGCTGATGTTGTTCCTGATGTGGGCACACCACCCGATTGTCGTTCACTTAAGATCATAAAACATTGCACACAGACACGGGATTCCTGCTCATTGGCAAACTCCAAATGGAACTTCTGTGAGCAGCAAATAGAGCAGAGAACCTTGCCGCAAGCACGACAATGATGACGCCTCTTAATCATGGTAAATTTCTGATGACATTGCATACATTGGCCGGCCATATTGTCGGGCACCCAAATGGGTGGCACTTTTCCCAAATTGGCATGGGGATCATCACTATAACCCACTGCCTCATAGATGGGACTATCATCGTCGGCTAAAGCATCTCCTTCAGCTTCAACTACCGGTGGTGGTTGCAGTTCCTCTGTGCTTTGATCCTGACCAGTTGTGTCTGTAGATGCCGCCAAAGCTGGCGGTGGAGGTGTCTGACCTGCATTTTCACCGTGATAACCATTCAAATCTAAGGTCTGAGGCCTTTGAGGACGTTGCTCCAATTGCTCTTCCTCTCCTTCTACTATTTGTTGCGGTTCTTCTAGGGCTTCCTCTGCTTCCAGCTTGCGGCCAGAGAGTGAATCTGTTTCGGAACTACCAAATGATGAGGCCACTTCCACATCCACATCTCTGGCTATTGCTTCTTGGGGTCTTAGTTCAGCGAACTCTACAGTGGATGCTTGTGAAAAATTATCCACATTCATTTGGTCATTGGAATGAGATTCCCTTTCCTCCTGTTCCGATAGAATTCTCACCGATTCCTCTTCGGTAACTGGCGAGGCTGATAGGGAAATCTCTTCCTGCTCTATGTCAATCTCCTGCAGCATGCTATCCAATTCAGTGTCCGAAATCTCATCCATAGTGGAACAAAATGTTATGGGTTGACTGTGTTTGGGCACATCCTTGTTGACTTTGGCAACTGGCATTGGCATCTGAGCGGTAGGAATTGCAATTTCCTGGATGGGATTAGAGTATATAAAATAAAATATTTTCCAGAAAGTAAAAATGCATTACCTCTGTGGGTGGAGACTTCTCCACCAACTGTGTGGACGTATCCTGTTCTTCCAGCTGTTCAAGTTCATTTAAAACCTTGACCAAAGCTGAGGAGGCGGTCACCTCTTCAGGTAATATGGACTCGGAGGTATTAGTCAGCGATATAGATGATAGCCCCTGGGCTAAATCTGCTCCTTTAGCTCTATCTGGTTGGTCCTGATTGGTTTTAGCTTGAGCTGATGGAACTTTTACCTCTAGAGCACTTGGTTTTTCACTCAAATCCTCTGATTGACTTACTGGCGAGGGGCCCGAGGAGAAAGTTGAACATGAGGAGGTAGTCAGTGACTCGGATGACGAGAATCTTTGACCGGAACCGGTTTCATCACCATTTTTAAGTGCCTTCTCGTGCTGTTCACTGAATTTATTTATGTCGTCGTGGGGTTCTTCTTCCTCATCATCTTCATCGTCATCATTATCAGCATTTTCCTCCTCTTCGACCTGCACATGCTGATCTCTGGTGGGTATTTCTTGTTCATCTGTTTGCCAATTATAATTTTGCGGAGTTTGTTCCAGGGACTTCACATTATTTCGATAATCGTCGAGACTATTGAAAACCTGTGACACTCCCACGAAAGCACTTTTAGGCACCACCCCGGCAACGGCTGGTCCCACTCCTCCAGTAACACTTCCACTTCCTCCTAATCCTGGTCCGGATTCTCCACTTGCTCCATCACCTAATCGCCGACGTTGATTCTGATCATGATTTTCAGCTGTCGTTGAAGCAGCCAATTCCAATTCCAAATTATCCAAAACCTGATCAATGTCCACCAGATCCATTTGAGCCGTCAGCTGTTATGATAGAAAAAAACGTAATTAAATGTTTGCTTAATTAAGCGAAAAAAATAAAAAAAAAAATTCTCTATGTGAAAAGACAAAAAACAAAGCAAAGGTAGAAAATTTTATGATTCATTTTCGGGCGATGCTGCAATCCAATTACCTTATCAGTCTATCTACGTCTCAATATATATTTGGGGGTAGTGTTAATTACCTTTATTTACTCGCCTTATGTTGTTATTGTTGTTTTTTATTAAATTTATTAACAAAAAAATCCCTATTGCAAATTTACATTGTACGAAAACTGAGCTAAGTTCAGTGTGACCAAACAGTCAACTGCTATTATACCATTGCACCTGACACAACGAACTTAGTTGCATAGTGGAACTAGTTACCGGTTTGTTTATAAATTATTCACAAAAATACTTAGGATCATGGAAAGCTTCTTTTGCGAATTAACTGAATGTCGATGTTTTTTTTTTTAGAAAATACTCATCGTTAATTAAATTGCTAGAGTGTTGTGAATTTGATCCAATAGTTGGTTTCAAATCGATAGACCATTCGATAACTTTTGCCATTTTACCACACTAACTGAGCGAATTAAAAAAATTTTAAGCGAACAGAATTAAAGATCAGCGAATTCAAATACAGGGGAAATTGCTGGTAATCAGAATTTAAATACCCTAATATGTCTAGTTCAAATATAAATTATATATAATTTGCCTTTAGTTAAATGAATAATAAACTATCACGTAAAATGCGTTTCTGCGAATTCAAGGAGAATATAATTATCGAAATAATTCAATAATTAAAATAATAACATTAAATTCAATATAAAATACTGGTTTCAGCAATATTATATGACCCTTGGTTGGTGTGTTCGAATGTCTGCTGGGTTATGATTCGCTATTGTCTCTATGTTCGACGAAAGCAATGTGCGCTGGGTTATGTTTTCTTTTTTTTCAGTGTTGTTTTTGCTTTGAAGGTAAGCGGTTGTGCGGTCGGTCTACGACTTGATTTTGTGTTCGAGCGTGTGTGAGTGTAAGGAAATTTACAACAAAATAAGAAAAGAAATAACAATTAAATTTGTAACAAGAAAAAGGCATAAGCAAATTAAATAAATATAAAAAAGAATGTGCTATAATAACAACAACAAGTGCGAAAAGGAAAGAAAGCAATAGAAAAAAGCCGCCGCCGCCAACGCTCGCGTGTCTGTGTGTGTGTGTCTGTGTGAAAGAGAGTTTTTGAACCAAGGGGTACAGTGAGATGGAGAGGGGTTGTTTCAATGTTTTTGAAAATCAAAACGAAACCAGTTGAAAGAAAATTAATTAATATTAGCAAGAAAGAATAATAATGCAAGTCTGCTTTACTTTGATGTTTTAGTAAATAATTAAAAAGCAAATTGTTGCTTTTGATCCATTTATTTATAGCAATTTGTGTGCTTGTCCCTCTCTTTATCTTTCGCTCCCTGTCTCTCTTTCTCTCTTGCTCTCGCAATATCTAATTTTTTGTTTATTCCTTTATTCATTTCCCTTCCCCTTCTTATGATAGTTTTTTTTGTTACTTTGATTTTAGCCGCGCGCGCAATATAAACTATACAAAATTGTTGTTAATTATTGAACACTCTCCATCTCGTTCTCACTGGCGCTCGCTCACTAGTTTGTGATTCTCGCTCTCGCCCTCACTCGCTCTCTCTCTCGCACATACTTTGGAATGTTTTCCATGTGCTAACAAGTGGAATTACTTAATAATGTTAAATGTGTTTATCTAATAATTTTTAGAGTGCTTACATATATATAAATATATAACCTACATGCATATATATATATACAACATATATATATGTCTGTTTAATCAATTCATCATATTCGTATAAACAAAAAGAGGGAAAAATAAAAAATATCGGTATCCATTTCAAAACAACAACAATTTCCTTCCATCTTCGCTCATCTAACAACAACAACAACAACAAATATGAAACTAAAGCAGAAAAACTGTTCATTCAACAGTCGACGTCACAGCTGCAGCAGCATGTTGTTGTTGGGCGGCAGCAACGGTAAATTGGTGATGCTAAGCATACTGCTCGCGGGTTTATTGGTGGCCACCACCCAAGCTGTTGATCAGGTAAGCTATTCTATCTAACTATCTATCTCTCTCTACCTCACACTTTGCCTGCATCATCTTCATTTTCAAGATACATTTTGTAGGTAATCAATCAAAAGGTTTTTCCTATAGAAAATATTTTCTTAGAATTTTCTTTCGTTTTTCCTCACGCAGAGATGAGAAATTTGTGTTTCTGTGTTTGGGCTACGTGATACCTTGCACTAATTAGAGTGTAACTTAGGACTAACTATATCTAATGTGTCATTAGTTACTAATTAAGAATCCCTCTGCTGCTACGTACTTTTGAGTACGTGGGAAATGCCAAAAATCTTGAAAATGTTTTATAGATACAAACTTTATAATTCAATTGCAAAAGTATCGATTATACGAAAAAGGGGAAAAATTCATGATTAAATGATGGCGACTTGTAGATTCATAGAAAATATTAACAATTTCCATAGGATAATGTATTTTAATACTGTCTTTATATTACTTAAGCAGGGAAAGTTATCAATTACAGCGGTCTAATTCAACTTTTTAGATTTTATTATTTAAAAATTAAAATAAATTAAAAAAAAAAAAGAAATTTTAAAGAAAAAATTTAGAGTTTTAATAACGCTTTTCTATAAAACATATATTATTTGCAGTTAATTTAAAAACTTCTCTATTTTGAGAAATCCTTAATTCTCTTCTCCGAATGTATTGATAGATATTCTAATTCAAATTTTTAAGTAAAAGCACTATCAGTTAACCGTAGATCAATTTATTGTCGAAAATTAGCTTTATTAATGGAAGCAAATGAGTCTAGTGGCATGAAAAGTACTTGACGATCTATAATTAACTTATCAAATATATAAAGCGAATTTCTTGAAAACCGGTAGAGCCGATTTAAAAGAATCCGTATACAAAACAAGGTAATGTAAGAAACTTCCCTGGAATAAATTTGTTAACAGAGTAAGCTTAATTAAATAGAAATTATGATATGTACACAGAAAATATAATGAGTCTCTCAAAGAAGTGTAGGAAAGAAAAGAAGCTAATATCATTAGTAATTGGAATTAAAATTTTTGATGGTTCCAAATTCCGATTAAATTGGTTTATTAATTATGACAATAGTTCCTAATTGCTTATACACAATTATTGGTTTGAATTATAAATAAATTAGTTAACCGTAATTGTTGGGTTATATATTTATTAATTATTGGTTATTGTTCCGTTAGTTGTTGATTCTCTGGTTTTGTGGTTTTCTTCAGCTTCTTCGACTTTGACTACAAGTGGCTGGAAGGAAACGCGGGAGGGAAATCTAATGAATATTTATGCCAATCAATCAATGTATGTGTATGTATTTGAGTGTATGTACATATATACATATAAGTATGGCATATGTGTGTGTATGCATGTTGCAACAATGAAATCTTTTTCAAGTCACATTTTGCTGCACTCCAGTTTGACGCCAACAACAAAAATCAAGATGACAAAGATATTGAAGAGGGGAATGGAGTGGGGGGAGGGGGAGGTAGGGGATAGAGAGGAGAAACTGAAGAGAAGACATTAAAAATGTCTGCATTGCGAACGCATAAATATGGCAACAACTCTTCTTCTGCATCTACCTCCTCCTCCTCTCGTCCATGTCCTCTTCTTTTTCGCCTTGTTCAGCTACATCTTCTTTTGGCCAGTTTCAGTTCCGGGGCAAATAAGGCAATGGCATTGGCAACATCAATGGCAACGGACTGTGTGATGACTGCCAAGTCAATTCCACTATCCATGTGGCAAGTAGCGAACAAGGATGCACAATCTAGTGATGTGATGGCAAGATAACAGCGATGAATATATTTTTATATAATTTAAAATCAAATTATCTTAATTAAAGGATATGAAAAAAATATTAATTTTATACGAAAAAGAAACATTAAAGATGTATGGAAATCAAAATTATATATTAAATTTAACCATATCACATGATAAACACAGACATTACGATTACAGTGTACGCTTTAACCAATTGAGAATTACAACTTAAAGGGCTATATTAAAGGGCTATAAAGCTTATGAATTCTTTTTAATGCTTTAACTCGTCCAGAACGACACTAAGTTTACTAAATTACACAATTATTAAACAAATAAACTACTAAAATGAAAAGAGGAACGAACAAAGCACGTGACACTTCTTAACCAGTTGAGAATTACAACTAAATAAAGCGCTTGGGTCGTAAAAAACTAGACTTCTCTCAGGGGTTTTCACCTGTCAGTGGAGTAGTAGGCCCTCCATTAACACTTAGCAGACATCTTTGTTCTTCCATGGGCGACGAGTTTTTTGAGTACAAAAGTACTTGTAATATTGTAAATTGGTAAACAACGATATTATTCTGATGCAATAATAATTGGCTTATTATGACTTTACTAAAAGCTGAGATTGATTATTTCTACAATGGCTTAGGATAGTTACTTAAGAAAATATTAAGATTTTTTATCTTGTCTGATATCTACACTCTATAAACTATTGGTATGTAGTGAAGTTGTCTTAAATATATGAGAATAAGTAACAGATTGTTAAGGCTATTTTGGGAGAATCCCAATAAATTATTGCCGCTAGATATTCAAATGGTAACTCTTATACCTTTTGTATATCTCTTTATTAAACAAACATAAAAAAAATTAATAATAAGAATTAAATAAATTAACTTATTAGACTTCTATATTTTAGAATTGAAATACAAGGTCCACCTAACGAACTAATTTCTTAAATTTTGTTAATTATGAGGCATTAAGTAAATAAAAAAAGTAAATAAATATGAATGAGTAAATATAAATAAAAATGAATTAATACAAATAAATAAATACATAATAAATATAAATAAAATAAGAAAACATTTGTTATTAATACCATTTAATAAAAGTTTAATTTTAAATTAAAAATTTAATATTAAACACTTGTTTATGACAATGTTAATTGCTTACCCTGACGTCCGTCACTAACTGCCGCCCGCTTTCCCCCTATCTTGTAAATGTGTTTCATGTTGTTAGTGTTGGCTTTTAGTTTGCTGCTGGTCACGATGATCGGCCTGCTGTCTGCCAAAAGTGGTTAAAGTTGGCATCTCGGCTATGGCCAATTTTGAATTTGTTGTTTGGTTGTTTGTTTGCTTGTTTGCCTGTGACTTATTGGCCCCAAAAACACACTAGCATATATGTACATACATAAATCGGGCAAAAGAAGGCCTTTATTTTTGCCAAAAACAAAAAAGAAAAAAAGAGAGAAAGAAATTGGCCGAGCAAAGAGTTTTGTGTGGTTATCTCTTCGGCTGGGGGGGAGGAGAATCAGCTTCCTATATGTCGCCAGAAAACATTTCCAGAACGTGCTTAGCAATTTGATGAGACGATGAAGAGGGCGATGAGGCGATGGTACTACGGTGCGGTGGGTTGGTATGTATCGTGTGTAAACTGCCAGCTTCCTTCCATTGTCTCGTTTACGCATTTCGGTTGGTGGGTCGGGGGGTGTGGGGGGAGCCTTCATTAGCATTATTGGCATGTATGTATGTTGGCTGGCTGGCTGCCTCGATGGGCTGGCTGCTTGGTTGGTTGCTTGTCATCATCATCAACTGACTCTTTGGCTTAAGTGTAAGGTGTTGTTGGGCGACAACGACCGATGGATGAGACGCCCACCCGACCTAACCCGCCCTACCGCCCACATGCTAGATGAAGATGCTGTTGCAGCATGTTTATATTTATATAGATTTCGGGGAATTACCATTTGCCATTTACTAGACGCGTATAGAAGAAGAGAGAGAAAGAGAGAGAGAGTGAATGAGAGCGACAAAAAGTTTCTGGATTTTCCTGCTAGGTAGAAGTCCTGCTGTGAGGACAGGCAATGAAACGGACAGACCGAGAGGAAGGGAGAGAGAGAGAGAATGAGCGAAAGAGAGACAAGGGGTGAGAAATGTTTAAGGTGGGTGTTAACAGTAGACATATCAGCTGATAAGTCGACAAGCAAAAATGTTGAATGTAGTCATTTTACCTTATAAATCAGAAATTGCTGAAGTGGAGATTTTTTTCTATCTCTACAAAGTTTCTAAAATCTAAAATTGCCAATGTCTAAATTTACCATTTGGCATAGAATATATCATTTTGATGTTGGTAGAATTTGTAGAGTTTATTATTAGACCAAAAGGGTAACTGTGAAGTTGTCTAGATCTTGTAGAGATATAAAAGGTATATTATTCAACGAAAGTTAAAAACTTTGGCACTTCAAATGTTGTGAGACATAGCAAAGTTTGATGAGACTTAAGTCTACACTTAATGTTTCTTAAACTAGAGAAAATCATCTTATACTACTAGATCGTTAGACTTGTTTTTTGAAAATTTCGAAAAGATTGTTGTAGTTTTTGTACAGTTTCTTAAAAGCCTTGTGTAAAGGCAGTTTTGTATATTATTTTTGATGAAACTTGACTTAATTGAATTATTAGAAAGCATTTCTAATATTTGCAATAACTTTTTATTGCCAAGTGTTGCAAATTTTTATAAAAATACTAACAAATCAATTGCTCACACTTTTTCCTCTCTCACACTCTCGGTCAGTCTGCCCCTGCCTCATTTCATTGCTTCTCAATCATTCTGCATCGTTCGTATACATATGTATGTATATCGAATCACCTGAATTTTGATGCAGGTATAAAAAAATATTTCCTCTCCACTATCTGCTTTTTACGTGTACGTACATTCGTGTATACCCATTTCATTCGCACTCACACTTGAAGTTCCAGTTGCATTTTTCATTCTCCTTGCACTTCTGCTTCCCCATCCCCCCGCATCATACCCCTTGCCTTGAACACTCTGTATAGTATGTTATTATGCCATGTGGGTTTTCAATTTTCATTTTCATTTTTTTTATTTCTTATTTTTTACCATTTTCAATTATTATTCACGTGTGGTTGCCCTGCCCATTTGTATTTGTATTTGTTGCTGCTTTTGCTGTCTCTTTGCATTTGTACATTGTTTTTGCTGCTGCTGTTGTTGTTGCTGTAAATTGTGGCGTGTGCATGCACTTTGCTCTTCCTTTGTCGTCGCCATTCCATTGCACCTTGACGCAGCGACGAGATGTCAAGATGTTATCACACAAGGAGGGGGAATTTATTTGTTTTTTTGTTTTTCTCTCATGTTTTTTTTTTATTATTCTTTTCTTAAGAAAAATGTCAACGTCTCAATTTAATCTAAGTTCAATTGTAAATTGCACATGAGCGAGCTAATTACAGTAAAACAAATCAAGCAGAAGTAAAAACAATCGGAGAGAGTGTGTGTTGAAGTGGGCAGTGTGCAGGGAGGAGGGAGGCGGAATAAAGCCAATTAGCTGAAATTTTCATGTAAAGAAAAAAATAAAAAAAAAATAACGAAATTTGTACTTTCAAGCAAGGGGCAGGCTCTAACATACCTTATATTAGGTAGGGGAAAAGCTTTTGAAGCATCCTTGTTACCATTTTTTCACTTAGTTACATACTAACACATATGTAGATGCATAAGTAAATACATATGTATGTATGTGTACCATGTCATCCGGTATCGGTAGATTTAATACAATCTTGACATACCCCTGTATATAATGAGTGTATAGAAAAACAAGTAAAAGCCAAGTCAATTGCAACAACAATAACCCAAAAAGGGTTAACCACATTAAGAACAACAAAAAAAAAACAACATGCAACGAGAGCGCGAGAGAGCGGAAGAGCCGTTGTAAATTGTAATTGAGAGAGACAGAGGAAGAGCAAGAAAAAGATAGAGAGAGAGAGTGTATCATATCAAACTGAGCAATAACAACAACAACAAGGCGAACTAAATAAGTCTCTCTGTGTATATGTGTGTGTGTTTGAGCGTAAATGTGTAGGCAGCAGACCAAGTTGAAGAAGAAAAAAGACAGCAAATGACGACAACAAGGCGGTTGACTGTGGTGGAGTTCGTTCGAACTTCAGCAGAGAAGTCAAAATACACTCTACAACAAAATCAGTAAAATAATAGAAACGATCAACTGACTAGTAATCCTTATCATTAATCAAAATGATTTATAAAATGAATGTCATAATAATTGCTTGTTGCAATGATTGATCAATTGCAATGACAAGTTTATGGGGAAGTAAACTAGAATAAGCTTGATTGTTTCGAATGTATGTATGTATGTATGTATGTGTACATATGTATATGCATATAAGTGTACATATGAATAGGCGATTAAATAAATTTAGAGGATTGGAATTGTCCTATGAAATGTTATTTATTTTGCTATTTTTGTGTAATACTACTTTTAACAATTTAATTTATAGAGTTCAGACATAAACACATATATGTCCATACATACATAGGTAGATAAGATAGCGAAGCAAAGGGCCCACCAGATATAGATCAAAGTTCTTTTACTACTATTTTTTGCACTTAATATGAACTGCATTCTATTCGAAATGTTTTTTCTTGTAGTCTGGTGTCTTGACACTCAGACTGTGTCGCCTTGGCGGCCTCGAGACTTGGTGAGGTTGCTTCGTTATTTTTTCATTTTTTTTTTCCTTTTCTTTTTTTTTTTTTTTTGATTTTGATGTCTTTTGGCCCGTATGTTGAGTTTGGTTTGGTTTGCTTCGTCGTTTGCTTTGCTGCTGGAAATTTCAGTTTCTGCTGAGGCGGCATTTGAGGTAAACAACGCACACAGATACACACACACACAACCACACTTGGATACAGACTGGGACACAGATACACAGACACATGCATACATAGGCCGGCAGACAAACACAAACAACAACAACAACCAGAAAAGCAGCAGATTGAACTGCCTGCCTCATTCTCTCTCTCTGCCTCTCTCTGTGTCTCTCTCTGATTCTTGCACCCCCGCTGCTGGGTTGTCGTGTCTGTCTTTAGGCTCTGGCAACACCAAAAGAAGGGTAACGCAATGTCAATAATGATGCGTGGTTGCCACATTTCATTGCTGTCTCTCTACTCTCTGGAGCATGTTGGATTTGTCTCTCTTATGGGGTCTGTCTCTTTTGGTTTTTACAATTGTTGTAGTTTTTGTTGTTTGTTGGTGCTGCTGATTCACACAATTTGTTATTTACTGCAATTCTTCTTTCTTCACTGCTCTTCTTTTCGCCTCTCTTTATGATAAATTTACAGTTGATTTGTTTACCGCTTCACGTTTTTTGTTTATTCTATCGAATTGTTGCCTTTGCCCCCGCACATTCTATTTTGTTGTGTGCGATGTTTTTTGCTTTTAATTGCCCCATTCTCCACCATTTGCATTTTTTTATGTGTGTGTGTGTGCCTCCCTCACACTCGGCTCCCCTTATCGTTTTTGCCTCATTCATTGACGCAAATCGCGCGCAAAATTTTCTGTTGATTTCTTTTACTTCCTCTCTTTCTCTGATTCAACTCTTCTTTTCCTTTTTTTTTCAATTATTGTATATGGCGCGTATTTCCTGTCCCGACTTTGACTTTTTGGTTTTTGGTTTTGGTTTTCTCTGTGTTTGTTTGCATATCATTAACATGGAAAATTGTAAGCCAACCAGTCAAAAAATAAAAAAGAAAGAGAGAGAAAGGAGAAAAAAGAGTTGCCCACGCAAAAAGCGCCAACAGCTGCAGCTCTCATTCTCCATCATTCCGCTCTCCCTCTGATTGCGCCCACGCATTTTTACATGCTTTTCATAATTATGCATTTCTATACCCTATGTTCATTGGCGGAATGTGTATATACCCTACACAACCATTACATGCTATACATATTTATGTTATATCCTTGATCATCAGAAATATTTTCATAACTCTAATTGTATAATAGAAATTCCACTGAAATTCTTTGAAATCGATTTAAAAACAGCCTAGAAACAAATATTGAATAGCTATAGCACTTTCAGCTGGTTGATACTGGGTGTTTATTAGTCGATGCGTAAATTTTCCAAACATGATTTTTTATTGTTGTATTGGTCGTTTGATTTTCCCTTGTTGCTGATGAATTTTCAATATAATGTACATTTTTTCTATTTAGTATTTGATTTTAAGATTACCATAAAAATAAAATATATGTACAAATATATACATATTTGATTTGCCCAACTGGCAATAAAAATCTCCGTTGCACTAGTGAAAATGTATTTTCTATATAAATAACCATATACACTGATAAAAACTTTATTTATGAACGAGATCTGATTAATATGAACTATACTTGATTTACTTCAGAATTCCATTCACCGCATGTTTAAGATAAAGTTTTTTGATGAAATAAATAGGACATGGGCTTACCTTAACTTGAGAAAAGTATTCGCTTTATATAAAAGTCTATATATGTATGTACATACATATATCAGATACCAAAGTATTAAAAAATTACATTTTATGGAACATTGTTGTTAATATTAAATAAAAATATAAACTATATTGTCAACTTTTTGATTTCGATAATTGAAAAATTTATGATACCAAATTAGCAAAAATTTGATTGGCTTAATTCGTAATTAGATAATTGTTGACATTTTTAGCCTTGAATTGAATTCCGAAAAATTTCTTTATGCATCGAAATCTTTCCTTTGTTTGGGTGTTGCCTTGACAGTTGTTGCTTTTGTTGTTGCTTTGTGCCACATTTTTACAGCTTTTGTGGTGCGCCTACGCAAACCAAAAGCCACCAACGCAAATTCTTACACACACACACAAACACACGAAAAAGCAACCATTCACACAGATTTTCCATCAAATTGTTTATACGGAATTTTTGGAAATTTAAATTTGTTTTCTTTTTGATTTCTTTCTAGTTTTTTGTTTACATTTTTCTGCATAACTTTATTAATTGTTATTTCATTCATTTTGATTTTTTGGTACATACAAATTAGCTAAGAGATCAACTAAATTGACTATATATGTATACATATGTATATAGAAATGACGAAGAATATTAAACAAAGTTCCATCGAATTGATAATCCTCAATGTAGGTCCCAAGAATAATCACACTTTGAGGTCAGATGGGGGGCGGTTTTCCTCTTATTTGCGATTAATTAAAAGTGATGATGCTAATGAGATCATTTTTTCAAAATAAATTAGCATAGAATATTTAAAAAAAAATATTAATTATATGTGTGATAAGATTTTGTTTTGCAAACAAATCTATTAATTATGTACTAGTAAATACGTTTAAACATACGATAAGTCAAGGCAACGTCTTTATTAAAATATTGTATACCCTGCATGATAAAGTATAGCAACAATTTAATAGGAAAACTAATAAAAATCGTTCCCAAAAAAAAATTTTATGTTTATTACTTAAGCAGAATCGCATTGAAATTTGTTTATTGCCTTACGACAGACAAAAAAAAAAAAATATTTTAAATAATTTGCGTCATAAATTTATTTGCATTATCGATAGTTATTATTCTAGATACTTTTCGTAGTTAAGAAATAAAATGATTATTTTTTTAGGGAAATTAAAAAGTATTGAGTGGGAAACTGAGAAAAATGTAACAAGTTTGATATTACAATAACATTTTTTAGAAAGTTCAACAAAGTTCTTAATAAAATATTTGCATATTTAACTTCTACAAATATTAATTTTAAGATATTTTATACATTTTTATAGCTATTTATTTATAATAATAATTTAAAGAAATCAAAAGTAATTGTAATAACATGATTATATTAATGTTCAGATATTAATATATTTATATCAAATTAATTTTAATATAAAAATGTTGTTCAAAATTTTTTTCAAAATTTTAAATATTAGAAAAAAAAAAAAATATAAGAAACATTTACATAAGATCTTCGAATACATATACAAAATATATAAATATCACTAGGATTCACATTCGTATGTACATACGTACGTTCATGCCCTGTTACATGCTTTTCTTCTATTCTGACATTCCCGCCTGACTAATGATTATAGAGTATAGACACAAATTGCCAAAGGAAGTCACTGCCTGCCACAGATTGCAAGATGAGTGAGAGAGAGACGGGTACTTCCCCTCCAAAGTATCTTCGTTTTGACTTGGTCTGACAGCTGTTGCTACTGCAGCGTCTCCTTGTTTTTTATGTTTGTTCAGTTTTAGGTTATTGACACGACACATAACGAACACAGTTTCATATTCAGGCTCAAGTTGATAACCAATATATGTACATATAGATGTTTGTGTGTGTGTGTGTGTGTGTATATTTTATTTTTTATTTCTGCCGACTGTTCCTTGAAATTGAAAACCGATTGAAGTCATCATTTTAGGCTATATGCATAAATATTTACTGTCTTTAATCGTTTACCCCAAATCGTAGTCATGTTTCCCCCTCAAATGCCAAGAAACTGACTCATCGAGGCGTTTCAGAAGATGAGGCACTACGTGACGGAGAAAAAAAAAGAAAAAGAAAATGTGACTAAACCAATCTAAAATACATCAATCTGACACACTATATATTTATATAGATGTATGTGTAAGCACATAATTTAATGCAAAAATATTTACATACATAAAATATTTTACGCATCGAAATCGACTTCTCTTTTTGGCTGCGAGTATTATCAATTAAAGCGTTACTGAAAAAAATGTATATAGTATACATACACACATATGTATATATATACTTGTATAGTAGGTGAAATACCGAGCGAATGTCGAGGTTGCCGTAACACAAATAGAGTCAGTTTTATGAATTATGCATATTAAAAATTTATACGGATTTGCCAAAAAAAGAAAACCAAATTCATATGTGTGTATATACATATCTGTCTATGTGTGCGTGAGGTGTGGCAACAATAATAACAACAGCGACAGTTTTATAACATAATGGGTAGAAGATAAAAGTTATTTAAGAGAAAAAAATTTATTATAATAATATGACATTTAAAATATTTAGCACGTGCATTTAAATTTCTTATTGTTTTTTTCTTCTTTGTATTTCTGATGACTCATTTTAGCCGGTAAAATGTGCTAAATATTTCGCACAGTTTAACATATTACATATTAAATCTGATAGTTGAAAAATGAGACCAAAACTTTTTTATTTTATTTTGGTTTCATTTTCTTTAAATTATTCACCAACTTAAGTTTAGTTCATTACCTTTTAAGAAGGTAGTAAAATATTTTTTGTTTTTTAAAATCGTTTAACAAAGAATATTTATATTTTGAAAATTTCAATGATCATTGTCTTGAATCTGAATTTGAATTTTACTACAGAATATCCACCTAACAGGTGCTTAAAGACGCAGCAACTGTTTGCGCCACAAATGCTGAAGCTTTCATTCAGATTATGAGTTTTGATGATACCATCTCGTTTTGTCTAACCTTGGCTATTTGCTGCAAATTTAAAAACTATCATTTGTTAAGAAATTTGTTTATATCACAGTTTTTATTTTAATTATAATATATGATACATTAATTAATAAAAATTAAGGTAAAAACTGACAGTAAAACTTCGCTTATCCACGCTTGGAAAATGAGAAAGAACTGGAATAAAACGAAATATTTATCAAAAATATCTAATAACTATTCGATATTAAGGAAATATTTTCTTTATCCGTTTTTTTCTGATTTATTAATATTTATTAGTCCGAGGTGTACACTGTTCCCCCATAATTCAAATGCGGAATTGAAGTGAATAAATTGCTTAATCAAAAAAAAAAAAGTAATTATATATTCAATTCCCTTAAATATATTATCTGATACCACTGTGCAATGGGAATTTTATTAGGTGGTTTTGGCATTGACTTTTGGTCGATTGAAATAACAACAAGAAAAAGTATTTGAAGTATGTATGCACAAAATGTTATATAGTTGGTTGGTCGTACAGATCCCCTCTCGGTTTCCCCATGCTCACCACATTTACCCTCGTAAGTCCACTGCCCACCCACTCTTGGGATTCCTTTTACGCTTTAAGCGAATTTACATTTTCATTTACGCCTGAAATGAGAGCGTAAGATTTTTGCATTTTCTTCCTTTCTTTTTTTTATGTTTTGTATTATTTACACAACTACAACACGATGAGCTTCAACTCCTCCAGCTGCTCCTCCAGCAACGTTGCTACCACTACCACTAACCCCACCTCAGCCTCAGCCTCTGCCTGAGTCTTCGCCTCCCTTTTGCTATATAAAGCAAACCGCCGTTAGCGCCAAACAGGGGTCGTTGGCGGCTCCCTTCCATTCAGTTACTCTGTCTTTCTACCACTCCCACTCTATTCTCTCACTCTGTCCCTCTCGTTCTTCTGCTGTTTCATATGCAAATACTCGTAATATTTTTCAAATGTTGTTTGCCTTTGCCCTGTGCGGCTGCTGCCTGCTGCCGCTGCCTTTTCACATTTTTCAATTTTCCACGTTTCGCTTTGTTGTCGTCGCTGATAGTCTGGGCTATATATACATATATATGTATATACTATATATATATATGTGCGTATATGTATATATTTTGTATGTGTTTATATATAGTGGCCATGTTGCTTACAATTTTCATTACATTTTTTTCCCCGTTCTCCAAAGGAAGTTAGTTGGTTCAAAGTCAAAAAAAAGAAGAAAAAAATTTGTTGGCATTTCAAATTACCCATGGGTATTACATGGCGAAAGAAGTACCAAAAAAAAAAAAACACACAGCAAAAAGAAGTTTCTCAACATCAACTATAACCTAAACTAATTGGGTTTGACATATAAGCATAATTCCAACAGATGTTGAACACGATATCGAAAAAATTTTGTATGTTAAGTCGCATTCCCTGCCGACAAACTGACTGACTGACTACCAAATAGCTGATGAAACTTAAACCTCCACGAATTTGCCGCCAATTCCTTGGTAAATTCCTTTACTCTGCTCCAATGGCAACTAAGTTAACATCTCAATTACTGTTTTGGTGACCTAGGCGAATAACAAGCTGTCCGCTAACATAGTGGGTGGATGTTCTACCAGGTAAAGTATAGCCGAAGGGCAGAGAAGAGAGATTGGGGATAGAACATTGCAAAAGCTTTTTAGTTTTACCTTGCGGATAATATCCTATTTAGTGAGTGCTTTAAAAACAAACTCTCCGGTTAACATAAAGAACTAATTCGGAGGATTAAATCATATAGTAGGCATGAAAGGGTAAATATTGTATGGTATAAAATATTTACCCTTCTTATGCCAATTATACTATTTAGTCCTTAGAACAAGTCCTTTGTGTATTATGGATGTCGACTTTTTGCAACAAAAATTTAGAAACAGCGAGTCAAAAATGACTTCCCCTTTGAAAATCCAGCTAATTCAGGCATAGATATTAGCTTCTAAAAGTTAATTCTTCTTTAGAAACGTCTAACTAAACTACACTTCGATATAGAAAGAACGTAAAAACAAATGTCGGAAGTTGATTTACCATCTCTTTGACAATCATAAATTTTATTGGGTTACCTTGTTCTTATTTAACGAATCCAGTCATTAACTATAAGCCAAAAAAAAATATTGAAATCATTACGAGACAAATAATAATTGTTGCTACTTCTCTATCGCTTGATCTTTGATATCTATATCTTTGCATCATCAGTACAAATGAAAGTATTTGTATCTGAACATTGTGTTGGCACTTTAATAATTTTATGAAATTATTGTATCATATCTGTTCTTGCTGTTGTCATTCATTATATTTGCACTAAAACTGAACTGAAAGATTTAGCACAGAACAGTGAATAACTTCTGAAACACGAAAGTTTTTGTTTACACTTTTTCCAAACCAAAATTCGTAGTTTAGTAAAAGATTTAGAAAAATTATAATACATTTATGCTTTTAAGGAAGCGCGACTTTTGCTTAGGATTTTTCCTCATGTTGGGAACTGTTTTAACTTACTAGCAATAGGCAGATACACATAAAATGTCATTAAATCGTAGAAAAAAAATTTCTTTGCGATTCACTCGCACTCGCCCAACTCTAGTTATAAATGCCGGCAAAAGCTACGTCAGTTCAGTAAGCTCCGTAAATTGGTGGATTCCAGTAAACAGAATAACCAAGCGTAGTTCCTCACAAAGTATATTGGACTCGAAATGGCTTATAAAATCCACAAATTAATCTTGTTAATGGTGATCATGAATACGTATATAGTCATACCATATATATGTACTACATAGCTATAGTTTTTGTTTGTGAACATGCCTCATTTTGTCTGTTTTAACCTTTATGTGGCCGCCACCTTTAGAATTCTTCCTCTTTTTTCAAACTCCTTTTAGCCTGTAATTTATGTAAATTTTTCATGACAACCGCAAAAACTGAGAGAGTGTTTGTGCGTAAGAGAGAAAGAGAAGGATTCGAATTCACATTTATTATGCACTTTGACTGCCTAACTCTTCTTACACCACCACCTTTCCTTTGGCCCCTGCCATAGTTAGTCTACTCTCACCCATTCTCTGGTTGGATTTAAATTTGTAATTAGTTTAGGTCCGAAATAAAAAAAAATCTACACACATACATACATAAATATAAATCTACTTACTGCTGATCTAAATCAGGGGCGTTTTGGAGGGCATCTCTGATGAGTGTTAGTGTATGGGTGTGTGTGTGTGTGTGTCTGCTGTCATCAATCAATCTGTGTTTTAGATGTGTGCTGGCCAGCAATTTTGTGGAAACACTTAAATTTAAATGGACTAAAGCTGTTTCAATTCAGTAGCTAAACAAACAAACGGGTGAACGATTTGTTGCCCCCATAGAAATATACATACATACATATATGAATATGTGTAAATGCAAATATAGTATAGAAATTTTGGATTGTAAGCTAAGATAAAGATATATAGGGTTAAATTTATTATTTATTTTTAATTCTTTTTCTTAGATACAATTATTTATAGGAGACATTGTGGAGATATTTCTCAGATTTAAAACTAAGTAAATAAATTTGAAAAGTTCTTATAAACGTAACTGTTCTCTTTAACTTTTTTAATATAGAAATAAATCACTTTTGAAAGCTATTAAAAACAATTTCTTTCGAATAAATAATACAAAAAAGCTATAATATCGTTTATTTGGATTTATGTTAAATTTTTCAATTCTCTTGATAATTGTATCAAGACTTTGAGTAAGTTTTTCTGGGAATTAAGATTACGAAAAGCCTTCAAGTTAATGGCAAATAACACTATAAGCTATAATCTGGTCTATGGGGAGTGGAGCTTTTGGGTGGGTTTTCTGTCTCCATCTCTTTCGATTCTTGCATTCCATTGGCTTCACTTCGATTGGGTTTCCACTAAAGGGTTTAATGACCAGAACCAGAGACCGCGTTTCATGTTCATGTTCTCAGTTTGTCCAGTGCATGGCCATTGCGATGGATGGGTGTGTGTGTATGTGTGTGCATTTTTAATCATGTGCTTGCCTACTTGGGGTTTTATGTATTTGCCAACAAATACAACAACAGCAAAAAAAAAAAAAAGTAAAAAGAACACAAAGTTGTAGGCCAGGCCCATTTGGGAATACAGTGTAGAGCAAAGGAGACATATGAAGCAGCAGCAGCAGCAGTAATAGCAACAGGAAAGGGGTAAGAAAGGAGAAGAGGGCAGGTCCACGTACTTTTTGAATTTGCTGTTGGCTGCTAATTCTTTATGTGCACGAAAAGCAAACATTATTTTATTTTCATGCCGGTCACATACCAAAACACCAAAGAGGAAGTACAGTAAAAACTCATTATATTGTGCAAAAAGAAAAAAAAAGGAAAACGAAATTATTGTACGAGTTTTCAATGTCAATTATATCATAAATCGATCGTCGTCGTGTTCAATTAAAATAGCCAACAAATGGTAAGCTCAAAGGAAATAGGTGCAAAGGGGAGTTGCCATCTAAATGGAAATGTTTTTTTTTTTTTTTTTTGCCTTGTTTTGGGCTATGCTTTTTCATATGTTACAGTGGCTCCCCTCACCTTCCGTACAGCTATCAGCCATTTTCACCGTTTTTTTTTCTATTTTGTTTGTTGTATTTCACTTTTAGCACGTTTGTTCCATTTTCTATTTTTTTTCTTTTTTTTTCCTCCTCTTCTTCTTCCTTTGTTTAGTTTGGTTTAGTTTGTTTGTTTGTTTGCCGCTTGGCCGAGTTTATTTACTTTTGGTATAGTGAAAAATTCCAATTTTGCAAATGTCACTGCATAGTTTTAGGCGTTTTCTATACATAAATAAATTTTTGTGGGTTATAGAGAGCACAGAGAGGGGTGTGGATGGGACAGTAAAGGGCGTTACAGGGCGTCTCATATGTCTCATATCCATGTCCATTTTCCCCCTTTTTTTAATGGTAAATATTTTCTACTATTTCATATATTTATACCCTTAAGGTTTGCCAACAAAAAAAAAAAAAAAAACATGATCTATTGGAGTTTTGTGAATTTTTATGAGTTTTAAAATTGATATTAAATTTGTTATGACACAAAAAAAAATTGCACAAATGTTGAAGATTTTCTTTTTTTTTTTTTTTTCAAATTTGACTTAACCTAAATCGGATTTCATTAGGTGTTGGCCGGCAATGCTGACGCACCTATAAATAACATTTGTATTCGCTTTAACAAAACTTGGATGATAAGGACTTTCCGTTTGGTTTTTAATCTTTGCCAGCATAAACGGTATTTCGCATGCTTCCTTAGTTCTCAAAGTAAGATAAAAGCGTGTGCTTTTCCTTTTTTTCTTTTTACCCCGACCAAAAGTCATTCACTTTCAGCTCTTACCGCCACTCTCTTTCTGTTTGTGTGTGTGTTGCGTGTGTGTGTGTGAGTGTTGCCGCCCTCGTGTATGCGTGTGCGTGTGAAAAGGCTTGCTCAAAGGCTTCAAAATTCTGCTACGCTAAAAGGGAAATATGCTACAGACAAAAGTCAGAGGACTGAAAATTGGAAAACCAAACGCTGTTTGGGCGACTTAATTTCAACCAGAACGAATTTTGCTCCCGCTGCTGCTTATCAGCAGTTGTTGGTCGCTTGGTTGGACATCAAACTTTTTGCATTGACTATGTGAGTGTGTATGTGTGTCTATGTATATGTGTTAGTGTATGTCACAGACAGAAGGAATGAGAATGCAAAAGACTATGGCGATTGTGAATGGAAATGAAATTTTCACGATGGCAGTGGCAGCCATGTGGGCAACCTCATCGACGTCGTCATCGTCATCATCGTCTGGCCATACATTGGAGCTGACATCATTGTCTTGCTATGGTGGCCTGCCACTGCAGCATTGCAGCCAAGAAGATGGAGCAGACGGAAAAAGAGAAGTGTAGTTGTAGTAGTAGAAGGCAGGGAGGCATTCACCTCCCATATTTTTTCTTTCTTTATTTTTTTTTTTTTTTTTTGCTGCCTTTCAACGCCTGCTTGCTCTCATTTCTTTACCCCCCTTTTCCGCTCTTGCTCTCTCGCTCTTTCTTTTGCTTTTTATATTTCCCTCATTTTTTGTTTTTTTAGTTCAGCTCAGCCTTTGTGTGCCTTGCATTTAATTGAAGATTTTTTTTTTTTTGACAGCCAACATCGTCGCCCTTATATAGAAAGTCAAGAGTAGGATGTAGAACAGGAGGCAAACAGGAAGAGTCGTCAGCCTCAGCCACAAAGTTCGTAGAACTGGCATAGCAAACTCGGGCATTTGCTGGTTGCAGTTTTCACTATCGACATGGCTTTTGTTTCTAACAGTTTATTATGCTGTTGAAAGAAAATGCTTTAAATGAGAAAAGTCATTACCGAAACTTTATCTTAAAAAATATTCTAGTCAGAATATATTTAATTCATGATTTTTTATTTTTCTTTTGGCGCTGTAGAAAGATTAAAGCAGTTAGTCGGAGTCAAAGGAGGTTAATAGCATTTTATATTTGTGCAAATTTTGCGCCTCAAGGATGTTAAGTTTTAAGCGAAAATCTCCTCCGCTAATGGGATAACCATTTTCTATTTGTATTAATGATATTTTTGATTTGGTTCAAGGTTCATGGAATCACTTTTAATAGTTTTTCTATTAAGCAATCAAAGATGCAGCAATTATTGCTGTAAAAAAAGGGACACGATCGCCTTAAAAAAAGCTACGCAGCAACTGACTTAGCTGAAGATTGAGGTACCCGCATTGCCAGCTACAGCAACGTAAGGTAGAATATACAGAATCAGTTTTAATAGTTCTTCTATTACACTATAAAAAAGGTAGAAATGGTTGAGCATAAAAGAAGCGTTGCGATCGAAGCAACTGGCCTCGCCTCGTTAATGTAACTTAACTTGAATTTTCTGTGACTTTTTTGATTTACACTCTTTATCCTTTTAGGTATCCATTGCAATTTTTCCAATATAAATGGATATTAAATTGATATAAGTATTAAAACAATCAAAACAAATATAATTTCCCAAATAAAATTCATTTGCAGTTAAGATCTAATTTAGTCTAGCTAACATTACGTTTATTCTTATTTCAAATTCTTTTTGAAGTCGAGTCAAATTTTATAGAATAAATATCATTCAACCCTTTCACCTTTGTCTCCTCTTTCTTTTCACCTCACTTTTGCAGTCTTTTGCCTAACAGCCTTTTCACATGCAGTTTTCAATTTCACAAGGCCAGAAAAATGTTCCATTTTTACATTTTGGCACGTGCCAAAGGGCCCCGGCCAACAACAATTTCATTTTCTTTCTTTTTTTTTTTGTTCCGCGTTCTGTCAAAAGGATGATTTGTACGTGTTTGATTCCGTTTCCTGCCCTTTAACTCTCACCTCTAACCTTTTTAGCCCTTTAAAATAAAGCTACAAAAATTACCCAAAACGAAAAAAACAAAAGCAAAAAAAAAATTTGTTGATTTAGTTTAAGTGTGAATCAAATTTCGTTTTCCACTTTTATTACTGCATATTCATGGCCGCATGCATGAATATTGATCAAGCAAAATTGTTTGTTTGGCAAAAAAAAAAAAACGCTGCAAATTTGTCTAAATAAACGAAAAAAATTTGTAATAAAAAAAGAGGCAAAAAAATGATTATTCATGCGTTTTTAATTACTGCCCACGAGCTGGAAAATGCCAAAAACTCAAATGCATGAAAAATTTAGCTCGGAAATTTGTTGATTCTCTTGCAAAATTCAAATCACATGTAAATGGGTCATCAGGAAAGAGTAGTCAGCTATTCGGTGTTCATCCTTACCAAATTAATTTGAAAAATACCGCAGTAAATAGTAAAAATTTAGTTGATTGAGATGTCAACTTTCAAAAAAGGTAATCAGAGAAGAATTTAATTCATAATTTATGACAAATTTAAGTGACTAAAAGGTCTTATTTTACAGTTTCTAGTTTCTTCCATTTTGTTTTAAGACTGCTGCAAAGTAATTTTCCAGAAAAAGAAAAGAAAAAAAGTCAAATGACAGCAGGGCTTTTCCATTTCTCCTTTTTTTTTTCTCTCCCAAACACCTGATTCGTATTACTTTTTTGTTATTCCATTTTTGGTTTGTTTTTCCAATGATTCAATTACAATTTCTTTCGTTGAAATAAAATCAATGTGCGGTTTTTCCGTTCATCTATAGCGTGCTTTACAGACATTAAAAGGTGTGTGTGTGTATGTGTGTGAATAAAGGAGCTGAGGTTCCGATATATATATACATAGGAGTGGGTGTATGTGTGCGGTGTACTCCAGTAGGTGGAGGTCGGAAAATTGTTAAAGTGTTGTTTTTTGCTGCGCCAATTATATTTCAGCAAAATTTATACAAAAGTAGGGGAAACACGAAAAAAAAAATTGACCTAGTTGGCATTTGCTCAATTTGGAATTTCCCTTTAATTTTAGTAAGAAAAAAAAACAAATATCGATTCAAATATATTTCAAATGATTTTAATAAGTTTTAATTTACTAGACCTTGTATTTCGATTGAACTCTTTGCTTGTTTCAATTGCTAAAAGTGGAACTTGTTTGTAACTCGTTGTTTTTTGTTTACCTGAGTTTTTTCTAAATTTTAACCGTTTTTGAAGTATTTTAGGACAATGCATTTACTCTTTTTAAAAGCTAAAATATTAACTTTTAGATAATTACCTAATAAGTTATTTCTTTGTACATCAATTGAAGAAATCTAACAAAGATATGATACTGAAAGCCAGTAAATTATTCCTGGTTCTGCATAAAAGATTTAAAGTTCTTTGTAAAAGATACCTTAAAGGGCCAATAAAACAGAACTAATGCATTTTTGACCTGAATGTTTAAACAATAAAATTTGTAAAAACTGTTAAATTGCTTAAGTGGTTTGTCTTATTAGAGATTTACCATACCATTGTATTATTGTAATTAAGTAATTTGCTTATTGTTCTCATAGAACAGATTGCAATTTAATGAAAGAGAGCAAAGAAAGAATTGTTGTTCAAGCAGTACAATTCTGAACGCAATTTAAAGCCACTGTTCTATGCAACTTGAAACTATTATTATTTGTTTTGTTTTTGTTACTTTCCTCTCAGCTGATATTTATTTGTTTAAAATTTAAACTTTTTATAAACCTTCCCTCTCTTTTAAGTATTTTTAGAACTAACTCCCTTTAATGTATCAATTTCAATTATTTTTAACTACAATAGGAAAAATTTTAACAGCTTATGAATCTCTATTAATTTCTCGAATTAGTTCTGAAGTTTTTTTATTGCTAACTCGGGATTCGTTACCCTCAAATTAAACTTAAATCAAAATAAGATTAAAATTCAAGATTTGAGTTCCATTGAGAAAATTTTGAACTGATTACGCAAACTCTTTCCCTCTCACTCAAATTTCATTAATAGCTTATCAATTGGACCTGCCAGGCATCTTGGATGACATAACAACAACAACGACAAGAATATCAACCAGAGACTTGATCTAGACGATTTTGATATAACAATGCCTTGTCATTGTGTATATCCGATACCCCGGCGCTTGTCCTCGCTTTTAGTCTGCTTGTTTCCCCTTCCCCTTTTTCCTCATTCCATAGGCAAAGGCACGCAGCCAACCAACCAAACAACCAAGGAACCAGCCAACCCTTTCAAACTAATTGCAAGACAAAACAAACCATTTACAAAATGCTTAAATGACATAACCGCAAACATGAGAATATGAGACGTCATCGTCCAACCCAGATAGTCCCACACCTCCTTCGCTTACAACTTCTACTCCTACTCTCACTTCCACTCCGCTTTCTCCTTCTTCTACTACTACTGATGCTTTCCTAGTCCTGCTTTCCTTCTACATATTATGTCAGGCACATTATCTAAGCTTATTTCCTCATTAACTTTACGAAAGGGAGGCAAGTGTGTGGGCAACTAACGGTGCAAAGTTGAGGGAGAAATGCTCGCTCGTTGTACTTATGTGTATAAAAGACTCAAGAGACGGTCTTTTGGCCCGCTTAGCTTTATATTACTCTCGGTTTTCTTCTACCACTTCAACTTCTTGCCCCACTGCACACTTTTTTTTTTCTCATTTTTTTTTCATGGTCAGTGCGGCAAAAAAAAAAAAAATAGCAAAAAAAACAACAAAAGTGGGGGAGCGAGATGAAGCAACAGAAAAAGTGGAAATTATGACACATGCAATAGTAAAATGAAAACGAAGAGTTAAACAGGAAAAACAGCTTAACAATTTTAACTCAAATGGAACAGCGCCAGACAGGGCCAACGAGGAATAGACGACTTGGGGGGGGGGGGAAACAAGAACTCTCATTAGCATATGCCACTAAATGTGAGGCAGGAATGGGTATATTGGCATTGCCGAGGTTTTTGGCCCTTAACAATAATAAATATACATATATAAAGTTGAACTCGCCCTTTCAACTCAGAAGAGCGTTCTATTCTTCAATTAAATGAACTTTAAATATTTTTCATTTATTATTAAAATAGTAAAGTTTTCATTTTAAGGTGGAAAAATCTTCTCTCTTCTTGTTAAGATTTTGTACTCGGGTATATATTAATCTACAAGAATGAAATACAACATAAAATGATATTTACTATGGGATTGTTCAAAGATATCCCCATATCGGTTAAAAGCATCTAAATTAAATTGGTGATCATAAATGTTTATGCTTGAAATATTTTTTGTTATTAAGACTTCAATTCAAATTGTTTATCGTTATTTTATCTCTATCTTTCAAAGCAATGATCTTTGGAAAGCATTCGAACGAGTTTTGTCTATTGTTATTTAACTTATTAAAATCAATACATTGATTAGCTTTAATTTAAAAAATAAAGTATGCAAGGAGTTTTGAACAACCTTAAACAAGATACAAAGTAAATAAATTTTACTTTTACGACTACTTTTATGTTAATCAATTGATTTTATTTCTTAAATTACAACAAAGATTGGCTTTAGAACTTAATTTGGTATTCATTTATACAGTTTAGCTCAATACAGATCTCCAATCATTTAGCAGTTCGAATATAGCTTTTTCTTTCTTTCAATTTTTAAAAGGGTATAAAAACTACGCCATATCCAAAATTAGCCATCTGAATGTGGTAGTTTTTTTTTTGTTGTTGTGTTAATTATTCCATATAGATATCATTCTCGTTCTGTTTACGCCTTTTTTAATGGTGTTAAAAATTGCTGATTCAAGTTTATTTTTTTCTGCTTCTCTTTTTTTTATATACTTTTTTTTTTTGTTAAGAATTGAACAGATGCTTTAATTTATCAGCAATTAATTGGGCGCAACATGAACACAACAACTACAATGAGAATAGCAACAGCAGCAGCGGCAGCACCATCAACAACTATAACAACAGCAACAACATTGTTTAATCAAATAAATAAAATCAAAATCAAATATTTGTTATTTTTGTGCTTTTTTCCATAATATGTTCCATATGCGCCGCAAAGTATGCAGTGAAAAAAGCATTGCGCGTGTTGGCAAATTGTATAAAATTGTATAAATTGCATCAAGTGCAGTTTTTCCCCTATCCCCTTTCCCATCTTTTCCCCCTAACAGAGATAAATGCAAATGTAGTTTTGATTTTGTATTCCATAGCAAATAATATTGATAAAAACAATTGTTTATTGAATTGTTGTTGAATAAATAGTTTTAAAAGTTTTCCATTTGCAATTTTCAAAGTGTTTCAAATCCAGAAAAATTAGAAATAAATGAGAAAAAAAGAGCTCTTAATGAATAACCTGATGCTAATAAACTTTTGAGTAAACAAATCAATAAAAAGAAACGGAAATTTATAATAAACTTTGTTGATTAATTGACTCACCTTTTCCAAATTCTACCGAAATTCCAAGCACGTTGTTCTCTCCTTCCCTCGATCTCTTTCTCTCCTTCCCTCGATCTCTTTCTCTCCTTCCCTCGATCTCTTTCTCTCCTTCCCTCGATCTCTTTCTCTCCTTTTTCTCTCATCACATATGGAAGTAATATTGACCAGATGGCAAATAATTAAATTTTTTTTTTTCATGGGTTTAATTTTTATGTTCAAATATTACTTGCAACCAAAAAAAATTGCAGCTGCAAAATAAATATTCTCAAAAATAAAAAAAGATGACAAATGACATTAATTATGCAATGAATTACTAGTTTTAAGCAAGCGCCACAAACAACAATAACGAGAGCAGTATTAATAAATGCTACCAATGTTGCTGCCTGTAAAAAAAAAAAAAAATCGAAACGAAAAGCACAAAAACGAATTTAATTAAAATGCCAAATGTATCATAAATATTGCAACAAACAAAATTCACATACATCGCCCGAAGGGAAAGATGCAGCTATGAAATCAAATAAATCAAGCGTATTTATATTCAATTTAGAAGAATAATCCACTTTGGGGAACAAAATAAAATAACTAAACCAGATTATTATGCATCCTTAAACAAGCATAACTTCATTGTAAAAGTAATCGCAAAAAATTTTCAATCTAATTGATAAATAAATATAAACATATACATAAATATTAATTTTTTTTCCCAATGACCAGTCGGAAAAAGCGGCACTAAAATATGCCTACTATAGATTGATTACCTATCGATTAGATAACCATTATCTTTCTTCCAATAGGGTATACAAATGTCAAGACTTTTTAATAATTCACATTCTTTGTTCTCTCTATTTACAGGTATGCACTATGTATGATGTAAAATTTTTATTGTTTATGTGGTGGGAACAAATGAGGTAAGTCGGTTAAAAATATTTTAACGCAATGCACAAACATTCACATGCCAATTTCTATATATATTTTGGTATGGAATATATATTTTTGTTGGAGTGGGGGGGAGGATGTGGTGGTGGAATAAAATTTTACACACACTCAAGGCCAGTTCACAAAAATTCCAACTGGCAGTTGAAATATGAAATTAAATGTTTTTTTTTTTTTGGCTCGTCAAAACTTTTCAACGAGCAGCAGCAGCAGGCATCATATAATTTTTGGCCATCCATCCATCCATTTATGAATGCAAAACAAAATGTATACAAACACAAATATATATATATATATATGTATGTATGTACATGTATATATATATATCTGCAAAACACGGTCAACTTTTATTTTGTGGTTTGCCTAGAATAAATCTAGACAAAAATTTTTGCTTAACATGAAGACTAAAAACAGTGGGTCAAATTAATTGTAGAACGTTTTTGGAGCCTTTGTATAATTTGTAGTTCATATATTCTTGTTACTGCTTTTTTTTTGTCATATTAAGTTAATGTAAATATTATCTAATGCATAGAAAATTTTAGACATTTATTGGTTTAATATAATTTACTTCATTCAGACTTTGATTTGGTTTAGACTAATTTAATTCAAGTTCGGTAACAGAAACTAGAAAAAGTAACACTTTGAAACAACTATTTAGAATACTAAAATTATTTAAAATACGATAAAAAATTGTTGAATATTCTTTACAACCATTTTAGTTTTATAAAAAGAGTTTATTAATTTCTATTTATTAATTTCTATTTAATTGTTAACATGATAAAATTTGGTCTGATTTTTTTTTAAATGTCTTCCTATATATAATGTGTACATTCACATCAAGAAATAGAACATTTGAAGTAATTTACTTGATTATATACTTGGGTAAAAGCAGCTCATTGAGGTGAACTGGCTCATTCGTTCTTTTTTTCGAAGTGAGCCAACTCACTCATATGGCTCACTGGCTCACTTGTAGATAGCTTATAAGTTCACTTTGCGATCGCCAGTTGAGCGAATCATAAGAACTAGTGTGCCAAACTGAACTAGTAAGCCAAACTGGGCTAGTGAGCCAAACTGAACTAGTGAGCCAAACTGAGCTAGTGTGCCAAACTGAACTAGTGAGCCAAAATGAGCCATATTGAATGAACAAGCTCAGTGGCTCAGTTCAGTGAGCCATTCATTTTGGCTCACTCACTCATGAGCCACCCAAGTATACTTGATTATATATTTTTCGGTTTCTGCATATTTTATGCACTGTTGCCCCACTGTGCTAGCAATAAGAATGTAAATGCAAATATGAGTGGAAATGCCATCGCTGACTTTGCTGTCGCTTGATGAATGAGAGTTTCCGGATATACTCATGTACATATAGACTCTCATCTAGAATGTCGAGAGTGTCAGAAAGTGAGCGGAACTGGGCGGTGGGTGGTGACCATGGCAGTGGCAGAGTATGAGGGAATAAATGTATTTTTATAGCCACAAAAATAATTTCGTTTTTACTGTGCAAACATTAGATAATCATCATCATCAGCAACAGAAACAGCAGCAGCAGCACCAGCAAAAGGCAGTAGCTGTGGAGCAGAGGCACACACAAGAGTGTATGTGTGTGTCTGTGTGTGTGTGTCAGCTAAGTGGCCACCATTTGCAGAGGGAATTATATGTATAATTTTTTGAAATGTGAAACTTTTCGTTTTCATTTCGGGCCTTTTCTTTTTTTTTTTGTGTTCTTTTTGTATAGCATAACTTGTGGGGCTTTTGGTTTTTTCGTTGCTGTTGTTGTTGTTTTGGCAGGCAATAAATATTTATGTACATATGTTAGTAAATATGTGTCTATATATATATATATACGACTTTTTTTTTCTACATTTATTATGCAGAATTAAATTCCAGTTGACTTTACCTTTTGTTTGCCATATTTGGTTGTCAGAATAACAACAACAAGATGAACAACAATGAAAAAACTTGATGTAAATCTGCATTCATATTTAATACCCTGAAAAAATATCTACAGACATGCTGATAAAACGCAAAGGATATGCTTATACATTTACATATATGTAGAAAGTAGTACATGGAATCGATGATCAAAAGATCATTATAATGAGAGCAGTTGATCGAATCAATTAAGGTTATTATTACCATATCTTTCACAAAAGGAAACTATGTATATTTTTTTTTGCCAAATTCTTTGTCAGAGAGCATTTTATTGAAATCCGAAAACCATATAAAGTAGAGTCTCGTTTAAGCGGAGAAAAAAGCTATAAACTTTTCTTGAACTTGATAAAAAATCGTTTTACTTTATCATAAGTGGATTGGGAATAAATTCTATTGAAATAGAAATGCTTACATAATTCGAATGTTTGAAAATGACTTACTATATATCATAACTTCTCCCCCCAAAGAATAATTTGTCTGAATGCTTTTTTTTTGTTGTTTAGCAAAGGTAAAACTTGTGAAATGTATGGCTCAGGCAAAGTTAAGCGCCCTTATTGTTATTTTGTTTCTTTTTTATTCCTACGGGTTTTCTTCTGTTTTTTTTTTTTGTTGTATGTCCTTAATATGTCTTCATATGTTCGGCTCAGTCTTTGGCTTATATATCCATCCATTCATTTCTTGGTTCCTTTTCACAGCTATAAACTTCCGGTTGGGTTGGCTTTGCTCTCCTTCATTTCATTGCTGCATTGCTCTTGCTCTTTTACTTTGTTAATGAATCCTTTTGTTTGCAATTCCTTTACATGGCGCATTCCGCCACCACCTTCAATTCATTTGACGCCAAAAGAGATGATGTTGGAGAGCCAAAAGTGGCAAACCGTTCAGAATATATATATATGTATATATATACATATATATAGATATATATGTGTATATATACAATGCTGACTCTCTCAGACTTTGTGTTTTTGTTTTTTCATTTTCTTATTTTTTGTCAGTGTGTGTGAGCTTCGTTTTCCATTGTCTTGTGAATTTTCTTTCTTTTCCTTTTTTGATTTCCTTTTCTTTCTTAGCCGCTTTAAGCTGGCAATTTGGCTAATGCACATTGCGGCACAGTTCTGGCTCGTTTTGTATCTAAACGGAACAACTTAAAGTCAACACTTGCTTTCGGTTATTTTCTTAACAAATATTTGTTTAAGAGCGTTGAAAATTGCAAATTTAATTCTAAGAAAATTGCATTTTCGTTCACAAACACTGAAATGAAAGTGTGAACTAAGTTTATACTTGGCTGAATTCTCTTTTAATTGAGTCGCAAATGCTTTTAAACTGAAAAGTATACAACATTCCTTTAAAATCACAATTGAAATATCATAAAGTTAATTAAAATATTTTTCTGTTATTTCTATAAATATTTTTCATGTTAAAATTGAATTGGGAATTATAAAAATATGTCAGAAATTCTAAAACAAATTACAATTGGAAAAGAACTCAATGGGTAAAATTTTGAAGATATACAAAAGTTACTCTTGTATATTTTAGTAATGTTTTAGGTTTAGTTTTTTGTTATTAAAAGTTTTCTTTAGCACATTTTCCAAGTGTATTAACCGCAATGAAAATGTAAATTTATTTATGCCCACTGCTTTTACTCCACCCGCTAAATTGTCAGTTTGTATATTTCGCGCATCACCCACTGCCAACTACTTTAACCCAAACCACAATTCCCACATAAATCTCAACGACTTCATGACATTTATCGGGCCAGATTCAGGCAACATTAAAAAGAAGCAAAAGAAGAAGACGAAACAAAGAAGATGTAAGAGCATCGCCACTTTTCTGTATGTTGGCCAATATATATATAGGCTATTTATATCTATTTTATGTTAGCCTGAATACAAAAGTTTTGCTACCATACAAATTTGCTACTGTTCGTGCTGATGCTTACCAGTGGTGCTGCTGCTCCTTGAGGGCAACACATGTTGCTAATGTGCCCGCTGAGAGTTGTAGCGAAATTACAGAGGTCGGGTGATATACCCTGCCTTGTCTTTCCTTGCCTTGCCTTGCCATGGCTTGGTTTGGCTTTGGCTTTGGTCAAAACGTTGTCTTTTCCTTGCTCTCTTTTGTTGCCAAAAAATAAAAAGAAAGAAAGCAAAAAAAAGAAAAAAGTTTTATTGATTTTGTGACAGTTGGGGCGTTGTTTGTTAGCCCCCTTGTTGTCTTCTTCTTGTGCTTATTTTTCCTCTTCGCATACTGCTTCTTCTACTTATTTCAGTTCGTTGTAGTCATCGTCGTTGTAGGCCGTGTTCAATTCAATTCAATTCAATCAAGTGTAAAACATTTTTGGCCAAAGTGTCTCCAGTGGCATGTATTTGATTGTTAAGCGACAACAGAAGCAGCAGCAGTAGACAATTTGATACTTGAATACAACATGTTGTATGCATATATCCCTTCTCTTTGTTCCCCAACTCCTTATCTAAATTTGAGCATCTTTTTCTTATGAATCCACGGATATTACCCACTTACCCACATTCTTTTCACAATTCTTTTTTCTTCATGCTGGCTGTCATCGTTGTCACATTTTTGGATGACACTTTATGAACTCTCCTCTGGGAAGGTATCATATCTAAATACCAATGTATAGTATATACATATATATTAGGAACTAGCAAATATCTTTTTTCAAGAAATCTCCATCAATTTGGATTTCAAATTCTTACTGACTTTGTCAAAGGTATATAAGTCAATGCAAAGATTACTCACTCCTATTAGATAGTATGAGTTTTATCTTTTTTGTTGTTTTTGTTTGATTGAAATTGAAATGACAATGGCAGCTGCTGCTGCTGTTGCTGCTGGATGAGAAAAATTGGGTTGGAGTTGCTGCTGCCGTTGATGATGAAATCTGTGATTTAATCGATTTCATGTATGTGCAGTGATGCATATTAAATAGTGTGACTAACCATTCGACTGGTATTTTAATGGAAAGCAAATAATAGGCTATTGTTTAAACCGGAATGCAGTAGAAGCTTTTGTTTAAAGTTGCAAAATATTTAAATAGATCTGTAATATGATAATTAAAGTTGCAAATCAATTGGTTGCATAAAGTTTATATAGATTCTTAATAAAGATCTAGAGAATGTTATTGAGAATTTCATTATAACATTTTTTAATAATACGAACAATTCTGGTTTTATATGTGAAACCTTTTTTAATTAAGGCACAAAGTGTTAAATCAGAATAAATAAGAACTTTTGACATACTCTTAAGTTCTCTTTAACATACTCTTCTTCTCTAGGGAAGTTTCAATTCGGAAATCAGTATAAACAAAAATGCCATAAACAATTATATATCATACAAAATCAAAAGAAAGTTTAAAAACACTTTTCCTACTTCGCAATAAACCAACTATTAACAAAATAATTTTATTTTAAGAAAATTACAACATTTTTTTAGTTTTAGTTAAATATTACAAAATATCTAAATATGTGATTGTTACAAATTAACCAGTTTTAATTAACTAAAACTAAAAACTATTGCATTTGCATTCACCTGCTACATTTTTAAAAATTTTCATTAGCTTAATGAAATTTTTGAGTAAATAAGTTTATAATTTCTCATTTGGCTTTGGTCACGTTTTTGTTAAATCACTTGTTAGTGATTTTCCGGCTCTCACCTGTTTCTAGATTGTGTTTTTTGGTTGCATCACATGTTGTGGCAACTCTCATAATTTGCGTGTCCTTCCTCTAGCCCACATCCTTGCCGCTGGTGACACTTCTTGGAAGGCAAAACGCGAGGCATGTTGTGTCGCCATTTTTATTCTTTTTTTTTTTTGTTCCGCTTTAGTTTAGCCCTCCCAGATGCCACCCATGATGATGACTTCCGTAGAAGGCACAAAAAAAAGGACGCGCACGTGCAACTGACATGAAAATAAATAAGAGACGACTCTAAATGACAGTTTTGCATTAGGATTTTTGTTGTGCCTGTCTCTTTCTCTCTATCTCTCTTCCAAAATGCGTGTGTGTGTGTGAGTGGGTGGGGAGAAAAAGGAATTTAACTTAAAATATTCTTATTTCGTTTTTGCTCTCTTTTTCACTTTCACTAAAGTTTTGCTTTAGTTTGCTGTTGTAACAGTTTCTGTTGCTTTTCTTCAGTTTGTTGTTGATGTTTTTGTTGTTGCAAGTGCATTTCCATTGCGTTTCTTTCTTTCATTTTTTTTTTTTTATTGATATCAAAAGTTTAAGTGCAGCTTTGGCAAGGGCTTACATTATGCTTTTGGCTGGGCTTATCCAGCTTACAAAAACGAGGCAAAAAACCGAAAGAAAGAGAGGAAACTTGAAGAAAAACTTAAAATTCTGGCAAACAGCAGCTTGAGTTAGAAATTGATGCAAGAGTGAGGCAGGCAGGGGCTGGCAAAATGGATAATGCTATCAAAATCCCTGAAAAGTATGCTATGGCAAAATCACACACACACACAAAAGGTGAAGAACTAAGAGAATATGTAAAAGACAATTTCGCGTCTATGATACGATTCATAGACTAGACCCAACAACAATAGACTAAACACATAAAACACAAAACAAAAAAATCAAAGAACACAAAGAACAAAAAATAAAGAAAGAGAGATAGAGACAGGGAGAAAGCGGCGAATGTTTCATTCACTTTAACTAAATTGAGCAGGAAGAAGGAAACAAATAAATTTCATTTTATTCAAGTGTTTGCATCCGACATGGCGGCACTTTGATTGTGTTCTGGCAGAGAAAAGCACTAGCAGGAGCAGCAGAGACGAGGATTCAAATTCAGCCTACATTTACATACACACATCAGGCACGTAGGTGTATATATATATATGTGTATATATATATATATTTGCGGCATTGGCAAGCTACCAGCAGCATTTGATGCCTAAATTGATTTTCCTGCTACAATTTCCAATACGTGTCGGCGATTTTCCTTGTATTTTGCAATTGTTTTACTTGCCCTTGTTTAGCTTGTTCTTTTTCTATGCCAGGTTTCTGTTTCTATGTTCGCAACGCGTCTGGCATATATAAAAATTCGTTCGCTATACCCTACACAACAAACAAAATATTCATTAGTTACAATAAGAAATTTAAAACGTAATATTAATGTTTATGTTTGTATGTCAAGTTGTCTCAATTTAAACACCAAAAATGTTTTCCACCTTCTCTTGTTCGTTGTATTTAAAAACAAAATCAGTTAATTATACATTACATTTAGTTTGCAAGAGTATACAAAATGTCACCATAGCCGAACTAATCCTTGCCATCTGGCTAAGCTTTCCTTTTTTTTCTTTTTTTTTTTTTTTAATTTCACAAATGTTTTATCTCTACAATAGGCCAACTTTTGCTGTGCTTTTCCCTCTGTGCTTGTGTGTGTGTGTGTTTGTGTCCTGTGTGATATTTGGCCAACAAAGTTTTTGCTTTCAAGAAAGGAAGGAAGTCAGGCTGAAAGATTTCCTTCTTCTACACTTTGTAGTGTTTTGTAGTTTTTGTTTTTATTTGGGCTTACCCGCATCTAAATATTTGATTTATTTTTCTTCCTTCCTATCTCTCCTTCAATCTCTCTATCTCTCCAGCTCTGTGCCTGTGTCATTTTGAACAAAGATTTAAAAATTGAAAGTGCAAACGGTTTTTGTGCGCAATAAAACACAAGCAGATGGCGCTCGAAGGAAAACACTTCGAAAATTGTTGCATTTCACAGATTTAAGCTAAAATAATAAAAATTTGGATAGAAATAGAAGTTTTATTGGTTTAAGTAGAATTGAAATAGAATGTAAAACATTGTTTGGTTTGCGTAAATGTAAATTTTAAAAATTGTTAAAAGATTATAATTGTCCTTTTATTCTAAATTAATCAATCATAAATAAAAATTTACCTTGTATATTTGCTTTATTGAGTTAAGAATATTACAAATCTAACTGAAAGAACTACTTTAAATAGTTTCAAAAAATATAAATATAAATTTTTACACAAACTGACTGTGAATGCAAGTTACTTTTATCAAATTCTGTAATATATAAAAAAATTAAATTTCTTAAAAATTTGATTGCTGTAACTTTTGATAATAAACTCAAGTCACAAATATTGAGAAACAATGAAAACGTTGAGCAAACTTTGAGTTTTTATGTCATAAATGTAATATAAACATATCAATTATCTTTAATTGTATATGTATGATAAAATAGTTATACATAATATTTAAATATTTTCTTATTTCGATTAAAAATTTTAATAGTTTTACTGAACACTCCCTTGCATTTTCCAACGCTATAAATTTTTATTGAATTCTTTAACAGTTTGTTAAATTAACAACCTAACTTAAATTCTAAAATAAGTGGCAACACTGGTGTCTCATTGATCTAAAAATATAAACTCTCGGGCTAAATTTTTTTTATTAAAACTGTGAATTTCATTACCCAAAAACACTTTTTGCACTCTTTGCTAGAATATAAATATAAATATGCTTTCAAATATAATCAAAATCCTTCTCAAGCAAGCCATAACCATAAATATATGTATATACATACATATATATTTTTAATCAAATTAATATATATGTATGTTTATCTATGCATATATTGTAAACCTTTTTGTTGTGCTTTTAGCAAATCCTGATGACTTGTGAGTGTGTCATTGTTATCTTTGTTTCTGTCTCTGTCATACTGTATCTGTACCGGTCTCTGGCCTTTGTTGACCTGACCCGACCTAAGCCAACAATAACATGCATTATACAACCGACTAACAAGAGAGCGACATGGTTCAAGTATTTTTTTTCTCTTGTATTTTTTCCCCTACTTGTTTTTCTTTCTTTTTGGTTTTTGTCCATTGTGTGTGCGTGTGTATAGAAAATATGCTTTTTACCAGGTCAAATCCCGGATGATACAATAGAGAATTGGAATAGAATGCGTAATTATAATTTATATATAATCTATAAGCTAATCTGTGTGTGTGAGCCGCACTGCAGACAGCGAGCAGCTGTTAATGAAATTTATGCTATAGAGTTCATAGAACCAAAATCATCTACCCGCTCTCTTTTATTCCTTCCCTCCCTCTTCCTTTAAGCACACAAAACAACGTTTTAGCTAGCCCCCAAAGGCAAGTCTGGCCAAATTTGCCACCTGAGCGCACTGAGCGTCAACAAACAGCAACAACACGTTGCCAGTATTTGTGCGAGAAAGCCAACAACAGATAGAGAGGGAATGAGTGGGAGAGACAAAGAGAGCATGTTGCCTCGGCTACACAATACCAATGCCAGGGTTGAATAAATTCTCATTTATGACACTTGAAACCATCGTGCAACAGAAACAGCAGCAGCAGCATCAGCATCAAGAGGAGGAACAGGCCGAGTATAGAAATGTTAAGGAAGAGGAATTTGCCGGTATTGGAGGTCATGTGATGTGTTTCACTCGGTAGTAGATACTGTTGAGAGAGCCTCTCCAGCTGCTTGTTAAACGATGCTTATTCTGGCCATTTGGTTTTGTAGGCAGATTGCCATGACAAAACAACCTTCATAGATACAAGTCACACTCACAATCCCTTCATCCTACCTCTCTCCCCATCTACAAATTCCCCCTTTTCTATACGGTTTTCCCCCTTTTTTAACCATTGCGTTCTCTTTCTCATATGCATTGCGACAATTGATAAGGGAAAATGCCGCTACAAATTAGTAGGCAAAAGCAATGAATGACGACAACTGCATCAGCAAAAACTGAATTGAGGATTTGTTGATAGACACTGTTCTACATATGTGGCTATAAAAATACACTCAAAGAAATGAAAAAGACTTTCGTCTTCATAATTAATTTGAAAGCGATTTTTATTTATATTGCAAAGATATGTTTTAGTTTATTGATGAAGTTAACCGTTTGAATTTAGAAAATTAATCGTGGGTTTATTCAAGGTTTCCTTTAACATTGATGTATTATGTATAAGTAACATAATTAAGTTTTTAGTGAAAGTTCTGAAAAACAAAATTTTCTTTGCTTTATTTTCAAGGTAATTTGTTAATGTGGTGCTGTTTGAATATTTTCTTTTGTAGTTACTTTAACAATAAATTATTTAGAGGTTTGGAAATCATTTAAAATTGATTAGTTTTCTCTTTAAATGTCTGTTTCCAGGCTTAATTGTGCTGAAACTTAAAATTCACAATTATCAAATAAGCTTGTAGCTTAGCTAGTTAATTCTTAGCGTTAAAAAAAAACTAATAATCCGTTTTAATGTTTTCTTCTATCATTAAATTCTGTTTTCAATTGTAAAATACACTGTAAAACTGCTTTTATTGGCGCTTATTTTATAATATGTATTTTGAAAATTATGATTTAAGAAAATAATATTATATTTTATTACTATTACTCTCTGTATTGCCACAAGAAAATCATTAAAGCGTACTTTTTTTTGCACCTCACTCATTTCTCTCGGTGTATTCATGCTGATAATGACATCAGCATGCAGGCACCTGCATATGTTGCTACTGTTGCTGCTGTTGGTTGCCTGCTCATTCCTGGATTACAGGTGATTAAAGTAAAGTATAAAATGTGCTGTGCCAGAGAAAAAGGCAAAAGCAAAAGCAAAAATGTTAATTGACTTTTTGCCAATTTAAATGCAACGTTTGCCACATCGTCGGCGTCGTCGGCATCGTCGTCGTTGTTGTTGTTGGCTCGATTAATATTCATATTTATTGCATACCCTTTTCATTCCATTTCATTTCATTTCATTTGGTTGGATTGGGTGTTCATATATATATATATTGAATCGTACATATACATATATATATAAATACAAATAATTTGATGAATAATAAAATGAAATTCTGCTTCATGGCGGCGTAAGCCAAAATCAATTAGGCATATATTTATTCACTTCAATGAATGTGTCTTCGCTTTGTGACCCACTTTTGCGGTATGGCAAATTGAGATTGATGTGCTATTGAAGCTTTTCAATAAACCGCATACAAAACAGTAAAAAAAAAAAAGAAAAACATGTACGACATACATATCTTAAAAGAGGAAGAGTCTAGGTCAAAATTTGTATCATAGAGAGTTCATCTCTTATGTAAATGAAACCACAGCTAAGCCAGCCCCCAACCCAAAACCCAACCTCTCTCTCGCTCTTCTCTGTCTCTGTTGGTTGGTTGGGGGAGGGCTTAAGTAATTGTAAAATGCTAAACCGATTTGTTGTGTTTGTTTTTAGTTGGCATATAGAAAAAGCCAAGTGGTTTACTGCCTGATAGGCGAACAGCAATAAAGGGCGAGTTAAAAGAGGGGGCTGGTTGGGTGGTTACTACCAAAAGCCAATCTAAACAGAATTCATTTGCATGCTACAAGGTTTTCTTTTGTGCTCTTTTCTCTTTCATATATATATATATATGTATTTTTTTCCTCTCGTTTGATTTTTCATCTAATCCATGCGTTTACACATTTTCCTGTGAGTCTAGTATATAACGTTTTTCTCTTCTTTCCTCTATTCTTTTCCTGTCGCTCCTCTTACTTTTCACTCTTTCATGTGTGTGTGTGTGTGTGCGAACGAAGCCATCAACAGCTTAGAATTTCAAAATGGGTGAAAGCCAATTTTCACACTCAAATAAATTGGGTTAGCCCAGGGTATACTATAAGCGTGTGTGTGCATGTGTGTGGGTCTGCCTGCAGGTGGTGCATCTAGCACGTGGAAAACTATGAAAAATAGTTTTATTTTTTTATTTAGTTTTTTTTTGCTCCTCTCTCACACGCTATCCATATTTTTGATTTCCTCTTTTGTGTGTGTGCATTTTGCAAAATATGATTTATGACATAGCAAATTGTACGCAAAGTGATTTCTATTTTGGTTCCCTTTTTTTTATATTCTGAGGCCTGTTATTGACAGGAAGAAGTAAGTTTATGAGTGAGTAAGCGAGTGGAAGTGTTGCCAGAAGAGAACAGGAGCCTATTGTTAACTCCACGAAGAAAATTCACAAAACTGTCGTATTTATAATCAGAATATCTATCCGATTTTGTACCGGAAATGTACGATAAAAAGAAATAATATACTTGTTTATGTCTTTATACTGCAATTTCTTTTTGTACTATAAATAGAAAATGATAAAATTGCTTCTTTATTTGTTGTAATTTTTGCGCTGACCAACACTGTAGAAAAGTGTGAACCATTCGTGACATTCAAATGGCAGCACTTTGTAGGGTAGATGCAAAAGGAAGAATATTCTTTAAGATATGATCAAGAAAAGGTCAAAGCATACATAACAAAGTGCCATTAAAAGTATCAATTCAACAATCTCTACAAAAATTTGTTACTAAAACACACCCTTTAGTTAATCCCAAAAACGATTTGTTGTCAAGATGATAATAAATTTCTTGCCTTGAACTATCTATTTGAGTGTTGTTCAACACTAACACCGACAAGTGTGACCCATTGGGGTCACTAAATGGTCATCACTTTTCTACTAATTGTAGATAGTAGGAAAATGCATTAAGATATACAAATTTTATTATGGGTCTTAAAATTGTCAATTAGTTCTTTTACACATTCTCCTTTCTTTTTGCACTTCTTATCATTTAAATCTCTAACCTTTTTCTCCAATTTTCTTTCTCTTTTAAGGTAAATGTGACTCCTACTTAAAACTATATACCATTAAATGTTCGGTCCAGTTGTAAGTATAAAATGACTTTCTTGCGGTTTTCCTAAAAAAAAAAAGAACTGGGAACTTTTCTTAATATTGCCAAACATTTTTATGACATTGTCTTCCCTTTTCGGTTAGCCCATAAAGCTAAAAAAAGGGTCGCACTACACAAAGAATGGAATGAAAAAAAAATTATAAGAATAAACGACATTGAGCAATTTACTTGGAACATCCGTATCCATACCTCCCATTCTTTTCTTACTCCTCTATTGCGTTCTCTATCCACTCTTTCTATTCCATTTTCGTACCTAACTCAAAGAGGAGCAAAAAAAACAAAATGGCCAATGGCGGGCAAAATGGTCAACTAACCGAATCGTTAGGACGAACGCGTAATGAAAATTAATGCTGACGAGATCCGTAAGGAAAAAAGCGTAAAGTAAAAGTGAAACTTGGACTAGACATTCTTTTCATCGCTTAACGAACCGTAAATTAAAAGGCGAATCACCACGTGTTCACGTTCGTTTTCGTCTTGATGAATAAATTACAGGGCACAAAGAAAATAGGTGTACATGAAAATTACAAATGAAAAATTAAATAAGTTTTGAGGTAGTTAAAGCCAGCAACTTAGCTACCTTCTGTTCATAACATACAAAGCGTTCCATAAAAAAAACAAACTCAGAAATCGACTTCAAGCTACTCCTCTTTAGGGATTGCTATATATAATAGAAAATAGATTGCCCAAAACAGTTCCTCAAGTATCTTTTCCCATGAAGTGCATACATGAAAATAGCAATGACCTAGAAATAATGAAAATAAGAAAATTTGTATAGTTTTAAAGAATATTGACATAGGTTTTTATACCCTGTACCCATAGGGTAAAAGGGTATATTAAAGTCGCTAAAATGTATGTAACAGGCAGAAGGAAGCGTTTCCGACCCCATAAAGTATATATATTCTTGATCAGCATCACTAGCCGAGTCGATTGAGCCATGTCCGTCTGTCCGTCTGTCCGTCTGTCCGTCTGTCCGTATGAGACACTCGATCTCAGAGACTATAAGAGCTAGAGCTACCAAATTTGGTGTGAGCATCCGTCTAATGCCAAAGCAGGTCAAGTTTGTTTCAAATTTTAGCCACGCCCACTTCCGCCCCCGCAATTGAAAAAAAAACGATAACTAGGGCTGCTGTCAAGATATCGTATTCTTACTTGGTACACCTAATTATATACCCAAACTGGACCAGCTGACCAAATTTTGTTGAAATCGGACAATAAACATCGGAGATATGGCTATATCCGTTTTGTACTGAAATGCCAAGGCGGCATTGGCAGATAAGGAAGAGCGAGATAGCATGCGTTCGCTGCTGCTGCATGTGAAAGGGAATTTTGTTTTGAATTGATTGCGATTTTGAGGTTGTTCGATCATTTGCCTAGTGACCACGCAGATCAAGAGAGTTTAAAATTTTTGCCACGCCCACTTCCGCCCCCGCAATTCAGAAAAAAACTAATTATTAGAGCAGTTTTTAAAGAATCAGATTCTTATTTGGTACACCTAATAATGTGGCTAATATGCATCATCTGACCAATTTCAGCCGAAATCGGACAATAAATATTGGAGATATACGTTAATGCGTTTTGTACTGAAGCGCTTAGGGCGACATTGGCTGGTAAGAGTGAGCGAGATAGCATGCGTTCACTGTTGCGGCATGTTAAGGAAATTTTTTTATGAAATTAATTGCCGAGGGTGTTTGACTTCATTTAATATAATAACTAGTTGGTACAGGGTATACACAATGTCGGCAGGGACGACTTGCTTGCTTCATTTGCTTTTGATTTGCCCATTTGGACTTAAAAAGAGTTTACAAAATCTGCTGTTCAATGAAATTTGAATGGCAAATAGGAAGCCAAACAGTTAATCTGAAATATGTATAGTCTAAAATTGTGTCATTTTGATGCAGGAAAACCCTGCGAAATCAATAAAAAAAAGTGCAGTGGAATATAAAATGATACATATAGTCAAAGTTATATAATCTTGGTTATGGAATAAAAATAATTTTAATTCTCGCTGTGGATATGGTGAAAAATTATCCAGGAAATCACTTCATTTTATTCAGATTCTGCTTTAAATATAGTAAACTGAAGAAGTACAAGAACACAATTTTATTGAGTGAAAGTTAGGTATACTTCATGCAAAAACGATAGATGATATACCATATGAATGATAATATGCATCAAATTTAAAAAGATATTTAAACATTCTAAATCAAATATTGACAATTTAATAAGTTTTTCTTTTAAACCCCTTTCGAAAATACACTATGGAAGTAAAAATATATATATATAAATCAGATTAAGATGCTGTAAACCTTCGTTAGTGTGACATATAGCAGAAATTCTCTATATTTTTAGGTTTCTAATGCTGGAATTGTTCGATTTATCACATTTGAAGAAAGGCTTTTATTAGTAGCTTTAACTTCAACTTTCTTAAAGCAGTAACCAAAGTAATCAAACCAATACAGATTTTTTAAAAAAGTCAGTTATATGACATAAAATAATTCCAATCTATTTGCCTTATTCCACTTTTCCTTTTTATACATTTTAAGGCGCAGAATACGGCCCTAAGCTATCGTTTACGGGGTATAGAAAATAAATCCAAAACCAAGTTAGAGAAAATTTTCTTCTTCTTCTACTACAACTTATAGCCCTCTAAACTTTTTATAACTTTTTCATCGCGCACTTTTTGCTTGATTTAACTTGAAACTCGTCTTAGGACTCATTTGTATTAAGTTCATTCCTACACCCCTCTTCTTTCCCCCCTGGATCACAAGACGAACGGCGTCCCGCATCTCTTATTTTGGTTTGTTCCTCTCCGGTTCCCTTATTTTGGTTACGTTGTGGTTTCTTAGGCTGCTTAAAAAGCAAATGAGTAAAAGCCAAAGGAACAAAACTTTAGTCCTTGCTCCAGCTCCTGCTGCTTGATCAAATAATCTTGTTTGATGATGAGTTTGCCCACAGACACATACACAGACAAACAACACTGATACAGACACTAACACAGGCCCCACACCCCATGAGAGATAAAATGGGGGAAGAGGGAAGGCAAAAAAAAGTTTTCATTCTATTTTCCACTTTAAGGATTTGTCTGTTACCAAAATGTTGTTTTGCGAGGGAGAAAAGTTTGCAATTTTCTTTTCGTTTTGATTTCTGTACTTTTAAATTGATGATATCATTGGTTGCTTGGCAACTTGGTCAAACAAATTAAAATTACCTACAATTGTGTCCGCTGGCTAGACATTCTGGCATCCATCCCCACCCATTCTCCCATTTCAGATTTCCCCCACGGTGTAAACTTGATTATGAAAATTTCATTTTAATTGTGTGTGTCCATTTTGCTCGTTTCAAGCCAAACACAGTTGTCTGTTTTGTTGTCATCATTTCATTGCAGTCATTTTCTGTATTTGGGGTTATTTCCCTTCTTTTTTTCTTGCTGCTGTTGTTGTTGTTGTTGTCGTGTTTTTCGTGAAAACATCCGCATCCGCTTTGCATTATGCATTATGTTTCATTTCTGCAGTTGACAAAATGGCAGGATCCAAATTAATTATAACTTTCTGACATTTTCTGTATTGTTTGACAATAATAAAAAACAAGAAATGAGACAAGCACGAAATGAATTTTCTGTTTTACAGAACGAATTACTTTCAACTCGGTGAAAAGTGTCAAAATAATGAAAATATATGTATGTATGTAGGTTATATTTCTATTTAACCCACAATTTATAGTGAATAATTACATTATTTTAATATACTGTAAAAGGTTTTTGTCTGCTATAAAATGATAAAGTTTAAAATGATTCTTAAAAATTTTGTTAATCAAATTTAAATGAATAAAAAATTATACAAAAGCCTGGTTATAAGTGTGTGTTTTGTTTCATTCAGTAGGTTTCCTTACATTTATTATTTCCTTAACTATATTAATCTGATTAATAGTAGCTTACTATATCTAACTTCTATGTTTAAAATTTAAACTTTAAATTGTTTATATATGTAATGTTTTTATAAACTATATGGTTTTTGTTCCAATTCTGGTCCAAATTTGCTTTTTATATAGTAGCCAAATTTAGTTGTTAAATCGATAAACAGTTTGCCGTTTATTTCAGTTATATTATTGTATGGCCAAATACGTTTGTGGTCATTCCTGATTTTAGATGCTAATAATACAGTGAAAACTCTTGGACTCAAAAATTGTGTAGTTAAGAAAGCTGTCCATTCAATAGAAGTGTCCGTTAAGGACATTTAACTGTACTGCATACTAAAGTTGTATCCCTAGACAATTTTAGTTAACTAACAGCAAAAGCGAAGAACAATTACTTCCTTATACCCTATATAGACTTGTTCGAGTTACTTTCTGTGATATTTTTGTTTTAAAAATGTCGATTGCCCAATTTTTGAGTTAATCCATTAATTTCCAGTTGTAAGCATTTGCAGTCTCGACGGATACATTCGGAATTTTAGACTCTCTTAGTACTTTTTGATGTGAGTACTTTTCATTTTAGGAATGCATTATTCACTTGATTGAGTTCTTATTTTATTTCGTTCCCATTTGTGGCAAATTCTGGGAACCCAAAAAAAAAGCTATCAATAAATGAGTGTGCGTAACAGGACGAATAAATAAGTTGGCTGAGCACCACAGAGAACTCGAAGTATTGGATTTTTACTGGTAATCCGCATCGAAAACAAACATTTGTATATAAATAAAGTTATTAAAAATAATGTTTACAAACAGTTTTATCTATTTCAGTTTTCTTTTAAAAATTCTTATTAAAAATAAGCAATAGTCCAACTACATTTCATATTCATAGGATCATAAGAATATAAGTCGGACACTAAGTGAATGTCTGGTTTTAGGAAAGTGAAAGACATTCGCATTCACTATTCAACTTATTTGTTACCTTATATCTAAAATGTGATTTTGTCCAGATCTCTAATAAACATGATTAAGAATACGTTAGACAAATATTTTGGCTGCAATGTGGGTTAATCGGAGCTCTTATTATCAGTCTGTCAGTTGTTAGGATAATCCTTCAATCCTTGTTTTGACAGGACTTTCAATTGGTTTCTCCTAAACACACATATATATATAACTTTCGACCTCTTGGCTTGGCTTGTCAGTTAGTTGGGGAAAACTTTTGACAGCTGTTTTTCGAAGTGCACAATTGTGCGTGCAATAGCAATCCGAACATGCATTTACATGAGAGGTCAGAGATTGGATATAATCTTTTGTATACATACATATTTGAATACATATATATCTATGCATTAAAAAAGTTTTTCATCGTTTTTCTTGTCATCTCCTCAAGCTGTTTGCTGGCTTTGTATTGCATAAATAAACAAAAGGAATAAGAGCATTTTCTTTTCTTTTTCGAACTCGTTTACTATCTCTCTTTCACCTCTCCTCAATGTTGTTTTGTCTCTTTCTAAAAATGCCACTTGACACCATATGGCAACTGCTTCTTGGCACTTTGTGCTTGCTCTTTGCTCTCTGTGTTTCTATTGCCTTTGCTGTTGCTGTTCCTGTCAGTTTCACACATTAAAATGCAATGATAACCAAACACCAAGTAGATGCAGAAAATGAAAGAATCAAGAGAATAACCAACTTTTCCCTCAATAGTTTTTAGCTAGTAAAAGTTCTTGCCTGTTTTCTTGATTTAACTGTAAAGAACAAGTGAATATTAGAGAAGAGGAAAGTGGCTTTGAATGTTTGAAAGCCGCAAAACGACAAGAGTCCTCTCCCATTCAAGCGATAGCTTTAGGCAAAATCAGGAATAGAAGATGCGGTATAAGAACAAGGAGATGAAGCTCCTAGTGGTGGCCGCCACTTGTGATGTCAATGCCATCAGCAACAGCAACGTAGCAACATGGCAACAGCAACAGCAACATTGCAGCAACAGCTGCTTCATTTTCAAGTTGCAATTGCATATTTTATTAACGTTTTTCCCTCACACAATACAAAATTTTGTTGATTTCTGCGTGCTCAAGTGGCAAATTTACGTAGCCAAAAATTCTCAACAACCAACCAGCAAGAGGAAACATGCAAGCACAATATGCTTGCAAAAATGCTCGTAAATAAATTGAATTCAAACCAAAAAATAAAAGGTTTTTTTTTTTTGTTTATTTTTGAATTCTCTTGCTCTTGTTGAAGTGGCCACTAAACTCTATTGTAAATTTTTGTATGCGAAAGGCAAAGTGTGCCCAGTGACTGACTGACTGAGTGAGTGGTTACTAATCAATTGAATTAGTTCAGTTGACCATCTATAGAATGCACACTTTGTCCACTCTGGTAACTGGCTCTTCTTTAATCAACGCCAGCAAATTGATATAAAGTGTCAGTTATATATATATTTTTTTTTCTATATATTTATTGAAATTGTGATAAAAGTTCACATCTATGATGAAATATGGTGTCATTTATGTCTGCCAAAAAATTCAGTTGAATAACAATTGTGTCTGCCAACTAACTGTCGAAAGCCAATAGAAATGTCAACTTGTATGAAATTATAGCCAAAAAACTAAGACAAATATTTGGCAAATCAGTTTAATTTATATTATTTTGTGTTTAGCTTTAAATTAATTAACAAAGCAAAGAAACAGTCGAAAATTTTGTTATTAGAACAAAAAAGGCGATTACTACAAAATACTTTATCTCAGACGGCTGGAAAGAATTATAAGTATTTGTTACAGATTTTCCAAAACAAAAGGATTAATTCTACTTAAACATATTAAACGGATAAGAGGAAAGCGCATTAAGGAATGTATTAGTTTTTAATTAAAATCTTCAAGCTTAAGCACATTTAAAACATTTTTTCTTGTCATTATTATTCCAATATTGAAAGTTAAGCATTTCGTGCTACATAGAACAAATTGCACTTTATCCTAATAGATTTTGTTAAATTTTATTCGTCTAATAATAGACCAAAATTTACTTGATTATCTAAGCAAATACTAAAAAACATTTTTAATATAATAATATTACAAATTTCAGTTCTTAATAAAAAAAAATAAATTCAGGTTACTTCATGCTACCGATTAAAATTTAGTGTTCTAAATTATTTAAATAAATCTCTAAAAAAATTTTATCATATAATATATATGAAAATTTATGAGTCTTGATTATAAATTTCCTGTGTTTGTTTTGGTCATCTAATTTATAATAAAAATTGATTTCAGTTTCTTTAAAAGTGTTAAAATGTTTTAATTAAAATAAATTTCAATTTGATTATTTTCATTCAATTGGTGCTGCAGCTGTTGCTGATTGTTAAAGATTCTTTTGTTGACAATATTAATGAATTTTTGTTTTCTACATTTGGGGAATATATATATATATATCACAGATATACATATACACTCGTATAACACAACTGAAAAAGGAGGTTGGCTGTCAAGTGCCAGAGTTGAGGAAAGAATAAACTTAACAAGAACGACAATGAAAAAAAAGGAGAAAAAAATAGTAGAAAAGATTTCAGTAAAAGAAATTGAAAAAAAAAAAACCCAATGTGAGTAGTGATGGGTGAAGGGTAAGGGGGGAGGGAAGAGATTGCTCGATCAAATCGATAACGAGCGGAAATGGGGTCAGTGCACCCAAAATACTCATGCTGTTGCCCAACCAAAAAGCAATCAAAACTCATTGCCAAAACGGGCAACACAAAAAAAAAAGAAGAGAAAAACGGAAAATATAAGGATAAGGGCGTCGGTGGGACATTTGGGGTGGTATAGTACTTCGCTTACATTTTCAATGTTGTGTTGCAGCAACACAAAGCACAAAGCACACTAGGCCCCACAGGTCGTGGTACAACTCCTGCAGCAGCCGGAGCAACAACAGCAACAGCATCACCAGCAGCAGCAAGTGCTTCAATTTTCCGCCCTGCCAACTACTCACAATGCAGACGGCCGCCGGACCAAAACGGACCAACACAAAATCAAACAGAGTAAAGCGAAGAGAAGCGAGATAGAGAGAGAGAGATAGACGAGAAATCGTTTGGCCAGCATTATCAACGTTTAACTGCAATATCAATGGTTTGTCTCTGATTTCTGCCAGTGTTATATGTAGTCGTAGTTTTGTAGCAGCTGCACTTAATCAATATTCGATTACAACCGTTTTATGCTCACCTCAAAAATTCATTCACTGCAAGCAAACAAAATTCTAATACACCCACACACACACACACACACACATATACATATAGTATATATGAACGCCTTTTACACTAATACATTGGCAATTGAATCGAGTTGCTCTATTGCACTACTCTGCAGAGTTGCCTTTTGTGCATTTTCCATGGGGCCATCATCTCTCTGTGCTCTATGGTCCATACTGATTCGTTTTTGCCTTGTTCCACATGTGCCCCAAAGCTGCCAATTACAGTTTTGTCCGACTTAACCAATCCACCACCACCACCGCCGTCGAAGAGGTCTCTGCCCTCTTTTGGAAGTCCCTATCCCTAGTATGAGAACATGTTACTCTATCGCTCCCACAACTGCAAAAGTCAAATACCAAGCCGCCTGTTTCAAGCACTTTATTGGTTACCATACACTGCGTATGTGTATTGTAACCATTCATATATACAACTTACATACATATATATGGCTTGGTGGCAATGGTTGCCATCACATTGGATTGATTTTAAACTTTTTCAATTGGCAAATGGATTGCCGTCTAGGGAATAAATTGCCAAAGGAATATTGCTAAATAATTACAACATTTTATATATATAATAAACTCAAGCAGATAATTAATATACATATAACATACTAAAAGTATTCAAACTTAACTAATTTAACTAATCTCAAATTAGTTTATTTGTTTAGCAGAGAAATATAAGTTAACATAAAAAGTTTTTTTTAGTTTGCCATTCCATTCAAATATTTATTCAAAGTTAACAAAACTTTCAACAAGTTGTTCTTAAATTTGGTTTGACTTTTGGGTTTAATTACTAAAAAAATTTTATCTCAATAGTTGAAACTAAACAATAAAATGCTTTAAGGATGCATATATCTTACTTTTGTCTCGAGTTTAACCTAACATTTTTAAAGTTTTTGAACGCAAAGAAAATGACAAGTCCTAAAGTATGCAAAAATTCAATATAGAAGCTCTAATGCCTTGTACATAACACAAGTCGTAAACTGTTAAACTTTTAAGGAGCTGGGAGTAAAGTACAGTTTTGCAGGATCTCATTCATGTTCAACTGATTGTAGTCGTTTTTTGTTTTTATTTTGGTATGTGTGTTTTCTTGCTACGTGACACTTGCCACAGAGAGAGAATGTCTGGCAAAATGTGGAAAGGAAACTAAATTTACCATTTACCAGATGCGTTTTGTATATTGCATATATATATATTTATACATATATCGGTTACTGTAAATGTGTGTGCGTGTGTATGTCATGAAACATGCAACAGTCGCTTCATTTTTAATTTGTTGTTGAATTGATTTGTTTTTGTTGTTGTGTGTCGGTGTGTATGCGTGTGCCTGTTCCTGGGTGTGCCTGTATTTCCGTTTCCGCTGTCACTCCACTTACGCTTGTTTGCCACAGTCGCTCATTCTTTTTTTTTTTTTTTTTTTTTACATTTTTGTAGTCTTGTTTTAGATATATATACGTACAACAAAATGTATCACTTCCGCTGAATGAAGCCGCACACACACACACACATAGCGACAAACATACACACACACACACCAGTACACATTTGCTCATTCAAAATGGCGAACGATAACGAAAAATGGCCGCCGCTCCATCAAGTTTCCGCTTGGCTTTTGTTTGGCTTGGTTTTTAGTTGAGTTTGAACCAATTTCTGATGCCGTTTTTGTCGATAATAAAAGCAGACCCACCACCACCACCACAGCAGCAGCAACACCACCAGCAATTCTCCATATAAACTGTAACTGTAAACTTGGTTAACATGTGTAGAAGTTTATCGTTGAACTCTCTTCCACACACACATACACAGACACCTCCAAAACGCCACCGCCACACCTCCCATTCCTACATATATATACTCAATCCACATATTCAACATTCGTTTTTAGTAGTGCAAATGTTTTTGATGTGTGCACTGAAATATGCAAACATTTGTGCATATCCATTTTTGGATTTTAGAAAGAGAAATGAAAATGTTCAAAATGAGCGGCTGTTTGGCGTTGCCTCTGTTTTCTGCTGCTAATTAAAAGCTGACTAGCAAATATTTCACATATTTTCGCCTATTTTGGCTCTTTGTGGGCAACATTGATTTGATTTCCATTAGATATTTTCATCGGTTGGCGAAAATTTTCGGCAGAACATTGATATTGAAATTTTCTTTATCTACAGACAATTAAGCAATTATGAAGCTGGATTATAAATTAAACTTGATTTGCAAACATTAATCAACAGATAATGGAAAAGTTTTCTTTATGCGAATCAATTAGAACCAGTTTGAAATTATATTGAAATACCATTGGCATAAGTCATAGTTCAAAGACAGTTGTGTGGTGATTTATTGAATGTTAATTATTGTTTGTATTTTAATATAATTTTATTGTAATTATCTCTTGCTTTTAGAGTGTAAAGTTTAGACTAAAATTTGAAAGTTCCTTCCAATGTTCCAATCGCTTAAATTAGTTGACAATTTCAAGTTGAGTCTGATATTTTTCTTTATTTTCTATAATCGAATATCAGTTCTTTTGGTTACTCAATTTGTAACCTTTTTGGCCTTCTCTAGTTTTCTTCAAGTGCACTTTGTTGCCACAATAGACTCGTATTATCTGTGTCTGGGCTACTTCAATGTTTAACCACTTTATCTGGTCATGTGCATGACCAGGCGAGCCGGCGGTCTTTCGGTCGGTCGGTCGTTCAGTCAGTCACTTAGCTTACCCATTTTGTCTTTTAGGATCATCATCCATTTTTGCTTGTTTTTTTTTTTTACTTTTTTTCTTTCCATCTACTTTGGGGGGTCTTTTTTAACAGAAAATTTTTCATTGTAAATCAATATGAAATTATTGCAAAATAAATGCGATTTATTGTGTTAGATTCAATTGGCGCATAGTATAGTCTGGAGGCAGTTGCTCATTTTGTGGTTACTCTGGCTTTGCCATCTTTTCGCTACTGTGGTTATGGCTGTGGCTGTTGTTGTTGAGTCCTTGGGCCAACTTATCCTTCTTATCCGGCCACAATTTGCCTGGCTGGCTGGCTGGGTGACTGGCGCGCGGTGTGTGACAACACTAAGCCCGTCGTTGATAGCTTCGCTTCGTTGCTTATATATAAAATAAATTTTTTATAAGATTTCCGATCTGATGCCGACGTTGAGTTTTCTTTTGCACTTTACATTTTATGCTCAAAAAAGCAGCAACAGCATCAGGCAACGCGCTTTTCTTTCTCAGTGTCTCTGGGCTCCCACTCTCTCCTTTTCATTTTTTCTTTCTTTCTGTGTGGCATATAAAAAATGCAAATAATTTGCTAGGGCAGGATACGACGCGCCTTAGCCTTAGCCTCAGCCTCAGACTCAATTTCAACCAGACTGTAAGCCAGAGCCTTGTTGGGCCTCTGGCATTGGTAAGAAGACGACGACGATGCTCTGCGCGTAAAGTCAAAACGTTTTAATATTTATGGCACATTATATGGCTTGTGGGCTTACTTTAGCCTCCGATGGCCCCGGCAAGTAACCAACCGACCAAACATCCAACCAACCAACACAAATGATGATATTCCTTTTCTTTTCAGGACCTTTACAAGTACGCACACATATAAATAAACACACATCCATACATTCTCACATATGTGCATATGAGCATATTTATGTGTTTGTCTCTTCGGCAATTCGGCAAAGCATGATAAATGTTTTCATATGGCCATACTAAACGAAAGAAATCTTAAAAAAAGAAAAATCATATAAATACCAATTGTCATAAATATAATTGCAAACACTGGAGCAGGAATATAGAAAGGGCTATAAAAACGGGAACAATCAGAGAATCAAACAATTTTACTTCAATAAAAAATATTTCAAAACGACTTTGAGGAAGTATTAAACTTAAAAATAGGATAAAAGATAGCAGCCTTAATGTATTTTTTTAACTGCCATATCCATCATTATCTATATCTTTATGATATAGTATATAATGTAAAAAAAGATGTAAGCACAAAAGATGAGAATTAAGAAATTCTTAAATACTGTTTGAAACAATCAAATTGCAGTTTAATTGAATTTTTTTTTAAATATTTTCTTGCCAAATTATAGAAATATTTTACAAAATTGTTTACATAGTTGTTATGAACTTTTTTTGATAAGCAATGCAATAAAATTACTGAGGCATAAAACATTATTGGAAATGCTGAACGCATAAATAAATTACCCAAAGTGAAAACAAATTTATATAAAATTTGAATAGTTTTACTAAAATATTTAATAATTAAATATGAGGCATTCGATTAAATTATTTTAAATTTGTTTTTTTTTTTTTTGAAACTGTGTGTTGCTAATATTTTTAATCATTAAATTGTTGAGCTTTCCACTTTTTCTCCTAACTATTACCCGTTTCAATCACGTCACTTCAGACATTTTTCAAGAGTGTGTTTCTACTTCATTGCTTTCATTTTGCGAATTCTATTTTTGTATCAGGAGTTTTTCTTTTCACTATGATTCATTTTCTTTTCCCTTTTATGCTATGCTTCATTTTTCACTTTTTCTTTTCGTTTGTGATTTCATCATTTATTTTTTTTACATCATTAATATTAAGTTCCAACTTTCATTGCTTCCGTTTTCGTTTTGCGTTCTTCTCCTTTCTTTTTAAAAGCCCAATTTCTCATAGCATATTTCTGTGCAGCACAAAGGATTCATTTAACTCTCTAAACTAGGCTATGAAATTTCTAGTCGATAGCCAATTTCCCAGTCCCACAAAAAAAAAAACCACTCTCTACCCAAATGATGTTATATACTCCTTCACACTCTCACATTGTCATTAGCTGGAGGAACACCTTCTCCGCCCACCCGATGTTCTCAAATGAAGAACTTTCGTCGCATCAATGCGGAAAACCGTTTTCTTACATTTTTTTTTGCGTCGCCCCGCAGTTTACGTTTTTTTCCCCTCCTCTTCCTCTCTCTGAATGCAAAAGTTGTAAAGAAAGAATGCTTAGTGCTCTGGCTAAGTACCGTAATCAAAGTTTAATTACATGGCCATTGAGAAGAAGAAGAAGAAGAAGGTTGTGGAGGATCAGCATAAGCAGTAGCACATTGGAGTAAAAAAAATTGGGGGAAGGATTGGTAAAATTAGTTAAAGTGGGAGGTCTGTTTCTGTTACCTACCACCCTCCTCTTACCGTTGCGTATATTTTTCCAAGAGTTTTCGTTTCGTGCTTTATCTTTTTCCATATTCTTTGAGTAATTATGGGTTAAGGCGTTGAACTGCTTAATTAGCAGCAGGAAAATGAAAATGAAAACGGGGAAAAGCGAAGAAGATTAAAACTGAAAATATGAAATTGTATTGAGACATAAACAAGTTGTATAATGGAAATTACTAGAAAGAAAATCTCGGGAATGATAGATATAGGATAAAGTGCAAAATTTTAACATGACATGTTCAAAATGTTATGTGTGTGTGTCTCCGTCTGTGTGCATCTGTGTATGTGTCAGGCTATTGTATTGCTTGGTAATTTGTGGCCTGACCGCATGTTACACATTTGCAAGCTGACAATTTCATTTAAATTTCATGCAAGACAACACCAAGCTGTCTTTAATGGCCCCCTTACCCTCTCCCTTACTCGGCTTTACGTATCTCTCCTTTTCACCAAGCAAAACATGACAGCATTTTCGAAACATTACGTGATTTATTATGTAAAACGTAAATTTCACTAACACACACACACAAGCACACACCGACAGAATGAATGGAAATACTTGTGAGACCACAAAACATGGGCCAGTGATTAGGACTCTCGATTATGGCTGATACAGAGCGAGAGGGAGGGAGAGAGAGAGGGGTGAGAGTGAGGATGCACTGGGCGGCGAGTTAAGTTATGCAATTGAAATACAATTTAATGAACAACCAACAAATATGTTTGATAATTTACTAGAAATTAATGGCTTTCGAATTTTGTCAAAAAAGTTGTTGTTGTTATCGTGTGTGAGTGTGATATATATATATATAAATTTTTTTTTTTGGTTCTTGTTATTGTTGAAAAATGTTTGTCTGATTGAGTTTTGGTTTAGGTTTATTTGGTTGAGTAGCTTGTTGGTTGACTGGTTATTTAGATTTGTTGGTTACGTAAACCTATATCAATAAATTAAAACAAATATTCAAATATTGTCAATTAAGGTGAAGAACATTTGTGAGCAAACGTAAAGGTAACTTTCGCCTTTATCATTAGGATTTATCAAATTTAAATTAATATAATAATACATATGTATTTGTTCATCAGATATCTTGTAATTAAACTGTGGCATACTTTTGGGCAACTTCATTCCATTGCAATTACTAGTCACTCAGCTTTTAATTCATGCATTCGATTTCTGTCTTCTTGTTTGAGTATTTAAATGGCAAGCCAAAAACAAAATAATTGTTACATTGGTTAGAAGTAACTCTCAGAATGATTTGTGCAACGTTTAAGGCCTGAGTAAAGAGAAAACTTTTCTCTAAGTCTAAATCACTAAAGAGCTCTATCGATCCTGTATTTTAAAAACTTACAAAAGAATCCATAATTTAAGAAGAAAAATGTATATTAATTTCTAATCTAAATTTTTGATTAAATTCTCGTCTCTTTTCTGCATTTCACACTAACTTTCTCATCAACGTTTTCTCTCAATGTTTTTTTTATTTCGTTTAACTTATTTTCATTGTGTGAAAATGGTAAGTGGAATTCAATTTGAAATAACATTTTTCACATATGTTTATACATTTATATATATACATATATATATACGTGCATGCATATGTATTTATTTGCATTACATTGTTATTTCTCTGAGATGGTGGAGTGGAGGGAAGAGCGGGTTGTCTCACAACAAGCTCAACAATTTGTAACCAAAATAAAACTGTGAGTTGGCGTGGCGTGCGCGCGAGCGCTTCGCATAATATTATTTTAACTTTTTCTGTTCGGATTTTTCTCGGTCGGATTTTTGCACTCTTTTTCTCTTGCATACGCACAAAAATATGCTATAGAAAATAAAAACAGAGAGTTATTTGTTATGCATGCTTGTGCGAGTGTGAGTGTGTGCGTGTGCGCTCGCGAGTATATGTGTGTGTTTGACATTTAACCAAAATGCTCGAGTGCTTGCGGTTGGTCGACCCAAAGTGCAAAATTATGTGACACTGACAGGGCTACAACAGCGAGTAGAACTCACTTTGTTGGCCATAGAGGGGGAACCATCAGACTGCTGCTGCTGCCGCTGCAGTCTGTTGGCATTTAAGCCAAGTGGCACTTGCCACTTTTAACAACCGAAGGCCGAAAACAAATTTTATTTTAATGAGCACAAACACATACACAAACACACACGCACACACACATATAAACGCGCATAATGCTGCTGCAGATCTCTGTCTCTGTCATTCGCCATTCGGTCCATTATTTATACGCATAATTAATTTTACGATAATAATTCACACGGTTTTTAACTGACAATCATTTAAATACTTAAAATCAAAGCTGACAAATCAAATCATTTTCGTTTCATTATGAGCCTTGTTTTCTGAAAATAGATCGCAATTGAAAATTTAACTTGAAAATCGTTATAGTTATATTTCGAAACTTGACGAATTGCTGATTTAGAAATATTTAAAAAAAAACTATATCTTACAATATAAACATATAAGTATCCTTTCGATTAGCTCCAGACCATAGTAGTTATACGGTAATTTATAATTATCTACTAATCATAGTTTAAATAAATAAATAAATGCTTTTCGATTTTGTTTGTTATTGTTGTTGTTCAGTGGAACAATAAAATTGTTGTATAGATAATCTATTCATAATATTTAAGACTCATAAACAGAATTTCAATGATCCTCAAAGTAAAATCGTTATTTATAACAACATTTAGATAAATTTCTTACACTGACCTCCGCCTACCATTATACTCATACTACATGAAATGCTATGGCGAACTGCCTAAAAGAAGAAGATTTTCAATTATTGATGTTAAGTTTTTGAATGTATTCTGTCCTAAATAGGAATAACCATTAATGAGTCTCAAAAAGGATTTTCTACGGTTTCTCAAATGGTTTGGGCTTTATAGGATCAATAAAAATTGTTATAACAAAAGCCATTAGGCAATGGTTGGGGATTTTGCGTTTAAGAGTCCTTTCATTGATTTGTAATTATGGCAACTGAAATGCCAAATGGCCATGAGAACTGATTAGCGATTATGACCACAAATTCTGATGCACAAGATGTGTGTGTGCGTGATGCATATGCACAACACTACATGCTCAATAAACACGCCTTTTGGCCACAGCATGAAAACGGTTTGTGGCTTCTGTCTGCTTTTGACTGTAAATCTGTATCTTGACCTATGTATTCGTATCTATATTTGTATCTGTGTAGCTATGACATTCATTTTGGCTTAGAGCCGTATAGCAGAGAATAACTCGAGGCGCCATCCTCTAATTGTGATATAAATACATGCGTGTATATATGTATATATAAACAAGAGTATATATATTTTAATTATTTTAACAAAAACTTTGGCAGCATAAGCAGAAGCAACAAAATATTTAATTAAAAAGTTTAAAAGCCTACAGAGAGAAGAAGTAAGCAGAGAGCGAGAGACGGCAAGTAAAATATGATATAAATTGTGATACACAGAGTGTTAATTAAAAAGTTATACAAAAATATCTGCATACATATAGAAAAGCAAAGAAAAAGTTTAACAAAAATCATAAGGATGAGAAAAGCAAATGTCTACAAAGAGAAATATTTTGCTTCTCTATGTCTCTCCATCTGTCTGACTGCCTGTGTCGTATCTTTAGCCTTGACATGTCCTTTTTACCCATCTTCTTCCGTTTGTAGGCATATGTAGCCTTTCTTTGGCTGTCTCTGTTCTTGCCGGGCCAAGGCCATAATGTTGTTAATTGGCCCCATTAGTAATTGCTAATTGCATTTCAAAAAGTTGACAATTATAAATTACTTTTTCCCCAGTGCTTGCAAATGCAATTTTCTTTCGTTTTGAAAAAGAAAAGAAAAAGGTGAAAGTTAGACAGGACAGAACTCTATTCAGTTTTAGTTTTGTATATAATCTACATGAACACTTTTTCTCTGTATTCTACTCTACTCTACTCTTTTTTACTGCTTTGCTATGCCAATCCATTTAAGTCAAACGTTTTAAGTGTTAATTTGTTGTATTTGACTCGATTTTAGAATTTCATTTAGTTAAATTGCAATTTATAAAACAAAACAAAACTGATTATGCAAATTTATATTAGCATACATTTTGGGGCTTTCGGACTAACCTAATTGCTGCTGCTGCTCGTGCTGCTGCTGAGTTCTGACCACGTCGACACTGACATGACAGTTTTTGTTAAATGGATTTTTAATGTCCACTTTATGCCCGTTCCATTTTAGCTGTGAATGATGAAATTGTTTATTTACGAAATTTCTGCATAAAATTGCAGTTGCTCCGTGAAACAGAATAATTGTAAATAAAAGTTGAAATTCCTATTCAAACATTTCCAATTTTCAACTGATTTAAACTTATGTATATTTAATTTTCATTTTAATAAACAAAGCATTTACTTTTTTTTAATTTTTTGGAATCAAATAATATATTTTTAAGAGTTTTAATATTTAGAAATTGTTAATCAGAAGTAAAGGGAAGGTATAAATAAATTACTTTGGAAAAGTTGGGTTGAGTTTTAAACGGCCGAAGATTTTCCTTTTTTTTGTTGAGTTTCCCCAATGTGTTTACCAATGCAGCGTAAAAATTCAAAGCTCTTTTTCCACAATTCGCTTTGTGAAGGTTGGTGGACACTGTCACTCAACTAAATCTATCCGATATACTGATTTTTCCAATTTCGCCGTACCACCCCTTAAAATGTAATAATGTTTCAATAAAAGTTTGAAATTAAGTTTTAAAAATCTTTCGCATCAGTTGCAGTTCCAATGCAGTTTTTACTCTAAAAGTAAATCCGTTTCTATACACCTGAGCATATTTGTAAGCAATAAACATCTTCCTCTTTACTTTATAGCAACAAAAAAATAAAAGGCAAAAGAGTCGTATTATACAGGATTTGTTTTTGTTTTTCAAAAAGACTTTCAATTGACACCTTTTCATTTTATTTTTTTTCTAGTGTTTTTCAGCTCCTTTGAGTTTCCTTTTAAATCATTACGAAATGAGCTTTTTGCCACTACAACATTTACAAAGTGAGAATAAGTGAGGCATAAAGTGCCAATATACTAAGATATATATGGGTATGAGTGTTTGTCTGTCTGTCAGGGTGTGTGTGTGTGTGAGAGTAAATCTCTTTCCACATTTTTAGTTAAGCTTTAGTCACCTCTCTCGTCTAACTCATTGAGTTGCAATTTGGTAAAAAGGAAAACTATGAAATTCCTTTTCACATTCTCCTACTGGTCTGTTCTCGTTCCTTTTTACTGTGATTTATAAACTTCTTAATGAACAAAAGAATTATCGATTACTTTTTAGAGCAAAGGGAACGATTTTGCTGTGGATGAGGTGTGGGGAGTGAGGCATGTGAGTGCGGCGGGATGCGGCTGTCTGTGGCATGAAAAATGTTCTGCCGATTGGTTCTTCTTACCTTTAGCCGTACATTTTTCTGTTGTTGCTGTTTTTGTATTTTCATTTTATTTATTTTTTTTCTTTGGTTTTTTGGGTACTTACTTTGATATATGCAGGGCCATTAAAAGGTTGGCATCTCTCCGCATTCTGTTTACCTCTCCTTTCTATGCCTCTGTGTCTCTCATGTGAGTATGTATGTGTGTGTGTGTGCTCTGTGTGTGTCATAAAAGTTGACATTTTATTTATTTTTATATATATATATATATATTTCATTTTATTTTTTATTTTGGTGGAGAATTTTGTAAAATTGCTGACCCTAAAAATGACAATGGAACCATTCCGTTCTCATTCTGTCTCACATTTTGATGTCCTTTTCATGAGGTTTTAACTGTACAGGATTTGTTTGTTTGTGGCTCATTTCATAAACCTCTTACAGCCACCGCAAATGTGTGGCATGTTCATAATTAAATGTTCAGAAATTTACTCAACAACCATACACAGAGATAAAAACAAACAGATACACACCGATTGAGAGAGAGAGAGAGAGGGGAGAGATAGAGACAGACAAAGAGAGAGTGACAAAGACAGTGTGCCTCCTCCGTTGGGGTCAACTATTTTTCAAGAAAATTTATGTTCTTGTATGTTGTGATTGCCGCCGCATTAAAACTTCACTTGCAACAACTTCAACTGCAGTCTCTCTACCGCTTCTCGCTTACTGTTTGGGGTCATCTATCACATTTATGTGCATTTTTGTGGCACTCAAGAGTTGGCAATTGACCCGCTTCTTCATCTTCTTCATCGTCGTTGTAGTCGTCGACCACCACCCTTAGAGAGCTGAGTAAAGCTTTACACATTCATTATGTTTTATTGCGCCATACCAAAAAAAATGGTTTTGCGTGAAAAGCCACTTACAAGTACAGAGAGGAGGTGGAGTAGGATAAGGAGGAGGACAAAGAGAAGCAAAGGGTGCGCGGGCGTGGGAAAGTGTAAAAAGAAAAGAAAAATAAACACACTCACACTCCATAAGGATTTTTGGGAGATGTCATGTCGTCGTGGTGCAGCTCCGGTTCCAGTTGCTCAGCTGCCGGTCAGCTTGAAAAGGCTTAGAGGGACTTTATTCCGGAGTGGACATGGTGCCCAAGCAAACATCGGACAAAAGCAAAGCTTTGAAATCAAAGCCCCTAAAAGCAACGAAAGTGATTTCCTCCCTTCTAACAAAAACAAATGTTTTTGCCAAAAGGATTTGTTAACCTCAGAAAGCACTTTAATTATAGGTAAATATTTATTAAAGTTTAACATGTAGTTAAAGTAGGGTTTGCGGCAATACAAGAGAACCAGTCAACCAAAATAATAAATATTTATAATTTATTTTATATATACATTAAGTGAAACACAAACTGTAAAGCTACCTACAAAAGTGTTTATTTTTATTGCAGTCATTGTAGAATATCAATTTCATATTAATTTTAAGTGTTCTGTGGTGTGTTTTTTATTTCAAATAATATTTTTATTTATCTTGAATTATTGTGAAGCGACTTTGCAAATGCCGTTTAAAAGCTATCAGCTGCTCGTTTTGAAATTCTTTAAAATTATTAGTTGTAGTTGAATTAATAATAATATTTAATAGATTTACAAAAAATTTCATACAGAACCAATTGTCTAATTGGGGAGATGTTCCTAGTTTTGATATCTTTGAAAATCGTTTCTTAATGGAATTATTAAAGTCTTGTCCTCTTATAACGTTTAGTGACTTACTTTTGTACTCCTTTTAGCCCAACTAAACTACATCTTACTACATATTCTCGCGAAATGGTTTCAAATCTAGATTTGAGAACCACCTTGTAGACTACTAAATGGTTTCTTTTTTTTTTGTCGAATTCAATTTGACATACCTTCCCTTTTTTTTTGTGCTCAATTTGCATGAAAATGTTTTTGGATAAAAATTGATTTGTCTTGCTACATAAATCACGAATATTCTTACAATTCTCTTTTATTCTTTCTGGATGGGTGGGTGTGCCCAGGCATTAAAAATGATTTATATGGTCGATGAGAAACTAGAAACTATATCTATATACTTTACAAAATATATAAGTTGAGTATATCAGCTATATAGCATTGAAAATTTGCTAAGCTTGCACTTAAATCTGACTTTGCCATGCAAATTAAAAAAAAAACTTTAGACCAATTTTTTTTATGTTAGCAATTTTCTCGGGACTTGACTTTTTTGCCCCAGCTTGAAAGTATGCAGCAGTTTTTGTTTGCTACTTGTTTTGTGCCTCTTGTTGTTGATTTTGTTGTTTTGTTTTTGCTTCTGTTGTTGTCTTGGCCAACAATTTGTCATGTTATGGTAGAAATTATTGTTGTCTCCTTTTATTGTTTGACTTCTGTCTGCCGCCTGAGACTACCCAGTGCCACTGTCACTGCGACAACGACGACAAAAACAAAACAAAAAAAAATGAGAAAGAAAGAACATTTTGCGGCACTTTGGCAGAGTCGAGTCAGTCAGAAGACCCTTAAGTAAAATGTTATTTAAGGTTTTACTTTTGCGCCAGTCTCTACTGTTCTCTCGTTGCCTTTTTTGTGCCTCTTTTTATTTATATTATTTTTTTGTGTTCTTTTTTAGCATTTTTAATTATAAATGCCTAGCGGGAATCGGGCTTCCGTGTATCTGTCTTAAAGGTAAACTGCCGCTTTTAGCTATCCCTTTGCTTTAGGTTTTCTCCCCTTTTTTCGTAAAGTTCCTTTTTTTTTATTTTTAACTCCCAACAGTTTATTAGCTACGCCGTGCATACACTTTGTACATTTTCCTTTGCTATTTTTTTTTTTTGTTGTTAAGCCTTTTTCTAGGCTTCTTCTACCTTTTGATGTTGAAAAGCTTTGACAAGTGATGTGACCTTTTTTGTTTTTCCCCCGATACCTTTGCTAAGGATAGGGTAACCCAAATGTTTGACATTACCGGAGAAGAAGGCATTGCATTATACATACATATATAAATATTTATAATCAATGCTAACGAAGCATGCACCAACGAGTTTTATATTTCTTTGTAAATATATATTTGGCTAAACAATAGGTAATACATTCTTTCTAGTTATATATTTCCAGAATATGTTCTTATAGTAAGTCCTGTTTATAAAAAGTAAAAAAAAAAACAGCCTTTCCTAAGATAAAAAGCTTAATGATGTGAACAAGCTATATCAACATGCAATTATTACTATATATACTATGTCTTTGCTAATTTTGTGTAAATCTGTTTTATATAGTGTCTTTCGGCGCAGATAGATACCGTGGAAAACATTATTCTTATCATCGAAGTGCTATCAATTGTTATCTTTTATCATAGTAAAATTAGTGTCGAAATTCTATGACTGTAGAGTATACAATGGAAGGAATAACAATTTTCTATTGCCTAAACTTTGACGAAAGCTAAAGTTGGCGATGGAATGCGTCAAGAACCTCTTCACAGGCCCCGTCCTCTGTTCTCATTCTTCTTAGCAAAGTAGACTTTTCTATTTGTGCAGGGGAGCGGAAGCGGGATTGGCGACAAGCTATCAGAGCACTAAACTCAACTCGTCAAAGTCGAAAAACCCACAGTAAATATTGTGGAGGATAAAGAAACGTTTATCTAGTTATTGTTTGATAATTTGAATATTATTATTCCAATGTAAATTGTAAGAAATTTAACCTGTTAAAAGAAACGTGAGCTGAAATTCAAATTAGAGTTCATTGTCTTTCCTTTCAAACTGATTAGAGAACGTCTGTTGGTCCGTCAGTTGCTACTTTTGTTTTGCGCAGACTCAAAGAGAGAGTGTTGCTGAGTTAAAGTTCAAAAATAACTGCTGACATTTTTTCCCATTTTTGTTTGAGTGTGTGTTGCGTGGGTGTGGGTACGGGTGTGTGTGTGTGGGTGTCCTAACCTGTCAGGTAGATTCCTTTAGGGATGCCTGAGCATGAAGAATTTCACTTTGTGTGTGTGTGTATGGGGGAGAAAAAGAGAACGGAATGAGGAGGAATCCTCTTAAAGTTTCAATTATGCCAAAATGAGATTAACTCAACATGAATGTATGTACATGTATAAGTACCTCTACTCATACAAAATTTCTCAACAATGCCAAATGAAATAAAGTTATTTATATTCAATTTGCCAATTTTGGTACTTTAATCGAATAGAAATGGTAAAATCAGTTTTGTCCTAAGACAGAAAATGCTAAAATGCATGCAGATTGTTGTTTATTGCTTTAGTTTTTTCCCCCTCCTTTCATTTTAGCTGAGAAAATTGAAAAGTGATGTCTCTTGTATCTTGTTTTCTTTCTCTTTTGTCCTGCTAATGAAATCACTTTTTGCTAATCGACACACGCACAGTCACTCACCCACCCACACAACACATTTTCCCATATTCCATTAAAGGAGAATATGTACACCAAAACCAAGTACCTTTTGGCTCAACTTAATTTGCAACTCACATTGATTGGAAGAAAGAGCATCAAAAAAAAAGTAGAAAAAAACACTAAAAGGGAAGGGGAATAGAAGAGAGATAGATGGAAAGAGAGCAAAAATGGAACCGGATGGGAGAGTCTAGAGAAAATCCTGCTAATGACTGCCTAAAATGTATTTTTCTACTTTATTTCCGTTTCCTTTTTGCCTCGTCTCTTCATAACCTCTGCACACAACTTCCCTGCCTCCCTCTCTCTTTCTTGTTATTTTCTTTGGCTTTGGCTGTGCTTCTAGCTGTTTCAGTTCAATTTACTGTTTGCTGACTAAAAGGGAAATGTCTTTGCTTGAAGGGGAAATGACAAAAGTTGTGGACAAAAATATCATTTATATTTTGTGATAGATTCAATTTTACTCAATTTAACCAACAGAAATGTGGCAAAAAGGCATTCAAATCAAATTTTACTAACTAGATCCAAATATATAATTATGAAATAATTAAAAGTAATACAAAGAGCATGGATTAAATCTTTGATTAAATTTGTATTGTTTTGGTACTTTGTGGTAATCAGTTTAATAAACTAATTTTATTTGCTTGAAACTGTTGTAGATAAACTGTAACAGAAGTTAATCAATAGCTTTCTGTTTTTTGATAATTTGTATACATTTTATAAATGTCTCTGAAGTCATTTGAATAATTAACATAAGTTATAATTATTAAATTAATATTTAATGAAATGAAGTTAAGAAAGAAGGTAAAATGATTAAACAAGATAATTTGGCTTTTTAACTATTTTATTATTTCAATATTTGTTTAACATGCTGTGTCCAACATCTGTGATCCGTATATCCAGATTGGCTGTATATGGTTTGGTATAAAAGCGTTACAAACTTTATGCCAAGATATTTGACCTCATCACAAGTATAATTTAATTAAAATAATATTTAACAAATAGGTTTTCTCATTTGTGATATCTTATTCCGCATTCTTTTTGCAATTTCCTAAAGTGTTTTCGTATTTCTCAAAACATTGCCAAATCAATCGCAAATCTAATACTTATCTATAACAATTCATTTATCTATATCAAAGAAAAATCTCAAAGTTTTCGTTTACTTTCAGTTTTGAAACATTTTTGGCATTTGCCTCAGGCTGGGCCTGTTCTCCTTTTTCTTTTTCTCTTTTGGCAACTTTTCTTTTTTACTTTTTACTGATTAGAGATTCGCTTTATTTTTTTTTATTTTGATTTTTTTTGGTGTGCCAAAGTTTTGGCCATAAATTAAATTTTTGTTGTTGCCTCTTTTACTTTTCGTTTTTAATTGTTTTTTGATGAGATGATGTTTAAACGGTGTTGGGTTTTTACTTTTCTTTTTTATTTAGAATTCGTGACGAGGTTTGCTCTCAAAAAGCGCAGACCTGGCAGAAATTAATGAGAAATTATATGTAATACCATGGCCAGGCCGGCACTTGAGACGGGCAAATAGAGAAATGAGAATGATGGCCAGAGCAAGGAGCAGAAGGAGATGAGGGTGTAGGTGAAAGGAGTTCTATATAGAAGTGAGCAGCATCACTACTAGCAGGGATAACACTTAAGAGTGGAAAAACTTTTTACATAACTACAATTTGTGGGCCAAGCAACAAAATGCAGCAGTTGCCATCTCTCTCCTCTCTATCTCTCCCTCTCTGTCTAATAGTATTTCTCTGTTAGATGAGAGTTACTAACTTGATATTGGCAATGCTTTTAGATAGCTTTTTCTGGTGGTTAGTTTTCAACAGTTATGCAAGTTTTTGTATTAAAAAACTTTCCCTCTACAGGTAAATGATGTAAATTTTTAATTACTAACAAAACTTGTTGTCCTTCTACATGCCAGAAACAGTTTTAGTAAGACACAGACCAACCGAATGAGTGTGAAAGAGAAAGTAACAAAAGTAGAATGGTTGGGAATTGTCAAAAGTTTTCATCATTCAGTTCAGTTGCTCTCAAGTGTCATGAATTCTTACAAAACAAAATGTCAATAATAAAGTCTACCATTCTATGTTTGAATCTTTTTACATTGTCTTCAAAATTATATTTTGAAAACTATCTGTCTGGAGTATTAAAGAAGTATCTAAAAAGAATCCTAATGCCTATTAAAAGCGGAGTTTTTAAACCTAAACCATACCACATTTATGTATGAGGAAAACAAAAGACAAATGTAGAAACCTAGTTTAATGCAATTTCTATAATTAATGCTGAATGTGATTGGTTTTTTTTTTTTTTTTTTTTTTTTTTTTTTTTTTTGTTTTAAACTAAAATCTTTCTTTATCCTCATATTATATATAGTATTATTGAAAATTTTCTTAAATTTGTTTCCTAAAATTTTAATTTTCCTCTGCTCTCGCTTTGACTGCAGGGTACAAAAAAAGGAAGTTACAATCTAAAATTCGAAAGTTTCGCAAATTAGCCAAGAAAACCGGAAATGAGAATTTCATCTTTATTATTTTCTTTCTTCTCTTTTCTGTCTGTCCTGACAAAGGAAGTAGCAATTAGTTTTGAAAAGTGAAATAATTAATTTGTGGGTAACATAAAATAAAGTGAAAGAACTTTATGCTCCATTTAACTAAAGCTGCTGTATACACACACACATACACGTACACAAAGTTATTTGAAAAGCTTACACAGACACGTACATACTTAGATACATGTGTGTGTGTGTGTGTATGTGTATACCCATTCACGTACACTTACAATGGCTGTATTTCTAATCGGCTTAGACCATAACTAAATTGCATTTGAGTTAAATTGGTTAGGAGATATGATTAAAATGCCATAAATTTCTTTCAATTACATTTTATTTTTTAAGATAATCGAATTGGAAATTGTTGATAAACTTTTTACTGTAATGTAACTTGAATAATTGAAGCAAATATTTGTGTGCGATAGTGTGAGACAATTTTTTCTTTTATTTTTAATTAAAAATTTGCACTTACAATCACACTCTCATCCACACACCCAAACACAAAAACACACAAACACATACAGTTTTATTACATTTTTTTTCCTGCAATTGTCCTCTTTATTTGCTTTGGGCATTTCAATCAGCGTCAAGCAACAGCAACAAAAGGTTCTCGTTTAATTGTACTTGATTCGATACAGTTCCATTTTCGATCCAGTTTGGTCTTATTTTTTATTACTTTCACACACACACACACACCCAATAAGAACAACAATTGCGACATCATGGCAACATTTAAGTGATTTTCATTTCCACATATAAAGTATATATACACAGATATCACAATGTAGGGCAATTTTTACAACCAAGGACTCGCTTTCTCTCATTGCAACTCCTTTTGTACAACGAACAATTATGGTTTGTAAGTGAAATTGATTGTGGAATTAAGGTGGATAAATTTCTCCGTTGTAATAAATATCAATGGAAAGGAAATAAGAGATTTATATATATATAATGAGGCAATTCAACCGGATTCAAGGTATATATATACATATATAAAGATCATATTAATTCAAGTTTAGACTTTCAAAATGAAAATGTAAACGATTTTTCATTTCATAACAAAGAAATCATATTTTTATCTCACACATTTAGAAAAGTAAATTAAAATTGCTCACAAGCTCGAACATTTGTTTAACTAAAATGATTTCCTTGCCATTTGCCCAACAACCACAACTCATAAAGGAATTATATGAGTTTTAGCTTTGAGCACAATTTATTTAACATTGAGGTAAAAATCTTCTCTTATATTTTCACACAAATTGCCAAATGTTTTACAGCATAGCTAAGCAAAAATTGTCAGCAAAAATGTTAACAACAAAAACGAAAACAAAAACACAAAAATAAAATAACAATTTTGGGGAAAACAAGCCAGCCAACAACAACAACAAGTTGCATAATTTTACTAGCTCTCTCATCTAAACCACAAAAAAACAAAAAAAAAAAAACAAAAACATGGGAAAACTAAAATAAAAAGTTAGAGGGCGGGAATTAAATAATCTAGGGCATAACGACGCTTTCATACTGTTTGGTTTAATATTTTTCAATTTCTATTTAAAGAGGGTGCATATAGTCATTAAACGAGCTTACAGTTTTCCTGAAAGTCAAAGAAGGACTTGTTTAAGAATCATGGAATAATAGTAAAAAAAAGGTTTGATCACACTAAAAAGAACTTTTTATTGAACTTTCATTTATTTTTTTTCCATTTATTTAATTCTAAGTTGAGTCGAATTTCGGTTTAACGATTTCGCACAGGATCAGAAAAAGAACTTCATTATAGAGCAACTTTATCGTATAGAAATTATTATAAATTCATTATACAGGATACATTATTACATAAAAGCTCTCTAAATGAAAATGCGAAGGTTTAGAACAACTTGTTACTTATACTGAAAAAATGATAGACTTTTGATTTGATTTCATGTTAGAGATGTATGATCTACCTTTACCTCGTTATATAATAAATCGAAAAGAAAAAAAAGAAAAGTGAATTTCAGGGTAGAAAGTATGTGTATATAATATAGTTGTCTGAGTTATTCTATGTCGGAAACACAAAAAACTTTTTCTTCCTTCCTCTGAAAATTGTTTTTGTGTAAAAAAAAATGCCTTTCAAAGTAAAATCTTATTGGCAACGTACTTTTGTCTACATCTGGCTACCCCGTCTCTTGAGTAGTTCGAGTAGTAGCTATTCACTCTTGTAAGATGAAGCAAGTCGTGATTAAGCACACAATAAACTATGTAATTAGTAAATGTAATATACTTATACAAATCCAACTCTGCAAAACAATCAAACAAATTTAAGGAAATCGCATATATGTATGTACTTTTTAAAATCGTTCTCTTTATCACATTATATTGGTTTGCTTTAATTTTCTTTTCTCCAAATGTATCCGATGAACCCTTTTTTAAGGGTATACAAATTTTATGTGTTTGTGTGTGCGTCAGACAGCTCACTAACAACAGAAAGTTTTGTGGGTGTGGAGGGGTCAGTTTATGTGTATAAAGTATACATGTCTGTATGTGTATGTGTGTGTGAGTTGGGATTTTATTACAAAAGTTTACATGACTCTTTCTGGTCTTGATATTTTGTGGTTAGCGTTGCCTAGCTGCTTTTGTCATTTTCTTTTTATTTTGTCCAGAAAGTGTTTTAGATAGTTGACTAAAAATCAAGTCAAGGTTGCCCAATTTGATTATCTTCGGCTTAATATAGATTCAATTAGCCTTTTACACAAGAATTTGTTGAAAATGCATTGTGGCTTTGGCAATTGTCAGTAGAAGTTTCGACCACAAAACAAAAAAAAAAAAAAAACTAATCGAAGCCACGTAGAACAAGTAAAATGCATTAGACTTAGAGAATGTGAAAATGAGGAAATGAAAGAGAGAGAAAAAAGGTAAAGAGAAAAAAACTAAGTGAAAAACTATATCAACTAAAATTGAGTTAAAGCGTAAAAGTTTTGCCCCCCTTCTTCTCCTCTTACTATCTAACTTTATTGCGGCTTAAGTTGACCAACCACAAGTAATGGCGTCACGCTGTCCAATGTAATTAAGCACACACACACACACACACACACAGACACTTGCTTGCACACATATGACCAACAAGAACCTTCATTATTAGCCATATAAAACCATATTTAATATGCGTTGTCCGACACCCAATTTTCATGGCAAACAAGCCAACTGGCAAATGAATGAAGAAGGGTGGACCCATAAAATGTTGTTCATTCGATTCCAGATAAAGATGGCCACGGCCGTCCGACCACCGCTCATTTATTTGACTTACGCAAATGTGTAGCTCTATCTCGCTCACTCTCTCTTTTTACGTGCGTGTGTGTGTGTATAAAGTCAAATAAATGGCAACTCATAAGGTCCGCTTCTCGTTATGGCCCATAACATATTTTTTAATGAAATGCTCAATACTCTTCACTCTTTTGAGTTTTGTGGCTTTTTTGCTTTCTTGTCCTTTTGCCATTTTCTTTGCCAATTAAATGCCTTTTGTGGTAGGTTATGAAATGTATATATATATAGGCCTTATTATTATGACAAAAATTAAACTGTCTGCCCTAGGTCAATTTATATGCACGAAAAAGTATGCTTTATTTTTATTAAAAAAAGGTCAAACCATCAACCCATTAAGATTCTCTATTAACCCATATGATACAAAAGATGTGAAACGAAATTGAAATTTCGCTAAATATAAAGGTATACAATCGAATGCGAAACATTTCAATTCATCGTTATAAGCTTAACAATTTGAAAAAATAACAAATATTTGTTTCAAATTTCTTTTAGTTGCCTTTGGCTAGGTTGCCGGCTCATTAGTTAAAAATCGACATTTCATGTTATAACCTTTATACCCTACATTCGTTAGTCAAAAAAGGAAGTATGTCAACGCATAAAATCATCTAAAAGGACAGCAATCTACATAGATCAACTAACTTGACAGATGACATTAGCTATTAGGTAAAAGACTTTCATAGATAAAGTAATACATATATTTGAAATCTCAAAACATTCTGTAAATCATAAGTCATATGTTTTCAAAACTGTAAGTTTTATCTGCTATACAGGGTATATAGTAAATCGGAGCTTTAAATTTAATCCATGTCCTGATTTTGGCATTGCGGTTACCGCAACAGCAGCATCAGCATTAATGAGCCCTTTTTGCATGTTAATTTGTAGGGAGATGTCTTTTGCTCTGTGGAAGCAATAATTACATCAATTTGTATATATGTATGTATACACATAAATACGAACGTTCGTGTAGGGCAATGTACATTTTATAATTGGCTATGGATAATATTGGTCAGCTATATACAGGCTGTGCAGAGAATGAGTCTTCCTCTGGTTTGGTCTGGTTTGGTTTGGTTTAATTTGGAATGTGGTTGGACAAAATTGTGGTCTGATTAATGATACTCATATAAACTAACCGAACAAAATAAATAAAAAAAAAAACAACTACAAGTAACAAATTTTATGGTATTTCGTGTTCATGTTGCTGTTGTTGTAACGAGGTGATTGATGTCAGCCATTCGCCCGCTAAATGTCAAACTAAATCTACTCAACGATTTTTGGTTAGCTACTTCCTTTAACAGGAAATGCTGTTCAAAAAAGGCAACGAGAACAGCAACGGCAACGACTCCAAGGACGATGATGCCACGTTCAAAACCATTTTGCGGTGATTTTTAGCTCGTTTATATTTATCGGTAAAGTACAAGGCAACGACAGCCAAAATGACAAAAAGTAGAGGAAAGAAAACTTATACAATGCTTGGGTGCAGCAGCAGCAGTAACATTCCCACAACGAACAGTAACGCCATCACACACACATACACACACATGTGCATATACACAACAGCAAATACACAACGAAATGTACGTGAAGGCTGCCTGCTAAATGTCAAATATTTTGTCAATCCCCACACATATGCACAGAGAGATACATAGAAAGACGGGAGGAGAAATGGAGAAATAGGGCAGAGGAGTCGAAAGCGAAGAGTTGGCAAGCAATTGTCGCATCCTTGTTTGACAGTTCATCCAAAGCAGTTGGAAAATGCAAATAATGGAACACAAAATAAGTGTAAATACGGCAAGTTTTATATATGTATGTATGTTGTACGTATGTATGCTTTTTTGCATATGGAATGAGAATACATTCCAAAAGATTCAATCCAAATGCATCAAATTTATGCAACAGAATAGTTTTTAGCGAGAATATGTAATATTAATACAAAGAAGAGTTGCAACCACTGTGAACCAATTTAAAATAATATAAAACTAAAGAGAAATTACTAATAGGTCTATGCATAGTAACTTATACATAATCGAGTTTCCGCATAATGAAATCGCTTGGAACCAAAAAAAAAATTTTGTTGTAAAAAAAATTATATAGAAAATTTAATGACAAAGCTTTATCTTTGAAATTAATTCTTCATGCAAAGAACTTTATGACGTAGAATTTCACTAAAGGGAAGTTTAGCTTTAACATCGATTATAGTATCGATTATGGTGCGGTATGGTTAAGGACTGTTGGTGATATGTTTTAGTTTATGCTTAAAGAACAATTCGGAAATAAAAAAGAAATTGGTTTAACGACAGCACATGAAAGTTTAGTGTAACAAGTTTTCATTTTTTTTTTGTACTAAGTGAAAATAAATTTAATTTTTAATATTTTATTACAATTTTAAAGCTGCATTATAAATCATATAATACATAAACGATGTCTTCATAGCCGAAAGCCGGAAAATTTTTACATCCAGACGATCTACCAGTTCTACGAGAGACCATTTTCACTACGAACATTGGACAGACTAAAATTTTGGGAAAATAATTGATCTGCCTGCAAACTAGGCAGAATTACATTACAAATTTCCTTAGATTTGTATCTTAATATTTGTACTTACAAAGAACGCTGATCAAGAATATATATTGTTTACTCCTTCGCAAATTACAAAAACTTTAGTTTTCCCTCTCATTGCATAGATAGCTAAATCTGAATTCGAAAGAACGTTTAGTAGATTATCATGAAAAATGAAAATGAAAAAAACTTTTCGTTTGAGTTAGAATTATTCAAGGAAAGCCAATTCCATGTTTTACACATATTTCGAAAAGAAAATTAAATTTTCTTTAAATCATTTTTTATTATTTGTGATAAAATCATAAAATTTGTACATTGCTTTATGTAGAAAATACGCAATTATTTTGTTGTTGTTATTTATTATTAAAGGTCAACTGTTTTTGTCAATATATATGCCATATACAAAATCGTTTGTTATAAATTTAACATTTTCTGTGTTTTTTTTTTTGTGTTGTCGTGCTTAACCCCTGCTCATTGCCCCCTTACACCCACTTTTTGGTGCCCATTTGTTGGCAGTTGCCTTTCGCCAGGGTGACAAGATAAGAGAACAAGTTTGCATGTGTGTGGGCGTCTGTGTGTGTATGTATGTGTGTACATATAGGGTAGAGTATGGCACGTGAAGTCAATTTTACGTGTCATGGGGACATAAATTACAATTTGAGTGGGCCAACACCACCAGCAACAACAACAAAAACATGCAAATTGTAGGTGTGTGTAGGGAAGGGTAGCCTGGCGGCATAAATAGCAGCTGACGCATTATAAACTGCACTTGTGTGTAAATAAAATAAAAGGGGGAAAAAAAAAAAAGAAAAAGCCCGAGATGAAAGAGAAAACTATTAAAAATTCTGGGCACAAGTGTCGCACACACTTAGACACATATTAAACGTACGTGTAGATGTGTCTACTGTCAGATTCATTACACCATTTTAACTAATCACCACATCAGCAATTAGATACTGCTATATATATATATATACATACATATATGTATGTGTATACTCTTTATAACTATAAAGTTGTATAATAAATCCAGTTTATAGTTCGAAATCTAAACTAACTTTACAATTTTTCTCTTGTTCTCGTTACAGGTATGCGAGTTTATTCCTCTGTTTCCGTCTGTCAGTGTATGTTTGCAGCTTAAAAACTTTTGTTATCAACAAATGTGTAAATCTACCTCCTCCGACAACAAAAAAAAAAAAGAAAAAAGAAAAGTTATCTACCTACATACACATTGGATATATCTGCAAGTATATTATAGTTTTGTGTTTGTGTGTGTGTCTGAATGTGTGGATGTTCTAGTTGGCCGTCTAACTTTTTAGTTAAAATATTTATGATAGTTAAGAAATCGTTTTACAGCGAGCTCTCTGTAAAAGGTTTGTTAATTAAGCGAAATCCAAAGGTAAAAACGACTCTTTCCACTGTTTCAATTTGAATTTTAAGTGTTTCAAATTTTTAACTAGAACTCAAGTGAGCTATCATTTTTCTTTTTTATTATTATTATTTTCTTCTTTTTTTTCATTCTCTTTGTTAACATAAAAGTCACGCCTACTTAGCATTAGATCCAGTTTGCCCCAACCCCTCTGTACAGTCAGTCCTTATTTCACACGGCTTTCAGTTATCTAACCCTAAGGGAGGCAGTCAGCCAGGCAGTTTGGCAGGCAAAAATTACCAGTTATTATTTTTCCAAGTGAAAACTTTTCACTCTCATCGCTTGGGTGGTTTAGGTTTAGGCTTGGATACAGACAGCAGCAGGTATGGGATTTTTGGGGTTCTGGTTTAGGTTTTTGGTTTTGGTTTCGGGTTGCTCTTGGGGCAACTTTCTAATCAGTATGTGCCTAGTGCTTTCAGCTCTCTGGGTTTCGCTCGGCTCGGCTCTCAGTTCTCAACTCCTCTGTGGTACTTATCGATTACCCATCATCAGAGGTGAAAATGCTACTTTCAATGCCGCAGCAGTTTGAACAACATTTTCAATATGCTGCTCACACGATTTCAGGCTTTTTCCTTTTTCCTTTGTGTTTATGTGGGTGTCCCAATACTCGCGTGCATGTGTCTATGTAAGTATATATGTGTGTGAATGTGGGAAAACTTTGTCAATCGACTATACCATAAAACTTTATCTAAATGGTTAAACCAAGCAAGGTAAAAAGACACTGAAAGAGGCAGAAAGACTTTTATTTAAAAAGTCAACAACAAAAGCGTCTTGACTTCAATTGAAATTTAATTTGCTCTTTTAGCAGGAAATTAGAACTTTTAAATATAAATTGTCAAAAGAAATATTTTAAATGTTAACCGTAACTCATAAGTCACCTGATTTATAGCTATTTCTTAATGAGTCCATTTTATTTGAAAATTGTATAATTATTTAATATATTAAATATATTTTAATATGATTTTCAACAATTCGTTTTACCGTTATCAATAACCTTGAAATCTGTAAATCTCTTTCATTTTTCTTAATTTTTTTTTTTATCAATTTTATTGATTTGCTTTATTAATTATGATAAATCGTTGTTTGAACTTTATATAACAATGTAAAAAGTTTTCCATTAATCAAAATTATGATTTATGGATATTTAAACACAAATTTAAAATTAGAATTAAAATTCTATACCCGCAAACAGTTTTTTATATTATTGTACAGATATAAATGATCTTCACAGATAAATCTTTAAGATTTTTGGGATTATTCTCTAATTGAAAGCTGCATTTAAGCATTCATTTTTTATTATTTAAACATTAATAGCGTAAGAAATTTTTGCTGCAAAAGGATAGAGGAAGGATACGGAAAGAATGAGTCGATTTCACGATCGATTGCAAATATGTTCACACAGCAACTGTTTTTTTCTTTAGCCAGTAAATACGCTCTGAAAGGGTAGCAAGTGCATAATCCATTGCTAAAACGTGACTCGCTGATGCAACTGTTTTTTCTTTATCCAGTAAACATGCTCAAGTAGCGCAGCAACTGCTTTCGCTTTGCTGCTTGCTCAAGTCTCTAAATGAATTTAAGAAACCATAGAAATAATTTAAATCATGTCCCATATTGAAGTATCCTTTTGCATAGACTTTGTTTTCGGCTTTCGTTATGTAACTGTAATATAATGTTAGTATCCTAATCCTTTCTTATGCCGCAAACGTTTCTGGTTACATTGTCCTGTTTTTACCCACTCTTTTTCTTTTCCTCCTCTTTTCTGTTCCTTGCTCTTTTCATGCCTAATTAATCAATGTAAAGAGGAAAATGAAGAACTTACCAATTTGTCAAAATAAGGGAAATTTTCTTCAAGAAGGAAAAACTTGCTCTGTCTATTTAAGAAGATGGGTAGAAGCGTTGCCGCTGTTTATTTTGCCGTTAAATACTTTTCCCCTTACTTGCCGCATACACCGCTCTCTTCACACTCATTTACCACACCATTTTAATTATAAATTCCAGCCAAAATGTTGCACACACTCCAATAAGCATTTTGGGCAAAATAAAAAAGGCAAAAAAAAATAGGGGAAAAAAGGAAAGTTGAACCAAAGAGGGGGAGGTCCCTAACAACAATAAACAAAGCAAAACAAAAGCATAAATGGAAAATGGAAAAAGGAAAACGTATATTAAAAATATGCACCGAAACTTTTTGTCATAAATTTGTTGTAAACTTTTTTGCTATAGTTGCTGCTGCAGCAGTCGCAAAAACTTTTTGTCAAACGACAACTTTAATTAAAGAAACGAAATTTTCATGTTTCATTTTTCCAAATTTTATGCCTCTTTCAATTTGTGCAACTTTATTCAATTCCGTTTCAATTTACAGTCAATTGAATTGATTCCATAAAGAACAAGAAATGTACAAAAAAGAACAAAAAAACAAAAAGGATGGTTAAGTAAACGAAAATCTCAAATGGAATATGCAATTCAATTTAAAAAATTGTTTGTGCGTTTTTGTCGAGTTGAAACTTCACTTCAGTTCAATATCAATCAATGTGATTGAAGATACAAAAAATAAAATGGGAGATAAAAGAAACAATAAAATTATTAAACCAACGAGACAACTGCTAATGGAATGCTACAATTTCAATTTTGTTTCAGTTTAATTTTCAATTCAATTTCAACCTCAAGTGTTCTGTACAAATTATTGAACGGAAGAAGTAGGAAAAACAAACCAAAAAATACAAAAATGAAGAGAAACCAAATAAAATTGTTAAACAAACGACAACTGCAAATGGAATTTTAATTCAATTTGAATATGCGCTGAATGGGCGGAAGTAGTGGGCGAGAGTGTATAAGGCGAAGGTAGGAGTGGCACTGCGGGTCGAGACAGGATGACAGCCCAGGAACTCTATTAACATCCTGCCGAGTTGTTGCGTTCTCCAATTCCCCTCCTTCTTATTTTTTTTTGTATTTTGTCTCTGTCTCGTTCTTGGTTGTTGACTGTTTCACTTTCATGTACAATTTGCTTTTGTTCTCTCCTTTGCTAGCAAAAGTAATTTCATTAAGGTCCAAGTTAAAAAGAGAAAATTTCTCTTTAATTAAGGCTAGCATTGTAATTGATTTACTTCGGTTTTTTCTTTTGCTATTGATTAATAACTACATTGCCTTAAATGCTATATTTTACTTTGGTCTACACGACCACCTGTTGCAATTGTTATTGTGTAATTTGCTTCCGCCTCTGGGGGGCAATTGTTGTAGTTTGGGTTTTTGAGGTGCAAAACTCTTAGGCACTTGTCACATGTATGCAAAGGGCTAAGCCCAGAGGGAGCCGCTGTCAATTGTGTCTATGTGTCTAGAGTTGAGAACTTAAACTCATTAGCTGCTGCCGCTAGGTTGATTATGCACAGCAGAAACAGCAGCAGCAACACACTGCAACTGCAGTTCAGTTTAGGTCAGGTAAAACTGGCTGCTGGGTTTGGTTACTTTATGAATTTTTCATAATGACTGTGACTAGAACTACGGCTGCTTCTGCTGCTGGTGCTGTTGCTGGCTGCTGGTTGCTGGTTAGGTTGCAGTTTACCCTGGAGTCAAAGCGGTGACGACGACGACAACGACAACGAGAACGCCGCCAACAACGACGACACCGACGATGATGAAGAAGTCAAGTGGCCAACAAATTTGGGTCAACTGCTGTGGAATTTTTTTTTGCTGTGCATTGCAGCACAAAATTGCCTTGTTTCTGTTTTTCTGGTTTTTTGTGTTGTTGTTGCACATGCATAAACCAAGTCAAAAAGGTGCGTTAAAAGAAAATCGTTTTAGTTTCAAGTGAAAGAGCAAAAAAATAAAAAAATAAACTCTTACGTATACGCACACCCACACAGACACAGAAGTATACAAACAAGCTCACAAATTGCTTGGCTGCTTTTTCTGACAACCTAAAAAACGAAGAAGGAATTTGAAAAGGAAAACTGTAGCATGCTTTTCAGCATGCTAGCTGAAATACACTAATAGACAAACAAAAAGTTCTAGTATAAACAAGTGTAAATCAAAATATTGATGAATTATATTATCAAATGAGATTTAAGCTTAAGAAGTTATTAAATTATGCATATTAAAAATATTAAATTGAATAAATATATATACGTTTCATGTAAAGAAATCTCTTTGGGAAATTTAAATTTGTTGTTAGCAAGGTCTTTATTATAGATGTGTATAAGGAAGTATTGTTCCGTTAATGGTTAATATTTATTTTATATTTTTTGGGAACATTTTATATTCTTTATTGTAGATTATATTCTTTTTACAATAATTTGCCTATTTTCTTTCAGTTACTGTAAAATCTAAATATCTGTAATATTTTTTAATTAATTCAATCTTTACAATTAAAGACTTAAAAAATTCCAAAACTTTTTCTTTAAAAATCACAGAAATAAAATAAATGAAATTTTATTGCTAGAGCTCGGCAAAAATTTATGAAAATTTGAGCAAATGTTGGTAATATTTTATAAAAAGCTAACCAGATTTGTGCCAACAACCTGCCTGGCATTTATATACCTTTTCTACATGTGTAACTGTGTGTGCACCATGTGTGCTGCATGTGAATGCTGCATGCAACGTTTTGGTCTTTATCGTGCATTTTATGTGTAAGTAGGCACATTTAAATATGTGTACACGAAACTTGCAAAGTTGGCGCAAATTAAATGTTGGAATTATTATAATAGGAGCAAACGTAACATGTTTGTATTTCTCCTTTAATTAGATTTCAAATGGTTTTTTGCCATTTGTTTGCTAAACCTTAATCCCTTCCAACATCTAAAGAGACTTTTTCTTTATTTTTCTTTCATTTTTTTTCCTTGATTTTCTTTCTTTTTTAAAGCTTCAGGCTTCAATTCAAATGAAAAGTTGTGCTTCGTTGCCATTTCAATAAGCAAACATTGGCAAAATCGCAGGACAAACAAGCACAGCAAACATGTATACACGCACACACACATATACATATATCCGGCAAATCAAATGTAAACAGAGAGGCAGCAACAACTATAGCAACATGCAGTAACACAATAACAACGACAACAACTACAAAGATTGTGTGACATTTCTAATGGGGCAGGCAGTGGAGTTTGCCTGCCTGCCAGCCTGATGTCAGTGTATGCCTGCCGATCCTGTTGCTCCTTCTGCCATATTCCTTCTTGTTTTTTTGTGTTGCCAACAGAAGAAAAATTCGTATTTTATTTTTGCATATATTTGTTACAGTTGAGAGAAGAAAAAGAAATGTTGCACACACCCGATTCCCCGTTTTGCCATGTGTGGCAACATTTTGTATCTTACCCATTTCAATATGTGTGTGTGTGTATGACAACAAGAACGACGACATGGACTACGACTCCAACGCCAACTACTTCACATTAAGTGAAATGAATGCTGCTGCTCCTGCCAGGAAATGCAAAGCAAATGCAAATAGCAACAACAATTGCATAGCATTTTAACCCCCTACCACCTCTCAGATGTGTTGATTGTTTGGCACAATTTGTTTCAAAAGCTGTAAAGAAAACTAAAAAAAAAAAATGCAACCGTAATAATAAACAATATTATCCATACGGCTCTTGCCCTCCATTATTTCCATGTCAATTAGTTACCATTTCGCATCCGAAGACAGTGAGACAAAACAATTTAGTAAAAGATTTTCTCTACTTTAAGTTTACACAGAATTTTAAACAATCGTAAGACTTTATTAAAAATATCTCTATGTGAGAATATATATTCCATTCATAAAAGATAAAGTTCTGTATCTGTCTCAGTCCAGTTTTTACTGTATGGAAAGGTTATTTTTTAAAACACTTTTTAGTCGAAGTAGTAGTAGTTTTTTGATAGAAATTCAATTTGAATTATTGAATTTGAAATTTCTTTAGACATTTTATCTAATTTTATGGCATTGGCTTTGCTGATTTCTGAAAGTGGTTAAGTAAATCCATAAATAATATAATTATCTTTTTCTAAATGTTCTTTAATAAGAAAAAGTGGTAAAGTAAAATTAAGTAATTCTAAGTATAAACAAATTTTAAACAGTTTCCATGTCTGGTCCCTCCAAGATGAATTTATAGTTGCTGAAAATTTTGCTTTGTTCATTAAATCCGGTCAAAGATATTCCTAGTCATGATCTTCTTTCTTCCAAATATGTTGGTTTGTTGTAAAATCCCAATCATTGTATGTCAATACAATACTTACTATAAGGAAAAGTCACTGTGATCTGTTTTAGTAAGAAAGGGTATTAGCTTTTATTTAGAGTTTACAAGAAGAATATTTATATATATATGTATAAATGGCTCCCACGTTGAACTCAGGTTCACATGACTCTTAGACTCTTTCTTTGTTATTGATCTCATTCAAGAAATATTTTCATTTCTTGACAAATTCAAATTACTACTTTTATTTGTAGAATTTATATCAAATTTCTTATTTCCCTCTGTCGGTATGCATGTGTGTATTTAAGTTTGTGTGTGTGTGTGGCTGTGGGTGTACGTGAAAGCAATTTCTAAAGTTGACTTGCAGCATATAAGAAGCTTTTCTCAGTCGTATTGAAGAGGCGGAAGAGACTAGGCAAACAATGAACACAAAATGCAAACAACTTGAGGCAGGTGTCAGCTGGCTTTTCCAGCTGTTGTTTTTCCACTTTTCACTTGTCTCTGTCTTCCGTGTTTGTCTGCGTATGTGTGTTTGTGTTGACAACATTGTTGACGTCGTCTTTACAAAATAACATAGCATACTTTTCAGAGTTACCCAGTCTCACGCATTGCAACATCAGTCTCATGCCTCTCGTCTCCAGTGTCCGATTACCTGCTGCCAGTAAAATTTTCGCTCTCTGCATATGGAAAATATGCACCTGCCTTTTTTCCAACTTCCCTTTCCACCCTGACTCCCCCACATCCCACAGCCAAGCGCTCAGGTTGCATGCAATCAATTTCATTCATTGCAACATGCAACATGCAATTATATGCATGTGCCGGAGCAGGAAAACCAAGCCAGAGGTTCTGCTGCTGCTTGTATGGCAATGCCTCTTTGTGAGTTGAAAAATATTTTCCTCTCATCCACTTCTTTCTCTCTCATACATTTTTTTCGTTCCCTCTGAAAATTGTAAAAAATTTCATATGGAAATTTCCATTTTTGGTTAACTCTTTGTGCGGAGCGCAACAAAAATATTCATAAAGCGGCGGCGTCTGTCTTAGTCGAAAAAGATAGCTTGATCATCGTCATCATCAGCAATCATCATCATGAAGGGGCAGCAGCTATTTCATCACTCAATGCCAGCAATCGATCAATATTCAATTACTAGCACTTAGAGCCCCGTTCCTCGCCCTATATCCCCACTCATTCGATGCAGTGGCAAATCGCATCTCTGACTTTGCGTTCACTATCACCCTCTCATTGCTGTTTGATTACACGTGTAATTCAATGCCCTTTTGGGCCACTGGCATTTGTTACAATTTACACTTCTTCCTTTGTCCTTTCTGCAGGACCCTTACCACTCTTTATATTCCTTTTCCTTCTGGCTTAAAGCCGTTAATTGAATTTCCATTTAGCTAGTTTATAGACCAACATTTTTTAAAAAGAAAATTTCACAAAGCTTTTCAGACAACCGAGAAAAGAAGGGGAGAATTAAATGTGAAAAACGGGCAACTTTTATAAGTAGCTTTGGCAGTCAAAATGAGTTGTGTGGTCTTAGAGTAAATTTTGCTGTTAATAGCCAAAGCCGACAGCCAATGCGATCAACAGAAGTTGCCAAATGAACAAATTGTAAAACCAACAAAAAAAAACCAACAGAATTTTGTAATTCTGCAATAAGATGTTATTTATATTTAATTTTAGGTTTCACGCTTTTGGGTTAACTTTAAGTTGCAATCCTTATGAGTTCGCTTAAATTAAATCTCAAAAGCATTAAAAAAATATTCCAATTGATGGGAAAATCTCATTTACAAATATGTACAAAAATTTTTTATAGATTGATTCTTAAAATTAAATATTTTATAAATTATCTATGGCAAATTATATTTGCAAAAAGATGCATTGGTTCTTTTTTGATTTTTTGTAAGGTTTTTCTATAATTTAAGTGTACAACAAAATAAGTTGGGAATAGTAATAATTTAGCAATACTCTATTACAATTCCACTGATAACTATTATTGTTGAACAAAAAAATTTACAAATTGGGAACTGTATGCAAAGTAAATATATTATAAAATATACGTAAATAATATTAATAGGTTAATGAAATATGTTAAAGCGGAAATTTACAATATTTTATATGATTTGTCTTTGTGATCTTAGATATTTAATGTAAATATATTGAAATAGTAATGTTTGATAGCTTTGATTAAGACATATATGTACATATGTGGGATGTTAACACTATCCAAACCGATAACTCTAGACAACGAGAAGTATGCAAAATGCCCGACGACAAAGATGCCAGCTGAGAAGGATGCCAGACGGCGTAAAGACGAGCTGAAGTTAACTCTAGCGCTGAGAGAGTTAGGAAGAAGTACTAACGTGAAGACGAAAAGACGTGCCAAGCTGGGCAATTGAGACGTGTCATTATCTTTTAGAATTCTATTTGCTTTTGTTAAATTCAATTCAAGTTGTTTAAATGTAAACTTAACCTTATTGTAGTAACCATCTCAAATCTGTATAATTTAATCATGTAAACTAAACAATAATTACTTTCATAAACATATTAAATAAAAAACCCACCACACATATGTATATGTACCTAGTGAGAACTAAATCATGACACAACTTTAAAATATTAAAGGACTTTTTGTAGATTCTGTCTGAATCAACGCAATCTCCCCAAGCATCTTTTTGCTGCATTTATTGTATATATCGGAATCTTCCCAAACGGACGATTCATATAGCTTTTATAGAAAAGTTAGTTGGAAAATAATGTTTAACGTCAATACATTGGTTGTTTCTCTAGCAATTATTATAAAATAAAAATCCCTAAGAAGTTTCTTGAAAATCAGTTGACTATATGGTGGATAAACAATCGAGTATTATTATTTTTCAAGCTACGCCAGACTAGATTTTGTTTTCACTAATATTATACACTTCTATATCATGTAGTTGATATACAAACATCAAATAAATTTTCCTACTAACGAATTTGCTTTATTGTACAAAAGCTCCTGTAATACTTTCTTTCCAAATAAAGAGTTTGCAACGGGGTTCAAACTACGAAATGGACGAAGTTAGCCTGGCATTTTGATTTATACCAGCACCAATAATCTCCTTTAACAAATAAACATTTTTTAATTGTAGTTTGAAAAACTTTCTATGGTTTTATTCATTGGTCTTGCATTTGATGTACTACATGCATTTGGTACATTATTCCCATTTATTACACACAAATTTTTCACTTTTGAAATTTTCTTATGCTAAAGTACAATTATATGAAAACTATTTTTGCATTTTGCAAATAAAATACTTGAAAAAAACTATAACATACCATATGCATGTCAAAACCGTACTCAAGTGTGTTTCTTTGTGTCTGTGTGTGTGTGTTTGTCTGTATGGGTTTCCATTCATATTACTTCATATTCTCTTTGTTGCACTCATAAATTACCAAGTTAACCTGAATGAAAGGAATTTTATAAAACAAAGCCAATCATTGCCACAGTGCACTTTGAATTGAGAGCTTTTAATATTTTCTCCTAGTTTTTTTCTCCTTTATCCCGCAAGCGTCCTATTTTTTCCGTACTATTTTTTTTTACTTACAAACTCTTGTGCATAACTTAATTATGGTTGGGATAGCAAATGGATGGTAGAGCCAGGGACTAGCCGCAGAAGCAAGAGCATCAGCAGTAGCGGAGAAGTGAAGTTGCAGTCGGCAGGAACTGCAATCCGTTTGGCACCCTCAGTCAAGTGTATAGCTGCAGAGGAGGGAAACTCTAGCGCGTTTTCCGCATCCGCGTTGCTCAATGATCCGTGTAAGCACACATACATATACCAAAACGGAAAACCAGTAAAAGAGAAAGAGAGAGATAGACATAAACCAGACAATATATACATGTTTATATATATATATATATATAGACGATTTCTATATACGGACAGTTATAGAAATGGCTGCGCTTTGGGCAATCCATTGATTAGGATTTTAATGCATAATTTGGAATTTTATTAATCTGCTGCCTCATATAACTCATTAAATTTGAAATTAATGCAAGATAAGCAGCAGAGTGTGTGTGAAATAGGTAGATATATAAAATAAGTACTTAGGAAAAGAAGGGGAGAGGGAGAGAATGAGTGTGGGGCTTAGTCTTGAGTAAGTGAGGTGTAAATTTTGCAATGGTATTTAATTACTTGTGCCATTTATTGTTGCTTTTCCACTATACCCACATATATACAAGCATCGACGCGTCGATAAACAAACTCATTTTAATTAATGAAATCCAATAAAGCACAAACACACACACACACACCCACAACCATAGGTACTTGCCCGCCATCTTTAGTGCTTCCTTTCTCGATGAGGGATTATAAGCGCTAAGCCATAAGCAAAATATAAAATCAAAATACATATAGGAAAAAAAAAAAAACATAGATATACAGATTCTGAAAAGTTTATAGCATTACCCCGATTTTCATACACTCTTGCATTGAAGAGTAATAAAATTTATTGCTCTTTTAATATGTAAAGATCTATCTGTTGAAACGCTCTAACTGAGATATTTTGGTCATTTGACAATAGATAAATTGTAAAATTTATACTTAACATTTAAGAGAAAACTTCTTTTAAAAATGTTGTTCTTTGCAAAATGTTGTTTCCTACAAAATTATAAAAAAATGAGTAATAAAACCTAACGATTCATCTGATCTGATTGTAAGAATGCAAAACCTAATTCGAAGAATATATCTAGAAAGTTCCCAATAAATTGTATCTAAAAACTCACCTGATATAGGTATGCATATAGCTAGATATATCTAAAAATAAACTGTCTGTTTACCTAAAGACTTAATAATTCTTAAATAACCCCGGCAAGGGTATAAACAATACCAAAAATGTAAGCAAAAACTTTTCGCATAATTAATGCAAAAATGAAATGTGTCTGTGTGTGTGTGTGTGTGTAATGCAACCAGAGCAGAACAAAGTAAGAGAGTGAGATAGATGGAATTAAAAGGAAAGAGATGGAGATTTAGTTATATATCCTGTTGCTGCTGCTGCTTACCTGTCTGCGGATTGAGCCTGCTCAACATATTAATTAGTTTTCCAACCAACAGAGCTTAATGACCAAACTTTTTCAAACTGTCAAATGAACGCAAATAGCAGGAATGAGCATGAGAATAAGTATGAGAATATCAATGAGTATGGTTTAGCGATTTCTCCTCGCATTCAAAAGAAGTCGGAGAATGATAAAGAAAATAACGTTTTGCTGTCAACATGTCAAATAAAAATCAAATTTCAATCCCAAAAGGCAAGCGAGCGAGAATTGCAATGAAAATAAATTATATATATCAAAAGAAGAATGGAAAAGAAAAACTTTTGTAATATAAACTAGAAAAAACACATACAGAATAAGAGAAGGAGGAGCGAAATATTGAACTCTGGACCTGATGATGATGATGATTTCGCTTGATGAAGCAAATCGCCAGGACAATTCCCAAAACTTCAAGAAAATGAATGACAGCAGCACCAGAAGGACCAAAACCCGGACCGATTTCTCTTGTGTTCTCTCTTGCTTTCGTTCCCTTTCATTCCTCTTCATACCAATCGTTTGTTACTCTTCTTTCTCTCCATTCGGTGTTTATTTGGGTCTGTTTGCTTTTGCGGTGTTACCTCATTTTGTAACCCAGAGAAAGAGAAAGCCATCAAGAGCGAGAGAACAACAGAAAGAGAAAGAGAGAGAGAGAGAAAAATATATATATTTTTCATAAATCAACATCAAAATGTTTGATGATGCGATAAATAGCAAAAAAAAAAAAATAAAACGGAAAACTCAACAACAAAAAAAATAAAAAAGAAAAAAATACAAATTGGCGCCAGGGTAAATAATACAATATAGCAGCAGTGAATTCCATCAAATCAAATCTCATCTATATACTAAAATAAATATTTATTTTTTTTCCACTCCCATCTTCATTGAATCTTAACAAAACTTTAAATAAATCAAAATATAGAATTACACATTTAACTTTTCAATTAGTCGCAAAAAAGTGTCTGAATTATACATGAAAATTTATGAACTTTTGTCATCCCCGAGCACCAAATATAAATTGTGTGCATTCAAGTTTTTAATTAAATTCCAAGTTTTGTTACAAAATGGAGATGTATGTGAATTAAAGTGACAACTAATTGTTCTTGTTATTTGAGGTTTATGCGGTAGCAGTTAATGTGTATATGCGTACAGTGTACATGTACCTTTAATTATTTTCAATTTACTTAATCAAACACGTATATAAGGGAATCACAAATGAAATGGCATTACATTTGATCATTAAAAACGTTTTTTGATAACTATATTGTATGTAAAAATATTTTGGATAGTCTTATTAAGATGGTTTACAAATTTACAATGACACTTTAAATATAGCCAAATTCATTAAGATCACAAATAATATATCCTATTATTAATTGATTTTGTCTCCAATTATCGAATTTTAATGACATTCGTGTGGACTTTACCAATAGAGAGGCATATAAAAAATCAAGCAAATGAATTTGTTTTCAAATGTTTCTTTTGCATTTTTAAAATATTGAAAATTCAAGGAATAATCATTGTCTCATACGTATAAATAAAGAAATCCAAGCTGCTTTGCTTAGAGTTTGAAACAATAAAATAAGACCCACGTCAAGCTAAAACCGCTCCTGTGCGATAAAGTTTTTGGCTGCTGCTTATGGCCAAATGAGTAAAAGAGACAGAACTAAGGGGAAGTTTGCCCATTCGGCTCTAATTAAAATGTTACCCCCCATAGACAGAGAGAGAAAGGCAAAGAGACAACGAGACAGCGAGATAGTCAAATAGACAGACAGACAGACAGACTGATATTCTTGTGGTTGCTTCGCTTGCACACACTTAAACACACCCACACACACACACAGAAACAAAGGCATACATCTGAATACAAGCCACCTGACTTTGACATTGCCCGACCATTAATTAGTTAAACGGCAAATTCATGAACGTTTTTAGCATCAAATTGACACTTGAGATAATCAAAGAGGAAACTGGCCAATGACAAATGTCTAAACAGATAGAAAATACGTTAATATCCCGTAAACAGAAGGTCAAAAGGCACATTAAAGTTATTAAAATGAAACTTTAGTTTTAGATAAATCCATAAGCCAAATGGAAAGACAAATGTTAATCCATTTCCATCCAACTAACAACATTCAAATATTGAAGTTATAAATTAAACCTGAAAATATATACAGCAGTCTGGTGGAAGAGGTGGAAATGAGATAAGCAAAGAAATTAAGAACTATTCTTTAACCTCTAGATGGCGTCATGGTCTATGTGGAAAGGATAAACTTAATTGATAAAGGATATTTTGTAAGAAGTTTCATAATTGCTAGATTATTTTGACTTAATAAGGGAATAGAAGCTTAAAGAGAGTAAAGTAAACACAAAAGTTACAAGAAGGCTATAAGAGAGAGAGAGAGAGAGAGGTAGGAACGAAAAACCTGAAGAACGAGGCACAAGTAGGTGTAAAAGTTTTGTAATAAAAATCATAAAATTGTTTCGACTTTTCCTCTGGCTAGTTGTAATTTTCTGCAGAGTTTTTAAGCATGTCGAGTGCAAAAATTTTACACTCTTTCTCTGTCTTTAGCACGCTCTCTAACGCGCTCTTTCTTTCTCCTTCTCTCTCTGTAAACAATAACATAAAATTTTGCATAAAACGTTTATATTATAGAGTTTGGACGAAGAGGGGTAGGGCTGAGGGGGGTTAGGCGGCAAAGGGATTGCTGTGTGTTTTGTGTAGTGCCACATGCATTTTGCAAGTGCAAAACTTTTGAGGTTAAGACGCTTGAAACTAAAACTCATATACACACACACACACATTTACACTATTCATACAGACACACAACAAAAGTTTGCTATTTTTGCACTGGTTTTTGCTTTTTAACATCAGTAAAAACATTTAAAGTTCTGGCGATTTGACAGGCCCGTCAATGTTTTGCTGTTGCTCTTGTTGTTGCTGCTGTTGCTTGTTGCTTGCTGTCAAAAAATGCAACAACAAAGCGACATCAGCAAGAACAGCAACAAAAACTAAAATCCAAAAAAAAAATAGAAAACACTAAAACTTTTTAAATATATGCAATTTTAAACGAGTGCCCTAAACAAGCAAGCAAACAATCAAGCAAGGCAAAATATTTGTGTGAAATAAAATGCATTCCACCTTCCCCTCCCACTCCCACTCTCTCTTTCACTCTCGCACCAACACTTTTTGCCTCATCATCATCAACAAGCTCATTCAGTCTCTCTTGTGGCCAGGCTAAAACTATGTTTGTGTTTGTGTGAGTGTATGCATGTGATATGCTAATTGGCAACTCATTAAAATGGCCAAGTTAAAATATTTTCTGCACTCGCAAAAACATAGCAGAAAAAGATAATTTTAAAAACTATTTAAATTAAATTTAATTTGATATACACAATTTTGCATTTGATATAAATATATGAAGCAAGAAATGTTATAGTTTTTATGAAAAGTTTCACTGTAGAAAAATTCAAATTATTTAGAAAAGAATCTCAATTTTTATTAAATATTCCAACTTCCTGAAAAGTTTAAGCATTTCTTAATTAAACTTAAATTTATCCAATTAATTTAAGTTTAGTTGTTAGATGTAATATTATTGTTAGACCTAATAAAAGAGTGAAAAAGTACTGCTATTGGGTTGATAAAGATGTTCTGTTTTTGTATAGTTTTTTAATTTTCAAATACCTTTTAATCATTTTTTGTATGTATATCTCTTCGGCTTTTCAACAATCAAGCAACAAAACTACATAAGAATAAATATTTTGTACATAGTTTGAGATGCATTACTATGGTATTCTCAGATTAGTTCTTTTAGGTTTCTGTTTCAAAATTTTTTTGTTTTGAACTTAAAAGTTTACATAATGGTTAGGATAGTGCAATGTGCAAATACTTTTTTGATGAACTTTGCATTTGGTCCCTCGCAAATAAATTGTTACTGATAAATATTACTGAATTAAATGATAATTACAGACTGTTAATGAGAAATTAACCAAAGCCTAGAAAACATATTCAACTACATATAATGGAAGTGGGCTATTATATATTACAACAACGTATATATTTGCCAAGCTTATAATTTTCTAGTTGATGGAGAAACTAAAATAATCAATTAATTATATCTAAATCCAATGTTATGAGGTTCAAAAAGAACATAATTCCATGTTGATCATCTACTCATTCAATAGATTTAAATGTCGAAAGGTGAATGAAACGGATTGAGATAAGGGACAAGGATTACTGATGACAAGGAGCAAGGACAGTGACCGAAACATGTCAGCTGTGTTGTCCTCTATTTACATACAATTTATTACCCTTCTCCTAAATTATGTTTTTCAAAGTTTTCTAGCAAATTTAACGAAAGTCTAATACAAACGAATTGTTTAATTTTTCAAGTGTATATGTCACCCTTGCTTTGTCTCTCTACACCCCTCGCCTTTGCCATCATTGTTTGTACTGGGATTCACAAGTAAATGTTTCTGTTGCCATTTTGTATATATGCGCGTGTGTGTGTGTGTGCGTACGCATTCTAATTTAATCAGTCTGTTAAATAAGGAGACACTCTACAAGAATTTTCTTTCCCTTGTTTTCTCCACTCCACCCATTTTCCTTCGACCTTCATTTAGTTTTTCTCTCCCTCATCTCTGGGTTTTCCACTTTGTCGTGACTGCATTTTATTCTTAATTAAATACACTTTCTGGTAAACAAAAACATTATTTTATTGCAATGAAAACAAAACTCAAACTTAACTGCAAGTCTAACTGCAGGACGGAACTCATTCCACTTCTCCGTCTTCCTACCCTCTTACCCTAATTCATTCATTCATTCACTCTTTCCTTCTCAGTTGCTGTGTCTGACTTTTCTTTCTAGGTAGAAAGTAAAACCCACAGAAAACTTTGTTAACAACAAAAGGCGTAAATACCCAAAAGGACTTAGCAGTTACATTATTTATAACTAAGCCTTAGACACACACAAACACTCACACACACACACACACCTATGGAGAAATATACATATACACAGGCAAAAATCTTTTACTATAATCGTTTTAGGGAAATTTATGCGTCCAAAATCCTTCCCCCATTCTCCTATTCCCACACATATACACTGAAAACACATGTTGTTTTTCTCCCAAAAGATAAAATAAGAAACCAAAAAAAAAATGAAGCAAGCAAGTCGTCCTTGCCGACATTGAGTATACCCTGTACCAACTAGTTATATTAAATGAAATAGAATATCCTCAAAATCGCCATTAACTTCATGCAAAATTCACTTTAACATGCAGCAACAGCAAATGCATGCTGTCTCGCTCACTCTTGCCAGCCAATGTCGCCTCGGCAATTCAGTGCAAAACTCATATAGGTATATCTCCGATATTTATTGTCCGATTTCGACAAAATTTGGTCAGCTGGTCCAGTTTGGGTATATAATTAGGTGTGCCAAGTAAGAATATGATATCTTAAATACAGCTCTAGTAATACGTTTTCCCGATTTGCGGGGGCGGAAGTGGGCGTGGCAAAAATTTGAAACAAACTTGATCTGTCTACACACTAGACGGATCTACAAACCAAATTTGGTAGCTCTAGCTCTTATAGTCTCCGAGATCTAGGTGTTCATACAGACGGACGGACAGACGGACAGACGGACAGACGGACAGACGGACAGACGGACAGACGGACGGACAGACGGACATGGCTCAATCGACTCGGCTAGTGATGCTGATCAAGAATATATATACTTTATGGGGTCAGAAATGTATATTTCTGCCTGTTACATACATTTTAGCGACTTTAATATACCCTTTTACCCTATGGGTACAGGGTATAAAAATAAAGTAAAATAGCCCTAAATTATGTTTACCTAAGCAAGAGTAGCAGCAGCAGCAGCCACAGCATTAACAGAAAAAGAAATTGTACCAACAATTCTGGTTAGACAAAATTTTTGGGGTTAGCAAAATTTTAAACTTACTCCTCTAACCAATTTGCAATCCTTGTTATTTTAGCTCTATCTCTGGGTGTGCATAATCGCTGATTAGTGTCCTCGACGTGTCACACACATGTATACATTGCCGGCTAGACAGTCTACTCCGCATCCGGCAATTCCATTGGAGGAATGTTGTAGAGCTTGTTGGGGGCAGTGGCCGCTTTTTTGGTGGGTCATAAATTCCCATTGCAGCAGCAACGCTTGTTTCTGGCCATTGGGCGTACATTTGGTGGGTGGCTTCGTTGAGTGGTTGTTGTATAATCAACTCAAAACTCATACAAACCCCTCTCCATTCTCTTCTTGCCGGGCATTCTATATTCTAACTATGGGTTCCGCTTAACTTAATTAAAACTTGTATTCTATGGACATGTGCGTTTTATTTTCAACAAGCTCTAAATTGTTACCAAAGAGCGCGTACCAACATAGGGGGCCATATTTATGGTACTAGAGTAGATATTTTGCCGTGAAAATATTTGCAACGCATTGCGTTGAATATAACTTTGAGTAGTTTATGTGGATGCCATTGGGCCATCTATTCTATCTATTTAAGTGCGTCGACAAATACAACAAAAAGAACCATCAAATTGAGAGGAAAAAAGCATTCAATGAAAAAAAAACAATTATAAAATTAATTACTTGCAAAATGTTTCTGATATCCAAAGTGTAACATATTAACTTTTTCATTACACTTGAAATAATCATTAATTAATTAATTAACAAATGACAAATTTAACATATTGTATAATCAGTAGCATTTAACCTTTACATTAATATTAATAGTCAATGGGCACAGAAGAGTGAATGAAATTGAAAATAAATAAAAATAAACTGCGTTAAAGTTGTTAGTTAACTAGAATCTGTTAAAATGAAACAAATAGAATATGGGAAATTAAGTGGTTGCAAAGGCTGTTGTAATCCCAAGACATCCTAAGTAGAATCTGTTGGCAATTATTGAAAATGGAATGGTCCTATTATGTCCTTTTTGGTATAAAGTGAAATGAAACAAAGTTGAAATGTTAGAGTCGGAGCTTCAAGGGTGTACTTGGCATTACAATATCGTTTACATTCTTTTTGGGATCTTGTTCAAGGTAATTCTATTCCATTTTTACATCATTTCATTTCAGTTATCTTAGACCGAATGGAGTCATATAAAATAGATAGAAAAAAATCAATACAATATTTGCACACATATAAAGGCTTTTTACGTCATTTCAAAACATTTTCTTATATTTATTCTACTTCTATACAAAATTTCTATAATAATCTTGCATTTCATTAACTTTTTCCAAGTGTATAGCTTGTTTTCTTTCCCTTTTTTTATTATTTTCATTACCATTTGTTTATAATGCACGTGGCATAAATTTAATTAAATAAGTTATTATATTTTAATTGGATTTTTGTTATATGCAAATTATTCACATTGTCCGATTATGTGTTATTGTGTGCTGTCTGATGTTGTTTTTGTATTTGTTTAATAATGCCCACTAATTGTGGCCAGCCAATATGGCATTGACATCGGCCTGCCATCGACATTTGCCCGTTGACTAATTAAAGAGTATAATGACAATTTGGAAACCTTTTGAACTTTGAACTATGACAACCATTTTATGTAATCCCAGACTTCGGTTCGACTCTTATTATAAATCATTAAATTGTATTTACTGAATTCAATATTCAACAGGCAAATTCTGATATTGCTTCTAACATTGATTTCTATAGAACGAAACATTTGCTTTGACTAATCAAAATTAACAACAACAACAGGAAAGAGGACCAACTGTGCAACACTTTGGTCTGGTGCCACCTGCTGTTACTTTACTTAGGTGCCAGGCATCAAGAAAACACAGCAGGCGGGACAGAATATTAGCAAATGGTAGTAAACGTAGTTTAAAGTGCTTCAACGTTTAACTTAACTTAATAGTTTCTTAGTTGAATATGACATTAATGGAAGATTACATATGAAGTGCCTTTTAAATAAGTTTCTATTCTTTGAGCTTATTATCTTGAATAAACAAAGGCAATCAGTGAAGGTTATCATATCTAGCGACATTAGGACAATGCGCGAACCCTAGCCGACAGCTAAACTAACTAAAAGAAAGATAATTTAAGATACAAGTTTTTTGGATAAGTATAGAGAACTCGGATCCGATTACAGGATAAAGGCGGTTGTAGTCGGAACAAAGAACTCGAAAAGGTTCATGTAAAGAATGGTTAAAAGTACAGCGTGTTAGAGTCAAAGGGTACTATATGGTATAGTTAATCAGGAGAGTCTATTTGTCCATTCGAAAGCTTGCGTATAAACAAAGTACCAAGCATAACTCTACGGTTAAGTAAGGAGGGAAGATTAATTAGTAGAATTCTTTTAGAATACGAGGGCAAGTTAACATTTCGATCCCAGTTTAAACATCGAAGAGACAAAATCAGTTACTTGGTGTGATCCATATTGTTGAGATCAAACACATGATGTGGTTGTGTAAGGATCATCAAATTCTTTCGACTATCTCTTAACGCTTAATATAGATGAGGACTATAGATAAATTTTTATTTTAAGGCGGTTTGGTGTACTCATTAAAAAGTTGCTCCATTTAAATTTATTTTTTATCATTGTCAATAAATTTTAATATAATTATAACAATTTAACAACAATTTATACTGAAATATTAATTATTGGAATGCTTTCACACATTTTTTTATGACTTTATTATTTCATGTTTGGTCCTTTGGTTTATAAAATTTAAGGCTTTCATTTGGGTTTGATGGAATGAACCTCATCTAAATTCTAAATCATGTTTCAATCCAAGTGGATAGCGAGTTAAGTCAAATTTCTATATTGCATGGGATAAATATACGTTTAATAGTATTTCTTTTTAAGGCAATTAAACTCTAACATTGTTGATAATTCCCTTTTTATGTTTTTTAAGATAAAGAAAATGGCGTGTAATTTAATACTATCAACTCTTCTGTTTCAGTATAAATACTCTTTCAAGGCAACTTCTTGTTTAAACTGTAAAACCAAAACAGATATTGTATCGAATTTGTAGTCTATAGTTTATAACTCATAAGATATATTGCCACACTTAGTACTTTAGTAAATTATTTATCGCTCTGCATTGGGACACTATTTACCACCCACAAATACACTTTTGTTTTCTCTTTCTCTCTCTAACTTGCCCAACTTTCTCTCTCTCTCTCTCTCTCATCACTCATTTGACTGGCAATTGTCAAATTGTTGCATAATTTATATTGCAAAATGAGCCAATGAGCCACGTTTCGCATGTGTTGATTGAATTTGGCAATTGAATTTCGTTAGTCATTAATTTTTGACTATTGTTTGAATGCCAACGGGCAATGGTGGTGGTGACGGTGGCTGAGGACGCTAACGAGAATAAATGGTTAAATGTGGACATGTTATTGATCAATTGTCTGACTGACTGACTGTAATATTTTTTTCTACTTTTTTTTTTTAACCCCTGTTAAAAAGTAATTTTCCACATTTGCCCAAAAGCAATTAAAATTGATTTATGTTGGCGCGACGGCGACTCTTCAAGTCAAATGTTGTTAAGGACATAAAACGGAATGGTAAGTGTTTCTTGCCTACGCCCTATACTCTATAGAAAATGGGGTATAAGTGAAAAGTCAGCAAGCGATTATAGATATCTATGTGTAGTAAACATTTTAACCAAGCCTTCCAAAGGGGCTTAATGAAGACTAAAGCCATATCTATTAAATTTGTAGTAGGGTGTCTTCAATTCGTTTTCCTGGTTTTGCATTCGCTATTCGGTTGGTTGGTCAATTATACATACGTGAGAGTTAAGCATTAATCAAGTGTCGAATTTATGTTTCCACTTTTCTTTTTGTTTTCCTTGCTCTTCTTTTCCTCTAGCCCTTGCCGCAATCCTTCTTTCTAATTAGCCAAAGCTGTGTCTTTGTATTTTAATTTCCGTAAATTTGTCCTGAAAAGCAACGAAGGATTTTAATTACAAATTATTCTTAGCAACATTCTCCACAGTTACATATATATATATAAAATACTTTAAAGGTAAATTGTTGCTTTTTCGTTTCGTTTTCTCTTTTACACTTTCTTTGCGGTCTGTCATTGAGACGACTGATTTGCTTTGTCCTTGCCAGTTGCCCCGTTTAATTGGCCCTTTTCTTTTTCTCTCTCTCTCTCTCTCTCATCACCTACTTTTCAGTTCTTTACTGCACTTCCATGCTCTGACGCTTCTTATAGTGATATATAGCCACTCTTTCCAACTTCAGACGCAACAAAAAAAAAAGAAAAACGTTTCCAGAATCATTAAAAAGTATTAACTAGATGGCGGCGACATGTAAAAAAAAAAATGAGAGAGCAACAAAAATTTTGTAATTTATGGCCAAATTAAACGAAACTAATAAGAAAAGCTCAGAAAAAAAGAGAAGAAAGAAAAACGCAGCAACGCGGAGGCGTTACAATGAGTGCGCGAGAGAGAGAGAGAGAGAGGGAGAAAGTGAGCTCGGGTGTCCTGCTTGTGTCCTTTTGACAGCACCTTCCGTTGCCTTGTTTTATGAAGATGGACACTTGTAATTCATTATGCGTTGCGACAGCCTCCCCACAGCAGCAATAGCTAGAGGGAAATGAGTGCAAGAGGCAGCTAGAGGCAGGCATTAGAGACGGGAGTTGAGGGACGGATAACTTTCTGTTGGCTTGTTAATTTTTCTTCATTTTCAAATGGCCAGACGATGTCATTGCCACTGGTGATAATAAGTTCCATTTTTCAGTTGAACGACTGGAAAATTTGCTTTAATTAAAGAAACAAAAATATTTAGATGGAACAATCAGATTTTAAAAATTAGTTTATAGCCACCTAACATTATTCTTCATTTTTTTCTAAAAGTTAGATTAATTATATCACAATTTATCACAAATGGCAACATTTAACCTTAATTTAATGCTGGAAATGCAAAATTTGTTCGAGTTTAAGCTGAACACACTGAATTAGTAATTGATAAAAGAAAATTATGTTTAATGTAATAAATTCTTGGTAATCACTTTTTCAAGTTTAACAAATTTAATATATTTATTCCAATCATTTTGTTTCGACAATAAAATTTGTTCTAATCCTTATAATTTGCATTTATTATGTTTCTCAGTTGAATCCTTAAATACTTTCAATTAGTTGTCGTAGTCGATTTTTTTCTTTTCAATTGAATTTTATCTGCCTTTCAGTCAACTTTCAGTTTAAGCTTCAAGTTTGGTGTCCTGAAAGCTATGTGAAAGTGCCTTCAATATTATCCTCAAACGGGAACCTAAGCTTTTATGCAGCTTTCATTAAAGCTTTTATTGCAAAAGTCAGAGCTTCTATAGAAACTTTTATGAAAACTTTTAAGGATTGGATTAAATCTTGAATACTTCGACTAAAGCTTAAGCGTGTAAAAAAGAAACATTTTAAAATTATTTCGAATTTTCTTAAAAGTTCTAAAAGCACGAAAATATAAGTTTACAAAATTATCAATGATTCCAAATACAGAAATAAAAAGTAAAATAATGTAAAATAAATAATATTGTAATGCAATAATGTAATTTGTTCATTGTGATTCAAGTTGTGATTCACAACAAATTTCGTTGGAAAGATGCATTTTCGGTTATATAATTTTGGTTTGATAATTTAAAAAGATTTGTAACTTTTTAAATATTATTGCGTGAGTGGAACCTGAACCACTAGTTCCGTCAACCTCACTACCTTTACTAAACATGCGCAATTAGAGAGAGCGAGAGAGTAAAAAATTTGCACCGCAGCTTCCCAATGTGTGTTCCACTTCTGCTGGACCAGAGATGATGGAACAGTTAGTGGCTACTACGATTATTATGTGCGTGCAGGTGAATATATGTATGTATGAGTGTGTGCGTGTTTTATCACAACATTCCGTTGCCTCAGTCTCAGTCTCTCTCGTTTCCTCACACTGTTAGCCCTACCCTTCTCTCCCTCTCTCTCTCTCTCTCCCAGACTTTCAAGTATGGCAAAAAGATAGCACTTTGTGTGTTGCTTTCAGTTGGCAATCTTCTAGTGAAGTCGACGGTTGTGTTTCTCTAGCAAAGGCGGCGGCAAGCGCATTTGGCGCTTTTAACGCTTCCATCAAAACACAGACACACACAGACACATATACAAACGCATCTAAACATTAAATACGCATTAAAAAAAATTAACAACAACAAAAAAATTTCGTAAACAAATAATCAAAAGCAACAAAGGAAAAACGGGTAAGAATTATTGAAGAAAGTTTTTGGCTAGAAGCAAAAGTTTGTAATTTCTGTAGGTCAGTGTTACAATTTCTGTATGAGTGTTTGTGTGTGTGTGTGTGTGTATAATGTGTCTATGTGTTTGGCATACTTTTGCCTTGCCCAACTGTTTTGTCTGTCTGTCTGTCTGTCTGTCTGTCTGTCCGTTTGTCTGTATGACTGTCAATTCATTTGTGTCTCTTGGTGTTTGCGTATGCGTGTATATGTGTGTATGTGAGTGTGCGCAATTTCCGCCTTTGGCTTTGTGTCAAGTCACTTGACACACACACCCAACTCACACACACAAATATAAAAGAGACGGAGTAAGATTCGCATACCTTAGAGCCTTATTTACATTTCAATGCTTGCCAAAAAAAAAAAAAGAACGAAAAACAGAAACCGAAACCAAAAAGCGAAGAACCAACAACTAATTTCTAGGATTCAACATTTGCAATTTGCATATATTTACCTTTGGCTAGGCAAATTAATATTTCAACGCATCACAAAATTTATTTGCCCCATGAGTTGGCTTCTAATTTTGTTTGTTCAATTAGTTCTTTTTTTTTTTTGTTTTATTTTCTTGGTTATTTTGTTCTCTTCTGTCTCGACTTTTTGGGCATTTTATGACCAGCCTGAAACATAAAAGTTTTCCCCCAACAACAATAAAATATATATGTAAGTAGGCATCAAATTCCTCTCCATATGCGTGTGTGTATGGCATAATAAGTTTTGATTTGCTTTTATTTTTTGTGGCCTCTTCTACATTTGCCATCTTGGCTCTTACCATTTGTACCTTCTTGACACCTTAATGACCCATAAGAGATAGAGTTCTTCGACAAAAGACGAGGGCGGGCAACAATGTGTATGATTTGGTTTTTTTCTTTCTCTTCAACATATTTTGTTTATTTATCACAGTTTGGGCTTCGATTCACTTGGTTGAACACTTCATCATCATCATCGTCATTATCCTCTATTTATCTGAATTGTCATCATCCATTCACATAGCCCAACTTGAACGAGTTATGTTGGTCATAGTTTCGAATTTCTTTTGCCTACTTTTCAGAGACATTTCCAATTTCATTGTCTACTTAAGTGCCATTTCATTGACAAAGCATTTTAACTTTTTTTTTTTTACAAAAAAAGAAGAATACAGATTTTTGCACATGCTTGGAAAGATATTTTGGTTTTGTAAAATTCCACAAATCTTCTAAATGAGCGTTTAACTTAAATGGGTCAACTACTCAAGTATGATAAATTATTAGCTGAAATTAAAGTTAATGGTTAACAATTCTTTAAATTAGGAAATTTTAAAGGAAATTACTCATTATATTGAAAAATCTGTTATGTACTTATGTTTTTAATAGAAAATAATCTATTTTGTGCAAGGAAAAGTTTAGGATTTTAGAACCTTTAGTTATTTCCATTACTGTAAACTTTTACTTTAAATAATATTCTGCTTTAAATTACTTATTCAACAAACATAAAAATATTGATAATTTGTTTTAGTCCTTTTGTTGGTTGCTCACCTTAGTGAGCCAACCAAGTTCTGACCTAGCCCACACACAATTTTATTCAACAGTCTTTCAACTGGGCCTCAGTTTTAGTCGAATCACGTATTGAATAATAAAATGACTTTATAATAAGCAACATTATTTAACTTTGCTTGTTTTAAATTACCTCCTGGCATTTTATTATTGTTGCCGACTTTTATAGAGCGATAAGGACAAAGTAACCCACTCCATTGCCTACTTTTGGGCAACTATTTTCTCCCACAATTGTCGGAGAAATCATTTTGATCGTTTAACAAAATGAGCATTAACTATTTAAAATACGATTTAAACAGTTATACAATATGTCTGTCAATTAATTTGATATGCAGCAAGTAATAAAAAACTCAAATTGTTAAAAAAATATGTATATGTACATAAATTGCATAAATATTACATCATTAAGTGCCGTGTAAATTTATTTTTAAGTCATCATGGAAAAAAAATACTCTAAAAGAAAAACATTTTTATTTGTCAACTGCAGCCGCACAAACATACACACAAAAATGCATACCGAATGAATGACAAATGGCAAATAGTATTGTATAAAAATTGTTTCTGAAAATAATATATATATAAAACTGCCAATATTTGATATTGATTTATAGAGCAACGCCACTACAATAACAATGCCAACATCCCTTTTTTCTTTCCTCCCCCGTCTCACAATCAGAAAAGACAAACGCGAAAAAACTATTTTTAAATGGGTAACAAGCAACGCAAAAATGTCTCTTTCTCTATTGCCTTTCAATTGAATGTGATGTCAAATTGTCGTTGTTGTTTTTGTTGCTCTTATTGCTATTGCCTTTCCATTAAAATGAAACTCTTTTCAATTTGTTTGTCCCTCTCGCAACATATACGTATGTATGTAGAAGAAGGTGTGGATGGGAAAAGGCCTGTCGTGGCATGGCATGGCATAAATATTTCTCTACCACTCTCAATGACCTGTCACCTGGCCACAGAAGAGGCAACAAACCAAACAGCTAACCGCAAAACGTCGCTCTTTGGCAAACATCGTACAAAACTTTATCTCCAGCGGTTATTCACACCTATGTGCGGGCGAGAAAAGTTGTTTAGTTGTATAAGGGAGCAACCGCAAAGAATAAAGGCGAATGACTGACAAGACTCAAACTTGCTAACACAAGACAGCAACAGATTTTAGCCGTCTCTCTCTCTCGCTTCCTCCCTTTTCTTGTTTATCTCTTGGCAAAGTTAAACTTTAGCACAAACTTGTCTTCCATCTTATGCTGCGCTAATCTGTATAGAAGAAAAGCGCAAAGACGCAGCTAACTTAATTTTTATTCTTTCTTTTTTTTTTCGTTTTTAAGGAAAAGTGCAATGCCAAAAATGAAAATGTTTTGGCAGACGCATAAAAACTTGAGGTCCCAACTCTTGACGTAAGTCAAGTGAATCTCTAATGCTTTCACAAGATAAGCGGGTTAATTTTTAAACCAATTTATATCTTGTCACAAAAACTTTTATCATTTTATTGTTAGACCGTAATTTATAGTTCAATAATTTCGTATGAAACATAAAGTTCATTATAGAGAAAATCTACCGTAACAGATTTCCAAATGCTTACTGTAAGCAATATCTACAGGCACTGTACTTTAACTTGAAATTGGCTTTCTGTATTGGGTTACAAAGTGCCAATTATTTATAAAATTATAAATTAAAGTTTTTATACAACAACTATACCTGTTACCTCTAGAACAACTGTACTTTTTTATGAGAAGTAGTTTTATTTAAATCAATTCTTTAGCGATATTACGTGATATAATTTGGCCTAAAACCAAAAAAATGTTCTGCTAGCTTTTCTAAATCACTACAAAAGTTTGTTCATATTATTGCCACAATAAAAACTAATAAATAATAAGAGATAGACAACCATTAATCATTCATAACTGTTAATATATAATCATAGTTACAATAATTCGCTATAATTAATTTTATATTATTATTATATATATGATTTTTCAACATACATATGTATTACAATTTCTTTAGACAATTTGATCTCAAAGTCAATGAAAGAAAGTCTAAAAATGTAGAAGCCCCTCGAAATCATCTTCAAGAGTCTGGTCTTTGAAAGATCAAAGCATTTTCTTATATTGATTTTAAAAAATATTCACCATTTATACTCATTTTCAAAGAAGGAATTTGCTAAAGTCGTCTTCATAACCACAAAGGCGACCCAAATATGTCGTGACTGTTGAAATTTTGTAGTGTTTTCTTTGTAGCATTTTTTACGCTGCTGCGTCTCATTCCACTTGAGTAATGAGTCATTTTAAGGACTCTCTATATACATAAAATTGATTTCTTCTCATCTCTTTCACGCACCACCATCTCAACTTTTGGGGGAGTTTCATGTATTTGTCGACCATAAACTGTTGACTTCTTCATTAATTATGCATTTCTTCGTTTTCATTTTGCATTTTGCAGTTGCAAACATTTTCCATTGATTTTTGTAGAATTCCGCACAATGCATCATTAAAAATGCATTTGTCGTTTTTTTTTTATTTCCTTCTCTGTGTTTTTTTATTCTTTGGTTTTTAAATCATTGTTCGTATATTTAATTAATTGCAAAATGCCTTGCAATAATTTGCGGTCATTTGGCAATTTTCATGGCAGGATATTATTGATGGGTGGAGGTCACCAACCACAAACACGAAGCCCCATAAATTGAAATTCAAAAAGAGAGAAAAGTTTCGAACTCTGCCTCTGCCGATTCCTCCCACCCCATCTCCCTTCATCTCTTTCTCTTTCTAATTAATGAAATGAAAATATTTGCATTTTGACAATAGTAAAAGCAAAAAAAATAAAAACTGTGAAAGAAAAAAAAAATACAAATAAAAACTTGACGCAAATTAAAAAAGTTTCGTATATTTTTTTGGTGACAAAAATTTTTACATTTTCTATTTGCAGAAATCTGTGAAACCCTCGACAGGAGCTGTAGTATCAGCAGGACCATTGCCATCCTCATCATCGTCGACGTTAACCAACAGAGATGAAATTTATATTGATGATGATAGTGCCGAAGGCTCAGGCGGACGTGGCGGGGTAAGTTTTCTTCAAAAAAAAAAATAAATAAATAGCCAATAAATAACCTAAAAAATGTAGAAGAGTGGAAGTGGCGAAACAAAAGGAAATAATAAAAAAAAATATAAATTCGTTTACGACTTGTAAATATTTCATACAACTGTCCGACTTTGCACAGTGAGTTAACTGTGATTAGATATAAGCTCTGAAAGTTAAAAGCATTTTAGACACCATTAAAAAGTAGATTTAGATAGAAATCTGAAACTCTTTCCAACTTGCTTATGACAAAAGCCAAACTTTTAAATATAATGGATTTTCTACTCATATTTATACACTGCAAAAAATAGGCATATGACTTACAAGAATAAGTTTGCACTGCTGGACAAGAAAAATGAAAATACTTTTACATATAAATTGTATTAATATAAAATCTTGATCCCCTTGACAAGGTAACTTTTTCCGTTCTACATACATATATTATTTTAGAGTCTTTATCGCTTATTTTATTAAATGTTTTATTAAATATAGGGTATAGAAAAGGCGACCTTAAAACTATAATTTTTCGTCTTTTCTTTTTTTGCCAAAGAGAAGCATTGCAATAAAAAATAATTTTTTTCTCTTTTTATTTCATACGAAATATTTCAAGCTACGCAATCCTTAGTCCTTGTCCAGTTTTTATGCTACTTTGCATGGCATACTTCTTGGCGTTTGGCCAAAAATAAAAAAAGAGTATATATGTATTTCTATACGTATGCATAAAAATGTCTAAAAAAAAACCAGTCAAATATGTAAAATAAAATTTCCTGCTCGGCTGGTTGGCTTACATAATCAAAACTTGGCGTTGAAAACTCATTTGTTTATGCACATGAAATGTTACTGCTCAACACCTTTTTTTCCACACACACACACACTCACATGTGTGTGTCTGTGCGAAATATGCGTGTATTTATATATCAGTGTGTGTGTGTCTGTATGTGTTTGGCATGTGAGCGACATTTGTTTGAAAGTTTTTTGACAGGCAACCGCCACAGCATTTCCCTTCAACGCCCATTTCAAGCATCAATTGTTCAAGCAAACTTTGGATTTGGTTTCAACTTCAAAAGGAAAAAAAAACTAATTAAAATGCGTGACTGCAACAGCAAAGAAAAAAAAAAAGGTCAACACCAAAAATTGCGTAGGCAAGGACTATAAAATACCCTGTACTTAATCACTTGGTAGTTAAATTTAAAAGGAAACTGATAATTACCATAAATAGTAAAACTTGTGTGAACATATTGCTGCCACTGGGTCCTATCAAAATGCTGGTGCCATGTAGCGTTGAGAATTATTTTATTTGGAATAGAAATCTTTCTACAAATTAACTATTTTTCATTACATTTGAAAAGATTTTAAAGAAATAGGAGCTAGGTTATTGGAATTATTAATAATTTGAGAAAGAAACTTACTAAGCCCAGTTTAGCTGTTGTCTACTAAAAGATGAAATACTCTAACTAAGAACCGCTGGGTTCAACATCGCAAACCGATATGGAGGGAACTAATGGTAGTTTTATCATGAAAAGAGTAACGAATGGATATAAAATAAAACAACTTTTATACTGATAGAGAGTTATATAAACTGTACTATATAGTCGTGACTTTATTCAGAGTCTGCTTGTTTATATATGTATATGTTTTAAAATTTTCAGTACATACTGGTGTATCCTTTTGCCAGCCATATGGTTGCAGGGTAGGCAAAAAGTTAAATTAAATTCTTTCATTTTCTCTTTTTTCTCTCTGATTTTCTTTTTTGCGTGTGCTCGCACTTTTTCTACAGCTGCTTGAATTTAATTAAACATTTTGGCAAAAAAAAAATTTTTTATTCTTTTTTTTTCTTGTTCTTTTTCGTTTTATTTGCTGAAGGACAAAACACAAATAGAAGCACAAAAAAAAAAAAGAGCGAACACAAACAAAATGGAGATAGAAACTTTTTCGTTCGCGTAATTCAATCAGTGAGCAGTTACTAAATCAACAAACATTTCCATTTCTGACTTTAGCAGTTAGTTCTTAACGTTTCAGAGATTCGATGAAAATTTTGGCCAGAACATTTAACATTTAACTCTACCCCTCGCTCTTCCATATCCCTCTACTACATATCCTCTCTCCCTCTCTCTCTCTTTAACACAGTCGGTTTGTGGCATTTTCTAATTTCCCTTCTCGCCTTTTTTTTTTTGCGCCATTTCCGTTGCGGTCCTCTGAAGTTGGCAAGTCTCTTTGCCCTTCTCTCTCACTCCCGCTGGCCCCTCTCCTATTTCTTTTGCATCTTCCCATGTGCTTTCCCGGCTTTCATGTTGTCCCTTCTGGCCAACGAACAAGAAAATGAAATGAGTTGACATTTTTATGCAACTGACAAACGTAAAATGTCTCTCATGTGGAGGATATGTGTGTTTCTGGTTCTCGTTTCTGTAGTTTTTTTCATACCCTTTATGCATTGGGGTTAAAAGGGTCCATTTAGAACAAGTGTAAGTTTATAAAATATTTATTTTTAACTTTATATAAATATAAATGTCATCTCTTTATCTGCAGGCGCTGTAAGGATCAACTTAGATAAGTCACTAAATTTAGCCCTTCGAAATACATTCCAAACAAAATGTTGTTCCTTTTGGCTATAAAGTAAATACTTTAAAATTCATTTAAAGAGTATTTGAATAATGCATTTCTAAAAGTACTTGCCAATAGGGAAATTCAATATTGAATTGATTGCAATTTTCAACTCCATTAAACTGCAAATATTCAATGGAATTAAAATACAGGGTATGTCAAAGTTCATTCTTTGACTTTAAGCATAGGATTATATTTGTTTTTTTTTTTTTGTCCTTTTGCCATCTGTCTTTCTCTTTTACTCGTTCAACAAAATGCAATTTATTATGGCTGTCTGTTTGCTCTTTTGGGAGCACACAACTACAATTGCAGCATTTCCCAGGACTCGGTGGGACTATTTAAAGTGATTAGTCCGACGCGTAACAAACTGAAACTGGAAAAGGAGCCACAGGCTGAGACATCTATGTATGTTTTAGCTCATCTTGATTGCTCTCTCAGGCTTATCACATCTCTCTGGCTTGGCTTGACCGCAACAGTTTCCAGTTTTGTCATCCAGCTGACTCAAGTGTCAAGCAGTATTTCATCTCCGTGGTTTTTTTTTCTTCATATTGTCATCTTTGCTTTTTTTCTCTTTTTTTTTTTTTTGTTTTTACTGCTGTCAACGCTTTTGCTATCAGTTGGCTCCGAGGGGATTCATTATGACATTATTAATGATGGCTGGTTTCATAAATTATGATAAATTTTGCCAACTGTTGGTTATATTTTTCATTATACTTTCTGTAGGTTTTTTTTTTTTGGTGTCATTCTAAGATTACTTTTTCGTCAGTATGATTTATAATGTGGGGAAAGAATATATGTTTAATTAATTAAATTAAAGTTTTTGTAAATCGTAAAACAACCTACGAAAGAATAATTATCATTCTGTTAGTTGGAAGCAATCTGTTAAAGTTTACTGGAACCAGTAAGCAGCATCTCTGTTAATGTTTCACTGTTAACTAAATGTTTATTATTTATTGATCTGTTAATCAATTTTCAGGCTGAATTCCTTTCTAGATTTTTTATTATTGATAGATGCTAACATACAAAGTTTATTTAATTAAATCTATTTTGTTGCAAATTTTATTACCTCAGTTTTCTATACCTTCGATTCAAATAATTTACTTTCCTTTTCGTTTAAACTATAAAAATATTCTTATTATATATTCTCTTTAAAAAAATTTCAAATTGATTCATTAAATTTTTTAAAGAGTATCTAAAACATCTCGCACCATAAAAACTTTCTAGTACATTGACCTCTAACCAAGCTAAAAGCATAAAAGGACCGCTCATTTGTCCACTCTAAGCACATCTTTTTATATGGGGCTAACAAAATTTTTTATTAGATTTTAAAAGATAAGTACGCTAAAGTTCAATCAACTTTATTGATTGAGTTTTTGGTTGCTATGCAAACTTCAATAGTCTCTGGTCATAGAAAATGCATCAAAATGAGTGCACAAATTGAATGATTGGATTGAAACTTTGAACATTCTTAACTTATTCATACGAGTATTAGTGAATGCAAATTTTCTTAATTCAATCATTTTTAATGGTCTATTCAATCTCGTTAGGTCTCTCTATCTCTCTCGTTGCTGCATATTTGATTTTATCAAATTGATTATCTTTAAAGGATGAATTTTTTTTTGTTGTTTTTTTTTTGTAGTTTGGGGTCGCTCTCTCTTTTGATTTTGCATTCATCTCATCTCACTCACTCACTCACCGTCCCCTAGTCGGCCTAAAATCCCAACCAATTGTGTTAAAATCTGGCATTTTGTGGAGACGTGTCAACAAGATAATGAGCTTTTGTGTTGTGGACTTTTAGCAGGAGATATGCAAATAACTGCATAGCAGAGAGACCAAACCAGGCCCAGACCAGGCCGAGAGTTGTTGTCGCTTTTGGTTGTTGTAGTTGTTGGTGTCGTAATAAGCCGCATGCAACACACATGCTCATAAACACACAAACACACACACACACACACACACTTACATGCATATACAGTCAAACATTGAGGCACGTTGTTTCGTGGACGCTGAAAGCCAAAAGCCTGTTTCCGTGTGTGTATGTGTTGTATGTCCTTGTTGATTAATAACGTGCACATGCGGCACGTGTTTTTCGTAGAGAGGACGGCAATAGCGCACATAGCATAAGCCTTTTGCTTGGTTGGTATTTGTGTCACACACACACACAAACACACTCTCGCATACACATATGCCGCATTGACAATAAATTAACATCGATTGACATATGTATGTGTGTGTGTATATGGAGGCAAACCAAACAGAATGAAATCCCTACACACTGCTTCTCCATATTAGACAATACAACAGCAAAAAAACATACAAAATCCTGACTTAAAAGCTGTTATGTAAACACGTTTCCTTACTCCTCTAGTAGCTCCGATTTTACACTGTATTGCGTCTCTATTCTCTTTTAGACATATGTATATACATATTTCTCTCTGGTTTTAAGTACATTTCACATTCGCCGCATATAATTTCGTAAGCATAGAGCTGTCAATATCAGTTGCTTACATTCAGAATTTATTGGTGACAGTTCCATATAATACCAAAAAGAAGAGCAAATACATACATACATAATGCATGGCACATTCAATCCGACAGCTACTAAGGAGAAAAAGGGAAACAGAGGAAGGGAGTGAGATTGAGACGACATGAGGTGCCGCCTGAGTGGTCTTAACTGTTCTATAGACATTGAAATTTATTATATGTATGTATGTATGTGTTTTCCAACAGTTTGTGAAATGGTTAGAAAGCCTAAGCATATGTTGTTTTGCACTAAACTGACTTTTTAATGTCATCTTATTTTACTTATCCTTGTTATTGCTGTTGTTCTTTGGAGCTTTGTCTTTGGCAAATGATCTAGCATTATTTCACATAACATAATTCCCTAAATGAATACAGGGAAAACACACAGGATGGCAGGGGAGAAGGCAAAGCATAACCAGCGTAATCTAAAGGGCATTGAGGCTAAACAGCTTTGCCTACTCTCCTCTCCGCTTCTCCATCTCTCTCTCTCTCTTTCTCTGTCTGTCTGGGAGTTAGGTAAAGGGACATCAAAACATCTGGCAGATGTCCTTGTTTGTTGGTGTTGAGTCTGTGGCTTATGAGGCATGCTAAAATGTTGTTGCTACCAGCATGAAATTGAATTAACCGAATTAAAGAACTGTAGTTACCCTAATTAAATGAAATTCCAGAAAGGAAAATGTTTTTTTTTTTCTTTTTTTTTTTGTTACTAAATATATACAAAGCCCAAATTGAATTTAGTTCTTCTAATTAATGAGATTATGTGTAAAGTAAATGCGAAAAGTATCTTCCCTTCTCTACCTTTGTTCAAGTCTCGTTTATGCCCGTTTCGGACTAAAGAGTATTTGATATGCGGTAAGAAGAGCAATAACAATTCCTAGAAGATTTTTACCATCTATATGTCTGCATACAAATGCGTAAACACACTCAGTCAGACTCAGATTCTGGGCCGTATAAATTTTTCTTCCATTTTTTTTTTCATTTTTGGAAGCCAAACGCAAAGTCATTGTCAAAGTTGATGACGATGACAAAGATGGCGACGTTGGTAACGAGAACAAAAACAACAACGATAAGAATGATGATGATAGGGGAGGCGTGGTGGCCGCCATTTTGTTTTGCCTTTTTCCTTTAGATGTTTTGTTTTTTATTCAGCATTTCTCTCTGTCTCTCTGTTTTTTTCCCCTTCTTGCTTTTCGTATTTTGTGGCTCTAACTCACATGCATAATTTATGACAAATTTGTAGCTGCTAAACTGGGCCATAAAATTTCGAACGCTATCTGCCTTTACCACCTTAACTTCTGTCTCTCTCTCCCTCTCTCTCTCTCTCTCTGTGTTTCTCTTTCATCCTATCGTTTACTTGTTAAAGAGATAACCGTATCAAATTGGTCATCACATTTGATGTTGCCACACTGTTTAAATATTGACAAATTTGCATTGAAATTTGATTAGTCGGTTTATCTGTCTACCTGATCTATCAAGTTTCTATGCTCCATTCGATAAGCTACACTTCAAGTTGTTGCTTCAATTAGTGAAACGAACATTTGGTCTACTCGAGAAACATCTTCCATAGCCCTACCCCAACCCGACCTCAATCCCAACCCACCACAACTGGCAAAGCATTGCATAGCCAAATTGCATCCTGGCCGAGAGGCACTTCAAAGGCCGCTGCGCCACGTTTTGAATTGCAAAATGCCTGTCAGAGCAGTGCAGGTAGTCTTTTGTGGGAAGAGGGGAGGACTAGAGAAGAAAACTCTTCAATTATGTGAGACTGACAGACGACTGACTGACTGACTGAATAGCAACTGGCAACTGACGACTCAGAACTGAAGGCATCTTGACTTGGCTTGGGCAACGCTGTTCCATTGCGGTTAGCAGCTAAAATGTCTACGATTTCTCTCCCTCTTTCTCTCTCTCTCTCTCTCTCTCTCTCTCACTCTTGCTGCATCTACTTGATGTTGCAGTTACCTGCTATTGCTCCTGGTTCCTGCTTCCTTTCGTTTCCTTTTTAACTGCCATTTGTCGTTGTCGTAGTCCCATCTCAGGTTCTGTTGCAATTTGACTTGAGTGAGATGCTGCATGCTTTTAGGCGCAACGTGATGCCAGTTTGTTGAACCTGGATTTTCTCTTTTTCTTGGCCGTCGTAGGTCAAGCAACTTCCTCTCTGCCTATGAATAATTTAACATTTGTGTTAAAAAATCTTTATCATCATCCTTTCCTACATTTACTCGTTACTTTTTCTGGGGCGTGGTTGGCTAAGTTAATTGCATTTGTGGTCACTGCCATCCTACTACAGCATCGCATGCATATTCATTTATCACGTCAAGCAAGGTTATGGCCCAAAGGGGGCACACCCACACATTCGTAATCAATCAGTATTCGACAATAATTTGAGGACTAAATGGAAAATGGTCGTGGGGATAGAGTCAAATATTTGTATTTTAATTAAATTCCAAAAGTCAACAATAGAATGGAAACCATTCAGCACGTGTACCAGAGTATGTGACTCGCCTTGACTCCCATTTCTGTGCATTTCTATGCACATTGATTTCACATTTTCCAACCACTAATGAGCGACTCTTGTTGCTTCCCTACACAGCAAAGTCATTCAATCCTTCTCCTGCCACATTTATACTTCTACTTCTATTCATGTGCAATTCCTTAGTTCAAGGTGAGTTCAGAGGGGAGCGGAGGCGAAGCTTTTAACTAAAGAAAGTTTTGTGGTTGAAATGAAATTGCTTACGTATGTATGTATGTGCATATATGATTCTTCTAGTCTACAATACCCTTTAAATTTCCATAAAAGTCATAAGGTGAACAGATTTATTTGTTAAAAACCTAAGCAAACCTTGAAGTTATTGTTGTCTTCTAAACTGAAAGTTTTGTTAAATATTATTTAACTCTGACCAAGAAAAAAGTGATTTAAAATGGTGTTTCTCGTATTTTCAAATCATAATATCCTAATTTAAACTAGTATCTAATTTGGCTCTTATGTTCAGGAGTTTCAAAAAAGAAAAAGGAAATTGTTTTTGACTTTATTTATAAATAAATTGATATTTAAAACACAATTAGTGCTCGAAGTGAAGTGAATTTTAACTTAACTAAAGAAGTCGCGAAACTTAAACACACTTTCTAAACTTTTTGAATCATAAACTCTCTTGAAACTTAAAATATTTGTATAGCAATTTGCACGAAGATGGAAGAATTGCAAAATTGAAAAATCTATAAAAAATATAAGGAAGAAATTTAAATTTATTAATAAAGCTTCAAAAAGTTTTATTTTATATGTACATGAGAAATGAATACAGTTTAATATTGTGTCAGGCCAGTAGTTGTCAGTAGGCCACTTGAAAGCTAATCTAGTTTCACAAATTAACATATGTTTCTAAATATTATTTGTTAAGTTGAAACCGTTTACAGTTTAATGATTTAAAGATGCCAAAAATAAATTTATTAAGCCTTTAATAATAATTTGCCAATGTATGTAATATCTTACATATATGTAATGAGAATATGAAAAATTTCCGATATCCATCGGAAGAATATCTTTCATGTAAAGAAAAAAAATAGCTAAAAGCAGCTAAAACTGCATTTTTTTCAAAAACTGATACTTAATATAAAATATTTTTCTACATTTCTATATTCCCATTCCCACCAATATGGTGCCCAACAATATTATGGATAAAAAATTTATTTCTTTAAGAAGTTCAATTTTTTTAAAGTTTTTGTTTTGTTTTTTTGTTTAAAACAATGTTCTAGTTTTGTTTAAAAATGTTTCCTTTGGGAATTTTCGTAACGTCACTCCAGATTTAGAATTTGAATAAAAAAATAACTATGAACTCGTTTTTAATTTGCTAAATTGAAAAATAAACTTTGTGTTATTTAGAAACATTCCAAAAAAACGCCAGGTCTTATTTTGGCTGTGAAATCAAACCCTTACATCCGATTGTTATCAATTTTTTTGTAAATTTAGTTCTACATAAGTACTATCGGAAAAACTTTCAAATCCGTCTTTTTGATATATTTTTTTAAGTTTAATCGTGCGATCGTAACGTCACGCCTGTTTAAGAAATGCCCATATGTAATGTTATTAATAGACCATAGGAAACTTAATGCAATAATGTACTTATTGTTATTGCTTTTAATGTTAAGAGTAGTCTTAAAACCTTTAACAATAGGAAACTGAGACTAAATTAGATGGATTAACGCTTTTAGATTAGGCTGAAAGCAAGATTGCTTAACTTTTAACCAATCAAATTTTAAATATACACATGTGAACATTTGCAATTTTTTCAAAATTCGCAAAATTATTCTAATGCCCAATTTTGCTAATTTAATTTGTTTTGCGTCTATAATAGAAGTGTGCATCGTGTAAGACTGCATTGCATTTTAATATTTTGCCCCTTGAGGCACTCCAACACTCAAGCTAGAAAATCTACTCCATGGGAATAGTTTATATAAATTTATTTTATGTGTTGCAATTATTTCCAGCTCATCTCACAGTTAACTTTTCGAGTATTTTTCTTTTTCCTTTTTCTAACCTCTCTGCATGGCAATTGGCGGCCTGTTAAGAGGGAGAGAGAGGAAGGGAGAGCCTCCTATAGCCATATGCCCATGCCACATTACATTGTCAACTCGCTTAGGTAACTCAGATGCATTAAAATTTTAATGATGTCGCATGCGGGCAAAGGGAAGGGAAAGAGGTAACTTGCTCAACTTACCTCTAAAGTTTCAAAGTGCTCACATGTGGTGTGTGTGTGTGTGAGAGTGTGTATAGCAATTGTGTGTGCGAGCACTTTTAGTTCATTTCAAGCTTTACCACCTACCTCGTGCAATTAAAATGCAGCAACTTAAAGCAAAATACGGCGCGGCAAGAGCATGCTGCAAATTATGGCTTGAATTCTTGTCATAAAATTTTGCTACCCGCCAGATGATGAAGATGATGATGATTAGCTGCAAAACGTCCAAAAGTTTTATCCTTGGCAAATGATTTTAAAGACCACCCCCCCTCGCCGCAACCAATGGAAAAAAAAAAAATGTATAATTAACCCTTAAGTAGGAACTTTGTAATTAACATAAAACCGAGAGCCAAACAAATCTGGCATTATGAATTGTAGGCTTATAAGGCTAGGTATAAATTTGCATTAAAAAAAGATTATTATTTATGCTGCAAGTAGTCAGAGAGGGATAGAAGTAGACAGACATAGAGTGGGAGCAGGATAGCAAAAGGCGGCCCAGTTGAAACTGGAGCTAATGCTGATGATGCGGCTACTTCTAATTTATTGTGAAAGGAAGGCAACCAAAAAAAAAAACACACAAAAAATGAGTAAGGAAAAAGACTGGGAGATAAGCACAGAGATAAAGAGAGAGAGAGGGGACAAATAAAAAAAGCGCCAAGCCTGGGTGCGGTTTATTGATTTTCCTGCTGGCCTGATGAGTTGGATTTCCCTTCTTCCTATTTCTGTTTTTTTTTGCTTTCTTTAACCATTTTTTTTTTCCTTTAGTTGATGATGATGATGACGCTTCGTTGCGTTTTGCCGAAATGGCACATTTTTTTGTGTGTTTCTGTGCGGCAGCAACATTGAGAGGGGAAAAAAAATTAAAGCATAAAAAATTCGTGGCAAATGGCAACATTTAAAGTATAAATCTTTGCCATTTGCAATCAGAGGCTTAGCACGTGATGAAGTTGAAATCCAAATGAATGTGAAATGAATGCGCAAATTTGCGTAGTATCCTGGCCACAACAAATATAACTCTTTCTCCCTCTCGCTCGCTCTGGTTATCCTCCTTGCTATCTATCTCTTTTGTTTTTACGGCCAACTTGATAAATGTGGCTCTGTTAGCCGTAACTCTGCCGCTGTTGCTGCCGGTTAAAGCTCCTCCTGCCAATTAAGTGCCACATTATGCTTAAAAGTATGCAACACGGTTGCAACTGGCATGTTTCTGGTCTTCTTTTACCTCTTTTTGTATCTCTATCTCTCTCTTTTCCTCTCTTTGTGTTTTTGTGAAAGACAATGGCAATTGTTAGACTTGCTACTTGTATACTTGCAACACAAATTTTGCAAGGCCACGACACACATTTTGGCCAGTTTTCTACTGCTGCTGCTGCTTTTGCTGCTGAGTTTGTGAAAAGTTTCAACAACAATGCTCCCCTTTGCCCCCCTTCTAAAAAACTTTTTCAATTTACTCGCTTCGCGCATTTAAAATGCAATTATTTACAAGGCGCGAAGCGAAATGAAGACAACCAAAAAATATAAGTATACACTGCAAGAAAATGTAAAAACTTATAGATCTTAGAGAGTAAGAAATGATACAAGATGTCCAACAAAAAATATCCTTGAAGAGAGAGAAGAGTGGGAGAGATAAGTAACATATTGCGGCTCTAATTGGAAGTGTTATATTGTATTTGATTACTGGTTAAAGTAATCTTTGTAATATATATAAATCAGGTATTAATGTTTCATTATTCATTATACAGAAATTTGTACAGTCTTGGCTAACTTCTATAAACTTTCTTGTCTATTTGGAGTTCTTTGTCCTTGTTTTAAGCTGCAATGATTAAGAATAAGCTAATGCCAGTTTTTAATGTCTTCTCTGTCCTTTAGTGTCAAACTGTTCAAAGTTTTCTACACTTTGTAGAGTCTTTTGTGCAATTGTGTATCCCAATTTCTTTATGTGTCCGTACACGCCTGTGGCCTGTTAGTATTCTTTTATGAAGAACTGTGTGCTTCCATTGTTGCACAAAAGTTCTAAAGGTTGCCACATCTTTTTGATCTTACTTAACAATAATTGAAGAATTATGCGACCTAAATATGACATAAACTTTGGTGCTATATATATAATTTATATTATATATAATAAATATGAACAATATGAATATAGAGCGTCTCAAATACATATATATAATATATCCTAGCTATTACATAGACTTTTTATGACCTTTTTCTTTTGTCTAGTGGTATAGAGGTCTAAATGGTCTTGACCAAGATCAAAAATCTTAACCATTCCTAAAGGTTAAAGTTGCCAGCTTTGTTTTATTCATTATTAAAGAAACTTTTCCCATAAAAAAATATTCATATTTTCAGAATTGTTTAGGTCGTTTCCTTCAAGTGTAATACAAATTTAATATAGCCCAAGCCTAAATTATACACATGGCACACACAAACTGAACAACTTGTACATATTCATATAAATATCTATACAAAGACACATAAAGATACATACATGTACATATGTGTTTAGATATGTATACATGTACCTATATATATATATGCTTATGTTTGGGCTTAAATTGCTTACCCTTTTTGGTACTCTTGGTTCTTATTGCTTTACGTTTCACTTCAATCTAAATGTAAATGGGCAATTGGAAAATAATAAGTGCAGAAAAAACCCAAATATAAGAAAAAAAGGGATCAAATTCAAGCCAGAGCTAAAGAAAAAACAAAAAACTGCTAAAAGTGCAACCAGCAAAAAACCAGAAAAAAAAAAAATACAACAAAAAAATGAAAACAAAAAAGAGAGGGAAAAAAGAAAAGAAAACTAAACGAAATGTAACGAAACGAAACGAATTTTCAATTTCGTTGTCTAAATAAGCCGTAAGTTATCTTCCACTTGGAAAATTGAGTTGTGGTAGCAAACTCTTTCTCTCTATCTTCCTCTCTCTTCCCCTCTCTCTGTCTGTCTCTTGGGTGTTGCTTTTTGTTTCTCTAGAGGCCAAAAGTTGCAAGTGCATGTAAATAAATTAGAAGCAGCAACTAAGCAACTCATCCCGCCCCTAAACAATTATTGAGCAATGCCAATGCAACAGCAACAAAACCAAAAACCCAAACCGAAAAAAAAAAACCTTCAAACTATATAAATTTACTCTTTATCTTTCGGGTAGTTTTTTCTTATTTTCGGACTGTCCTGGGACTGTGGTCTATATAGAATATAACAGAAAACTTTTATCCATTTCCTGCAGGTCAAAATTAGGAGAGAGAGAGAGAAAAAAAAATAAAAGGAAAAAGTAACAATAAAGGAAATGTTGAATGTAGAACTTGTTGGAAGCCCAAAAAAAGAAAAATAGAAAAAACTAACATTTCGGTAATGTCACGCACTTGCCGACCGACATAGGAAAGATAGGGCGGAAAAGTAATAGATGTTGACTAGAGAGACGGGATGGGGGGGGTGATCAAGTAAAAACATTGTCAAATCGTCAATTTACTCGTTAGTAGAACGAAACTTTATCCTTTGGCAAAAAGTTAGCTGATTTTTCTTTGGCCCTATTGAAGGAAGATTGTAGAGAAAGAAAATTTCAAGTTAAAATTAAATTCCCAGGCATTAATTATGCTCACAGTTAGTTGAACAGTGAAGAGTTGGGGACGGAGAAGATACAGTGGGGTACCTTGGGTTGGGTTGGTCTTCAGAGGGTTGGGGGTGGCGAAACAAGCTGGAAATCATTTCGTTTTTCCTTTGGGGGCCATGACAACTTTAGTGTAATGTTTTTCTTTCTCGCCTCCTCCTCTCTTTCTCTCTCTTACTCTGACTCTTTCCTTTCTTTTTTGGAAACAGAAAATGCAGCAGCGAGCTCACAAACTTGTTGTTTATGCATGAAGCCATGCCACGCCTTTATGCTTCTCCTGCCCACCGTATGTTGCATCCACCCGCTAGCTGACACAATTTGCTCTCATTATGAGGCAACTCGAAGGTTTTTGCCACTTTTTTTTTTGTGTATACCCTTACCCTTGAAAAAGGTATATTAATTTTGTTTACAAAACAGCAATGCCTAGAATACAGCCACCTCCGACAATTTGAAGTGCATACATATCTTCTTGTTCAATGGTGATTTGCCGAGAATAGAATTACAAGTAAATAACTTGGTAATTTTTAAAGCGATTATCCTTTGATATTTGCCAGTTTGGTATTTCGATCAAGTTTTATCAGTATCAGTTGTCTATATCATGTAGCTGCCGTAGAAGCGATTGGTCGAAATAATTGTTGATTATGAAAATTTGTCTCTTTCTTAAACAACTGATTCTAAACATAGTTCATATTAGTGTTATGGTGTTCCTGAAGATTTTGCCAAATCAGTTTACTATATTCTATAGTTATCTTATAAAAATAAACCTTTGAATGAAAGAAGTCTTAGAATAGTAAATTATGAAAAGAATAGGGTGTACAAACTTCGTCACAGTCAAAAATAAACCCCGGCCTTGTAGTTGTTTTTTCACTCATTTTCCTTGACTTATTCTTTCTGTATGCTCTTGTACAATTTTCTTTCTTTCTTCATTTATAAAATATTTTCTCATTGTTGTTTGACTTTTTTCTCTCTTTTTTTTATATTTTAATTTGTTTTCACCAACAACAGCAATGTGCAACAAAAAGTAGCAACTAGTTTTTGGCCAAAAGCAGACAAATATAATGCAAAAGAAAAAAGAAAGGCAAACGAAAGAAATGTTGTAGAAGTTTCATAAACGGTTTTTATGGAGTTGGTTTCCTTTTTTGCTTATGAATTTCTTTCTTCTAGTCGTATATCAAGCATACGCCATATGGGTCTCTGGCTACATTTGCTGAAAGTATCAGCCAGAAAATGCAAATTTAATGCGACCAAGCGGAAAGTGCACCCAGATCGAGAGGCAGCATTGGCCTCTCTCTGGCAGTCAGGTAGCAGGTGGCCAATGTTAAAATGACATCATTTAAATTCATGCATGACCCACATTCTGGCAGGAGGGGAAGAGTCACCCAAATGCCACATCAGAAAAGGGATGCAGCGCAGCATCAGCATCTGTTACAGCAGCTATTGCAACAGAGCAGAGGAGCAATGCCAGCATTAACTTCATATTTTATTAACAAAGCAATTTATTGCATAAATTCACACTGGCCACCATAACCACCACCGCCAGGAAGAGCAGCAGCCCCACCACAGAGCAGTTGCCACATTTTATCGATTCGTTTTACAACTTAAAGGGAAATTCTAAGTTCTTCGCCCTCATACCCCCAATCCCTTGCTAATTGCTGCATAAATCAAGCGGCAAAATGGCAAAAAGAGCAAAAATCATCGAAAGAAGAATAACGAAGCGAGAGAGAGAGAAAGAGAGATAGGAAAGGAAAGGGAGCATACCAATACAACTATATAAATGTGTGTTAAAAGTGTGGCAAAGCAATTTCCTTTTTAAGTACATATACATATATATACCCATTATTTGCAGTGTAAAATAAGTTCTATTAGCTTTTTGGCAAAGTATGTTGAAAATAGGCGAAAGAAATGTCACGTTCACTTAACACATGAAATATAATAAAAGTTAATGATAAGATATTGCACTCTAGTAGAATTTTTATTTTTCTCTTTGCCCTTTAAGGACACTTGCTATTCCTATTTTACCAACCTAAATGCCTGAGTCTTGATGTGTTAAAGGTAGAAAAAGGAAATCTAGACTCAAAAACAGAAGGGTTACGGGTAGAACTTGAAATCTTCAGATCTATTACGGAACAGGACAATAACTTATCAAATCCCAAAGGAAACTCATTAAAAATTGTTTACATCAAATAAATATAAAGCTTTAAAAAAAAACAAAGACAACGTTCCAGATCATTGATAGATATTTGGATTAACTCAGACTATATATCTGTAAACATGTTAGATGGAATGTGCCAATCTTTGACAAGGTGGCAACTCTTTAAATACATTTTAACAGAGCAACAACAGAGAAGCAGCAGAAGATCGAAAATAAGTGGGGGAATAGATACAAAATTTACAAAGTTTTATTAGATCAGTTGACATAATTTTAAACCGATTTCTATCTTTAGTATTGTCAAACTTTCCACTTGGCTGATTTTTAGTACTTTATAATAAATAATATATACATATAATTATTCTGCATAAATGATTACACATACTGAATGGAATTAAATTACCTTCTATTATATAATCCAATTACTTTTATATAATACTTATGAAGGCTATAAACTGTTATTAATTAATTATTACAATTATATAGCTTGTACATTACATAAACAGCAGTCAAAGTCGTTCCTTGTTAATGTCAACTAACATTCGTTGGCTGTTCTGTACTGTTTATCTACAATAGGTCCTTGCCTGTATAGAGTATCTTCAAGTAGACTTCCCTCTGTAATTACGCAAGCATGTAACAATTATTATACAATAATTTGTTTTTCATTTTGTTTGGCTCTCTTTCGCTCTTTTGTTTTCGTCCTTTTTTGAATTTATTAGCTCCACATGGGGCGTATACGCAATTTACCAAGAAATGCAAATATTTTAATTCAATTTTGCGTAAGAGAGGAACAAAAAACCGTAACAACAACATGGAACAAATTTCCAATTTCCTTTAAGCTGCGGATAATTTTTGGCATTATTTTTCGTGTGTTTCTTTGTTTATTTTTACGCTGCTTTGTTTGATGTATTCCTGTGGGGCGGGAAATTTAGGTGGAAGTGCGAGGGGGCGCATAGCCCAAAGCTTTTGTATGTGCTTTTAATTTGCCGCGTGCCGCGTCAAACGTAAGCCAAAAACAATTAATTTCAAATCACATTTTTAATGAAATACTCTCAGCGATTATCCTTTGATATTTGCCAGTTTGGTATTTCGATCAAGTTTTATCAGTATCAGTTGTCTATATCATGTAGCTGCCGTAGAAGCGATTGGTCGAAATAATTGTTGATTATGAAAATTTGTCTCTTTCTTAAACAACTGATTCTAAACATAGTTCATATTAGTGTTATGGTGTTCCTGAAGATTTTGCCAAATCAGTTTACTATATTCTATAGTTATCTTATAAAAATAAACCTTTGAATGAAAGAAGTCTTAGAATAGTAAATTATGAAAAGAATAGGGTGTACAAACTTCGTCACAGTCAAAAATAAACCCCGGCCTTGTAGTTGTTTTTTCACTCATTTTCCTTGACTTATTCTTTCTGTATGCTCTTGTACAATTTTCTTTCTTTCTTCATTTATAAAATATTTTCTCATTGTTGTTTGACTTTTTTCTCTCTTTTTTTTATATTTTAATTTGTTTTCACCAACAACAGCAATGTGCAACAAAAAGTAGCAACTAGTTTTTGGCCAAAAGCAGACAAATATAATGCAAAAGAAAAAAGAAAGGCAAACGAAAGAAATGTTGTAGAAGTTTCATAAACGGTTTTTATGGAGTTGGTTTCCTTTTTTGCTTATGAATTTCTTTCTTCTAGTCGTATATCAAGCATACGCCATATGGGTCTCTGGCTACATTTGCTGAAAGTATCAGCCAGAAAATGCAAATTTAATGCGACCAAGCGGAAAGTGCACCCAGATCGAGAGGCAGCATTGGCCTCTCTCTGGCAGTCAGGTAGCAGGTGGCCAATGTTAAAATGACATCATTTAAATTCATGCATGACCCACATTCTGGCAGGAGGGGAAGAGTCACCCAAATGCCACATCAGAAAAGGGATGCAGCGCAGCATCAGCATCTGTTACAGCAGCTATTGCAACAGAGCAGAGGAGCAATGCCAGCATTAACTTCATATTTTATTAACAAAGCAATTTATTGCATAAATTCACACTGGCCACCATAACCACCACCGCCAGGAAGAGCAGCAGCCCCACCACAGAGCAGTTGCCACATTTTATCGATTCGTTTTACAACTTAAAGGGAAATTCTAAGTTCTTCGCCCTCATACCCCCAATCCCTTGCTAATTGCTGCATAAATCAAGCGGCAAAATGGCAAAAAGAGCAAAAATCATCGAAAGAAGAATAACGAAGCGAGAGAGAGAGAAAGAGAGATAGGAAAGGAAAGGGAGCATACCAATACAACTATATAAATGTGTGTTAAAAGTGTGGCAAAGCAATTTCCTTTTTAAGTACATATACATATATATACCCATTATTTGCAGTGTAAAATAAGTTCTATTAGCTTTTTGGCAAAGTATGTTGAAAATAGGCGAAAGAAATGTCACGTTCACTTAACACATGAAATATAATAAAAGTTAATGATAAGATATTGCACTCTAGTAGAATTTTTATTTTTCTCTTTGCCCTTTAAGGACACTTGCTATTCCTATTTTACCAACCTAAATGCCTGAGTCTTGATGTGTTAAAGGTAGAAAAAGGAAATCTAGACTCAAAAACAGAAGGGTTACGGGTAGAACTTGAAATCTTCAGATCTATTACGGAACAGGACAATAACTTATCAAATCCCAAAGGAAACTCATTAAAAATTGTTTACATCAAATAAATATAAAGCTTTAAAAAAAAACAAAGACAACGTTCCAGATCATTGATAGATATTTGGATTAACTCAGACTATATATCTGTAAACATGTTAGATGGAATGTGCCAATCTTTGACAAGGTGGCAACTCTTTAAATACATTTTAACAGAGCAACAACAGAGAAGCAGCAGAAGATCGAAAATAAGTGGGGGAATAGATACAAAATTTACAAAGTTTTATTAGATCAGTTGACATAATTTTAAACCGATTTCTATCTTTAGTATTGTCAAACTTTCCACTTGGCTGATTTTTAGTACTTTATAATAAATAATATATACATATAATTATTCTGCATAAATGATTACACATACTGAATGGAATTAAATTACCTTCTATTATATAATCCAATTACTTTTATATAATACTTATGAAGGCTATAAACTGTTATTAATTAATTATTACAATTATATAGCTTGTACATTACATAAACAGCAGTCAAAGTCGTTCCTTGTTAATGTCAACTAACATTCGTTGGCTGTTCTGTACTGTTTATCTACAATAGGTCCTTGCCTGTATAGAGTATCTTCAAGTAGACTTCCCTCTGTAATTACGCAAGCATGTAACAATTATTATACAATAATTTGTTTTTCATTTTGTTTGGCTCTCTTTCGCTCTTTTGTTTTCGTCCTTTTTTGAATTTATTAGCTCCACATGGGGCGTATACGCAATTTACCAAGAAATGCAAATATTTTAATTCAATTTTGCGTAAGAGAGGAACAAAAAACCGTAACAACAACATGGAACAAATTTCCAATTTCCTTTAAGCTGCGGATAATTTTTGGCATTATTTTTCGTGTGTTTCTTTGTTTATTTTTACGCTGCTTTGTTTGATGTATTCCTGTGGGGCGGGAAATTTAGGTGGAAGTGCGAGGGGGCGCATAGCCCAAAGCTTTTGTATGTGCTTTTAATTTGCCGCGTGCCGCGTCAAACGTAAGCCAAAAACAATTAATTTCAAATCACATTTTTAATGAAATACTCTCACATATGCCATATTGAGTGCGGATGGCGTTCTTGGAGGAGCTATGGGTCATGTGGGTTAATGGGGAGGGTCAACAAGTGTCGTTGTAACTTGGTCCAGACTTATTTTGGACCATTTCATAACGCCTGAACAAATTCAATTAAGTGGATTCTGTCTCTCTCTTTTTATGGCCTGAACCGAAATTATATAGTAAATAAACAAGAAGAAAGGCACAGGACTCGTCCTCTTATGGTGTCTCCCTTCCTAAATTTTTCCTCCTCCATCTTCCTCTCTCTCTCTCTCTCTCCCATATTTAGTTTCTCTGTCATTCCCTGTTTGTCCCATGCCAATTGACATTGGTCACAGTTGTCGCTTTTCTTGTAGCCACTGTAAATGTCTGTGTATGGAAGGTTTCTATTTTCATTTGGCGTACAATCTAAACCGCAAAAACCGCCATAGTCATCGTCGAGTCAGACAATGGTTTTATACATACATATATATGTATATATATATATATTTTTGTATTTATATATATAAATGCGTCCCCAGGGCAGTCACACTCCCACGAACACACTCGGCTGCCATTTTATGTGAAGCAACGAGTCAAGGACACATAGACACATCAAGTGGAGGTGGAGTGAAGTGGAGTGTAACTGAAGTGCTTAGACTGAAAGCCAGCATAATTTTCAATGAAAATGCTTGCCATTTGTTGCTCAGTCCTATAACGGTGCTCCTCTTAAGTTTTTCAAGTGAAATTTATGAAAATGGCAAAACAACTGACAGCACAATAAAGGAATGTTGAAGATAAAAGCAAAAAAAAATAAGAAAGAAAATGGAAAGGATCTTGGTTGATACTTTTGTTAACCAACACTGTCTGTTAGTGTGACCATTTATGGATTTTAAATAAGATTCTTTTTAGAAACACATTTTAAAGGGTAAGCAAACAAGTTTATTCTTAGTGTTGTAGGAATTTCAAAGTTTTAATAGAAAGAAAACTATTGCCAAAAAGTTTTAAAAGAATTTTAATCAACACTTTTTGATACTAACATACTAACAGTGTCTTACCGCCATTTGTTAACCAACACTGTCTGTTAGTGTGACCATTTATGTGTTTTAAATAAGATTCTTTTTAGAAATACATTTTAAAGGGTAAGCAAGCAAGTTTATTCTCAGTATTGATTGAATTTTAAAGTTTTGATAGAAAGAAAACGTTTGCCAAAAAAGTTTTAAAAGAGTTTTAATCAACACTTTTTGATAGTTTGACCATTTGAATTATCTAAAAAAGGACCCAGCAGCACACTTTTTTAGGAAGATAATCTCAATATTGTAAGATTTTATTGGGAATATACAGAATTACATCTTTAATATATGTATTCTTCTTTATGTTTTTGCTCATCCATCTTCCGGCGGAACTACCTTTAAGAATTGTTATAAAAACTATCGGAAACGAACCCTCTAAATTTAGATAATGATATTAATAAAATGTCTTAACCATTATTTTTACAGATACACGACGATCTAGAGAAGGATGCGGACTATTCTGGCTCTGGTTTTGGACCCGATGACGAGGACTCTGATACGGATCATCACGATCATCACGGTTCGCATAATACGCGCATTTCACAGACTGGTAGCAGTGCCGGCAATTCAAATAGTAAGCATAGAACGAACGACAACAACAACTTCAACAGCAACAACAACAACAACGACCTCATCTCGAGTAGAATCAACAACAACAATCAAATCGACAACAGCAATCATCTATCGAATAGTGGCACAATCATTGGTAGTAGCACCACTACGAATAATAATTTAAACAATAATAATAATAATAATATCAACAATATCATCAACAACAACAACAACCATAACCAGAACGGTATCATCGGAAGTGGTGGTGACATCAGTGGTCATAATACAATCGGTAAAGATCAAGCTAGATTTCAACTAGTAAATGTGTCCACCCACAGCAACAATTACAATTACAACAACAACACCACCACAACCACTTCCACTACCACTACTACCACCACCACAACCACTTCACAAATATCCATTCCAAGAACAATAAAAACTATAACAGAGTTAGACAATACAACTTCTCGACTTTATATAGACAAAACGACGAACGATAATGACAATATTATTAATCTAAGCAACAGTCACAATTCCCACACAAAAACAAGAAAACCAACAACAACAACATTCTCTTATTCAGCAGCTCATTCATCATCAACACCCACAACAACAACAACCACAACACAGACCTCCTCCTCCTCTTCCTTCAACAACAACAACAACAACAATATATTGAGCAACTCCTCCCCATCATCGACAACAACATCAACAACAACAGCAGCAACAGTTGGCACAGCCAATCAAACGCAATTGGAGACAACACCATTGAGCACCACCAGCACCATCCTTACAAATAATACAACCACACCGAAATCCATATTCAATCATGAAGATGATGTTGAGAAAGAAGATCACGATGGTTTCCATATAACGGGCAGCGGTGATGGTGACCATTATGATGATAACGATGATGAAGATGACACCGATAATAATGAAGACGACGACGATGATAATGATAATGATGATGAAGATGGTGATGATACTTTGCCAATAGGAGGTGGCAAAGTAGGCGGTGAAGAAGATGATTTCGAAATTGATCGTGAGCATCCTAAAGAAGATGAAGAATTGCCACCAATCAAGCCCAGGATTGATGATGATACCACCATTGATGTGGATGATCCGAACGAGGACGATGATGAAATATATACAGAAGTTAAAAAAACTGAAGTGCCCTTACAAGGACATGGCCATGTTGATGATGATGACGACAGTGGCACTACAGAGCGTGGACGTCAGTGGTTTTTATTTTATTCATTTTTGTTATTTTTTCCACTTTTTTTTGTTGTTCCGCACAAGCCCCAACCACCATCCAACCCTCTTAAAAAACGACCTTCTTCTCATCTCTTATTTTGATTTATTCTTTTACTATATATATTTTATGTATTGTTGCTTTCTTTTTCCTTCTTATACGGTTTGTGTTGCTTTTGCTTTACATTTGCTTTTCTTTATTTTCTGTTGTGTGTATGTTGTGTTGTCCTTTTGCACACATTTCTATTCATTTCTGTCGAGTGGGCGGGCGATGTATAATACAAAATGAAAAGAGAGAGAAAAAGGACATCTGGCCAAGGACTAGACTAGATGATAAGAAAATCTCTCTAAGCAGATCAAATTCCAGCAGTATAGTCTGATTTAATGCTTGGCTTACTATTCAATTGTAGATTGTATTTAACCAATTTTCATTTCTGTACCCTTTGCGGAAAAGACAACTGTAGGAGATACATAGAATCCGGATTAGTGCATAGACTCTAGGTTATTTAGCTATAAATTCAACTTAGTATATATAGAAGTTATATTAGAATATTTCCTTAACAGTCAAGCCATGTCCTGTTGTCTGTTTTCTTCCAAACAATTTTAAAATTTGATATCAGGAGAACTTACATTTCGTTTTAAAGTTAAATAATCGTTAAAAATTCATTATTATGAATTACTGTTTAGATTTTTAAAGATTTCAAAATTGAATATTTATAACTCCTTTCTTAGTTCCTTAGTATCTTTATGATTAAAATATCATATATTCATTCCAGTGCTATTTAAATTATCGGCCAAGTTCAAATGATCTGTTGTGAAATTTCATTTTCAGTAAACATTCTAATAGTTAATATCTATAGCAAGGGTATACAAAATTTCGGTACTCCGAATTTATTTTTCTCTATTTTCATTTCTATTTCTCTGTAGAATCTTATATTTGACAAACTATTTTTTATTTCCTTCGTAGATTGAGTTTTCCTATTAAAAACTTTGTGTATCGTAACATTTAACTTAAAGTATAATTGAATTTATGTATTTCTGTATTCTATGGTTTGTTTTTGTTTGTTAAATGGGATAGAAGAAAACTGCTCTACAAGAACAAATCGTCGCCACAAATAAGCTGTTATCCCGCCAAAAACAAAAAAATAAAAGAACAAATCTCTACTGTCGCCCCTCGTTTACCATTTACCCAAGTCCACAGAACAGAAAATGACCATTTTGTACACTACTTAACAAATACCACAACAAAAACAAAATCAACAATTAACACCAAAAGTTTTAGCTATAAAAACAATACTTCAACACATTCATTCATTCATTCACTCACTTATTCATTCGTTCATCCATTGAAATATTCATTAATTTCACTTTTATATTTCAACATTCAGTTTTAGTCAGTCCTACTAATTGAACTATTTTAGGTAATTAATTATCCGAATTTCTGCTATTTCGACTGCTTTCCATTTTGGCTTAGATTCCATGGCCCGATAAGTCGATAAGTCATGGCAAAAACAAACAAACAAACAAATCGATTTAGTCCCAGTCTAAGGCTAAAACACTCAATCAAGAGCGGGTAGAAGGTGGATGGGGTGAGAGAGAGAGAGAGGAAGACAGACAGGGTTTTCTGCATGCCCTAGGCATGAAGTTCCATTAACACTCCAACGACTCCTGCTTTTGCCTCAATTCCATCGTCTCCACAAGCGTTTCCTCTGCCCTCACCCAGCCCTTTCAACTTAACGTTGAATCGAAAGGTTTCTCTTACTCTGTTGTTTTTCTTTTTTGTTTTTTTGAAAAATCTCTCTAAGCCGCGCAGTGATTTACTCTGTGTGAACGTGAGTGTGTGTGTGTTTGTGTGTTTATGTGTGTCTGCTCTATGTGTGTTTTAGTGTTGGGAGTGAAAAACACTTGACGCACTTCAAATGAAAAATCACTGAACTGGCCTCCTCTTTACTCTCACTTCTACTCCTTTCACACGAGGAGTGGGCTGTGGAGTCCTCGACTCAATGTGTAACTGTAGCTGCTTACTTGGGGCATTGTTGCTTATGTATATATCTCTGTCTGTGTGCATGTGTGTGCCTTTGACAATCACTATTTATAGACCAAAACTGCTAAAGCGTAAGCATGTTGAGTGCAACAACAAGAAGTGGCAAAGTATGTAGGAGGTAGGGAATAGGGGATAGGGGATAGGGGAATGGGAATGGCAACAGCCGCCTCTATTCAGTTTTCGCCTAATGGCATGTGGCTTGTGGATTTTATGGCCCGCTTTGATGTTTGCCAGGCAGGCACCAACACAAACACAATCAATTTGAGAGTGGAATGACATGGCTTGCCTATAATTTGGTCATAATTGCCTACAGTTGACCACACACTCACAAACAGAGAACGAGAAAGAGCGAAAGAGAAATTATGCCTACTAGCCAACTGCATCAGCAGAAAAAGTAAATTTTTGTATATGTGCAAGTCAATGATTAGCATATTGGCCATTACAATCATGGCTCAAAGTGTTTTCTTTCTAGAGTTTTAGCAATTTGGGAATTACTTGGCACTTTTGAATGAATATAATTAATAAACAAACTATTTTAATATATTAATTGCCTATACTTCAAACAATTTAAACGGTTTTCATGGCCTGTCAATCAAGAATGATTTTTCATCTTTCTCTCTCTGTCTCTTTCCGTCTCTTTGCCTTCATCAATTCAAGAGTGAAAAGCTTTTAACAAAATGCTCATAAAAGGGCAAATATTTATAATTTCCGGTTGGGTGAGTTCAACCTAACTTACTTTGGCATTGGCATAATATTTTACGAAAATTTATCAAGAAAATGTTATCTTACATTGACGGATTTGCCCCAATAAGCAGGCAATGGAATTTGATTTGCGTGCTAAAAGGAAAAGCCCCCATAAGTGGGCAATAATAATTTAGCACAAATTAAATGAATTTCGGCTACTGGGCAAATTTCAATCGAAATAAATAGCTAAGCCCAGCCTGTTAAGCTGTCAATTGTGAGGGATCACAGAGAGCAAGAGTAAAAGCTCAACAATTACACAAAAACACCAAGTTACACACACACACTCGCACACACACACGCACGCTTGAGGGGTAAATGTCAATTAAATTAATTGAAAATCATTTGTTTGACAGGCATTAAATTCTTTTATGTACTTTAATCATGTTTACTTGAGCTTGTCAACGTCAACAGCAGAAATCGAAATGAAACACAAAAAGAAAATAGCAGAAAAAAAAGAAATAAAGAAAAATTCTTTACATTCTTGTCCTGTTTGTTTTTCGTACTTCCTTTTTACTGCAGATTTTTCTTTGTTTTTCATGTTGCTTATGGTGGGTCTCTTTCTCTATGGGTGGTGGTCGAGCAAATATATGTAATTAGTTTGTTAGTTCCTTGTTGTAAAAGGGAATTTTGTGGCACGTAGATTCTCGAATCCAACATCCTTGTATATACATACATACATATATTGCATATCATTAACCAACACATACACAAACAAACATACTCACTTTCTTACTCACATAAACATAAATATTGACACTGAAATCAATTAAATTGAATATCACTCTTTCACTCTTCTTTGTTTTTGTGTTTTCTCTCTTTTTTATTTTAATTTTTTGGTTTGTTTGCACGTCATGGAAATAAATTGGGTGCTATATATACATATAAATATTTACATACAAATATGAAAACTGTGTCAATTCTCTGCAACTTTATGCCATTTGCTCATGCACAATTTTTCATACTTTTTCTCCTTCTTTCTGTCTCGTTCTCTCTCTCTCTCTCTCTCTCTCTCTCTCTCAATCTTGTTTTGTTTAATCAAGCAGGCGGCGGCAGTGAAGGCACCAACACAGTGCACGAATTGAATCCGCACAATAACGTGAATAGCCAGCCAACGGATCAAAATCAACGAGGCGAACACAGGCCCGCGGGCAACGAGGTGGTCATCATGAGTGAGGAGGATCGTACGACAAGCTTCTTTGCCCAGCCAGGCATATTGGCAGGTAAGTGAAAATACGTTTTTTCCATGCACAAGGGTTGGCTGAATAATATACAACATATACAATGAGCACTCGGGTCCAGTCTTGAAATTAAGTCTCTTAAGTCGAATATAAAAATTCGCATTGAAATCTTGTGTCGAGGGAAATCTTCCGAGCCTTTAACTTTAAAGTATTTAACTTTAAATCATAGCCTTATTCTTTAAAAAGATTTTATAAAATGAAGTCGATGTGGATAGGCCGCGTTCATTCTTTTGTCTGAGAGCTTCTATATGATGAAGTTCTCCAAAAAATATATTAACTTCGTAGACACATCCTTATTATTGTATTTTCAGTGCGTATATTCATTAAAGAGATGAGCATCTAAGTGTTTTATATGTATTTAAATGCAAAAAGAATAGCGTAAACGTTTACGTTTCAATAAAAATATAAAATTTAATTATCTATGGGCACTAATATAAAAACTATTTTCTGAGTTTCGGATCAAATAATTAAAGATAATTCCCTTAGAAAACACTTTTTGTATTGCAAATATGAGCAGTCCACATACTGACTAATTTAAACTAGTCCTACCTTTTTGGTTCCTCGCTGGTTAGGTACATTTCGTTATGCCTTTTACTACATTGTTTTTGACCTGGTTGAATAGAGATATCCGGGTAATCTAATCTCTCATTACATTTAAGTTTTCAAAACAAATGATTGAAAGTTAAAGATCTTTATGATAAACTAGAGAGTATGTTTTGAGTACAAATTAAAGAATGTGAACTATTTTTGACATACGTAGAATTTTTAAATTAAACTATGATACTTCTAATAAATTACATCACCCTTTTCCGATAAGAACGAGGAATAACGCTTTTATGTTATTGCCTCAAAAAGCTCCCATTTTGATGTTAAGCAAATAAAATCTTTTAGATTTTAGACATTTATATTATTTCTTCCTATTTCGAAGAATTTCCATCCCAATTCATTTACTATATAGTCATTATAGTCCTATCGCTACTTTGCCACTAAACATTTATTTTATGGTAGCATTAAACTATATAGTTAAAGTGCTCTTAGAATCATTTTCATTCTGAATATCTACTATATCCCCAATTTCAACTGATTCATAAACTTTTCAGCCAGCCCTCGCATGTTTTTGGTGTCAACATCTTTTGCCTAATAATCACATATTGTCTTCTCATTTAGCTGTCATTGGCGGTGCTGTTGTTGGACTTTTGTGTGCCATTTTGGTGGTCATGTTCATTGTGTATCGCATGAGGAAAAAGGATGAAGGTTCCTATGCCTTGGATGAGCCAAAGCGTTCGCCAGCCAACAATTCCTATGCGAAAAATGCGAATAATCGTGAATTTTATGCCTGAGATAATGGCACAGCGCGCAGGTATTAAAGTGACAAGGGAAGGGAAGCATCAGCAGTAGCGAAAGAAAAGTAAAAAAAAGGATACCGTACAAGGATCTATGCTATAATGGCGTCAGCTAACGAATGGCGGAACTATTGGAAGCAGGAGCAAAGGAACAACTAATAAATACACTGCGCGAAGCAAAACCAACAGCAACAACAACATCTACAGCAACAACTGCAACAGCAAAATACACATTTATAATGAAGAAGAAATTTCGCAAATATTAACAATTTTTCGTGAGGGGATGAAAAAGGAAAACAAAAAATATATAAAAAAGAAAAGCAAACAAAAAAAGAAAACAACAAAAAACAAAGGAACACTGAAAAAAATTCTTCAAACTTACCTGTAAGTTAAAGCAATGCGCACACACACACGCACATACATACACACACACACCCTCACACGGCGTTGAATCCACACGAGTTGTGATGCAAGTGTGAGTGTTTGTGTGTATGTATGTGGGTGGGTGTAAGTGGGTGTGCCAGTTTTATAATTAAGTAAGTTTTAAGCAAAACAACCACAACAAAAAAAAGGAAAACGCAAAAAAAATATCATGCAAAATCTAATATATATATATATATGTGAATCGATATATATACGAATAGTGAAACCATTATAAGGGCGGGCAAAATTAAGCAAATTATGTAGAGAAAACATACACACACCCACACACAAACATACATACATCTATACACCCATACAAACATACCTACATACATGCAAAGAAACAACAAACACCCCCAACAACTACATAGATGTATAACAATTTTTCGTGCATATGGAATATATATAATATATATATATATATGAATCAACAATATATATGTTAGCTGAAAAAGTAAAAAAGAAAAATCTATAAATTGGATGTCGAAAGCAAAACAAAACTTAATTTCAAAACGAACAATTCACGCAATTTATATATATTAAAATAATAATAATAATAACAATTAAACACATTTCAAATGAAACAAATGGAAATTGAAAGCATAAATGTTTTGTTTTAAGTTTAATACATAAGCAAAAAATAAAACAACAACTATGTAATTATTAGTGTAATTCGTAAAATAACAACAAACATGAAATCATAATGATAATATTAATATATATAGAAAAAAACTAAAGAATGATGGAAAAATGAAAAAAAAAAAAAACGAAAACAAAACAAAAAAAAAATAATGAAAACTCTCCCGGCAACAACTGAAACAATTTCTACACATTTTTCTATTTCTGATGAATGCAAAACTAAAAAATAACAACAACAACAAAAAAATAAGAGAAGAAGTTCACTCACTTGAAGTAAATATTTATTGAAACAAATGAATAATATTGTATAACACACACAAAAAAAAAAAAGCGATTGTACATTAATTTAGTTTTTAATTTGACACACGAACCACCCGAGAAAAAGTCAAATTCTTTTATTTAGCATTACTGACAAAGAAAAAAAAAACAAAAAAAAAAAGAAAGTTTTTCATCGCTTTAATTAAAGAAAAAAACACAAGAGAAAAAAACTTAAGCATTAAATTTTTAATTGCTTTTACTTCCAAATGGCTTCAGAATCAAAATCAAAAAAGAAATGTTAAACGCATTTATTTAGTTTTTATGTTTCAAGCCTTAAACGAATGCAATAGACAACATCCTGTTTCTGTTTTTCTCTTATTAATAAATTAATTGTTAACAATTCTACACACACACACACACAAACACAAACACAGAACTAAAACAAAAACAAAATAAGAGCAAAATGTAATTGGGTTTTTAGCAATTTTTAGCTGCATATACAATACACATTTATATATACATATAGATTTGTTTAAATTGTTAGTCAAAAGAAGAACTATCCCCTCCACAGTTCCTGGCCATCCTAACCATATCCTTACCCCCTCACTATATACTCGTATATTCTCTCTCTCTTTCTCTTTCTTAAACTGATTAACAAACAGGACTCTCATGCCATATATATTTTCCATTGCGAAAAAGAAAAAGTTATCATTAAAATGAATAATAATAATATTAATACTATTAAATACAATTAGCAATATATTTAAGCGAAAACAAATTAGAAATCAATTGTGTGTGTGTAATAAATAAATAATTAACTAATTCATTATATCAACTACTACAAGAACAGCAGCAGCAGAGCAACAGCATTTAAATGTTAATAAAAACAAAAACAAAAAAAAGAAACACACACATTCACACATTCCCAAACCCACTCTTCCTTTTCCAACACACACACACACACACATCTAAATGAACAAAAAAAGGAACTTAACCATTCTGACCTAACTAACTTTTTCTACACTGTAAAAAAAAACAACAACCAAACGTGCATCAACAAAAAGAACTTGCAAACTTTTGATATAAACTATGTTAACAGAAAATAACAAACAAAGCAAACGAAAGAAAAGAAAAACACAACAGGAACAACAAAACCAACAAATTTCTCTCAATTTTTTTACAAAACAATTTTCCACTGTGTTTTCTTTTCCTTTCATACATTTCGCTCTGTGTCTCACTCTCTCTATTAAGTAAGGCATTTAGTTTGTTAGTCCTGTATTTTTTACAAAATGCGCTGAATGTACTGAGAAAAAAAGTTCATTTTCGATTCGTTTCTTCATTTTTTTTTTTAATTTTGGTTTTGATTTGCTAAATAAAAATGATATAAAACTAATTTAAACACAAGCAAAGTGTGTCATTTAATCAAAAATCGATTTACAAATTTGCCTTCATCAATGGTTTTAGATAGGATTCAAAGGACTTTTGCACTGGTTTCTGATTCATTGTGCTACGTTTGGCCGAATCGAAAAGTCTCGCATAGACATTGCCATCATAGCTGCCCAACACCGAGTTGAGAACACGATCATGGAACTCGAAACCATCACAAATGGCCACAGCATTGGGACGTAATTTCTCCAGTGATAGTTCCAAACGTTTTTGCAGTGATCTCAAATCCCCATCGGTTAGGTTAATGAACTGTAAAGAGAAAGGGGAAAAAATTAATTAAGAAGCGATTTGTCATACGTTTTGTCTTTTGATTTTGAATTGGATTTATGAAAACAGATAAACTACATATTTCAATATCTTAGTAACATATAGACTAGAGTTCTCCTATATACATACTCCTATAGTTATAGTCTTTTATACTCTCTCAATCAGATGATTATCATAGATACATACTAGTTTCTTGTAGATGAAAAATTGTTAATTTTGACTTAAGGGGGTATTCTAGTCTAGGATTTTGAAAAAATCGAAAATTTTTTTTTTGTACATTTCGATAGTTTAGGTATTTAAGAATACCTCCCTAAAAGGATTTTTCAAAATTCGAATTATATCTGGAGTTATTGTCATTTTAGTGACGTGGCACCCAGACCGGTTTCGGCTAACCGTAAAACTTTGAACGCGTTTTTCTCGAAACTACTTTTTTCGAGCTGGCGGTAAGGATATATCGAGTTCTAATGGACCGATTTACTTCAAATTTGGAGAGGATGTTCTTTATACATCTCTTCATCGGGTGGTCTTTGCTCAAAAATATAACTTCTCATTTAGTATTTTTAAAAAATTCGAAATTGTTAAAAAACATGCAAAAAAAAAATTTTTTTTTTCAAACTGCCGCCATTTTGTAAAAAAAATTTTTTTTAACTTATCCAAAGGTGATACGATAGCGACATTTATAATAATTAAGAATCCGTCTGGTTTTTGTTTTTCAGATCACCAGGAGGGTTGTAAGAATGCACGCCAGGACACCCTCTTTTATTTAGACCGCCCACTTTGACTAATTGTAACTTTGTAAATTTTAATTTTTTTTTTTTTTTAATTTTTTTATGTATTAATAACAAATCAATAAACAAATGATAAAAAAATTGATAGTAAAAATATTTTTTTTTCCTTTGTAGAGCGCTTCAAAAACCGGGCGAAATTCATGCCTCTACACTAGAATACCCCCTTAAGTTAGTTTGTAGTTGCTATATTAGCAGTATTTTTTCTTGTAAACCATTTTGTGTCCGCTCTTAAAGAAAACGCTATATGAAAAACTTATTTTTAAGGGGTTAAAATATAGAAAGATTGCCTATTACAGCTTTTAAGCTTTAACCACTAACAACTAAACCGACTTTGATGCAAACATATCAACTTAAGTCAATGAGCTAATCCAGCACCTGCACATTTAGGGAACTGATTTCTGCTTTGGTTTTCTACTTTAAGACAATTTAAATATATGATTTATAATGATTCTTGTAACTTACTCTCAAAATATCGCTTAAATTGTTGAGTACAGTTTGCACCAGGAATAATTCCAATATGTTTTGCAAAACTTTGTTTAGAGATGCAGAACGCTTCTGAGACTTCGGTCCAGTTATTTGCTCAACAAATATTTGACAAACAAATTGACGGCCATGCAACTGAAATTTAGAGATACAAAAAGATTAATAATTTTCAGGTATGAATTAACGAGATCCCGGACTAACCTCTGCAGCTCGAGTAAGTTCAATGCCTGTATTATTGGCAGCCACTGCCTGAGATTGTCCACTGGCAATACGCTCAGCCAAGTTCTCAAATGCTATGCGAGTCTTACTATAAGTTAAAAAAGTGTTGGAATTGCATTTTGAATATAGTATATATATATATATATATTTATAGATATAAACTCACTGTGCAGCCGTAAATTGCAATGCCTTAATAATGGTTGTCCAGGAATTGTCCCATTTGGGGAATTCGTTTAGTTTCGAAGTCTCAAAATAGACATAGGATGAGGAAACTGGTTTGTTTTCTATAAAATTGGACCAGGCCTTGACCAAGGCACGACCTATTTGCAGTAGAAGGACGGTATTCTCACCCTCGTAGGTATAAGCAGCGACTGCGTTGCCATAAATGTTACCCAAATTGGCTGCCGTTAGATAGCCATGTCCTCCAGTCGATAAACGCAAACGTTCAATGCCCGCACAACCATCTGTGGTGCAGAGGACCTTCAAAGCGCACGACAGGACGTGCATATCGGGCAAACGATCAAATTTACCATTATTGGCATCCAGAACAGTTTGGTCATACAACTCCCACATATACTCTGCAGCCAAATGATACGCCATACCGGTGGCTATCTCGGGAAACAGCTTAAGACGTTGAGTAACGTGGTCTATGATCTGGGGTTCCGGTTGGCTGCAAAGTATTCAAATTAATTCCAATTACAAAAATATTCTAATGTCAACACCTACTTGGCCTCAATGGGACTCTGACGGCGCACAGCCGAGTAACGCGTGGCTATGGTGGCCGACATCAATAACAAGGTGGAATTCAGATTGACTATCAGGCAGCGGGTGTAGACCATGGTTAAATAGTTAACCCTTGAGGCAGGACTTGCCTTGAAGCTGCCATCTCGCTCCACTTTGGCATATTTCATCAGCATATTGGTACGCGGTATACGCACATTATTTAAGCCCAAAAAGCCTTGATTCACCGCAGCCATGCCCAATTTTTTGCCGATTTCACCAATATCGACGCCAGGCAGAGGCAAATGCGTCTCCGGATGACGCACTGGCACAATAAACATCTGTATGCCCCTATGGACGTCATCGATATACAATTGAGCCACAACCATGGCATGATTGGCAGTATGACCCACTGGAAAAATAAGAATTAAAGTAAAGTTATACAGATCGGGGACCAACTACTTACAGCCCCCTGGCCACCATTTGTAAGCCTCCAAATTGGGAGTGTTTAAAACAAATTCATCAGTTTTGGAATCAAAATCTGCTCTGGTCTCAATACCCCTCACATTGGTGCCATGTGCCAACTCCGTTTGAGCGTAGGTGCCAATGATATTACAATTTTCAGCTGCCTTTCCCCATTTCTCCACCTGCTCGGCTGTACCTTGACCTTTGATCACATCCACAAACATTGTAATGTGTGTGGCCAACGGTTGATTAGCGGGAAAGAGACCATTGCTTGAAACATTATAGAGACAACCACTAAAAGAAAGTTTAATAATTAATAGATTTCTAGTTCATTTTTATTTATTTTTGCTTTAAACTTACGGCCAAATATTATTTCCACCCGGATTAAGTTTCTTTTGCAAAGCCTTCAATTTGGGAGCAGCCTCAGCCACTTTCTTCACCGATGAATTATAGACCTCCTCATGGGACATATACTCATGGTTCAGGCCATAACCATCTTCCAGATCGCTAAAGATGGCACGTTCTATATATGTTAGAATCAAAATGTTATCACTCAGATATGGACTTGTACAATGTATATACAAATGTTATCAATAATTATCAGTCCCCGGCTTATCAATTGCATTCAACTAGCGGTAATTCACTGCTAATGGAAATAAATCTTTTGGACTTTCGCCGGTTATTTGATGAACCTTTTGGACCCAGATATAGATACATAAATTGCAAGTGATAACCATCTTCATAGAAGATGGCCAAATCGTAGAGTAAATTAAGTTTATAATACTTGCCCACTTCTCGTTTTGTATCCAGCTTCTCTTGTCCACCTTGCCACCAGGCAGCAAATTCCTCAACTTTGAATTCAGCTGAATTACGTTCTTTCACCAAATCTGGATTCACCGATTTCGGAATTAAATTTTTAATGTGCGACATTATAATTTCAATGTTTATTTTATTTAGCTGAACGAACCGTACAATGAGAGCCAAACGAGCCAACTGAGGAGAAATTTTGTTGATAGCCACCTCGAAAAGCTTAAGCAAACTGGGAGCGAGGGCAAAGTTTAAGAAGAGAGTGAAGCATGAAAGCTTTCGTCAACTAAGAGAGAAAACGATCTTCATATGTATATACAAACATTTATATTTTGTTTATAAATTTAAGAGAGTTATACAAAAAAATATGTACAAAAAGATAACCCCGTCTCCTGTTATAAAATATTGTTTTAGATTCTAGACACTTAGATATTGGACTTCACGAATGGTTTAAGATACGAATGGAAAGACTTTGGCACTGACTTTTGATTCATTGGATTCTTTAGAGCGGAATCAAAGATACGCTCATAGGCATTGCCATCGTATGATCCCAAAGTGGAGTTCAATTGAATGTCACTGAAATCAAAACCGTCAACAATGGCCACAGCTTCGGGACGCAGTTTGATCAAGGCATGCTCCAAACGATCCTGCAGTCTGCTTAAATCCGTATCCGTCAGGTTGATAAACTAAAAGTTTAATTTTGAGAGAATTTGAATGACAATAAAATTGAGTTTCTGATTGGCAAAACTTACTTGAAGGAAATGACCCAATTGTTTGAGGGTTTCATTAACCAAATACAGTTCAAGGAGTTGCTCGAGAATTCTATTTAGGCTTGCTGAACGGTTCTTGGCTTTGGGCCCAGTCACCTCTGTCACAAAGGAGGCAAAGACAAATGCTCGTCCATGAAGCTCAGCTGCCTGAGTGAACTCAATTCCTGTATGATTGGCGGCATCCTCCTCGGTTTCCCCAATATCAAGACGCTTTGCTAAACTCTTAAAAGCAATCCGGGTTTTGCTACAAAAATGGATTTACGGTAACATTTTTTAGATTCTTATATGATATTTCTTCCACTCACTTGGCAGCAGCATACTGCATGGCTTTTACTATATTCTCCCAGGTGCCCGTCCATGTACCGAATTCGGGATTCTTTTGAACATCCGTCAAGTAGCTGACTGTGGGAGCTAATTGTGCTCCACTTAAAGCAGCTCGCCAAGATTTCATCAAGAAACGTCCAATCTGTAGAAGAAGAACCGTATTCTCTCCCTCATAAGTGCAAGCAGCAGTTGCGTTTGCATAAATATGGCACAGATTGGAAGAACTGAGGAAACCATGACCACCACAGGCCAAACGCAATCTCTCCACACCTGCTGCAGAGTCCGTGGAGCATAGCACCTTGAGCGCACACGACAGGGAATGCAATTCAGGGAGCCGTTGGTATCTGCCATTGTTAATGTCATCTAAGGTCACATCATACAGTTGCCAAAGGTAATCGCTGGCCAAACGATAGGCCACACTGCCAGCTATTTCGGGAAACAATTTCAATTGCTGGGTAACATGATCAATAATCTGGGGTTCGGGTTCCCTGGAAAAGAAATAATAATTACATTTAGTGAAAGGGATCCCAATCTTAGTACCACTTTTCATCCTTACTTGGGATTAATGGGACTCTGGCGTCTGACTGAAGAGTAGCGTGTTGCTATGGTCGCTGCAATGGCCAACATTAAAGAATTGTTGCGGGCAATAACGCAACGAGTCCTTACCATGGCATAGTAGGTAAGGACATTTGCTGGACTTTTAACATATTTGCCACCTTTCTGAACTTGGGCATGACGCATCAGCATACGTGTACGTGGTATTCTTACATTCTTCATTCCTAGAAAACCATTGTTGACGCCATGGAAACCCATTTTCTTGCCAATATCACCAATATGAATGCCGGGCAAGGGTTCATGGGTCTCCTCATCACGCACTTGAACATAAAACATGTGTGGACCCTTCGACTTGTTGTCAATATACAATTGTGCCATTACCATACAGTGATTCGAGCTATGGGCCACTGCAACAAGATGCAAAAGTCATTACAAACACTTTTTTCCATTTATAGATCACTTACAGCCGCCTGGCCACCATTTGTAGGAGGAAATCTTTGGAGTGTTTAGCACAAACTCATCTGTCTTGGGATCGTAGTCGGCACGCATTTCCAAACCACGTAAAAAAGTACCATGACCCATTTCAGTTTGGGCGTAGGTGCCGGTTGCCTGGAACTTTTCAATTCGTTGGCCAAACTCCTCGTATTGCTCATCAGTACATTGAGCCTTCAAAGCGTTCACTAGCATCACATACATCACACCAAAGGGGTTACCAGCTGGTACCAAACCCCAAGTCACCTGAGTATCATATAGAGCCCTGGAAAAGACATTTTTATTAAATTCGATCCTTGTATATTATATTTTCACTATTTTTGACTTACGGCCAATAATCATTGCCTCCAGGATTACGCTCCTCTTGTAATTTTCTAAGTTTCTTGGCCAACTCAATGGCCGTTTTTGTTGAATACTCGGATATATCTTCATGCGATTTGTAATATAATTGACCCAATTCATTTAAATCGAAATCCTTTAAAAGATATTCTCCTAAAATAGACATGAAAATTGCTTCGTTAGCATGACTTGCGAAATCCTATTATTATAAACGATTATGCACTGATTATAGTTGCAGGTAATAAGCTAAACAGTTGTTTTTTTTTTAAGATAACAAACTTAATTTTCTTTTGCTATATATTAATGATGGACTCTTGACCGTCTCTCATTTACAAATGTCTTTGCTTCGTGTACTTACGCACGCCACGATTGAATTTGAGTTTCTCTTCGCCTCCAGACCACCAAGCGGCAAACTCTTCGCTGCTGAAACTGGCTGCATTTCGCTCTTTCTGCAGATCGGGATTAACAGTTTTTGGTATAACACTCGACATAATTTAATGAATGAATAGATATTATTTATTAATAATTTGCAACTTGCCTCTCTTGTTGCTCGTTTTCAACTGATACCTCTATGGAAGACGGCCTTAAATTTACCACAAAACGAACGAGGCAAACTTTGCTCTCTTTCCACATTGCAGATAACATATGGTATAAACATATGTACATACATATGTATATACACCATAAGTTGTAAAAGTTTATTTTTATACACATACAAACATATATGTATTTGTTTGTATTTTTATGAAAAAGCTTAACTATTGTTTTATTAGACTCTTGTGGATTCCATTATTGTTTGTGCGTTTTCATGTAAACAAAACTCTCTCAGTTTTTGAGCTTCTTGTTGGATAAAACTGGGCAAAGAAGCTACGATCAGGTCGCTATATCAAAAAGTCGTAATGGGGAACCTTATGCTTTTATATTTTTAATAAGGCAGATAGATATAATACATTTTCAATAAGTTTTTAGATTTATGATTGCTTATTGATATTTCACTTTTCACTTAGTCATTATTGCTCGACAATATGTTTTTATATGTACATATATGTATGTATGTAGGTTTCCGCAGTTTACGACCAAGGTGCATAGGTCTAGATCAAAACGGAGCTTTTTGAAAAGAACTTGTGAGTGTTGGGATAGGTTAAGATTGTTATACCCTTGCAGAGGGTACTATAAAATTGGTCAGATGTTTGTTACGCATAGAAATATACATTTCTGACCCCATAAAGTATATATATTCTTGATCAGCATCAACATCCGAGTCGATTGAGACTTGTCTGTCTGTCCGTCTGTCTGTTTGTTCGCAGCTTTTTGAACTTAAATTTTAAGCTACGTAGTTGAAACTTGGCAGTTAGCTTTCTTAAAGGTGTAGGTAGATCAAGAATGAAAATCGGTCGGATCGGATTACTATATATCCAATATCGGAATAATAGGGTTAAAAATAAATTTTTTTTTTTTCTTTTGGAATATTAATCCAATTTGTACCAAAACACTTCCCACCAAGTTTGACTCAAATCGGATAAATATAACCGCTACAAATCAATAAAACAAATCGTCAACATAATCAATTTACTCCAGCAGCAAAAAATTTTAAAGAAATCTGCCGTACAAACACAAAAGACCCGTGATCAAATCCGGGCGGCACCAAATAAGAAATATATAAAAATATTGTTTTTTTGTTGTTGCATTTAAATTTAATTTGTATCAATACACTATACACCAAGTTTGAACTAAATTGGATAAGCGGTGTGTGAGAAAGACAGAAATATTTGCGTTGTGTTGTTACTCAAAACGAAATTGAAAGAGCGAAATGCAATGGTGGTGTTTTTTCTTCCTGTTTTGTTTTTTTTTTTTTTATTTTGTTGAACATTTATACCAATTATTTTAAAATTTTTGTTTTTAAATTAAATAATAAAACAGTGAAGCTAAAAGGGTATACAAACTTCGGCAAAGCCGAAATTAGCTTCTTTGATATTTAAATGTGAAATGTAAACACACTATTCACTGCTGGCAAAAATTATTTACAATTTTGATTAAATATAAAGCTGTTATTACAATGGAAGTTTAAGACCTTAAGTAATAAACTTAACAAATAAAAAAAATTCAAAATTTATTTCTAGTACATATGTATATTACATTTCAAACATACACACGAATGTAAATTTTTCCCGTCACAGTCACTGTGACTGTTAAATAGCAGCAACCGATGACCGTTGTTAACTTGACAGGCATTAGCAGCCGTCATCTGTTTACACATATGATTTAGTAGGGCTGCCAACTTGGCCATAAACAGCTGTTTTCATTCGGCCGACTGTTGGTCGTATTGTCGCACCATTTGTGCGCTTCAGGCTTATGTTTTGTTTATTTAAAAGCAGTAACTTCGATAAAACTAAACAACTGCTGTACATGATCATTAAACCATCTTCCTAGTCAAGATGCAGCTTATCAATTTTAATATTGGTCTTCTCGGTCATGTGGACAGTGGAAAGACTACATTGGCCCGTGCCCTCAGTTCTATATCAAGCACAGCAGCCTTCGATAAAAACCCACAGTCAATAGAGCGAGGGATAACATTGGATTTGGGCTTTAGTGGTCTCCAAGTAGAATCGCCTTCAAGTCTGCCCAATGTGGAGAAACTACAATTCACCTTTGTAGACTGCCCCGGCCATGCCAGTCTCATTCGTACTATTATAGGAGGTAAAATAAATATTCATTTAACTAGTACAACTAATTAAAACCTTTTTATTTACCTACAAGGTGCTCAGATAATTGATTTAATGCTGCTTGTGGTGGATGCCCAGAAAGGTGTGCAGACCCAGACGGCTGAATGCCTGGTGATAGGAGAACTACTGAAAAAGAAGCTTATCGTGGTGATCAACAAAATTGATGCCTTACCAGAGGAACAAAGAGAAAACAAATTGAGCAAGCTGCAGACTCGCCTAAAGAAAATTTTGACCGGGACTACCTTTGGCCAGGATGTGCCAATATATGTCGTGTCGGCTTTGGAGAAAACTAACATTGATGAACTCCGCACTGGACTCATGAAAGCATACTTTCAACCAAAACGAGATATAGATGCTCCCTTGCTGATGTATGTGGATCATTGCTTTGGTATCAAGGGCCAGGGAACTGTTTGCACTGGAACTATCATACAGGGACAAGTCAAAGTTAATGATGTCGTAGAACTCCCAGCTCTTGGTGAACAGAGAAAGGTAAAGTCCATGCAAATGTTCAGGCAGAATGTTAACAAGGCCTCTATGGGCGACAGGATTGGTCTATGTGTGACCCAATTCAATGCCAAGCTTTTGGAAAGGGGTATTATTGCTCAACCAGGTTATTTAAAACCGGTTTATGCAGTATGTCTGTGGATCAAAACGATTCCTTACTACAAACAAACGATCAAATCCAAGAGCAAACTTCACATCAGCGTTGGACATGACACTGTAATGGCTAATGTAACTCTATTTCAAGACGTGGAGGATACAAGATCTTTCATTTTTGATTTGACAAAAGAGTATGAATTCATCGAAGAGCTAGCACCGGCAGAAGCCACCTCACAGAGTAATGGTTGTTTTGCCCTGCTTCAGTTTGAAAGCCCCGTTCTGACCACTCTTGGAACTACGTTGATTGCCTCAAAATTGGATATGGACTTTCACGGGACAAGTTGTCGATTGGCCTTTTGGGGCGAAATCTCCTGGCAGTCGCACAGCCCTAACTATGTTGGAGAAATGCTACACAAGTTTCGTATATTTAAGCGAAAGCAAAAAGTCGGAGTTATACAGCGAGTGGTCAACTCCAAGGAGTTAATTGTTCAGAATCTCTTCAAGAAGCAAGCTAATCGGGATATGTATGTGGGCAAGCATATCGCCTTATCAACGGGCGAACAAGGTCAGATTGAACGCACCTTTGGCCAAACTTCAAAGGTGTGTATAGTCTTTCAAGAGGAACTGTCTAAAGAAACTCTGGACAGGATAAAGGAAGTACACGTACTCCTAAAGTTCAAGAAATATATATTCAATAAACAAAAAGGAATCATTCAATAGCAATTAAAAAGATTGATTTTGAGTTTCGCGGTAAAGGCTGTTAATTTTAACAGCTTCATTTTGGAGTCTGTTAAGTTAACATTTTGTGATTACTTTCAACACTGTTCACTTTGTAAAATTGGATGCTGGTGGCGTGTTATCAGTTAGTTAACACTGGTCGCCGTGGCAGCGAATACAACAATAACAAACAAAAACAATCCAAGACGACGAGGAGCAGGGAGGATAAATCACCATCATTCATCCACAAATGTACTGGCTACTGTCCCTGCTAATCCTGCTGCTCTATACAACAACCAGCCAACAAATAAACGCGGACTGCAATGAGCTGCTAATGGGACAATTTATGTGCCCGGATCCCTCCAGAAACGATCATATTGATCCCAAAACGCAACAGCTGCGCGGCTGCACAAAGGATAATCGTGCCCGGGTCTGGTGCATAGCGGCCAATGAGATCAACTGCACGGAAACGGGCAACTCGACCTTCACCAGAGAAATGCCCTGCAAGTGGACGTAAGTGAGAAGACGAGAAGGAAAAGAAATAATTTATAACCGTTTATAACTAATTATTCTTTATAGGAATGGCTATCATTTGGACACAACTCTATTGCTATCCGTGTTCCTAGGAATGTTTGGTGTGGATCGCTTTTATCTTGGCTACCCGGGCATTGGTTTGCTCAAATTCTGCACTTTGGGCGGCATGTTCCTGGGTCAACTAATTGATATCATATTGATTGCCCTTCAGGTGGTAGGACCAGCTGATGGCTCCGCCTATGTTATACCATATTATGGCGCTGGCATTCACATAGTGCGCAGCGACAATTCCACATATCGTTTGCCACGTGACGATTGGTGATGGTCGGAGGGACCTGCGACTGGGCGAAAAGGTGGAAACAAACCTATTGTTTGGTGTACAGTAGATAATGTTAAGTCCTTGTTATATCTTAAGTTTGGCTTATGACACAAACACACACAGACACACAAAAGTACATACACAGGAAACACTAAGCAACGACTGCTCCAAGAAAACCAACTCTCAGATTCAAATTTAGTGTTAGATTTTCTCTAGATTGTTAAGTGTAAAGAATTGTTGCCCTAAGTTGCATTGTTTAGTTTTAGATCTGTACTCAAGGTATATAGAACGATGATGAGACGAAGAATATGTAGACAAATTGTTTGCCAATATATATATAAATGAATCGATTTTAAATGCTCTCTCTTCATACGTATAATCTTATAAATAGGCAAATGACTCAATTGGAAAATCCCAAGAGTGGTAAAAAAAACAAAAAAATCTAACCAAAAAAGAAACATTTCTTGGCTATCAGACAAAAAATAATTGGCCACAATTGTACTTTGATCAGTTGAAACATTTTTAGAGATTGGTCAAAAAACAACCGCACCAAGCACGACGTGTCGCGGCGCAGAAATGTGAATCAGCCACAAAAGTTTAATCAACATCAATGGGTATGGGTATCTACATGGGCATGGGCAAGGGGTCTGATCCAGGAAGAAGCGGACAACTGAACGCAGATGATGTCGCACTATCTCTGTGTGTGCACGTGTGTGTGTGTGTGCCTTAGCTGCCTGGCTGGGCCCTTTCATCTGATTGGCATTTCCGAAATAATCAGACTCGCGAGATCGGCCAACAACTGCAACAACAACAGCAAAACTGCAGCGCCAACTTGTTCGATTTTAATTGTATAGCTTTAGCATCGTTGTTGCCCCCAATTCCGTGCCGCTGCCCCTTTCCTCAATCTGCATGCTATGCGGAGAGGTCGCGTGTAATTCAATGCGTTTTAATTAGGCTTTCAATTAAGATCAAGTTTGCATTTTTTATCGCTTATAAAGCAATTGAAACTGTACAGTTTTAGCGCCACAATGAATTTTCTAATTAGATAATAATTTAATTCTAACATAATAATTAATTAAGGCTAAATATATGGAGAAAAATTATTATTCGTTTGTCTGCGTCGGTGGCTATTAAACTTAAAAATTAATACGGTTTTAAAACCACTGACTCTTAAACTGTTACTAGTTAAGTATACGCCTTGTTGTAGTCCGCTAAAAAGTATAATGTGGCTTTTTCCCATGCACTTAATTTGCCAAACAGACAGGCCCCTTTTCTTCCTTTATATTGCTTTTCCGCCATCCCCGTTCCCCTCCTCAGTCCCTGCTGTCATCCTTCCACCCGTTTGTTATGCTTTCAATTAGCCAAGTTGACAATATGTTGGCATTGTTACTATTGTTCCGTGAGAGTCTTGCCGCCTGTGTCAACAACAGATCATTGTCTAGCCAACATTTACCAATTCGTTGGGTATCATTTACACCAGACACGACCCAACCAGACCAGCCTCCTTTAGGGCAAATGAACTTTGTCCAGTTGACACCCATTAGCTAAGAAATTTGAGTAGCATATTTTGCCCAGAGCAGTGCGCATGGAAACCTTATGGAAATTGCCCATATTGACATTGTGACTTGACCGTGCGTATATATAGAGGCCAAAAACTATTTCACAACATTAGACTAAAACGATATTGGGTTAATATTTATCCAGGGATTATATAGATCGGTGCCTGACTCCAGGGTCAGAGATCTAAAAATATAACTAAATACGCAGACAACACATAAATTGGCTAAGCAAACGTAACACATACAGGCACAGTACATATATGTACCTATACGAGCAGCTATTGTGAATAGTAACAAAGTCAAGAAATGCAAATAAATATGGCCAAGTGCAAATATTTGGCCATATCAAAATAGCATCGATATGGCAAACGGCAAGCAAACTAAATTTATATATAGAATCTGGAAACTGTAGACAAGGGCGGGCAACGGCAACGGGCCGTTGTCTGATTCTGCCACTGCCTCTGCGCCAGCCTCTGCCCTCTGCCTGGCTAACTACCAACAATGTTTCGCGTATTTGCCAAGCGCTTTAAAATCTTAGAAGCTTCAACGGCTAATTACGCTCAAGTGGCATGGAAAATTGTGGCCCAATGACGTTCAAGTTTGTTGTTTGCAGCAATCCGGGCAAATATTGTAGCAATTAATTAAGCGCAATTATTGAAAATGAATGAGGTATGCACTGTACGTTATAATTCTTATATTTAAGCAAATCACAGACTGCGTCATGGTTATGGCTCACATGATGGCTGATTGTTTGGGCCACATAAATAAATGTCTTGTGACAAAAAAAAATTATATATATATATATATATATATACACATATATGCAACGGCCTGGGAACCAACTTTAAGTTTAACTGCAAAATTCCACTTCGAACTCGGATTATTCGTGATAGCTGCAATTTTCCATGACTATGCATACAAAAACAAATACAATGAGTGCATAAATCATCTCTCTCTCTCTCACCTACCACCCCCCTGACTTCACCCTCTCGGTCTCACTAGATCTACGTCTCGTTTAGCTTCAACTTCAACTGCTGTTTCAATCTGGCCAAAAGATTTTTCTCAGCTTTTCCAAGCCATCTGCTGGTCTAACTGTGGTCTTGGTCTGATCTGTGGTCGGTCTCTCTAACTCTGTTTGGTTGTTGGTATGTGTGTGTCTCTAAGTAGTGTGGTGTGTATGTGTGTGCAAATGTCAAATGCCTGCCAATTTGATTTGGCCGGGGTTAAGTGTAAATTATCCCAGGGCCTCAGTTTAGTTTAGCTTTATGACTGACTCTGCTAACTATCTACACTTGGTATACATATACATATCTTACTCTCTCTCTCTCTGTCTCTCTCTCTTTCTTTCTGTCTCTATCTATGTATATTCAAAATTGCAATTACATTTGCCAGCTATATAGACGATTTAAAAGCTTAAGTGTTACTATCGCATCTAATACAAATGCCATAGAAAAGATTTGCTAAGTGCAAGTTGATGTTGCTCTTGCTGTTGCCGTTGCCGTTGCCTTTGCCATCGCCTGGTTATGGCTGATTTGAATGCAGTTTTTATTGTGGAACTCGAATTATGAATAGTGACTACTATGCCGACTGCCTACGCTATGTGTGTGGCAAATCTGGTAAATAAACTGTGATTAAATAAGTATTAAAAAGAATTTACTTAAAACAACAAATCAACAAACTTAATTAGTGTCTAGTACGACCAACACATTTCATTAAAAACGTATCTGACATTTATTGATCCTCTAGTTTATTGCACCATGAAAATAGTTTTCATTTTCAAAAGGAATGCCAAAAAGAATAACCATAAACTAAAACAAAATCTTTATTATAAATACAAAATTACAATCTTCGGAATAATTGATTGCAGAAATGCAGTTAATTTTACTATTTAATAAATACAATTCTTTCTAAGTTTTTTATTTCTTTTAGTTAGTTTTGACACACATTACCCAAATGATCCACTCCTTCTATTTCTTTTCACTACTTTTCAGTGTTACAACATAAAATCAATTGGCATAAGAATCAGAAACGCCTAATTTTGACCCGATTATTGCAATTTTTATTGAAATAATCATATAAGTTTTATGAAATCAAAATGATTGAAACTTCCTTTTTTAGATTTAAAGGTTTTCGAATATTTTTTAATGGAATTGGTCCAAAAACTGGCCAAATAATACCAACTTATGTGGATCCTTCTAAAGCTTTAAATTCTTCTTTAAATTTATTAAAGAATTTATTATCAAAATCTGTAGAATTAATTTTTTTAACAATTTTTTCCAAATTTGAATGACGTCACCACATTAGCAATTGTTTAAAATCTATTTGTATTTTTCTTTAATTTTTGAAATGGACGAAAAGATGGCCAACTTAGAGCCTAAAGGACATGGGTCTTTACTTGATTCTTAGAATCGCATGTTTGATTTCGATTAGGAATCTGGAGAACCTGAAATTTTAATCATAAACTTAATTACATAGTTTCTTTTTTCAAAGTCTTATTGTAGTTGTTTACTAGGGAAACAACTATACATACAATTGATATTAAAATGAACCAAATGATAGCCAACTTAGAGCGTAGAAAACTTTGAAGTTGTCCTTAATGTCCTTTAAACTTTGTAAGGCAAGAATTTACACATATTTTCGAATATATTAAAACGTATACTTTGATTTGCTTCTTAGAATCGCATCTTTTAATTGGCATTAAAATCAGGAAAATTATTTTTCCATCTGATTTTAGAATTTTAAAAACAAATAAAAAATGTTTAAATTTACCAAAATCTGGTAGAAGTTTTTTTTTTACAGTTTTAAAAGTTTTACTGTAGTTTTTTACTACGTAAACTCGCAAATTATATTGATGGAGCATTTATTGAATTGAAAGGATATCAGGAAAAGTTTTCAAAGAAGCTTAACTTCAGTCTAGTTCTAAACAATTTTTTTTAAAATACAATATATTTTGTTTTGCTTTTTCTATTGAAAAACGTATTTTTCATCCACTCTTAGGTTTAAGACTAAGTTTTGATTGCTCTAGTTTAGAAAGTTTTAATGTAGATTTTTGCTACGAAAATGTTTTGAAATCGGCTAATAGATGGGGAACTGAAAACCCAAATTTATGATGTGTTTTTGGTACATGAATAGGATATGAAACTTTTTGTTACTAAAGTCATTCGAATACATCATACAGCTCTCATACAAAGATCAAAGAAAATTAAATTTTAAGTTAAAAACTGATTTCCAACTCACATTCTAAAGCTTTAGACTATATAAACAAGTTCTCGCATGAGTCCTAAAACACTTAATTAAAAATAAGAGATTTTGCAAGAGTATACAAACTTCGGGTCAGACTTCAAACTTTCTTTTTTCTTCATATATACCATAAGCAATTGGTCTACAAAGTTTTGCAGTTTAAACTATTTTCTTTTCATTTCCTGTTGTGGGCCTACGTGCCAATTGAATTCTTCTACTATCGCTTAACTAAAAAATTTGCAAAATCTAATCACAAGTCATGTTTACAATTTCATTCATAACTAAGTAGTAGACCAAATAGGAAAAAAACCCAACTAATCGTTACCGATACATACCAGCAGACATTTAAAAAAATTTACATACTTATCGGAGCGAAAAATGTGTTATCAGTAGTATTAGTAAGTAGTCAACTGACATCGTATAAAGTTCAAAGTATTTCCCATGGCATTCCCCGAAACAAGATATCCGAAATGTTAACACATTTTGAAAGAAAAGCAGAAACCATCTAATTGGCAAAAAAGTTCCGGGAATTCGTATAACAAAAGAACGAAAAACGAAAACAAAAAACGCGAATGGTAGATAACATTATTATTATTAGCATGTATAAAGGGTAAATCACCACAGTGCAAAGTGCCAAAAGAGACATGAGGAGTGCAGGAGGTATGGGAGTATTGTTAACAAGGGGTGTTCATTTCGCTTATGGAATGTGGTAACATATTCGTTTGTCATGGGTTTACAATTTCAATTCTTTCTTGCCACTTGCAATTGATAAATGACAATAAACCCCTCCCCTCTTATCACTTACTTGCGCTTACCTTTGCACGTAAATGTTAGTTACCATATTGTTAAGACTTGGTCTAAATCCTTTTGATGATGCTACCAAATATATCACTCTATTAACATCTTGCAGAAAAACCATCTAAAATGAAAATCCCATCTCGTGTTTCGTTGACTGCGCTGCTTTGACTTCGTTTCTGGCCAACGAACTGCGTGTGTGTGCCTGTGTGTGTGTGTGTGTGTGGTTGTTCGTTTCCCAGAGCACTTCGTGGTGTTGCTTTAGCGTTTCAGTTCACTTCAATTCAGTTCTCGTCCAACTGTGCCGGCGAACGGTTCTGCCAAGTGTTCAAGACGCTTGCCAATTTACAAATACAGATACATTTCTCCGTGTTGAGTGCGAGTGAGAGGGCAAGTGGAAAATTGAAACGGAAAAACTTAAAGGAAATTCGCGCGCGCATTTCCAAGTGGCAAACCAAAAAAAAAAAAAAGAGGAAAATATAAAAAGTGTCAAGCTTTGAGTTCGAATTGCTTGCTAGATCATATCTGAGAAAATCATAAAAAAAATATAATTATTATAATAAATTTCACAAAAAAACGTAATTAAAAACCAACAAAAAGTTAACAAATATATAAATTGTTATCACTTGCGCTGGCGTCGTTGTGTATTGTTGTTGTTTTTCGACTTACAAATTTGTTATGATTTGAAAAAAAAAAACTAAACTTTTTTGCATTGTGTTTAGCTACTAAACACAGAAAAACAAAAAAGCAAAAAAAGGCAAATTGGCGCGCAATTTTATTGAATTTGATTTGAGAATTGAGTGCCTTCGTCTCCTGCCTCTGCCCGTCTACCTCTGGCTCTGCCTTGGGGGCCGTGTGCCTCCTGCACATGCATCAAATTGAATCGGAATTGGAATTGAAATCGGAATTGGAATTGCAATCGCAAACAGATTGAACTTTGACGCGCCCTTTTTGGCGACGCAAAGCCTCTGACGTGACCCGTTCAATGTGGCGTATGCGTAATATTTGCAAATGTTGATATTTTAGAAAAATGTTACCACTAAAACTGTTGAACAAATCTACATAATTATGTACATTACATGCATATTTATATATATGTAAAGAGAGTAACCGTACACAACAGCAAAGCAATTGAAAAATGCTATTGATATCGACAACAACAATAAGAAGAACATCAGCTAGAACTACAACTACAACTACAACTAGACGACAATACCACCTTCACCCCCAGTTCCAGCACCAGTTTGTACAGCCGGCTGGCGAGCAGGCAACATGTCAAGCATAATTAATTTTCGATTCTGTTTTTGCTGCCGTTGCTGCTGCCACTGCCGATCTCTTGCCACCTACCGCACCTTCAATAACAACAACAGCTCCTTCTCCACCAACATCATCTTCTCCTCCATGTCGTCGTCGTCGTCATCGAAGCCCGCCCCCGATCTGGAAGTGTAATTATTACAACTACTACGGGTAAACTTTTCCTTGTCTTTACGTTTTCATTCTGATTCTTGATACTATAATTAATCTTTTTACTCTCTCTCAGTGTGTCTCTCCATGACACTTACTCTCATACCCTTCTCTCTCTCTCTGTCTCTTTCTCTGTGTGTATTATAATGTGATAAAACACATTGTTTTCGAGTGTATGAATTTTTTTTGAAATGTTATGGCGAAATAAAAAATTAAGTAGTAACAGATTGAGACCGGGCCGAGTGCTAGAACAATTTATGATTGCAAATAAATGGCACTTGGAAATCAAAAGCAGCAGCTCAAATTACAAATATGCAAACTAAGTAACTACTTACATACAAATACATATATATATATATACCCTAACGTATATATATCTATAGATTTGTCTGTCACAGTTTGTCTTGAGCGTAATTAATAACAAATCAAATTTGCATAGAATTTTGTAAAGCGGAAATTTACAGTTGGAAGCAAAAAAAAAAAAAAGAAATACAACTAAAACTATAGACAATTGAGACGTGAAACAAATATAAATTTTAATTTCTACATTTAAATAAATACCTGTTTAAAAAGACATTAACAAATAAGTGAAAACAGGTGTTGTAAAACTTCTGTAAAAAGTAATTTGATTTGATTTAGTATTGCAAAATTTCTAATATTGCTTTATGTTCCAGTTTCATTTTTATACCCTGTACCCATAGGGTAAAAGGGTATATTAAAGTCGCTAAAATTTTGTCCAAATCGGACAATAAATATCGGAGATATACCTATATGAGTTTTGCACTGAATTGCCAAGGCGACATTGGCTGGCAAGAGTGAGCGAGACAGCATGCGTTTGCTGTTGCTGCATGTTAAAGTGAATTTTGCATGAAATTAATGGCGATTTCGAGGATATTCTATTTTAGTTAATATAACTAGTTGGTACAGGGTATACTCAATGTCGGCTGGGACGACTTGCTTGCTTCATTTTTACTTCTTTTTAAATATTCTCTTATTTTCTAGTTGCTAATTTCAAATTTGCTTTTTATACCCTGTACCCATAGGGTAAAAGGGTATATTAAATTCGCCAAAATGTATGTAACAGGCAGAAGGAAGCGTTTCCGACCCCATAAAGTATATATATTCTTGATCAGCATCACTAGCCGAGTCGATTGAGACATGTCCGTCTGTCCGTCCGTCCGTCCGTCCGTCCGTCCGTCCGTCCGTCTGTCCGTCTGTCCGTCTGTCCGTCCGTATGAACACCTAGATCTCGGAGACTATAAGAGCTAGAGCTACCAAACTTGGTGTGAACATCCGTCTATTGCATAGACAGATCAAGTTTGTTTCAAATTTTTGCCACGCCCACTTCCGCCCCCGGAATTTGGAAAAAACTATAACTAGAGCTGTATGAAAGATATCGTATTTTTATTTGGCACACCTGATTATAGAGCCAAACTGCTTCAGCTGCCCAAATTTAGTCAAAATCGGACAACAAATGTCGGAGATATTCGCATATAAGTTTTGTACTGAAACACTAAGGGCGGCATTAGCTGACAAGAGTGAGCGGGATAGCATGCGTGCTCTGTTGCGGCATGTTAAACTGAATTTTCTTTGAAATTGATGGCGATTTCGATGGTGTTCGACTTTGTTTAATATAACTAGTTGGTACAGGGTATACTCAATGTCGGCAGGGACGACTTGCTTGCTTCATTTTTACATCATTTTGACAAAATTTTTAAATTATAACTTGATTTCTTTTACATCTTTTTACAAACTTTTGATTTAAATTTTTTTTAAGCAAACACTTCAGTAAATACATTTATATTTATTTATATAAACTTCTATACAAAAATCCATTAAATTACAAATTTTATATAAAATTTATCTATCATCTTTATCCTGACTTTGCAAAAGAAAAAAAGTGTTGTAAAAAATATAGCCCCAGAGTAGCTTAAAGTTTTCTAAAATGTTATGGAATTTCAAGATTTATTTATGTGCTGCAACTTTAATTTTCCTCCAACGATTTCCCAATCTTTTATTGTACATAAACTCTTTTTATTTTATTTTTATATATTTACAATTAATTGTTGCAGAAATCATTTTTTATGTGTTAGCACTTAAAATATCATATATTTTTTTAATTTTGAAAGCAAAATTTTTTTTAAACTCTCAAGATTGTTGTACTTTCAATATGAGTACACAAAAACAAATCCATTTTGTTTTTTTATTATCATTTTCATAGATTTTTGTGTAAAAGAAAAATAATTAACAAGTTTTTAGACTAAATGTTAATACTTGTCTAAAAGACAAATATCTTATTTCTTTCAATGTGAAGCTAAAACTTTTAATACCAAATGCCACCTATCAAATCACTAAACGATTTCAAAATATTTTGAAATTATGCATACCCCAATACTATATAATCAGTTAATCAGTTTAGTTATTACCACCTTATCTACGTAAAGTTCAAATTTTCCATCCTTCCTTCGCATACGTCAGTTTGCCCTTTCTATCAGTGTCGATATCATAATATACTAAATTGATTATTTCCAAGCAAATATTGAAACAAATTTTCAATTCAGTTTGATCACAAGTTTAGTTTGTTGTATTATAATTTCAAAAAGAATAAGAAAACAAAATGCTAATCATTTTCCGCATATCCACATTGCCCACATTCGAATTCCATTCCATTGCTTCTGTGGATTTGTTTGCCTTTGGCAACTTAAAGCTAATTGCACGTTTAAATAGAGATTAAAACGATTCAATTTCCAGTGAGTTGTGGAAGTTGAAGTATTGTAAACTCAAATGATTATTCATTGCACAAATAAAAGAAAAATCACACTTTAATTGTCCGGCCAAATGAATCACATTCACAATGACAATTCGCATTCGAAGCAGAGCATATTGTTTAACCAATTAGTAATGAGGTGTCAAATCTAGCAAATCTATATACATATACAGATATATAAATATATGTTTGGGTCTATATCTATATAGAGATAAACTGTAGATAACTGTCACAGTTAAATGTCCAAGGCGATAAATCACGGCAAGTGCAATTGCTGCAACTGCAACAAGCAGTAGCCAGCAGCAACAGCAGCAGCTGCAACTCCAATTCAATTGGCCACTAAAGTAAATTGCTGATAATTTCCTGTATTACTTTACTATAAAAAGTATTATCTAGCTCTTTCTCCTGCAACACACATGCACACACACACACACACAAGTACACTCATTTAGTTGGGGAAACAAAAAATACAAATTACATGTCATGGCCAATGAAGACGACGGCACAAAAAGGAGAAGAGTCACTCGCAAAACAAACAATCAGCAAACTGCAACTGCAACTGCAACACGAGTAATAAAACGAAAGAAATGTTGGTAATAACTGAGCATTGCAGCCACAAAATATCCCTCCCTTCTTGCCACAGGGAACAAAATAAGATAGTTAAAGGGGGGAGAATTGCATGTATCCCCCATTGGCATGTCTGAAATGTGCATAGAAACTGTGCGACATCAGAAGGAGTTGCTTATGGAGTAGGACAAGGAGATGCAGAAGGAGAAGGAGTAAGAAAGTGTAGCCTAGCTCGGCATATAGACATTTGGACAGAGTCAGAGTCAGATGGACAGTAGAGACTGGGGGACAGGCCTTTACTCTATACAGCCTAGGTGTCGCTTTTTTTCTCTTGCTGTTTGTTGTTGTTGTTACTGTTGTTGTTGTTACTGTTGTTGTTTGTTGTTCGCTTTATAATAAAAATGCAACCATACCAGTTTTGCCAACACACACACGACGGGGCCAACTCGTTTGCCCCTTGCATCTCCTCCCATCAATCGTAGCCCCAAGACGAACGAGGCGAAACTGAGTGAGCCGCCAACTGCAACTGTAACTATAAGTAAAACTGCATGTGAATTTAGTTGTTGTTGTTGCTGTTGCAGTTGTTGTTGATGTCCACCCCACATACCCTTGAAGAGGAGTTGAAACAAGTCAAAGCCCAAGAAACTGTGAAATATGTTTGGCAAAAGGGATTAACAAAGTTAAAGCAATCATTATATATGTGTATGTGTATATATACGCACTGATCTGCAAGGAGAAAAATATACTGCTATTCCATGCAATTAAAAAAGTACCTAAATTGTATATACAAACCAGCAATTTTCTAAGTTAATCTTAATTTAAAATATATTAAATAGCATGAAGTTAAAGGAGAAGTTATGAAGGACGAACTTTAAACTTACAAAAAACAATATGAATAAGCAACTTGTAAATGAATCATAATTAACTAAAACTTAAAACTTAGTTTGAAATTGGACTAAAGGATAAATAAAAGACAAATTAACTATTTACTAAACATAATTAAAATATTTGCAATATTGCATTTTAAATATTGCAAAAGTTTCGCAAATTGCGAAAAGAAAATGCTAAATAATTTCAAGTCTGATAATTGAGTACATATGTATGTATGTAGGTATTGAAATTATATAGAGGATCTAAACTTATCTTTCTAAGTTTATGATATGAATATGATATATAATGTTGAATATATTCAACTAAATCCTTAACTTAATTGTCTTTAGTGTACTGCACTGAATTAGTTCTAGGTAAAACCGCGAAATGCAGAATTTAGTTACTTTATTAGAGCATTTACTTGACGCCTTAAGGCAGTTAAATCTTTGCCATTCTTTCCCATCCGTGTCACTTTGTTTTTTGTTGTCGTTGTTTTTGTGGGTCTACTTGTGTCTAGTATGTCTATGTATGTACATACATACATACATGCAACGAGTATATTGCTCGGCGGGCACACGCACCTGTCCAAGCATAGAGCCAGGCGGTCTGTGGTCCGTGGTTGGACCTTTATGCTATTCTCCTCCTGATCTACACCGCACAATTGGCAATTGGCTGAAAAATGCAGGTGTTTTGTTTGTTTGTTTGTTTCTTGGCTTGCTGGTCTCCATTCCAACTCCTCCACTGCAATTTCTGTGCAATTTCTGTCGCTTTTGTCTCATGTTGTCCGATGATTTCTCTTCGTTTTTTGTTTTCATTATTATTTTTTTCTCTCTCTCTCTCTCTCTCTCTCTCTCTCCCTCTGTCTGTGTGTTGTGGTGCTCCGCTTTGGCTCTACATTTTGTGGCATGGCCTGCATAATAATAATCCGGCAATTAAAATATGATCGCATAATAACTCGACACTCGTGTGTCTTCCTATGATTTATGGCCCAAGTTTTTGCTTGGCTTGGACTCTCTGTCTCTGTCTCTTTTATTTATAGACACTCTCGGGGGTAATTGTGTTGTTGTTATTATTGTTGTTGTAGCGACTACTTTTTTTACGCATACTTTTGCATTCGCTTAAAGGTAAATTGCTGTCGCCAAGCCAAGCCAAGTCAAGACCAGAGACCAGAGACACCGGGCCGGCTTGGCTCGTTTCGTTTTGGCAAACTAGCAAACAAAAAAAAAAACCCCAACCAGCCAAAAATGACAGCAAAAACAAAAAAGAAAAAAAAAGAATCATTTGATACGCTCTCGCCCTGTCGCCCCCTCTCTTTTTCACCGACTCTTGCTCCGTCTCCGTCTCTGGAGTGGAGCAGGCAGCGGCGACGCCAACGCCAACGTCAACGACGACGGCGACTGTTGCTTCTAATAAATTATTTTAAATGCTGACCACAAAAACTGAACTGAAGTTTAAGTGTAACCCAATAGCCCGGGCCTGCTTAATTGCCTGCGTGGGATGTGGGGCTCTTGGTTCTCTTGGGTTTGCTTTGGATTGGATTGGATTTGGCCGAGCTGCAGCTGGGCAGTGCCCTGAGTCCAAAGTCTTTTCCTTTTTTTTTAGTTTAGTTTTTTTTTTTTGTCTTTTTATTTCATTTTGTGTTTGTTGTGGCTTGAAGAGTGTTTGGAGAGCTTGACACGCATTTTAGGGGGTAGTTTCTCTGTTTGACTCTATTCCGTTTTGTTCCTTACATACACTCATACATATGTACAATGACGTCAACTTTTGTGTCGCCATATGTCGAGTTTTCACTATGTGCCGCCTCTCCAGCCAGCAGCCAACTTACTCTACTTTATAGACACTGAGACATGGACAAAGGCCATGCGTCATCGCCATCGGCAACGCAGGTTGATGGCAGCGGCCGAGGCAGAAGCAGAAGCAGAGACAGAGGCGGCGTCTGCGATGTCTGGCAATTGCAATTTCACCAGCCCCCCACTAACAGCAGCGACGTCTGCGTCACCCTAGATACACTCACTTACTACTTAAGTGTATGCGTGTGTGTGACTGTTTGATAATTTCGCAATGGCACGCAAAATACAATAACAATAAGCCAAGCCAGCCAGCCAGCCAGCCAATTTACCTATACTACACAACGTACTCTTTTATGTTTACAATCAAACAAACTAATTAATATTTACCCACAAGCAAACGGCAATGCCAATGAAAATTCCTCTGATAACACATAAAAATAGACCAGATCCAGTGTACCCGGACCCCAGACTGTGCCAGACTAAGCGGCGTGCGATCTAAAGAGAAAGAGAAACCTAGCAGAGAAAGAGCGAAACAGAGAGAGAGAGAGAGAGAGAGAGAGAGTGAAATAGAGATATCAACTTGGCCAAATAATGAAAATAGTTAGAACTGTAAAATGTGTTGACATTTTCTAAGGTACAAAGCCTAGCAGAGTTTCATTCTGTAATGAAATTGACACAAATATTGTAGGCATATATAAACAGTTGGAAAGTCACACAGTTAATCATTGCAAATGAAATCATTGTAGTAGTAGTAAATTTTTTATATGTATGTTGTAAATTTATAGACAAAAGCTAAAAGTGTCCTCCATAACTGTTTCTTTAACAATTTCTTAACAAGAATTTCACTTGTAAGTAAAAAGTTTTTAGGTGATTTTAATAAGCAATGAATTCCACAAAATTTATGGTGCCAAAATGTAAATAAAAAGAATTCAAGATTATTTTTGAAATCAAATTGTGAAATTAATTGGTTACTCATCCTCTCTGACAATTACTTAACACTTGTTCCAAGTGCTCATTAATCTCCCTCTCAGGGTTAACAAAGAGTTCATCCTAATTGAATTAAAGTTCACAAAGTTGTGATTAAATGAGCATTTAGTTTAGTAATTTAACTAACTATATTAGTATAATTATGAAATTAAGAACTTAATCAAGAAGACTTAAGTACCCCCTCTTGAAACAAAATACGAACAGAAAATTCTTTTTTGCTTTATTCATTCTGTTTGGGAATTGCTAATACGCCGTGTTGTGCCACAGTGTGTGTGCACAGTTATTTACTGACTGCAAATGCAACAATTTACTCAATGCAGCCAGACAAAATGGCGGCAACATATACAATACACATACACACACACACACACAAATACACAGAGAGGGAAAATTGTAGCAAATTCTCTGCCTCTTATCCATTCTGACTGCATTTTGTGCGTGCCATTTAACTTGACAAGCTCATTTGTTGCCACAGCAACAACAACAACGAGTAGAAAAACAACATCAATTCATATGCCAAGCATGGAAAAACAAATAAACAATTGTTTACAACATTTATTTATCTATGTTTCATACTAAAGTGTTCTTATTGCCTCGGCAGGCGGTCGAGTTTTGAGTTTCAATTCAAAGTTCTGAAGTCTGACAATGTCAGCCACGCCGCCACATTTGGCATGGCAAGGAAAACAAACAAACGAATAAACAAATTGCAAATGGAAAATGGAAATGACAGAGGGAAAAATAGTTCATATAAAAAATATGTCCAAATACGACAGCGTGATAACGTTAAACATAATGTATATACATATACATATACTGATATTTATATATATTTATGTATGTATATGCCTTTATTTCCAAGTGACAAAGTCCATTCTCATATTTACTTAGGTGTTGAAAAATCATCAAACAAAATATTTTTGATTTCTTATTCTCTTTGTGCAAAAAACGGGTATTCACATTTTAGCTAAAAGTTTGCCAAACAAAAAAAATGTTATATATGTATACATATTTGAAAAATCTCATTTATATAGTAATAAAAGTTACCAAATTACAGCCAAATTTGACTACATCTGATATATTTGTAAATGCCTCAGTTATGGTAACTTTATAACTTGTTTATTTTTACCACAAGCATTTTCAAGTACTCCACAAACAAATTTAATCAAAGTTGTTTCATTAAAATAAATAATACAAGCATACAAAAGTCGTATATTACAATAGTTTTGGGGTTCAAACGAAATTAGTTCGGTCCTCTGTTTCTATGTAAATATTACTACAAATGTGCATTTATGTATTATTTATGCAAAAAAACAAAATATATATATATATATATTTCGATGAAAACTTAAAATAAAATTGCCATAAAAATGGAAGCAAAGCAAGAACAACATTTTATTGTGATAATCATATGTTAATTTCAAATCAACGACCCAGTCCATAGTCTCATAAACACACTAATTTATGTCTGTCTCTGTCGAAATACGACTGAGAGAGAGATGAAAAAAGGCCTAAACAATCGATAAAGGAAAAGTCGAGAAAAGTCATAAGAAAAGCTTAAACAAATTTGATTTTAAAGCAGAGAAAATACAAAAATGAAAGACCAATTTGACCGACTTTACTTAGTTTTTTTTATATATATATATGTACATATGTATATAAATTGAACTTTAGTAAAGTAAAGTAAAGTTTCTTCAACTTTTAAAATTGAAAGACTTTGCCACTTCTATTTGGGGCAGCAGCACGACCATTTGCTGCCTTCAATGTGGGTTGTAAATTAATTAACACTTTGCTACGAGAAAAAAAACTAATGAAAAATAATACAAAAAAATCAGAGTTTGCAGTAAATAAAGAATATTTGAGCTCTAGTTCCATTTTGACAGCATATATATCAACTAAAGTTAATTAAAGTTGGCAGTATTAGTTTAGAAAAGATTACAGTTTGCTTTATGAAACAAACTAATAGATTGAGTTTTTAAGTAGTTACTATATAAAGTAGAGAATATTATTATTTATTTATTTATTTTTGCAAGACAGAATTCATTTTAAAATAACAATGCAAAAGCTAAAGCGTCTAATAAATTTTAATATTTTAGTTAAAGTAAAGTAAATATATTAAATAAATTGCCCAATTGTGGTAAGCATATATTAAATTTGACTAATATATTGGAAGAGCTATAAAATTAAATCTTTTCCAATTTATATATATCATTTGACGGAATAGTTCTCCTTTCAATATAAAGTTAATAGCACTTTCATCTCTGGCTACGATAATCATATACAGATTACTATAGATATACTATATATGTATATACTCCTCTTTTTCCTCTTTGCAAACGCTTTGAAAAAAAACCAAAGACAAGACAACTTTCGAACTAGTTTAATTTCTTATTTAGTTGCAATCCATTGACTTAAACTTTTTCCTTCAGATGACCATAAATGTGTGTAGAAGATGTCATACAGTTGTTAACCATTAACACACTTTTTTGGCCTTAAATGATCTCTGAGATTCGATTACAGAACGAAAGACTCTGGCAACGAACCATAAATGCCACAGCGAATTGAAAACGGAAATTGACAAACTGAATCATGTCTGAAAAATGTTTCAAAATCAGTCATATTTATTATTATTATTATTTTTTTGTTGGTTTTTTTTTTGTTTTTATAACCATATCCAATTTCAAGCGTGTGTCTGGCGCCCCATAATCGGGCCCCCTTTCCTCTACATCCATCTAACCATTCACCTGTCCATTGTCCATCCACCTGTCCGGCCATTCCATTCCATTTCGTATATTGTTTTGTATATCAAAAAATATGCAAACAATTCGCATTTGCGTGTTAATCAATAAATTTGACTGTGAAAACCATTTTGATTGTTGAATAATATACCCCGAACCAAGTCAAAAAAAAAAAAAAACAAATCGACGTCATATATAGACAGTTAAAAAAACAACAACAATAAATATAGTAAACTTGTTTTTCTCTCTTTCTTTTCGATACACTTTAAGTGAGTGATTTAGTTAGGACTTGATGTTTGTAAATAAAGAAGGAAAGAAGAAAGTGTAAAAAATAAAATCGAATCCTAATAAACTATTCTTGATTAAGATTCATTAAAGGTTTCTCATAATTCTTTTAGTTCTAGCTACATAGATCTCATAGAATCAAGATTCCACCTAAATCAAATTAGATTAAGATTCATTATAGACTACTTTTAATTCCACTTAGATCATTTAGATTCTATTAAAAGGATCACTTGAAAGTTTCAAATGAATGAAAGTCTTAAGTGATCCTTTTCATAGAATCTTAAAGATCTAGGTGGTCTTTCAAGGTCTACTTTCAAGTTGAAAGTAGAGATAAGTAACTTAGTGTATTAATAATATCATCTTGATAATCAATAACATTTTTCAAACTCTAATAAACGATAAACCTTTTTAAGTTTTTCTTAACCAAGCCTTATTTAGTTGTATGATATAAGAACTATGTATATCAATTTTATTTTAGATCAGATTACTATTATGTTAAGAGAAATTTTATACCTATCTCATATCGATTGAAATGGAAGAAGTTTGCAGAATAATATTTCACTATTAACATATAATATAAAAATAATAATCATTTCCTCAATTTTGATTGCCATTGATTTGGTTAAGCGACTTTGAACTCTGAACTCGTACCAAATTCCGCAAGAGTATTAAAAATTCGTTACAGTTTATTATTTTTCACATCTAATCCATGGGTTGCGTTTGCTGTAGTTGTTGTTGTTGTTGTTTATTGCCAAATAAATATCGGTAGTAAATTGTTGCCAGCCAAAAAAAAAAAAAAAAAAGGTTTCTATGGAAATGTTTAAGCACACATTTTTGTGCATATTTTAAAAGAGAGGAGCCACAAAGCTACTTTTTTGTATTAGTTATTTTTCTGTGTGTTTTGTTTTCTTTTGTGCATTGTCATTAAACAAATGTGCCAGAAGCAGCAACATCATCAACATCGACAACATCAGCAGCAACACCACCAACAACACAATTTCAAATTCGGGTTTGGCACGTCACACGCTGGAATTCCCATATATATGTATATAGACTTGTATTGTCTCTAAACGAAAGAAGAAAAAAAAAATCACAAAATTGTTTACAGCTATACAGTGTGAGAGGGAGTGAGAGGCATTTAGGGGAACAGAGACGGGGCTCATCTTCATATCAAACCGGATTCAATATCAATATACACGAAGAAAAAAAAAATATTTGTATCTGTTTTTTGTACCCTTTTTTGATTAACTTTCGCCTAAATAATTGCACAATTAAAAATGTTGGCTATATCTACAATATATATGTATGTATATATCCATTGTCTGATCTAAAAAAAAACTATACACACACACACACACTGATACACAGTACACTCACTTGATATGTGAACTCAGAACTCTGTCTGTGTATTCAATTAATTGGCTTTGCTGCATCTATTTTTAGATTTTGCGGTAAATTTGCTAATAATACTCAAATTTCAACCAGCATAAACACAAAATAAAAAAAAAAAATGTTATTAATAATAAAAATTCATATTCAAATATATATAAAAATAATTAAGAATGTGTAGGCTAAATTGTTGAAAATTCTAAATTAGAAGCCGCAACAACAACAATAACAGGCAAACTCAATCAGTTGATCTTAAGCTTAAATGGCCAAAAAGAGTTTCAAATCAGAGATTCAAAGAGATTCAGCACAGATGACTAACACACAAAAACAAAGCAAACAATTGACCCAAAAAGGCCAGCAAAAATGGAACTTAAAAAGCGATCAAATAAAAATGATATTAAATATTATTAGTCATGAATTTGTTAATGATTTCGTAGGAAATTTAAAACAATGCCTTTTTAAGTGCTACATTTTTATTATTTCCAAACCTTTTTTGAACGTATTTTAGAGGATTTGTTAAAAGTTCTTTAAGCCGAGCAAAGAATTTAATTTGAGGATGAGAAATTTTGTAATCCTTTTGAATATGCTTTTACTTAAAATCTTAATAGTCATATATTAATAGTGAATTCCTTAAAGAACAGGAAATTAAATGTCATATATAGTTGTATTTAGTTCGTCATAAGTAAATAGTTGTTAAGCAAATCATATCGAATAATTCAACGATTCTCCTGTTCAAAGAGTTTTAAGAGTAAATCGAAAACCATTCCGAATCCTTTTTTACAATTGTTGTTCTCGTTTATCGAGTGAAATGTAATTCGTTTTACTTTAAGATGCTAAGTTCGAAAAGTTTTCAGTTCTTCTTTTGCATCAGATTCCTAATGCAACAAATTTATTCAGAATCGAAAGCCAAAACAAGACTGATAATTTAAGTTTTGAATTTTCTATTTGTAGTCATTTCTGTCATAAACTATTAACATAAAATCAAAATAAGTTAAAGTTTTACTAAGAAACTGATAAGATTTTGAATCGAAATCGTAGTTTTAAGTATTTATCATCTCTTTTAATTGAAAGAATCGAATGCAGAATCTATGACTCTGCTTAGTTTTAGCAGTTAAAGAGAGTTAAAGTATCTTTGAAACTAATAGTTCATTTGAATGAAACAAATAGTTTATATGAATGTCTGAAAAATGGTTAAGGCTATGATGAATTTATCTTTACAGACCAAAATGTCTTAGCTATTTTTTTAATCCTGTAATTGTTCTTCAATTTTACTTCTTTTCCTTAAACTTTAAATAATTAATCGCTTTGTTAGGTGCTTACTGGAACTCTAATTTAGAATACAAAATATCTAAGCAATTCATTCTCATATATCACAATTTATTTTGTATTATATATATACATATAAACGTTTATTTAATATTTTTTATTTAATTTTTTTTTTTTTGTTTTTTTTGGTTCAGTAACATTAATCTTAATATTCTCATTTAATTGTCATACATAAAATGAAGGCATTTGTTTGAGTTTATATGTATATAAGTATATCTACAACTTAATTTCAAGCTGTTAACGATTATTATATTTTAGTATGGCATTTCTATACAATTTGCAACATTCATGCCTAATTTATAGTCCAAGTTTAATAACTTTCACAATTGGGTATTATAGACACATTTGATTCCGAAACCGTAACGTGTATTCATTGTGCAAGATGCGTGACTTTTATGATGCACTTACTCTATGGATAATATATTCCATCTCACAATATGAACACAATGGAACAATATTGTATATGTGTATGTATATATGTATGTATATAGTTCTTAGCTCACATCCTCCTGACGGCAGCGGCAGCAGCAAATGGGATTTTAATAGCTGGCCTTTTGTTTCGTTTATTGATCCATTTATTGGGTGTGCGAGTAAGGGTGTGTGTGTGCGTGCGTGTGTGTGTTTGTGTGTGGCCCATATGAGGGACAGAGTCTTGATGGTTGATGCCTCATCTCAATTCACATCTTATTCCTGGCTGCTCTTGGGCTGGTCTGGTCTGGTTTAACCTGGGCAGGGCTGGGCTGGGCTGGGCTCGAGTGTCGAAGCTGAAGACAGCTAATGGCAATGCTAGTTGTATATACTTATATATATGTATATATGTATATCTTTGTTTACTTATGTATCTTGTATCTTTATTATGTCGATCAGTTGCAGTTTTTGCTTTTCTCTCTATCTTCGTTTCTGTCTTACATGCTCATTATGTCAAGTTGTCATGTGGTTTCTGTTGTCTTCATCTCAAATTGTTGGCAATAAATGTCTGTTTTGGGCCTGTTTGAAACTTGACTTGAGTATATGCAAAATAGATTGAAATTGTGTGGTGAATTCGTTTGGCGCCATTTTTCCAAGATTACATACAACTGATCTTTGACAAGAGTTCCTCTCGCTCAATCTCTCTGTTAATTGAATTAGGCCCAGGCTAGTATGAGACAGGGCCAATAGTAAAGTCGTCAACCTGTATGTGTGTGTGTGTGTGTGTAGATAATTGGCAACACCGGTGCCGCCTGCCGCCTGGCCTAATGGGCAAGATTTTTAAGTGGAATTCGCTTTGTGGTGATGGCCAGTGTGTGATAAGGCCGGCCGGCTAAAAGGGACTACTCCCTTTGACTACCTAGCAAAGCTCTATGGCTCTATGCCCATGTCTAGACAGTGTCTGCATGCCATGCGTAACCCTTTTGGTTAAGGCATAACCAATTTGTTTCAGTTGCAGTTGCAGTTGCAGTTTTGCTCCCTGCCAACCCCCTGTTGGGCCGCTCGGACTGGGCTGGTCTCTTGCCTCTTATCCCTTAACATTATTTCTTTAGTAGCTATACCAACGCCTTAATTGCTCGTTGACGCCAGCCATGTCGGCATTAGAATCGAAATCGTAGTCGCAAGTCTGGTCAGGCGCTAACCCTATAATCAATGACCGAGGGCCGCCAGCGATTTTAATTGGCACGACATCGTCAACGCCTTGGGGGGCGGCCAATTATATGTATAATACACACACACTCACACACACCTACTTGTACTTAGATTCTAAGCATTTTGGTATATAACAACTAGTCTTGGCTATTTATAGATAGATATGTACATACTTACATATTATAGCCACCTTCCAAAGCCCACTTCTGACATGACAATTTCATCTCATCATCATCATGATTGCCTTTGCCTTTTCCATTGCCATTGCCATCGTATCCCCCCACTCGAACGAACATTAACCCAAACCCCAACGCACAACTTTTTAGAAAATTGCGCACACATGTGGCACGACCGACCACCACACGATAAGCATGTTGGGCTTGAGAACCCAACTTAAGAAACTATATATACATACACACAACTATCGTGCCTATTCATATTCACGCACTCGGACTCGCACTTCAATTTCAATATCAGTCTTTCAACAACAATCTAATAAAACCATTGAAATTTACGTGGTTGATACAGAATTACATAAATACAAACATCTACACATATGTATGTATATATGAATACTTATATAGTTGGCTTTGATTAGTTTTGAAAGTCAGAGGAAACTCCGTTGACATTGAAAACAAAACAGAAACATTATGGCGAAATTTTTATTTTGGGCTAATCAATGGAAGTTTTTGTGAATATTTTATACTTAAGCATTTGTGTGTAAACTAACCATGGACAACTAAATACATTAAGATTTTTCTCAACCTCAATAAGACCCAAAAGTATCTATGTATATATATGTTAACTAGTAAACAATTCAATAGATACAAGACTTAAGTTCATTGGTTATCCTTAGATTGCCTCTTGGAATGGTCTTTTTCCCTTCCCCAATATGGAGTCCACATGGATCGAATTTGGTATTCAAGTTTTATAGGAGAATGGTAGAAGCTTTTACTAAATCTGAAATATTATACATATGTATGTTCAATACAATGATTTGTTTTCAAAATAAAATATCCTTTTCTACTACTAAGAAATCAAATGCTTTAAGACCCAAAAAGTTTATTAAAGTTTATTTGTAACATGAGCAAAAGAATTTTTATTATTACACATTTTTTTTAAATATTTTTTTCGGCATTATTTAGTTCACTGACCCCTTAGCTTCTATAATTAGCTTTACTTTCTGCCTTCAAAATCTGATATCTCAGATTTTTGGCGGGATTCGTTTCATAATAACTGATATAAGTATATAATTATATATAATTGTTAATTATATAATGCTTATTTAATATCAATTTTAAATTTCACCTCTGTTTCAAATACTTAACCGAAATCAATTTTAAGTTTCAAGTCATAACCAAATTACTTTTGACATTTTAAAATAAAAGTACAATTTGATATAATTTTATCCTTTTAAAAGACCAATTTTAATTTAAAGTAAAGCAAAGATCAATTTAAACTAATTTAAGTTGATACAAATATCTAAAATAGATTAATTTTAATTCAAATATATAATGAATCGTTCTGAAGTATTTTAAAATAGACCAAAACTTTCAATATACGCATTTAATTAATCGCTTATACGTAATCTAAAGTATCAAAGAAATCTACATTTAATATAAAAAATCATCAATAACTTACAAATTTTATTCAAGTCTAATACATCTTTAAGGTTAATTTAAATTAAAAGTATGGCAGTTGACACTATTAAATATTTTAAAATTAATAAAAAAATTTAGCAAGTTACATGACACAAATATTGATAGCTGTCAACAGTCAAAATAAATTTAAATTATCAAACTAAATTTGACATTTTATTATCAAGAATTTTACAATTAATCAACATTATTTAGATTCGTTTATGATAAAAATTCTCAGCTTTAATTTAAACTTTCAATTTTAAGCAATACCTTTAATTTAGCTTGCATCATAAAAAATCATTTATTTGATTTCAATTTTTTAATACATTTACACAATTTAATTTTACATTTTATTTGGCAGTGTAATATTGTTTAATTTGAAGTAATTTCTTTTAAACAGGCAATAAATTTAATTTTCAACATTTCCTGTTTTCATTATGTTGAAATTTTCTCTTTGTTTTTCCCCCGCATTTTCACCGAGAGTTTAAATTTCTGTTTTTGCGTTTTTCTTTTGTTAATTCTATAAATAACAAAAGATTTTCATTGTCCTTGTCAACTGTTGCCACAGCTGACTACTTCCATTGACAAATTGCAACTATAATCAACAATAATACATACTTGCCACCAAAGGCAACACCTCCCTCTACCCATTCCTCCCCCCACTTGCTATGATTAACTCTCAGTTGCCATGCATTTTGTTTGTGTTTTGGTGCTTATCATTTGAGTGCAGAAATCATTAATAGGTATACATATATAATGTATATATAATTATATATTATTTAAAGTATATATTTCTCTCTCTCAAACTGATAACGTGCAGTTTTTTTTTGTTTTTTGTGTGACAATCTTTTGTTGTTATTGTTTTATTGGCTGTCGGTTATAACATTGTTAGGTCAAGTACCGCACATTTTGGTGTGTGTGTGTGTGTGTGACAATCTGAGATTTAGTCAGTCAGTCAGACAGTCGTTTGAGTGCATAGCCAGACCGAAACTCGAAAAACCAATGCACCTCTTATTAGGGTGTGTCCAGGTGGCATTCAGTCAGAGAGTGTGAGATACACAGGTACATTTTTGTATCTAGATACAAGGTGAGACCTCTAATATAATGCGTATCCGCATTGGTTTTCTCTAGCCGGCAAATCTTGGCGCCACTTTGAAGGTAGAAATCAATAAACGAATAACATAGACAACAAACGATAGAAAACAAATCAAAAGAGGGGGAAAAAAAATAAAAAAAAAAAATATTAAAAAACTACAAAACATTGGCAAATTTTTATTTTTGATTTCTTAAGCAAATAATAAAAAATTATGCCGAACTACAGCAACAACAAAATCCAACAAAAAAAAAAAATAAAATTAATTATAAGTCAAACAAGCATTACAATAATATTTCTCTTTGCCTGGCGCCAGTCGACAAAAAATCATTAACATTTTTATGACCCAAACATAGAACAAAGAACACCTTGTTGTTACCTGTACACATACACACTCGATCATAATGTGTGTGTGTGTGTGTGCGAAGACCTTTCAGTTAAATTCGCAGAAATTTTTTAGGTAAAAGTCATAAAACTTCAAAAACATAACCGAAATGCGGATATCTTGATGTTGATCTAGGCAAGTGCAAAGATCAAAAATTTCGTCAAGAAGAATCACTAGCCAAATACTCTTAGGTCGGTTTGCACTTCACAACTTAGACCGACCCGTCCCGTCTCACCTCATATCGAGGAGCACTTTTGTCGATTTTAAACAATAATTTGCAACACCTGCAAAATTTCTAAACAATATTCTATTTTGACTTTTGCACATCTATTTTTAAAACTAACCGGCTTGATCTTTTTTAATTTTAAATCATATATATATGTATATTTCTTTTTCTTTTTCCAGCCATCTATTTCAAGAGCAAGAACAACAATAACCACAACAACAACAACAAGAACAACTCGCGTCCGAATTATAAGAGAAAACAATTAAGAAAAACGTAAATTCAAGTGAAATATTGATGCAGATTTTCAAGGAACTGAAACTACGCCATCATCTACATCATCATCCGTACGAAATATTGAAAATGTGTTGCAAATCAAGTGGCGCCAAGTGGAAGAAATGGGCCACAGCTACGGGCATTCAAAGAGATCAGCATCACTATATAATTATAACACTAATCCTCCTGGTCATCGTGCAAATGCAGGTGGTTAGTGCCGGTGTGGGAGATGGTCTAATGGGTAAGTCGAGACAATACAATAAAAAAATGTTATTTACATTTACCAATCAATATTGATATATTACTTTGATCTGACTATATAGACATATGAATCATAATTTTACGACTTGCAGTTTCATAAAAACACAAAATAATAATAAAAACAAATCTTTTATAGTTATTTCCATAGAATTTTGTCTTAAATGTGAGTCAGAGTTAGAGTGCTGTCACCTGACATTGACATGATTGACTTTCAATAGTTTTAGTTACTTGGTTAATTACTAGCAAATACTTAAGTACTGGCAGTCCCGTCGTCGTCTGTTGTTAGGCGCACGCCTAGAACATCTAGCAACACATTCCATAACACACGTGCCGCGTCTCGCCTCTATTACCATTCTCATTCCCATTCCCAGTTGCCATACCCCTCTCACACATTCTCCAATCGAGTCGTCTCCGTCTACGTCTCGGATGCTGGCGCTTAATCTGCGATTGTGATTAATCAGTCGACACCGTCGTCGCCGCCAGCTGGCCCAACTTCCCCGCATCCAACATCCCCTGCCTTGCCAATCCAATCCGGGAACGGCTACTGACTCTGAACATATTCAATCTCTTTTTTTTTATTTATTTATTTTTTTTTTGATAGATTTTTTGCTGTATTTTTTTTTTTTTTTTTTTTGCTAAACACATTGATTGGGTTTTTACGACCAAGACGACGATTGTGTTAAATAAAATAACGCATAAATTAGATATATTGCAATTCCGATATCGGGTTACTTGAACAAAGTTCATTAAAACCGAAATGAAAAAAAGAAAAAATATAAACAGCAAAAGATTGAAGTTGAAACAAAAAAAGAGAAAGGTATATAGAAAGTCCAAAAAAAAAAAAACAAAAACAAAATGAATTTCCACTTGATTTGTTTATGAATGGCATTATGGTGGCAGCTACCAACAAAAAAAAAAAAAAAAAACCAAAAACAAAATGCAGAAGAAAGGAGTATACAAAACAAAGGTATGGGGCCACAGCAGGATACTTTCGCATAACAGGAAAGGCCACAGGGTTACCATTATCAACTGCATCAACATAATCTTCAAAGGTTTCCTCTCTCTACCACCAACGGACATTCATACCTATAGATACAGAAACATACATACATATATACAGAACAAACAAGCAACCAAATTATACAAATTGAGAGAGATGAAGCAGCGGCAGGAGAAAGATCACGATGAATGAGAAGAAGAATCATGATAATGTCGAATAAAACTGAGCCCCCAAAAAGCCGCCCACAGAGACGTGAAGCAGACCAAAAGGAGGTAGCATTCTCATTTCTGCAATCACCAGTACACTGAAAGAAATGCAAGTTATATAAAATTATACTGATGGGCAAGGCACAGTGCAACATCTAGTTAATAGACTTAACAAAGTCAGTATTAGTTGAAAGATTTAATATTTGCAATTTATTTTTTAAATATATATTTTTATCCTATTCAACTTAGCAGAAAATCAAATGATAATAATCCTTTCAACTTTAATTTTCAAAAAAAAAAAAAAATAGTTTTAAATTGTGTTTAATTTATTCAGAAAAAAAGATTAATTTTAGTTTTAATTTTGAAAAATCAATATAATCATTACCATTCAAACTGTTGAGACTTTAACTTTATTCAGTAAGAACTCAAAAACAAAAAACCTTCTAATTATACAGTCGAAATTCCCTTACTTCGTTATATAGAATTTATGATATGTACCTACATATATGAACATACATACATACATATATACTCTGAATAGAATTGTTTCGAAAGAGAAAACTGTATCTTTCTAATTTATTCATTCTACGAAGAGCTTCACTTAATAGAAGTCAACAATAGGAAAATTTCGACTGTTTTTTTCCCCCAAATACAATTATTCAACTTAACTGTGCAATCTCCTTATTCTCAATAATTAGAACTTGCTACTGTATTTCTCTCAGTGTCTATTTGGGGAGGAGAATGGGGCATATTTCGTTGAGCTTGTATTTGTAGCGCCGGCGTCTTCTCCATTTATCAACTGGCACACAGATTCATTCAATTCTCAGTGTGTGTTGTTGTATGTGTGTTTGTGTGTGTGCGTTTATCAGCACATTGCAGGTGGTCCTACAAAAGAAGAAGAAGAAGAAATAAAGAATCAGAAGAGTAGAAGACTTTGACTTCTCCGCAAGCCCTGCGAGCCAGGCCCGGGGTCGATTGCTGTCGACAATGTTTCCGTTTGCCTTCTGACTTCGTTTTGGCTTTGCTTTGTTGTTCTGGAAACATGTTTAACATGCGGTGCTTGGCTACTATTTCTCTTCATTTTTTGTTAGCGCCGGAGAAGGCGGAGGAGGTGGAACGTGCAACGGACCCCAGGTAAAGGTAAAACCAAACAAAAGATCCAAGAGCAATGCGAGCGGATCCCGATGCGATATGTGGGTAAGGGAAACACAGAGGAGGATAGACACGAACGCACGCACTTACACACACACACTTATGCGGCGATTTGCTCTAATCTTTGTTGGAGTTTTGGGTCACGTGCTTTTGGGTTATGCTTTGGATAACATCTCAGTCAGTGAGCAATTTCCGGCAATTGTTGTTATTCTTTGGTTTTGGATTTGTAAATGAAATATTTGTATGTTTGTCAGCGGAGGAAATGTTTCGTTAATCCTACAAGATTTCCAAGAAGAATTTATGGTCTAGTCATTAGATAAGTTTATTTAATTTAACATTTCTCATACATATATACATATAACTATCTCGTTCTTCATATCTAATTCTTGCCCCCCACTCTCTCGCTCTATTTGCAGGTCATATTGAATCCTGTTCGAATGAAGGCGAAGAAGTTCAACTTGAGGGCATAAAAAACTCCAAATGCTTCAAGTGCATATGTCAGGTAAGACATACAACACAGGCCAATACAATACAAGGCTCCAAAAGTCCTTGCCAAAAAATGAGAGAAAGAATAAAAAATAAAAAACAAAACTGGTCAGTCTTTTGGCCTGAATAAAATGAAATAAAATAATATAAATCTCTCAGTTGGTGTCTGCATGATGCCCAGCTAGACAGCAGGAAATGCATGTGCAAATTCCTTTGCCAAAAAATTATAGTGCAGGATGTTTTGCTTTTAGCCAAGTTCGAGAAGGAAAGGGACACAATTGATAGAAGATCATTCTGCAAAATGTTTGTTATTATTTGCCTTCTGCATTTGTTTGGCCTCTCTACCGTATGCTGATTTTTTTTTATGATCCAAGGTCGTCAAACGGGTTTTTGTATTTTTTTGCTTTTGTTTTTTGGGATGCCGCTACATGGCAATCGCGTTAATCGTTAACCACACATGGCAATCGTTTGACAAACACTTGGCGCCCGTAACAGCGGCAGCAACAACAGCAGCACCGGCAGCAGCAGCGTTGCCAGACTTCGGCTTGTACTTTCAGTCTGAGTTTAAGTCCGGGCTTGTTGCTAATTTAACGCTAAGCGCTGCTAAATGTTGACGCCGACACTGACTGACGACGCTGCTGCTCCAATTTAACCGCCAAGCTTTCACGACGTTGAAGCTGAAGCTGAAGCTGGCGCCGATCCGATGCGATGCGATGGATCGATCGAACGTTCGATTCGATTGATCGCCGCGAGCTATATACAATTTCATTGTCGTCGTTCGTTGTCGTCGTAGCCGTCGTAGTCGTCGTCAAGTGGGCGTAACCAAAAAGCAGAAAAAAAAGAACAACAAGCAAAAACAATGCTGGCGCCACCTTATTGTTAAAGGCGCCATGACTAGCCCCCCATTAAGCTCCATCTCTTTCTACACAGATCTGCGTTAGCTGCATCTCTTTTCCACCCACCTCATTGGCTGCGTCGGCGCACAAGTTTATCCTATGTTAAAGCTCTCTCTCCCTTCTTCCTCTAGCTATCTATCCATCTCGTTCATTTAAAGCTTCCGAAAAAATCCGCGAAATTTTTGGCAATATTTCTCAATGAAATTGTAATTCCTTTAATCAAAATTTCTTGTTCTCTTAGGCAACGCATAAACCTAACACTTTATGGTTGCAAATAAGGAACAACAACAATTTTATTACTGACGTTTATTATCTAAAATATTATAATATGTATAATAACAGACAGAGAGAGAAAGAGAAGGAGAGAGAGGGGGAGAGAGAAAGCGCGAGAGAGTCTCTGTATTTTGCCTCTTGGCAAGGACAATCAAACAAATTGTTGCCCCACTTCCCTTTACCCCTTACTATACGCCCCCAAACCCCCCTTTGGATCCACGGGAATTTCTATTTATTAGGGGATGTTAAGGAGATAGGTGGTGGGTGAGGGGTTGGGGTAGGGGTAGGGGTTTTTTGTCAACAAATTTTGGTTTTATGTGAAAATTATGCTGAGAATGCGCATTGCTCTTAATGGTTTATGATTTAAGCGATTTGTTCGTCGCTTGCGTTCGCATTCTTTAGCTAGATGATTTTATGTTCCATTTGAGAATTAAATGGAATTTATGGATAGATTTTTGCAAATTAAATTTTTCGTTTCATCTCCCCATTCGATGGGTAAACAACATATGAAATAAGCGAAAAAAAGAGAGAGAGAGTACTCATAAAAACAAAACAAAATTGAGGAAGATTGTGGGTGAAAGTCATTTGTACAATATTTTCAAGTATGAGAGCAACAGAGGGAAATAAATTGGCTTAAATTGTAACCGATTTAAACATATATACCAATTAGGAGATTAAAACAGCAAAGCAATCTGTCTATTTCTTACAAGTTATTAACAAGAAGTTTAAACACTTTAAAACAGATAAAAGAAGTAATTAAATTTGACATTACTTGTTTTAAAAGTTATTAAAAATGTTGTAAATTACTTCTTAATACGTAATTAAATATGACATTAAGAAACTTTAAAAGGTAATCATAAGTTCAAGAAAACCAGAATTAGAAGTGCGAATATATTAATACAATTTTACATATCTTAAGATATGGGTTGAAGAACTTATAGAAAATTTTCTTTTTTGATACTTTTTGTGTATAAATCTTACAGTAAACAGAGGAACCTTAGAGGAAATATGTAAATGTATTATAAACTAAAGATTCTTTGGCTAAGTTGGTAAATCGAAACTTAAGGAAATCAATGCATAATCCCCATATTAAGTGAAACCTCCAAAAAGTGACCCTCTGTAGGGCATGCACCCTGCTGAAGTAAAAAATTTCTTCTCTCTCAAAAAGACACCGACAATGGTCGATATCCGCCCAAGAGATATTTCATATATCTGTATATATATAATATATTTCATATATTCGTATATACTATAATTTAGAACGGAAAACTTTAGTTTTCACGAACCAACAAAAATCTGCAATATAAACATTACAAATAACTTTTAATATCTTACCCTTTAAACATTAAAAATCTTTTAATTTTCTAACATAATGAATTCCACCACATACTTATTCTGATTTGCATTTACTAAAAATTTTCACACTAAAAAGCAAAAACCCTTTTTGTGGTTGTTACATTGAGTTGTCTTACCACATTCCAAAGACAATTCCAAAACTTCCCAACCGAAACCCACAATATAAGTGACAACAACAACAACAACAACAAAAGGTAAAAAATGAAAGAAATAAAAAATAAAACCGAATACAGTCGGCCAACTTGCCATATATATGTACATATATACATATATTCACATTGGCTCTAGTCTCCATCATACAAGAAACTTGGCCAAGTTTGCTTAGCCAAACGTTTAAATTTTTCTCTGATTTGGAGACGCAGACAAAGATGGAGGATGGAGAGACGAAGACGGAGACGGTGTTAAAACTGATCATGTTTTGTCAAACGCAAGGTCGTTGGAGGCCGTTTGCAAATGTGGTTCTGCCACTGAGAGAGACACGGAGACTTGACTTGATGGAGAGTTGTAGTTGTTGTTGTTGCTGATGTCTTTAGCTGCTGCTGCCGCTGGGACAGCAGCAACACCACCAACAACAACAACTTTACTTAACAGCTTCTTTGCCATCGTGGCGCCTTTTGGTGTTGTTTTTATACCCTTTAATTGTAAATTACTAAAAGGTATAATAAGGTGGTAAAATTAACCAAAGTTGGATAGATAGAGATACAGATATATAGACTTGGATCTGCCTTACTGAGAGAGTTATAGCAGTTGTGAAGCAGTTGCCTTGATCTTTCTCTATCACTTGTGTGTTTTGGAGATGATTCTAAATATTTATTCCAGGGTATTCATATGACAAGAATAAAGACATTTCAGCAGCTGGAGAGAATTTAATTATACAGTTTAATGAATGGCAGGTAACACCCCAATTTTGCCAAAGGGTATCTCAAAGTCAGTGCCCCGATCTAATATATAGAATCATTTTTTTTTCATCTTATTTTCTTCGTTGTCTTCCTCTTTGGATTTTTTCTTTTTTTTTTTGTGTTAAACTTTCATGTTGGCTTGAGAGGTGAACATTTTTCTATACCGGTTCCAGATTAGAAAGAAAGAATTTCAAGAGGCATAAACAGCTAAGAAAAATGCGTAAGAAGATATTGCTGATGTTGTTGTTGTTGGCTAAAAGATATTTATTTTTTTTTTTTCGTTTTCGAGAGCATTTGAACTTTGTTCGAAGTTTTACTTAATTTTTTATATACTACATACATATATATTTTCGTACAGTCAACTGTCAACTCGAATTGGTGGAGAGCTTTAAAGTGGTTTTCAATCTCTGTCAGAGGTGGGAAGTGTGATGGGCTTGAAAAATGTAGGGGGGAGGGCAATTGGGGGGGTTGCCTAGAGTTAAACTAAAGTGCCATTAAAATTCCAACTAACAACTGCCATTAAACTAATACGATGATAAAAATCTCTATAGTGTCTGAGAGAGACTCTCAGATGTGTGAGACTGGGTCGACACATTTTCATAACAATTGTAAATTTTGCACGTTGCCGTGGTACGGTTCGACGACGCCAACCAAATTGAGATCCAATCTGGTTTGCTTGCACTAAATTATATATGTACACACACACACATACACCCAACTCAACCACAATTGTTTCGAGCAAAAAGTGCATACAAATTAGTGAAATATTTTGCCTGTTTTTGGTCGGCATCTAATCTAGATTTATAGATACATTTACAATTAGCATCGGGGCCTGCAAGCTGTTGTTGCTGTTGCTGTTAAACCGTCAAAAGCCAAGCAAGATGCATACACAGGGGTTAAAGGCTCAGCTTGAATTGTACAGAAATGGTTACATAAGATATTGGCTGGTGTTGCTAGTGTTGCTAATGTTGTTGCTGTTGCTGTGGCTGTTGCTGTTTCTGTTGCTATTGCTGCCTTGCCACAATTTGACTTATGATCAACATCAATTCTAATGCGCCGCCACCGCCGCCTGCAGCTGTCAACATGTCGTTAACAACTAAAAAGAAAAAAAACTAGAAAACTAAATCATGGGGTAATATCGAGGCTATAGTGTGATGAAATTGGGCAACTAAGCTTGCTGGGCACGTGGGTTGGAAAAGATTGCTAATCAAAAGGGATTAGAACTTGTCTCAGCTTTTGATCGAAATCGTTCAGCCACAATAGTTTTTTTGCACATTGGGTGGGCCACTCCCTAGTTAAACACCTCCACATCTATATATACATATGTATACAACAAAAGCAATTGCTACTGAAGGTCAAAGTTAAACTCCATTGAATGAGCCTTCTCCGTAAAACGAAAAAAAAAAAAAAAACAGGTGCACACAAATCATATGCTTAGCTCTATGACAGCGCAAATTGCACTGAATATAGCGTAACCAATCATGAGATCGGAGCTTAAGTCTATTATTTATGTAATGCATTCGAACTAATGAAATTTGTCGTCGTTTGCTTATTTTGCTCAAATAGAATGGCCTTGTGAACTGCTACAGTAGTTGCCCCTCTACAGATGATTGCTTTCTGCTGGACTCCAAGTCAGGAGATACATGTTGCCGACGTTGCAAAGGTAATATAACTTCTTGATCTTATTTATCTTTATCTGTATCTAATATGATTTATTTTCTCTTTTGCCTGTTCTAAAGGTTGCACATTTCGTGGTGTACCCTATGAAAGTGGAGCAGAATGGAATGATCCTGAGGATCCATGTAAGACATATAAATGCATTGCCAGTGTTGTCACCGAGACAATACAAAAATGTTATTCGCAGTGCGATGACAATCAAATGACAGCACCACGCCCTGGAGAATGCTGTCCGACATGTCAGAGTAAGTTTAAGTTTTTCTTGTTGTTGTAGTTGTTGTGGTTGTTGTCTATATGTAGTCCAACTGGTAGCTAAACTATCAGTCACTCACTAAAATTAGCCAGCTAATGCCTCATAATCATCAGACAAAAGACACCATATAACAAAAAAAAAAAGACGCTCAAACAAAAATATTTGTACAATAAAAACTTGGAATCGTATATAAAGTTTATGATGGGCAACTTTGCTACCCTTCTAATTAGTTAAATGGTCATTTTGGTTGGTCTCTTTGGCAGGGGGTATTTGCTTGGTCGATGATCTCTGTCTCTCTCTCTCTCTGATCTCCTTTCATTTTCTCTTTTGTGTGTGTGTGTGTGTGGACTATTTGAACCGATTTGCTTTTTTATGGGCTTTAAATGTATCTATTAAGTCCGACAATGTCGCATTGCTTCCATCATGAACATGAACATTTTCGCTTGTTGGCCCGCTTTGGAAACCCGTTTCGATACGATACGAATCGCTCTGATCATCACTGCATTGCCTTGTGGAAAATTTCTTGGCTGCCATCCAAATATAAAAAAAAAAAACAAATAATACTAATAAAAATCATATCATATAAACTGAAGTCTAATGGGATTTACATTCTTGTTGTTGTTGTTGTTTTGATTTGCTTTTGCAGGTTGCAAGATCAACGGCCAGACAGTTGCCGAGGGCCAAGAGGTTGTCGCCTCGATCGATGATCGCTGCTTGGTCTGCCAGTGCAATCAGAATAAATTAAGTTGTGCCAAGAAAACTTGCCCTATATTGCAGTGCCCCAAAAGGAAACAGAAGCAACATCCAGATGAGTGTTGTCCCCGCTGCACAGAGCAGCGGGAATTTGTTCCCGTAACAGGTGTGTGTAAATCATCAAGATCAACTTTGAATCTTATTTTGACATTCTCCGACACTATTTTTCTTCTTTTTTTTTTTTTTTTTTGTTAGGCAAGTGCATCTTCAATAAGGATATGTACTATGATAAGACCCAATTCACGCCAGATCGTTGTACAAATTGCACCTGCCTGAATGGCACTTCCATATGCCAACGTGCCACTTGCCCCATTTTGGAATGTTCACCGGAATTTCAAGAGGATGACGGCTGCTGTCCCCGCTGCGTGGTGGCCGAGGTGAGAAGTGAGTGCACCCATCAAGGCGTAACCTATGCCAATAACGAGACATGGAATATGGGACCCTGTCGCAGTTGTCGCTGCAATGGCGGCACAATACGCTGCTCCGAGATGCGTTGCCCCCAGGTGAAGTGTCGAGCAAATGAAGAACTTAAGGTGCCACCGGGTGAGTGCTGTCCCAAGTGCTTAGAGACCGCTGGCACTTGCACAGTGTTTGGGGATCCGCACTTTAAGACCTTCGATGGCAAGTTCTTTAGCTTTCAGGGCAGTTGCAAATATTTACTTGCTGCTGATTGCCTCACCCATAACTTTTCCATACGCCTCACCAACGATGGGCGTGGCACAAAACGTTCCAGCTGGCCGAAAACAGTTACACTGAAGTTGGGCAACTTGCGCATCAATCTGGGTCAGAAACTGAGGGTCAAGGTGAATGGAACTCGGGTGCTGTTGCCGTATGTCATTGATTCGGTGAGCATTGAACGATTGCCCGAGGGCGGCATCATGCTGCGCTCAAAACTGGGCCTGGCCATCGAATGGGATGGCAGCAATAACTTCCTTCAGGTCTCGGTGCCGGCTCATTACAAGCATCGTTTGTGTGGCCTTTGTGGGAATTATAATGGCAGTGTGCGCGACGATTTGACAGGACGTGATGGACGACAACATGGTGACAATGAGGTCTGGCATTTCGCCAATTCCTGGAAGGTCGGCGGACTTAAGTCCTGTTCACGTCCACGCGAGCATCGTAATATGGCTGCCACGCCCACCTGCAACAAGCGCAAGTCGAATTTCTATTGCCGCCCGCTGCGTCTATCGCCAGTATTCGGTAACTGTGATAATAGAGTAAGTCCCGACAATTACATAGAATCGTGTCGCATGGATGTGTGCGAGTGTCCTTCGGGGAGTTGCCATTGCGATAGTTTTGCTGCCTATGCCCACGAGTGTCGACGATTGGGCATCAATTTGCCCGATTGGCGATCAGCCACCAATTGTTCTGGTGCTGGCGGCTGGCGACGCAACGCCACCATAGCTCAATTTATGGGCAATGACCTTTACGGGGATCCCGATTTCGGTGCCTTTAAAGGACGACGACGCAAGCAGCAACAGCACCATCAGCAGCAGCGACGGCAACAGCATCATCAACAGAACCAACTGCTGGACAATGAGTTCATCAAGAAGCATGTGCCACATAGCCTGCTACAGCCGCGTGCGCCGGATCGCACGCCGCCGCCGCTCCATTAGAGACTAGACGATAATTTAGTTGAATTCCTCCCATGCCCCCTGCCCTCTGACCCCGCCCCCATGACACAGCACCAGTATTAAGCTAAGCATTATTATCCAAACTACAACGTATAAAAGAATATCCTAATCCTCTATCCTACTTCTTCTCTCTCCATTTCTGGTGTATTCTCCCCCCACACACTCTCGGCTAGATTGCATCTCATAAATATTCATCTCAACATTCACATCGGTTCGCCATTTGATTCGAGTTTAAGTTTTATTTATTTTAGATTATAGTTCATCGGGAATTTCTATTTAAGTTGTACCTATACAAATATTATTAACTATATTTTAAGTTCTACACAATTTAGTTACTTATGAACTATACTTAATGCTATATAACTATACATATACTATAACTACTATATATATAAACAAACATAACTACTATTATATGAGAGAATTGCACAAACAGTATTCTTTGCTTAGTTTAAAACACAAAAAAAAGAAAAAACAAACTAAAAGCACACACTAATATGAAATCTAAACGGAACAAATCTCCAACAAAATAAACAAGAAATTTCAAAATAAATTAATAAATAAAATAAAAACAAAAACAAAAAACTCCTTTCTATCTCCTCCTTTCTATCTCAAAACACTCACTCAATAGTTAGGACAAATTCAAGAAAGTAGAGCAAAATGTTTGCAAATTTGCATTTTTAGCTCTTTTGCCGTATTGCTTCGATATAATGTTAAATGAAAAAAACTTACTTAATTATGTACTTCCACCTACTTAACTACACTTACTACTTACATCTATTGGAAATTGAAAAAAAAAAAACAAAAATCTGTGTTAATAACAAATATATACATACATATGTAACAGATTAATGCATATAAATTATAAAATGCCAATTTTTGTGTACCAGTTCCATTTGCCATTTACATGTTAATCCAAAATTGTAACAAAATGAAATTAAACTAAGTACGTACTACTACTACTACTACACTGGATCTGTAAATGCTAAAAGAAAATAATACCAACAACAACAAAAAAAAACCAGCAAAAAAATAATGAAAGAAAAAATATTGAAAATGCATAAATTCAAATAAAAAATTCAATATGATATGAAAATTTTCAAATATTTTGTGTTCTTAATTGTCTATGTGGTTGAATATGAAAATGAAAATAGCAGAAAGATGATTTACTTCAAGTTTTAGTTATCTGAAACCGCCGCATAAGCAAGACATCGCACAAGTCCGTCCATGGAATTTCAACTTCAAAGGCTACCAATTTAGTGAAGTTTAGTATTAGAAAAAGTGGATACAACTCTGGTAATAAACGAAAATAGCGACTGAAAAACAAAAAGAAAAAATGATTTTAATAAAATTTTTAAAATTTCAAACACAAAAATACATATATGTATTTATATAGAAACAAAGATTTTTTTTAGCCCTTGTCCACCTTGTTAAAAATCTGAAAAAGTCACATAAATGCATCTCGTTACCAAAAATATTCTTGATAAAATTCGGAAAATTTTCTTTTTAATCAAGATAAGGTAACATCGTCATCGTCATGAAATGGATGTAAAACTTTCTCAAATTGGTTAGAAGATGGACAAATCCTTCGGATTAACCTTAATAATACAAGGCCTAAACTGTATCCAAATGCTTCTTCCTGGCTTCTAAGTAATTGGAATTTCAGCATGATTGAATTTAGTCTGGGCTTCTATTTTATTTTATTCGTATTACTGGGAATGGATACAATGATCCAACTGTACCCTTTCACAGGAAATACATACATAGATATAGAAGATGAAATGAAATACACATTAAGCAATTACAACACTTTCATTTACTGAAGCTATACTTAATCTACATACATATGTATGTCATATTTTTTGGTTTCAAGTGCTTCAAATGAATATTAAAAATGCCTTGAAACAATGATAAGATTGACAAATTTAGTGAAACTACAATTTGACCATAATCGACATTAATTTGCCTTGATCTTGGTCGACATTAATCTTAAGTTAAAGGTTTAATCTGTAAATGTAAGATTACTTGTGTTTTGCCTCAAGTACTATGTATGTACATATATACTTCTATCTTTCATATGGTTAAGATAATCCACTCGCTTTATGCAATTGATATAGAGCACTGATTTCCCCAAGTCATTAGCCATCAAGTTGACTTTAATTTAGAGTCAAAAGAGGCTATTAACAATCCCCCAACAATTGCAATTCTACACTGTGCAATGGCTATCAAAGTGCAAGTGCCCTTGCCATGATGATGGTGTTTATTATGTTGTTCGAATTGTGGTGGCATCAGTTTCACAGGCACGAACAATGACGACGCTCCGTCTGGGTGAGAGGGACCACCACATCAGAGTCAGTATCAAAATCAGAGAATCAGAGTCACGGAAGGAAGTGAGATGGGAGCTGGTGAGCATTGCCAGCAGTTACCAAGGGCTTGACTTAAAACAGAAACTGACTTTCAGTCTGGGTGGCGTCAAATTACCCTCAGGCAAATGCCAATTTATGCTTGTTTGCTTAGCAATAATTGTCTCAAAGTTGTCGCTGTTCGTTCGTCTAGGGTTCTCGTTTGGATTGGAGTATGTAGTATGTTGTGGCATGGTTTGTGTGTGTGTGTGTGGCGTGTGGAGTTAAACAAGCAACATTGTCCGTAATTTGAACATGCCACAAGCTGCTGCTGTCGATCGACAATTCTTGGAAACATACAATACTCAAAAGCTCGTAAATTTAACATCGGACGTCGATCGTTGGCAGCGATTTAAACTGAAATTACAGAGCCGAACCATTGAGAAAAGCCACCATAAAGCGCTAGACACCACGCAGCGGTTGCACGTGCATCGCATCGATAACTAGATGAAGTTGGAGACGACCGATTCCAATTCCTGATCGTTTGCTGTCGTTCAACAGAATCGATCTAATGCCTTGACATTTTAGTCTTGTTCTTCCGTGTCTCTATGCCTCTGGCCCAGTGTGACGCGTGCTCTGTCCTTATCAGGCGCTAACCTGTCCATATTGGCATGCAATGCCCGGTGGCTGGTGCATGGTCATTGGGGGAAATCTCAGTGGCTTTCTTTGAATGGTTATGGCTAGTGTGGCGCCATGGCGTGCGCCAAATTTGGCATTTGGTGAAATGTTTACTCGGGCCGCCGACAAGTGGCTGGTTGAATGCATTTATCCCAATCCCACTTCCAATTCCAATTGCAACTTCAATCTCTGAACAGTGGTGCAAGGCCATTGAAATTTGATCTGATGAATCACAAGTAATTTATCAATCTCTGGCAAGTGGCCCTTCGATGGCTAGCCAGCAAAACCAGTACTCACAACCAGCAAGGACAAAAGCTCATGCATCATCTTAGAGGGTACTCAGTCCTTGGTCTTCGTATCTCGTATTTAGCCTCTCTCTTCTAAGTGTGCATAAGCGAGTGGAAACGCATGAATCATTTGGGTTAGCCAATTCGCGTGGGAGTAACTGTCGCCGCCACCATTAGCGCATATGTCAGCAGTCCAAGGGCTGCACTAACTTTGAGAGGGTGGCCCACGCAATGCCGCATAAACACTCTGTATGAAATGGTATTGAAGCCTTATTTATGGCTAAAGCTCATCCGGTTACCCATACGCACACTCACACACACACACATGAGATTTGAGGCAACATTTCTAACAATCAATTGTGAAAATAAATTAAAGCATACTCTTTGGCGCTGACCTCAATGAACGAAGGGAAACCAAAGTGAGATGAGTATTCTGAATGACCCATTTACACTGACGCACACGTCAACTGATAATGTATTTCTCAAAGACTAATAAAATACAAACAGAAAAAAAAGAAATTTAATTTAGAAATCTCCATTATAAGATGAATCGGTAAAACTCTATGATAAATGTGGAAACCTGAAAAAAATTTAATAAAAACAAAAATGGTTTTTATGGTTATTCTTAGCAATAAAATGGATAAAAATTATAGGAAAAATGGAAAAGCATAAATTTGGCTTGTTTTGTTTAAACGAATGTTTCCTGTTAGATGAAAACAACAAAATTTTTAAAGGCAAAAAAGCGTAGAAATAAATATGAATTTAATTCTTCATAGTAATAACAGGTAAGCACAGAATTTAAAAATAATAGAAAATCAGAACAGAAATTTTCTTCTCTCAAGTTGGTTTGTTTTGTTATTCAAAAAAGAAAGAAAAGTAACATTCAATCAGTTAATGTAAAAATCTCAAAAATAATATTTCTTTAAAATTAACAAAAGAACAATTCTTACTTAGCACTTAAGCAATAAACAAAGACCTTAAATACAGAAAATGAGTTATTTTCTGAAAACAAACAAATTTGGATTGTTTTGATTAAATGGATTCTTCTTGTATATATGTATATTATACTTGGGTAACTCATAAGTAAGTGAGCCAAAATGCATGGCTCACTGAACTGAGCCACTGAGCTTGTTCATTCAATATGGCTCAGTTTGGCACATTAGCTCATTCTGGCACACTAGTTCTTATGGCTCATTTTGCATTCTTCTCAACTGGCGATCGCAAAGTGAACTCATGAGCTATCTGCAAGTGAGCCAGTTGGCTCAGTGAGTGAGTTGGCTCACTTCGAAAACTAGAACGAGTGAGCCGGTTCACCTTAATGAGCTGCTTTTACCCAAATATAATATACATATGTACATATATACTTATAAACTTATACTTCTCCAAAAACTATTCCCTTTTCCTATTGAAATTGCTTTTTGCAACAATTATTTTTTTTTTATTTTTTCAATTAATATATGGTACTATACTTATCTGTTTTGGAATGTTTTTTCAATTATTATTTCAATTTTTTGTAGTAAATTTTTTTGTTTGTTGTAAGTACTTTAAGATATTTTTCGACTTTGGAACAATATTATAGAACAAACATTTTTGTTTCAGGTTTACTAAAGCTATATTTTAATTTACAAAATTTTAATTTGTTTTCCTTTCTTTATTTACTTAAGCTTTTCTTTTAAATGGTAAAAAGGAAATCAAATCCATTTCTACATCTATTAGAATTTTTATAGTCTCAACCGAATTTGTTTTAAATTGTTAGCTTAAATTTTTGATTTCTTAGTTGTAAAAGTTGTTCTCGACTGACATATTCTTTAAGAGTATTATATGGAAGACATCTTTGCTATCATTTTTTTTACAGTGTATGAAAACTAATTGTAGTTCCATTGCACTTTCACACAGCTGGAGAACATTTTTGCATAATTGCAACTGAAACTTTGACATAATAAATATTGTATATATATTCTACTGGCACTATATATACATACATATATCTATGGGAAGATAAATAACATATTGGTTTCGACTGGTTTCAGGCAACAAGCCATCACAGCTCATCTTACCCCACTTCACTCCCCGTTGTGAATCCCCCTTCTACATGTCATTGTCATCGCTCATCTGTCAGTGTGTAAGCTATAAAAGATACAAATAACTGAGAAGTTTTGTTTATAGTTTTTGCTGTTGACTTGTATCAATAAGTGAATGAATTGTTAAAATTAATGAGATGTCTCCTTCTCCCTCTCTCTCTCTCTCGCTCTCTCTCTTTGTATTTCTTTCTATGTATACGTAGCTCTCTCTTTTTCTATCGTATACACATATGTCTTCTGATTCCTATTGATTTTGACTAAATTTAATTTGCAATCAAGAATTCAGCGTTGGCTCTAATAGCAGTGGCGTGTGCGTTTGTCTCTTGTTTCTTTTAGGGGCAGAAATTAATTGCCCCGAATGATCGATACATTGGCCAATTTGAATAATTAGTAGTTGGGATGGGTGAAAGGCTCTGACTTCCAGGATTTTCGTAACCACAGACAATTGGGCGACTCTCATTCCCAAATTTCATTAATTCAATACTGTTCGTTTTCGTTTTTTTTTTTTGTATTTTCATTAATAATTAATTATATTAAATTAATATCTTTTGTATGGTGTAAATGAATGAAATGCGATTGTATGACAATTTTGCCTTATACTCAATCGTCTGTAAGTGCTTATAATATGGGTAGGGAGGGAGAAAGCGGTTGAGGGGGAGATATAATTAAATGCAATTATGCAAAAATAAAGAAATACAAATGTGAATTATGACGGAAGTTGCCGTATATCGTATGGGGCAATCAGTATTAAGTATTAATTACAATTATCTAATCGGATTCGCAATTAACTGTCATCATCAATGCGCAACGAATATGAATATATGAACAAAATCATGTTGTTCAGTTATAACATAACATCAATATGTATATATAGTTTTTTTATTATACAATTTGAATTAAATTTTTTAAGATTTACATCTTGCTTTTAGTGCAAATCAATTAGCACTAATTCCCAAAATAAAACTTTATTCATTTTAGCATAAATTTCTTTTTGGTTACCTCGCCCCTCCTACCTTTCCACAGTTTTTATATTAATTGACAGCTTTGAAATGCCGAAATTTCCATAAGCCACTAACTAAATTTAGTCTAATATGTTTGTTAGCCAAACAATAAAAGTCGTATCGAAAGTCTTTTCTAGCAATTAATTTAACGCCTACAAAACAAGATAAGTAGCCACTCGATTCCCATAGAAAATCAAATATACAAACATATATAAATATATCGGCATATACTTAAATATATCTTATGTATATGCATAATGCTATAGATCGTTTTAACGATCCCATAAAACTTTTAACGAGCTCGTGGCAACACAATCATCACACAATGATCCGCAATGTGATCTGTATTCTCTTTTGCATTTCTTTTGTATATAAAAAAAAAGAAATACAAATACAAACATTTACAATGTATTAACTTTTTTGCTTCTTTTTTCTTAATTTTTAGGCGGGAAAAGAAAGAGATGGGGGGAAGAACAGATCGGGAAGATTCACATCTCTTCCCTGCTCAGTCACTGCTCTCACCCTCAAATTAATATTTATATTTATTATCATTATTTTGTATAAACTCGTTCTTGGCCGTTTTGTTCTAAACGTGTTAGAAAGGCTTGGCTTGGCTTAGCTTGACTTTGGTTTTGCGAATTGGCAATAGAATCGGAGAGAAATATATATATATAGGTGGTATATAGGTATATAACTAACTCTTTAGTTAGCACACGGTCGGTAGGTCTCGCTCGGTCATTGCTGGAGTCTGTCTGTCTGACAAGTTACTGGTCATTCGGACGGAAACATTCAATAAAGACGGCCACGCGCATCGACCAGTTTCTTAAATATTATTGGAAAGTTAGGATCGCGGGATATTAGATACATTCACACATTTGATTGCTGTTGATTTAGTTTATTATCAAAAAACAAAAAAAAAAAAATGTCAAGACTTATCTCATTAATTGCCTGCGTGGCAATTTGCCATTTAATAATCATACAATTGACAGTTGCTAAAGAATTAACCTGGTGTGATTCTAGTCTCTGTGGTCAAGGAGTACGGCATATAGCCTGTCGGAATAATGGTGTAAGACTGCTCGATCGATAATGAAATTCGTGTTAGATCTATAATTTCGAAAAAATGTATTTGTGTTTAGAATTTCAATAGACGCTGTAAGCCAGATGCCTTTCAAGTGGATATAAGCAATCATAAAGCATATATGCTCCATGCCCATAACAAAAGGCGTAACTTTTTAGCTCTAGGAAAAGTGCCAGGATATTATCCAGCCTCTCGTATGGCCACCATGGTGAGTTGTCATTTTTTTTTTTTTGTTGCGGTTTTGGTTTTTCTAACCATTTCTCTGACAGGTGTGGGACGATGAACTGGAATATTTATCCAGTTTAAATACACGCACTTGTATATTGGATCACGATGATTGCCATAATACATTTCGTTATGCGAATTCGGGTCAGAATTTGGCAGCTGTTTGGCGTGATCGTAATCCCCATGTGAATGTGACAAGTTTAGTTGATGAGGTACTGGGACTCTGGTTCAATGAATATGATTTGATCGATAGCACATTTATTGACCGATTTAAGGTTACGCCCATTTTGTAAGTTTCAGTTATCCACATTCTTTGCTTTCCATTTGAAAAAACAAATTGGCTTAATTTTCTAGTGAGGATTATGGCCATTTTGCTGAGATGACAGTGGATAAGAATTTTGCTGTTGGTTGTTCGATAATACGTTTTACACGTCCCGATTATCCATCAGTTTATATATATAATTTTGTATGCAATTATGCCTCAATTTATGCCTTAGATGCTCCTGTTTATGTCAAAGGATATCCAACCTCACGCTGTCACACAGGACGAAATAAATTCTATCCGGGTCTCTGTTCAACGCGTGAGGAATATAATCCAAATTGGTGATCATCATCATTATCACTTCAAAAAATCACATAAATTTCCATTGCCATTGCCAACAAACACAAACTCCCAGTCAGGTTGAACTGCCAAGTATTCGCTGTTTATATTAGTTGTAGTTTTTTTTTTATTATAATAATAATAAATGATGGAATTAATTTTGTATTCAACATTTCGTTTCGTTTTGTTTTTCTTTTTGTTTTAAGTATCTATATTGTTCTCTGCATAATTTATTTAAATCTAATTATCATCAACGACTTTACTGACATAATAAGCTGTTTCAGTTGACTCTTTGACCCAACTCTCCGCCTCTGCGTCACAAATTAAATAGACACATTTTGCTAATTAGAATTCAGTATTCCGTTTTAACCAGCCATTAGATCAGATATAAGTCTCCAAAAACACAAAACAAACATGAGCCAAGTTAACAAAGAAAGCCAAAACAGAGATAAACAGAGGAGCACACGCAGGTTAGGAAGGCGGGCAGGCAGGCAGGCAGGTTTATTTGTTTTTGGAGGGAGGGGGGGAAATCAGCACTTTCGTTTATTGTTCTTCTCATCAACAACGGTTCTGGCAATGTGCCGAAGCCATCATAAACACATCTTGTTTAAATAACAATATACGCAAATTATTTATCTTTTATTTGATTTGTGTGTGTCGTCGTCGGCGTCGTCGTCGTTGCTGATGCTTCTGCTGCTGATGATTAAAACCAGTATGCAGAATCTTAAAATTGAAATACGCAGGTGCAAAATCAGGAACAGGAATACACACACATATATATACATATACATATATGTATGAATATAAATCCATGCAAATATCACAACAATTTGAGTAATGGTTAGAGTTGAAGACACTCAATTGGGTCAATGTCACAAATGCCCAAGAGGGCAAACCTTTATAGATACAAAAACGTATTTAAATCACTTCTTTAGAAAAACAACTTAATTGTACATATCAGCTCTAAAGATTAATGATTGAAAACTAAAAAGAATAAATCTTATTTATACTGATTGATTGATTCTAACGTATAATTATGAACTAGTTCGTCTACTTAAGTAATTAATCATTTCTGTTGTAGTTAAATAATCAAAACTTTTTTGTTGTATAATAGTATATATATTTATTTTTATATGCGATGTAGAGCAGTCAGTGAACTGAAAACAAAACGCCCACACACACAGTGCTTAATTTAGCCGGCTTAGTTGGCCATAAAAAAGTCTTCAACTTGAACTTGACTTTGGCTAACAAAAAAAAAAAAAAAAAAAAAACGAAAAACCAAAATCAAGTTTAATGAATGGCATTAAACAGAAAAAAAGATGCTCTAGCTGATCAAGAGAATGATTTATATATAATATATATAAAATGAGAGTATAGACCGTCTTATATTTTACTTTGTAGAAGAGTTACGTTTGCTGACTTAGCCTTAAGTCTCTAAGAAAGTCTCGCCTTCTTACCAACTCCCATAATGTGGTCTCCCTTCCAACCTTTTGGATATGACCAACTTATCTACTCTACTTGGTGGAACGTCTGCCAATGCTATGAATCTTTAAATGATTACTTAAATTTCACTTAACTTTAGTTTTAATGTTGAACTTTTCCTAGAAGCCGGCAGCAAGCCGTTTCGCCTCTGGTGTGAATGCTCTGGAGCTTTACACTGAGAAAACCACCAAAAACAAAAACAAAAAAAAACAATTGACAAAAAAAAATCCAAACAAAAAGCATATTAAATAATGATTCATAAAACGTCGCTTGACCTGTCTCAACCACAGCCAGTGTCTGAGTTGAGCTGGCTGGCTGGCTGGGTGGCTGTGCGTAAAGGCGGCATATTGGGAAAACAAACAACAAGATTTCCAAAAATACATTTCAATATTGAAAAAAATTTCAATATAAATATTACCTGCTGCATGATCAGGATTTGCATTTACAAAACACAACACAAAGCCAGAGGATGAAGCCACATTGCCAGTTACTTTTCATATTCAGCTGTTTGGCTATCAATTCAGCTCTTAGCGATCCCTTATCCTGGTGTGATCCCGAATTATGTCCCCCTGGATTGAATCATGTTGCCTGCAATAATAATGGTGTAAGTAATGAAAGAACTCAAAGTAAAAGAGAGAGAGACTAATGTTTATTTTGTGTCCAGGAATTCCATGAGAGCTGCTCACCAGATGCCACAATGATTAATTTGAAACCATATCAGAATTTTATACTTCACGAGCATAATAAACGCAGGAATTTCATTGCTTCTGGTTCTCTACCGGGTTATTATCCCGCTTCACGCATGGCCACCATGATTTGGGATGAGGAACTGGAATATCTTGCCACACTCAACTTAAAAACTTGCTATTTGGAGCATGATGATTGCCATAATTCGTATCGTTTTCGGAATATGGGACAAAATCTATCTGGTGTTGATCGCTATCGGCCAGTGCCCCTGAATGTGACCAATATTGTAGAACAATCTTTGGGTCTGTGGTTTGGTGAATACGATCTAATTGATAGCAGCTTTATAACCGACTTTCGTGTGACACATAATCTGTAAGTTGATCTACAAACATAATCAGTAATCCCATTACTTAATCTTAATTCCCTCTTTTTTTTTTGCAGGGATAAATATGGACATTTTGTGGCAACTGTAGCGGATAGGAATACTCATGTTGGATGCGCCATGATGCGTTTTACCAATCCCGATTATCCTTTCCTCTATATCTACAATACGGCCTGTAACTATGCTAGTGTCTATGCTGTTGGTGTTCCCGTCTACAAAGCGGGTAAACCCGCCTCAGAATGCAAAACTGGCGCAAATCCAAAATATCCATTCCTATGCTCACTCAAAGAAGTATTCAATCCCAATTATAATCTATACTAAACAAAGAGCAGGAAATCTTAGAACAAATTACCAAAGAATCATACAATACAATAATATATTTGTTTACTATGCATGTAATATTTATTAAAATATTCGTACTTTCTTTTTAATTTTTATTCGTTGATTTATTTCTCGAGTTTTTTTTAATTTATTTGTATTTCTTCTCATCACGTTTCGGAACGCTAAATTTGGCACCTTGCTAATTGCCATTCATTTATTAATTTTCAATGGATACAGCTAAACGATAACACCATCAACATCAGCAAACATGTGCACAACAAGATGAGATGACGTTGCACAGTGTCCCACGTAGAAGAAAAAATTTTGATCACATTTTCGCTTAGTACAATCTCTAAGAAAAATATAACAATATGCAGTAAGAGAATCCTTAGCCACCGATTCTGAATGGTTATAAGGGAAGAAAAGAACTGATTATGCAATCAGTAACAATATTTAGTCTATATCCTTTTAGATTCATTATAATAATGCATCAACTTGTTTTGCTTATTTGTTATTTAATTTTAATTTATTATTTATAGCATACTTCTAGGAGTCACAAACATGATTCATTTCCAATGCTTAGTTGAAAATAACGGCTTTTTGTATAAAGGGAAGAGATATTTCATTGCTGTTTCAAATTAACTTAGAATCTGTAGATTGTATTCTCAAAAAGAAAATGTAAGAAAGTTTAAAATATCTTCTTAAAGGTAACCAAAGTAAGGTCAAAAGTCCAATTTGAAGGTTATCAGATATTTAAATATTGGCTCTAATCAAACAAAAACGCAATTTTAAATATCATTTTGATATCTCAAAAAGTATCTAACCGAATAAGATGAATTTTTGCTCATACATTAGCTTATCAATTTATTGATTGAAATTGTTCTCTCTTTTTGTGAAAATTTTATTTAATACTAGAAAACCCGGCAAACGTTGTTTTGCCATATAAATAATTTTCTAGTAATTTCTAGTGTAGACAAAAAATAGCTTACTTATTGTAAGTATGTATGTATGTTAGAATGTGTATATTGTACATATGTGTGTAAGAATGTGGTAGGGAGTGAGAAAGAAAGGGGATGAAAAATAAAAGTTGGCCGATTCTCATAGATACCGGATAAGCACAAGAAATTTCATCAAAATCAGTCAAGCCGTTTCGGAGGAGTATGGCAACGAAAACTGTGAAACGAGAATTTTATATATTTTATTTAATACTAGCTTTTGCCCGCGGCTTCGCACGCACTGCTACTTCACTCGTGGAAGGTGCATTATATCGTTCTCTGTGTTCTCCGACAGGAACTTTATTTGCATGGATTACGACGATGAGGCGAGCCTCACGCTCTAAAGACAATTCTCTGGCTCTCTGAACTATATGTCTATCTCGATCCTGGCAACGGCGAGCCTCACGCTCTACGGAGGATTCTCTTTCTCTCTCAGCTCTATTTCTATCCCGAAGCTGGCTGATGCGAGCATCACGTTCCGTTGACGTTTCTTCATCTCTTGCTGAAAGTGTTCTTCTGGCATTCACTGTACTACGACCTATGTTCGAACGACGTCGCGACGTCTTCCAGACATGATTTTATTATTTCTGTACAAAACCAAAATAATGAACTCAACAACCAAAAATACTTTTTTGAACTTAAATACCTTAAATACTACTACTAAATACAAATATTTAAAAAATGTGTTTATTTACGACTTCGCATTAGGAATCTTGAAATTATCAATGGTTGTCTAATTTATTAAGCATGTTATTGTACACAGAAACCTTCCTCTTGAATCACTCTATCTATTAAAAAAAACCGCATCCAAATCCGTTGTGTAATTTTAAAGATCTAAGCATACATACATACATACAGACAGACGCAGGAAGCGACTTTGCTTTATACTATGTATAGATATATCTTTGTTAATTTTAAAATCTGAATATATAAATCCATATTTTTATGTTTAAATTTGTTTCGTGTTGAGGTATTTCCCATCCTAAGTATGTCTAGAAATATAGTTTAAATAATTTAAACACATACACACAAATTTTGTTTACTTATTTATTAGTTTAATTCTGAATTTCACATAAGTAGGTATATACACATTTGTTGCCTTAATTGTTGTTTGTCCGTTTACTTACTAAAAATACAGCGAAACCATGACACCATCTAAGCAAAGCGATGCCAGATTTGGTGTTCGGCCAACAGATAATAATGCATTACCAGCCGTTTTTTTATCAGGTCCAGTAAAGTTCATTTATCCTCACGTGAACAATGATGGGTATTCATTTGAAAACTGCACATTTACCCGTGCAATGTTGGGTGAACGTGAGACCTTGAGGCGGAGCTTGGAGAGATCGAGGGAGAATCCCATGCTGCGTCAAGCACGCAACAATATGGCCATCTCAATGAAGCTGAAGGAACTGAATCGTGCCGAAGTTGTGGAACAAAAGCGCCGCGAGCAATTGCTCCAAAATTCGACAGAACTGCGTGAATTATCCGAGCATTTGAAATTGGCTGCCATCTCCAAGGATCTAAATGAGCGTATGATTGACTTTTACAAGTCTCCCGTGCAGGTCGCGAGAGCCAAGGCCGATATTCGAAGACAGGCCGAAGTGGAACGGCAACAGTATCTGATTGAAGTCCGTCAAAAGGAGCTGGCCAAAAAGGACCAGCAAAGAAGTCTACGTGAGAGCCTAGCACTACAAATAAAGGAGAATCAGCAGCGTCGCGAGCAGGAGTCCCTACGGACCTTAGCCGATCGGGAACACCGCATGACACTGCAACAACAATTAGAAGAAGAAGAGAAGGCAAAGCAAATCCATCAGAAGCAACAGAAGATCCTAAAACATCAAGAAATGTTACGTTCCATTGAGGAGAAAAGTGCAAACAGAGAATTGAATAATAAACGGGAGGAATCCGAACTGAGAAAACTTCTTCAGACCCACTCAGAGGTTGATGAGCGGAAGAAAAAACTTGATCAGAAGCGTCTTGAGATAAAACTCAGACAAGAAGAGATAAGCGCTCAGTTGGGACGTCAAATCTACAAACTTGAGACAGATAAGCACCAACGGGACAGCTTACTTCTGGATTTGCTTGAGTCGGAATATAATGCAAAGGGTGAGGAACGAGTTCGCCAGGAGCTGCATCAGGACACAGTGCTTCGAAGGCAAACAAAAGAGGAGCTCGACGCGTATCGACGTAAAGTTTTTCATCACGAAATGGAAAACAAGGAAAGAAAACGCCAAGAAATAGCCGAAAGGAAAGCCAATTCGGTGATCAAGCAAGATGAAATCAAAAAAGAGCAACGTTTGGCCGAACACCAGAAACGTAAAGACCATGGTGCTGTTCTCCTGTCCATGATTAAGGATAATCAGCGCAAACGTGCCGAGGCTTTGGCTGAAAATGTACAGTTATGCAATATGAAGGCAAAAGCCGAGAAAGAGTTGCAGCAGCGCATCCAGCGGGAACGTATCGAAATTTTACACAAAGTCCCGGCTGCCGTGTTACGCTATTTACCAAATCACGTACTGTCTGAAGCCGATCGCAAACAATTTGGCGTAGAAGAGCGAAAAAAAATGGGTTCAGGGGATGCATAAGTTTTTTTCATTTCTAACAAAATTCAAAATTTTAAGTAAGTCAGTTTAAGAGAAAATAAATTTGGTGACCCTAAGCAATTTATTTAACAGTATATTTTATATTGCAACTGTAACTCATGTCAATAAACTTTTTAACTAACTAAAAGCTACCGTTATATCTTTTGGGAGATCATAAGTTATTTGACATTTTCTTTTTGCTTTCTGTTGTTAATTTTCATTGCATACTTCGAGGATGCATAACTATCTAATCATACAAAGATGAACAAGAATCTCTTACGAACAAATAACAACTTTTACTCAAAACAAAAACTGTAATTCGCCCAAATATATCAATTATAATAAGTCCCCTGTGCTTGTAAACAAAAATTCAATATAAAATAAATGTGATTAATTAATAAAACCCGGTAACTTTCACTTTCATCGGGGGAAAAAAAAGGCTCGCAAATCGAAAAATTCGGAGAACGTATTCCCGTAGCTTAATTGAATTTATAATTAGATTTGATTGCTTAATTATATAATTTTTGTTTGAAACTGTTTCAAAGTCCAGCACAAGTAAAAACGTGCTGTTAATAAAGTTTAAAGTATCTGAAAATAGACTTTGTTTAATTATAATCATATGCATGGGCTATTTAAGGGAATTTCGGTGACCTCACCCAAAATCGTAGTTATTTTTATGCCTTTTGTAAAATAATTTATACAACAATGGAGACATTGTAAATAAAAATTAAGTAATGAGTTTTTATTGATTGGCATTAACGTCAAATCATTAAACTAACATTTCCACTTACATTTTTTTTTTTTGGAATTAGCCACTGCAAATTGATTTCAAACCAATGTGATTGAATTGATAACCGATTTAGTGCTTACTCACGCATGCAACTGACCTATGTATCACGCCTTAAGTGTAAATATTTCCCATAACACCAAATAAGCAAATTAATTGTGAATGACGAAATCAAATTAAAACGAATTAAATTCGTCAATCAGATGCAAAATATCGCAACCGCAAACCAGAATCCAAAACATTAGGGAAGAGAAGGGGAAGGTAAGGGACCAGGAACCAGTTCATAGAAGGGAAATAATTCACTCAATTGTCGCCAATTTACGACTCGTCGCATTGTTTGTAGGGACTAGAGCCGGCACGCAGATGCATATAACTTACATCTTCATGGGTGTGCCCAGGCCTAGATGTGTCTGAGTGTAGGATATGCAGGCCAGATCTTAAGCAGACCAGAGCAGTCAAGACAAGACATCACAACGAACGACCCACACAACCTGGAGCAGCTGCCAGACTGTCTGGGATGGGGATTGGAATCTTAGGTTTTAAATTATTCTATGCATCTGTCCGCACCACTGCCCACTCCCACACAATAACAATGCAAATTCCAGATTATGAGAAACTTTATCGCCTAGCAAAATCTGAGATATCAACAGCAAAAATAAACATTTCACTTTGGGACAGTTTTTTTTTTTATATATTTGTGTTACCTACCACCAAATGCCCAAATCGCTGAACAACTCCTCGGTGGTGGGCAGCTCGAAGTCCTCGTTTACCCATTCAGAGCGCGGTTTGTTGGCTTTGCCAGAGTTCTGGTCATCGGTGGTCCCATATTCCTTGCGATAGCCGTCCTCTTCATGTAAATCATCCTCATCGTATTCCTCATCATCTTCAACTGCCTCCAGGGAGCTGCTCATGTTGGGTTTAAGCTTTGATACAGTATGCTTTGAAGCATCACCCAGCATGCTTTGCATGTTGGCTATTTCATCAACAGGCTTCGGGCCCACTTCCTCAGCCGCCTTCTCGGTAACTGCAGCAGAGTCCGAAGAAGAGGAGGAGGAGGTTGCCAAACGAACTATGCGATCAAACAGAGTGGCAAAATGTCTACGAAAACGGCTATAATCAAAAGTATCCTTAGTGCCAACATTGGCATCTAAAAGGCCATGAGTTGATGTTGATTTGGAACGTGTAAGCGGACCAAAATGATGCAGCATATCTATGCCAGGAGCCATCGATTCCTCCCAACTCTACAGAGAAAAAGGAAAATTGCGTATTAATCTGATTTGGAATTTCCTTTTGTGTCCACAACGCACCAATTCAGTCCAGTCCTCAATTGGTACACTTAAAACAGAATTGACCACGTTCACCACACGCTCTTCCAGGTTCAAAGCATGAATAATCCACTTGGCTAAGGCTACTGAGCAATTCACGTCGGAGCGCTGTCTAATGTGGGAATGTGGAAAAAGCAAATAATAGATTTGAGGAAAACAAGGGACATTTCCAATGTAAGGGGTGGCACTTCATTACCTACGCTCGTCGCGTCGGATTTCCACTAGTTTGTCGCCTTCCAGAATAAGTTGGTCATAATTGGTTTCGATTTGCATAGTCAACGCCTCTTTGGGTTCACTTTCGGTTAGCTCTTGGAGTTGCCTTTGCAGAGTCTTAAACTGCTGCCAAAGTTCCTCCAATTGTTCCTGGCCAGAAAAATATTAACACTAACTCACACTTCTCCTTCTTATTCATAGCTCACTCACCGTCTGCTTTCGTATATTCTGTTGAGTCTGATAATGTGCATCCACACGATGTAATATAGGCTGGCTGGGTATGAATGGAACTGCCACTATGCGCTCCACACATCGATTGAGTATGCCACGCTTTGGCTTTCTCTTATCCATACGTAAATGTCCCTTTGCCGTATCCTGTTTTAGAGTAGTCTCCACAATCCGTTCTAATATCATGCCAAAGGTCTCAATATAATCCGATTGGATTCTTAAGCGATTTGAATTCTTTGCAGCCACTATGGTAATCATTTCGGTAAGTTTTTCCTGTCCAGGGCAAAGTAACTGCAAGCCCAAGGCCTGACTTTCACTATTCTCTTCAAGAAATTCGGGAAAAAAGTTACTCAATTTCGGTTGAACATGGCTGCTGGTGATATTGTAAGTCAACTTGATGCCGGCAGCTTTCTGGGGCTGGCACATGCGATAGAACATGGATAAGGGCAAATAAGAACTTTGCTGTATAACCCGGGGAATACCCTGCAAAAAATTTAGTTTAGAACAAGAAACAACAAGCGACAGGGGCTTACCCTTGGGCTCACAAAAGATACTATCACTTCCACCTTTGTAGTGTGAATATGCAATAATTCGGCTATATAAAAGTCTAGCTTTATCTCCCGATTAAAACCAGCTGGCACATTTACCAGACTCAAGGTTTCCTGACTGCATCGCACACCATTCGGTGAATTGATCACCAGTTGGAGTTCCGAAAGTTCGGCTTTAATTTTAAACCTAAGTATACCCTTTACCGAGGGCAGCTCCTTTACAGCTACATCGGCTGGCACATCCATTAAAAGGGTATCCAAATCCTCATCAGACACTTTGGATTCGATGTTAAATTGTAGACGCACATGATCCGCTGCCTGTTGATTTAAAGCATCCATATCACGTATATCAACAGCCTCTTTAATTTCATCTTCCAGCTGCTGCAACTCTTTGTGGGCTTGGGCAAAACTCAACTCTTCAATGTTTAGAGGCTTAACGAGAAACTGATAGGGTTCCGCTCCCAAATAACCCACCTCCAAGTGACCCTTTGGTCCAAGAGTGACAATGGCTCCTGCCAGATTATTGACATTCGATCGTTGAATGGCGACAGGAGCAGATAATTGAGATTGATACTGAGCAGCCCAAATGATATTGGCCTCCTCATAAAGATGCAGTTTCGATGAATCCGAAATAATGGCCGTAATCAAACGTGCACCAGGTTCTAAACAAAAGTTGGGAAATGGATTAGGAAAGTTAGACCAGAACAATTCACGCTTACCCCAATAGTATCCCACCACAAAGCTAAAGAAACATTTTGGAGCATAATCCAGTTTAAGCATGAAATTCAATCTACCATTGTCATCCAGAGAGATGAAGTTATGCTCACCCAATATTAAGATGTTGGAGCAGTTTCTATAAAAATACTTGTTCAGATATTTGGGAGTTCCATTATCTTTCGCATATACTTACTCCTTCACCTGGACCACACGCATATCCATAATGCCCTCACCAATGCTTTGTGTCCATGTCGGTTGATAGCTACTTTTAGAAGTCAAGGAATTGGATAAATCCTGATAACTGTAGCACTGCAAGCACCAGGTGGCACTAAAACGATAGAAGCTATCTGTGCGCTGGCAATAGACCACAGGAGCTGGTAAAGCTCTCTGTCCAGGGAAACGACACTCGTAGCAGATGCCATCCTGTTCATAAAACGTCAAAGTTCCATCCAAATGAACAACACAATAAAATTCTCTTCCCTTGACCTGACCAAAATGGCCCTGACATAGAGAGAATGCCCCCCGCTGGAATTTGTGCTCCACAACCAAATGCAAACGCAATTGGGTTCCATGCTCAGATAATCCACTCACAGCTTGAACATTGTATATAGCAATGGCATTGGGTTGAAGCACGCCCAGCTGTTGGGCGTTTTGGTTGCCTACATTACTGGATTAAAACGATTATAATCCGTTAGAAAAATCGCTACCTGGGCCAAAATACTTACCCACTAAACTTTCCCGCATAAAGACCCAATATGGGTCCGACCATCTGTGTCTCTAACATTAGATCAGTTGCCTCATAGCCCCTGCCATGCGGATAATAAATGCTCAATTGTCCTGTCTGCGAGCCGACTATAATGTAATCCTTCTCTTGTGTCTCCAAACCAAATCGAGCACACAGCAAACTGGCCACATCGTACTGCTCACCAGGATCTGCACACTGGGTGGACCACCAAGTGCAAACATTGAACAGCGACATGACCGTGGAATCGGAAACAGATTGAACAACTAAATGACCCAAACCCTAGTCCTATCATATGTACGGCCAATGGAAGTAAAGGTGAAAACATTTCGTTTGCGTTTAGTCGTTGCCTTGGCAACAGTGAATGGAACTTCAGCGAGAGCCGCAATAGACAGACAATAGCCACCTGTTAATATTGGAAAGAATCTAGAGAAATGACAGTTCCATTGGAACATCCGTATCGATAACATTATAAATTACATTCTTACTAAATTATTTCTTCCTGTATTAATACATATAACTAAATTATATTTTCCCTGCTTGACACGTATAGATTTTCTCTATATTCACATTCACGTACGATATAGGAATATTATATTACGATATACTATATATATGTATATTAATTTATTGTATTTATTTTATATAATACTAAGATCATAAGTTAAAATTGTACATCTAGATTAAGCATATTCTATGTAATACTAAAAACTATGGGGGCCAAACTTATTAATATTTTGCAATTTATATATTCAAATTATATATCTATATATATTTATATATATGTAGTTATGTATGTATGTATGTATGTATGTATATATATAATTACAATTTATTACAGAGTGCAACTTAAACGTAGATAGTATATATAATATGTATTTTAGTAAAAAGCCGCCAGCAACGCCTTGAGCTTAGCTGGGAGCGCCAAGGGATGATCCTTATTTGCCCACACCAGGCAAAACTCACACAATCAGATGGCTCACAATGGCTGTAAAACCAATCCAAATAGAAATTGAGATCAATTTAGCAATGACTGACTAACTGATTGATTGACTGACTGACTGATTGACAGGGGATATGAACATGAAGTTCGATCGAATTGTGAGATGATTTTTCTTTTCTTTTTGGCCAGAAAATTTAATTAAAATTTAGATTTATGTTTCTGCACTGGTCGTGGTTGTGGTGGAGGTGGTGGTTGTTGTGGTGGCTGAATTAGTGGTGTGGTTTGTGGTAATAGTGGAGGTGGTTGAAGTGGAGAAGGAGGCGTTGGCATTTGCTTTGGCAATACCTCGCCGATAGCGCGATTTAGCGGCTTTATTGGCCAAATGCTATTCTTTCTCGCTGCGTATCATGATCTTTTTATGTACCAGCTTGCGTACCTGTTGCGTTGTGGTCTGTGACACGCCTCCAGATTGCTGTTGTTGTTGTTGCTGCTGCTGAACAGTTGGCAGAGTAGTCTGTGTCGTCTGAGTCGTAATGGTCATTACCTCAGTTGCTCCAGCTGAAGGTCCAGTTATAGTTTGCTGTTGTTGTTGCTGTTGTTGTTGCTGCTGCTGTTGTTGCTGCTGTTGTTGTTGCTGTTGTTGCTGCTGCTGTTGTTGCTGCTGTTGTTGCTGTTGTTGCTGCTGCTGTTGTTGCTGCTGTTGTTGCTGCTGTTGTTGTTGCTGCTGTTGGACCACAGCCAATAGGTTACCCCCAGCTGTGGTTTGAAGACGCACAGGACTGGCATTCTGTCGCTGATTATGCTGAAGGGCAGCAATCAAAGTCTGCTGTGTGGTCACTTGGCCTCCAGCTCCTCCCGAAGCTGCCACTTTCAGTGCGCTGGCAATATTTTGTCCAGACACATGAGTGCGCAAGTTACCGGCAGCCAAGGCCTGGGCTGAGGCAGCGGAAACCACCTAAGAAAACAAACAAAAAAAAAGTCAAAGATTAAATGAACAAATTCACAACAGCCCATGAATGATCATTTGTTGTTTAAACCCTAATCGTAGATTTAGCCACTTAGCTCACCTGTATCGTCTGTCGTTGATTGGCCTGCGAAGCCACCGAAACGGGTATCACGCGTCCTACACTGGTCTTGCCCAGCACCAGATTGGTGTGGGCTAAAGCTCCCTGTTGGCCACTACGCATTACCTGTTGGATTTGTTGTACTGTTACCGAACTGGGTAACGTTTTAGTATTTTGTATGTGCAATAGCTGAGCCTGAACACTACCACCGGTACCGGCAGCTTTCTGTTGCTGTTGTTGCTGCTGCTGTTGGGCAGCGGCAACAGTGGGCAGTGTTCCAGAAACGGTCCCCCCAACTGTCTGCTGTTGCTGCGTCTGCTGAGTGGCCACAATGTTAGCGGTCATGCGACTTATTTTGCGAGGCATGGCCAATTGCTGTTGCATCTGCAAATGCCGCATTTGATTTTGTGGCATGGTGACTTTGATCTGACTTCCAGGCTTAAGCTGAGGCAATGCCATGTTAGGTGGACCTGTGGCCGAGACGGTTACACCACCTGCACTTACACTGTTCCCACTGACCGCCGCTGCCGTTGATGCTTTCACCAACGAAGCAATCTGTTGCTGCGAAACCTGTTGAGTCTGCTGACCGGCCACTTGAAGTTGACCCTGCTGTTGTTGCTGCTGCTGTTGGGCACCAGCCGCAGTGGTTGTAAACAAAGCAGTGCCTTGTTGTCCTTTCGCGGCCAAAATATTATGATGCCTTTTTACGAGCAGCATATCGCCTCCAGTTGTAGTTGTAGTAGTGGTAGTTGTGCCATCGGCCGAAACCACTTGACGCTGCAAACCCTGTTTACCGGCCGCCATCTGCTTGATGAACTGCGTCCGCGCTTGCCCGTGCATTTGTACAGTGCTAACAACATTACCCGCCTGCACAGTAGTGGCTCCAGGTATACCAGATACAGCCACCTTTTGACTGGTCACATGAGTGGGCATATTGCTTGCCTGGATAATGGTACCGGAAGCCTGGACAACAGTGGAATTTGTTAAATTAGCGCTGGTTCCCACACCAGCTGCTGCCGCGGCTGCCACACTGGCAGCGGTATTAGCTCCACCCTGAGCCGTTGCAGTTGTTTGCAACACTTTGAGACTACGTTGGCGATAAAGTTGAATGTGGGCTCCACCAGGTTGTTGTTGCGTCACAGTCTTTCCACCCTGTTGCAGGGCACTTACTGGAATGCCCTTAGTTGTCACTAGCTGAGTGGTGGTCTGATTGCCTGCATTAGCAGACGGAACAGCCGCCAAGCGAAGTTGAGTCTGGAACTGAGTTGAGCCCACATTTTGACCCAAAGCGGGCATGGATACAATTGATTGCCCAGTGGCAGTCGTACGTTGCTGCAATGTATTGCCTGTTGCAGCCGAAACAATTCTTTGACCTCTTAACATGGCTGTATTTAAAGTGGTCACAGCAGTTGTCTGTTGCTGTTGACTGGCCGTGGTGGTTAACACAGAGCCAACCGAGACTACCTGAGGAATGGTCTGAGTCTGGACAATGCTACCCAACTGGGGAGCACTACTGACTGGCAATGATGTTTGCGACGAAATGGATACAATCTGTGGTCCAGATTGATTTTGAGTTTGGACTACTGCCGGCAGAGTCTGAACTGGTGTGGTTAATACCACACTAACACTTGTGGGACCACCCGCTACATTGCCACTGGCTGCCAATTGCTGTAGCTGTCCGGCCGTAAGACTCGAAGACGTTCCCACTATTGTCTTTACCAATTGTTGTGTTGTTGTGGCTTGACCGGCACGTATTTGCTGTTGCTGTTGTGCGGGTTGATGCAAAAGTATCGCTGTCTGCTGACCAGGCGACGCATTAGCTGTGGTCAAATGTTGAATCTGCAACTGTTGCAATTGGCCAGAAGCGGGCACTGAAACTGTTGTTGCAGTGCCTGAAGAATTATTCTGTTGTTGTTGCTGCTGATGAGTTTGCACTAATTCTACAGTTTGTTGCACAGGCAATGAGTTAGTTGCAGTCCCTACAGTAAGTTGTTGCTGCTGCTGTTGCTGTGCTTGCACTGGCTGTTGCTGAGGCTGTGAATGTTGTTGTTGTTGCTGCTGGGCCATTTGATGCTGTTGTTGTTGTTGCTGTTGTTGCTGCTGCTGTTGTTGTTGCTGACCTCCACCACGCTGTTGCTTCTCTCTCATTTTGTTTGCTTTCATTACAGCTATATTGACGGGCGAGACAGGCTGATCATAGTTATGTATACCAAATTCTTGCAAAACCTCCATATGTTTGGGATTCATAAGACTTGGGGCATTAAACTGCCGCTTAGGAGGTGGAGCCTTCTTCAAATAGGCCGTCTTAATGCTATCGAATCTCGAACGCATCACCTTGAAAAATGAAGTATTATTATCGCTAGCATACAGCTGGGTGGTACGTAAATAGCGTAAAGGACTTTTTACATATTCCGTGCGCAAAGTTGGCTTCAATTTCTTTTGTTTCTTGGGACTCTCCACCGCTTTGATGCTTTCTTCGCGTGGTTGTATGTGATTCTCATACCGCCACCGACATTGTCTGGCCGAACGGTAAGTTTTTGAACAGAAATTCACCAATTCCGATACCAAATCCCAATTGGGCGTTTGGCCAGGTGAAAGCAACATTAGGCTACATGGTAAACCTTGTAAATTAATGAGTACATGAAGAATGGCAATATCCTCAAAGATGCACCATTCGCTCATGGCCTCGGGTTCAGTTAGGGGTTTGACTGGAATCTGCTGTTTCAATCCTGGTATGGGAGAATTCGGTTTGAAGCTGCCACGGAATCGCTGAATCTTTAAATCGCGACGTAAACGCGCCAACTGAGCAGTAGGACGATCAAACAGCGATCTAGGTGGCACATAGTTATCCTCGCGTCGCATTTTGTTGGGCCTTCGACTGCCATCGCTGTAGGTGCCATTGCCGCCGGCATCGGTGCGTGAACGTTTATGCTCTTTACGCACATAGACCGGTGGCAGATCCATCTCTGGAATGGGTTCAATTTCATACATAAAGGACAACGAATGATCTATATAGATATCATCATTATCCTGCGGCGGCGTAGGTGGACACCACATCTATAAGCCAAGTAAGGGGTAAAAAGAAAATGATGTGTCAATTTACTCCGAAATTTGTTGTTGTGGTTGACTTACCGGCATCTGTTCCATAGTATTACGTGATATCCACACCTAGTCATCATCATTAGCATTGAATTCGAGGGGCGGAACCGGAGCAAGGCGTGGCAAAAAAAGAGTTTAAGAAAAGAATAAACGTTTTTACATTATTTTGATGTTTTAAAGCAATTCTGTTTTGGTGTTTTTTTTTTCTTTTAAAATTTTTTTGTTGGTTTTTTCTTTTTGGTATTTTTTTTGTTTTAGTTTTTGTTTAATTAACTTATAAAACTAGTTGGAATTTAGTTGAATGTTTGCGAGGCGTTGTAGCTTTCATTCCGAACTATTAATTTTGTATGTTTTGTTTGTATTATTTTTGTAAGTTTCGTACGGAGCGAGAACAATTTGCGACACACCAAAACAGAATTCTCTACATTGAAATAATGATTTCCGCTTATTCTTCTCTCTCGATCTCATTGTGCAAATGTCTCCTCAATGTATTATACATATAACAAATAGTAGGATATATTCAAAAGATATTCCTTTGACGCACGAAATAAAAACCACAACGTCTTTTTTTTTTGTTTTACAATTGTTAATTATTATACTTGAAGCATATCATCAATTGATTCTTTTTTTTATTGATCTTTTCTCGTTTTTCTTTTTTGTTTTGCTTGTTGTTTTTTCTTTTTTGTTTTGAAATAGTCATTAATCTTGCGATTGTTTGTTTTAAAGTTAAATTTAATAGTACAAAATAAATTATAGAATGCAAAAAGAATATTACCAATTAATAAGACCTAAACCTAAAAGCGATAATGAGAGAGAATGTGATTCTTGACTTTTTTTGTTGTTACTTTTAACAGCGGAAAGTTTAGAACTAAGGATAATGGTCAAAGTTATATATATATATTCTGGCCGACGATTTAACTTACATTACTAAAATTAAGTTTATATACAATCTGATCTGATCTGAATCTGTAACGGCTTCAGCGTATCTGTATTGGTATTGGTGTCTGTATCTGATACTACTAATAATAATAATAATAATAATAATGATTATGATGATGATGATTTTTTTCCCTCACATTTGTTATCCTAAACTCATGTTGTTGTATCACCTAACTAAACTTAAATACAAAAATATGTATAAGAAGGAAACTTGTTACAGTCTATTAAATACTCGATAATAATCCCTTATTCTGTTAGCTAATCCTTCTCTTAGTAGCAACACTTAACTCGAGAATTTGGCCTGGACGACATGGCCGCCCGCTAAAAATCGCACAACACGCACACCCATACACAGAGAGGATAAACAAATATATGTGATAAGAAGTAGCAACTGTTAATACTGAAGGAACTAATGATCATCATCACCTGGAGGCTCCATTTGAATTGGCAGCAGATTTTGATATAGAAGAGGAGGAGGCGGATGAGGAGGAACTAGCGGCTGCTGTTGTAGACGACGACGACGCGGAAGAGGATGTTGCCACCATGGCCGGCATCGCGGTAGTGGAACGTAACAATACCCTAGGCGATTTTGTTATCCAACGATGTAGAGTAGTTGTGTTGGTGTTTGGTTTACCCTCATCTTCAAGTTTTCTCGCCACCCTTTGTCTACTAGTGTTGCTGCTCGTTGGTTGGTTGCCTCGCCGTCGGGTCTCACTTTGTGTCTCCTTGGGCGTGGAAGCGGTTTCGTTTGCTAAAGTGGATGCCTTCTTAACCGAACTACGATTTAGATTATTGCAAACAGGGCTCACATCAAGAGTCCAGAGATTTATTTTAACAGAACCACGAGAACGTGTCCGAGGCGTATGTCCTATTGCTGTTTCACTCCCATCCTCATCGTCTGAGTTTAAAACCGGCTGTGCTCTTGCTCTATCGGACAAATCTCCCTTATTGTCTGCTTTGGGCACACCCAAGGGATCATTAGCCTCATCTGTGTCTGTCTCCTCGCTAACATTGTAATAGGTGGAACTAGTCATTGTAGTATCTTGAACTTGATTGTGAGCACTCCAACCATCTATGCTATTGGTATTTGAGTCACCATCACCAGCTGTGGCATAGCTAGAAGTACTTTTGGCATCTGAATCTTCGGAAAGTACATCGACATGTGTCTCCTCTTCATCCTCCTCGTTATCCTCTTCGGTTTGAGTGGTGGTAGTTTCCTCTACCTCTTCCTCATCCTCTGGTTCTTCCTCTTCAGTATCTTCAACACAAACCGATTCACTGTCATCTTCCCCTTCCGCCTCTTCATCAGAATTTAAGGCCAGCGGAGCGGATATAGTGGCTCTCCTTTTTACTAGTCTTCTTTTGCTAGTGTCCACTGTTACACTATCGCGTCGACCCTTTTTTGAGGGAGAATTCTTTACACCCGTCACCGGCGGTTTTAGAGGCGTTTTTACAATCTTGCTTAAAGCAATATTCGCCGAAAGCCGCTTGGGTCTTTGTTGCTGCTGCTGCTCTTCTGGTGGATGCGATTGAGTGGTAGTTGTTGTCATCTCCTCGTCGTTTACTGCGGCTGCCGCTGCAGCAGCAGCCATTGCTGTGCGTGTTGTCTTTCTAGTGGGCGGCACTACAACATTGGCCAAATTAACCACGCCCAATGAATGTAGACGCGTCTGCCTTCTGGCTGGCATAGGCAGAGCACTACTCATTGCCAATCTCTTGCTGTTACTACTAGAGCTCTTTCCACTATTACCACCTCCTAACACTCCTGCTGGAGCTGTCACATTTAGGCTGTTACGTCGTGTTCTCTTCGGGCTATATTGAACAGAAGGAGGACATGTCGCCGGTTCCTTCTTACACTGACTAACACTTCTACTTAGTTGAACCCTACAATTGCGCTTATTACGACTCTTCCCCCTACTTCCTGTTCCTAAATTTCTTTTGTTGTAATCTTTTTGGGTATTAACCTGATTGCTCGTCGTGTCCTTGCGGCTGTAGGTAAGCATTTCCTCTGCAGGTTCCGTTTCCTGTTTTAGTAGTTCTTCCTCTTTGTGCATGGCAGCCAAACGATTCGCCTCCCATTCACGTTTCTGCGCTTCCAACTCGGCTTCGGCAGCCCGCATCTGTTCGGCAGACCAGGCGGCACCAGTAGCTTCCACAAAGCGCATGGCATACCTTTCAATAGGTGACAGCTATCGAACAAGAAATAAAGAAATTATTAAAAATTAAATAAACATCTTTATTGTTAAATAATGTCAGAAGCTGAGTGATATAATCGAGCGTGGGTAAATCGCTTCAACTATGTCTGAACGTCTGAATCCCCCTGGAAGAGGAAGTTACTCTTGGCCATGCTTGCTAAATCGAAAGAGTAACCGAAACTCGTAACGACCTCAAGAGCAAGCATTGCCTAGTTGATTGTTATTCACTCACCTGCTTTACCAGATTCTGCATTTCCATATCTGCCTTGCTTAGCTCAACTGGCTGATTTGATCCTCCCTCTTGATTGGCATCATCCGCAATGGGTATATTCTCATCAAATTCATCCAAATCTGCTGCCACTTCGGCTTTGGCTGTTTTAGTCGCCTGAACATCTTGCTCATCCTCGGCAGCAGCCAGAGCGTGTTCAAAGGCACGTAAGGATTGCTTCTCACTATCTACAACAACAGGTTCAATGGCCTCCACTTCAGTAGTCACAATTTTCTCCTTTTCTTCCTTTTCCTCCGTTTTCTCTTTCTCCTCCTCCATGTTGAACAAATCTTTAATGGTGGAGCTCTTAAAGAAAGTCGTTGTAAAGTTACCACCTTCAATGGCCATGTCGCTAAGCATACGCTTCTGATTAGCCTTTTTCAATATATTCACTTCGATAGTTTTCTCCGAGACCAAGCGATAGATATGAACGTCCCTGGTTTGTCCGATTCGATGGCAACGATCCTGGGCCTGGGCATCCATAGTGGGATTCCAATCAGAATCGTAAAAGATCACAGTATCTGCGCCCGTTAGGTTAATGCCCACACCACCAGATCGAGTGGAGAGTATGAAGCAAAAGATGCGCTTGTCTCCATTAAAACGTTCCATGAGTATTTGACGCTGTTCCACCCGTGTGGAACCATCAAGCCTAAGATAGATATGGCCATGATAGTTAAGGAAAGCCTCCAATACATCCAGCATTTTGGTCATTTGAGTAAAGATCAAGACACGATGTCCATCGACCTTTAATTGCCGTAGCAACCGATCCAAAGTCTGAAGTTTACCACAATCATATTGAATTAAACGGGGATCCGGAAACTGTGTGGTCATGGCGGATATTATGGGATGCAATAGTGTTAATTTGGGCAACAATGCTTCGGCCACACGATCTTCAATTTTTCTTTCATGCTGCCAATGCGTCGACGAGAGATTCTGGACATAGCGACGTATTCTGGGTGCACAAACCGAGGGAACATATATTACGAAGTTAGCAAAAATTGGCCCCAAATCCAAACAACGTTGCTCCAAGCTTTTAAGGATCACATTTAAGGACCAATTATCCGAACGATGCAACATGGCCGTATTACAATTGGCATATCCCCGTGTCTGCCAAGTGGAACGCTTTAAAGTCCGCGTCGTCTGCATGCAACGTTCAATTGCGAAACGGCAATCAGATCCGTAAATAGGTGTGGCATCAGTGCGTCGTCGATTGATAAGGGACATGCGTTTCAGTGAAGCCAAACGCTGTTCTTTACGCATTTGAATCAGTTCTTGCACCTTGTATGGATCGTCTGCTGCCTCCGTCGTTGAACAAGATTCTTCATCCGCTTTCCCATTGGCTAGCTGACCTTGTCTTTGCTTCACATGACTGGCCAAGTCTTTTACAATAGGCTCTTTGCTCATTTGCTGCTGAATGGCTTGTCTCGGTGAGCTGGATGTGGAAGGCTGGTTGGTCGTGGGACTACCGGCTGTCGTCTTGCTAGTCAATGTTAAGCGCGCTCCAGATCCACCAACATTTGTCGCCGGTGTGAGGTAGAAAAATGGTTTGCCATCTTGCATGGTTTTTGCCACTTTGGCCGGCGTTGGAGCATTTATTTGTGATCGCAAAGCTGGCGGTGCAACGGAAGGTGGAGTGGAAGCCGTTGAAGCCGAGAATACACTATTGATCACAACTGGCTTCAAAGCCATATTTATGGGATTAATGGAACCACTAACTCGCTTCAAAACACGTCCACTGGGCAACAAACTTCGCACCGGCACAATTTTGGATCCATCCATTCGCATGGCGGGACTAGCGCCCACACGAACTGCCTGCAATTTAATGCGCTGCGCCACTTCGGCGCTTTTCACTCGAATATGAAAACGATATTTGCCATTGGGACAGCGTGGCGGCGGTTGTGGAGCTGAGTCCACCTCCTCGATCAGTTTCCGAGGTGGAGCCAATAGACGAGATTTGTGCGAGACATAGGCAGTCAACGTGAGCTCTAGATGCAGCAAAAGAAGATTGACCGTTTCCAAATTGATTTCCTAAAAGAAAAATAGAAATACACGTTAATAACGATCCACTTAAACTCTCTTGGAAAGAAACGATAACAAATCTGAATGAGAATCAGACAAATGCCTCGCTAATGCGAACATCCTTAAATAAGTTTACGACTTGCTCCAAAATAGATTAAGTCCAACTATCAGTGACAATTTATCATCATCTTCATTTATCCAAATTTAAATTTCAACACAGCTGTCCAACTCCTGACTCACCGTGAACGGATCATACTCCATTATATCGCAGACCAAACGTGGTGTATGGAATGTTATGCCCTCCATTTGAAATGGTGATATGGTTGGCCGTACTTCAAACATATTGGGATGATTGCAAACCTTGCGCAACTGCATCAACACATTGATCACGCTTAATAAGTTTCCGGTCTGCAAAGTTTCTCGCGTCCTAAAATAGAGACAAAACATATAGAATTGGTTGGTAAAGATAAATCGAATTGTATAACTTACTTAGAACGGCTCATAAAGTCTTCGTAGAGAAATCGCTGGCGATTTGACAAACGACACATTACCACATGCTCATATTTCTTGGGCATTTGTTTCTCCACTTCCTTTTTCAGTCGACGCAACAAAAATGGACGAATAACCTAATAATAGATGGAAAAAAGGAAAAAATATAGGCATGAGTAAGTTTCATAATTTCATAATTCGTTTCATTTATGGTTGGGAGGATTGCTTTTGTTGAAGGCTTCTTCAATGTAATCAGTTTCAATGAACTCTCGATAACATGGATAAAAAGTTACAAGTTATTCTAGCAAACTTACAAATTGTCATCACATGTTGTTAATCAATGTGACACAGAGTGCGCTTGCAGGGAAATTATCTTAATTAAGCAAAAATGATGTTCTAGTCATTTTTCTAGAAAGAGTTTTCATAATATTTTTTTCGAAAACTTATTAACAACATATAAATAAAAAATCTTCGAGTTCCCATGATCGTTAAATACGAAACTTTAGTTTTGTTTTTTTCTTAAAACTTTTTTAGTTTTCTAATAAAAGTCGGAGAAGTATCTTTCGTTGTCCGCCTAAATGCATTTTCATTGTTAATATGAAAAAAAAGGCAACAATGTGTAATTTTTAAAAAGCTCAGACCACTTTCTGTTAAGGATTTTAGATTAAGCGGTCAACTATTCACCATGTAAATGGACAAAATATCTGTAAGGATAATTCAAGTCACTTGCTATGGAGAGAATTTATTTTAGCACACAACTACGATTTTCCTGAGCACTTTTCCGCCAACAGGAAAACGCTTTTAGGTGCAGCTTTATTTCTATTTAAATTTCGCTTGTCGCTCACTTCTTCAATGTGGTCAGCTTATTTAAGACCGACCACATGGATAAGAAGCTGCATTTTTATCTGGCAAACTTACAAATTGTCATCACATGTTGTTAATCAATGTGACACAGAGTGCGCTTGCGGGAAAAAGTATTAAAATAATGGAAGAGGATTGTTCACCATGTAAATGGGCAAGATATCTCAAAGGATAAGACAAGTCCTTTTGCTACGGAGAGAATTTAATATGGCACACATCTACGATTTTCCTTAGCACTTTTCCGCCGAGAGGAAAACGCTTTTAGGTGCCCCCTAAACTCGCTGTTCCGTATCTCTTTGAATATCAGAAAATGTAATCAGCGTTATGGATTCCATCAATTTGTAATGGAATCACTTGCAACTGTTTTTATTTTGCTTTAGCACACATCTACGATTTTCCAGAGCATTCAAATTTGGCAGACAGGAAAACGCTTTTAGGTGCCAAACAATTTTATTATTTTTTCGAACTTACCTTATGTAGCCGAGCTATTAATGTCTCATTGTACTCCATATTTCCCTCAATCATGCCAGTCATCGGATTGGAGAACCATTCTTTAAACTCACGATGAGAGGAGAAGACATAGGGCATAAGGAAATGCATTAACGACCAAAGTTCCATCAAGTCATTCTGCAGGGGGGTGCCCGTAAGCAATAGTCGCCTAGATAAAAAACACTTTGATATTAGTTTCTATATTCAAATTCATTTGCGGTTTTAGTGTCTCGAAACAAGGCCACAAGCATAGCAAGGATTAGGTTATGCTCTAGTTATTTAATTGCAATTGGCATTATAGCGAGCGGGTAAATCAATTTTAGCACCCAAGCGTAGTCCCCAAGCTAGGTTAGCATTCACTTGGTTACTGATTTTTGGTGCTGGCGTTTAGTATATTTGGATAGAAACAAAAGAGGATTTGAACTTACCGCTCGGTGGAGAAATTTAGTAGCAATTGCCAACGTTGGGATTTAAAATTTTTTATGTTTTGAGCCTCATCGAGGATTAAGTACTTCCATTTCTTGCGACGAAAACTTTGTTGATCCTGCACCACCAATTTGTATGAGGTTATGCACACATGAAACGCATTTGGTTTCGTCCAGCCGACCCGTTTCATTTTGCGCTCTTTCTGGGAGCCATAATAGGTGAGTATTTTAAAGCCAGGACACCATTTCTTGAATTCCATTTCCCAGTTGAGCATCACAGATGATGGGACCACTATCAAGTGTGGACCCCAGTTACCCTTGGCACATGCTAAATGCGCCAGTAGAGCAATAGTTTGTATAGTCTTGCCCAGACCCATCTCATCAGCCAAAATGCCATTGAGTTTGCGCTCATTCATCGTGACCAGCCAATCTAAGCCAATGTGCTGATATTCCCGAAGCGAATGCTTTAGCAGGAAGGGTACTGGTGTTACCACATTGGTGGAAGAGAGGGTATTGCCTTTGGGTTGAAGACTTTCAGCCAAAGCGGCGGCGTCATTGAGCATGTCATCTTTGTTGCTAGCAGTTCCATCACTTCCAGCTGTAGCTGCTAACTTAGCTTCCACACCCCCCTTTGTCTCACTATCTGCTAATAAACTTTTAAGGCCCTCTTCTTGTTCGGCATCTTCGTCAAGTTCAGTGTCAGTTTGAATAGTGGATAGATCTTCGTCTTCATCATCGCTGCTGGGCACTTCACTTTCATCACTAGACTCCTCCACGGCAGTGGATTCATCATCGGAATCCAATTCCACTTTACGTCTCTTGGCACTTGGCGGTTCCGACGATTGCTGTTCATCATTGATCTTGCCAGATTTGTATTTTTCCAGAAGTTGTTCCACCGACAGATCATTGTCGGCTTCCAGTTCATCAATTTCTTTTTTATGATCAACTTCCTGTTCGGCCTCCTCTTGTTTGCTAATTGTGTTCTCATCATCATCGCTGGCCTCCTTGGCCTGGAATTCGCTATCATCGCTATTGTCATTCTTGTCGTCGTCGGGTTTTGTCGCGGAGCTTTGTTCCTCCTGCATTAGTTTATCACGATTTTCCAAATAACCCGGTGGCAAATCATTGAGAAAATCATCAAAGTCCATTTCCGATTCCTTGGCCAAGGCTTTAACCTCTTCATTGACATCGGCTGCCTCTTCCTCGGCCTTCGCAATGGTCTCCTCATCATCCTCAGAACCAGACTCGGGACGAAATTCATCTAAAGAAGGCAAGGAAAAGCAGTTCTTAGCAATAGCTCAACAAATGGGTGCTAATATAAGAGTCATTCAAAAATTACATCAGACAAATGCCTCGCAAAAGCGACCATCCCATGGTAATATCAAAGTGCTCAAAAATAGTTCACAAAGACATTTCAGTTTGTATTCTGTCATCATTTGATTGATTAAAAAATTTGAGTAACATAGTTCAAACTTACCGTCGGATTCCCTTTTGGGTGATGTTAGGCGACTGGAATTTAAACTTGGCGTCGTCTCCGTCACTCCGCTGGTTGTCTTGTTCATGCCCTCGGCGAGCTGTTGCGAAAATTTCTCAGTCTGATCGACTATAAAGCTTAAATGTTGATCCAGGGCCTGTTTACGCTTCTCCTCAATTTTTGTCTGATGTTTATACTCCACCAACTTTTCGACATTTGACCAGAAACTTTTAACCTCACGAGCAATAAATGAGGCTACACGCTTCAGATGCAATTCCTGGGCCTTTTCCGCCCTCTGGGCAGCTGTGGCCTTGTCTTGGAAATACTTTTGCACCATTTTGGCACATTTCTTGGCTGCGTTTTTCTTCCATTTGCGCTCTTGCGCAAAGTCCGCCGCCAGCCAGACCATCTCTTCAAGAAGATAATCCCAATGGGCCTTCGGTCGGCTTGGCTCTTGCAATTTGGGCAATCGCCTCTCAGTCCATAATCCCTCTCGCTGTAATTCGGATATTCGTTGCATCACATAAACCTCCTGCTTAGCCTTAAATGAGAACTCCTGCGCAGCTGTGGCGACATTGCTGCCGCTACTGGTGGCATTTGTATTGGCATTTTGTTGCCCTGTGCCACCACTGCTGCCAGCATTTGCAGGACTAAGCAAGCTGCTGCTGCTGGGTGTATTACTGCCAGGTCCATTGCCAGTGTACAGTGGAGTTGGTGTAGGCGTTGTCGATGACGAAGGTTGCGGTGTGGTAGCTCCTCCTCCTCCAGCATTTGTAGTGCGGCGGAGAGAGGTTGAACCCACTGCGGTACTGCAGGGTACCAAGGGAGTGCCACCTTTTTTGAAATGAAATGAATAACATATATATTATAAGAAAATCATCTTGCCAATATTTCCCACTTAAATTTATCTTAAGCATGCTTTGAAAACAGGTGCAAAATAAAAAAGTTTATATATATCCTCTATTGTAAGCAGATTTAATTATTTATAATTAATGCAGAATAAGGATCAGTTGCGGATTAATTAATTCATTAAACGAGAAAACTGCATGCAAACTTGTTGAACCCAGATTCAATGTGACAAATTGGTGAAGATTTTCCTGCCACATGGATAAGCTGAAGGCACTATATAATTAGATATATATATTTTATTCTGGCAAGCTTACAAATTGTCCTCACATGTTCTTTAGTCATTGTGACACAGAGTGCACTTGCTTTTCAATTGGTCTACATTTTGACTGATTTTTTTCTTATTAAAAAAGTATGACAAAATTTGTAGTCAGCGTTATGGATTCCACCGGACTTCAGTTCGAATCACTTGCAACTGTCTGATATTTCTTGCTATAGCACACATCTACGATTTTCAAGCGCATGGTTTTTATTAGCGGACAAGAAAACGCTTTTAGGTGCAAACTTTTTAAAAATATATTGGGTAGACTTCGAAAAACCTAGACAAAAAAAAAAAAAGTATCACTGTATAAAGATCCACATTGTTCTCTAAGGGTAATTTAATCTCAACTTTTTACACTTTAAAAGACATCCTATACTAACAGTTACTACTATAAAATTCATCTATAAAAGAAGTTATTTTATATACTTATCAATTCCTTAAATCGCAATTCCATATTTATATATATATATATGTATGTATGTATATAGATAGATGGAATTACCAAATGGAATTGCTAACAGCATTTATTAGCTGATATGTTCTTGGGCAAGTAACCAACCAATTAGAAATGTTTAAATGATATAAATTAAGACATCAATTACCAATTCTAGAAAACGATTTACATAATCAAAATAATAATAATAATATTATAATTAAGAATGAAGAATTAGGCACACATCAATGTCAATGCACTACGCTTAGCAAAATCATAATTAACTATATGCTTCAAATATTAGAATTAGAAAAAAAGGGAAAACTGAACAATTGTAGTTTGAATTTTTTTGTTTTTTTTTTTTGTTTTGCGAACGATAAGCACCTGGCACCAAAGGTACAGAAGAATTTCCTATGGCAGGAGGAGCGGGTATTTGACCAAACACCATACCGTGACGACCTCCTAGAGGTCTACCGGGTATGTGACCTATATAGTATAACGATATAACGATAACGGATACAAAAATTATGAGTGAGTTTGAGAGGTGAGTTTCGAGTTAAGTGATGAGTGGATAATGATGAGTGGCAAGTTTCGAGTTGTGTATGGGTGTGTAATAAGTGCAAGAGGCAAAAGTAAACAGTGAATTGTAATTGTAAACAAAATATTAAATTATACAGCAAACAGAACAAAAAAAATGATTGAACATATTAGTTTATATTTATTGTGGTTAATGTTTTAGTGTGATGTTGATAAATTAGCGTTTGTTGGGATTAGATTTATGGAGAAGGGCGGGGCGTGACGGGGATTGGTTGTGTGCAGGACAGTATATTTTCAGGGAGAATTTTAGTTTGGTATGCAGTTTGCTAAAAGTTTTTGGCATTGAGTTTTAAATTTGGCATTAAGTTCGTTTTTTTCTTTTTTCTTTTTTTTTTTTAAACATAAAACGTTTTCTTCTTGCTTTTCTTTCTTTTTTTTCCTTTTAATTTGTTTTCTTTCTGTTACTTAAAAAAAAGGAAAAAGGAGAAAACACAAAAGTACACCTCAAAAATTCATTCAGACACCGTTGGACTCACCTTGCTGTGTTAGCTGGACCACGGCAGCGGGCAATTTTGTTGAGATAGCCACTGGAGTGGCACCAACTGCGGGTATTTTAATTTCCGCCTCGGATGGCAGAACATTACCTCCACTGCTGCTGTTGCTGCTGCTACTACTACTACTGCTACTGCTGCTACTACTACTGCCGGTTGCGGTGACAGTCGTTGTGGCGGCCTGTTGGTCGACTACTGTACTGCTCGTTGTTGTTGTTGTTGCAGTTGCAGGTGTTGTAGTCCCACTTGCTGGTAAAGCTGGACTATTGGGTGTAGAGGTGGGTGTGCCAGGCTTAGCCGGCAATTGAGATTGCGTATTCTATAATGATCAAGGGAGAGATATATTTGGTTAGTACATATTTGATAATTATTCAATTTCTAAGGCTTCTACACGAGATAACAATAACATTTCTTTATGTTGATATATAGTCCATCAATGCATTCCCTAATGTTTTCATTCAGACAAATGCCTCGCAACTGCGAACATCTTAAAAGGAATCAAAATCTCTCAAATATAGATTGATAATGATAGTCAGTTTGGTAATTGACATCACAATGAAAACACTTAAACCTTAAGTCTACTCTGTATTATCCGCAAAATGCTAACCGTTTTTACTGCATCAGTTTCAGCTTGTGATCCAGTTGTTGTAGTTGATGTTGTTGTTGTTGCACTTGTTGCTGTTGTTGTTAGTGTTGCAGTTGTTGAAGTTGTGGCTGTAGGTATTTCCACTTGAACTTGATTTTGGGCTGCCGCTGCTGCTTGTGCCGCTTGAGCCGATGTTGTGGGCTTCTCTTCCTGCTGTATCAGCTGATCTATACGGTTAGCATTACTATAGCTGATGAACTGCGGTGTTGGTGTCTTTTTACGCCACGCAGGGTAGTCCATCATACTGCCGCCGTTTTGTAGGTAAAAATATTCGGACACATTTTCAAGATGCCTGCAAAAAAGGGCGATTATGTATTGAATAATTCATTCAGATAATTTACTAGCACAACTACAAACCTTTCTTTAAGATTACGCAAAATCTGCAATTTTTGCTGAAGTATGCGCTTCTTAAGCGCATTCAGATCCTGCAGAGCTGGCGATGCAATCTCCTCTGGGTTAGCCACCACAGAGGCTGGCAATAGGGAGCCAACTATATTGCTGGATGGAACAGTTCCCACAATGTTGCTACTGCTATCGCTATCCAAACGTTGACGCTTGGCCTGCGGTGGTGATGTGGAGGAAGATTCTATGTTGAGGGATGTGGATGAGGCAGTGGCAGTCGCGGAAGTTTGTGCCTCTGTCGGTTGTTGTTGTTGTTGTGGCAGAGGTAACAGCTTGTTATTAGACGAGCTGCTCCCGCTTCCACTACCACTTCCCTCCTTAGTTGAGGAGGCGAAGCTAAGAGAAGAAGATGTGACTAATTTGGGCGTTGTAGCTGCTGTTGCGGCTGCTGATTTTTCCGTGGTTTGTAACGTAACGCGGTCTTGCACAGCAGGAGGGGCCGGGCTTAGCCCTTCGTGCCCCCCTCCTGCTGAATTACCTTCATTCATGTTTGAGACATCTGCAAGAAGTGGCGAAAGACAGGGATGGATGATATTTGATAAGCATTTTCCGTTATTTGGCGGGAAATCGCCAAGACCACATGTCAACTAAGTATCCCTGGTTACAATAATAATATATGCAAAATCACTACACAACATATTTATATATATTTACATATATCCACTCTTTCAACTGCGTAATAACTTTAATCTCCAAGAAGCACAGTTATATTCCCCAAAACGAAAAGTCATCCGCTTATCACAAAATTTGTTGCCGCTTCCAACCCTACAAATTAAAGGGTAGGCAACCCTGGTTTTGCACAATTCTCCACGTTGTGATTTTATTTTTATACATCAAATTATGTAATTTTTGTGGACGTATTTTAATTTTAGAAATTTCTTTTTCCGTGGCCAACTTCCAGTTTTTTTCCGAATTTTCTTTGTAAAATTTTCCATTAATTTCGCCGTAACTTCGGCCGCTTATTTAAGCGAATTCTGAAAGCAGTTGCTAAAAAGAGACGGCCATACTGTACACTCTACACACATGTCATGGCGGCGCGTCGCTGTCAATTTTTTCACAAAAATTGTATCTCCTATCATTATATTGCCTACCTCAGATGGGGAGAATTTGTATTTATTTTTTGGTTGTTATGTTGCTCCCAAATGTGGGAAGAAATGCCGGACTTCCGCGTGACATTCGAATTTGTAATATTTTTTCTTTTCTTTTGCGAAAACGCCAACGGCCACGTGCACCGAACAAAGACTTTTTCAGGCTGTATTTTACCGCGAGGGACGGGCACTCTTTTTTCCCATGCGTTTCTCTTGAATTCTGAAATGTGACTGAGAGACTTATCGATAATATTTGGACCTCTATCCAGTATCGATATATTTACCACATAGTGTTGGAAACTGGGAAAACAAACAAATGCTGCATTTGCATTACGTTGTGTTTGTTGCCGATATCGTTATCTAACGCAAAACAGAAAATTGTTGACTAGATTGGCGCCTACCTTTGAATTAAATTTACTGAAAATACTTAGACTTTAGAAACTTTTTTGGAACGTCATATTCAAAAAAATATACGGATTTTTTAAATTTGTGCATGTGTGACCAGCTTGCATTTAAATTCAAACAAAAGCAAAAACGACTCTGAGAGAAAGAAATTACATCGACGCCAACGCACACTTCCGCTTGAAATTTGATAAAGCCAAAAGCTTGATTTGATTCTGAAGAAATTATGCAACTAAGTAAAATGATATTTCTGTTGCTAATAATAAGTTTAAATAATCCGTCGAATGCGGTGGAGTATTGTGACGAAGGAACAGGCGAGTGCAAAGAGTTTTCAGACACGGGTTGTCCCTTTTTATTTTACAATCAACATTTAATCGGTTCCGGTGTCAAATACTGCGATGAATTCAACGACATTGTCTGCTGTCCACTGCCCTTAAATATGCAAAAAAAGCATGATCAGAATCAGTCGGAAAATAATCTAAAGAGATTTGAAAAGGGTAAACGATTGCCTCAAAATTTACATGGTAATTTTATTATAATTCCTTTCAGAATGCTTACGCTATAACCGGCTACGTCCCTCTTGCCGTACCACACCCTTTATTTTGGGTGGTTCCAAGGCAGCGGGAAAGGAATTCCCCTTTATGGCATTGCTCGGACGTCGTGTACCTGGCAAATCTCAAATTAAGTGGGAATGTGGTGGAACTTTAATACATCCCAAATTTATTCTTACCGCTGCTCATTGCCTTTACACTACAGAGCAAGTAATTTTTATTATTCAGCTTTCAATTACTTTAATTATTTTTATATTCTTCGTAGATCCAAAGACCAGAACTTAGATCAAAATTTTGTTTCCCCTAAATTTGTGGTAAGACTAGGAGAACTTGACTACAACAGTACCACAGATGATGCACAGCCTCAAGATTTTAATATAGTCAACTATGTAGTACATCCATCCTATAATGATGACGATGAGGAGAGTCGTCACAATGATATTGCTCTGGTCGAGCTGTCTCAAGAAGCGAATATCAATGATTATGTATCCCCAGCCTGTTTGCCACCCAGTGGGGAGAATCACAATAATTTGATGACAGCTGGTTGGGGATTCACAAAAAACGCTGGTAGTCCCTCAATTCATCTTCTCAAAGTGAGCCTTGAACGTTTCTCCGATGAAATATGCCAAGAGAGAATCGAATACAAGATTGATTTACGCACACAATTCTGTGCAGGATCAGATACTCGAAGTGGTGTAGACACTTGTAATGGTGATTCCGGAGGACCAATGTTTGTTCAACATCCGCAATTTAATTGCCTTAAGCAGATTATAGGTATCACTTCATATGGTTTACTCTGCGGAGAGAAGGGTTTGCCCAGTGTATATACAAAGGTTCATTTGTTTACTCCCTGGATTGAGAGCATTGTGTGGCCTGTTTAACGAAAGGATAACGAAAAAAACTCATCCTTTTTCATTTGCTTTTGCAAAATAACAAAAAAAAATTTCGTTTATAAATTGTATAACAAATATTTGATTTTAATTTAATTGTACATACTAGTGTGGGGAGGGATTGGAGGGAAGGAGATTAGGGGTAAATAGGAATGTGAGAGTTGAGGGTGGATGTGCTTATGCCATAAACTTCTTCATCATCATCAACTTAATATTCATTTTGCAGTGCGTGGTGCTTAATCTAATTGTGTTTATGTTAGTATCTTTGTGCGTGCTTGGGGGACCCTGTAGACAGACCAGTGACTGTGGCCGTCACTCATTGGTTGGTTATATGCTCCTACATACACATATGTATGTGTGCATGTATAGGACTAGATGACAAAAATCCATTTACAATTTGTACCGCCTATTAGTCAGTGCATAGGCCTGACCATTACGTCTCCTGGCCTGATCCTCCTTCAGTTCCTGTCTTCTAATCTCTTGCTGCTTGTACACAAACAGGGGGCGAAATACTATGGCGCGACGCTGACGCTCTTGCCGATGATTTGGTTCGGCTGCCTCACGACGTGGACGTCCCGAATAGGGACGAAACAGATTCGTCTTATCCGTATCATGGGCATACAGGGTGCTCAGGAAATCAAAATATGGTTTTGATTTGAGGCTATCCGGTTGTTGTAACGGTGAATTGTAGCTAAATTGATTTGGGGTCTCAATGTCCAGCAGTGTATGGGGTCCCTCTTGCAATTGTTGAGGTCGGGCACTAGACAAAGACATCATCATTGTCATCATCAAGGAAGCCAGACACACCTGCAAAAGAAGCGGAAGATACGTTCGTATATATAAAAATGGGAGTCAACACATGGCAGATAGGTGTGAATAAAACTTGGAGGCCAAGAACCTGTCCCCCTCACATCTCGCCCAGACAAAACTGAGCTATTATTTTTTTTCTCTTTTTGTATTCTTGAATCTTATGCTTTGAATTAGCATACAATAATTAATTTAAATTAAACACAATCTCCACTTAATACGTGATATAGCCGCAATCAAAATTTAATTTATAGTCTCATAGTAAAAATAAAGAAAAAAATATATTCATGAGCATGTACGTCTCCACCTCCATAGAGCTATGCCATCAGCAACAGCATCTCCATCTTATCTGGACACAATGGCATATTAAACCGGATGCCCGATCGGATCAAACATATACTTATTTATGAAGTTCAATTCAATTTAATTTATGTATCACATTTTCAACTGGTAATGGGTGATAATAAAATTCGATATAAAAACAAATATATATATATATATATATATATATATACATACATATATATTTAATTCTGGTTCCTAATTCTACAAAAACAACCTGCAAAAAAGTGTCAAAATATTTTTCAGGTGGCTCTGTCTATGCGTGAGTCTCCTATTAAGCTCTCCTTGCTATATAATATATGATTCATCATCTATTACCACAAATTTTATGTAAATTTACAGTTTCGGTTTGGTTTTTTTTTTTCTGTAATTTTTAGGCCAAAACCAATTAAAGGCAACCGGTTAATGGCATTTTTGTGGTTCAGGGTTAAAACCAAAAAAAAATTAAAAAAAAAAAAATACAAATATTCATATGAAACTTGTATAACAGTTGCAAGACCTCCAACAACAAGAAAAAAAAAAGAAAGAGCAAAAGGAGATGGAGAAGACAAAGGAGACGCAAATAGAGGGGTGAGAAGATGCTGCTGCCAGTTTATGGCCAACTTCCTTATGGCTATCACTAGATGAACTTCGTTAAGTTAGAATAGCTTTGACCTTGCCGCATCATCAGACTCTGATATAGATATATATATATATATATAAATATATATAAATATTTTATTTTTATTTCTTTTTTTTTGCGGTTTTTTGAACCAAAAAATCCACCGAAAATGTTAATCAAGTAAACATGTTTTATATATATTTTTTTTTTTCAATTTCTTGGTTTCTTTTTTTTTACTTTTTTCTTTTGTTTTTTAGATTTACTTACTTGGCAAGTGAATGCAAACATTTTGTTTAATTAAAAATGTATTTATCCTGTTTCTAACGGTTTTCGGTTTGCTTTTTGGCAATAATTTGAATTTTATCTGGTTTTATTTGACTCGTTTTAATTTTTTTATAGGTAACACACGCGTCGTATTTAATCGGTTTTTTTTTTTGGAATTTCTTGATTTATTTATTCCTCTTATCAATCACTGGGGACACCTTGATGAACTATATCAATATTTTCTATATATGTATGTGTATATACAATTTGTGTGTATATATTTTCAATTTTAAATACGTTGTTGTCACTTTGAAGCGTTTGCCTTAACTGTTCAGAATTTTTGTCACAAATTCACTTTTATATGGGGCCAAACGAGCTCCAAGTGCCAACGATGATAATGATAATGATCATCATCATGATGAGGGGCACCGAGCACATTGTGACGTTTCGTTTCAGCATACGAAACGGGTTTTTGTGTATGTTACCGATATCGCGCGAAGATACCAGCTTAGATACATTGGCGCTGCAGATACAGGGAGGATGCAGGGGATATATATGTATATATATATATATATATTGCTTGATATATTTGTCTTTGTGTGCTATTGCCAATATTGGCAAATTATTGGCGCCGTTCCAGAGCTTACCCCTTCACGTAATTAACGCTGCGGGCCACACACTTTCATTTGGGTTTTTGTGTTTCCACTTCCCCTCCCCAGCCCCTGTCATCGGATCTATGAAACGCAATTGTCCCATCTGCTATAGCAGCTTCTCTATTTGGTTTTCGACTTAAGAAATATTTAAGCTTTTTCCATGACGCACTTCACCAATTAAAAGGTATTAAATGATGAAGAGTTGTTGCTTTTGATACGATTCAATACGATTCGTTTTGATTTAATTGAATTTGATTGAATGATTCACAGGATTAGAGAGAGAGAATACGGAAGCCGGTAGTGTTTGATTGTCATTTTGGATTTTATAGGCTCTAGATCTAATCGGAAATTATGTTAAACATCAAAATGCAAATTGTTTTTTTTTTTTACGATTGTTGTTTTTGTTTGTTTGTTTTGCATTAAAAAACGCTTGGAAAATTGTCAACATACTTGGAAATTTTGGCTTTCATGCTTCAACTAACCGAAGGTTAAGTGGGAGATCTTGAATTTTTTTGGAGTTATGCTTGAGAGAGATATGGCTAGATATGCATAATTAACTATTCTGATGCCACTACTTCACACGTGATGATGCTGCCTTTTGTTCAAAACCAAAGACAATAAACAAACTGTCAAATATTATAAAAACAACAAACAAACAGCAACAAAAAAAATACAGATTAAATTTTGTCTCTGTCTACGTCAATGAAAATTGAGAAATTAACGTCATGAATGGTTTAGATCTTGATCTTTAGATACCATCAGATCAATGGTCAATAACCGGTTCGATTTGGATTTAAAAATTTTCTACATATACCTAAAGAATTTCAATAGAATTGTTTGACTTTTTTAAATCTGTACCAATTGCTAGACAACATTAAAGCTGAAAACCTGTAATTTTGTTGGTCTTTGTTTTTATTTTTAGCTCACATTTTTGAAATCCGTCTTAGTTTTCATCTGTTTTTGACCTATTCTGCACGCAATTTTGCGGTTAAATTTCGATGATATTTTTAGCTTATAATGCTCTTGCCCATGATGATGGTATTTGTACAATAAATTTCATTTAATTAGGTTTTTGGCCAAAAGCCGGTTTAAAACGCAATAAAACAAATCGACAAATGGACGGGGCGACGGGCGATAATCAGAGGCCGACGCTACAAATGTCAGAGAGCGCATAAAAATGTTTGTTTTTGTTATTTTTTTTTGTTTAAGAATAGATTTCGTATGCCACAGATTAGTCTTATCAATTGTGTCTCCTCTTCGTATGTACGTATATGATGGGATGATTTAGAGTTCTCAGAAATTGCAACCAATATGAATAACTACCTTTTGGTTCTAATTAAGCTGGAATTAGCTTCCGTGAAAAGTCATCGCTTGAAGGTGCTAAACAGTTGATCTTCGTCTCTGGGTTGCCACCTGTAAACCCATTTCCGGCGCATTTGATTCATAAATATTTTAATATTCATGAATCACCTCATTTGATCTTTTGGGGGCATGCTCCAATCCGATTACGATACGAATTCTCCATGGTTGATCTCACATTGATCCTTTGTAGGTAACGTATTTGCTTAGTTCAACTTTTTATTATTTGCTATCGTACAACCTTATTTACTAATATAATTGGCACTTTTCTTTCAGCATTTTTTGACGTCATATTCAAATTTAATAAATCAAAATACCAACTTCCACTTTGCCAGAAGCCCAAGTGAGTTTTTATGTATGTATGTATGTTTGTGCATCACACTTATTAATTATCACTTATGGGGCTTGTCATTTCGATTGACTCCGATTGAGTTTTTTATGACTTAATTTGCTTTTTTTTCGCAAAATATTGGAAAAAAATATATAATTTTATGAATATGGAAATTTTATGTGATATGTGTGATCTTTAATTAATAAGCCTGGTGTTAAAGTCATTTGATTTTAATATCAATATGTTAAATGAATGGCGGATAAAACTAATTTGTTGCTTTAGAGAAATTATATGGGTATGGATAAGACACGTTATGTCTCCACATTCAGAATCTCTTCATACCTACGAAATTAATGAAATCAATTAGATATGAGTCTTTAACTTTTTGAAAGGGGTTTTCAATAACAGAAATCACATTTTATATACACATTCTAAGTTAATTTTTGTTTTGTTTTTATTTTGTTTTAACGTACATTCTAATCAAATTTATTGATAGGAATCTATAGTATGCATAGACCAGTTTGTGTCGTAATTCAAGTATGGTAAAAATGTTAGACAGTTTATGACTAAATTAGTCTTTCCCACACTTTACATTTAAGCTAAAGTACCAATATTGGTTAACCGAAACATTAACTTATAAATCAAGATTATGCAAGAAAGTGGTACAATCAAATCAAGGTCCCTTTTTAGAACCCGGATAAATAAAATTACTTCCAATTAACAAGTTCAAAAGAAACGTGACAGAATCTTTGACGGTCAAATTCAAATGTTGTCCTATCGATAGGCATAAGATTAATTAAACCGGCTTTATGGAAACTAATCGTTACTTGAAAGATTTTCATACCATCTGGCAGCACTCGTGAAAAAATTTCTGGCAACTCTCACCAAACCAAAATAAATCAAAAATGCCGGAGAAAATGAATTACTACATGTGCTTATATCAAGAGGGTATTGCAAGTATTCCCCGATTAATTGATAAAGCCTATGCGAACAGCTACAATGTGGTGGCGACGTCGATTAATGCCAACATGCTGCCAATGGATCCCTTTGAAACTGATCCTACTTATCCGGCAACTATTTTGAGCGCCGTGGACTGGAACTCCAAGGTAATATTTGTATTATCCGATGTGAATGTGGACTCGCCAAATGTCAAGCTAAGAGAATATTCCAAGTCGGTGATGCTTAGGGATGTCACTTGGGCTGAGCATTTACAGAATGTGGGAAATGTCATGGTGAAGCTCAGAGGACCGAATAACAATCAGCTGGCAGAGATAATAAAGACGAAAACAAAGGGTAAATAGAAAAATATAATTTCGATCAATGAAAGTGCTAATTGTTGACCTTCAATTTTTGTGCAGGGCATTGGTTTATTCAAGTACCCATTACGAATCCTGAACTAGCCACCTTTGAGCACCGTAAAGACGCCACAGAGGAAGATGTGATGCAGGCTGAGAAAAATGATACCTGGCACTGGTGGAACAACCTACGCTTTGCTGTTAATCACCATTCCAAAGTGAAGGTTGTGATTGAACTCAACGATTCGGATCGTCCTAGCAAGGAAACGGTTCGACGTTGGCTAGGTGAACCGATCGAAGCCATTATTATACCATCCTCCTTATTTGTGAGAAATCGTTCCAACTATTATGTGTTGCATAAAGAATGGCAAACAATCATTGGCCACTTTATTGCTGTGAGGGCTAATATCATTATTTCTACAAGTCCCAATGACAAGGCTTTGTCTCAATATGCTGATTATGCTAAGAAGCTTATTAACGATAATTGCGATACTCATGACCTTAACAGGTAAGTTAAAAGGTTCCGCAAGCTAAACGAATTTGAATTGAGCTTAACCCTTTTTATTTTAAAGTTATGAAAATGTACTGGAAATACCCTTACAACCGTTATCCGACAATTTGGATTCCTATACCTATGAGGTTTTCGAGTCTGATCCCGTCAAGTACAAACTATATCAGGAAGCTGTGCAGCAGGCTCTACTGGATCGTGTCAACGACAAGGACGCTGCAAGTGGCAAAGTTGTATGTTAAGAAAAATGGAAATTTTTTTTATATTTTTCTAATCGTACAACATTTCAGACAGTTGTCATGTTGCTGGGGGGTGGGCGTGGTCCCCTTGCGCGAGCTGTGTTTAATGCAGCTGAACTGAGTGGGCGGCAGGTTCGTCTCTATATCATTGAAAAGAATCCCAGTGCAATACGCACACTTTCCAATATGGTGAAGACATTGTGGCCAAATAGGGGTAAATATGGTTAACAAATTCGTCTGTATGTTCTTTAATTAGTTTTTACCTAGATGTGCATATATTTTCCAAGGATATGCGTGATTTTTCACCACCAGAACTGGCTGATATTCTGGTGTCCGAGCTCCTTGGTTCCTTTGGTGATAACGAACTCTCACCTGAATGCTTAGATGGAGCCCTTAAGCTGCTTAAACCTAATGGCATTAGCATACCATATAAATCCACATCATATATTAATCCTATAATGTCTGCCATATTGCATCAGAATGTCTGCCAATTGGTGCCCACAGTACCTGCATTTCACTATGGCTATGTAGCATTATTGAAGAATATTTACCATATAGCCGAACCGCAGGCTCTCTTTGAATTCACACATCCAAACCATGAAAAAGTAATCGATAATACAAGAAGCTTGAAACTGCAGTTCAAAGTACCAAAAGATTGTGTCCTGCATGGTATAGGCGGTTACTTTGATACTCATTTATACAAGGATATATGTTTGAGTATAAATCCATTGACTCATACGCCTGGAATGTTCTCTTGGTTCCCCATGTTCTTTCCCACTGTAAGTTGTCTTAGTTTTCGATTGGAGTTTTACTATAGTCTTATTTATGTTACAGCAACCCAAAACCCTTAAAGAGGATGAAATTATAAACATTCAGTTCTGGCGTTGTGTTAATAAGGAACAAGTATGGTATGAATGGCAAGTTAACGACTGGCAGCTTCATAATTCTAATGGTATTGGCTACAATATGAAATTGTAAATAATTATTACAGTAAATGATTATTTATATTAATATATGACGATAGATTCAATAAACGAAATTTTGAAATGTCTGCGACGTTTTTATTTAGATTTTGTTTCTTTTTGATGCTTGAAAAGTTTATAAATATGCTTAAACATTTAATTAGATGTCCTTAAATATCTGTGGGGGTTTTGCTTCTTTTTTTTTTTTCTATGATTTTTTTAAACTTTTTTCATTCGGTTGTAAAATTTAGTTAATTTCCTTTTTCCTCTCGTATTCATTTAAATTAGTTTATGTATATATATATATATAGATCGTATTTGTATATTTAAAGCGCTGCACATGATCTTTAAGCGAAGGCAATTGCAATTACAATTATAATTTTTTTTTTTAAATTTGATGAATTTCTTTAAGTATGTATAATCCATGGGTATAGACAAATTAAAGCAGAGCTCAAACTGGGCGGCAATAACTTAGGCTTGGGTCTGGGTTAGGGGTGAGCTTGTGCCGCCAACAGCACCGCCACCGCCACGTATGGCAATGGCACCTTGGCCCGCCCTTATCGGCTTGGCTATTTGCGCCTGTGGGCCACGTCTACCCAAATGCTTTTGTCGCACCGCTTCCTTAATGCGATCCACTTCGTATTGGTATCGTTTGCGATCCCGCATAGCACCCTCCTTGGCCTCCTTGAGGGCCGTCTCCAGCGCCTTTACACGCTCCATGGTGGTACGCAAACGTTTCTCCAATTTGGGTAGCTCGCAACGTAAATCCGCATTGTCACGCACCAACTGTTTGTGCACCTTGGTCAACTGATCGAGATTGTTTTCCAGGAATGAAATCTTTTGTTTTTGGGCCAAAGATCCGCCATCCTCTTCACTTTCTTCATTGACCACATTCTTACGAATGCGTTGCTAGAATGGAACAGGAAGACATAAGATAGTAACTAGAACATTTATGTCATTAAATTGATTGACTTACCTGCAGGTCCTGTACGAAAAGCTTTCTTAGATTATGCAGCGTCTGTAGCTCCTTGGCCACTGTGTCTTCCAATCCCTTGAGGTCTTTGCGAGCCTGTTCGCGACGCTCATTGATGAGGATAATGTTCTGAAGGTCTGTAGACTTTTCAGCCTCCTCTTGCTTGAGTTTCTCGTAGTCCACCGACATTTGCTGATGGGCCAGCAACAGCTTCTGATGGACATCCTTCATTTCATTCATCTCGTGCTGCTTAGCAGTAATCTCGTCTCGTAGTTCAGATACCTGCTTGGTGTGCACTTCCCGCAACTCATCCATTTGGGAATCGAACATGGAGCGCAGCTCTTCGGCCCGTTGCTTCTCTTCGGCATTAACGGCCGATACATGTTCAGCCGCCTTCAGTTTGGCGCATTCCTCGCGCAGCGAGTCAATTTGCTCCTCCAGAGTGCGTTTCTTATTCTCGGCCTCTCGCATCGATTCCTGCAGAGATTTCATGCGAGCCTCATGCTGTGAGATGAGCAACCGATATTCGCCCAAATCCTTTTCATACTCCGATATCTTTTTGTTGGAATCCATTTGCTGACCTTCCATATTGGAGCAACGCTGTGCCATATTCTTGGCCTCCGTTTTCATCTTGCTAATGTAGAGACGAGCCATGGTAAAGTCCTCCTCCACTTTGCTAGCATCTGTGCCAGCCAAGGCACTCATTTTGAGGTCAATTGCAGAATCATTAGGGGCAATGGCCTGGCCTACTTCACCCAAATCGCGCAAAAGATTCGTTAACATTTCCGTGATCCGTTTCTTCTGATGGGATGACATGTCCTTGAGCTGTTGCAACTCGGTGGAGGCGGCACTGAAGCTTGATTGTTTTTGCTGCAGTTCCTCATTGAGGGCATCGATATCCTTGTTCTTGTTGTCAATCTCTTGCGACTTTTGGTCATAGTTAACAGCCAACTCTTCAAGGGCCTGCAGAACTTCCTTGACCTCCTCCTTAGCGGATTCATTTTCTTGCTGAATGCGTGCCATTTCTGATTGCAATGCTTCATATTCTCGCCTGGCGTTGGCAATCAGTTCCTCCTGCTCCATTACCTGCTCCTTGAGCTGCTCAGCATACTGACTCTGCTGATTAATCTCCTCATCCTTATCATCCAGCTGCTGGTAAAGTCTTTCGCATTCAGCAGCTAGACGCGCCCGTTCATCGGCAGCCACCGAGGCGGACATATTAGCCAAAGCAGTCCGTTGAGCGGCCGCTGCGGCTGCTGCATCTGCTGCCTGCTGAGCCGCCTCCACTTCCAAATTGGGAGTGCTAGCCTCCATGAGATCCTCCATATTGATTTGTTCTTCGGCCTTGACTGTCTCCCCAGCCCGCCAACGGGCCAGTTCTGCCTCCAATTTCTCCACTTTACCCTTGAGTCTGCCATTCTTCTCCTTCTCCTTTTCGTAGCGCCGCTTCCATTCCTCGGCAGTAAGCTCCTCATTCACACAGACCACATTCTTCACAGTCTTGGCGCGTCGACCAAAATCAAGAGTGGATTTCGTTTCCGACTCATTGAAGCTAGCCGGAGAACAGCAAATGACAATGGTTGTGCGTGCGTTACCACCCAGCGACTCCTGCAGAATACGCGTAAGCTTGGAGTCACGATAGGGTATGTGCGTTTTGTTGCCATCCGCTAATGCCGATATGACATTACCCAAAGCCGATAGGGATTTGTTAATATTCTTTGCCTCATCCAGCACAGTGCCCTCTGCACCGGTTTTGGAAACCTTCTCGGAACCAGCCAAATCCACCAGATACAATTTACCCGATAGTTTCTTTTGATTCTCCAGATTTTCCTGTTTCACATTGATGAGGAATACTGAATGGGAACGTGAAGAGTGCTCGTTCATGTCTGCGGAGAACATTAAAGTCCAAATTATAATAACAAAATAATAATAATAAGAAAAAAAGGAAAACAAGGATCTATTTACGTACTTGTCACTGCAATATGCCGATTGGATTTGCCCTCTTCGATAACCTCAAAGACATCCTCAGGCGATGAAACAAATCTTTCGGTTGCACCTTTAACATAGGGCACCCGATTCTTATCTTCATGCACACTCAAATTCACCTTGGACACATCCAGCAGATCCCTAATCTTATCCATATAAATCTCATAATACGAGACCTTTATATGAAACTCCAAATTCACTTCCATGGCATAGATGTGATTGAAGATATCATTGACTATACGTGGTATGATGCCCTGCTTGACCGAATCACCAATCACGCCCTCCATCGTGTGCGTTTTACCGGATGAGGTTTGGCCATAAGCAAATATCGTACCGTTATATCCTGCCAGGACATCGGTGACAATCGATTTGGCCGCCTCATTGTAGACCTTTTCCTGGGAGGCATTCGGCTTGAAAACTTTATCAAATAGATAGACTTTACCCTACATAGAAAAAAAGGACAGAGATAAAGAGAGAGAAAAAGAAAAGTTGATTAAAGCTTCAATTTAAATGTTTATTAAAATTTCTATTTTTTTTCCCTCCTCCTCCTTTAAGCTCATTTTTAACGCTTGGTTTGTAATTATGAGCACATCATCATCAAAACGAAACAAGTGAGGGAAAAGAAAAGAAAGAAATAACAACCAACCAGTCAACGAAAGACGATAAAAGAAAGAGTGCAAATGAAAGATACCTAAATTCATAATATCTATCTTTAAGACCCCCAACCCTTATTAGATATGCTCAGTTTGTGTGAACTAGTTCATACGTAATTTAGACAAAGGATCTAAAGAGTATTTTTTAATTTACTTTATTATTAAAACAAATTGAAATATTAAAAATTTCAAAATATTTTAAAAAGGTTTTTAGAAAATTTTGTTCATTAATTAAACTATACAAATTTTAATCTTATAACAATATTATTATATTCTTCATTTTCGGGCTTTAGTAGAGTGATCTCATTTTTCCTAGAGATGAACTGCAATTTTATGAGGAAAAAATATTTCGCAATGACTCAGATATAGAAATTTATTTTACTAGATCTATGTATATTTTTGCTACATGACTATTTTATATAAATAATTCTTTTCCTATGAATAAGAAGTAAGTAGTTCATTGAACTGGTAAGTGATATATGATAGCAGCCATCACTCTCTTTGCTGCTACCTCATGTTACCCCCTCCAGCACCCCTTCAGACAAACTTTCAGTTGGTTCGGTTTACCCAAAAACTAATGGACAGGTGGACTAAGGCGTTAAGATCTCTTTCTTGAACAAAGAGCGCCAAAAAAAAAAAAAGAAAATTCCCTAACTTGTAGTTGCTGTTACTACTGCTATGTTGCCAGTCATTGTTGTTGTTTTTGCTTTTGTTTTTTTTATACCCTGTGTAAGTAGACTGAAAATGGGTATATTGGTATCTACAAAAACTATGCCATATCAAATTTATATTGCTTTGATGGTCAAAAAGAAAAAAGACAATTTCAAAGAGTTTATATATCTTAGAATAAAATGTCTAGTTTAAAGGCAAATGAATCTTTGGACACCCCCATTGATATTCATAAGAAGAAATTAAGAATAAATTGTATAGCGGAAAACAGAGATTTGATAATTGTTGTTGCTTCTCAAAGAAACTGAAACATAAATAAACGGTGTAATTATGCATACTAAGTTAAACCACCCCTTAGTTGGTAGAGGGTATATCAAGGTCGGCGCCCCAACTTAATATGCTGAAATTTTTCCTTTTTTTTATGGATTGCGTGAGACCATGACTCACTCGAGTGGTGGCAGCTGGCACTGGTACCGCTCCGGCTCGATGGGGCAAATAGGAGAACTAAACTAATGTATGTACATACAAAAGTATAAAGAAGGTTAACTATGCAAAAAAAATGTACATATATGTAAGTACATTTGAATGTCTGTGTATGGATGGTGCTTTCTTTGATTGTGGGTGGCTTTGCTCCTACTATGCTTATTGGTTTCTTTGCCCCGTTACCCATTCTATTCGCGCTCCACCCCTCTCGCTCTTTCTTTCGTTCTCGTCTTTGAGTGGAAAATCAATTCTGTGCCACAAAAACTTCAAGTTAAATTTGATTTCATCAAAGCGGAAAGAAAAAGACAATCGTAAAAACAACAAACAACAAAAAAAAGAGTTGATTTATTAAGTCAACTAATTATTACTCAAATTGTTGGCACTCTCGTTCTTTCTCATTCACTCCAATTGTGCGGCAATTGGTGAGCAAATGTGTGATGAAAATGGTAGAGAGGGTAATGTTAAGGAATGACGTCATGGGCATGCATAACACCGCGAATTATAAAAAAAAAATAAGTGAACGGTAAGAAAAGGAATTGAAAAAGACTATAATAATTTAAAAAAATGTATAAATATTAGTTTAGGATTTATTGAACAAAATACAGTAAAAACACTGGGTAAGGTTTGGGGTGGACTAGATGTTTGATGGGGGTTATGTTTGGAAATTTACCGCTATGGATATGCAGTTTTCATCCGGATTATTGGGAAATTTGACAACAAATTTTGAGCCGGCCTTCTCCTCGCTGTCATTCAACGGTCGGAATCGACAGACAACTTTGATGCTATCCTCAGCTGGTATTTCGCGTTCAGCAGACATTTTTCCAACTCCTTTATCCTGGTATCGTCCTCTCGTAATCTCACTCTCTCCTCTCTCTCACACACACACACAGTCTTTAGTATAGATTTGTCAATCTTAATCACTTTCAACTTAATCCCAATCGCATGCAGATCTGTTTACGTGGATCTCGTTTCGTAGTTTTGGTTTGGTATAAAAATGATTTTAGCGTTTAAAACTGGCATTAAACCAAGGCACAAACTAATCAAAATGATAAGAAAATAAATAAAACAATAACAAACACTTCAGGATATATCCTTCTTCTTTAATGACTTTGAGCTTAGGCGCTCTCCCCTCTCATTCACTTCACTTCCACCGATTTGATCTGTTTCGATTCCGTCACGAAAATGCAGAGAAAACTTTTTTCTTTTTGCTTTTTTGTGGTTATACCAGACTCACACACACGGCTACGGGGGACGTTGTGGGCGGTGTTTTTTCTTTCCTTTTTTTATATTATTTGCCTTGATTGATTTAAGCCTGCTTTTAACAATTTGGTACACTAATTCGTTTCGGAATGTTAGTCGTACACTCCTAGTAAATGCTTTTGCATCCGTCTCGTGTTTTTTTCCTTATTTTTAATTTTTGCACTCTAAATTTTTATTTTCTTTTCTTTTTGCATTCTGGCCAATGTGACCAGATTGTTGATTTGTGTTATGCTTTTGGTGTTTTTTGCTTACGTTCACCGAATTTGTGAAATACTAATGCCCGAATAAAATACTATTTTAGTATATTAAAACTTCTCTAAGAGAAATTCTCTCGGTTTCGGCGCTAAAAAATTTCTTCGTACTCACATGAAGAAAGTAAACGCATTTTAACGAATACCTCAGGCCACTGCAGTTCTAATAAATAACAAATGTTAAACATGAATGAGTCAGTGTATGAAAACTTATTAAATACAATACAATTAAAATATATAAAATTAAAACCAAATGAAAGGTATGCTTACAATCAACACTTTGAAGCCCTTTGCAAAATGTTTCTCCAAGGTATTACAGAGGAGAATCCAATTTTAAAATGTCTTTACAATGAATATTCTCTACAAGGTATGTATAATATGGAAAACAACTCATATTTATAAATAAATCTTCTTTTTTTTCCAGCCTGTTCAATAAAGTGCTTCAGTAGTCTGCAATAATTTGAATAATTTTCTTTTCCCATCAGCCAAATTGAAAAGATTAGTCATGTGAAAGAAAGAAACTTACTTATGTATGTACATACATTGAAGATTTCGAGTACAGTGAAACCTCGATATAACGAATCTGAAGGGAACCAGAAAATTTTTCGTTATATCTATTGATTCGTTATAGGTACTTATTTGTAAAACCTTGGTAACACGAAAACTTTAGGAAATTTGAAAGAAAATTCGTTATAAATACTGTTTTTACCTGCTTACATCAAAATACTTAAAAAAAAACTGCATTGAAGTGGGGTGGAAATAAAAAATAAAAAGTTATACATTTTTCACAAGTAATATTTATTTAAATAATTGGTAGTTCTTGTTTGTTTGCGTAAGTTTCGAATGCAGCCGTCAATACTAAGCTAAGCATCACTAGATGCTAAGCTATCGAATCCATTTTTTAGTATATTCAGCGCTTAAACTTTTTGGTATAGCTTCCTGTGTCTCAAGAAAATTTGAATCTTTTCAACCAGTTTTTTAGCTTCTTTGGCAGTAATAACGTTTTCGACCTCTTCATCCTCCTCAACAATGTCGACTGCATTTCTGTTCAAAACACTATCAACAATGTCATCATCAGTTTGGGATAATGGAACTTTAACTGCTTGCCACGAATTTGATTTTGCCTTATTTTATTTTCGTTGTATAGAGGTTTTCGAAAAATTGCTTCGTTATATAGAGGCTTTGAGACGCAGAAATTTTTCGTTATAGCTAAAGAGCAAAAGCGAGGTTTTTTCAAGGGACTTCAATAAAAATTCGTTATATTGAGTTTTTCGTTATAACGAAGTTCGTTATATTTAGGTTTAACTGTATTTGTAATGCAGATACGAAAGTATATCAGTCCAAAGACAAAAAAAATCTTCTTTTCTATTTATATTATTTGCAACGTGTTTTTCAAGTATTTAAATAATTTGGTATATCCGGAATATATAGATTTAGGTGTAATAACTTATATATTGTCTTTGTAGTTACTTATTGGACTCACTTTGACAATGATTTTATTTTATTTTTCGTAGGACAAATTAAAAGAGCTTTAAATTGATTTCATTGAATATTAAAAGATGTATAATCGATTAGCAATCGACTTGCGATAGCCTAACTTATTCAATTTAGTGGCTTTATCTAAGATATTCTGATAATTAAACTTCTAATTAGTTTGATTGATTGATTGGGAAATAATGAAAGCGACAACATTATCATTAGGTGATTAACAATTAGATTTCGATATGTAATCTGAAAAATTTTGGTGGATAATCTTAAACATATATGTAAACTACCCCACCCACACTTATTTTTATAAGTGTATATTATACCTAATGACCATTCGTTATTCCAAGAAATAAAATTTTGAATCATTTGTTTATTTTTCATAAACATTTATTTTTTAGTTTTCACACAAAGCTTTAATTCACTTAAATATATTTTTAATTAGGGTTACAGGAGCGTCGTTCTATGGCTTATTCCCTTAAAAGCGTCACGTAGTCTCGTGCTGTTCTGATAAGAAAGAAGAATCGTTTCTATTATTCATAATTAAAACTAGATTAAACCGGTTAAATGATAAATATCAAAGAAGCTAACTTCGGCTCTGCCGAAGTTTGTATACCCTTGCAGCAAATAATTGGTATAAATGTTTAACAAAATCAAAAAAAACAAAAAGGAAGAAAAAACACACCTAAAAATTTTCACTTCTTCACCGAGCATTGGACCATCAAACGCCGAAGCCCATCGTGCCACCGATCTCTACATACTACGCCACCTTCCTTACTTTGCTGACGTAAGCTAATTCGACATATATGCAAACCCATTGCATCTCGCTCTTTTAATTTCGTTCTGTGCAAGAACACAACACAAATATTTCTGTCTTTCTCAGACACCGCGTGTTGAAGAATTTTTGCATATGTATGTGTGTGCGTGAGCATTAAAATAAATTGCCTTTCTATCAAATTTGATTATAGATTTTTAACCTTAATAGTTATCCGATTTAGTTCAAACTTGGTGTATAGGTTATTGATACAATTTAAATTAAAATGCAACAACAAAAAAACAATATTTTTATATATTTCTTATTTGGTGCCGCGCGTATTCGAACTCGGGTCTCTTGTGTTGGTACGGCAGATTTCTAATTAATTTTTTGTTGCTGGAGTAAATAGCTTATATGGATGATTTGTTTTATTGATTTGTAGCCGTAATAATTATCCGATTTGAGTCAAACTTGATGGGTAGTGTTTTGGTACAAATTAGATTTATATTCCAAAAGAAAAATAAAAATCTTAATTGGAACCCTATTATTCCGATATTGGATATATCATATAGTAATCCGATACGACCGATTTTCATACTTTGTCTACCTACACCTTTAAGAAAGCTAACTACCAAGTTTCAACTACGTAGCTTAAAATTTAAGTTCGAAAAGCGACGAACAAACAGATAGACGGACAGACGGACATGTCTCAATCGACTCGGCTGTTGATGCTGATCAAGAATATATTTCCTTTTTGGGGTCGGAAACGTATATTTCTATGCGTTACAAACAGCTGACCAATTTTATAATACCCTCTGCAAGGGTATAAAAAAAGTCAAGCGGTTTTTTTTTATTTCCTTTATCATATTTGGTTAATAGAGTGAAAAACGATGGGCTGTTTTATAACAATGAAATCATAGAATTTTTGATAAGAATGATAAACCGCGTCAGGTGCTTCGGAAAATTATTATTAATTCGTTATACTATAAACTTCGGCGTGCGGGATTTTTTTTACGCGTTCTTTAATTCGTTATTAAATCGGTTGTCGTAATTTTTCGTTTATTTTAGGAAGTTCGGGCGATGATTTAAAGGTCAGTAAACCAGATGAATTTGATCTCGTTTTTTATATTCTATTTCCGTACTCGGAAAATATAATAGTCTCGCGGGATTCCGAAATGCCGGGTAACGTACATCTCGATTTGACGGTCGTTTTGGAGAATCTTCGTCGTTCGGAAACATCGGGAAATATATTTCAATGGCTAAAATCGATTGTAAATGATAAAAACGAAATAATCGTACAAAAATTACAAAACTGGCTTAAAAGCATCGTGACTCGCGTTTTAAATAAAATGAGTTATCGGTTCGATTTTAATGGACATGTTTGCCAATTGTTTTATAAAACTTGCGGTCCTGCACACACTATCTATGTGGATGGACATTATAAATATTCGGTAGATTTTGTTCCAGCCATAAGTCTATCGGCTGAGAAGAACATTTTAGAATCGAACGAATTGATCTATTTTAAAAATCAGACACATTGGGACGCCATACCAAAACCGTTAAAACCGTTTCGGGCCGATAGTACTTCGTTTCGGTGCTCCTACTACGATGCGGAAAGTGTCATGCTCGAAAATAAAACTGTATGCAAGAATGCAATAAAATTTATGAAAAAATTTCGCGACGCAAAGACAAATCTAAGTCATTTGAAAAGCTACTATTTTAAAGTTTTATTTTTAAACAAAATCGCGGATAATTCGGATAACGATTGGCATAACCAATCGCTCACAGTCATTTTGACAGACGTAAGTTTTCGGTCGTCGTCGCGTCGCGTTTCGTCGGTTCTTCGTTTTCGGGTTCGTCCTGTCGCGTGGCCGTCATTCCGGTATATATTGTGTTTCATTCCATGTGTGTTTTGCGTCTCGTTTTGTTTCTCAATCATATGTACCATATCATTTGCCTTATTCTCTTATATAAAATTGACTAACAGATCACTTTGCTATTTACTTAGATGTTCGGGGAGTTGGAGAATTGCCTCAGCTTGGGAAAACTGCCGTTCTTTTGGCATCCAAAACTAAATATGCTCAGCTTATTGACACCGATACAAATTGAGGAAATGTTCAAGGTAGTAAAACAAACCACAAAGATTCTTCTCAATATGACACAAAAGGAAGCGGCTAATGATATTTGCCGGGACTTGATATTCATTTTCAGTAAGTCGCAAAGTACATATTTATTATTTCCATTCCAGGTTTTATGTATTTTAACTTTGATTTTAATTTATAGGCAAGAAGGAGGAACGAGAACCTTGCGACCGACTCATCAGGAGAACAAGGAAGACAGTGCATTCAATTGTCACCCGGATAGAGCGGCGAGTCGATTTCCATCCTTATCACAATTTCCAATTTACTGATGACTCAAACAAAATATCTATTTATAATCAATTTGTATACCCGACGCAAACATATAGTCATATCCGTCTACGTTAAAAAAGACAAATATGTATTATTCCCAATTTAAAGCCGGCAAAATTGTTATATCTTTCAATTGATAATTTGCATATATAACCAATGTTAATATTAATGATTAATAACCTTAGGCTTGTGAACCTGTAACTGTTTGTATTAACATTTTGTATATGAATAATTTATTAATAATATTAACTTTTTTAGTTTTAAAATTGGAAAAATAGTGTAACAGTTCTGTGATCAAAGTGTTAAAATAACTAAACCGAATTTAAAATAAATACTCGCAAAAAAATTTATTTTTCCAATGGAAAACTGAAAATGTTAAATAAAGTGTTTAATATTTCAAAATTTGTGCCTTTTATACCCTTGCGAAAACGGTATATTGATTTTTTTAAGTTTGCAACGCATACATATCAAGTATGTATATATGTATGTATATTCCTAACCAGGACGATGAGCTGAGATCAACACGATTCCTGAGACCCTTAAAGCCACAGAGCGAAAATTATGCACAGTCACTCGAGAATGTAATCGATCAAGAACAAAATCTTAGATCAGTAACATGGATGTTTTTAACGGGATTTAAAATTTGTAAGTTTTTTCATATAGAAATCTCTGCAAAAGGAACAATCGGACCAAAAACAATTTTTAGTACACAAAATTTTCTTCAAGCTACGGACATTAAATATAAATTTCATTTAGATTTATTTTTAAATGCTTGGTTTATATATTACATATTATCAAAATGATAGATTGCAACAGGTACTAAAACAAATTGGAATATAAGCTTTAAAATTTGATCATTTTAAAAGTATTTAAAATTGCGCCATCTCTTAAATGTTCTCTTTAACAGACTCGCAAATTAATGCTGTTAAGTTTAGCAGAGTCAGCTGTTTTTTCGATAACAATCAATGCCTCAGTTCAGTGTGGCCAACTTAGAAAGTTTTTTTTTTATAATTTTTTAGTCTCATTTCAGAGCTCGAGAAAACAAGAACGCGGGGTCAACACAAACGCATTTTTGGATCGTATGATTGAGCTGCGCGTGCACACTTTTTTAGAATTTTCTGATATAAATTAATTGAATCGGTCTAGAGGGGCAGTAGTCAATCGGCTGACTCTTATCTATATCTATCCATTCCGATGAGCGGTAGCGGTTATTATTTCGGCATAAAACGGCAGCGTTTTTGATAAATCAGCGCAAATCAAGCAAACGTGTCGTCGGGGCAACGGCTATTAGTACAAGCGACTAAACATAAGTAACTAGCTAAACACCGTAACTACCTGTAACTGTAGCCAGCCACAGATTTCGTAATCCCAAAAAAAAGAATACAGTAACGGAAGAAGCGCAACGCAACAAAATAAGAAATATAACAAAAAAAAAGGCTGAGTGAAAGTGCGCGTGTTGCTTTGGTTGTATATGTGTGAAGAAGAAAAGAAAATTACAAATTATTTTTGATATCAAATCAAATTGAACAAAAAATCACAATGAACGGATACACAGACCTCACTAAACTGGAGACAAGTCGGTGAGTTGCGTTCCTTCCTGTCCTGCTCCCGTTTACTGTCCATCAATTGCCGCTTTAGTTGAAGCGTTTAAACTTAATTTAAACCAATAAAATTCTGCTAAATTAAAGAAGTTGAGGCGTTGCTCTCCTCTCGCTCTCTCTCTGTCTCTCTATTTGTGTGTGTGTGTGTCTCTCAGCTGCCGCACCCCTCTCTCTCTCGCTCTAACTCTCATGGACTGAATTATGTTTTCTCTTTCGTTTGCACCGACCGAAAACCAAAAGATACAACAAATTTATCGTACGATGTCCAATTCAAACACGAAACAAGAAAAAGCCAACGCTGCGCTAATATGACACAATCATCTACAAATACACCGATATATCTTTATATACGTGTATATATATATAACTATATATATGTTCATGTATTGGTTAGTTAACCAAATAGACCCCAGGCCAGGCCCAGGCCCATAAAATGGGATGAACATGAACCATACTGAAACGTAACCGTTTATCTACAAGTCACACGCCGTTTCCTTTTTGCCCATTTATTGATAAACTACTATTACTCACTCGCGACAATCGCCCATTAACGTCATGCGAAAAAGAAAAGAAAAAAAGACCTAAAATATTATGTGGCTTAGAAGTCAAAAAAGTTCCTGTGAATCATACGGTCAAAACCACGCCCCACAACTATTGCTGATTTACAAGAAACTTCGTTAGAAGACCCCGTATGTAAATGTGCACAAAAAACCGCTGTATGGTACATATATACATATACATATATGTATGTATGTATATGTCTCTATGTGTGTCACACTATTGTGGCAAGTGTTTGCCTTGAAAAAAAACCTTATGGCAAAACATAAACCAAAATCAAAATTTGAAACCTCAGCTGATGTGTGTGGTTTTTTGTCATAGAATATTTAATATTTGATGTGTGTATGTGAGTGTGGGTGTCGGCCACGGCTATCAATATCAAATGTTGTATATCGATTATATAGGCAGGCCTCCACCTGTATTTTTTTTTTAACTACTGGAGGTCAAAATGTTGGGGACTAACAAAATGAAAATATTGGTCAATTCGTTTAGAGATTTCGATTGCCCAATAACATTGCAAATATGAGAAATACCAAGAGAAAGAAAGGAAAAAAACAACAACAACAAACAAACAAACAGACACATAGCGTACAGTACAACTAAAACAACAACAACAACCGTTTTCATTCATACTCTCAAGAGCGTCTCTTCGTACAGTTATCACGCCACCAATGCCAAAACGAAAGAGAGAGAGTCTCTCTTACTAACAAAATCTCTCTCTCTTGGTGCCACAAAACCACCCCCTCTGCCTCAACATCCGCCCACCTATGAAAAATATCGTCCGATTTCTGTGTTGTATGCGGCATTCGTTTTTTTTTTTTTGTTTTTTTTTTGATTTGGCGCATGTCGCGTGCCTGGCTTAGCCCAATTCTCAACATAGCCCGCTTTGCCCCCAGGCCCCAAGTGCAAGCAGGTGTGCGAGACTCACACACACATACCGATACAAAAACTTGATTTCATCAAGCTATCCAATTGGCAGTTGGAGATGGCGTGTTCTTTCCTCAGGCCAAACAATGATGCCAGATAATGATGTTGATGATGATGTTGCCGGCATTTTACAATACAATTCTCTCTATCTCTCTCTGTCTGTTTCCCTACTATTGTTGTATTTTTAACAAAAGATTAATACCGTTAGCCTCCTCCTTCTCAATTTCATTCCCTACCTCCCTAAGCACCTTCTTCTTCTTCTTCATTAACTCTTGCCATTTTTTTTTTATTTCTTCTTCCTTTGATTAGAAATTTTTGGCGCGTGGCCAAAAACATACGACAAACGCCTCTGATTAATCTCTTACTAAGAAAAATAACGCCTGATTTATACCATGTAAACAATTCTTTGTACTTAAAGTCGGTTTAACGTTTAATATGATACCCTATAAAAAAGTTTCCTATTTACAAATATGGAAGAAAAACGACAACTCGTTAATTTTTACATATATAGAATCTACGTCATACAAAAATTTTTTTTCTCAAGCAAGAAAAATAATATCTCATTCCCAAATGTGTGCTAAATAAGTAAATTAAATGATGATTGGAATAAAACCCCCATCGAGCGTAATAAGAAAAATTCCATGGACCCCGCCCCTGTTTCAAAAGAATGTCTATGCAATAATTATGTACATATGTACTATATGGAGGTGTATTTCTCTATCGCGTAAATATATAATAATATTGCCGATAAGATAATTATTGTATAGTTTTTTTGCACTTTTATTAACTCTACATAGTACGCTGTGATTTTTGCTATTTGAGATGGCCCGACCAATACACTTAATTAACTCAATTAGTCATAAGTACTTAAGTAAAAACTATAAAAATAAAAAAAAATGATGGGAAGTTTTTTTCTCTCGCCTTCACGTTGCCTGGCCGTGGCATGCCAGCAGGTTGGGGGAGAAAAAAAACCACCTTGACACATGCTTGGCATTTTGCCCCTCCCTCCTAACGTCCTCGTTTAAGTACTATATAGTGTTAGCGGTGCTAGTAGTGCCAGTTAGTCGGTCAAACCGAGTCGTCATCAACGGCACCAGCAGCTGATCACGCAGCCTTTGCATGGTCTGTTACACTAGAACTACATATCAATTGATGTTGCGTCGTTGCCCCGTCCCTCAACCCTAGAGATAGAACTATAAATATTTATCTTTTGGTATACTTTAGTACAACACAACAAACGGACGGTAATCTTGAAGCCCCCAGCTCTTTTCAATCTTTATGTCTAGACTACGTCTGGTGCTGATAAGACTTGGGCATTCGTTTGGAATTTGGAACTGTGTGTGGTGTGTGTGAATGAATGCAACTAGCCACTAGATGTAGACTTTTTGACGACGACGACGACAGCGACGTAATCGTCGTTAAAACGCACTAAACGCTCCATTTATGGTGATTGTGGTGGGGGGCGGGAGAGGTTAATGAGGGTTTTTTTGTTTTAAAAGCTAAGCTTTTGAAATGTTGTTGTGACTTGACGTAATGCCCCCCCCCCCAGTCATCTCGCGACCTAATGCCATCCCATTTAATGGACTGCACTGGCATTTGCAATTAAAAAAAAATTTAACAAAAAATGTTGTATAAGTTTAAATAGTGTTTTGAGTTAAATACTTTTCCCAAGCCATGGTCTCCTCTTTCCTTTTTTCTTTCTCTGTCTTGTCCGCCCCTTGTTTCTAGTTTTACACGTGGCTCGTTTAAAATAATTTTTTCTACCAAAAATAGAAATCTTTTGTCTGGCTTTTTAGTGTTTTTTTTTTTTTTTTTTTTAAGACACACGACGACATCGAACACGAGCCATCATCAGCACTAGCATAGCCTAGCACTTTAGCACCAAACATACACACACACACACACACACACACTTATTGTTTAACAGGTTTTCGGGTTTTCTATTTCAAATTGAATTTGCGAGTATAATTTGCATAGAAATCAATTCATATTTATCATTATGCCACGTTGTGGCCTGTGTATTATACATTTTGGCCAAGTGGCGGCAGCGGCGCACCCCTTGGCGGAAGAAAAGATCTAGCCAGACTTAACGACGACACATGATCACACAGAATTTCATTATGCATCCAATCATAGTGACTATTGTATTAAATTTTTTTTTCGTTTTATTTGAAAACTGGTTCTTTAATACTTCTTGTTCTTGTTGTTGTTCTTCTTCTGGTTTTATAGGAACTGCCTGCGTCGCATTGCCCGTCACGATGAGCAACAATTCTCCAAAGATAGCATCGTTAATGTTATGGAGAAGTTTGTGAAAACTGTCAATATAATGGATGATACCATTTTAGTGCCATGCAGGCTCATGGATCGACAGGTAAATGATTTAAAAACAAATTTTCAATTCCACATAATATCGAATTGAAATAATTTGATATTATTTATATCATTTGTATTATTGCAGATCGGTGATAGCACTGACATTATACCTGCCACTGGCAAGGACACAACAGCCAATCAGTTGACAGGCAAACGGACAGCCGCACATTCGAAAAATGTTCAAGATTTTCTCAGTGCCTCCGAATTGTTTAATCTCTATAATATGCTGAATGCTTTGAAAAAGGATCTGTTATGGACCAATCAGGAGGAGGAAGCGCACATTGAGCAACAGCAGCAGCAACAACAACAACAGCCATTGTCTGCCCCTGCACCACCCGCCAACTCAAGTTCGAATACCAGCACCAGCTGTGAGACCAAGACTGAGTCCACACCAAAAAGTCATGTCAAGGGTCATGTGCGACGCACGTCCACAGCATCAATGATGTCCACCACATCGGTGAGCAATATGAGCGATTCGGACTCTGATATATCTCAAGAGAATGATTCGGGTCTGGAGTCCGATGGTAATAAGAGCGATAATGCCCAAAGTAGCGATGGTAGCGATATAGATGCCTCATGCCAGAAGCAGTCAGCCGACAAGGCCACCGAATTGGCCCAACGTTGTCGGAGACATTTGAATGGTCTGTACCAGTGCCTGGAACAAATGACAGAGGCGGCCAACTATCTGACCGCCAGATACCAAAGTGATATTGGACCCGTCTAAATCAAGATGGGTTGCCCAGCTAAGCAACAAAAAGAAAAAAAAACTCTACAAGCTGTATGCGTGGTGTGTGAACCAACCAAAAACAATATAAACAAACAAAAAAAAAAAACAAAAAAAACAACAAACAAAAAATATAAGATGGAAAACAGAAAAATGGAAAAGGAAAAGCAAAAAGCTAATAGGTTTTTTTTTTAATTTTGTGTGAGGGGTTTTTCTCTGTATGATAGGTAAATCTATAAGTGGGGGGTGCTAAGTATGACCTATATATATGTATATGTATAACTATTGTATATGATGATGAGAGAGAGCGAGGAAAAGAATCGAGAATCGATTGATAATACGTTTAACTGATAAAGCATCAACAACAACAACAACAATATGTATTCGAGAACTAATTCGTTTTGACTAGTTTATTTCGGGTTGATGGGAATCAAACAAAAACCACAAAAAAAAATCTAAAAAAAAAGGAAAAAAAATAGAAAGAAAGAAAGAGAACGGAAACAAATTGATAAAAAGCGAACAAACTCCGACTTTAACATTCGTAGTTATAGGTTATAAATCTTGTGTGTGGGATATGTGTGTATAAATGGCAGTGGATGACTGCTAAACCGGGGCCTGGCCCAGCTCATTATCAATATTATCATATGATCATTATCGAATATCATCATTTAATGTCTGCCATTTATTGCATATTTCCACCAAAAGTATACTCAAGTCATCAGTTGTAATCAATCCTCTGTTTATATATATATATATATATATATATATATATATCGTCTCCTTGTCCTAGTTACTTTTTTGATTCAAACAGTTTAGTTTATATATACAAAGTTCGAAAGCAAAATATATATGTTCAACAAGTACAAGAAATATAATTTCTAAACTATATAAGTAAATGTAAAACAAAGTAATACAAACAGTTAAAACGAGAGAATAAAGATCACATTGCACTTTATATTATTATATATTCCACAATTGTTATGCTAATTGTTTAAGCTGTAATATTTGTGCCGTTATGTGTGTTTTTTTTTCCATTTAAAAAAGAAAAACAGCAAAATAAAAAGAATTGTATAAATTTACTAAAAAAAAAACAAAAATGTGAATTATTTATATACATATGTATCTGCAATATCATGAATAAATATCTTATACTTGGGGAAAAGTATGAAGCAACAACAAAAGCGAAGTTGCCAATCCATATTAAAGCGAAAGGGAACGCATTTAAAAAACGCTCTTTGCTCTTTTCACACTTTCTGGTCCCGTTAATAAACAAAAAAAAATATCGTTTTCAAGTTAAAAACAAATAAATTTTTTATTTTCAAGTGCGTCATCTAAGTAAGAGATGAAATCATAAACTATCTTTAACAATTCACAACTAATTTCCGTCATAAGTTTTCACTATTTTAAAAATTACATCAGTTTTAAATAAAAATCACGTAAAAACAGATGACAGCAACATTCTGTACTGAATTCTAACGGAATTTTCCAAATAACAGCAGCCAAGGGTTAACATTTTCTAACACTGCAATAAAGTGATGGAAAATGGAACAACAAATGGTTTACAAAGCAAAATGAAATTTAATTCTTTCATCTTTAACCTTGATATGGCTCCCCCTGTATATACATATATATATTTACCTACAAATGTATATGCAATTTTTTGAGCTCTTACTTTTATCAATATCGCTGGCGTGGCTGGGTGCAAAGGCCAATTAGGTTAACCAATTGGTTAACAGGTGGCAATGGCCGTCAATAAATAAAACAAAACAGCAACAAAAAAATGCCTAGAAACAGCGGCTCATTTAGATTACAGTAGATATCGGCTAAAAGCAAAGAGAAATGTTTCTTTTCGTTTTGTTTTCTATATATTTTTTTATCACATTACTTAAGTTTATAGCAGTAGATCACAAAAAGTCAAGAGCCATAAAAAGTCATATTTTATTTTAATTTGTTTTAATTGTTTACAGGAAAAAAATGAATTGAAGTATGTATGTATGTATTTTCCCATCCTATTTTTGGCATTTCATATAATGCAGAATCACGCCATCGATTGTCGTCAGAAAACTTTCCTTCTTAGTATATTTCCAATTAAATTTGGGTTTATCTGCGGGGCTTGTTCAAAAACAAAAAAAAAAAAAACTTTCCTCTCTTTCAGCTTCTGCCTGAACTACTATAAATGTATATATCTTATCTATAAAAAAATAAACAATAGGCGGGTTGAATATATACTATGTATATGAATGGGGATCGAGGGTCATGTGTCAAATAAACTTTCCCTGTGCCAAAAATATAGCCAATTTGTAAATTAAAGAGTTAATTTGTTTGAAAACTTATAAATAATATGGCCAATTTGCAAATGGAAGAGTTATTTTCTTTGAAAGTTATAGCCAATTTTGAAATTAAAACATGGTGGATGGCTATTAAATTCAAACTATGAATTAACTTATACAGTAGGTAAATGTAATATTTACAAAAGTAAGGACAAGGAATCCTTCAACAGAAAGAAACCAATTTGCCTTATATAGTTACAACTTGTTCCTCAACTAGTTCACTTTGATCAAATGAAACGCTAATATTTAAAAGTTATCAGCATATCCAGCTGACCAATAATATATAATTATATATGTATACTACATTTTAACTAGAAGGATGGACTAACATCGGCCGTGCCGAAGTTCGTATACCCTTGCAAACTGTTATTTAACAATTACATATTTATAATGTGAAAAAATCATTAGAAAGCATATAAAACAAGTTAAACCTACATTAAATGTTCGTAGCTTGAGAAAAAAAAGTAATTCAAAAAAAAATTTTTTGGTCCGATTGTTCCTATGGGAGCTATAGCATATAGATGACCAATTTGTCTGAAACTTAGCACAGACATTTCTATATATTTTAAACTTCCAAATACAAAATTGGCAATCGCTTTAAAAACACCCAAGTTATTGCTCTAAAACTATATTCTTGACCGATCGTTCCTATGGGAGCTATAATTCCGAGATATACAATGCCTGCAGTAAAAAGAAGCCTGGGTGCAAAGTGTCAGGTCTGTAACTTTAAGGGTCTCGGAGGAGAAGCTGTTGATCCAGACAGACGGACAGAAGGACAGACGGACATGGCTATATCAACTCAGCTCGTCGTGCTGATCAAGAATATATATCCTTTATATAGTCGGAAATGCTTCCTTCTATGCGTTGCAAACTTTTGACCAAAATTCATATACCCTTGCAAGGGTATAAAAAGGTTAGTTAGATAAGTTCTTCTTAAGGTTCTAAAATATTTCTTCAAATTCATTTCGTTACAGCTTTATCTTTAAAGAACTTCCTTTGATATTATAGACTTTCCCCCCTAGTGCGGCCCTGATAAAATCAGATCAAGACTTAACTTTCCTGCTTTTGCAGTTATTTCTAGCGATATATATGTATATATGCTTCCTGTATGACGATCATGCCATTTAAACATGTTTTCATTTTGTTAGCCACTTGAGACGTTTTGGCTCGTGCCAAAAGTGGCCCTAGCATCTATACTTGCAGATATATACATATATAAACAAGCAAGCGTATCAGTAATATTGCCACACCTCCTCTTGGTTTATCCCATTTAACATGGCCTGTACTTAGATTAGTTTATTTATTTATTTATGGCCTACGCTTTTGCTCACACTTGCCCGGTATGTAACTGGGCCAAGTTAATTGAGTTTTCCGCTCTTGACACTTGAGTTAAAGCGATCTAGTTTTCGTTTTTGTTTTGTTGTGTATGTTTGTTTTTGGACATGGCTATACCTGACAATGAGAGTTTAGAATTTAGTAGAGTGGCGAATAAAAGCAACAAATATAACAACAACAATGTTTTAACAAAACCATGAACTTGTTTCGTGTTTATCAGCATTTCGTACTTGAATGGTTTCGAGTGCCCAATGCCGGATGATGGTCATTCTTTTCATGCACGGAAACGTGCAGCAATCACTACACTATAATGGCCAAAAAAGAACGCAGTTAAAACAGTCAAGTCGAGAGGCAACGGGAATTCATAGAGTATACAATTTTGTAAGAGTTCTATCCCACACACACACACACACACACACTCACATACGCACAGCATCTATTCGTACTTGTATCTAGCATTTCAATTAACGCCCCGCCAAAAACCAATTTCGACGAAAGGCTTCCGCATGAGAATCCATTATGACAAAGATATAGACACAGACGCCAATGGACAGAGACACTATAACCGGGTGGTGGTGTGCGGGTGGTGTGGAGTGGTGTAGTCTGGTGGAGTCTGGCGTCTGAGACATTTGCGAATTGGAATTGATTTAGTTTAAGATTTCGTTATTGATATTTGTTTTGACAATGTTTCGAATATACTACATGTTGTATAGTATTTTTTATTTTGGCTGCTGCGAAGCTAAAACTTGTTTTGCCGATTCTGTTTCGCGGGTAGGCGGAAATGAAAACTTTTTTTATATTTAATTTTTTTTTTTTGGTATTTTTTTTTTTGAAACCTTAACCCCCGAACGCAACGCATCTCGCATCCGGAACTAACATAAGTTAGTTTAGAAGATTTTGGTTTTTTTCAATGTTTTTTATGTTTATATGTATAGGTTTTATGGTTTATTGATTTCCCGTTTGTTGACCCCAAACCTTGAAGACCGGGCCAATAATAGAATTAATACAAAAGAACCAGTCTTTTGAAAGGGCAAGTATGTAGATGCTATTGCCAATTAACTACGGAAGTTTGTATGCTCTTCTTCTTTAGTTTCATATATAGAAAAAAACTATTGCATACTTTTAACAATGAACTTTTGCTAAATGGGATTGTTCTAACACTCCCAAACAGTTGTTTATATAATGCAAAGTGGATAGGATTTCTTCTATTTTTAAAATTCTTTTGTAGACTATTTGAAAAATTTTTAATGAATGTGAAAATATGCATCTCAATGCACAGGAAAACCGTGTTCTGTTGTTACAAATTTCTATTGGTTGCTTAGATTGGTTTTCTGAAACTTTTGTAAATGATATCAATAAAAATTTGTATTACAGAATTGTATTATAGATTTGGAGAAGTCACATTTTTGCGTCTTTATAGCTTAAAAACCCTTCTAGAAATGGAGAAATGGAACAATTTTGAACTAAATACATCAGTAGTAGGTACATAGACCAATACATACATATGTACATATACATATATTGTTTTTCAAATCAAAAAAATCAAAGTTTAACTATTATTTCAATTATATTGGACCTTCCAACGAAAAGCAAGTCAAGTTACCATAAAAAGTTTTCTTGCAAAAATTTTATGTTCAACTCATGCCTATGACAGTTTTATGGCTCTATAATTATACGATTTTGAGCCATGTAAGAAATGAAAATGCATGACTCAGCGAATTCTTCATGTATCATTACTTACATACATACATATATGTAGATCTTGCATATATAGTATATACTTATATGTATGTACATATATGGCCTTTTTGTCCAAGGTCTGGTATGTGTATATATGTACATATATCTGTGAACTGCAGTCGGAACAAAATTTTATCACGTGTTCGTTTGATGGGCAGCCAAAAATAAACTTCACATGCAAATGAAACAAGATATATGTACAAATACTAATTAATAACGGCATATCAGACGGAGAGAGAAAGACAGAATGCAAATATTTCAAAAAGTTAAAAAAAAAAAAAAAAAAATCATACACAGAAGCATTTCAAAAATATTTCCGTTTTTTTTAATTTTTTTATACTCTTATTCTTGACCTGACCCCCAATTGGAAGGCGGAAGTTTTTGTTTTATTTTTTTTTTTTATAGAAAAAGGTTTCGAAATCTATAATTAAACAGTTATAATTATATCATAATTTCCGTTAAGCCACATTTACCTCTAGTCCCGTCCCCGACGTCTTCCCCTATTTGTATGTTAATCGATTTGAAAATGATTTCCTGAATGCCAAAATGGAATACGATCTTGCTTGATATATGGATAGATGGGTGGCTAGGTCTTGATAGGTTCTAACCCAAAATTGGTTTCACTATTGAGAATTCCGCATGATAATGATGATGCCTCATTGTTGGCATAATTAGATAGATAGAGCAAAAAAAAAACCGAATTGTTAAACAAATCAAACAAAAGTCGAACATTGTTGGTTTTGGTTGGTTGAGGCCTGGCGGCCAAGTCGGTAAGACGGCGGCGGCGGCGTTGGTTCACGGCTAGCCACTATGGGACAAAGTCCAAAAACTCGAAATTCCACACAATATACACACACACACATACAGACACTTGTAAAGTTGTATTGACTGGGAATGTGGTGGCAGTCGGGAGGGGGAGGAGGACTGGCTGCTCTCTTACAAAGCGCTAAATCATGCAAAAGATATTCATTCACGAACCTTCCATGGAACAACAAAATGTAGCTCAAGTGTAGCTCGATTCCGGGATGCGTTTAACTGATTTCGGACTTCTGATTTCAAAACAATACGCTAATTGAACTCGAAAATTAATTACCTACATCAATAGCCGAACATGTTCAAGTTCAAAACACAAACTCTGACGTCAGATCATCGTCGGGCAAAGGTTTCCCATAAAAACCAAATTGGATTGGAAATCGTCTCAAGTCGATCTCTGAATCAGAGACAATCCAACCGTAAATTTGTCTGAAACTTGGTTTTTTTGGGTTTTTTTGTTGTGTTTTTTTTTTTTGCTTTTGTTTCAGTTTAAATGTGGGGGCCTGTTCTAGTCTGTCTTGGGGCCAGCTCAGCATGATCAGACAGAAAAGATTTTAACCAGAGTCTAGAGCAGCTACCGTTCGATTAGCGAAGATGATGATGTGACCTGAATGGAAATGTGTAGGTTTGGGGGGAGGCTAAATTTTACAAAAATTAAAAAAAAAAACAAGTGAAGGGAATCTTGAAACTGGACAATCCAGAGACGAGAGAAACGAATTCCATTTATATTTTTGCCAATTGCGGCATGACCAGGCACATTTCATTCTGATGAAATATCGAGAACTGGCTCAGCAAAACAATGATGCAAAAGACAGAGATAATACGAATGGTGCGGTTGGGTAAGGTGTTTGGGGGTTACACCTGTCCATCAGAGTCAAGTCAATTGGCACTTGGGGGACGCCCCTCAATGTTAACATGCAGTTTGGCTCGAACTGAAGACAATTTACATGAGTTTTACAAGAAGACCTGTGTAAGCACCTTCACACACAAACAAGCAAACACACCTCTCTCAAGGTGCATGGGAATGGGGGGATGTGGGGGAGGGCCAAAAAAAAAGAGTCATTGGACTAGTTTCATAACTGCCAAAACCAAAACAACAACGTGCCATGCCCCCTCTATTCGTCGACCCCTTTGCAACCTCAGCAAAGCACCTGTTTAGCGTATTGAGAGCTGCGCTTGCGCGCGCACGCTCTCTCTCTCTCTCTCTGGCTCAGGTGAATCTGAATGCCATCAGTTTGGGCATGTGTAAGTATTGGTATGACCTTCATGGCTAAAAACAGCGCAGCTACGCAGCCAGCGGCTACGTCGACAGAGTCAACACTAAAGTATCATTTTTTTTTTTATGGTTAAAAACGAGCAAGAACAACAAAAACAACATTAGCCATAATCGAAAGAGACTGAAACGTTAAAAAGCAGCAACAACAAACAAGCAGACAATATGACGGCAAAAACAACTTGAAAATTTTAGAGCTTTCAACACGTTAACAACTTTTAAACGTTTTGTCGCATCGTAATCGAAATCGAAAGCTATACACGCTGCATTCGAACTGACAATGTCCAAATATACAAATATTCCCACATTCCATCAGTATGTCAGTTTATCAAACGAAATTGGAGATGCAAGTGAAACACTTGGATACCCTGTAAAAGTGAGATTATCTTCATAAGGAACATTTATCGTAATATAAGAAACATTTTTATATATACATACATACATATATTCTATGGTTCATCTTTTCAATAAGCATTAACGTTATTGAATAGAAATCTCTAAAGTTCAGTTTGTTATTTATTAAGTTTAGTAGTAAATGTATAGTACCCTTTAGTTGTTGTAGGGTATTTAGCAAAAAGATCAGCGCACTTGGAATGTTCAAAGTTTTAAGCAAAAAGCTCATTTAAGTGACCATTCACCAACCCGCTGAACTGCATTCGATGAACTCCGAACCAGTTTCGATCTAAATATTTTTGTATATATGTATGTATATAGAATATATATCTAAAAATATGTATGTACATACATACATACATATGTATGAGGTCGCATCTTTGTAAGCTTCAGCATCAAAAATCTGTGATCAAGCCGTGCCTCCTCCATTATGTGTCTTGCTCATTTACTGGTTAATTTGATGTTTTAAGCGTGGTTCGAGCTCAATTGGTATTCCACTTGGCTACTTCCCTCCATTTGCATAATTAGCAATCCATCCCCCAGTCCAGTTCAACCCAGCTTAGTGATGATGATGATGATGCGATCTCTGTTTGTCTGGCTGGCTACATTTCCATTGTTCTGGTATTTTTCTGATGGCTTTCAGGCCAGGCATAATAATGAAGAAGACGCGACACGACGCGACGCGACTAGAAGGGAATAACACAGTGAATTGTGGCGCCAATACTCTGGAATTTCCATCTCATCCAATCATAGCAAAAATTGGTCCTTTATTATTAGTTATCATATGTATGTATGCACTTAAGAACTAGGATAATGTTTTATTAAGTGGTTAAAGTGATGCGAAAATCAAAATCACAACACTCAACTTTATAATCGATGCAGTCTTTATCTAAATGTTAATTTGTTCATTTATATGTATGTATATGCATACATATGTATATAAAAGTACATATGTTTATACCATATGATTAGTATAAATTGTGTCTTATCGATGAAAAGCTCGTCTTGTGGATTGTCTTCAAAGGTCCATCGATCAATCGATCGATCGATCTATATTCACTCAAATTTTGATATATCAATCTACATATTAGACCCCGTCGCATAAATTAATTACATTTGGTGGGTGCCCAAAGTCCCCTCGTGCCAATTTCAAATTTCCATTTCATATACTGGAACTACGCATTAGTCTCTTGTTGCTGGACAATATAAAGTTCAATACATTTTCGGGGTCTTTAAGGTGAAACTAATTAAGTAAATTAAACACATGAATTGACTACGTAAATGAACTAAAGAAACTAATTGTGCATACTGCCTACGACGAACGTGAACTTAAAAGGCAACAATAATTATAGCCAACAACTACTTACATTTAACACATAACAGAAATACATACATATGTAAATCAACACATATTCATACATACATATATGGTCATAACTGTAAATATACTTACTGTATTACTAATCGTACATTTTCGATTTGTTTTTGGTATTACAAGATATAATTTGGTTTTCCCCATTAAGTTTATTATCACGTTACATTTTATTTGGCTTACAAATATCGATTCTAGATGTATGTATATATCTATGTATGTTTATATATTAATGAGCTCACAACAACACAATTACATAAATAATTAATTGAATTTCAATTACAACCAATATGTTCCCAATTGGAAATCAGCATACATATTAATTTGCCAATGGTGTCAAACAAAACAAATCGCGAAAAAAAAACTTTAAAAAAAATGTATAAGAACAATTTTCTATCAAGTACAAGGTATAATTAGGTAAGTATAATCAAAAAGACAATTTGCCTAAAACAATTTTTGAATTTCATTTTGGAGGGACACTAATAATTCGGTTTACTTAAAGAACTACGTTTCTAGGTATGATATATGTAGGTTGGAAAACAATTTGAGAGATATCCAACTTTTATAAGTTTTAAACTAAACAAGTTTTAAACAAAATATAATTGCAGCTAAAAGTTATGTTGAATAATCCATTTGTCTGATAGGATATGCTTATGATCAAAGTAATTATAGTTATAGTCGAACGAAACAGTTCTACGGAATTGAGTGTAACTAAGGATTAGGTATGTATGTATGTATGTATTACCAACTTGGTATATTGACTAAATGACATATGTGTGTATGTATGTGTGACTAGTTAAAGCTAAGATTAATAGTTGATTAAATGTGTATTTTGAATAAGTGATTATGATCATTATGTCGTGTGAATATCAAGTTCCAGTTTGTTTTTAAAACAACTTTCGCTTTAATATTTCCAGTATATAAAACAAATAATACAACTAGAAAACAATAGATGAAGAATTTCAATAATCAGTAGGAAAAATATTACCACTTATGGTGTGGTGTAAAAACTACTTTAAACCAAAGAAAATGTCTATAGTCTATATGAGTATTATCCTTAATATGATCCGTTGTATCTGTAAATAGGTCTTTCATAACATTTCATAAGTTATTATCAAATTCTGTGTCAAGTCTGAGGGAATTTCTTATGGTATTTTTGTGGACTTATATAGATAGACTACTTTTGGTTAGCTATGATAAATACTTGAATAATTTCATAAATTTATGTTTCTGTATTCCATAATCGAGTTTCAGTTCTATTCAACATTCAGACCATTCAATTGGTGACTCTGATGCTCTAGGCTACGCTTTAGATCTACTATAGTGCTGAGTAGTAACTGCTGTTTGCGGCTTCCCTTCGACGAAGAGTTTTCACCTGTATTAGTTACATCCTGCATGGAACTTTTAGCCGATACCGAAACCGATGAGGCCAAAAGTTTCGTTTGTGAACCCTTGGATTTACGACAATCTATAAATTAAATTTTATTTCAATAACTTTTCATTAAAATTTAGTTGTCACCCTTACCCAATTCCAAGTCAAAAGTTTTTTTAATACGTTCAAAAGAGGAACTGCCCTTATAGACCTTACGTTTGAGTGGCTCACTGTGTGGGCAATAGAAATTATTTGACTGATTTGCTATTTGCTTCTCTTCGGCATCAGCATCATCATTTCCCTTAAGACGTCTGCCATTCAATTGCAATTGTGGTGAAAGTGGTGGTGCCTGATTGATCTTACGTGGTGGCAACTCTGGCGGATTGTTTTGATTCATAAAGTTTGTTAAATGTGTTTTACGTGGACTACAACGATTCATTTTAGGGCTATTTGGTGGTGATGGTCCACTTAATGATGTCTCGAATTTCAAAAGCTCAATCCGTTTATTAATAGCAGCAGCCAGTTCATGCTCCAATGGAGGCGGCGGTGGTGGGGCTTGTTTCTTGGACTCCACTTCACTATTCTTAAGCATTTCCACGCGCTTATTGGCTAAGGGATTCAGACGTCTGGGGCTGGCCACTGGAGTGTCACGCGGTATGCTAAAACCAAAAGCATTCAATTATTCATTTCTTTGGATATAATGTAAAAATGTTTCAAACCTTTGTAAACTGTTTTTCATGGACTCCAGTAGAGATTCCGCTTCCATTATGAGTTGCTTATACTTCATATCCGCTTCAAGATCAGCCCTGAGTAAAGCTTTTTCACTCTCCGCTATAGTCATAAAGTTCTTGTCATTAATGCTGCCAAATATTAAAGAATTTGAACGATTCGATAGCGGTGAAGTCTTGTAAATTCTGAGGGAAGAGAAAATGAGAGAAGGTTTGTTAGTCAGTTAAAGGACGCAGTTCACGCTCAAGCATACCTCTCCTTGACCATTAGATGTCGGCGTAAACAAACTGGAGTACCTCCCACACTTCTTGTGCCGCGTGGTTCTCGCATTGGAGAGACTTCTGGCAATCTCTCGCGATTCTCGCAGCTTTTCTTGCGTGTCTTAAGAAAACGCTTGCGCCGTCGCGATCTTGTCGAAGATCTTCTAAGTATAAGTGGACTCGGCTCCGCCTGATTGGGATAGTAATGGCAACTGCCCAAATTTCGTTGATCTAGCAGCATAACCTCTTGCATGGATGATGTATCGATGAAATCAATGTCCAATAATTCATCGGTATCGCACTCATCACCAGCGTCCTGTCCAGTATCCAACTCTGAGGCACAACAATCTGTGGGATCCGAGTCGGAACTATAAGAAATAAAAGGAAAAAAATTTTAGAATTGCTGGTCATAGAGTATGGGTCAAGTATGTCCCCCACCTGAGTATATCCGTCTCCTTTTCATATATGTAACTCTCGTCAAATTTACCAATCATTTCATTGAGAGTGGCCTCATCGTCGCTAAGCTGAGTAACTCCTACAATTGGAGCAGCCGTTGCTGAGGTTGTTGTGGTGGTAGTTAAGTTATCCCCATGCTCCATATGTCGTCGTTTCATCGTGTGCATGAGAGCATGCAGATTTTCCACTTCAGTCGACGAGGACGAAGAGCCCTCCGAGGACTCGTAAGTAACTCCACCAACTCCTGCCCCAACTCCCCCTACCCCATTGCCAGCCACTTCAGGCATTTCACTGTCGTTGTTAGCCGTTGCTATTTTTTTAGCCGGAATTTCCACTTCATTGCCTGACTTAATGCCCGACGATGTGGTTGTCATGTTGGAGGAGGTGGTACTGGTTGCATCCAACTCCAAGCGTAAATTCGACTGATTTGCCAAATGCTGCTCATTCGTATTATACCACGGATTCGTGCGTATGCGGCAGCGTTGCCTAGGCGAAGGTGCTGCAAAAAAAAAAAAGTCCAAGTGTTTTTTTTTTCATTTTGCATTTAATGGTTGGCTTACACTTACATTCAAAGAGCTTGGGTCCCTGTCGGGGCGACGGCTCCAATAGACAGTTGGAGTTGGCAAAATTGCTCTTGGGCAATGGATCCATTGGCGACATTTCTTCAATGCGATTTAAACCAAATTTGTAACGTTTTGCCTCAATGGCCAAAGAATTGACACTCTTAGGAAAGTAATGAGTACCCGAGCGCATATTGATGTAATACTCTGGTGGATTATAATTGCTGGCGGCACAGGGTGAGGTTCCATCAGTGGAATAGCCAGTGGAATATGCGCTCTCAGGCGATGAGAGACTATGTGGACGTGGCGGTCCAGGTAAGAAATTATTACGTGGCAAGCCACGAGAAGTTGCACGTAGACGGCCTCCAGATGTCTTTGCCACTGAGACATTAGTAACTGCAGGCGGAGGAGTGGGAGGCGGTGGCAAGCTTTCCACTGACTCATCCAATTGGACTGGAGCCAATTTGGAGGGCAATAAACGACCATAATGCACATAATTACTATTTCTGTTTTCTTTGGCCTCGGCCTCATCGTAGATCAATTGTAAATTCTCGGACTGGGGTCGTGGATAGTCCATAAGAGGACGAAAAAGTACTGATCCAACTTCTTCATATTCCACTTCTTCTTCTTCTTTGTCACGATGATGATGCACCTCTTCTTCCGGCTGTTGCTGCTGCTGAGGGAAGTTATATGAATTTTGTCTGCCCGCAGCTGATGAGGGTTCTTTGGAACCCGTGGACCAGGATAATGATGAAATGGAAGATGATGAACAATTAACGCGAATTGGTGATTTATCATTGCCATAATTATCCCTGCAAATGGGTACACTCAATTGTTGTTGCTGATGATGCTGCTGATGTTGATACCGATGCGGAGCATAGAGAAGATTATCTGATTTGGGTGATGTTATAGTATGGGAATCTTGATCAGTTGGCGACTGCCAACCATACCGACTTGGAGTCTGTAAAGTCAAAGTTCATATTTAGTAACTGAACACGTTTCTTGAATGAATTGTCAACTATCTTACATGACATTGTATCGGTGAAACTTCGCGTCTACGCACAGGACTGGCTATGCTATGGCTACCACTACTGGTCAGTACTGGACTGGTGAGATTACTACTACTGGCTGGTAAAGTACCAGCCCTTTTGCCATGGCCATTAGAATCGGCAGCGGCTACTGCCGCCTGCTTATGCTTGTTTCCCTTTTTACGAGTACGCCCAATATGGGTCTCCATCCAGGAGCGTAACTTGGAACCAAACATCCTGATGATGCTTCCTTCCCCTTTTTTAATAAATGGACGGATTGTTGTTGTTGACTCTCGCCTGACAAAAGACTGTAAAGGAATCGTTTTGAAACTTTTGTATTACAAATGCCCAACGTATCCCGTGGGCGCACTTAATGCTGATAAGAAAATCCCATTTATGACAGAGACACTGACGCACAATAGTTTTTCTTGCGAAATTACCTTATTCGCAAATGCTCATCACATTGCCTACTGCTTTTACGACATGAACGAGCAGGCACAGGCAGAAGAGTCTTACAGGCTAACGGTAAATTTATACGTATACATAGCAGTGCAGACAGCGCAACTTCGACGTCGGCGTCAACGTCGACGCGCCGCTTCGTTTGTGTTTGTTTATTTTTTGTTGACGATTTTCGTTTTCGTTTTTTTCGTTTTATGTTGCCTCTGCCCCGTTACGTTGCAGGCGCACCCACTGTTGGGGGTTGAAAGTTGAGATGCTTTTGGCCTAACGATGCTCAAGGACTGCTATGTGAAGTAACGTAGGTGTAATTGTATCTGTGTCTGTGTGTGTGTGTTTTAGACTGTCTGTGCTTTTTTTGCTGTATCCGCCCCCACTCTACTTTGGTTGTAAATCCTCTACACAACTGAAAATTTTTATGTCAAGCGTTCCTCTCCCCCGGTCTTTAGTTTTATTTTCATTTTTATTTTTTTGGCAAATGTCTTTAGCACTTTTTTATGTTGATTGGCAAATATATGGAGATTGGGTTTTTCACAATTCGGGATTCCGATATTCAATATTATTCCGTTATGCAAAATAAATTCGAATTCAAAACGTATAAATCAGTAAAAAGCGTTAAAGCGTTGCCTGCTTTTATTGGACCCTGTTTAAGTTTTTCACATTTTTTTCCGTTTTTTCACTAATCCTGTAATTTATGTATTGGTATGTGGTTTTTAGTTATGTTGCTTGTGCTTCCTTCCACAGTTCTGTTTTGTGGTGGTTAAGCGTGCGGCAGAAATTTGGCGAGAGAGCAAGAGAGACGCAAAATAATCAAAACCGTGCAGATACGAACATGTCCGTTGCCGTCGAGGCGAGAAAAGCTACTGAAGGAATGCGCAGTCCTGGCAGGACAAAATACTGGCGTTCCGTTACTTTTAAATAAAAAAAAAAAACTAAGATTAAATTATAAATAAAAACTATACGGAAATATCGAGGGAAATTCGTAAATGTTTTAATGCCAGTCTGTGGAAATGTAATATACGGCAGTTTTATTTAAAATTTGTTTTCGGAATTGCAGCTTTCGATTGTCGATAACATTATTTTCGATTGTTGCACCAGGGCGGAGTATTTGAAAAAGGGACTTTCCTCTTAAAATTTTAAAAAGCTAAGAGTGGCTTTTGTAAACACAATTTTTCGGGTAAATTGCGGAACCAACAAAAAATGACCTGTATCATTAACTTTTAATCTTTTTAAAGTTTTTGGAAAAATTGCCCTATTGCTTAGACACATACAAGCATATAATTAAAAGTTAAAACTTAATTTAATAATATCGTGTTACTTATGAAAGTAGGCAAGATTTATCTACCTCATTTGTTACTATCATTTTAAACTAAACAAAGTTTAACAGAACCAATTTTAAGTCAGATGATAAGTATTTACAAAATTTGTTCTGCAAAAATATATAAAGCTGGGAAAAAGCAAACATTAAATTAATGAAATAATAAAAAAAGTGTATAAATAAGTAGGCAAGTTTTTTTTTAGATGCCAATCTTAATACAAATTCGGCCAGTGCACATCCTTTGAACTCCTAGAGGGCGCCACCTTAAGAAAGCCAGAGGGCGCCCAATAGTTGTGCGTATGTAAGTGTTGCAGACCATCTGGCGGACATTCTAGTTAGTTAGTTTTGTTTTACAGCACTGTTTGTTGTTTTTTCTCTTCAAAGGCGCGAATTGTTTCTTTTCAAAATATATATTTACATATTCAATTTTAGCAGCCGAACATGATCTAAAATATATTATATTCTTTAATAACACGTCCGAAACAAGTATGTATAAATATTCAAGAAGGTAACCGATAGTCTCCGCTTACTGTCTCAGAAGTTCGACACCCTCCAAAAAGGATGTCAAGCACCTTTTAATCAGTTCAATCAGACACACGAATCTGTTGAAAATTTAAATCAACCAGACGCGTAACTTGCTTTAACATGAACCGCAAAAACTGAGAGTATTCCTAGTATTTATTTTTGTTTAAATCGTGTAAACGTGTCGTAATATTTATAAATAGACAAGATTTAACCAAATTGTTTAAACATTCAAGACACAAAAACATATTTATTTAATTTACATTACAACTTAAGCCACATTATGAACTATTTTCTCTAGTTCTTATACATATCGCAGAGTACCTTCTCCATGGGTGTATTACCTATAGTGCGCTGAAAGTAAATCGATTCAATTTTATGCGAATTAATCATACGCAACAATGGCAACATTAGCAAAAGTCGGCCAAATCGTGCGATTTGCGCCGCAAATTGGGTTTTGGTGTGCTGCGATAGCATTACCTGAAAATTTAAGAGAGCATAAAATGGGAAATCTTCAACAGTTTTAAGCAAATTATGATACTTACATGAGCCTGATCTTGAAGATTCTCAATTTGCGCCGGATCTTTAAGTCCACGCGTCTCTGGTCTAAATAGAACTATTGCCTTAAGACAAGCAAATTCAGCTGGATCCACCAGCACAGCCTTATATTTGCAGAAGATCTCATGGAGTGTTCGCACATCGGCAGCCAACTGAAGAGGATAAGGAGACTAAGGATTAATATTTCACTGGGTTAAATGTTAGTACGGCTACCTCTTCCTTGGTGACACATGTCTCCCCATTGGCATTATTATTATTCTCCAAATTGTTGCAATGTTCCGCCACTGAGAACAATGCACAGCCAGTGGGATCCAAGGGTATACACCATTGAATGGCATTTAAAAGGAATAACTCTGACCAGGACTCCTCAAGTAAAATAACCTGGAATTATAAAGAGATATGATAATCTAGCCAGGATTAATTCTATGCAACCCACACTAACCTGATCACGAAAGGAGAGCCGTGCAAAGCTAGGTAAATTCTTGGCCCATTTTACGGCCATAAATAGTAATCTGGCACTTGTCTCATATACAGTCTCATGTTGATGGGCATAGAGATTGGGTGACATAAATTGAGGCATTATAAAAGCGGAATCTGTTGATCTACTGCCACCTGTATGTGGTTCCTCATCATTGGTCACATCGATGGAGTCATCTAAAATAATTTGTACAATTAATCTATGAATATTTTTTTATACAAATTTTCTCACTACTCACCATCATTATCATTTTCCATTGTGGGACTAGATGAGCTAATGGAGGAGATGCTGCCACTTGCATTATTTGTCTTTTCATTGGGTGTGGCCTCTGCCGGGACTGGTGAACTAGGATCTATTGAATGATTACTACTCCTCGAATTGGTGGAATGTGAAACTTGTTCCATGGATATGGCTGACATGCCATAAGCTGCCTGTTCTTTGGCTGCTGCTGCAGCATTAAACATGGGAAAGTTGCTGGCATGATTCATATGCATGGATGAGGTGAGGTGCTGGTGGTGCAACAGACGTCCTGTGGGTAAGCTGCCCAAAGCTACAACAGCAAAAAAAAAAATTACAGTTACATACATCATTCATATAAAATCGAAAGGAAACATTTTCACATGATTCTCGGTCTACTCACAGGGTGGAGGTAACAGGCCAGAGCCGTAGCAGGGCGGTGATAGTAGCACAGGGGGTCTACAAATTGGAGAAAATTTATTTTTCATATAGTACTATGTATGTGTGTAAGCATGTCCAAGGCCATGCAAATGACACAACTTACCCGAAAACACCAACGGCCACCGCTGCCTCTCTTAGTGCTCGACCGTGTTCCATCTCCCGCAGCGTCTCCGGTCTTATAGTGGCCGTGTTTCGTGGCTGGCGCTCATTTTGCACCGCTGTAATTGGAAAACAAATGCAAAAATCTCATAGAGCGGCTAAACCACGCCTTAATTCATTCCATTCCATCCCGCAAGATGTGTCCATAATGAGGCAATGTCACAGTGACGAAATTGAGCGTTGATGCCTCACAGGTATAACATCTCTCTATCTATCTCTCTCTCTCTCTCTACACTCCATATCCTCTTCCCCCAACTTTACCACACACACACACTCAGTCATTTATGGTAAATTGGTTTTGTGGTCACGTGCCATTGCCGCCTCATGACTCACGCCTACAAATTGTTTTCCCATTTGTTTATGCAATTTTGCGTTTTCCATACTAACTCCCTGCGATTGAACATTCTCTCCATTTACTCTAGAGTTATCCATTTTGTGGCCTTTTTTGCATATGCTTGACATAATTTATAGATAATGAAGTGCTGTGATTTGCCTATTTGCCTGAGTAATGGGAAAAACTTTTGCGGACATTGAAAGAAAGTACTAATTAGAGTGAAAGTACCCTGAGGAATTGCTTTCTGTCTTAGGCTACTGATTTCAACAACTATAATGATATTATTATGATAGGTTTAACACGTATGTAAATACATCTTGTTATTATATTCTTAAGCTTTAGAGCCAGAAAAGATTAGCCAAAAAAAAAAAAGCGACAGAAATCTTATAAGTTAATTCCTTGTAGCATACTTTTAGGAGCTGCTTAATCGTAAATTTCTAAAATGGCATGAAAAGTCTTTGGGATGGATCAATAACTAAGCCACTTTTAGAAAGGGAAGTTGGTGTCACATAAAGTCACAATATTTGTGGAGGATCCTTCTAATCCATTCTCTTTGTTGTCTGAAAATATTCTTCTTGAGGGTTCTTATTTAGATTAGTTCAGTCTTACAAGATCTGTTCGGTATTTGTCTGTATTTAATTTTGTGTAATTTAATTTACTTCTAGTCTATTAATTAATTTGACTCTGTTTCTTGAGTATAATACTCATGTTATTGGAGTAAGAAATGGGTATTAAAATACATACAAACTGGTAAATTTTGAATCTAAAGTTTGTAATAATCAGCTATTAAGTATTATGCAACATATCGATAGTTTCGAAAAGTTAACTTTTAACATAATCGACATGATGCTCTTGAAATGTGTACGAAAGTTTTTGGAATAGTTGCAACTTCTTTTTAGGAGTAGAATATATTTTGATTCTTTAAGCTTAGAGAAATTCCAAAGTTATATTTTGGAAAAAAATTCTATCCAAAAACTAAGAAAGAATATTTCTAAAGCAACTACAAATGCAGATTTAGATTATTTCTCGAATTTTTCAGTAAAGCTTAAATCGTTTTTATGCGTAGACAATATATAAATAGTTGTAAAATCCTATTAAACTTGTTTTACAATATTTTAGAAAACCCAATCAAACAAATTTATAATGCCACACACAAAGGCAATTAAAACAGAAGGCAATTAATACAGAAAAGTTTTTAGAATTTTTCTCCAGAGTATCCGAATTCAAATTGTCTTGACAAGACATAGTTTAAACTTATTTTTCAATATTTTAGAATAAATATAAAAATTACTAATGAATATAAAGAAGAAATAAACTGGTAAAATAACTAACTTTTTGAGTGTGTAAATTCTTTCTCCTACTATATAATAAAGACAATTTGTTTGCTATCTAAACACTCAAAGAAAGCATTATTTCAAATAAAGAAATTCAATGTAGTTGCAAATTCTTGTAAAACTTATATATCTTTTGTACAATTTGAAATCAATAAAACTTTCTGTATGAAGGGTCAGTTTTCTTAACTATTGTTTTCTCATCAATCAGAGAACAAAGTGAACAAATTTTCCTTGAAATCAAAAACAATTGCTACCCATTCAAGTGGCAAATGCCACACAAAGGAATCTGTCAGAGACAACAAGCAGCAGGTAACAAATCAATTGGTTGAGCAATATGTAAATAAAGGGCAACCCCATTACAAGGTGAACAACCACCACCCAGGGACCGAACGAGAGATAGAAAGACAATAGAGATGCATTGTATCTCATCCTGGTTCGGTTGTTGTTCATTCGTGGGAAAGGGTTTAGAGCTGATATATATATATATATATATATATATTCATAATGAAATTGGCACGTGTACTCGAAGCTTTTGAGGTTTTGCCCTAAGTCCAAGACCAATTAAACAGGATTCACTTCATTAGAGCGAATATGATTATGAAAATGAGTGAGTAATGGATGAGGATGTAGGCGGAGGAGGTGGAGGTAGATGTGTTATTTTTTAACTTTTTTTTTTTGCTTTTCTTACCATCCTTGTTCATTCCCATTTGAAGGCACTTCTTGAGCCTGCAGGCCTGGCATTGATTCCTATGGGCCTTGTCCACAACGCAGCGTCCCGTACCCGCCTGGCAGCTGAAAATGAGAATTGAAGTATGACAATGCAGTAGACAATAATGAAGTTAGTTCTAACAAGATTTGCTATATCAAAAATTGCAACATTTGTCAAATCCTTCACGAACCAGAGACTAATGCCAACGAAGCGGAATGCCAACAGCAACAAAAAAGAAAAAAGAAACACTTCAATTTCAATCCGAGAGAGATGAGGCTAAAACCTTTGCCATTGTCCTGGTTGCTGCTGGTTCTGGTGCACTTGTGGCATTTTAATCAAATCACAATCACGACTGAGTGGCGTCGTCTGCACCACCCGAACTAAAACCACTTCAGCCCTAATGATTGTAGTCATCCTCATCGTCTGCTACGCCCTTTCACACATTAAGCCCTCTGTGCAAGGCAAAACTCAAAGCACAAAATGGCAAATGTTCTTCAAGCCAAAACCCAAAAAAAAAAAAAATAAAAACCCCAAAATGGAGAACATTTTATATAGTTGCCTTTGCTACAGTTCTCGACTAAGCACTTAACTAAATGTATCTTTGAGATACACACATACGCACACACTCGCACATTTTTGCCCCTGAAAAATATGCAAATGTTTTTAGTTTCTTTTTTAAAAAACCAATCACGTATGTATATACTGAGTTCTTATACTCTATCTACTCAAATATGAACAACAAGTTTATATAGAGAATTTGAAGATTAGAAATTTGTGATCGCAGAATTTGTATTAATTTGAATATTTGATAATTAAATGGCCATAAACTAAGAAGTTAAGTTTAAGTCAATTCGAACAAATGGCACTTTTTTAATCATTTGGAAATAATATTTTCTGAGGTAACTTATGACTTAGAAATTCTCTTTTTATTTCACGAGATTTGTTTTGAAATTTGTTAAAAATCATTTAAATAAAAATGAAGCAAATAATTAATAGGAATTTAGTTATTTAAATTTTTGTAATTAAAGTTTTTTTCTCTCTAAGTCTAAAAAATGTTAATAAGTAATATAATCTTCCTTCGTTATCATCTCAAAATGATATTTACAAGGTCAAGATCCACCAAAGGTTCCAAAACAAATTATTACGTAGGTTCGTGAATGCTCCGTGGTATGTTAGAAACTCTACCATACATAGAGATCTGGAGATGCCCTCTATTAAGTCAGAGATCCAAAGACTGAGCGACCGTTACTGCGAGAGACTTGACAACCATGAAAACTATCTGGCACTTAATTTCCTGGACAATAGTCAACACATCAGGAGACTCAAGAGAAACCACCCACTTGATCTCCCATTGAGACCATTAGATGACTGGTAGAGCTTTTGGAACCAACTAAAGTTGGCGTCAGTCGTAAGCGCCTGGCTCCAATATTATATCTGTCAATCTTATTTCTCAAACAATTTGTTTATTGTCTTGCGACAGATTACAAATATAAAATAAATAAATTTAAAAAAAAATATACATATATAGGTTTCGAAAAAATAATATCCAAAAACCCATTTGGAAAGTCATGTTCCATTAAATTTTTCCCATCTAAAACATTTTGATAAGTTATATGTCAATTTCACTTTTTGAGTCTAGTTTAGTAATGGTAAATTTTTTATTCTATTTTACAAATATCTTACGAAAATAATAGTTTAAAATTATTGAAATTTTATCTTAAAAGTTATATATAAAAGTTATTTTTGTTTGTTGGATAAAAAAATTGTGAATTGATAAAAATTGTGGGACTGTCATTTACATCGTTTAGAAAATATAAATATTTAACATAAATGAAGAACGCAAATTGGGGCGTTAGCCTGATGTATGTATAAACCGATGTATATACATACATCAGTATGAAACTTCATACGATACTAAAATAATCGTCTAAATAGAAATTTTGACATAATTGTTTTTCTTTAAATTTCTATATGTACCCCATAAAGATGATTTCGTTTTCAGCTTAGTCTATTTAGAAAATCGTAAATGCTTTCTTCAAATACTTTATGAAAATTCTTTTATAATTTTATTTTAAGTATAATCTAATTAAAAAGATGTACATATATAATTTGTATAATTGGATACAGAATTTAGTTGTCGTTTAAGACTAAAAAATCAGAAAAATCAGTCAACAAATAAGGTGACTTGAAAGAACCCAACCAACTGGATCCACCAATCAGACCACAAGCTGACTTTTAGGAATCCAGGAACCAACCTAAACCAGTAACTAGCACCTGGCACAACTAATTATTTCCTGATTCTTAGGTTTCGAAAAATTTGTTCATTATCTAACGACAGATAACAAAATTATTTTTTTAAAACTTATATTTGTTTTCAGTTCACTTCATTTAGAAAATTGTAATTTATTTTCTCCCGTTTAGAAAATTAATATATATTTTATAATTAATTTAATATTCGACTTATTTGTGCTTCTCTTTAATTATTTTTTCGGATCGACTTTCTTTAGCTCGAAACTATAACTGATTGAAAGCAATTGATTATAATTGAAAACGATTAAATCTGACCACAAGGGACAAAATATTTATCAATATATTAGGTATACGATGATAGCAGCAGCATTCCTTTGTCCTGATAGAGAGACTCTATTGGGTTGTGGCTATTACAGAATCAAGTCACGTCGGCGAAAATATACACTAAGATTATTTTTCTCCCTTTGCCGAAGCACTCTTGCCCTTCTTGTACTCCTGTGTTCCTGTATTCTCTGTCCTCTGCTCTATTTCATTGAAGGCTGCGCCCCCTCTTTTTTTTTTTCCTTTTCCTCTTTTATTTTTGTTTTCCTTTTTGGTTTTCCTTTTTTGACTTTGGCTTAGTCTGCTTAGAATGTGGGCTGGGCTTCGGTAAGGATTTGTGTGTGCGTTCGAGGGCAGGTCACATTTGGCCAAGTGTTTTGCGCTTAAGCCCTCCATATCAATCTCATGGGAATGGCAAGGATATAGAGATTTCGACATTTGTGATTTACCGCGGCAGACACCAGCCAAAGTGAAACAGCAATGCGGTATGAGGATAAACTGTATCATAATTTTATTTGTTGACTGTCAAAAAACTTATTGAAAGCTGTATCTTGATTGGGACTTTGTTTCTAATTTTATGATAATTGGAAATTACAAAAGACAAAGAAGTTACATTGGAATGCATTTGGGGAATGCAGAGAGTCAGGAAAGATCGAAAGGATAATAGAGAAGAAGGAAAATCAGAATGAAAGTATATCTTTATAGTTAAGATTGTGTTAAAACTGTTGGTAAGTTTATATATTCTTTTTAATAAAGTCTTATTCTTGAAAAATCTGCTAAAATGGAACCATGTCTTTATATCCATATAAGTTTTGAATCGTCATCGATTTCTATGATCTAGGCAATGTATGTATATTACTTTTATAACTGATAAATCGTTCGATAGAATCCCACTTCCAAAAACATAATAGAATATATTCTATTCTCTATTTTTAAGTATTCTTGCTTAACTCCATGGACTACTTTCTAAAACCCCTTTGCGCACCTTGTTTAGAGGCTGCACACTCACTCTCTGTTTTTACACATTTGCTCTTATAATTCCCAAGTTGTTTTAGTAGAAATTTGCATCTACCAACTCCCCTTAGTTAAATGCAAAAAAAGTTCCCACTTTAAGGGCAATCCTCACTTTAAATTCAATTACATTTTAAGCTCAACAAACAGTAAAAGGAAACAGGAAAAAAAAAGGAAGCGTAAAATAATCATAGCTGGTTCTCGCACATGATGCCGCCGTTTGGCCATATCCTTAAATGGATGGATTTTGTCGTCTCTTAAAGTCAACGCCGGCAAATATGGGCATTCAAAAGTTGACTCTCAAATCCCAGAGATTTGAATAATTGCAAATGGATTTGAAAGCGTTTTGTAATCCGCCAGACAGTCTTCGTGGCACAGCCAACGGGGAAAATCCACCCCCCGCCCGTTGTCCGCCCACTTTGAGTTTTATAACAAATGTTGCAAATGTTGCTTTCCATTTATTCATTTCTTTCCTGTTTTGTTTTTGTTTTTTAATTTTATGTGCCAGTACTTACCGATAAATGAGTTTGCGACGGACACTCCGCTTAAAGAAGCCGGAACAGCCATTGCAGGCCAAAATGCCATAGTGTTTGCCCGAGCTAGTGTCGCCACATACCACACAGATGAGGCCAAGATTCTGGCCTTTAATGCGGGGCAGCGGTGACTGGTCATTGGATGAGGATTGCTGTTGTTGTTGTTGCTGTTGGTGCTGATGATTGGAGGCAACAGCAACAGCAGCAGCTGCGGCGGCTGCAGCTGCAGCAGCAGCACTATGATTCCAACTCAAGAGTCTACCTGGAATTGGGGCAGGTGGAGGCGGTGGTGGTGGAGCTGTAGCGGCTGCAGCCACTGATGGAGGTGGTGCCTGTCCATGTGTTGGCATGGGAGCCACTGCTGGCGACGGACTATAGCTATGCCTTGGTGGACTGGGCATTTCTGTAAATCAAATAAATAAAAAATCACTTATGCCAGTTGATATAAATTAAATTTCAATTTGTCAGGACCTGCTGATCTTATCCTTACACAGTGTGTAATCCGCAAATATATTTACACATTCAATTAGGGTGCTATTAAGCCAAACGGCTTTCGGGTTTCTGCCTCTCGACTCGTGCCCAATCTGTGCTCAAAATTTGCCTCAAGGGACAATTGTTTTGCCATCATCCTAACACACACACATACACTCACACACCCTAATTTGATTGTAGTTTCCTTTTCTGATTTTTTGATGCACTTAACCTAACCCTCGGAACGTGGACACATTTGTTACTTTCGCCACTTGGTTCAGCCAGCAACCAACTGCCACTGCGGTCTAATGCCAGAGGATTAGCATCATATGCTTGCATTTTCCTTACCACGAGTCCTTTCTTCTTTTTCTAGCCTTTCTTTGTGTTAATTTTGATGGCCTCGTTGAGATTCACTTTAGCGTGTATCCTTATTATATCCATACCATCGTTTCGTATCCTTCTTTGGCAAAAGTGTTAAAGGCCAAACTGAAGCCCAACCCCCGATTCTAATTTGTGTTATGAATTTTTGGACATTTCTCTCCATAGCACCACCACCACCCAACCATTCTCTCCCAGAACTGAGAGAGGGTAATTCAATTTTGTGATTATCATAAATTGAATTTGATTTGATTTCTTTTGGTTCGCCACGATTCATTCGTGCATTCCATTTGCGTAAAGGAAAAGGAAAGCAACTTGCTTGGTTTTCATTTACATTTGTAATTTAATAAGAAAACTGTATTTTCTCTATTTTCTTTATGATCCTATAAAAGATTCCCTATCGTAGACATACCCTGTAACTAAAGGATTTCAAGGTACCAACAAGTCGTCAACTTATGTGTTACATGCAAAATCTAGGATATAAGGTTAAAGCGAACAACAAAAGTTGTTTATTTTTCGAACAATGAAGATCGCTCTATATAAGAGCTGGAGGAATGGGCTAACTTCGACCGTGCCGAAGTTCGTATACCCTTGACAATTATTTATAATGTAACAAAATCATTGGCATATAAAGCAAGTCAAGTAAAATAAAAATAATTCATACTAAAATATTTTTTGATCCGATAGTTTCCTTAAAAGCTATAGCATATAGTCGACCGATTCTGCTGAAATTTAATATACTAAAATTACAAATACCAATTTTCGTGACAATTGCTTTTAAAACAACCAAGGTCTTGCATTAAAATTATATTCTTGGCCGATCGTTTTGATAGGATATGATATAGTCAATCGATTCCGATAAAAAAAAACCCACAGATTCTCAATTTTGTGAATGGATTTCCTATATAGTCATCCGATCGGGATGATTTCGAGATATACCATGCCTGCAGCAAAAAAAAGAGTTAAGCAAAATTTTAGATTTGTAAATAGCTTTAAGGAACTCGGAGGAGATCATGTTGATCTAGATTCTAGACAGACGGAAATGGCTATATCCACTTAGATGGTCGTGCTGATCAAGAATATATATACTTTATATAGTCGGAGATGCTTACTTCTGTGCGTTGCAAATTTCTGACCAAAATTAATATACCCCGGCAAGAGCGTCGATTTTGGGAGATGTTCTTCCGGGTAAATAAGATGTCCTTCTAAAAGAACTAGCAATATGAACAATTATCGTTAGATAGCTCTACAGTTCACTAGACATCTGGCATACATATTTGATCTTCAAATCAAATACTTGCTAATCTGCCCGAACTAATTTTTTTCCTAGAAATTTAAATACGCTATCCATTATTCGTACCTGTTCTGATATATTTTATGGTCAGACCCAATATATGCATATCAATATTGAACTGTGTACCCAAAAATACTATACAAGGCATCTGAAAGTCGGTGTCTAAATTAGTCCCGGTAGACCTTATAATATTCATTTCTGGAGTATATAAAAACTGAAATATACATATGTATATGTATATATAGCTATAAGCACTAAATATTTGTTAACAAAACTTAGAGAAAATTAAAATTCTTCTATATCTCTTTTTTTTATATTCTGATCTTTTCTGGCGGAAAATTTGGGAGAGTAATATATTTTATCTCAGCTTTGTTTAATTCGAAAAGTTTTATATTAAATTTAAAATATCTTTCGTACTCCTGTTCACAGTGGCGTAGTAATGGGAGAGGAGGCTTTGGGGATAAAAACTCCCCGGGAAATTTTATTTATTATAAAATTGATTCAGCCATTAATCCAACTCAATTGCTAGAAGAGTATGCAATGCTCGATTAATAGTATAACCCCCCGAAAAATTTTCTGGCTACGCCACTGCCTGTTCAATAACTATCGCACAGTGAATAAGCTGTTATATATAATATAATAATATTATAAAACCAAAAATTACAATTATTAATGTAAAGGACTCATAAACTAATTGCATAGATTTTCAATTATGCAAAGATATTGGTTAATTATGTAATTTTTGACTCGTTAATCTTTTGTCTTCAAAAACATAGTGAAAAATCGAATTCAATTTTGTATAACTTGATAAAAAATTTTGATTTTATGGGACTTTTATATGAACATTTCTGATTCATACTTGAGAAATACTTGCTTAAATGTTTTCTTTTCTCAACTCAACGAAAACATTATTGAAATTTAGGATAAGATAAACTCATAGATTGATTTTAAAAATCTATTTGGACGAAGCTCAAAATATATTATTTTTCATCAATATTCCTTTATCAGATTTTAATAAAATTTAAATTCGAATCATTCGATTATTATATTATTGCCGTAATTTATATGAGAAAGAAGAATTCTCTCGTGTTTCAGAACATATTTAACATTCCTCAAACTAGGATTCTCTTTTTTCTTGTGTATTAATCTTAATCGAAAATTTCTTTTACAAATTTATTATCATGTTTACAAAATAATATATTTGAAGTATTTCCTTTGTTTTTGAGAGATCACCAGTTATATGAACAGAGTCCTTGATTTCAAGGATGAATTATGTCATACACTTTCACATTTCGCAAATATGTTCCATATTACTTCAATTAGTTTAAGGAGGCAGAAAAAGGACTTCACTTTGGTGTTTTTTTTTTAAATCCTTTTTTTTACACAAAAGTAGGAGAGCATTTTTTCGCGACTTGAAAGAATTATTTTATGGTCATAAGCATAAATTAAATTATAATTTTACACAAACAATTGCCCCTAAGAAGGACGTGTTGAACTTTTGTTTTTGTGTTTTTTTTTGTCACATAACACTTTTGGATATATATTTTTTCTTTTTTTTAGTTGGGTTTTGGATATATATATTTTGTTTTTCTTTTTTCAGTTTGGATATAACTTTACCTTGCGATGCTGGGCGCGTATCCGATAGATTTTCCTCTTTATTCATGTCGATTTATAATCAAATATTGCACTCAATTCTTAAATTATATTTCCATTCCACAATAATTTTGTTTTTTTTTTTTTTGGAACGAGCGACGGTAATGGAGAATATTGAAAGTAAATTAAACACTGAACCGATTTAACCGGATCCGACGGCAACACTGCGGCGGGAATGATGATGATGTTAACGTCTCGATGTACGATTTCAGATTTATCATAAAACCATGACAGAAGGCTAAACAGTGATGTTGTGTCCACTGCAGCAGCAGGCAGCAGCAGTCAACCCGACCAGGCCAGGCTGGGCCAGGCGAACCAAACAGCCAGCCAACCCCGAAATAGGAAAAAAATCTGTAGATATAATCCATGGTCGGTGGGTGGGCAAGGGGCGGGCAGAACTAAAAGCACAAACACATACACCACCACCAGCCGGCCGACCACCCATACCATACCATACCATACCATACCATCCACCCAGAGCAATAAGAGCAGAGAGCAGGCGAGCATCGAACAGCAACAGCAACAAGGATAACCGCACCCGCAGCCCACTCACTCGACGAGACCGAAGACTTTTAGTGGCAACTCTGGTGGCGCATTTGCTTGTTGGCTTGCTTTGATTCGTTCCTTCTTGATGCTACGCTATGCCATGGCAGAGAAGGAGCTGATGCTGATGCTGAAGCTGAAGCTCTGGCTCTTAGATAGTACATCGTAGTTCCTTTCTATGCCAAGCCGCAATGGCAATCTCCAATAAACACCCAGGCTGCTGCGCTCTCTGCGCACACATACACATGCAAACACAATCGCAGACAGACAGACAGACAGAGATAGAGGAGATGGAGGCCAGGCCGCCATCATGGCTATAGAAATTGTGAGCCACCACCCCCTCCCTGCCCCAACTGTGACGCAGCTGCGCGGCTCTTGCGCTCACATAATCGTCTTGGGTTTTGACATTTTGTTTTTGTTTTGTAATACCTTTTGTGATGTTCCACTCAGCTCTGCTCCAGAAAGCAGAGGCCACGTCATGCTCTGCCCATCTACCCCACATCACGCCCCCCTCTCCCATTAGTCATTCATCTTTTATACTGTCTAGTTAACTGTAATTGAATTGAAGGACTGGCAGATTTAACTTTAGCATAAATTATCCCAAAAATTTATGTGCCAAATAATAATAATGGAGCGCAAATATTTTGGTTGAATACATTCCAGCTATGGTTCAGAGCTTACGTCATGATTGGGCAACCATTGGAAAGCAAAAGAGAAAAAAAAGGACCAACAAAAATATTGAAAATTGTCAACAAATCTATAAATCTTTATAATCTAATCTAAATGTGAAACAATTTTGACCACAAAAGTATAATTTGAAGTAACCAATTGGTAAAAATGTTAAACATTTATGAATATTAATGCCCGCCGGAAGTGATTTTGTTATATTGTTATAAAGAAATTATAATATTTATATATATTAATATTTATAATAATTTTAGAAAGTTATAATACTCGTTCAATGGTGTGTGAGAGAGATTGCGTGCAAATAATACAAAATTCTTCTTTTCCAAGTTGCTCTAAAAACCCAATTTTCTGCTAGTGGCCAAATTGGGGATTATATAAGAGATTAGTTTTAATATAGGTAATTACATAACATATTTTAACAGATGTTATATAAAAAACAAGTATGTATAAATTCTTGAACACTAGCCATCTTATCGATGTGTCTTTAAATTTGTAGACATTTTCTGCAATGTTAAATCTAAAAGATTCAACTAACATTAAAAATGATTTTTAATTAATTTTTATTAATACGTATTTAGTCAGATTTTTAAGATTGGAACACTATTTATAAACTGGTTATTTAATATTTCATTTACCATTGATTTACTATTGACTTAGAATCGATTTTGAACGGCCCTAATACCTAACCTATTTTTTGTTAAATAAGATTGCCGTACACTTAATTTAGGAAATCAACCATCGATAAGAGCAGATTAGGATAATACATTTTTATACTCCTGCAAGGGTGTATTAATTTTGTTCAAAAGTTTGCAACGCATAGAAGGAAGCATTTCCGACTATATAAAGTAGCTGAGTAGATATAGCCATGTCCGTCTGTCTGGATCAACTCCTTGTCTTCCGAGACCCTTAAAGCTGCAGAGCTGAAATTTTGCATATAGGTTTCTTTTTACTGCAGGCATGGTATATCTCGGAATCATCCAGATTGTATAGCCCATCCTTCTAGTTTAAATATACAGTAGAATCCGGTTATAACGACTCCGCTTAATGCGTCCGTCCGGTTAAAGCGACGAAAGTTCGATGTCTTGGTTGGTCCCCATACAAACTTATATGAAAGAACCTCCGGTTAGTACGTCGACGACGTACCGCTTATTTTTCTCAGTTCAACCGGTTATTACGACGATCCGAGAAAAAAATTTGTCGTAATAATCAAAAATTCAAAAAATTTAATTTAATTTTAATTGTTTTCAATAAAAATATAATTTGTGTTATTTGGAAACTTATTACGAACATAGCAACCATAAAAATACCGAAAAAAAATGTTTTTTGCTCCGTCCGGATAGTACGTCTTCCGGATATAACGACGTAAAACGTCGGTCCCTTGAGCATCGTTATAACCGAACTCTACTGTAAATGCAATTATCTGAAAAAAATGTGCTTTAAAAATCATCGACAATTGTCATTTAAAAACAATTAAAAGAAAAGATTAAGCGAAAAAATATTAAAGCCGATTGTGAGAGAGCTTAGTATACGGTTTTAGAATCAAGACGTTAGACTTTAATTCTTTCAAATCGTAGCTGATTATAGTTTATAAAGTAAATTTGGATAGATTTTTAAAAGAACTTCATTTTGCATATTGAATTGACTGATGTATAAAACATATGCATATTGTAAAGTACATAATTTAATAAACAATTGTTTAATGTTTTAGGAATATAAATAAAATTTAAGTATTTAATTGAATGATAAATTGGAACTCTAATTATATTATTATTAATTTATACTAATTTTATATTTTTTTTTGTTTATTATTAAAAAGTCAACTGCACTAATATTTACTTTTTAATTTTACTACGAACTAATCATTAATACGACCAATTCAAAAAACTTGAGAAAACTGTTTCTATTAGCTGGGCCTTTTCTGTTGGGATACATAAAAGGTTTTGAGTGCTTGGGTGTGAATGTTAATTTGAGTTTATTCTTGTAAAAGTTACATTTATTATTTTAAGTTGAATTAAATATTCAATTGACTTTTACCCATAGGGTAAAAGGGTATATTAAAGTCGCTAAAGTGTATATAACAGGCAGAAGTAACCATTTCCCTCCCCATAAAGTATATATATTCTTGATCAGCATCAACAGCCGAGTCGATTATTTGAGCACCTAGATCACAGAGACTATGAAAGTTAGAGCAACCAAATTTTTGGGAACATCCGTCTAATGTCCAGGCAGATTAAGTTTGTTTCAAATTCCACTTCCGCCCTCCAAAATTACAATAAACGAATTGCTAGAGCAGTTTTTATTCATATTTGGCACACTTAATAATGTGCTCAAAAAGGTATTATTTGACTAAATTTAGACGAACTTGGGCAAAAAAGTATCGGAGATAAAAGTATTTGTGTTTTGTACTAAAATGCCACGGCCGGCATTGACTGACAGGAGTGAGGGAGACAACAGGCTACTACGACATTTTAAACTGAGTTTTGTGTGTAATTGATGGCGATTTCGAGAGTATTCGATTTTATTTAAAATAACAAATTGGTACAGGGTATACTCAATGTCGGCAGCTTCATTTTAAATATACAGTAGAATCCGGTTATAACGACGCTCAAGGGACCGACGTTTTACGTCGTTATATCCGGAAGACGTACTATCCAGAAGGAGCAAAAAACATTTTTTTGTTGGTTTTTTATGGTTTCAATGTTCGTAATAGGTTTCCAAATAACACAAATTATATTTTTAATCAAAACAATTTAAATTAAATTAAATATTTTGAATTTTTGACTATTACGACATATTTTTTTCTCGGATCGTCGTTATAACCGATGAACTGTGTGAACTGTAAACTGTGAAAAATATCGTCGCTATAAGCAGTTTGTCGTCGACGTACTAACCGGAGGTTCTTTCATATAAGTTTGTATGGGGACCAGCCAAGACATCGAACTTTTGTCGCTTTAACCGGACGGACGCAATAAGCGGATTCGTTATAACCGGATTCTACTGTAAATTGAATGATATTTTATGAGTCTAGATATTGTAAAAATTACAATTAAGAACTTAACTTAACTGATAAGTCCTTATTATTAATTTATTTTAAAGAACAAAACAATTTAAATATTTAACATTAAAGGGTATTATTAAAAAACATTTAAAATAAAGCCTAAATAATCGTTTCTTAATACGATTACATCTAGATAAATTTAAAAAAATTAACACAGTGATCTTTTATAGTCTTTCTATATAGTAAATAATCGTATCCTCTCACGAATGACTTACTTTATGAACGACCTAAAAACGAATTCTTAATGGAAGTTTATAGTAACAAAGCAATTTGTGTTAATTTTATGAAAATGTATAATAATAATAATAATAAGAGTAAAGTGAATACTTACTTCTTTTGGGACATCATTCCATTGGGCAACAAACATGACATCATTATTGTCCTCGCATTGTCCCCGCCGCACTAGACTAAATAAATAAATCCATGCTCTGTGGCCCCAAAGCCCACAAATCCAATAATCGATAAAATTTCCTCCACTTCTCAGCCTGTCGATGGTGTTCGTGGTGTGGGTCCTTGCCAGAGTGGGTGGTACGACATGCCAAAGGGGGGTGTGGGGGGTTTTTGTTGTTGAGGCTTTTGCTGTGCTTAATACGCCAACATTAACTTTGTAACAAATGAGATGTCGGAATACAACAGTCAGGCTCCTACCAAGCCACAGCCCGTGTCCAAATTCTTTCTCTTTCCCTATGCCTTGCTCTTTCTCTGAGCGAGACAGCGAAAGAGGAAAAGAGAGAGCACGAGTGCGAAGCTTGTGTAGGTGGGCAGGGGGAGGGAAATTGTGTGGCAGCGGCAGCATCAGCTAGCAGAAGTTTTACAAATGCAAAAGTCAAAGCGCTTTGCTTTGCCTTACTTTGCTTTTGCCATACATACAACAGGAACTGGCCACGCCCAGTCGCGTTGTGGGAGGAGCAAGTGAGCGAGAGCAGCGTTATCCTGTAATATCCTTGCATCAAAAATGTCCGCCAGCAGCAGCAACTATAGCCATGCGCACAAGGGAGATGGCATATGGCAAGCGAGATGAATATAGACAAGAGGGTTGGTTCTTGACATTTGAACGAGCGACATTTCGCTTTGCCTTACCAATCCGACATACATATATACAGCATACAACTTCATACAAATATATCCCACATAAACATACATACATATATCTACATACATATATAGGTTTATATAGCTGTAGAGTAGTGCACATGGAGGATGGGGGGGAACGGACGTAGATATCAAGTGCAGTGCACTTTATTTAATCAATCAAAATTCGCTCTCTATTCATCAAGAGCAACGCAGTGTGAGAGAAACCCTTCGATGCGTTGAAAATTCCATGCAACAATATTCTAGTCAGCACTTTAAAAAGTACTTTAAATAATTTTGAAATTGGATAAATTGTGTTTAGGTATTTTAGATTTTGAAATTAGTGTCAAAAGTAACTAATAGTATCTTCTAAATGTTTATCTTTTACAGTAAAGTCTCTATGTTACTAAATTTTTAAATCATAAGTAGGAAACTTTATTTTAATATGTTAACCCCATGTTAAAGAAACAGTCACGCTCTGCTTGTAGTCGGCTTAGTTTGTTTACTGTACCTTACCTAGGTAAACGTATATCCATATATACCAATTTGGACGTACGCAATTCACTTGTGGGGCACAGCATCCAACTCCAACATCGAGATCCTCCAAAGATTCCAAAACAAATTATTACGAAGGGTCGTGAATGCTCCGTGGTATGTTAGAAACTCTACCATACATAGAGATCTGGAGATGCCCTCTATTAAGTCAGAGATCCAAAGACTGAGCGACCGTTACTGCGAGAGACTTGACAACCATGAAAACTATCTGGCACTTAATCCCCTGGACAATAGTCAACACATCAGGAGACTCAAGAGAAACCACCCTCTTGAGCTCCCATTCAGACCATTAGATGACTGGTAGAGCTTTTGGAACCAACTAAAGTTGGCGTCAGTCGTAAGCGCCTGGCTCCAATATTATTTCTGTCAATCTTATTTCTCAAACAATTTGTTCATTGTCTTGCGACAGATTACAAATATAAAATAAAATAAAAAAAAAATATATGTATCTTCAAATTCAATAATCTATTTTAATGTTTTTTTCTAGATGTATGTGTATACTGTTCTCAGGAAACTATTCAAATATTATTTGAAATATCTTTTGACCTTAAAACATTAAATTTTTCAATAAGAAGGTTAGATTATCCTTATTTTTCAAACTCAAACCAGAAATTCGTCGAATTTTAAGTGTTAGAAGTGCTTTTGAACTAAATAAAGTATTGAATAGACTATATTAAACCCTACCCCTAACATTGACAGAAATGAACAAGTAAAAATATTTTAAATAATATTGTTACAAGGTTAATCATTGTTGAATTTTTTTTGCGGAGCAAGTAAAGTTAATATTTTTTGATGTTTTCATTGCCAAAAAGTATATAGTTTTTTTTGTTTATATTAATGCCGTTTAAACAGGTCGAACATAATTGGAATTCTTCATAGGATTAAAGCAAACCCAAATCTTTTATATTACGTAATGCCATCCTATTTGAAATTATAAATTTTTTTAAAGTTTATATAGAAAAGTAAAGCTCTTTGTGTTCTACCGATTTTGGTTATCTAAACGACTATGTAACTAATCAATCTTTAAAGTAGCTAATGTTCTTATTGAAAAATGAAAAATTCCTATTGGAATCGCTGCCTTGAGTTCCGCTCTTACAGTTCCTACGGTTTCATTATCTAATTTAGCCTACAAATTTAAAAAATAAATCGACTAAGTTTTACTAAGCAATTTTAAAAGTGATTAATGTTCTTATTGAAGATTTAAAGATTCCTATTACTTACCAATAGGAATCAAGATTCAAAAATAAAATCAAACTGAAACTTAATTACATACATTTTGGCGACTTTAATATACCCTTTTACCCAATGGGTATCGGGTAAAAAAATTAAAATCCCTTTAGTTATTATATTTTTAAAAACGCTTAGACTAATAACTCTAATGGAACTTATAGTTTAAACTGTTTCTTTTTGTTTATTTTAAGGATTCGCTGCAGTTTCCAAATATAACTTTTATTAAACGAATTTCATTAGCAAATATTCGCATATTTCATAAATGTCTGTATTTAACATATTTGGCTCGTCAGACATCTTCAACTCAAAATATTTGAAAACGCTGCTGGCTTTGACATGGCAAGTGTCTAGGCTAAGCATACAATAGCTTTTTACAGTAGTCTATAAATATATTTCTCTCATATTTTAATCCTTAATTCAGATGGAAAGTCGAAAAGTTCTTACCATTTTAACTCATTTCACTGACATTGGCATAAATATTGTGAAGATTTATGCTTGAAGGGATGACAAAGGGCAATTATCGAACGCCTTGTTAAGCAAAATCAAAATCAGAAAACCACCGAAACACACGTTTTCCCCTCCTCGTCGTGGTGGTTGGATTTCCAGACAACAGAAAGCCGAAATCAACTGCAACAGGCATTTGTAAAGGAGGAGCAGGAGGTAAAAGGATATACATATTTAGAGCAAAAATAACAAAGATTACACACTATATTTTCATATCTATTGTTTAGTTTTTCTTCATTTTTTTTTTTATAACAAAATTAAACAACACACTAGACAAAGTTTTGCAAAATAATATGTTTCCAAAAACAAAGCGAAGAATATTTTGGTATAGTATATATGTCTGAGAATATAGTAGATAGTGAATCTCTAAACCAACACAGACGCATATAGTATGAGATAGGGGGAAAGGCACAATTAACTATTTCTTTATATATATGTATGTATACTTTTGTTGTTGATTTTTCTTTTTGAAACAAGAAGAGTCTGGTTGTTTAGTTTTGTTCTCAATTTATCGGTGTTTATCGTTTTGCGCTTCAAAAATTGAACATTTATTTATTTACAATTTATTTATTTTACGACTCCGACTTTGACTTTCGGATCTGTAATCTCGATTCTCGTCCAGTCCTAAGTCAAATAACAGTTGCAATAAACAAGCTTTCAACTTATTGCTTATGTGTCTCATAATCATTAATCATCATCTATGTATATATAATTCTTTTGTTGCTTTATAATTTACAAGAAGATCTTACACTTAAACACTAGATCGATCTGCTTCAATAATAGTTTATATATATATATATATATTTATGCCTGTGCTTTATCATTTCTATTTTGTATAAGATTTCCTTTGTTACTGTTGCTTCGTTTATTTTTTAAATGTATTGTTTTGTTTTACTAGTGAGAATATTTTTTGATTATATATGTATATATATATATATATATATATATTGTTTATTACTTTTTTTCTTTGCAATTCGCATATGTAATCAATATAAATATATATATTTATATATATTACATATCGATCTTTATCAACTTTTTACGTACGTTCTCTCATGATTATTCTTAGTATTGGGCTTTTCACTATGCGCTTGCGTTTTTGTTGTATTTTGTGGTTGTTGTAGTTTTTGCAGTTTGTATAAATAAAAATAGAATAGAATTTTGCTTCTCTTCGAATTAATACATGCTTTGTTGTAGGAGAGGATTAGATTATGATTCTCATAATTTATGATTTGATGTTAACCACGTTAGGCCCTCGAGCAGGCCATCGCCGGTTGTGGCACATGATGGTTGGACATACCAATTGCGGTCTCTTATTCTAGTTAAACCTAGTTTTTCCTGGATTTCATGGGGTTTCATTGCTGAAATATGCAAAAGAGAATCATATGTTAATTGTGACCTAAAAATATGTGGTTTCTTTTATATTCCGAAATGTGTTTTTGATAATATTTTGCGGGGTTGGATTTATAGTTTTTACAAAAAAAAAAAAAAAAAAAAAAAACAACTATTAAACGAGTTGTGGTGGAAACTTAAGAAGTTACGTTTGAAAGTTCTACGAACTAAAGATGTTTGTTTAAATGTGATCAAGCAAAAAGAGAAACCTTAATTATATACAAAACATTAAAGCAAAAATATATGACCGACTGGTACTGATCTATACGAAATCAAGGTTCTTTAAACAAAGTTTAATTGAGGTGCTTAACACAAATCGGAATTATAAAGAATTACATAAAAATAAATAATTAAATACCATCAGGCAAATCCTGTTTGTTAGCAAATATCAGTATAATGGCATCCCGCATCTCTCTATCATTAATTATCCTATGCAGTTCCGTGCGTGCCTCATCTATGCGATCTCTATCCGCACAATCTACTACAAATATAAGACCCTGCGTTCCTGTAAGAGGGAAGCACAAAGAAAAAAGAGTTTAATTACAAATGAGCAAAGAGAATGTAAATCATATCTCTCTCACCTGTATAGTAATGTCTCCACAACGGCCGAATCTTGTCTTGCCCACCAACATCCCAGACATTGAACTTGACATTTTTATAGGTGACAGTTTCCACATTGAAGCCAACTGTGGGTATCGTTGTAACAGATTGCCCAAGTTTTAATTTATAGAGAATCGCTAAAGCAAACAAAACAAAATGATCGTTAGGCTTAAGGATCGATTTTGAAGTTTAAGGAAGAGCTTTACTTGTTTTGCCGGCTGCATCTAAGCCGAGCATAAGAATTCGCATCTCCTTGTTGCCAAAGATTTTTGATAAAAGCTTGCCCATGATGTCGATGATAATGCTGATGATGTGTCGTCATCCATCAAACGGTGGCCAATCTGCAAAACCAAACCAAATGAGCATGAGTAAATAAATCTCAGAGATTCTCTCCTATCAATCAATGATACTCAAGCACCCACACAATCGCATGTACATATGCCCATACACCACCATATATGTATCCGTATAGCATAATGCGTCAACGGAAGTTAAGAGCATTATTTTGCATAATAATTTAACTTACATTGTTATAGCAACAACGGATAAAGCAACAGAGAAAGATAGTATGAGGGAGGGAGAGTGTGGGAGAGAGCGCGAATTTTTTTTATCACACACCGACACACAGCCAGACACAAACACAAGCACAAGCAAACTCAAGTACAATTGGGCAGATAAACACTAAAACCATAAATTAAACCACAAGTTATCTCAATTGCAGACCGAATACTTCTGTATAACTTATGTTATAGTCAGAGGCGTGGTGGAGGCAAGGGCAAGATCGAGGGCCGGCTTTATGAATGATGGAATTTCGTGGAGCTTGAGCTTGGTTTTGCCTTGTGGCCTTCTGTGTGAATGTCTCTGTCTGTGTGTGTGCGTTGTGTCTTCCCTAACACGTCACACACATACACACCCAAATAATATTCTCGACTCGGACTCCCGATTTTCGATGATTACGCACCGCTGCTGCTACTTCGCCCAAAACGTTCGCCTTCGCTGAGTGGAGCTTATCATGAATGGCTAATAGGACACGTTTCTGTGGAACAGATGTAATCCATGCATTTGCGGAAAATGGATAAAAAGAACTATATAATTAATAACAACAATTTTGCACTATCTTCTCAACTCACATACAATACAAACACATAAAAAAAAAACACGAAGCAGTGTGACCCCTAGCGAACCAATCGATAGTTGCGATTTAATCGATACTTATTGTTTCGTGCTTGTGACTACAGAGTTTTGAGGCGAATATAATTAAGCACGACAATGCAAAAAAATTGATAAAATTTTTACGAAATTGCGAAAATAAAGAATAAACTTTCTTCTTAAATAAATTTTGTTCTTACAAATATAATATAGATAAATATATTTTTCTAAATTTCAGTTTACTTACTATAGGTTCTCGAAATACCATTTCACGACTATCGCGCTTTATTACCTTGACCGACTATCGATATTGTATTTGATGTCCATATCTAATAATGCACTTTTCTTGAGATGTAGATAGGGCATGTAGATATGTTGTTATATACGTCTGCGGTTTTGTTTTTGTTGCAGGAGCAAAATCTATCAAATCTTTTCGTTTGAAATAATTTAGATTTAATAACTATGAAACATTAGTACATAAAACATAGCACAGCATGGAATTGAGTTAGTCGCGCACAGAAAAGAAAGAAAAACAAGAACAGAACCATGGCGGGCATTTATACCAGAGAGGCGGTGCGTGTAAAAGTCAAGGTAAGTGAATAGCGAGACAACAAAGAAAATGGAAAGTGGAAAATCACCAATTGTTTTTTTTTTTCTTTCCAACTTCGATGCAGAAATGCGAGCCAACGGCCAAGCCAGAGTGGCGAAAATTCTCTGTGGATCCCCAAATAACCACATTGGAAGTGCTCTATTCGCTGCTGGCAAAGGCTTTCGACATAAAATCAGATTTTAGCATTAAATACAAGGCCTTCGATCCGGCTGGCAATGAGATTTATTTGGCAGTGCGTTCCGATTGGGATTTGGATGCTGCCTTTCTTCGCATTCATAACATATCGATACAGACGTCATCGGAACCCTGCCTTATGCTACAGATTGATGTAAAACCATTTACTGTGGTTAGAGAATGTGAAACGATGTCTTCCTCGTCGTCTACTGTCAGCAGTGGAACTGGAGTCGGGAGTGGGAGCAACAGTGTCAGTGGTCCTGCTCGTGAGCTAATGTCTCCTCTGCAATCGTTAGCCGTTTCACAGAAATATGTGCAACATATGCAGACAAAGTTACCCGGTTTGATAATGAATCATATGGAGAAGACCTTCTCAATAGTCCAAAAAGCCTTTAATTTATCCGACGAACATATGGCCAATTTACCCCCACGCCCGCCCATGTCTGACAGTGAATTTCGAATCTTCCTAGATGCCTTGGGTCAGATTCAGCGCAAAGATGAGCTGCACAAAGTAATATTTCTTGGCGGCATTGATCCTAGTTTAAGGCGAGTCGTTTGGAAACATTTGCTTAATGTCTATCCCAATGGTTTGCACGGTCTGCCCATGGATGGACATCAACGCATGGAATTTATGCGGCGCAAATCCGAACAATATCTCAGCTTGAGGGATACATGGAAAACGGCCATAAAGCAGCATCAGGCAGTGACTGGAAGTGAACTGGCCTATGTGACCAGCATGGTAAAGAAGGATGTTTTGCGTACAGATCGACTTCATCCATTCTATGCTGGCAGCGATGATAATCAGAATATTGCCTCCCTTTTTAATATTCTAACGACCTATGCATTGAATCATCCGACTGTAAGCTATTGCCAGGGCATGTCCGATATTGCCTCACCATTACTAGTCACCATGAATGATGAGGCGCAGGCATATATATGCTTCTGTGCCATTATGTCTCGTGTTAGAGGCAACTTTATGCTGGATGGATTGGCTATGACCCAGAAGTTTGCCCATCTCACAGAAGCCTTAAGTTTTTATGATCCCGAGTTCTGGGATTATTTGAAATCACAACAAGCCGATGATTTACTTTTCTGTTATCGTTGGCTTCTCCTAGAACTGAAGAGAGAGTTTCCATTTGAAGACTCCCTTAGAATGTTAGAGGTTCAATGGAGTTCTTTGCGATACACTAGCACAGGAGGAGACAAAGAGTTGGCTTTGTTTGAGAAGGTAAGAAAAAATTGATCAAATAATTTTATTCTTCACGTTTAAAATATTTATCTCCTTCAGGAATATCTGCCCTTTGTAGATGTACAGGCTACTAACTCAGCTCCGAATAGTGCCAGCACTTTCTCGACCTCCTACAGCGCCACACCCACTAGTCCTTCATATTTGTTAACCAAACCACGGGAAAATCCCTATACCAAAGTCTGCGCTCTGCGTCGCCAAAGTTCTTCGGCCTCGCTGAGCTCACTGAGCTCTTCCAGTCATGCCTTGGACAATACGCGTCGTTTGAATCAAAGCCTGGATGAGAGTATGTCGAGGCATGCGTCCGCATCATCTGCAACACGTCGTCAGCATCATCGTGGGACACCTGGTTCCAAGGCTCATCAGAGTTTAGATGAGGCCAAAATCCTCAATCTTATTGAAAGCGTTCAAACCAAATCCGATACAGATGACGATGACGTCTTCGATAGAAAAGAATTTGAAAAAGAATCGACAAACTTTCTTGAAACGAATCCCTTTAAAGATGATGCGCAAAATGAAAATATAGATGGAACAACAGCGCCAACATCACCTGGAAGACAATTTCTTTGTAGTTCTTCGTCATCCAATCTGGAAGAAGAACTCACAGCATCAACACCAGCAACAGCAGGAACAACAACTACAATGGATAGCAGAAACTTTATAGCCGTAAGCAATATTATTGCCAAGCAATTGGCATCCAATGCCAACCAAGTTAGCGAAAGCATGAAACGCATGAGCAGCACAAGCGGTGGACATTTTAAAGATCTCAAAGAGAAAATAGCAGCCAGCAGCAGCAATAGTTGCAATCGGCTGATGGGTGATGCTGAATTAACAAGGACACAAACACCGCCAAAGCTAGTTAAAAATTTTAATGAATTTCTTAATTTTGCTTCCATGAATAAGAATCGCATTTCGGATCGTTTTAGTAATCAATTGCAAATTGGAGAGAAACAGCAACAACAACTGCAGCAACAGCAACAGTCACAAAATACTAAACCTGTGGTTCAATTAACAACCAGTACGTCTTTGGATGAATCAGAGGATTCCTGTTCTTTGCCAGATACCACATGGAGTGCCTCTACAGCAGCGACAGCCATTCAACAAGAGCATCGACAAAACAATCAAGAATTGAGTAGCTACAGTTTGAATAGTATTTCGCCATCTCAGTTGCAGCCACAAGAGACAACGACACCGGATCAGGATCCTGATCAGGAATATTATCCCATGACAACAGCCATAACCCGCGAATTGCGTTTGGAGGCAGAGAATTTGGATCGTCAAGTGTTTGGTTTGCCCTTCACGGAAAAGCCAACGCCAGTCGAGGATGACATTGAATATGAGAAATTGGATAAGGATACACTCGATCTAGTGGATGATCTTAAAGAGAATGAAATAATTAAATGCCCTGATGTCAGTGAGCTGCATATGCGTCGTCGGCAACGTTTGGCTGCGGCCAAAAGTGAATGCCAAAGCACACCAAAACCCAATCCATTTATGGATGAAAGCCATTTATTGCTCGGTATGCGGAATAGCAGTAGCCTGCCCGAGGTTATTGTCCCCATATCCACAGAGCCTAATTCGCAAGATGAAATGCAGCAGAAGCAAGTACAATTGATGCCACCGCTGGTTGAGTTGGCTTCCCATGCAGATGACGAGAGTGCCTATGCACCGCGTCTATCTTCTCCACAAAGAAATGGACTGCACAGCGCAGCAACGACAACAGCGGCCGCTTTACCACCTCCTGGTGAATTTGGTGGCGGCAATGCCTTTCTCATGTTTCTTTGTTTGACCCTACTCCTGCAGCATCGTAATACCATAATGAAGGCAGGCATGGATTATAATGAAATAGCCATGCATTTTGATAAAATGGTACGTAAACACGATGTAACGCGCGTCCTTAACCAAGCCAGACGAATGTACATCGACTACCTAAAGGCACAGAGCAACAGCCAGAGACACCAGCAACAATCGCAGCAGCAATCAACGGAGGCAACTAACAATGCCAATCGAACAACGACTACAGCAACAGCCACAAGCACTATAACATCGTTATCAGCTTAAGATTTGAGATTGAGAGCTTAGTTTATATATACATTTATCCTTTTTCTAATTATTTATTATATGACTTTGGCATAGTTTTGAAGTTCTACGAGTTGTGGCAACGATCACTAGGAAAGATTGATTTCAAGCAGGGAATGCAAGCAAAGAAGGGATTAACTAAATATTCCTATATTTCTAAACGAGTCAAAGATTCCCTGAGATTAGTAGATTAGTACATGAATCTGTTTATTAACATACATCTCATCTAGTTTCTATAGGCCGATTTTTTGAAAAGAATCATTTGTTTTAATTTAACGAAATTTCTATTAAACTACTTATCGATTTTATTTAAATGTTACCCAATGCTTGCATTCCCTAGTTGGACAAATACATTCCCTGGTAGGACTTTATGTCTCTTTGTATAAACTAAAATTGATAATCTTAGTGGGGGTTATCCTGTTTATTTGCGGATGAGCACATATACCTAGGATAACCCCATGAACAAACTTAGATTGAATGCAAAATTTCTATTTGGTTGATTAATTTTGCTCAAAAGAAAAATCAATAAGAAAATTCGCTAGATGTTGTTGTTATAAGAAATCCTAAATATATATATATAAATATATAGTAAGAACCAAAGTATCCTTTTCAAGATTTACGCAACAATTTGGACTTTGCATTTGTTTGCCTTTAAGTTTATTAATTCCTAAGATGATGCATTCCAATGAATCAATCGATATCTATATATTAAACTCTTTCTCTTAATTCGCGTGTATAAATGTTTTACTTTATAACTTACTCAGCTAAATTACATGATTTTATTCGAAGATTAACACAAAATAAGTTTTCCGATTATTTCACAAGATAAACAAAAAAAAAAAAGAAACAATAAAATTACTGACAAAACGAACTGGATGTAAGAATGAAAAATGAAAATTAATTGTAACGAAAATTCCATTACAAATTAATTAGAAATTATATTTTTTCTTAAGGCGTTCACGTATTAGAAGTCCCTTGATAAGCTTCTTCCAATTGCCATAGACACGAGCCTCGTACTTTTCCTGCTCTTTGCGAGTCTGCTCCTGTTGATCCTCCTCCCAGGCGGCAGTGACCACTTCCTCAAATTCCTCGCATATTACAAAGCCATCATACATGGGATGACAGGCGCCTTGATGGAAATCAAAACCAATGACAGCATTAGCGCAATCGATAGCCAGTTTCTTGCAGATGCGCATAAGGCCAGGCACTGTAAAAGGAAAGATTCGTATTACTATGCAATTGGAGAAATAAGAAAAAGGACTTACATCGCAAATGGACTGTCTTTTTGGGCAACATGCAGGCTTTGAAGAGCTCCACATTGCCATAGGCATTACGGGGAACTAGACCATTCTCTGCCGTTGGTGGCTCATAGTCCTGTGTTTGCCAATAGCCAAAAATTTCCAAAGGTTGATCTTTAATTACAGTGCGAGTGAGCTGGATGGATATTTAGGGAAGGTATTAATAAATCTGGGATTCGTTATATATCGTTTATTACTTACCTTATCCCATTTGGGTCGCGCCTTGACAATTTTATAGGGTTGCTCTCCAAGCTTCACCACGCGAGCACTCTTAAGCCAAATATCTCGGGAATGTAGCAGGTGAACACAATCCCTACAAAAGAAGGAAATTATTAAATGGTAAGATTAAACCATATCTTTTGGCAACTGTACCTGGAATACACAGGTTCGCCTCGTATAAATCCCAATGTTGGAGCATCAGCCGGATAAAGGCCCTGGAATTTAAGTAAGTGTCTTTCCAGCACATATAAAGGATGATCTTTGAATTCGGATATAGATTTGGGCAGTGGCTTGTCTGTATGTATGCGACGCATTTCTTCATCCTCGCGTATATCACGCTTAGTTCTTCTACCCAAATAGGGGGCAATAGTCTCATCTAACCATGCCTTTTCCACACGAGCCTTACGCACCGTTGTGGTCCAACTTGTGCAGTAGCGAGCGGTGACATCCTTTATACTATGATCATCTTGGAAAGCAAACACATAGGCCAAATTGGATGACGCGTTTCTCTGGGGAAAACAGTTCGGAGTAAAAACAGGTGTCAGATGATTGGGATTTGGGTAACTTACTCTGATAGTATCCACACAGTGGAGTTTGCCCTTAAATAAATCAATGCATATCCATTGCTCTTCCGCTTCAGACCATACTTCTAGCCACATATCCGATGCAGTTGGCTTAGTTCGATCTTTGCCTAAAGTTCCTTCATCATCTGTTGACAGAACACGTCGATCCTTGCGTAAATTCTGCACAGATTTGGGTAGAATTGGAGCCTTCTTGACTGGTTTTGGTGGCTCAAAGACCTCGCTCGATGTATTGCTATTTCTTTCATGGGATTTATTTAACTTTTCCAGTTTTAAACGCTTCTTTGGCTTTAGCATATCGACATCATCGCCACCATCTAGCTGCGGTATTTTGACTTGACGTCCCTTGGCCTGGGCACGTGTTCTTAAAAATTTCGGTGATACTTTCATCTTGGTATCTTGACTTTTACGTGAAGCAGCAGCAGCTAAAGGCTTACTCTTGCCGGCATCATCATGTGGTGAACTCTGACCCAGAAATGAGGGTGATATAAAAACTTTTGGGGATTTACTCCGTGAACGTGTATCTCGACCGGGATTAGCATTCTCTGCATCGCTTAGCTTGGAATTCTGGGCTGACTTATCGCTGGATGGAATTACAAGTTTTGGTATCACAGGAGAGCCAATCCTTTCTACAGGATAGACAGCGGCCTCTTTCTTACTTTGGCGTGTGCGACGTGCCACTGGCGGTGTTTGATTAACCAATTTAGGTTTCTTACTTTCATCCTCCACAGTTGGATCCTCTTCTGCTTTGGCAGAACGTTTAAGTCGGGACAATTTAGGTTTAGCTTCACTTGAAGGCGGTGATTTCTGTTCGGATTTTTTTTGTCTTACCACTGGCTTAATATCTTCCGCTTCTTTTTTGGGATTTTTGGTTGCAGAGGATGATGATGAGCTGGGTTTCTTATCATCAATATCATCTTTACTCTGCTTGATAGTTTTAGATGATTTCGGTTTAGTATCCTGTACCTCCGATTTGTGCGCTTTTGTGCTAGAACTTGATTTTGCCTTAGTTTTTGACTTCTTAATCTTATCATCGACATCATCATCCTCATATTCATCCTCCTCTTCATCTTCCTCATCTTTAATAGTTCCGGATTTGTTCTTTTCATCTGGTTTTAATTTAATTGTTAACAAATCCGAGGCAGCTGGCTTTAAAGGAATTGGCTGTAGATTTACAATTAGACGACAATTCATACCCATGCCACGTGCAAGTGCTATGAATATTAAGATCATATTCTGTTTGCTACGCGCTTCCTTACGCTTAATCTGATCCAGAAGCTCTTGGACAATGCCCTTCTTTGTGGTAGCTGCTTTATGGGGATACAAATTGGGACTAAGCAGCTTAATGGCTGTCTTGAACCAGGTGACAAACGATTGCAGATACTTTAATTCGATTCCCCGTTCTGTGGGATAGGCATTCTTACTGGGCAACAGTTTGAGAGCTTGGGCCATTAGCTCCGAGTCGCCCAAGAGACGATTATACTTGATGCTACGCAACAGCAAACACATCAGACTGACCTTATGCATTAATACTTGGCGTTCCTTGATATCCCTATTGAGGCGACGTTTCAATGCCATTTCCAACTCATGTTGGGTCTTTTGCTCCTTGGTGGGTCTGGATGAGAGACCCACATGTATTTCCAAATCACCAGAGATATTCGGAGTGGTGGCCGAATCATCCAAATCGCTGCTCAAATCGGCATCTGAAAAGGTGAAGGCGAAGGCATGAAAATGAAACAAAATGGCAAACATAAGCTCAAGCCTGGTTTCAGGATGCAAACACGAGTCCTTCTTAAAGATTGTTTTTCATTTGCTTTCCTTTTTTTTTATTTGTTAGTTAACACTTTCTTGCATTTATTTATTTATTGATTTTTATCATTTGGAAGTGCATTTGGTTTTTTTTTTTTTTTTCTTTAAAGTAATTAATTACATGAAACATTCACTAGATTTGTTTTTTGCATTAAAATTATGTTTTTTTTATATATTCGGTTTTTTTTTTTTTGCATGCTGTGAATACAATTTGTCTAAAGTAAATTCGTTTTAACATCAGTTCTAAATTTGAGTTTTAGCTATTTGCATTTTACATATATATGTATATATATATATATATATATTCATTATACTTGATTTACTTGTGAAACACTTGAAATTGCCATAAAGTAAGTACATAAGTTGTAGTTGCTTTGGCTACTTTATCATTTCTTTTTTATTTTTCAACTATTGTAAATATATATTTTGAATGTGTTTCGTTTTAAAAACTTGAGCAACAAAAGGGTTTAAACAATTTCCATTTTTTCACCGAAAACAAACAATAAAAAACAAAAAATAATAAATAAATGCATTTTGTACAACAATTCCAATCGTTAACATCCATTACATAATTTTATCTAAAACTTTGTGCTAAGTAACATCATCAATATCAACAACACACAGATTCAATGTGAGATTCGTAACCAGGGACCGGCTATAATATCTTTTCTTCTTATTTTGCCGCAAAACATATTCCTAACTAAAAAAAACAACAGTTTATCTTTCCTTTTTAAAGGTTAACTAAAACTTTGGAATAGTTGAAAGTATTTAATCAAATTTAATAACTTTTAATTAAAAAGTTTTTTTCGATTCTTTAAGATTTTCTATCTACTGCTTCAAGCACTTTCAATTTCTCAAAAGATTAAGATCCAACAATACGCAAAATATATCCTCCATATCTATCAATAACTTCCTAAAACTGCTAAGACTTCATTATATTATTATCTATGTACTTAAAAATCTGTATTATATGTATATAATAGAATCAAGTTCTGCACTTTTTGGAATAGAAAGTATTGTTTGTTTTTACATTCCATTTAAAATTGATATTAAGATCGGTTTTACTACCCATTTCTTATCAATTCATTTGGTTTCAAATCAATAAATCAATTAAATATAAATGTAGAAACAAATGTTTTACTTAGTTATCCCTAATGTGTTAAGAACATACATAAATTCTGTATATCTTTTAATTCTTAGCAGACATTCAGAAAATCGAATGTCAACGCAGAAATCGAAATGAAATTGATCGCTTTACTTTACAAAATGGCTTATCGTAAGATTTGCATCTTAAGGCAGCTTTTAAATTCGAAAAAAATTTAATACACAGCGATGCCAAAACAGCTGATACACTGGCGGAATAATCTGCTGCGAAATGAAAACCGAAGACGATGCGATGTTAACATCGAAAAGTGATCACATTAACCTCGAAAAAACGAAGTCAATTTCAACTTTATAAGTGATTCGATAAGAGAATAGATAGTAAAATCCTCTTTTTGTTTAAAAATATCGATTGATTTTGATTGAATCTAGTTTTTAATATTTTGAGCATTCCTAGAATTGTCTGTTTTCTTTTATAATACAATGCAATGCTTAAACTATAACAGACTATCGCAAAGTAAAAATCAAATTACTAGTCTGAAAATGAGTCGAGAATATGTCTTGAAATCGGTTGTCAGAACTAGTTTCCCGATTCGGAAAAATTTGTTCAGAAATTAGAACAGGCCTATATATTCTGTTTCCATTATTGAATTATATCATTAAGACTCCAAACATATAGAATCACAATGTTAAATTTTTAAACTAAGGAAGACATCTATCAAAATTGTTCTGGGATTAAGAAAACTACTTAATTTTCGTATCTATTTTCGCAAGGTAGCTCTAATATTTGAATCTGAATTTAGTAAGAACTTGAAAGTGTTGAAAGGTTTTGGAAATATAAGATTGTTAACTGAAACTAATGTAACATAACTTAACATATAAAAAAGAATTTCATAAAAAACTGTAATATTTGCAGTCCCTGGTATTTTTTCTTTGTTTTGAAACATTAATACATTTAAATTGTTCTACATTTAATTGTTATTCAACATTCACACCAAAAGAAGATCATAATAAGCATTTTACGTTTTGTATGTTTTGATTTTTTTTGGTTTTTGTTCTCTTTTTCTGTTATTTTGAGGAGATCTTTTGCTTGGAGATCTGAGTTAGGCATAGGTTAGTTTTGGGTTAGTTAGCATATTTGGTAATCTTTTTGTTAAGGAAAGTGAAAGTCATCTTTTTTTTTTCTTGAGTACATATGTATACTAAATCTTCAGTCTAGATTCTAGACTAACAATATGTTACAGTAAAATAGGTTTATACATATACATATATATATAAATATCTGTATGTATATATACGTGATCTCACAACTTCATTTCATTGGTTTTAGTGGAGAAGGACAAAAACAAAACTACGCAGTCTCATATGGAGCAATTTTGGAAGCGATCTTTTTTCTATCTCTTTTTTGTTTTTTGGTTTTGGGGAGGGGATTACATACGAGTTTAGCCTAACTACAGCGCCACAACCTGATCTCTACTACCTACTTGCATTTTCGCCTACCTGCAACTTCCTCAAAATCAGAATCATCTGTATCGCCACCGCCGCCAGCTCCACCACCAACTCCAGCAGCAGATCCAGAAATCACAGTGGATACTGGACGAGTTTTTGTATGCCGCTTAATGCGTGTCGATTTGGTTTTACTTAGACGCGATGGGCCATCTAATGAAGGTGCCTGTCGATTGATTTGCCGCCTCTGTGTCGTCTCTATTCCTTTGTCTTCTTCAGTTACATTTGCGTAATTTTGGTTTTCGCCCAATGCAAGCAGCGCATTGACATCCATTAGGGCAGATGCCGCCTGGACATTGTTTTGTGTTGATGGCGTTGCTTTTGCCTTTTTGGCTAGCACGTCTCTGGTCTTCTCTAGACTATTGGCATTCTCAAGCAGGCCGCGAAAATCGAATGCTTTGGTGGCATTATCATCTTCTGCCTCATTGTTGCTGCTCTCGTTATTGTCCTCGGATCCAGAACCAGAATCGGAGAGAGTGATGCCCGCATTGCAATCGAATTGCGGCGGTGCTGGTGACTTTTCCCTTTTTGCCGAAAAGAAACTAGAACCAAAATCGAGATCAGCGGGATTAACCAAATGGTCATCGACACTGGAATCACTGCTCGATCCATCATCATCTCCATGTACATTTGCATCACTTTCATTGGGCGTTTTGGCGTTTTTTGAACCCGAAGCTGATGGTGAATTTTGCTGCGGGGATGTAGAAAACGTCTTGGGTGGCGGTCGATATTTGTTGTATAACTTGGAGCGCAACGATTGACCAGATGGCTTGCGTTTCTTAACGGATGCGCCACCCTTAATACTGCTCAGCGGCTGCTTCGATTCCCCCCTGGTGCAAGAGTATACATTAAAATTGAAAAAGGAATCTACTAGAAATTACGTACTTCTTTTTTGCTGGCCCAGCTGAGGATCTGCCACTTGCAGTTGGTACCCCTGCTCCAGTTGCGCCGGCTTGTACCTCCTCAAATTCGCTATCATCATCGTCGGATGATTCACCTCCGCGTGCATCCTTGCTGGGCTTCCACTCATCCTCACTGGCTGAGAAACCCTCTGATACGGACTCATCTTCCTCATCCGACATTGTTGTTGTTGGAACGCTTGTTGCTTCTCTCGCTTCCCTAACCTCACAGGCTGGCCCTGGGCGGTGTTACATTTATTCCTTGTGTTTTGGAGGGGGCGTGCCACCACTTACAGTTACATTTATTGATTTTTACGACGTAATTTCCTAGTTCCTCTTGTGCAGTTCCTGCTATATGTTTAAATAAGTATTATATGTATGCCAACTAGTTATCCATTTAATTAAAGTTTAAAGATCTTGATATCAATTTGTTCCGGCTATGGAAAGTCACAAAATTTAGAATTATTAACGAATTTCACAAGCAGCAGCAAAACAGTAGGACGCCGTCGCCCCTTGGCACATTTAGACCAAGCGAATTCAAGTTTCACACCCAAATATAGGCGAATCGAATTCAAGTTTCACTCTTATTATCGAACAGCTGCTAAAAGCCCGCGAAAATGAAAAAGAAGCAAAGATAATCAACGGATAGCACTTACTCACTCCAACACATAAATAGCAAAACTAAGCATTATCAAACACCCATCTTTCCTTCATTTACAAAAGAACACATTTGCTTAATTTTATTTTTCAGTTGTCATCGCAGTCACTGTGATTGCGAACATTTTGTCCATCTCCCGATAGACATTTCGATAAATTAAGTTTACATATTTTGTTTAGTGTTTGTTTTGTTATTTTATTATGAATTCCACTGGCGAGGAACTGCATCCCAACTGGCGAGCACTAACCACTTTACATGTGCCTCTCAAACGCTTTGTGCCAGCTGGCGCTGAAATTAAAGCAAAGATAAGGACGAAAGTTGAGCAAGCCACATTGAAAATCGATGGAGCAGGAGCCCAAGAGTTTTACAAGGAAGTACTAGATACCCCGCCCACCACCAGCCAAGAAATCCAGACGACAAAAGAGCTACCCAAACAAAGAAAAAAGCCAAATTTACCCTTTGATAAGAGTAAGTTCTTTCGGTTGGCGACCAGCAATAATGTGGAGGAGCTGTCCCGCATAGACTTTAAGGACAGAGAGACGGAATTGAATGCCTGTGATACCTTTGGTTGGACAGCTCTGATGATGGCTGCTTGCGAGGGAGCTGTGGATGCTGTAGCTTGGTTGCTCGATAATAATGTTCAGACCGACATCAAGGACAAAAGTGGACAAACGGCTCTATCGTTGGCCCAAAAAAAGGGACATCAAACCGTTGTTCAACTATTAGCTAACGATGAAAAGGAGGAACAGGAGGTGGAAATGACAATGGATCAGCTGGAACAAATGATTATACCATTCTATTGTGATATATGCCAAAGAGATTACAAAGAGACAACTTTGCGTGCGCATGAAACCTCTACAGTCCATCAATTCAATATGAAACAGCCAGGTGCAGCCAATAAATTAAACAAATTCAACATATCTATAAGGAATCGGGGACTCCAACTAATGGTCAAGCAAGGCTGGGATCGAGAGCATGGCTTGGGACCCACTCAAAGCGGCAGATTGTATCCCGTGAAGACTGTGTTGCGTAAACAGCGCACTGGTTTGGGAATTGAGCAATCCCCGGCCCGAGTGACACACTTTCATGCCTTTGATACGAACGCCACCAGAAGGAGAAATCCCAATCCTATGCAGCCTCGACGAAATCGTGATGATATGCGTAGGGAGAAATTAAGGGAATGGAAGAGGGAAAGGCGTTTGCGCAACGAGTTGAGTTGACTTTCAAATAAATCTCTTATATAATTCAAAGAATTTTACACCTTTGTTTTTTGGCCGCAATATTTTGGCGGTTGGCTAGGTCAGGGATGGATGCTTTGCAGCAAGAAGAGAAAGTTTACACTTGAAAAAATTATAAAAAGTATAGACTTAAAATTGTATCACATATTAAAATATAACTGTAAAAAAACATCAAAGATTTGGTTAATAGGCTCGATCGTTTAAAAAGTGATAAAAATATTGATCCACGATTTAAATTTCAAATTTTCATATTTGCAGAGTTTTCCTAACTGTAAGAGTTTTTTTTTAATGCTGTTGCATGTGTTTACCCCCTCCCAGCCGAAACTCTGTTTCACCCGCTCGCAGACACGCTCTCACTTTCGCTTTATATGTAGGGATTGACACGGTTTCCGCTTTGCGCCTGCGCATTTTATCTTAACCCCTTAAAAACCAGCGAAGTCCTTCCACTTTGATTGGGTATATAAGAAACTTCTCCGAATTTCATTACATTCAGTCGCGTTCGGACTGTGGCAGTGTTGAGACGTTGTCCTCGCATGCTTTCATCCTGTTTGCTGTTGCCATTGGCCAGCTTCTGTTGCTGCTTCTGCGGCTCCCTAATAAAAATAAATCACATTGTGTGTGCGTGTTTTAAAGTTTGCAATTAAAAAAAAAAAGAACGAAAAGCGGAAAAGAAAGCCTTTGCTGCAAGAAGGTCAGCAAGGCAACGTAATCGTGTTCTAGTTTTGTGGTAAATGGAAACGAAAACATGAATAAATTATAAAAAAAAAAACAGGGATTGTTGTAAACGTATTTTTCAAAAAGAAACTGCCTTTGCCTGAACTGGATTTTTTTGGCCAGGTGGCAGCGCTGACACAACTCTGGCGAGATCAAGCCCATTCACACTGGCACTGGAACATTATTTAAAAGTTGGTGAAGTAGTATTGCGATTTTAAAGTAGAAAAGTTTCCTTAGCCATAAGGATTTAATTAAAGTTCAATTTGTGAGTGCAACCAAACAAACAGCGGCCTTAAATAACTTATTTAATATTGTATGCGTGAGATTAAGAAATCTTTTTGATATTCTTAATTTTCTTATAAATAAAAGAATCTTTAGTAGTGATTTTGCAAAGTTTTTGAGTTTAGCAGTGGGCTTAATAGTGCGAATTGAGAATAATTGCTTATTTTTCTTTTTGCTATGTGATCTTTGCTCTCTCTGGCAACGCCATCTCAGCTCAGTTGATGTTAATACAATTAACATATGTTTAGTTTTAGCTGTTCCAGTTTTTTTTTCAGTGTGGATTTTGATGCGAGATCAGATGCACGCGGAAAGCACGCCAAAAAATTAGCAACATAAAATATTTCGAATTGATTTCGGTTTCGGCGTGTATTTGTGGCGGACTAAGAATTGAAATAAGTTTTCAACAAAACAGTGCTGAGATTGCATTTTGGAATACTAAGCGTATATTCACCGTGTGCATATACATATGTGCTATTTGTTTAAATGTGTCGCGTGTCTTTTAATTACGCAAAGCTTGGCAAAATCTACATAAAAAAAAAAAAACAAAAAGTTATAAGTAATTCAAAATTAATTCTGAAAAAAATGAATTAAATCGGCGGGGCAGCGTGGGGTAACGTCTTATGGATGTGTAGGCGATGCTGGGCAGTGGCATTGCATTTGAACTTGATTGAGCAATTGATAATAGAGAGAATGGGGGGAATGTTAATTGTTGGAGCAAAATGTAAAATTATATTCAATGTCTGTGTTTTTCTTAGGTTTTTTTTTTTGCGCTTTATGGTTTATTTTTGTAGCGAATACAACAACAAAAGGCAGACGGCCGTTGAGCAGCATTTATTTTTGTGATTTGTTTGGTTTACAGTTTGTTCTCTTCAGTTACCCACCCCCAGTCAGTGCCTCCTATCCCTGCCCTTTACTCGTTCACCCTTTGATCGTCGGCAGCTACCTCAGCCTCAGTTCATTCTCTCTCTCTCTTCTGAACTTTGTTCTCTTCAGGGGCGCAGCAAGAAAAATGAGGGCACTTGGCTATCGGAATTTACGCAAATATTTTGATATAGTTCAGAAATACCTTTGATTGTAGTGCCAATCAGTGTTGGTATCGGTTTGTTTAGCTTTTTCTGTTATTTACATTTTTTAGTTTACTGTATTGAATTTTACGTTTAACGGTTTTATTTTCGTTTTTTTATTAAAGCATTTTGTGATAAAAGTTCCTAGCTAAAGATAAAAGATACAGTTCTCTCGCCCCTGATTATCCCTTGCCGATCTCTTCGGTTTTCTTTGTAGTTATATATATATCTCTCTCGTACTCACTCTCTCTCTTTATTTTGCTCATTAAGAAATTGTTTTGAAAATTGAAATTGTATTTTATGATTATTTGGATTATAAAATTTAAAGAATTTGTGCGAATTCAGGAAATTTATTAACTAATGCCCCAATCATTATCTATTTTGAATGCGATAAATCATAGATTTTCTTTTCAAATATTTAAATTTACAGTCCCATGATGTACATTTGTACAACCCCCCTCTCCCTCTTTCGCCTCAATTTACCTATCTTAATCATTTTGACTCCCCCACATAGAGCAAGAACTATTACACAAATGTATCGTATATATCTACATATCTTTGTACACATATGTACAAAGATATTCATATGTATATCTTAGATATACGGGCAAGGCCAAGTGCCGGAAAGTTTTTATTATTTACTTCTCGTAAATCTTTTAAAATCGTAAACCAAACAAAATTGCCACTGGGCATATGTTTTATTAAGTGTTATGAAATACAAGAAAAAAGGCCCAAAGGCCCAAAAAACTTTGTGGTAATGTGTGGTAGTTTTTATATGTACCTATTATTAAGGTTTAACTTTTATTAATTTTAGTTTGAAACTTTAATAAAATATGTGTCCTGGCTGGCCACAAAGTGCGAAAATTTCCGTTAAGTTAAGGGTTAGGGGTAGTTAGAATTGAAAAGAATCAGTTTTGGTTTTTTTTTTGCATTTTTAAAACTGATAACCACTCGAAAACCGTTAAACAGATTTCAATATGTAGAATATAAAAAAACTATAAATAATTTTTCAAAAAATCTGAGATAACATTTTTGAAGACAGTGATATTATTATTAAAACAGAAAACAAAAAATTTTTGTCCGATTGATTTTGATTGGGCCTCCACAGTCATGGTTCAACTCACATATCCATATCTTTTAAAATTAGAAATTTGTTTTTATACCTTTGTAAGGTCCAGTTAAGTATTAAAGCTTTGTACTTTATTATTTAAAATAAAAATTTTTTCTATAAAAAAAAAATTGAAAATTTTTCATGCTAATATTATATGTAATAAGTTTTAGTTACATATATTATTCAGTTCGAGCATTAGAGAACTTAGAATCACCTACCCATAAGAGGGTCGCCTAACATACATATGTATGTACATAAATGAACCTAAATTAAAATTTAATATAGCGTCACGAATGTGTTTTCATTTAGTTTATTGGTGACAAAAAGTGTATTTCAGTAATTTTGAATTTGCAAAAGATTTTTACTATATTCTCCATTAATTGCCTTTTGCTTCAAAATTTAATTTTCTCTTAAATTTTCTACAGCTTTGAAAACTGAAAATTTTTTTGGCTCAACTTTGTCTTCAGGTGAATCCAACTTCTCAGTTTTAGTATAATAAATAAACCCATTTAGTCAAAATCATCTCAAAACCTAATATACCCTTTAACGTAGGGTATTTGAAAGAACACAATACTGAGTACAACTGAGATAAATAATATTTTTGGGCGAAAAAAACTTCCGGGTCATTTGCCTGCCACTCAAATTGCTCCTTCTCCTACGCTACACTACACACACTCACGCACATTCTGTTATTTTGTTAGCCTTGAGGCTCTTCTATATGGTAACATGAAAAATCATTTTTCTTTTCATTTTGTGTGTTAACTAAAGAAAACTGCAATAAAAAACATACCTAAATAAATAAGTAATTAAAATTGAATTGAAAAATTTTCGAACCGAATTCAAATTGTTAAATAGACAACACAAATTGTTGTTTATAATACTCGGATTCTACAATTGCAGAGAAAGAGAGACGGAGAAAACAAAAAAGCGCGCGCCCAATGAACCATTAAAGCAATTACAACAATTATCTATACTATAAACAGCAAAAACAAAAAAATAACCATAGATGAGAAATACATAATTTCCATTAACAACAACTAAGAACAACTAAAAACAACAACAACTGCAACAACAATTTGGCTATTGTAGCTTGTTCCGGATGCTGGCCAAAACACATTAACTGAAAATTGCGAATGAGAATTTTCAAAGGTGAGTCTTAATAAGATAATGCTAATGCAAATGAAAAGCTAGGTCAGCCAACCCTTCGCCACCGACCACCCACTCTCCCAGATCCTCTTTAATAAGTATTGCTATCTATATATATATGTATGTGTGTACATACATACATACATTTCTCCCTCTTAGCCTTCCTTCTTCTCTTGCTACATTGTTGTCGTTGTCAGCTTTTTGTCTGTCTGACTCTGCCTCCTCTCAATTGGCAGTTGGCAGTCTTAATGGCTGACATAAATCTTTTACCTGCTGGAATTTTCTAATAACGCGAAAGTGTTAGGTAACAGTGAAAAATTTCCAAAAAAACTTTTCTGCATAAATTGTTGCATGCGATGGGATGAAATCCTAGTGTAGTTCATGGTCTCTTGATAGTTAGGAAAACATGAGAGCATATGGAGTTGAAAACACCGACATTGTTCTATATATAAATTGTAGGTTTCAGTGATTTATACAGTGATCTACTCTAACGGAACACAAGTTCTGGTCATTTTTGTAGTGTTGGGTATACATACATATATTCCTCTTGCTAAAAGGGGTTTGTAAGTCATTGTTCGTGAGAGGTCGCCGGCAAATGAGATTGAAAGTTTTAAAAAGGCAGTGATAATGTTTGTTTCATATTTCGCTTGAATGAACATCCCCCTCAGGCAACTGAAGTCTTATTAATTCTAGATAAATTATAAAGTCAACCCTTTTTTACTACAATGAAAGCGATTTTCTTAACTTCTTAAAATTTAGTTAGCTCGGTGCCTCAATTGTAGCATATCTTTGGGAGTTAGTTGTCATTATATGTATTTGCTTATTTTCTATCTATTTTATCTTCTGTTTTTTAATATTTTTTTCTTTAATTTTATTTCATCTTTAATTTTTTTTATTACATATGTTTTTCTTGTTTATTTTCTCATTTTATTTTTGATTTTTTTTTTTTTTTGTATATTTTTAGGTTACATTTTTTGAGATGGATTTAACATTAATTTTTTTTTTATTTTTTTTTAAGTTTTCATTTAGCCTGAAAGTTTAAAGCCCATTCGAGAAAAGTTGACAGAGAGAATATAATTTTGGTTGAATATTTCCAACACAAACAGGAAATACTGAAATCGATTTTTTCACAAATTGCATTTTGAAGTTGGGTGAATACTAACACTCTAAATTTATTATACAGATTTTTTGAAATTTAAAATTTGGCAGTTAGAAAAACTTTATAAGCCAGAAAACGCTGTTGGAGTTTAGTTTTTAAATTTTAGTTTATTTTTTTAAGTACTCAAAATTTAATTTTTTAAGAGCTAACAGGGCTTAGAAAAACATGCAGAATTTTTGGTTTTTGGTCTTAGCCTCTCGAAAATTTCACTTAAAAATATCTCATTCCAATAAATTCATTTGTATTAACCAGTTATTCAATAAAGATACATACATATTGGAGAAATATGGTAATCGAGAATATAAAAAACAATAAAAAGAGGGTTTCTCTGAACCGAAACAAATAGATTTTAATGAATAAATTGTTGAATTCTTCAAGCATAAACAATGATGTTGTTATATGATTAACTCAATTAGACTTAAAAGATTATTTAATCGGTATGTATATATAATTTACCATTCAATCAATCATTTTAAAGACTTTAACCGATGGCATTTGTAACTAGGTAAAATTATGTTTCTCGGATTCGACTAGAGCACTCCCCCTCGAGCAATCCTTAATGACTGTCTATTAATCTAATGCATATTTTAGTTGATTTTGGGTGAGATATTAACATACTTTTTTCTTTAGCTAAAAATATTTCTAGTTTATATCATTTTTGGTGGCCATAATTATAGAGTTACCTAGAACTTAACAAGTTAAAGGCAGATTAAAGATCCTGTTAACATGCTTTGATATAGAGAAATGTTGACTTTTTTCTAGATAAATTGTTTTGGATTTAACTAAGTTATGTGCATGAAAAGTTTCACTCATTTTTGAAATGGTTTCTGTGTGAATGGGAGGGGGGGGTTGTGGCGAAAAAAAAATTAACACAAATTAGTCCCGAAGTTTCGGTTAGTTGGCAAGCTCTCGCAAATGTGTTGCGGCTTTTTGAGGGATAAAGAGCTTTTCGTGTGGCAGTTGCCAACGCCGATGTCGGCGTCAAAGCATAGTAATTAACATTAATAACATGAGGGCAAGTGCTTTGAGGGATGAAAGCAAGTCATAAGAGCGCCCGACTGACTGACAGAACGAAAGAAAGAAAGACCACCGACTACCCTTTCTACTTAGATTTCCTCATTCATTCATTTGAACGGTCATGCAGGCAAGTGATTTAGTGTAGCCTGCTTATAGGCGCTGCTTCTTACGTTTCTTTACTCTTTACACTGTTTGAAAGAACTTTTCAGACAAATGTTTTCAAGGTCTTTTGGGAATTTTGTACATAAATTGAAAGTAAATGTGCGTGCAACTTGTTAACACGCCCCATTCTGCCCCATAGGCATACAACGCACACACACACACACATATACGCACTCACTTTTAGTTGAACAAAAACTCGAAACTTAAATAGCGCAAAAGTGTCCTGCTGTTCATGTGTGTGTGTGTGTGTGTATGCGAATGTTTGTCTGTATGCGTGTGTCCTGTGTCAACATTTATAAAGGTTTCATAATTGCTTGATAAACTGGCTGAAATTAAATCGTTTGATAAATTAATTATGGGAGTTTTTTGTTTTTGTTTTTTCTCCCTCTCTCTTGCATGTTTTTTGCTTTCATAAATCAATAAATGTTAATTAACTTAGAGTAAATCCGTTTTAGCCATTTGATGTTATTAACAATCGATTGATTTTCGACACTCTATGTATGAGTGTGAGTAGTAGAGAAGTATGAAGTAAAAGTATATATTATTCGATTGAGCGTATAAAAAAAGAAGGAGAAATAAAAGTGGCTTAGTTGCCAACTTGCCAGTAAGTTGTAGTAGTAGTCATTGTCCTTGTTATCCTTGGAGCCTGCCAAACTCAACCAAACTCAACGAAAACAAAATCCATTGGAGCGCGAAATCGACTTAATGCAATAGACTAAAAGAAGCAGAGGCTAAAACAGAAGGCAATGGCATAAGCAGCAGATGAAAAAGCCAAGACACGTAAACCAAACATATGCGGCTTATGTGTGTCTCAAATGTGTGTGTGCATGTGTCTGTGTGTGTGTTTGTGTAGGTGCTTTCAGTGTGGACATAAACTTCAGATAGGTAAAAATAATATCAACCGATATCATTTTGAAACTTATGACAATCTGCTAGCAGGGAGCAATATTCTCAGCTTTAAATCCAAATGACCAAAATGCATTTCCATAAAAATAAAATAAGAAAAACAGACAGAAGGAGAGATGAGAGTGGCAGGGTAGGTCAGTCAGAGTTAATGGGCATTCAACTTGCCAGATAAACATTTTGACTTGCAAGTGCCAAATCAGAATCACTCACTCACGCATATTCATAAGAGTTTATATATATAGCATCTTGATAAATCTCAAGAGATGACGACAATAAAAGTAAACAACAAAGTCAATGTCTTCCAACAGACAGGACAAACAACACAAACAAATAAATAAACAAACAAACAACACAATTTCAAGGTGCTCGAGACTCTGAAATGAACGTGTGGTTGATAATAAAATATCTCTGAAAAGAATAAAAAGATTTACTTTTTAAATCCAACACAAATTGCATCATAGGGAATCTCAATGAGTTAGATAATCATAAAGTACACGTATTTGGAAGATATTAGATAAAACTTGGAAAAACATCTACGCATTTAAAAGTTTAGAAAACTGAAGAAATACCTAAAAATAAATTTGAATAATTCTTAGAAGCCATATCTTTGGAGTTCTTGATTTTTGAACCGTCAAACAGTGTTTTATATTACGCTGTGGTTCGAGAAATATTATACAAAAAATATCAGAAAACCATGAATAAGTGAATCTACAAATAGAGCAAACACTATCTTTCATATTCGGATTTTGATTTGAGAGCCCCCACAATTGCCATGCTAGACCTCTACCTAGTCAGCTGATTTGACTGTTTAGCTGTCACTCGATCGCTATCCTCAAGAACAGTGAGCAAATTTTTTTATTTTAAGAAGTTTATTTTGTTTTTTCTTATGGTAGCTTAATGATATAGTTATCCAATCTTAACGAAATTTGCTTGAAAAGTGTAAACCAGTAGGAAACTTTTTCAAACTAGACAACTAGAAAAATTAGAAAGTTTTGGGAAGAAAACTTTTTTTTTTACCGAATTGTTATCCGGCTAGTTCACGATCTTAGCCTATCTATAAGAATAAAAAGCTGATATTCCAAATTTCATTCACATATTTAAGATCCATAGAAACGGACAGATAAAGTGGTTCAAGGTGATAAAAAAATAAACAAGTTATTGTTCACTAAATTGTTTAGTGAACTGACCTCCGTTTTCTTTTATGTTGAGTCGTTTAAGCATGAAAGCATAATACAAAAGATACTTGGTTTTAGTTTTATTAATATTATTACTAACATTTCCCTATCTATTGTTTTGCTAAACATCTAACGCAACCTTGAAATAGTCGTTTTTATCATCTCTTCACTCTTTTTTTTGCTATATCCTCTTACTCGTTGCTGCACACCTTCAATCTCATTTTGTAGTTGTTTTGCTTGTGAATGAGCTTTTCAAGTTTTTAATCTAAATTGAAAGAGAATCTCTTATGTTATTAATCATCTCCGATTACCTTTGCACTTAGTCGGTTTATTATGCAATTTTCTTTTCTATCCTTTTAATGCCGCTAAGCAAAATGCAACCCCCGTGGCGTATGCGTAATAAATCAAATATAAGTATCAAGTATACGTACAAGGGACAATAAATAAAATTAAATTTACGTTTTGTTTTCATACTCATTTTTCGAGTCGAGTTTTCCTTTTCTGTTTTTCTTACTTTTATTGCAAAAGTGAAGAATTTCATTTCACAAATAACACAAAAAAGATATTTGCTTAAAATAAGGCTAATAAAATATAAAAGTTTTGTACATATTTGTTTTACAAACATTATCATTAGTATGGGGTCAAAGCATGTGGCACCTAATGCCCGGTCATTTGTCATTTTTATACCCTACATTTGTGGGGTGAAAGGGTATTATAATTTAAGCAAAATGTTTCGAAAAAGGTAGAAGTATGTATTATGTATATATAATTGATCGCCATGAATACTCAAGATCTTGAACCCTTCAAAAGGTAAACTCGATTAATTTGGGTCTGTTGATCTGGCTAGTACCATTTAGGGTAATCCCAAGTCGGTGTTTAATTTCATATAAAATATTGCAGATACAAATGGATACAAATTTAGGTAATATAGATTATAATGAAGGCCGTAAGTCTGTCAGCGTAATAAAATATTAAAAAAAAAAAACTCATTTAAATTATAATGGTGAATATATATTTATTGATTATTTTTACCGATTCAACAGAATCTACATTTTAAGCTGCATTCCATTATTAACGGCTTAACAGAAAAAAGGGGAAAAAAATCAATGACTCTTTCTTTTATAACTTTTACATTTTGTTGCCAATTTTTATGCCATCTTGGCCATCTTGTGGCACTTTCCCATATTTTGCAGCCCTTTGACAATGAGAAGCCTCAAGTGGTCCCATTTGGTTATTGCCTTGGCCAGCTGCAATTTGCTTTATGCCATCTGCCATATGCCATTTGCCTTGTTCTTTGTCCTTTCAGTTGTAATTCGCATACCGACTGGATGACTTTGCATGTAAATACCTTATAATACATATAGTATGTGCCATCTGTATTGTGTGTGACTCGATATCGATTTTGAATTGCAGCCAATTCAAAAAGACTAAAGCCATAAATTAGCCAGGACCAAAAGTCTATTAAGGACCCACAAAATATACATGAAAGAGGCAAGAGTATAAAATCAGATTACATGACTATTTAATATCAGTTTGTCAATTTCTAGATAATTACCAATTGATTATCCTTGGATAAAATTTAAATTATATGTATTAGCGATCTAAATAACATATTAATACGACTAAGCAATATTGGTTTATATTTTTTTAAATATTATTTTTATATAATAAAAATGTGGCTGCTGGGGCTTTTCGCCTGTTTCCAATTAAAATTTCGTCTAATTTCTTAATTATTTTTTTTTTTGGTTTTAGTTATTGTTATTTAGTTTACCAAACTCATAAAACTTTTCTGTTTTTAGTTCATTTATATTAGTATTAGAGTAAATTTAACATTTGATTATAGGAGGGTAGTTAATATTTGCTATATTCAGGTATTTGCATTATATTAATGTTCAGTTATCTATATTTTCAATTAGCTTCATTTATCAGCTTAGTGCTCTTCAACAAAATGTCGACAAATAGATTAAAACATATATCAAGTATGTACTTGATAATATCGTTTCCTTTGTTATTAATATAATATTAATAACATAAAAAGAAACGATATTAGCACATTTTTTCTTACTGAATCCGAATCTTAAATCAGAAATCGCATATTGGTTCTATTGTAACTTTTAAAAACTATATAAAAACATAAATTTTCGAAAATCAATATCTTCCGAAATGAATTTAAATATTCTTTCTTTAGATTCGGTTTTAGTTTAAAGGGTTATATCTATTTGTAATTTTCAAAAAAATTAAAATTTTTTTTTTTGCATATTTTGAATCAACATATATTTAGGAATATTGTGTAAAAGTTTCATCGATCCGGCAATTTTGTTAAAAATCGAAATCTTGACTTATCCTTCGATCATTACATGCATTCATCTGTCTACTTTATAAATATTTTGGATTTTTGCAATTCGGATAATCAGGACCAGAGATATCCTACTCAGCGCAAGACACCTTTTTTCGGTGGACCTCTAGGAGATGTCCTGCAGTAGCTACGCGTTCCAATACTTTTTGAAAAACATAACAAGTTCTAAAATTTCATTGAATTTTCTATAAGATCATTTCTTTTATGTTTTCATTCAATAAACAGCCTCGTCACAAAAAATTGTCAAAAAAGTCGGGCTTACAAGTAGATATAACCCCTTAAGAAATGTATCTTACGGGAATGACACTTCTGTCATTGCACAATTTTTTATATCTATATCTTATTACCTATTTATTGAGGTTTAATACAAATAATAAAAAGTTACAAATTAAATTAACAAGCATTTCAATATTTTAATATGTTTTTGATAGAAAATAATATCTATTTTCAAAAGATTTCTATATTATTATATGTATAGGGTACTATAGTTAATGATTCAGCAAAACCCCTTCGAAGTGTATAGTAAATTTTAAATGATTTTGGTAAAAAATGTTAAAAAAATCACTCAAATGAAATTTAGTTTATGTGAATAATATAAATTTCATTTACATTTAAAGGTTTTAAAACTTTTCTTAGCTAAGTCGTTATTTTTTCTTCTTAGTTTTTGAATCGAGAAGGTGTACCTTCTTTTCGCTTCACAAAATCGTTCCTTTAAACACTTAGAAGTTTTTTTTTAATGCATGACATAAACAAATAATAATTATAGAGAAATAATTGGGCAAGTAGTATTTATTTTTTGTCTCTCTCTCTTTCCTTTTTCTAGGCTTCAGTTAAAGCGACCCTCGTGGCAAAAACTTCTAGTGTAAAGAATTTGATTGTGAGTCGTAGATGACTTACAAATTGTTATTGGTACTGGAAAATTGGTTAACAAAAGAACTATACAATAAAAAGCTTTCATTCAATCTTAAATCGAAGCTTTTGTGTCTTGGCAAAAGTGTAATCAAAATGTGACATTAAGGGTCATTTTTGGGTTGAAAGAAAAGTCTGAAGAATACTTAGATATAGTTTTTATAGAAAATCTATAAAAGAAAGAAAATTGAAGTTGAAAGAGTTTTTACAATAGATTTTATGAAAAAATATAAATTAAAATTTGTTCAACTCGCGCAGAGAATTTTAAACATTTTTGTTTTGATACAAGACAAAGAGTATGTGCCATTCGTTTCTTTTTGTTAGCGTTAATTTAATATTTACTAGTCAATCTGTGACTTCTCTCTATATCTCCCAGTGCGGATTTACGAGTGTTTGCTTTTGCATTTTCTCATTTTCCTCTACTTTTCTGATTTTTTTTTTTATAACTTTATCGTTTACCAATACGCATACATTTATGTTTGTGTGTTTGTGAGGAGATGAAAATTTGTCGCATGTCATAAACACGAGCAGCTTGCTTTTTTTCTACTTTTCTTGTTTTTCACATTTTTTCTTTATTTTTTGTTTTTTTTTTTTTCTGTGCTTTAGCATTGGGTCTTAAATTTTTAATGAAACACAAACATATTTTGTAATAGGTTTTATATCTCTCGCTCTCTCACATTTCTCTTTGGGCCTTGAGTGGCTGCCATTACATGGTGTATGTGTGTGTGTGTGTGTGTGCTGTTGTGTGTGTTGAATCCGTTTCTTTTTTTCTCCCCTCTGCATATGAGGAAGCATTGTAACCTGTGTGCAACCCCTACTCAATTTTCCTCATTTTCCATTTTTCCTTTTTTATTTTTTCTTTTCGTGTTGGTTGAGGAGTCGGCATATTGGCGCTTTGTGCTGTGGGATTGTAAACGGAACGCAAAGGCCATCAGGACACCAAGCCAGTCCGCTAGTCGACCCATGGGTGTCGTTTTGCTCTATTGTGAAATTCTGTTTTCTTAAATTGTGTAGAGGTACAAACCCTTTTTTTGTTGTTGTTGTTTTGTCTTCTTTTAACATTAAATTGATAAATATATATGTATGTATGTATGTGTGTTGGTATGTGCAGTTTAAGCTGCTTAATGCTAAAGAAGTTGCCGGACAACACGTAGTTGTTTTCCCCCAAAAACCACTCGAACAAACACAAACACATTAACCAGAGTTGTCACCATAGCCTCGAAAATTGCTATCAAAAGTTTGCAAGAAAAAAAACTTCTACCACGAGGAACGCTGCATTGCAAACTTGTGCTGTCAACGGAAGAGGATGACGCCGGGTGGGGTGCAGGGGCCAAACGAATGGCATCAAATTTGAAATTTATTTATGCAGGCGCATTTACTGCTCCTTCCTTTTTCTTTTTTTTTTTAAACTGGGGCATCATAAGTAGTACGAGTTTGGTATACCTTGGATACCAACAACATTCGAGTGGTAACTAATGAGAAGTAACAGCGATTATTTTGCAATTTAATAGCGTCAGAATAGATTAAAGATAAAATTAACGTGTTCAATGTTTGTTAGTGATATTAGGGAATGTTTAACTGAATTAAAGATTAGAGTTCTTAAAATTCCTCCTAAATCCTATCTAATTTCACGGCGTTATATTTTTGGTTAAGTATTTAAAACCTTGCAGATATGTAGACTCTATCCATGCTTAATTCATCCATTTGCCATCTGATTCAAAACAACTTCTTCGTTTTGATTGCGTACAACTTTTAAGGCTTAGGGAAAAGAATTTGTATCTTCTATTCTTGTTATCGAAAGGATTTAGACAATTAAGTTTCAAATATATTTTCATTTTAATGTAATTGATATTCCTTATATATTCTTAATATGTTTTGTTCTTATTATAATTAACAATTGTGTTTTGAAAAGATATGATAATGATTTTCTATAACTTACTAACGCATTGATAACTTTCTTAAAACCGTTTATTTAATATATATTTCTTTTTATTTTAAATATTTATTAGCTTTGTTGCTTGCTTCTTTTGTATTGTTTAGTTTTTAATTCTCAACTACTTTTAACATTGAAGAAATTGTATAGGTTTGAATTGGAAAGAGATATCATATTAACATAAAGATGAAAGCGAAACAATGATGTAATTGAAACTTGCAGATGGACAAAGACTTTCCATAGAGCTAAAAGAATCCAGCAGTATCGAATACAGAGAGAATTGGGAAGGGTCCATCCATGTTTAGTAATAGGAATGAATATTTCGACTAAGAAGCTTGTTTGAAAAAAAGGACTTTACAATCGATCCTTTAATAGGTATGCCTCTTTTTATACCCTTGCAGAGGGTATTATAAAATTGGTCAGATGTTTGTAACGCATAGAAATATACATTTCCGACCCCATAAAGTATATATATTCTTGATCAGCATCAATAACCGAGTCGATTGAGACATGTCCGTCTGTCCGTCCGTCCGTCTGTCCGTCTGTCCGTCTGTCCGTCTGTCCGTCCGTCCGTCTGTCCGTCTGTCTGTTTAGCCAGACGTTTTCGAGCTTAAATTTTAAGCTCCATGGTTGAAACATGAAAAGTTAAGTTCCTCAATCGATTGAGCAGGTAAAGTTTAAAAATTAAATCGGATAATTATCACCGGAGTTATTAACTAAAACGTGGAGGTACCTCGAGTAAAATAAGCAATTTTCTTTGGCAGCAAAGAAACAAAAACAAATTCCAAGCAATCACACACACACATACATATGCAAGAATTGGTCACCACGCGGTGTGTGAGAGAGACAGAAACATTTGCGTTGTGTTGTTGCACAGAACGAATTTTAAAGAACCATGCGTTTGCTATATGTATATGTATGTATGTATGTATGTCGAACTAGCTTAAGTGAGTTAAGTGAGGATGATGACGTAGTACGTAAAGATCGGTCGCACGATGGTTCGGTGTTTGGTGGATTCGTTTCTCGGTGAATTCGGGAAAATTTTTAGTTGAAATTTCTCTTCAATTACTTTAAAAATTTTGTTTTTAAATTAAATAATAAAACAATGAAGCTGCAAGGGTGTACAAACTTCGGCAGAGCCGAAGTTAGCTTCTTTGATATTTACTGCTCTTTTTGGCTTCATATGGCTATTTAAATTTTTCTACCAAAAGTGTGGTATTAAATTCTGCCCAATAATAATAAAAACACATTTGAGAATTTCTAATCTGCAACTAATTTGTAATTTAATTTATTAGTCAGCCGACTAATTTATAGCATTTATTTCCAGTTTGCGCATATTTATGTTCAAATTATCTCGATAAATAAGTAGTTAAGTTAGCTCTGTAATTGATAAATTGAATATTTCTATAAAAATTTAACTACATTAAAATAAAAATCTCTCTTATTTTTGTCAAATCATCAGACTTTAGTTTAAAAGTATTCGGTTTAACATAGGCCAAAGCCATTGAAATAAATATGCACGAGGTCCACAAGGCGACTTGTGACGTCATTTCTGGCAAAAAAGGCAACTAAGCAACGATTTTTAAAAGGCAGCCCTAGCATTTAGGCCACAAACTGTGCTTCTATTCTATTAACTTACTGGTAAACGCTGACTTTTCAGCGTAAATACGTAAAAGATTGGTCCAAAGTAATAGCTGTTGATCGGGAAATATCCTTGCCCCCCCCGCTCTATAACCAAGACTTAAATGAAATTCGGTGGTAGGCCAAAACATGCATTTTCCAAAAGTTGGCTTGACTTTTTTTTTGCTTTCTTTTTTGTTTTTTGTTGTTGTTGTTGTTATAGCCCTTTTAGCCTTCAAAACTTTTGCACCCTCAATTTTGTTCATGTTCTTGGTCCTGTTTTTTTTTTTTTTTGCTGTTATTGTTGGTTGTTTTTTTTTTTTTTGCGTTTTCATTTGGGCATTTTCGTGCGCTTTATTACACATTTATTTGCATGTTTCGTTCTTTTTTTCTTTCCTCCTCCTCTTTCTCTTTCTACCTATCTGTTTGTACGCCCAGAGCTTACTATATTTGGGCAGTTTGCTGTTTCATATATAGTAAATCTTTTTCTATATGAATGTTGCCCAGTATGACCCGGAGAGGATAGAAGAGGGGAGAGTAGGTAGAGGAAGAGGAAAGAGCTGCAGAAAGCAGAGGTCAATCCTTAACGCTATGTGCCATATGCGTGACTTTTTATGCCACGTGATTAACTTGCAGGGCAGGCCCCCATTTCCCTTTACTCCTCACAAACCTCCACTCTTCTATATTCTCTTTACTGTGTCTATGTTGATATATGTTTGGGCGTTTGTGTGTGTCCACATGCAAATGACCATGGTTCGTTCGTACGCAGTTGTCCCAACGGCTTCAGTGTATAGAGAGAATGTTTGCATGTACAAAAATACTTTTACTTTTAGTTATGCCACTTCAACAACAGCAACAACAACAACAACTGCTACAACTACAATGGCAACAGAAACAAAAACAAAAACAGCAATTTGCTTTCAACCAGTATGAGTTTGCGAATTTTTACGCTTTTTCACCTGCAGGTTTTTGTGTTTTTTGTCCATTTTTCATTTCACTGAGATTACTTTTTTGTTTTGTTTTCTAAAGCGCTTAAAAGTAGGCAATAGAAGAATGATTTCTTCTAAAGCATTGTAGACCAAGTTAAAGCAACAGTTTGCCTTTCGTTGCCTCTGTTGCTGCTGCTGGCCATGATTAAGCGCGAAATCCTGCGGTTAAGTGGTCGCTGCTCGGTTAAGCCATTAATAAGCAGACGTGCCACTTACCACCACTTGCCACATGCAGTAGCAACAACAAGTTGTAAATCCACCATTTGACATTGACACTTACAAATTGCCATCAAGTAAAGAAGGAAATGTAGGAGCCATTGTTCCACGTGTGCGAGTGTGTGTGTGCATTAGTTGCATGTAAATGAGCTTATTTAAAGTCTACATTGGTATGTCCTTGGTTTGTCTATTGATTACTGTCGCTGCCTTTTCATGCACTGTCAAATGACTTTCAAATGAAACGCAGTACCCTTGAACAAAATAGAGTAGAATGAAATGCCCTGTTGCTGCTGCTTTCACATTCAGTTTCTCATTTCTATTTGGAATCACTAGTGTGGTTTAAACGCATTTGCAGCTGCGACCGAAACCATATAATATACATATATATATATAAAAGACATTTGCTATCCTTAAAACCCAACCCAATCCATTTGTACACTTGAGTCTCTGCCTCAGTCTTGTTTTTGTCCCTTGTACCCTTGGCGCATTTAAATTGTCATCAGTGCGCAGTTTTTTTCCCCTTCTGGTTTTTTTATGACACAAAAGGTTGCCCACAGACTAATGATATATATATCTACATCTATATTTATATATGCACTACTAAGTTATAGTTTTGCGGGGGATCCAAAAGTAAAAATAAGCGATAATACCTGAACCATTAAGTTGACTAATATTTGATACATAGTATCTATGTGGCATGTGAGCCATTAAACTGATTGCTAATGTTGACACACATGCCACCAAAAAACAACAAATATTAGAGGAGAAAAAAAAGAACACCAAAAGGCAAACAATAAAAGCAAAAGCAAATAAACAAAACTCTGAGATTATGATAAGCTTCATGAAATGCACATGCCACAAAGCAATATGAAACCAAAGTGTTTCTTTGTTGTTGTATCGGACCTTCCATTAGTATCGGTATGCAAGTTCAGATGCAAACGTCAAATCGGACGCTAAAGGAGCCTTCAAAGTTGTGTTTCAATTTCGGTTTCTTTTCACTGGTCGCTTTTTTAAGCTCTAAAGTTTTTTTTTGTTTTGTTAATCCTGTCGAGGTCACCAAAATGTTTGAATCAAAAGCGGATTAGCAATTGAAAGTTAGTGGATAACGTGTATAATAATTTTAATTACTTTTTACTTAAAATTAATGTTTATATATTTCCGTTTTAAATGTATTAGATTTTTCCTTAATGTGCTTAGTTTTCTAATCTTTTAAGTATTGACTATAACGTCGGGGTCACCAAAATGTTGGCGTGTGACAAAAAACTTTAACAGCTTTATATCGTGTGGTAATCTTGTTATTTGGTTTTACTATTTGAATTTAATTTTATTATTTTTTAATTTTTGTGTTTTACATATTAAAAATTTCATTATTTTTTTAATATTATTATGTTTGAAAGTTTAATATATATTTATAATTATTATTATATTTATATAATATAATTACAACCCTAAAGACACACAAAACCATATAACTACCCAGTTTAAACTACACAAAGAAACCACATGGAACCAAACATCTCTACATTACAAAATATCTAACAACAAGAAAATATCAATAATAGACTATCCTACATATAGCATGAACAGAATTGACTTGGTAAAATTTGCGAGAATCCGCCTCGGTCACTCAAACCTCACCCATTCCTACATCCTAAACAAAGAACCCATGCCTCTACGCCAATACTGCTACAGTAAATTATCATTACTACACATAATCATAGAATGTCCTAAATACCATACTTCCAGACAAAAACACCTACATAAAAACCCATTAGAACCCTTATCATCCCCCAATTTGGAAAATATCACTGCCAATTTCAAATGTCTAAAATCCATAAATATTTTCAATGTAATATAACACACTATATCAGAACCCAAAAAAAAAAAAAAAGTATTATGAATATTTTAGAAATAAAAATGTAAACTGCACATATGTATATATAATTGAATTGTTTAGCTTAAGGCCAAGTAGCTATAGCTGATTATAAGGATTGGGTAGAATTTGTAATTGTATCAGAAATAAATAAATAAATAAATTATTATTATTTTTCAATTTTGTCATGTTTTAAATTTTATTATTTATTCAATTTTTATAGTTTTTCTATTATAATTTATTAATTTAATTTATTTATTTGTTTCCATCATGTTGATTTTATTAATTTTTGTTTTTCTTTTTATTATATACGTTTCTGTTTTAATTATTTTACTTCATCTTTTCTTATTTTATTTTTACATTTTTTTTTTTGCCACTGGCAGTTTATTTATTGAATTGATGATTGAAATCATTGAAAGACCATTTTATCTACTTTAATTCAGCATTCAAATTGATTCTTTGAGAGAAATGTTTCTTTCCTAGTGAATTTCAAGATAGAAAAGCAAACAACAGAAAATCTAAAATCTTAAATTTTCTTCCACTGTTGAACCGTTTCCAATTACGATGCGGGATACCGAATACCAACAGTTTCTTTAGGCCCATTTTTGGGTGGCGGTTAACAAGAAGACAGTTAGCCAGTGGGTTGAACTTTTACTGTGCAATCTTGAGGTTACAAATTCTTGTTGTAAAATATTACAGAAATACTTGGAAGTAAATGAAATCTTTAATAATAAAATACTGTGGGCGTATCGACGTGTTTCGTTTATTTAGGAAAAAGGAGAAGGTTCTCCCAAAGCAAATAAATAAATAAATAATAGTTCATTTTTTTATTTATTTAATTTAAACTTTCAGAGATCTAAATTATCACGTTTCAATTTTATGGATTTTAGTTTTAGCGAATTAACTAAAATGTTGCACTTTCCATTTGATTTAAGCTTTCCCCCAAACAAATATCTATAAATCCTGTGTCCGTCGATTTAACCAACATGGCAACACTTTGTTTATCAAATTATATATTTTTTTGCCATAAAAATTAATAATAATATAAAATGTGCATGACTTAAATGTGGTTGCACACACAATCACACGCACACACGCACAATACAAACACAAATACAAATACATTTGGCAATGCAAACAGAAGAAATGGCAATAAAAAGAGGCAAGGGAAAAACCATGGGTAAACAGTTATTTAGTTGGTTAGGTGGAAAATGGGGAAAGGACCTCCGACAGTATTTCGATGTTTGCATCACTCCATTAGAGTTAATCCCTGCCGCCAGAAAGTATGCAATATTTTTTATGGCTGCTGCAAAAGTAGAATTATGACCAAAGCAGCAGCAGCCACCAAATGGCCATATAATAAATACAATATAATACATACAATAATAATAATGAAATCAGCCAAAAGCTAAAAAAAGAAGCAAACAAAACAAAAAAACAGAAATGATCATAAAACAAACAACAAGTCCGTGGTGTAAAGAGAAGCGGCATTAGCGGGGGGTGGGTCTAAAAGGTGGGCGACACTCAGTTGTTGCTGTTTGCCGTTTGTTGCTGTTGTTGTTGCTGTTGTTGTTTATTGTCTATAAAATGCTAGACAAGATGGAGACACTTGTTAAGCGTCAACAATTCTCACCCGCAATTGGTTAGTGATTTGTGTGCCGAGTTGCTCTCCTCCCACTCTATCTTTGTGCCACATTGTCTCTATGTGGCAAGTGCCTGTAGCTCTTACTATATACGTACATATACTATATATACTCTATGCTATACACTATGCTTGTTCTCTAAAAGCACAAGGGGAAAGAATGCAGACAGAGGCCGCAAGGGTATCGGGCGCCATTATGTTAATGAACTTGCCAGTGCTCTGGCCGTGGGACAAAATGCAATTAACGTTTACTTTTCTTTACACTTTACTGACTCTGTTATTTTTTTTTTTCTCGTCTTGGGTTCTATTTTCCTTTTTTTTTTTTAAAGTTGCTGCATTTCATTTATGTAAGAGCATTTTTGCCATGGAGATGACACAAAGTCTGTTCTACTAATTGCTCTCCCCTGGCATCTGTTTTTGACACGTTTCCTTTAACTCAACTCATTCGCCGGGTTTGATATGCCTTTTGTTGCCTATGTGACTGAGCTGACTGACTGCCTTTTACCTTATTTAAAGGTAAATTGCTCTCACCTGCTGTCATGTTGCCATGTTCCCTGGCTCCTTGTTTCTCTATATATTCCATTCCCCTACATGTTTCTCCTCACTCTCTCTTTGGCTCTTGTATATCTATCTGACGAGTTGCAGCATTTGTTGTCAATTTATAGAAAATTACGTATACGCAGCATAGTCTTACATCTTGGTTGAAACGCAGCTGTTTAACTGCCTGTCTATCTGTCTGTTTGTGTGTTGTGTACTGGTATGTGTGTGTGTTTGTGTGTTGTGTTCGTGTGCGTGTGTGCGTGGATGATACAAATTTATGTTAAAGCAATTTGTTGTTGTCCTACTTTCTATTTATTTATTGAATTTTTGTGTATGTGCCCGAACAAAATTTGATATTTATCTTTATTTTTTTTTGTCTAAGTTTATGCTGCTCAAGAAGGATTTGCTGAAACTTTTTGATATTTTTTTTTATACGTATTTAAATGAAATCTTGAAAAAGCTTTTGTTTAATATTATTGAAAGATTTGAAATCCATAGCTAACAACAGCTTTGTATTCTCTAGAAAGGATTTTGCTAGAGATTTAGTTTTAAATTTCTTCAATTGTCTTTTGTGTTTGTGTAAATGCAATTAATTTCTCAGTTTTGTGTTACCTTAGTTACCTTTATACAATGCCATTGACCACATCAAAGATACTATATACAGAGATATATAGTTTCTCCATCTTAAGATTTGTTCCAGTGGTTTTGCATTTGGAATATGAAATGAATATACGCATCAATTGTCAAGTGATGCCGCTTGAGTGAGTAGAACAATCAGTCAAGTCTGCCAATGTCAAATGGTGGCCAAGTGTAAGGTGCGTAGAGAAGGGAAAGGAGAGTGGTGGAGTTAGAGACAGCAGTGTGAAATTTATATATGCCAGCCCGCATTTGCGTCACTTTTTCTTCATTTTAAAAGATTTTGCTCACTTGATATTCGCTCGAATGATGATGATGATGATGATGATGAAAAACGTTGAAGGAGAATGAGTGTTGAAGGATGCAGAGACTCATCCCAGAAGAGGAATGTTGCAAGGCAAGTGTTAAGGCCGTTTTCGCTTTTCTTGTTGTGCGTCAACAACTGTCAACTGTGTGTATTACTGTGTCGGTGCCTGTGTATGTGTGTGCGTAACAGCTCCAGCTGTCTGCTGAATGAATGAATTCCTAATTGAGATAAGACTGAGACAGTCTGTGTCCAGGCTGCTGTTGCCACCGACATGAAAAATGAATCCCAAAGCAAAATGCCAACTGGCTGGCAAGTGCCAAGTGCTTAGTTTTTCTTTCTATTTTTTCCATTCTATTTTATCATTGGGCCAGCCAAAAGCGCTTAGTGCAAATTAGTGAGTAAAGAGGCCAAAACTTGATTATTGGCATAAGCAAGAAAAAGAAATATAAAATAAGCAGAGAGAGAAAAAAAAAAAGAAAAGGCTAAAAAGGGGCAAGGACATGGTACTCATGTGCTTGTGTGTCCATGTGTATGTGTGTGTGCATTTATTGTTATTGTTGTCCTTGCTGGGCATCCATTCATGCTTAGACAAATGCTTTGGTGTTTGTTTATGTCAACCCCATAGTATCCTGCCACTAGCTCTGTGTGTCCTTTCGCCATTTTTTTTCGTGTTCCCCCTTCACATTATTTGTTGTTGTTGTCTCCATCTCCATCTCCATGGATGGATAGAATGGCACTCATCAGCCACAAACACGCCTGCCTGTAAATGTGAAGCAACTAACGAGAAGCGGCGACGGCAACAACAATCAGGACACATTGAATAGTCGTTTAACCTGGCATTCTGCCATTCATCTTCACTGACCAAGTGTGTGGGAGCGTGTGTGTGTGTGTGTGTGTGTATGTGATAGTAGTAGCAATGGTCATCCATTGATTTTTTTTCTTTCTTATTTTCTTTTTTATTATTTAACATTTAGGACATTCTTTTTTTCCGTTTGTTCGTCCTGATAGAAACTAGAATACTTTTCAACTTTAGTGTGTCAAAATCAAGGGACGAGAATTCTTTTTGTAGTTCGTCTGGCCTTCAGGTGTATGTGGGGTGACACTATGTTGACCGAACTGGTAAATATCTCTAGGTATGACATTCAAATGCCAGGAAGTCGAACAACTAACACCCACGTGAATTTGCGCACATGTATGTATGTGCATACCGTATATGAAGGCTCGAAGGATATGTCAAACAGGTGGGATCCAATCAATATGCAATTTATTGAGCAAACAACTCTGTATGATTGGGGATATGGATATTGGCTACGGATATGGGAATCTGATGACAATTTTTTTTTTTTCTTCATAAGACTCAATTAAGTATCAATTTTATTGTTGTTATTGTTGAATGTGGAAGATTTCTTAAAGCCAATATAACCAAAATTCTTAACGCTCAGGTTGGCTAAGTATAATTTGTAAACTGAAAGAACTTTTAAAGGTCAAAACTGAAATTCTGTTATAGGTGGGAATGGTTCTGATATTAAAAAGAGAAATGTTGAATTTTAATTTTGTTTTTCCCGAAATCATAAAAAATGGGTAATGGAAAAGTAGATTCGTCGTCTTGACTTTGAAATGTAAGTCAACTAGACAGTGTATAGATAGGTAGGAATCATAGATATCAACAGTCAGAATGTTAATTTATACTGCCTTTGCTTTCTGATTGTTAAATGAATTCAATATTTATTACACGTAATAATAATTTTAGAGTGTATGAGAGTCTGTTCAAAACTGAAAATTTGCCTGTTTCTTTTTATGTAAAGACTTATTATACCCTGTACCCATAGGGTAAAAGGGTATATTAAAGTCGCTAAAATGTATGTAATATATATTCTTGATCAGCATCACTAGCCGAGTCGATTGAGACATGTCTGTCTGTCCGTCCGTCTGTATGAACACCTAGATCTCAGAGACTATAAGAGCTAGCGCTACCAAATTCGGTATGTAGATCCGTCTAGTGTGCAGACAGATCAAGTTTGTTTCAAATTTTAGCCACGCCCACTTCCGCCCCCGTAATTTGAAAAAAAAGCTATAGCTGTATTAAAGATATCGTATTTTTACTTGGCACACGTAATTATGTGCCCAGACCAGCTGACCAAATTTAGTCGAAATCGGACAATAAACATCGGAGATATACCTATATTTAGTTTTGCACTGAATTGCCAAGGCGACATTGGCTGGCAAGAGTGAGCGAGACAGCATGCGTTTGCTGTTGCTGCATGTTAAAGAGAATTTTGCATGAAATTAATGGCGATTTCGAGGATATTCTATTTCATTTAATATAACTAGTTGGTACAGGGTATACTCAATGTCGGTAGGGACGACTTGCTTGCTTCATCTATTGTATTTATGGGCGTCTTTGACTTTTGCTACTCGTTTTCAAATATTTTGCAGATTATCTATTAATATTCATTATAATGTAAAATATGATTCGTGTATAGCCAGTTTTTGATTTGCCTAAAGTAAGATTGTCCCAATGGAATGGTTTGTTTCCAAAAGTAATTCAATGTTTTCAAAAAAAAGTGATTTATTTGGTTTGGTTAATAGAGATGAATAATTAGTGAACTTTTAGTACTTATTAAAGATAATACAATGGGATAAAAGTGGGGATTCAGAACACAGAAATGTCAAAGTGGAATTTACAATCTATATAGAATTACTTTACTTTGAATAATAATGTTTCCTGCAAAGTATAAAATTGAAATTAATGTGCAAAAATTATTAATTAATAATAATTATTTTTAATAATTATTAAACTGAATAATTTTTTAATTCAATGAGTTCTTTAATCCAGCTTAAACTTCTTTATTAGTCTATAATTAATAACTAATTTGTAAATGTGTGATAATTGTTTAAACAAATTCATGAATATTGATGAGCGAACAAAATGGTATGATAATATCACAGATATTTATAAAATATATATACATATATGTAGAAAGCAATACTTAAAAGTACTACCGGCGGTAATATAAAGAAGAAGGATAAAGAATTATTTTATCATTTATATCTATACATAGTATAAAGCAAAGTCGCTTCCTGCGTCTGTCTGTATGTATGCAACGGTTTTTATACCCTGTACCCATAGGGTAAAAGGGTATATTAAAGTCGTCAAAATGTATGTAACAGGTAGAAGGAAGCGTTTCCGACCCCATAAAGTATATATATTCTTGATCAGCATCACTAGCCGAGTTGATTGAGACATGTCCGTCTGTCTGTCTGTCCGTCCGTATGAACATCTAGATCTCGGAGACTATAAGAGGTAGAGTTACCAAACTTGGTGTGAACATCCGTCTATTGCATAGACAGATCAAGTTTGTTTCAAATTTTTGCCACGCCCACTTCCGCCCCCGGAATTTGGAAAAAACTAGAACTAGAACTGTATGAAAGATATCGTATTTTTATTTGGCACACCTGATTATATAGCCAAACTGCTTCAGCTGATCAAATTTTGTCGAAATCGGACAACAAATGTCGGAGATGTTCGCATATAAGTTTTGTACTGAAACACTAAGGGCGGCATTAGCTGATAAGAGTGAGCGAGATAGCATGCGTGCTCTGTTGTGGCATGTTAAACTGAATTTTCTTTGAAATTGATGGCGATTTCGATGGTGTTCGACTTTATTTAATGTAACTAGTTGGTACAGGGTATACTCAATGTCGGCAGGGACGACTTGCTTGCTTCATTTTTAATAGATAGAGTGATTCAAGAGGTGTGCAATAACATGCTTAATAAATTAGAGAACCATTGATAATTTCAAGATTTCTAATGCGAAGTCGTAAATAAACACATTTTTTAAATATTTTGAGAACCGTAGTATTTAAGGTATTTAAGTTCAAAAAAGTATTTTTGGTTGTTGAGTTTATTATTTTGGTTTTGTACAGAAATAATAAAATCATGTCTGGAAGACGTCGTCGTTCGAACATAGGTCGTAGTACAGTGAATGCCAGAAGAACACGTTCAGCAAGAGATGAAGAAACGTCAGCGGAACGTGATGCTCGCATCAGCCAGCTTCGGGATAGAAATAGAGCTGAGAGAGAGAGAGAATCTTCAGTAGAGCGTGAGGCCAGACTCAGCCAGCTTCGGGCTAGAAATAGAGCTGAGAGAGAAAGAGAATCCTCCGTAGAGCGTGAGGCTCGCCGTAGCCAGGATCGAGATAGACATATAGTTCAGAGAGCCAGAGAATTTATAGAGCGTGAGGCTCGCCTCATCCAGGATCTGCGATAGAGAGTGTTCCAGCAAGTACTCCCGACTTTAATGTCGTAATCCATGCAAATAAAGTTCCTGTCGGAGAACACAGAGGACGATATAATGCGCCTTCCACGAGTGAAGTAGCAGTGCGTGCGAAGCCACGGGCAAAAGCTAGTACATAGATAATGTAAACAGATCAGTTTTATTAATAGCTCGAAATATTAAAAAATTGGAAAATTAAGTTTCTACTCTTAAAACTCTTACAGTTTCAAAAAGGATTTAGCTTTTAATTAAAAATGATTAAACAAATAATTAGTTTTTGCTAACATACCATAAAATGAATAAAATAATAAATTTCTATTAAAAATTCATAATAATCTCTTTAAGCTAGAACAAGAAACTTGGATTTCTATATGACATGACTGAAATGAAAATTGCGCTTAGCTCTTAGCTGATTTTCATGTCGTTTGCGATAATAAATTAATGTTTAGTTTGTTAAGTGTTTTTCATTGCTGTTTCATTTGTAATTGCATTAGATACCATTTGGATGATGTTTTTCCTCATCATACATAGTATACAGAGATATGCATATATACTTAATGCTTTATAGCTTTTGGCTCTTGGTAAACATCGCTTTTCGCTTTTTGCTCGTCCTTGTGCTCATCCTGCGGCTGCTTCCAGCTCTATCTCTCCCTCTCTCTCTCTCTCTCTCTGCCGCTGTCGAGGCAATTTGCTTATTAAAGCGCCAAATTATAACTTTGAGAAATCATTAGAGATGAGAGAGAAAGAAAAAAAAAAGGCACAAATCATGTTTTTTTTTTCTTGTTGTTGTTGTTTTTTTCTACGTGACTGTATAGTAAGTATTAAATACGAGTAGATACCAGTAAATTCGTATATGAAAATGTCTTTTGTTCCTGCATAAATTTAATGGGGCGTTATCTTAATTTTTTTCTTGCCTTACTGACTGCACAAAAAGTTAATCACACACACACACACACAACAAGCACACACACACACTCATACGTATGTAAGGATTTTCGAAAAGAAGTTGAGTCCCATATAGCTATTGATTTTGGTTGCTTCTGGATTTCCTACTCGAGGTCCTTGCTCCACTGTATGCCCCAGCGGATTATAATAATGCGCTCTACTCTCGCGTATAATCTTGAATGAGAAAGCGAATGTCTTGAATTCCGCAAATTAAGAGAAGAGCAACAACAACAACAACAACAAAAGCAACAGCAACTCGAGTACTTGTCATCTTCTTTGACTTCTCCATTTCTTTCTTGCTTTCTTACGCTCTCTCTCGTTCGTTCATTCCATTTCTTTTTATTTGGCCTCCAACCCCCATCCTCCACCCCCCTCCCCCTTCCATTCGCACAACATATTTTGTTTCTTCTCTGTCTGGCACTTGATTCAAGCTTAGCCAAAAAGAAAGAAAATAAAAAGAAAAGAAATACTTGGCATAACTTTTGCTACAGCCGCTAACAACGCTCGTTGGCTGTTGCCGCCTATATTATCTCAATTCTACATATACATATATATATATATCTAAGTATATGTATATACCCTTGGCCTTGGCCAGGACATGTTGGACATAGGATACGGACATAAACAAGGACTTGGACATGGACATGGATATGAATGCATACGATGGGCAGGGAGTACGAACTGGTGTTGCCTTATCTTTTACTTTGGGGCTGGAACTGTGTTGGCGGTTCGCTGCCAGTTCGCATTACGTCAAATGAATCTCCAAGCACGAGTTCTGCTTGTCACCAGAGATGACTTGGGTCTGATTCCCGACTCTCAGTCTGACCATGTGTCATTCGAAGTGTCTCAACTTTGGCACGTCTCAGGCCAAAGGATATACGCGTTCTATATATACATACATACTACATTGCAGATTAAGCAAAGGTCACATCAGTTCAGAATATGTTTATTTAGCTGACTTGCAAATTCTAAATTTTTGGCCTTACATTTTGTGACCTTGGAATGGCCAAAAAAAAAAAAAAAAATAAATAAAAAATAAACATAATGGAAGGGTTATATAATATTGTTTACCTTTTTAAGTTAAATTTGAGAATTGATATGTCAAGAAATGAAGTTTTTAATCCATTTGAAAACCAACTAAGTGTACAAGTTTTTCAAAGTAATTTGGATTACAGCGATTGTAAGCACTTTTTAGTCAGATGTTTACATTAATTTTCTTTTATCCGTAGTTCAAAATTAACAAGGAACTTTAAAAGCTTCTGTCAAGATAATTATAAGGAAACGTTATTGCTTAAATAAATTTAAAAGTAGTTAGAAATATATACATATAAGCAGGAAAGATGCAGGAAAGAATCAGGAATGTACATATGTAGAAATCGATAGAGTTGTAGAGTGGAGTTGTTAAATAAATCAGCACAGGAAATAATAAAGTAATTGAACAAATTATACTTGGGTAGCTCATGAGTGAGTGAGCCAAAATGAATGGCTCACTGAACTGAGGCACTGAGCTTGTACATTCAGTATGGCTCAGTTTGGCTCACTAGCTCATTTTGGTTCACTAGCTCAGTTTGATTCACTAGCTCAGTTTCGATCACTAGCTCAGTTTGACTCTCTAGCTCAGTTTAGCTCACTAGCTCATTTTGGCTCACTAGCTCAGTTTGGCTCACTAGCTCAGTTTGACTCACTAGCTCATTTTGCAAGTGAGCCAGTGAGCCATATGAGTGAGTTGACTCACTTCGAAAAAAAGAACGAGTAAGCCGGTTCACCTCAATGAGCTGCTACCCAAATATAGAACAAATGATTGAAATAGAATTGGCACAGAAATTAATAGAGTAATTGAAAGAAATACAGAAATTCCTGTATGACATTAAGTTTATTCATTCATTGATGCAACAATTATATGAATAAGTAGATTACTGAAATTCACGAATGGTAATAAATAGAATAATGAAAAAGTAATTACTACAGCATTAGATGAGAAAATTAAAGTTTGTTGATATCGAAGATATTGCAATAAATAGGGGAACTAAAAAAATGTATGCGTCATTGATCAAAAAATCAGTGCAATAGTGGAAGAAATAATTGTAAGGAATACAGAAATTAAGAGAAAAATTACAATACGAATTGTTAGAAGATTCAAGGTATAAGAAAATTTAAAGACGTATTATTGTAAAGATTGTTATAGTATTGAAAAGAAGTATAGTTTAAAGGATTCCATTAAGTATTTAAAAGGAGAATTAGCGGAAGAATGAAGAATTGCTAGAATTGTATAGGAAACAATTGGTTTGTCCTGCAATAAAATGGTAAATGATAGAATAATAAAACAGATTTCAATCAAATCCTACAGGCTTTTGTACTAGAATTGCTAACAAGATTTCCTTTCTTTTAAAGGAATTGTACTTTAAGAATATATATGGCAGAGTTAATGTGTCATGACATTCCTTTTATTGTCATTTAAGAGACATTATGGAACATCGTTGTCTCTGTTAATGCAACTGAATAAAAACTATAAAGGAAAGACTTAAAAATTCCAGCGAGAAGCTAATGGAAAACTTTAACTTAACTAGTTTGAAAACTTTTTCTTTCTCTTTATTTCGCATACTTTTAATTGTTTACAATTTTCTTATTCTTGGCAATCTTTTCTTTTTTCTTTACAGAAACAAAACAACTAGCAGATTGCCTGCTTTTCTACAAATAGACAATTGGTCCTTTTGCTGTTTATGTTTTTAAATATTTCTCTCACATGTTGGGCAAATTTACCTCAAACCATGTCCAGGTCTATCATCAATACTCGCGTCCAGTGCCCATAAAGAAGCCCATTAAGGTGAGTCCAACTAGACTATATATAGAGATATATGTTTTTGCTTTATGTTTTTTGTCTTTGCGTTTGGTTTGAGTTTTTGTTTTTTGTGTATCTTTTGTTTTTCTTGTTGTTGGTGTTGTTCTGTTGCCTAAATAAACACAATTAGCATGCCATTAACAAATATTTATAAACCCTTTACTCCCATGAGAAGGGGTAGTGCGGGCAGACTGGGGGTAGGTTATGGCATTCCTTAGCGTCTGTCATAATTGTGGAACTGCTTGGGAATTTTTGATTGCGTTTTTCTTTCTTTTCTTTAAGTCTCAATTGAGATTTCTTCTGGATATTTCTTTTATACTTTTCCTTTTTTGCATGATTTAGTTGCCTAGTTGCTTGCTGCCTGTTGCTTGATTGCCTGCACGTAGAGTTAAATATATAATTCAGATGATATATCCTAATTGAATTTCTTATACCTTTCTTGGCAGTTGTTGCTTGCGAATAGCACAGAAAGCATATAAAAAATTGTGCTAAAAGCAAGACAAAAGGAGCAAACAAAAGTTGAGGAAGAAGAGGCGAAAAGCGGAAGCGGAAGCATCCATACGTACACGCACACACACACACACACACACACAAAGTTAATTCTTGTGTCCTGTATCCTCTGTGTATGTGTGAGTCCAGGGTGGACTATGTTGAAACAGAAACGTTTGGCCAAACAGAAACCCAAAGCGAAACCGGTAAGCGAAGACAATTCTATAGATCTTCCTCTCTCCCCCCTCTCTCTTTCTCGTTCTCTTTCCCCGTCTATCTCTATTTCACTCTATGGCTCTTCTATCCTTTCAAAAGGCTCTCTCATAAATATTATTTTTAATTTAATCATAACTTTTCTATAATTTTTCGGTTTTCCTATTTGTTGTTATCTTTTTTTTCGACTGACTGCCAAACTGCTTTGTTGTGGAAGCATTAATTGATAAACATCTCCATTTTAGCGTAAAACTCTACAAATATTTAAACATTATAATCTATCCCATTGTATTTTCTCTATATTAATCGAGTTAAAGTTTGAATTTGAATTGCATTTGGCTTATATAATAATACTATTGGTAGTTTTTACAAGTAGAGGTAGAGTTTAGTTTATCTTATTTTAATTAGTTCTACAAGTACAAATATTTTAACCATATTAACTAAGGTTGTTCTCAATCCCAAAACTAATAAAAATTTTATTCTAAGTTATAGTTTTTATCTTTATATATATGTAAGTTGTTAAATCTGTAAAGGAATTAAGATCAGCCTTCTCTCCTCTCCGCCAAAGCCTAAAAGTATGCACTAAATTAGCGAACTTTTTTCCTATAGAAAGTTAAGTTGGTTACCGCGAACTTTTGGTGGTAACAAGTGTAATTATTTAAGTTATGTGTGTGGCTTGTGGGCAACCAAAATAAAGAAAAAAAATACCCTTAAATGAACTCATAAAATCAACATAATTATTACTCTGCCCACATTATTATTTTTTCCCTTTTTTTTATGGTCGGTAGCAAAAAATAAAAAAAAGTTTGAATTGCTCGAAAAGTTTTTCTTAATAAAATTTGCCCTCGCATAGTTGCTGTTGTTGTTGATTTAGTGAAATGTTGACAATTGCAGCGATCCATAAGAGAGCGCGAGTCAATTTTCATTCTCTCACTCTATCACTCCCCACTCTCTTAAACTTCTTATCTCTTTAGTGATTGGTGTTTGTATGTACCCTATAGCTTGAAAGTATATTGAAAATGCTAATGTTTCTGTAATTGGTGGAAGCAAGTTTACAACAATTGTATAGTTAAGATAATCTTAATTCTAGGGTTCTGAAATATGAAAACGGATAAATTTCTTATGTTATTTCTTAGTTTAAAACTTTACTTTGTTGCGTTTTTAGTTATGCAAATGTTTCTGGTAAATTTATTAATAAAAATTTATTAATAAAAAGAAGGTTCAAATCAATATTATGATAGTTTGCTAAAAAAGATTAAGTAAAATGGCAAGAGAAAGAAATATACTGAGATTATTAGTGGAAATTGTTAACCATTTTATTGTAAGAAGCTATAATTACACCACCCCCACCTTGTAAAGGGTATTTTTAAGTCGAAGTTTCAGCTCAACATATAGATTTTGATGTTGTTGTTGCTGTTCGATTATATTTACTCTGCTAATTGACACATTTTATTTGTTGGGAATGGCAATCGGGGGGTTTGCTCTTGTCAGTCTACAACGCGACTTGCTTCAATCGCCATGTGAGAAGTTCTCTAGATCTCCCTTATAGAATTTTCCACCTCTTGTTTGACGGGTGTAAAATGTATTTTCAAACCAAATGGGTATTTGTAAGTAGAAACAAAAGTCTTAATTCTTAATTGGTAATAGATAATTAGAGAGCTTATTTAACCGGTTAAAGTTGTGCATTGTTTTTCTTCTTTACTCTCATTTGTGTGTGTGTGTTTTTATTGTTTTTGTTTTCATGTTGTTGTGCGTATGTTGTTAATCAGCGCAGTTGTGTTTCTAGATATGGACTCGCTTTGTATGTGTGTGACAGAGACAAAATGATTGTCAGTATGAGTGTGTGAGTTTTATTCTCTCTCTTCTAGTATTTACGCTCTTATCGCATGGTCTCCTATTTTTAATTATCTCTTCTAGCTTCTCATACCAATGCACAAAAAAGAGAGTATATACATTTTGGCAAGCAGTTTGCAACGTCTCAGAAAATGAAGTTCAGTTATACTTATTTTATGGATTAGTTTTAAAAGACAATCTCAACCTACCCAACTGTATATTTCAATGCTAATTAGTCTCCAAGTCTCTGTCAAGGGAAGTTTTTTTGCACATTTGTGGTGCAAGTCATTCATTTACGTCAATTTTTTTTAGATATGTAATTGATCTATATTTATGCAGTGACTCAGTTCATTGTTAGAAGCCATTATCTTTGCTTTTCATATTTTTGCAATCCTAACCATAGAAACAAGCGTTTCTAATGCAATTACTTAGATTTTTAAGAGTAGACAATTAGATATTAATTGTTGACATGTAGCCTTAAAAGGTATTACCTTATTTAGTTAATTAGTCTTTAAATGACAATACTGCCGTTAAATGTTGTTTTTTTGTATTAGACATAGTGCCTTTTTTTAAGAAGCAAACTTTTGTTATATATTTCTGTATTCTAATATACATATTTCTAATATTAGAACATTTTTAAAAGAATTAAAGTAATTTTTTGAGTAAAAGCTTCAATTGTTAAGTTCAAAATCCATATAAAATTCTTAAAACTCTTTATGCTAGTCAAACATTAAGATGTATTCTTTTTTGTGTAATTTTTCATAGTTTTTAGTATGTTGGTTAAAAAATCGGCACTTAAATCTTATTTTAAATGGATAACTGGCAAGAATTAGGTTTGAAAATTTTCGATAATTCAAGATTCACCAAGTACTTCAAAAATCATTTAGTTTGCTTAGAATTTTAAAAAAACATTCTCTAAAATTAATTTCCAGTAGTTCATATCTATATATTCTTGTCCGTATGTAGAATCCAGGGTAAGAATACTTATATTCTAGACTAGCTTAACCCAATTCGATTTACAAAATTCAATAGCCATATTATCGCTGCAGTTGTTAAATCATTTTCAAGTTGTCAATGCAACACTTTGATGAAAGACAATTTTTGTATGCTTTTGGAAAGAGCAGCCGTGCACTCTAAGGCAAGGTGGTCCTGCATTCAGAATGCATTATGAATGGAGACTTGTGATAGGAGACTTATGGGGTGGTGATTGAGCTTGAAGGTGATTGGTGCGGTGAAGGAAACGGAGGGGCCACTTCATCACCATCTCGACAGCAACAGCTTCAGTATCAATTTTCCACTTTAGTGAAGTTATAAAGAAGCCGACAGGTTGGCAGCAGGTAAAATACAGTTGGTTCATTTTGTTGTTGTTTCTTTTGCTTGGCTTGTGGCATAAAAGTTACCATTACATTATGCATGAATTGATAAAAGGGGGGGATGGGGTGGTAGGGGATCAGAGAGGGATATGAAGTAGAACCAAAGGATGCTGAAGAAGGACGACCATGACTTGATGTGGATATTAAGTGGAGTTTTTGTTGGTTAGAAGTGAACTTTTATTGAGTTCGATGGAAACTATGCGATGAGCCACAGAATGCGGGTCATGGAGGACTTTGCCAGTAAAATTGCTAACCACGTTGAGAAAATTAAAAATGAAATGTTAACAAGGATGTTAAATATATAAAAAAAAAATTAAGCAAGCAAGTCGTCCCTGCCGACATTGAGTATACCCTGTACCAACTAGTTACATTAAATAAAGTCGAACACCATCGAAATCACCATCAATTTCAAAGAAAATTCAGTTTAACATGCCGCAACAGAGCACGCATGCTATCTCGCTCACTCTTATCAGCTAATGCCGCCCTTAGTGTTTCAGTACAAAACTTATATGCGAATATCTCCGACAGTTGTTGTCCGATTTCGACTAAATTTGGTCAGCTGAAGCAGTTTGGCTGTATAATCAGGTGTGCCAAATAAAAATACGATATCTTTCATACAGCTCTAGTTCTAGTTTTTTCCAAATTCCAGGGGCGGAAGTGGGCGTGGCAAAAATTTGAAACAAACTTGAACTGTCTATGCATTAGACGGATGTTCACACCAAATTTGGTAACTCTAGCTTTTATAGTCTCCGAGATCTAGGTGTTCATACAGACGGACGGACAGACGGACGGACAGACGGACAGACGGACGGACAGACGGACGGACAGACGGACGGACAGACGGACGGACAGACGGACGGACAGACGGACATGGCTCAATCGACTCGGCTAGTGATGCTGATCAAGAATATATATACTTTATGGGGTCGGAAACGCTTCCTTCTGCCTGTTACATACATTTTAGCGACTTTAATATACCCTTTTACCCTATGGGTACAGGGTATAATGAAGCAAGCAAGTCGTCCCTGCCGACATTGAGTATACCCTGTACCAACTAGTTATATTAAATGAAATAGAATATCCTCGAAATTGCCATTAATTTCATGCAAAATTCACTTTAACATGCAGCAACAGCAAACGCATGCTGTCTCGCTCTCTCTTGCCAGCCAATGTCGCCTTGGCAATTCAGTGCAAAACTCATATAGGTATATCTCCGACATTTATTGCCCGATTTCGACAAAATTTGATCAGCTGGTCCAGTTTGGGTATATAATTAGGTGTGCCAAGTAAGAATATGATATCTTTAATACAGCTCTAGTAATACGTTTTCCCGATTTGCGGGGGCGGAAGTGGGCGTGGCAAAAATTTGAAACAAACTTGATCTGTCTGCACACTAGACGGATCTACAAACCAAATTTGGTAGCTCTAGCTCTTATAGTCTCCGAGATCTAGGTGTTCATACAGACGGACGGACAGGCGGACAGACGGACAGTCGGACAGACGGACAGACGGACGGACAGACGGACATGGCTCAATTGACTCGGCTAGTGATGCTGATCAAGAATATATATACTTTATTGGGTCAGAAATGTATATTTCTGCCTGTTACATACATTTTAGCGACTTTAATATACCCTTTTACCCTATGGGTACAGGGTATAAAAAGTAGAAGACGGCATGTAAATTTTTTTAAAAGTGGGGCTTGGAATTCTGTTGTGCATTTCGCCACACAATAATTATTGATGCGTAATTTTTTGATACATTGAAAATTGGATATATGAAATTTAATTGGACACATGAACACACGAGCTGGCAAATTGCATTGCAAATTTCTGGGAGTTGTGGCCAAGGTTGATTTCAATTTCCATTTCCATTGCACTGCTGGATGGATGTAGGTGTACATTTGCGCGTGTGTGTGGGTGTCAGTGGGTGCGAGAGTGTGGGAGTAAGAAGTGTGCTCGTGTGTGTGTGTGGGAGTATGTGGGTATATGAAAGTGCGTACGTTATGGTCAGTTGCCTTATTAATTACCTCCCATCGTTCCACCGAGATTGCAAAAAAAAAGGAAACAAGGGAACGGGTCAGTATTACGTGAAACATGAAATTGACATTGAATATAATTTGATAAAAATATGAGAAATAATTTCTGTGTGTGCAGTCTAATGAAGTGTTAAATGACAAATGTTAATTCTTAAAATAGTAATTTCAATTCTCTACTATTATTTTAATTCAAGTGAAATCCAATTTACCTTTTGAACTCACACTGGAAATATGTCAAAAGATATTTCTTCAAATTTGCATTTTATTTAAATCAACAAATAAGCAAAAGCCATTGCATTTAATCAGTATTTATACAAATCTTTTAATTATATAATTGTAGTGGTTTAGTCATACAGTTTGAAAAAATGTAGAAATATTTGACCCAATTTATTGGGAATAAATGAATTTGAAAACGCTTTGAGCGCCGCCTTAACTCTGAATTTGTTAGAGTCATTTGTTAGTAAACATTTAAGCGAGAGAGCTGCCAGAGAGCTCAAATTTTAATAGCAGCTGATAATACACTGAGCAAGTGATGCTCTCAAAGTCATGCAACTGATGCTCTCACTGCTACTAATTAAGAGAGAGAGAGAGAGTGGGAGCAAGTAATGATTATGCTCTCTCTTCCGCAGGCAAGCGTTGCTCTCAGTACCGCCAGCAATAGTAATGTGGGAGGTTTGAAATAAAAGAGAGAGTGAAAGAACTTCTTCACTCTACACTTTTTTTACTCTACACAATTTACAACTGAGCTTAATCTAAGGGAATTTGTAGTCCCAACCTTAAATGATCGACTTTTGCACCTCATTTGTGGTTTATTTGTTTATTTTTTTTATGTTTGTCTGTATGAGAGATTGCGACTCTTAAAATGCAGTTATCTCTTGTTTAAATATGCAAAAATGATTCAACAAATGCATTTGAATGTATGCAAATAAATTTTGCATAAAAATTTGATAAACATTTTGCGGTCATAATGGTTGAACTCTTGTGGGATTCATTTTGTTACCGCAACCAAGGCCACACCACTACCAACCAAAGCAGCGAACAGCAGGGTTAACTTGTAAACGTGCGTGGAACTGTGAATACTGAACAATTCCAACGAGAGAGCTTTTACCTACAAAAGAAAAAAAAAAAGGAAAAAGGAAGGTCTGGTGGGGCAACGAGGTTAGAGAGGGCAACAATCTACCTGGAGTTTCTCAGACCAAGCACGAACCTAAGCACTTAGTTGTGGTAATGAAATGTAAACTACTTAAACGTAGGGAGTGCAACCAGATTGCGTATTTTTACAGCTGCGATTAAAGCCAAGCCAAGTGTCGACTTGGCTTAGATTCAGTTTTCCATGTGAGATAAGAAAATGGCATTACTTTTGGCTGGTCTTCGTTTTGTCCATCTTTCCATTAACTACTTGAAAAGAGTGTTCAGGGAGAGTGTCCGTTTTACTATTTGAATTTAAAATTTGAAGGCACGTGAGTACCAGGGCTGCACAAGCAAAGCTATCACATCTCTAATGGGGTACTACACGGAAAATTTGCTCAAACAAAACTAGTAAATATTGGAAATGGCACGAGGTCATATAATTTAAAAGTAGAAGTAGAACGTAGAGTGTTCAGATATATGTATAAGAGTCGTTAAATCTTACATTATCTCGAGATTCCAAGTTTAACTAAATTACTAGTGCATACTTTTAGGTAGAACAGTGTGTAAAAGGTATTCTTATGTCTATTATTCAAAAGCTTGCATTTGTTTACCAATTAATTATTAATTAAATTAAACATTTTGCAACATTTCAACATTAAGAACATCATATTTAATGACTCTCACAAAAGTGGTATGGTAGAAAAAGTCGAAAAAAAAAAAATGGAAAACAACAATATTGCTGAGAGTTTTATCATACTCATTTGTTAGATCTCTTGTTTTTTTCTTTTGTTTAAAAACTTTTGTACTGATTTTATATAACAAAAAAATATTTTTCTTCTATTTTCGAATTTGCTTTGCACACACTTCCCCCCCACACACATACACACAAACACATACGTATACAAACACATAAACAATAAAAACAAAATATTTAACTAAAAAACTTTGCTTTTAACATTTTCCGCTCTATTTAATTTTATTTCCCTTTTCGCAAATTGATTGCAAATTGTTTTCTTTTAATGACCTAATAAATTTGATTTTATTTTTCAATTGTTTCAATTGTTAATTTGTTTTCAAAAATATATACATGTAATATGTTTTTTTTGTTTTTCGTTTTTTCCACACACAAATACACACACACACATTGTCTCGAATCACTTAAAAATTTCAAATTTTGAAATTTTGTATCGAAATGAAACAAAATATTCCACTGCACTTTTGTTTCTTGTGGTGGTGTGTAACACCTGAACAAATTTTGTGTTGCAAAAATCGAAATACAAAAACCAATCCACATGCAAAAAACAAAAAAAAAATTGTGTTGTAACATTTCAAAAATACTCAACAAACAAAAAAAAAAAAACAAAAATGATTGTAAAAACACATGAAAACTGAAACAAATTAAAGATACCATGGGGACTGAAAAAAATCTGTTGGGGTCTCATAAATATAACTGTGCCCAGGGTAAGCTATATATATATATACATATACATCTATCAATCAAACATTTCGATATTTTGATTTGTTCATATTTTGTTTATTTGTTTTGTTGTTGTTGTTGTCGTTTCAATTGTTGTTCAACTTGTTGTTAGTTTCCCACCAATTTTTGCTGTTGTGTAATTGTTATTTTACTTGTTTATGTTTTTTTTTTCATACATATTAAAAATTTAAGGTTATTCGTTTGTTAAAATTAAGTTTAAGTTGTGATTGTTTGATTGCTTGTTACATTGTTTATTGTCCGTGCTTTTGGCAAATGCTTCATTTAAAACTATTTATCAAGTTTTAGGAATTTCAGGAATTTTAACATTAAACAAAGTCAAAAATTTATATACTTATTTAGGGAAATTCCTTAAATTTGTGAAAAATATATACAGGTATCCCTTGAATAACGCGGTCTTATACAACGCGGTTTCGATATAACGCGATTTGGAAAAAATATAAAACCAGTAGAAGAACCACAAGGTCCCACAACTAGTTTCTTATCCAATAGCGAAAACTATGTTGAAGAAATATTTTCTGATGAAGCTATTGCTCCCCCAAAACGCCCACGTGCAAAGATCTTTGAAGACAGTGAAACAGATTCATTACCATATGAAGTTTGAAGAATAACAATAAAGTTTTTTAGTAAACCTTTAATTTGTTTTAGTTTTTTTTAAATGTTTTAATGTGGACATAATTATTTAAATTTTGTTTTTAGATAACGCAATTTGCAATTAGATAACGCGTAATTCTTCTGGAACGTAACTATAGCGTTATACGAGGGATACCTGTACATAATTTTTCCCTAAAATCTCAACAGTTTTGCAGCATTTCATTCAATTCCTGCATATCAATATCATAATTAATATATTTTGGCTTTATGTTATTCACTTTTGATCTTATAATTCCCAAATGATGATGACAAATTAAGAGTGCATATATATTAAAAGTATAGAAACCCATTTGAAAATTTGCATATAAATACATGGAAAACAAAAAATGTTTTCTCTCATAATATTATTCCCAAAATGATTAAAGCATCTTGATAAAAGCAAAATTCAATTTTGACTTTGTCATTATCATAGAAGTTGCTGCTGCTGCTGCTATCAAAAGGTCTTATGTCAATGAATGTATCTAGGACCAACCGACTGTAATTAATTAAGTTAATTAAATGAAACACATTCGAATTCCTTCATAAATAACAAAGCAAATATTCCACTCGTCGTTCGTCATGGTATCGAACAGAATGGAACGTATGTACATACATATGTGAATGGGCGGCACCGAAAATGTGGCAATTTCACAAATTAAATGGCGGGGATGCTTTGTTGTAGTTGTTGCTGTTGCAACAACTTTGCCCTCACTTAACAATTATTTTTCGTACTTATAGAGATTAGGGTCATTAATTTGGCGCTGCTGTTGCTGCTGCTGCTAGGAAATTTGATAAGTTTATGGACAAACTAGTTGAAATTGCATTAACTGAATGAATGGGTGGGCTAGAATAGAGTGCAGAGTAGATTTAAGGAGATAATCGGAAACTAGACTCTCTGGACAGTGGTTAGTGCGGTCAGTAGTTGTAGTTGGGCTAATTGATTGGTTGCACTTGAATGTGGTTGCACATTGTATAACTATGCCTAGATACGAACCAAGTTAATACCCTTCTTTAAAGGATTGTAAGTGTAAACAGTTAAAATATAAAAGAGTTGCAATAAAGTTTAGCATACTTTTGGGGGGGTAAGAATTATACAGGGCATCAGCTAAACTAATTTCAAGCCAACTTGGCAAATGGAATTTCAGTTATGCCTTTCTCTTTCGCTCTATAAATAAATGGCCTTTATCAGGGTGATAGAACCAACAACAGTAGCAGTAGCAAAAGCAGCAGCAGCGGCAGCAGCATCATCACCACCAGTGGCAGTGGCAGAGGCGGGGGCGCAGCCAGTGGAGGTCGCATCATTCGAGCGTAGCCTCTGTATCAGCATCAGGTGCGTGACAGTTGAGATTTGCCTGCCGTGAGGTCAACAACGACGACGATGCCACAACGCTTGGCAAATGCAATTTCAATGCAACACACACAAGTCCCAGTAGCATCGGCAGCATCCGCATCATTCGAACCATCCGCTACGTGCCAAATTCAATTAATTAGCGCGCATTAGTGAAAATAAGCGGAAAAATGGTAGTTATCGATTCACCTCTTGCTCCGCACAAATATTTGCGACGCATCTCGAAAGATTTTTCAACGGTTCGTCGGTATAGTAACACACCATCGCCAACACCCACACGTCTACCCACAGTGGCCACCACAGTTGCCTCCGCCTACGCTTCCACATCAGCTGATTTCATTGCCGCTGAGGCAGTTGCTTCTGCTGCCACAGCTGCTGCATCTCCGCATGGCATTCGGAAGCGTCGTCAGAGACGTAAACGTTCCTCCGTCTCATCGACACTGTCAAAAGTTTTAATACTCAATGTGCGTGATTTGCTGAAGGCTCAAGCGAACAATGAGAATTCCGAGGAGGAGGTATGCATACTGCTGTGTGTGTGCCGCCAAGAAGCCTAATCACTATATGTTTGTTTTCCAAACTGTTGCATCCTCTCCACTTCAAACCATTTAACCGTTCCTCCCTCCCATAAACACACACACACACATACGCACACACTAACATGTAACCACTTGGGCAAACAGCTTCGTGGAGCTGGCGAAGATTAGCCTTTGCCTCTTGTTTGTGTGGAAACTTTTCGTTTTGGTTTCTTTCTGTTTTTGTTTTCCCTTCTATTGGCTGGCGATAATAGTTAAAGTTTTGTAAATAGTTGCATTTATATTTGCTGGAGAAAAAGTTTTCCTCTCCTTCTTTTCTCGTTATTCGATTTTGATACTACGTTTCCGATTGTTATGCAAACATCATTTTGTTATTCAATTGATTGTAGGGTTTCTCGCTAGAGTTGCATAAAACTATCATAAAAATCAGAAACTTTCTACATATGTTTCTATGTACATATATGTATGTATTTTTATTGTTTCTAAATGTTGTTGTGTAAGGTGTAAAATATATTGTTTCATTGTTGTTGTTGTCTGTTTATCTTTAAATTGTAACCACAAAAAAAAAATTGGCTTGAAAATCTAAACAGAAAATTGAGAGAATGTGTACAAGAAAGTTAGATACATAGAAAGCGATTAAATCCCGAAAAATTTAAAAGAACTCGAAACATAATTTAAAATCAAATTTAGTAAATGGCAAAATATAAAGTCTGATTGTAAAGCTGAAATCTGTCGATTTATAATGTATATATAAAAGAAACATGAAAATGGAATATACTATACAAACGAAAGAAAGGTAATGAGGAAATAGATTAGGGTCTAAATAACTTTCTTTTCTCTTTGTTTGGATCAAGTTTAAATATTTTCAAATCTCTTATTTTGATCTCTAATATAGATAAGTTGATAATTTGCATAAATCATTTTAGAGGGATTTGATTAGTTTTAAATCAATAAAATAATTCCTTCCCTCCGAAGATAAAAATATTGTCTATTTTAAAACAAATTAATTTTATACATATGAAAGGTTTTGTTTCACATTTCTAATATATCAGCATTAGTAGTTAGTTTTACGAGGCAGTCAAAAGAAAGATTAAAATCCTCAAAATGTATAAAACAAGCATTCTATTTTTTAATCCAAAACATTATTATATTATTGATAGATTTTTAAACAGTAAAACTTTGCCAAGATGCCTGAAGTTGTCCTTTTTGTATGTCCCTATATATAAATATAAATCTTAGAAATGAGGTAGTTAATAGTACAATTTCATTTTTATTGAGAATTTAAAAGTTATGAAGAACTACTAAATAAAAATGCGTTTAAGTAAAATATCTCTCGAAAAAAGAGCAAAGCCTTAAACAAACAATAAACAAAACAGTACTTGAGCAAACTTTCTAATCTTTAGTGTTTTAAAAAGTTAAAGATAGTAACAATAAAAATGAAAACTAGAAGAGATGAATAGTATATTCGAGTCAGCAGTCGTTTTACTCAATTAACATTCATAGAGTGTTCAGTTAAAGGTTATGGAGGATTTCATAACATACAGAATATATTTTCTGTTGATAAACAAAAACCATCTACAACGATCATTAACAAACAAGCAAAGATTAATAAAATTAAAACGGAAATATTCAAAAGATTTTTTTTTTTTTTTTGGCAAATTGGACATAGATATAAAATACTAAAACTTTATCCAATTTAAAAGATATTGAAAGAGCTTAAAGGGTAAATGAAATATATGTAGGAATAAAATACTTAAAGTAAAACCTTTTTAAATGTTTTCAATGGTATTTTAAATGAATGATAATAAACTGCAGACTGGAATATATATATATATATATCACCAAAGACGGATTTGGGAGCTTGCAAAAACTTCGAGATAAATTGAAAATATATATGGCATGATAGTAGATCTAAATTGAATGTATTTAGTGGTCTTAGATGATCAATTGAAAAATAGTTAACCTTAGCAGTATAGTACAGTATATTCAAATACAATTTGTATGTTCTATTTCTATTTTTTTTTTTGTTTTAAAAGTAATTTGCAATTTCTTTGATTTTCTTAGACTTTGTGTTTGTGTTAGCACTTTCTTCTCTGTGTGGCAATCAGCTTTAATATATACACTCATGTACTACAACCACAACCTCAATGTTTCTTTTCAATTACTTTCCAAATGATTTTTCAGTTCTCTATGTTTTATTACTTTCTATATACCTCTAGCTGTACTATTCTCAATGTAGAAAAAAGAAAAAGAAAATATGTATAAAGCAAAAAAATAAACACACCAACTAACTATTTTTCTGTATATATATATAAATATTTAGAGAATGTGGCGGCATCAAAACAAAATTAATAGAAACTTGTTTAAAATTTTTCCTCTTTCTTTTGTTTATTAAACTACTTTCTTTTTGTTGCTCTGTCTTTGTTCTATTCCTCCTTCCATCCACTACCACAACACTCCAACTGTTTGGTGTGTGTGCGGGTGTGTGTATGGTTGTACATTTTATAGCATCAGCCCCGCAGTTGGATCGAGACAAATTTTCAGAAACGCGAATGCATCAAATTTATACCATGCCCAAAGGACGATACAAAGTAAGTTGAAATTGAAATTTATTTAATAAAAAAAAAACCAGAAAATGAAACAGAAATTTGTTTTGGTGTAACAAGTGCAAAAATAAGTGAAGCATCTTCTCATCATCATCTTCATCATCATCATCATCACAAGCAGAAAGCAAAATTGCCTAAAGCAAATCCCACAAATTTAGACAAAAACCTGGTCACAGAGTCAGAAACGAATTCAATCCAAATCGGATGCAGAGTCAGGAGTCAGTTTGACCCAGTTTTCTTCTTTTTCTTTTTATGTTGGCCCAGTTCTCAGTCTGTGTGTAGTCAGTGCCGTCGTGTTGGCTTGTTTGTGTATTTAGTTTCAGTTTTGGGCTTTAGCATTTATTGTTTATTATTATGACAGGCAGCACCCGCAGGCATATATACCCCTCCATCTAACCACCCACCTACCTAGCTCCCTTCTGTCCTATAAACTGTTTTAGCAGTACTATTCCCATTGCCTCCCCATCTTGAGACAGTTGCCGCTGTCGTAGCAATTGAGATAAATGCGTTATAAACTTTGTTGCTTCAGCTTCAGTTATTCGGGTGAAAGTTTTATGATAGGGTTTATGACTCGCTGACTTTACATGACTGGCTAGCTAGCTGGATGAGTAGCTGGATGGATGAATGGATGGATGGATGGATGGACGGATGGAAAAATGAACTGATGGATGAATGGATGGATAGATGTCAGTTTTTCTTTTTCTTATCAGCATTTAGCTAGACACAATATTTGTTTAGTTTTCTTCTTCTCTATATATAGTTCATCAGACTAAACCTTTTCAACTTGTATATGAAAAAATTCACAATATCAAAACACACATCAAATATTTTGTAGCCCAGTCATCTAGAGTCAGTTAGTTAGTTTTTACTCCTGTTGTGGCATGTGGTGACACAACACGTGTTGCTTCCATGTGCCACATAAATGTATATAGATTAATTTTATTTTTATTTCAACTGATTTATTCATTAGGCAATGACTGAGGCCTGGCCCAATGGCTGGATCATTCGCTTGAGGCTTGTATTCTCATCTGCGGCTGATGAATGTGATGTGTGTTAGATGACTGTAATTGAAATTTATTATTAAGTGTACAGCAGCAGCAGCAGCAGCAGCCACACGGCTTTTTGACAAGAGACAACCGACACACTGACACACACACACACCAACGAGAACAGTCAAACAAACAGCCAAACAGACAGACAGTCAGACGGACAGACGAACCTACAGGCTGTTGTTGCCATTGTTGTTTCATGTATGGGTGGGTAGTAGGTGAGATTTGGTGTAATTTTACAAGTACACTTGAAAAAAAATGCACTCCCAATTAAAATTTAATAGAAATTGATATTGAAAGTTTGAAACATTAGAAAGCCAGGTGTTTTATAATGCGATTGTGCACGTTTTAGTAGCAAAGTGCGTAAACTAATTGAAAAGTTTAAGCTGAAATAAATATTTCTTTTCTATTGCCTACATTCAGGCTTTTGTTGGAGATTTCCGTTTAACTTCATTACAATGGCAATATTGCTTTGTATTATTATTCTCTAATAAAATATATATTTTCCAATGTTCATAAGATGTCCTTTTTACCAGCTAACCGGTTGACAATTTTCATTTAAAGTCAATGTATTGTTTTCTATTGCCTATATTTTGGCTACTTAAAGAGATTCATGCTTAATATTATTATAATATTTTCTTTGTATTATTGTCTTTTAATAATAAACTTTATTCATATATATCGTAGCATTTAAACATATGAAAATAGTTAAATTTTACTTTGCCAAAAGTTTATCATTTGCACAAAAGTCCTTTTTTAATAGGAACGTTTAAGTTTTGTTTTCCATTGCCTACATTTGGGCTACTCGTAGAGATTCACGCTTAATTTCATTAGAATATTGTCTTAATATTATTATTTTGTAATAATGAACGTTATTCATATGTTTTGCAGCATTTGTTCATATGAAAATAGTTGAACTTTACTTTTCGAAAGTTAGAAAATTTAAAAGTCAACGTTTTGTTTTCCATTGCCTACATTTGGGCTACTCGTAGAGATTCACGCTTAATTTCATTAGAATATTGTCTTAATATTATTATTTTGTAATAATGAACTTTATGCATTATTTATTCATATGAAAATAGGTGAATTTTACTTTTCGAAAGTTAGAAAATTTTAAAGTCAACGTTTTGTTTTTTATTGCCTACTTTTGGGCTACTCGGAGAGATTCACGCTTAATTTCATTAGAATATTGTCTTAATATTATTATTTTGTAATAATGAACTTTATGCATTATTTATTCATATGAAAATAGGTGAATTTTACTTTTCGAAAGTTAATATTTTCGAAAGTTAGAAAATTTTAAAGTCAACGTTTTGTTTTTTATTGCCTACTTTTGGGCTACTCGGAGAGATTCACGCTTAACTTTATTAAAATGTTGTCTTTGTCTTATTATTTTTTAATAAAACATTTCTGTTTATTAAAATGTTCTAGAACATTTTTTATATACATATGAAAGTAGTTTGAAAATTTGTGAAAGGTAAATTTGGTTAAAAGTTTTTTTTTTATCATATTCATTTTTGGCTTTTCACTTGAGAGTAAATTTCATTGTGGTAGTAGACTTAATTAAAAAGTTTAGTTTTTTTTTGTAGGATATAAATTTCATTCTGTTTGTGGACTTTTGTCAAAGTGTATATACTATATATGTACATATGTATGTATGTACTTACTTGTATGTGGGATATATGTTATATTTTTTTTTGGAGGATAGAATAAAAAGTAACAAGGGGAGTATATATGTATGTATATATCCTCACAATGGTGAGTGGAGAGTGCGCGCATGCATAAATAAAGCTTTATATTACACGTGGGTATAACAAAATGATGGTCCAACTGAATGGCTAGGTATTTGAGTATAGAAATTTGAGTGTGTGTGAGTGAGTGTCTGTGAGTGGAAACTGTATTTGACAAAAAAAAATAAAAGAAAGGAAACGGAAATAGAAAGGGATATATATCATTTACACAAACAAATTGTGACAATAAATCAACACACACATACAGCTCCTCAATAGTGACAAAAGCAAACCCATCAATTTGTCAACAATTTGACAAACACTTATAAATTCATTTATTCAATCGTTTAGTCATTCATTCATGTCTCTCTCTTTTAATTTGCAATGATGCATTAGATGCTGCTGCGGACAGTCTCAGATCACGCACCAGACTATAGCCGGCATCGAGAGCGGGTCACCTGGTGATCTTTGGTTACCCACTAAACATACACGTCCCCAGCCCACAGATGCTTATGGTACTATTGAATTTCAAGGCGGTGCTCATCCCACTAAGGCACAGGTGAGAACTGAAATTGGATTAAGATGGCCATGCCAAATCAGCTTTATCTTTACCCCAAATGGCTTTTATCTCCTACACTTTATAGTATGTTCGCTTGTCGTTCGATACGAGACCGGAGCTGCTGGTGCAGCTATTCACCAAGGAGTGGAATCTGGAATTGCCAAAACTTTTGATCACCGTGCAGGGCGGCAAGGCCAACTTTGATTTGCAGGCCAAGTTGAAAAAGGTAAACGAAATAAGGCCAAAGAGGCAACTTTGTGCCTTCTTTTCTCACTCCCCTCCAGCCACAGTTGGCTGTCGTATTTCACACGCTAATTGAATGACTTTTGGCAATCATTTCTCTTGAATTTTTTCGTTTCGCTTTTTTCTTGTTTTGGTTTTTGTAGGAGATACGCAAAGGTTTACTTAAGGCGGCCAAGACCACAGGAGCCTGGATATTTACCGGTGGCACCAATACGGGTAAGTCGGATGAGATTTAATTTAAGTTTTATGAGAGACACCACTAGCAATTTTATTTTTATGCCTGGCGATTACAGCCAAAGTTAAATAAGAAGCAAAGGCCAACGGAGGGGAAGAGAAGTAGATGACAAAAAAAAAAAAGAAAACGAAAAGCAGCAACACTGAAAAAGGAAACTTAAACTAAGGCCAGGACAAAGTGAAATAAGATGAAAAAGGAGTGCTGGAAAATGAGGGTGCAAAAGGACATCAGAGGCTGTGGGGGGGAGATGAAGTAAAGAAGTGGAAGAAATCAGCAAGAAAATGCCAAAGCCAAGCGGCTGGCTGGCTGGCTGGGCGACCCCAGTTCAAAATTAAATAAATAAAATCCCAAGCGGAAATCACACAGCCAGTGATTGTGCACACTTCAGTCCCAACATATTGCGTGAAGAGTAGCTACCCAATGGCCATAGATGGTATTCCACAATAGGGTATATTTGGGGTATATTTGAGACTAGGAAAGCAGCTTGTTGATAGTAAGAACTAAGAGACAACAAAAGGTTTTTTATAGTAAATATGAAAGTGCTATGGATTCTTGTTTTAATAGAAGAACACTGTTCTGAAATTTCCGAAAAGTGTTGTAGTTATGTGATATATTTCAGGTAAATTAGATTTTATTGATTCAGAAAACTATAGTAATACAATTTCAATAATACAATGTTAATATTAGAATGTTGATTTTCCCTAGATATGTACATATACAACTGAACAACGAGGATCAAGGTTCGAATCCCAGGCTAGTGTATGGATGTAGTTTTTCGTCTAAGCCGAAGACCTTAGTTGCCAGTGCTTGTAAAATATAGTTAGGTTGATAGTTTATAACTATATCCTACACTTTAATAATGTACATATACACATTTAATCAAAATTTTCTACAGTCAACTTCAGTATAATGAAGTTCTCCACTTTCTATTTATATGTATATGTTGGACACTTTTCCAATGTCGAATCTGTCAAGAAAAAATATATGACAAATTATTATCATATTTTGGAAAAAGGACAATTTGTTGCCCTTTATTACCACTATAATTGTAGCTAAGTTTGATTATGGGCAAGTTTTCATTATGGTTATGGGCAAGTTAATTGATTTTGGGCAAGTTAATTCCAAAAGAAAAAGGCATTAGAGGTTTTGAAGAGCACATGTCAATGCATAATGACTCTCATTGAAAGCAATAATCATATTGAAAAGTGTAGTGGAAATGTTCAAAAAAGTAATTTTTCATTAGTTCGACTTTGCCTTTGAATATTTTAAAAATTTGTTAAACTTTGAACTTTTGTTTGAACTTTTTCGTTTTTAAAATATTTCTCATAAATATCTCTTATTTTGGAGAGTGGTTTTTTGACTATCGTGTTATTTTGCCATTTAAAAGAAAACACATACTATTCAGGCCATAAGAATTTAATATGACTTTACATATATCCCAGATTTGATGAACTAAAGTCTAGATATACATTTTTAACCTTAAAACTATTCTAAGAAAAATCGGAATTTATCAGAAGAGAAGTGTAAATAAACATAGTTCCAACAACCTTATAAAAAACTAAAACATAGTCCAAAATAAAACGCTTTATTATAAATTAAATCCTTTTATTTACTTGTATAATTCCACTTTGAAATGTCAATTGAGTCTTTCTGCATTGCGTTTTTTTTATTCCATAAAAAGTTGAGACTTTCGTTTTGCTTATCAAGAAACTCTTTTGTGCAAATATCTCAGCAAATATCTCAACTGCCTTGTCTAGGGGGATTAAATGTGCTTAAATGATTCCATTTCAGACGTAAATGAAGTCTTTTTTTTAATTACTCTGAGTCACATTATATATGTATATGGGAGAAATTTGTATCGACCAGTTAGCTTAGTTACCCAGACATACTCTATTTTTGTTTTTATACTTCTCTTACTAAAGAAATACTGTTACATTTTACTGCTTTCAATTGTTGTTCGTCTAGCTGTTATTAAATTTTAGACACGCCTCCTCAAACTACATATACATAGAGATATATAAAATATATGTATATAAGTATATCTATCCAACCGAAGGTAGCCGAATAAATGGAATAAAAAAAAAAAGAAGAAAAGGACAAAAGTTGTTGACTTTGACTCAACATTAACCTTGTCATTGTTGTTCTTATTGTTCTTGTCGTTTTTGGTTTTTTTTTTAAGGCGTCACCAAGCAAGTGGGAGATGCTCTTCTATTGGAGGGTCAACAAAGGACTGGACGTGTGGTCAGCATCGGCATTGCTCCCTGGGGCATTGTTGAGCGCAATCATGAGCTGTTGGGCCACAATCGTGAGGTGCCCTGTCACAGTATTAGTTCACCAAGGTGAGTAGCGTGTGTGTGTGTGTGTGTGTGTTTGTCTATGTGCATAGTTAAATACATTAAATATTAACAATCAGCTGCTATTGTTGTTATTTATTCCCCTAGCAATTATATTATACAATAAACTTTTGTTTTAATATTGATCGAACATCGAATTTCCTCTTCTACCCTCAAATAGATCCAAATTGGCTGTGTTGAACAATCGTCATGCATATTTCCTTTTGGTGGACAATGGCACTCAGGCCAAATATGGTGCCGAATTGATATTGAGAAGAAAACTGGAGAAATTTATATCAAATTTAAAGCTACATCCATGTAAGTGGAAAAAAAATCAATGTACAGAATACAATTTCAAGTACATTGACTGCAATGCGCCGAAATGTAGACTATAGAAAACACTCAAAGGAACCATTTAAGGGTAATATGGCGAGGTCCTTCAAGTTCAAGCACCTGTTGACGATTATGATGGCGATTACGAGACTACCAATTGCAGTTCCCATTCCTTTTTTTTTTTTTCTTTTCTTGTGGGGGAAACTTGTTGAGCCACTCAACAAGGCTTTAACCTTTGCATGTTTCATTTATAATTTATATATATGTATATGTGTGTATGAATGTGTATATTTATAAATATTTGCAGTTACACATTCCAGTACGCCAGTTGTCTGTCTGGTCATTGAGGGCGGTACAAACACAATACGTGCGGTGCTTGAATACGTGACAGATTCGCCTCCAGTTCCAGTTGTTGTATGCGATGGTTCCGGTCGAGCAGCCGATCTCTTGGCTTTTGTACACAAGTAAGTCAAAAACAAGAAGAAAAATGTTTAGCTTTAAGTTGGAAATATTTGCCTAGGTAACTAAAAGGAAGCATCCCTCATTTCCGTTTCGCCCACACTCTCCACTGTCTCCTCTCTTCCTTGTTGTATGTGTGTGTTATCAGAAGCAATTTAATGAGTAACCGCAAGTTGTGTAAATTTAATTAAGAACATGTTGGCATGCTGAATGCCAGGGCTAAAGGAGCAGCAATAAAAGCAAGTCCTTTTGTCTATATATATATATATTTAATTTTCAGCCAGACTGCTGTTACTTACTGCTGTTGCTTCTGTTGGCTTCATTACTAAAAGTACGCAACATTTAGCAAATTATTTAAATTTACCCAAAAAAAAACAAGCAAAAACAAAAAAAAAAGGGAAACACCGCACTAAAAAAAGGGCAAACTTTGTAACTTCTTCCTTCTCCTTTCTGTTTGCTATTAATTTTATTGGTTTATTTACTCTACAGATATGCCTCAGATGGTGAGGAGCAACCAGTTTTGGAATCTATGCGAGAATATTTAATTGGCACGATACAAAAAACCTTTGAAGTTGGATTGGATCAGTCGGAGAAACTTTATCAAGAGTTACTGCAATGTACACGTAATAAGAATCTGGTAAGTTTATTGCACCTGAATGATATACTCTATATATACATATATATGTATACATATATAAGTTTCCCTGCTAGTTGTCGTTTAAACGCTTTTTTCGCTTAGCTCATTGAAATTGCAAATTTGCTGGCATTTCATTTCAACAGAACAACTTATTCCTGTGTCCCCTGTTCTCCTTTGGCCTTTCGCTGACTTTGCAAGATAAGTTGGCAGCATTAGAAATGCACAAGTACGAGTAGTTATCCTTGCTGAAATTATTAATGAGCACAAGTTAAAGTTTTTCATCAAGCAATTAAAAAGACATAACTCCCAGTTACCCTGACTCCTCTCTTTCTCTGCTGACTTAAACCAAAGAATCATTTTATTAGAGGGGAGAGGCCAAGTTTTCAATCACTTAAGTGTCGTGCGAAATATTTTGAATTTTTAATTAATGCCAACCAAGAAAAAAAAAAAAGTAAAAGAGAGCAACAACAACTGGGAAAAATTAGCCTAAGAAAATTCAATTGAACGTGTAATGAATTTGAAATCACCTTTTCGTCGTCTCTTGAGTCAAATTGTCTATTTCTAGACCATGTTCATCATCATTAGCATCATCATCATTATCATCATTATCATCATCATGATGGAGATGAGGAATTTCGACTTTTCCGCAGCTGTTATTAAGATTTTAATTGGTTTTTGAATAAGCAGCGTATCTAGCTACATTAAGAGATACTTAAGGTTTTTTCCCTATTATTATTATTATATATTTCCCCCTCCCTCTGTCTCTCTTTTTGCTTTGCCACAAACAGATTACCGTCTTTCGCATACAGGAAAAGCCAGAGGGTGAGGCTCAAGAATTGGATCAGACCATTTTAACGGCTCTGTTTAAGTCACAGCATTTGAGTCCGCCAGAGCAACTGAGTTTGGCATTGACTTGGAATCGTGTGGATATAGCAAGAAGCGAAATATTTGTCTATGGCCAGGAATGGCCAAATGGTAAGTTCCTACTCTCACTCACTTACTTACTTACTTACTCCTCGCTTTCTTACCTATTTTGATGTAATTTTTCTTTCTTTGGTTTTTTTTTTTTTTTATTTTTCTTTCTTTCTGTTGTATTCTAATTTGCGTTTTGTCCCTTTAGGCGCCTTGGATGAGGCTATGATGCAGGCTCTGGAGCATGATAGAATCGATTTTGTTAAATTACTCTTAGAAAATGGCGTTTCAATGAAGAAATTTTTAACAATACCCCGCCTCGAGGAGCTCTATAATACAAAACATGGTCCGGCAAATACATTGGGGTAAGTTAAGGAGATGACACCGTCATCCCCCCTCACAGCCATTGCCGCAGGAATCTTTCTTACTGCTGTTGGGATGGGCCTATGTAAATGTCATCATCATTTTCCATCATCTTCTCTCCTTTTTATTTTACTTATTCTTTTTTTTTGGGTCTCATTTCTTTTCAATTACAGTTACATACTGCGCGATGTGCGCCCGCATATACCCAAAGGCTATATTTATACTCTCCATGACATTGGCCTGGTGATCAATAAACTAATGGGCGGGGCCTATCGGTAAGTGAGCAAACATAGTACAGTCAGCAACAACAGCAACAACTAGTGCAAGTTCTGAAAGGCAAAAATAAAGGACAACCAATAAAAAATGAAAAAAAAAAACTAACCAGTTCCAATACGGTCCCAGTTTCATCGTTTATTAAACAAAAAGGGAAATAAAAGAAAAACTCGGAAAAAAACAAATAAAAAAAATATTTGTAGTCAAGATGAAGTTTTTATACCCTATCTTATTGTAGGTTTATTTCTTTAAACTCAAACTACCAATCAGACAGTCCTATAGATCCATTCTAGATAAATATAAATAAATTTTAAAATATAAACAAATAGAAGTTAAGGTTTGTTAGCTATTTTACGTGCTTTTTAGACAAAAGTAAAAATGTCTTTCGTAGAAAATTTGTTGATCCCAAGTATTAAGAATTATAAACAACAAAGTTTTATAATAAAAACATAAAATGGAAATATTTACAAATTTATATACATAGGTAAAAAACAAAAACATTTTCTTTATAAAATCAATATTGAGTTATGATCGTAAGATATGATCAATTTTATTGTTCTTTCGTTTCTTTTAATACTAACTAATTTGTTTTTATAGCTAAGTAAATTTAACCAAACTTGGGCAAAAAGTTGAGAAGCTTTAAAAATGCCAAGATAAAAGTGTAGTGTGCTTATTTCGTGCTATTTTTTTTACAAAATTTATATATGTGTATATATATAAAAAAGTTGTACACAGTTAATAACTAAAAGCCACTCACACCCATTTGGGTTCCATAGATTTTATTATTAAAATTCTTGTGGTTTCACACAAATATTTAAGGATCAGATAATTGAGTTTTTTGTCTACAGGTTTTTATGACTTAATCAAAATTATTTTTGTTTTTTTTATAAAGTTTTTTTTTAGGTTTTATTGAAATTTATTTCAATTTGTTTAAAGCAGCTTAAACAAAAAAAAAAATAAAATTTAGAATACCTTTTAAAATCATATTAAAAATAATAGAATAATAATGGATTAAAAACGGTATTAAAAAATATTTTAAAAATTCAAAAAACGGCTTCCCGTACAGTACATGCTTTAATTTTTAAATTAAATATTAAAGTAGTAACAATTAAATAATAAAAACTGAACAATTTTACCCCTTTGCATAGAATTAAAGCCAAAAAAGAAAATACAACTTTTGGCGGATTATATCTATGGTATTTACATATATGTCTCATGGTCTAATTGTTGCGAGTACCGACTATAGGAAAATATTTGATTCCACTTTATAGTCCAAGTATATGATGTTCAGAATAAAAGCATAAATTTTTAAACGTTTTTGCATACTAACCAAACGTATCTAGCCATTTATGTAACATTATGTACAGGGTAGCAGAACTAAAAGTAGATAAGAGAACGAAAAAAAAGGGATTCCCATCTAAAAATCACGAACAAACTCAACTAGTCCTTTAAGTCTTTACACTGACTTGGCCTCTTTTGTGTTGCGTGTTGTGTGCCATCATCTTCGTTGTTTACCTGTTGCAGGGATTAAAAATTTGATGAGCAAAAATTTGTTTATGAAAATTTTGTTGCTCAAAGTTTTTCACCCCTTTCTTTGTCTCTGCCAAAGACAGTTTTGTGAGAGTCGGGTCGAAAGGAAAAAGGCGGCTTTAATTATGCCAAGCATTAACATTTTGGCCAGCAAGGCGAAAAAATTGTTGATATTCATGCTGGTTGTTGCTGTTGCCTTTTTATTTTGGTTTAAATTAAGTTAGCGCTCAGCTATCGTGGTAAAGTAATTTTGTTTAATATCTTTTATATTCGTTGCGGTTTCAGTAGAGACCGAACGGAAAAAGAGGTATACGCTAGCGACCCTTAACCAACAAAATTATTTGAGGTTTCAATAAAAACTCACGTTGGCTGGCTGGCGATGGTGTTGGGCGAAATGGGCTTTGTGGTCAAGGCAACCGCTTCCGGAAGTTTCAATCACTCAATGTAATTAAAAGCGCAAAAAGTTCAGCCTGAAAGTGTACTGAACTGTACACAAGGAAACAAAATTAATAATAAAAGTCAATTCGATTCACCGAAGTTTTTCTACCCTTGCAGTGATATACAGTTTTTCAAACGCGGTCAACTGTAACGAATCCACTTTCGTTTTGTGGCAAAAAAAAAAAAAAGATGAAAAAAAAAAACGCTTAAACGGTTTTGACTTTCATTTTCACTCAATCAATCTCCGTGTAAATAATATTTTTGCAGTTATGGTTCATACAAAAAATACGGCTATAAAAGCATATTTTGCAAACCGATACAAGTCAGTGACTGAAGGTAGAATATGTAAAGCAATCCTTTCATAACTTAAAACGAAATAAAATTATTTTACAATTTACTCTACAAAGTCTACAATGCGAACTTTATTAGGAACACACAAGAAAATGATAAAGTTTTGTTTAAAAAAGTAAAACTAAATAATTTTAGACGAATTTTGGATTTTACAGAAACTCTACAAAGTCTCCAAAATTTAAAGTTTCTTAAATTACAAAAAAAATATCTTCATATTTAAAAATGTTTCCAAAACGCATAAACTCTCTAACAATTAAAAGTCTCCAAACCACATTTCAAAAGATTCAGTATCTCGACAAATTCTAGAATGTAAAAATTTCAAATTTAGAACTGATTTTACAAAAGTCTCCAAAGTTTTACAAAGTGAAAAGCATCTACGAAGCTGTGGAGAAGGAAGCTAATGGCAAATAAAAAGTTCATTAGTATTACAGTTTTCAGAAAATTTTACAAAACCTTTTTAAATAGTCTCCAAAAAGTCTCCAAAAAGTCTCCAAAGAGTCTTCAGATAAATAAAGGCTAAAACAAGAGTTCTTTACTAACAAAAATGAATATAAATTTCTAAGAAAAATACAAAAGTTCAATTTCTTACTAATTCCACAAAGTCTCCACTTCGAATAATGCTAACTAAAGCTCTCATAAATATGTCAAAAACTTGAAAAACTAATGTTAACTTACATCATCAGGGTCAACAGGTGTCGAAAAATCTCTAATTTTGTAAGTAATCATGACTTTCTACCATTTTTAAGTTATTCCATGCTTTAAGTCAGCTTAAAATGTGTCTTATACTAATTGAACAAAGTCTCTAACAAAAGTCGTCAACCCCATATAAAATTTCCAGACTTTGGATTGAAAATTTGCATAATTTTACTTTGTTTTCAAATTATTTGATGACAAAATTATTATAACCCATGGCAAGGGTATAAAAATAAATATTCATTTTACTGACTTTGGCACTCAAACTGAAAGTTCGCTTCGATTTTCATCATCAAGTTTTACTTTTATACTTTTTGTTGTTTTTTCTTTATTCCCACAAAATTTTCTTCTGTTGGCTGTTGCTGTGGCTCTTGCTGCTGCTTTTGGCAGTTTAATCTTAAACTTTTTTGCTTTATTTTATTCTTGAATAAACATTTGCTGGGCTTAAATAGTTTCTGTTTGCCTATATAGACCAAACAACAAAAAAAAAAAAAAAAAGAAGGGAAAGAAAATTTGTTAGAAAAAGGGGAAAACTAAAATTGACACTATACTTAACCCTTTTGTTTGGATGCTCTTTTTGGCATACAGTGGTATGTGTGCCTGTGAGTGTGGGTGTGAGTGTTTGTATCTGTATCTGTGTTGGCCCAATCAAAGGTCCTGAATCTTTGTTAAGTTATCTGACAAATGGCCATCTAAATGGCAAATGTTGAAGCTAAAAAGCTTTCACTGAACCGGCGACGACTAAACTGATGTTTATATTAAATTACGGTTTTCGGCATTTTGGCCTTTTCTTGGTCGACTGGCCTTTACTCACCTTAGGGCCGAGTTGCGTGTTGGCTGGTTTGTGTTTGTTAACTGGTTGCTTCTATTGTCTAGACTCTAGACTTTCTATACCCCCTCCAACACTCTGTCACCCTGTGTGTGTTTGCTGTTGGAACTCCGAAAGTGTGTGCCAATTTGTGCGTAATTAAAAGCGTTAAAGTTTTTGTGATTTGCTTAACATAAAATTTGCATTGCAATTGATTTGCCCTTTTTATATTCATCATAAATAATTTATGGGCCTCATTTAATTGCGCGCTCGTAAAGTACACAAAAGAAGACGACGAAGGTAGGTACTCCCTAAGAGTAGGTAGAATAGCTACCAACACACACACACACACACACACATACCTACAGAGAGGCAACAGGCGTTCTTTTCAATTGGATTGCTGGAAAAGAAATGCAATTACTTTTGAGTTTTTACTCTAGATAGAAGAAATCACTTAAGCTGCGAACAAAACAAACAAAGGGATAAAGCTTAAGCAAAAACAGGAAAAAAATATATATATACATACATACATATATACAGAAAGAATACCTAAAGAATAAACCAAATGACAAAACCAATGGCAAGAGGGGGAAGAGTTTTGCGGAAGGTTAAGGGAAGGGAATATGGTTGGTCGTACACACTGCTTTGTGGAATTTAGCGAGCAGAAAGCATACAAAACGAAATACGAAAATAAGTAAAGCAAATTAAAACGCGTTTCTGTTATAAGGCCAATCTTTTTGGTTCTTCCTGCATTCCAAATGCCATGGTGGCACTCTAAATAAAGTGAGATACAATTGATTTAGATATTATGACGTCTATATACCCTTTCTTAGCAGTTACTAAAGTTAAGGTACTCTTAAACTTTGATTAAAAGTGTTTCTGTGGGTTTAAAACAGTCTGTACTATGAAGGACATTGAGTAATAGGTAATTGCTGTTGTGTTGGGACTCTGAATGCACTAAGTTAGGAACTTGATAAAGGCTTTCCTACGCTTCTATATCCTTTCTACTTCATTTTTTCTAATATGACATTCCAAATAAATGAGCAAGAAGCTAAATTATGTTGGGTTGATAAAGATGGAATGTCTTTTCATTAGTTATTGTGGTTATAGCAAAGTTTTTATACTCTTCTTCAATTTAGTAAGGCTTGCTTTAATCCCCTTTTTATCCTAAGCTAGTGAGCAAAATACCTTTTCTTATTTTACAAGAATTGAGAATTTAAAATCGATTCTTTGAAGCGATCTGGAACTTTTTATAATCCTTCTTTGGCTGGACCTAATCTCATTTAATCTTTAATCTTATCTTTATCGTTTGTGAATAAAAGTGCAAAAATAATGACTCGTTTTTTTTGCATCTCTGTATAAACTAAATTGTATACATAAAATAAATTTGCACGAGATTGAAAAAAAACTTCATTATTATTATAAAAGTTTTGGTATCTACATATATACTGCAAATAGAATAAACAAGCAAGCTTTAACTTTAAAATTTTACTGAAAACTTCATTATATAGAAGTTTACAATGGTTCGACTGAATAATGTAAACTTTTTAACTTTTTAAAAATATGGAATTTTCTAAAAAATTTTTTTTAACTTTATAAGGATATGGGATAGAGGGTCAGCTTGAGACTATACCATTTCGAAAATATTGATTGTTAAGTGTTCTCAGAATACCTTACCCGAAACAAAGGTTCATGATTTAGTGTTTATGGATCCTAAACCCTTTTGTTAATATTGTTAAGTTTTCTCAACTTTCTTTTATCAACTTAGAAACATGTTTTAATGTAAGAAGATCCTTTACTTACATTAAGTGCAGCGATTTTGTTTACCCAAGTAATAGCACTCATTTCTCAGTTTGTCAAGTTTATTGGTTTTTGTCATCAAGAGGCTTATTGATGGCGCATCTATTTCTACTTGGCCTGTTTTTACAATAAAAGGCTTAAAGTGGTTACACTCTTAGCCAAAGGAACTTACTTTAATCCAAAGTCTATTTTTATAAAGAGTATGCAAATGCAAATACAATGCCGACTTTACTTAGTAGTAGGAGATGATATATGTATAGAATCTCGTCAAGTTGCTAGATTTACTTTTTGTGTTTCGCTTTTGGGCTTTTTCTTACCCTTATTTTGGGCATCTTTCGTATCTATTTTGCAGATCTTATTATACGCGACGAAAATTTCGTCCCATTTATGCCAAGGTGATGAACAGCTATGCAAATGCCTGTCGCAAGTCCTCGACCTATCAATATCAACGATATGCTGGTGCCAACTCGCTGAGTTTGGTGACAGGACTCTTGCCATTCACCTCCGAAATGGCCCTCTTTGAATTCCCCTTCAATGAACTGTTGGTAAGTAAAACGAACAGACCAACAAATCGAATGAATGAATGAATGAATATATCAGGCCTACTAACTCCCTGTCTGCCCACCAATCCACCTACTCATCCCCTCTCTCTCTTTCTTTCTCACTTTGATTATGCAGATTTGGGCGGTGCTCACGAAGCGGCAACAGATGGCATTACTGATGTGGACGCATGGTGAAGAGGCATTGGCAAAATCATTGGTGGCCTGTAAGCTATACAAAGCCATGGCCCATGAGGCAGCCGAGGATGATTTGGATACTGAAATCTATGAGGAATTGCGTTCCTATGCCAAAGAGTTTGAGAGCAAAGGTAAATTTAGCGAAATCGAGAATTCTCAGAATTGGCTAATTGTGCAATTTTGGTTAAATGGCTTTGTAGGCAATAAATTGCTGGACTTTAGCTATCGCCAGGATGCGGAAAAGGCGCAACGTTTGCTAACCTGTGAGCTGCATTCGTGGTCGAATCAAAGCTGTCTCTCACTGGCCGTGGCAGCCAATCATCGGGCCCTGTTGGCCCATCCCTGCAGTCAAGTGATTTTAGCTGATTTGTGGATGGGTGGTCTAAGGACACGCAAGAATACCAACTTTAAGGTAAATTAATTAAAGATTAAAGAGAATTCCCAGATAACTATAAATTTATCCTTTATTTGTTTAGGTCATTTTGGGTCTCATCATGCCTTTCTATATACGGCAATTGGATTTCAAATCAAAGGAGGAGCTACAACAAATGCCACAAACTGAGGAGGAGCATTTGGAGAATCAGAATTTGGATAACGATGATTCCGACAGATCGCAGCCAGATGCTGAGGTAAGTGTAAAAGTTGAAAAATATTCAAAAATTCTCTCTTTCTCTTAATCATCTTGGTTTTGGTATCTCTTCTAACAAAAAGGTTTTATGTTGATTTTGTTTTTCTGTTTGTTTGTTTATTATTACTATCGTTCTATTACTATTTATATGCTTTACTTTACTTACTAATATACCACCAATAATTTATATATACTACCATTACAACTTATATATGCCTTTAACCATATGATATCAACGAAAACAAACCGAAACCATAACTCTATCTTGCTTATAGAATGCCCTATTAAAATCCAAAAGATCCATTTCCTTGAGATATAGGATGGGCGCGGGCAATCATAATCGCGACAAGGTAGTAAAAAATAAGCAACAAAAACAAAAAATCTTTCCAATTTATTTCTGTTAACTGTTACTGTAACTGTATTTCTTGTATTGATTCCTATCTCCTTTATTTTTGTTGGCTCTGTCTCTTCTGTGTGTGTGTGTTTGTGTGTGTGGGTGTGCGAGTCATTTTATACTCTATACTCTACTTTACTGTACTTAATACTCTATAATCTACTCTTTATATGCTGTCCATCTAACTGTTTTTAACTATATAATTATATATCATTATTTTTTTGTTGTTCACACACACACACATACATATACACAATACATAATGACATACATGCGTATATATGTACTTATATATATATATAGTTTAGTTCAATTAAATATTGATTTTGTCTGTGATATTTTTAGTCAAAGCCTTTGACACGGCCACGTGCAATATACAGCACGTGCTGAGGTTTTTTTTTTCTTGTACCTTTTTAGTTTGTAGTTTTAATTTGTTACCCGGGGCAAACTTTAGGACCACATGCAGACTTTCATGTTCACCTTTGGTATATATACATATCATATACATATATGTGTGTGTCAATCTATATATTCTTAATCAAACTTTAACTACTTAATAACCATTTTCCATATACCTTCTCTCTCTCTCTCTCTCTCTCTTACTCTCTCCTTCTCTTTGCCACTTTGTTACCCTTTACTTTCTCTACAAGTGCAAACTAATACAAATAGAAAAGAGCTCGCCATCATATAAAAGTCTTGCCAACTCAACAGATGTAAGTTTTGTTTTTCACCCACGCCAATGATTAGCTTTCTCTCAAGTTGAGAAAATTGAGTGCCAAATGCCATTAGCAGAAATCCATTTTGTGGTGGACAATGTGGGCATCATTGTTATATGGCTTAAAGCTACATTTAAACTTCAATTAAGTAATAAACGTGCACACAGCCAAACCATTCACTTAGTTAGTTACTCTTGCTTTCACTCATACATACATACATACATTGTATATGTATGTCAAGCTGTTTACACTAAATGAAGGTACATATGTATGTATGTACATATGTATATGGAGAGACATGGGGACAATTCTGCACTTAAGCAAATATTGTTTTTCACTTACACACAAACCCACAAATTCTCTCTTCACTCAACCCTCCCCACACCCTTAGTCTAACCGTAACACAATGTGCTCATATCCTTGCCGTTCTGGGAAATCCCTTAATCAGGAAATCAAATTAAATTTCTCTATTCATGATGGGACAAAATCTTTACAAAGGTAGCTAGAAGAAGCATAACAGTTTCTATTGTTCAATCTACTATATATAAATCATATTTTAGAACGAGAGAAACATCATTGAACTACATGGGATAGCTTTAAATTTTGAAAATTGAAAAGAAATGTAATCTAATTTATCCCTTGCTGTTGTACGAGGGCTGCATAATAAGTAAACTAAACCCAAACACCAAAATTAAGCAAATATTGAGAAGATTTTCAAATGAGTGAGTTAATAAACAGTGAACTTTTTAAATAAAATTTTAGCAGAGATTTGTTTTTTCACTAATTAATTCAATATTGACAGTAAGGGAACAACTCAACTGCGTACAAACATGTTTGTACTTGTCGCTTGTCGAGAGCCGTGATTCCTCCTAAGCGCAGGGTTGCTTATCTTCAAAGAGCTCCAATGAATATTAAATTAAGTTTTTTTTTCCGATTGGGTTAATTATATTATAGAAAAATATAGAAGGAAAAAATACTTGTCCGGGAAAAAGCTACACTATATAGCTTATACCTATATGTATATGTCCGTCCGATAAACACGATACAATAAAGAATTTCCAGTTCAGTTTTCAAAGATTTCTTTCTGAAATTTATTCTTTTTGCTTTCCTCGTTTTACTCAAATATAGTTTTTAAAGCAGGGAACCTAAGTTAAAGTAATCTTACAAGAGAAGTTTGAAAAACATCTTAATTTTCTCATTTTACTCGAAAAGTCTCTGTCTTGGAAGATATAATTTTGTAGGAATTATGTTAAAGAAAGATTCATTTGAAACCCATTTCAAAGATTCACCTATCCCCTCTAATAAAATTATCAAACGGACCTCGTTCAAGGCAGCTTCAATTCTAGATTTTGAATATTTTGAACTTTCCATTTGCTTATAGTTTTCATTTGATTTCAAATAAGTTTGCTTTTCTTTTTTAAATGGTAGTTAGAGATAATATAATTTGTGCATCCTTGTGGAATGCATTTATACTATATATAATCGTACATACATATCTAATCAGTATTGGCATATGGATTCATTTATGGTAACACACACACACACACTCACTCACGCATACATCCATACTTGGAACTGTTAAATTCAATTTTCATTACTATTTCCATTCCTCAAGTTCTTTGATTTATTTCAATTTTCATCTCTTGCATACATCTAGTTACATATATGTAGAATATCGAATCAAATGGAATTAATTTCGCTTTAATTTATACATACCTATATTTTTTTTTATTATTGATTTGATAAATGCAAAACCATTTGAAAAAACTATTCAAAAATGAAATCCAAATCGAAAAAAAAAACAAAACAAAACCCGAAAACCGTTGCAGGCTCTATTGGCGGATACATATTCAGTGCGCGATACAAAAGTACATGAAAATGGCAAAGTGAGTAAAAATCTTCAACATTCCAACAAAATGCAACAACTACCTAGAGACAACAGACACACAAATATATACACACACATAGAACAACAACAACAACTACAATAAAAACAATCAACACCAACTATTCTTGCAATTAGATAATAACACTTACTAAAAACTAAACACTTGAACAAACTTAACATTTTAGTTATTTCTACTTAGTTCTTATATAAAAATAAAAAAAAACATTGTATGACATGCGTTAACGCATAAGTCCCCCATACCCCTCACCCTCCCTGTAGTAAGCAGATGATGTTACATATGCATACAGACCAACTTACTTACTCCTTATATATATACAGGGTGTCCTAATTGAATTGCAACTGAGCCTAAGATATCTTGTACAAAATGGTTTTATTCCATTTCATTTTTCATTTTAACAGTAAGCAGAAAGCTCAGATTGAAGTCTACCGTTCCATTTTCATTTCATTCCTCAAAGTAACGTGACACTATCAAGTCGAGGGGAATTGTTTAGAAATTTTCATAACTATAGAACATAATGATGTTCAACTTTGATAAATTTTAAACGTAAAGCGTTTAAAATAAGCGATGGAACATTGTTTTAGGAGCTAAGCTTTGTTAAACCTTGACCTTGAAAGCCACCCCATTCAAATCAATTTATATACAGTCGAAATTTTCTAACTCAAACTTGCCCAATTCGAACTTCTCCAGTTTGAATTCTCTCTTGAACTTGGATAAAAATGAACGGCAGTAAGGCGAAATTTCACTTATCGTTCGAAGTTCGTCTGCATTTAAAAGAAGTGTTGGAACATTGTTTTCGAAACGATCCTGTCTAGCGTGCATCTTGTATGTAATTGTACTTTTGTCAAGGTGGAAAACCTTTGTTGTCCTTTAGAACAGCAAGAGACATTTATCTAATATCAAAGTACCTGGAAACGTATATTGAGTTTACACTTGTTTCCCAGTAATTTAACTTGTTAATTGTATTTCAATTTAGTAGTCACCCTGTATATATATATGGTGTGCATATGTACTCACATAATTAATCTGATTTTTATTATGTATATTTCTCTCATTTGCCATTTGAAAAGAGTTTGTCTTTTAGTACCCATGTATTTGTATCCAATTTTACAGGTTAATCTCACTGCTGGAGCGGAAGAGCAACCCTCCAAAGTTAGTTAATGTCCAACAATTTTGTTTTCTCTCCTCTCTCTCTCTCTCTCTCTCTATGTCTGTCTCTCTCTCTAGCTCTTGCTCACTCTCACATTCTTATTAATAGATTTTTTTTCATATATTCTTTTCCCTTGGTTCATTTCACATAAATCCCTTTACACATATAGAAATCTTTGAGTAGTTTTATCTTTTGATTAATTAATTGCAGCTGAGAATATTTTTGCATTAGCTTTTAATTTTGCTTTCGCTTATATATATCTCTCTTGCATGTATTATGTACATACACGCAGATGTGTATATATATTTGATATATATATATATATATATACACATATCATCACATCAATGGACAGCTTATAGCCTTATCAAATGCAGCTCCGTTAATGAATTAGATAAACCAAATCACGATTAAAAAACCATTCAATTAGCCGCCTAGCTTCCCCTTTTATAATTCACTTTGGCTATTGCTCCGTTTTTTTTTTTATCTCTCTTATTAATGAATGTGCTTGTTTTAATTGCACATATATATAGCTACAGATCGTATATATATAAAATATATAGCTAGAATGTTAGTTTTCTAAATGTATGATGTAAATATCTAAATAATTGTCTTCTATCGCATAGGTCTCATTAACCGATTCGGATCCTACGCAATTTCGTGATATGTTTCATTTGTCGGAGTATAGTGAAATAAAACAACATCAACCGCTGCGTTTAAAGAAAAAATTTCATGAATTTTATACGGCACCCATAACAAAATTTTGGGCCGATTCGGTAAGTAATATATAATCTCTCAATATATATCAATTAACTTTTAATTAAATTTTTTATTTGCGGATTTACTTATTTCCTTTTTTTTATGATGTTACATTTAGATTGCGTACATGTTCTTTCTAATAATGTTCTCATTCACGGTTTTGGTTAAAATGGGGCCAATGCCACGGTGGCAGGAATGGTATTCGATAGCCTATATAACGACATTGGGCTTCGAGAAGGTGCGCGAAATCATATCCTCTGAACCAGTGGCCATTACGTGAGTAATGCTTAATATAACCAGCCATTCACTTAATGATTACAAATGAACCTTTTTACCCCCTCCCCCCTTCCCTTCTCACACATTTTTCGTTAGTCATAAATTCTCAGTTTGGGCCTGGAACATGTGGAATCCCTGCGATGGTGCTGCCATTATACTCTTTCTCATTGGCCTGGCCTTTCGTTTTCGTCCCAATACTATGGATATTGGTCGTGTCATTTACTGTGTGGATAGCATCTACTGGTATTTGCGTATACTTAACATTTTGGGTGTCAATAAATATTTGGGTAAGTGTTACTAATGTCTAACGGTCGTTTCAGGGGGGGACCTCTGATTGATTGATTGATTGATGGATTGGTGTTTGTTGTTTTTGCAGGTCCTTTGGTAACCATGATGGGTAAAATGGTTAAGAATATGATTTACTTTGTGGTTCTGCTGGCGGTTGTCCTGATGAGTTTTGGCGTTAGTCGCCAGGCCATTCTATATCCAAATAATGAACCAACTTGGCGGCTAATTAGAGAGGTAAGCAAACTTGGCAAAAAGTCAAAAGAAAGCCACAAAGAAAACCAAAAAGAAATGGGGGAACAATTGTAACTGAGTAGAAAAGAAGGAGGGGGATAAAAAATGAATATGAATATGTAAACCAACTTCTGATTGTGTACATACACTCGTATATTGTATGAATGTTTTGAACGTCTCGATGTGTGTGTGTGTGTGTCTGCGTTTAATGGGTGTATGTGTACTACACTGACAAAAAAAAAAACAATGTGTTTAAAATAAATTGCAGCTTAAAAACCAATAAATTTAATATATATACGAAGCAGAGTACATGCATTTACTTACCTAAGAAACGCATCAATTCTCTCAGTAGTAGCAGAGCAAACATGGAACGTTTTCCTTTTTTTTGGTCAAAACTCTCTCTCTCTCTCTATCTATCTATCTATCTCTCTTTTTTCTTAAGTAGCTACTGGTCGAAAAGAAACAATTTCATTTACTAACTGCAAATTTTCCCATTGTCTCCACTTTTGTATTGTATTCTTCTTTCTTTCTTTACCCTTTTTCCGTTTGATTATTTTTCACTCGCCTCAAATTCGAATTTCATTTCACTTCACTGTTCATCGTCTTGGCTTTCGTTTCTATTCAAAAAACAAAAAAAAAAAAAATTAATTACAATACACAAAACCAAAAAACAAACAACAAAAAACTTAATACGAAAACGTGACAGGTTATTGCTGGCTCCATAAATACACCTGGATTTTTTAGTGCACTTGGCCATAATAGTCGGTCGCATAATGTACGTGGAGCCAGTTCATTTGCCGGCTATCATCGTTTCCAGCCAACGCCAGCACCAACTATACCAACTACAACAGCAACAAGTGCACCACCAACAGCTGCAACACCAACATCACCAACATTGGCTGCAACAGCAATGGGCGGAAATTTAACAAATGTAAAAACAAAATTCACAAAAATTGGTTTGCTATGTTAGAGAGAGAATAACGAAATGTTTAGAGTGAAAAAGATTCTATCTGCTTTCTATCTATGCTGTAATGGCAATCCTGTCTACTATATAGTCGTTGTTGTTGTGTACAAAACAAAATAAAGATCAATGTGAACTGTTGTTCGGTTTCCCCCTTTATTCCGTTTCAGTTTCTTACTTTCTTGCTTATTACTCTTTGTATTCCCTTGCTGTTGGACCCGGAACGTAACACTCCTACACCCTCTCCCCACGCAAAGTGTGGAATTTCTTCTTCTGACTATCCATCACTCCCCCTCTTCTTTTTACAGTTGTGCTAGTCAATGATTTGTCTCAAATGTCCTCGGCTACCGAAAACCGAATTCGGCTGATTGAGCCGAAGGTTTGCCGAAATGATCGCTGCACTCGAAAAAAAATATTTGCCTACGATGTTTTCTAGTAAATTTCATTGCATACGCTGCGTTGTTTGTCTAAATTGTATATTTAGTTTTTACTTGAAATTTTGAGCAGTGCACTTCGAGTTGAACACAAATACATAAACAAATTTTTTGTTCGGGCACAGAACACCGAGACCTGCTACAATAAAAACATGTAATCCATTATAATAATTCTTCTAAAGGGTTGACTCTTTCATGCTTAGCCAAATTTGAGCCAAATTTTTGACTTGCACATCTGAAGAGTTTCTCTCGTCGGTGTTGTTACTCTGTTTTACTCTCTCTCTCTCTTTCTATATATTTCACTGTCTCCCTGAGTCTCTCTCCTTGTCTCCCTTCTATTGTGGTATATCCCTTTTTTGGAATATGTGAGATTGAATATCCGTTAACTGCTCGCTTAAGTCCAATGAATCTTATTCTTATTTCGAACATATTTTTCATCTTAATTTCTATCTTGGAATCTCAAATGTTTGAATGTCTATTGCATGTTATTCACATAGCGTTTTTAGCATCTTATCAAGTAAATGTGTGTACTCGGTTTCCCTCGATTTAGTTCCAAATATGTATATACATATGTATTTATTAATTATATTTTATTTATTAAAAATTGGCAGTTTTCTTTTTTTTTTTTTTGCATCATAGTTTTTGCATGCGAAACGATTCATTCGCACAGGGATCGATTACTCAATATACAACTCATTATAAATTCAAGCAAATATATATAGATATATTCATTTAACAAACTGTTTGCTTTAGTAAATTTTTTAATTAAAATTTAAAGTATGGGGGAGAATCATTACGTTTAGTAGAATTCAATTAGTCGATTATATGCAAATGAGAAACGTTTAATGATGGGCAGCATGCTGGTATCCACACACTCTTACGCATACACACACACAAACTACCTCATACTTAACACACCCACACTACATGCACATATATACCATATTTCAACTGTATTTTCAATGTATAAAGAAAAAAAAAAAAAAAAACAAATTCAAAAACTTATATATAGATGAATGTGTGTGTACCCCATGCCAATGTGAAATGGCCGAAATTGAATTAAGCTTGGCCATTTCGTCTTGCTGTTGATGTGATGTGTTGCCTCACAGCAGTTGCCAATTTTGATGGTGATTTTTAATTTATCGTTTTGCCTTGTCCATACACCCATACATAAAAAAAATATATATAGGTCACCTACCAGCCCTATTTTATGTTGTACGGAGAGGTATTTGCCGATGATATCGATCCACCCTGTGGCGAGGATCCAAAACAAGGGGCATGCGTTACGGGTAAGTCTTATCTAGCCTTCACATTGCGTTTCGATTTTGATTTTTTTATTTTTCACTTGACTAATCAAATTTGCAGGACGTTGGGTTACACCGATAACGATGTCCATGTATCTGTTGATTGCCAATATACTGTTAATTAATCTCCTCATTGCCGTCTTTAATAATATATTCAACGAAGTAAACTCGGTGTCACATCAGGTAAGTCAAACACTTAAAGTGTTTGTTTTAGTTAAACTGTTTAACTGATTCTATCTTTATACGGTTAGGTTTGGATGTTTCAACGATTCACCGTTGTGATGGAATACCAACAGAAGCCAGTATTGCCGCCACCTTTCATTGCCTTCTGCCATTTCTATTCCTTGCTCAAGTATTGTGTACGGAAAGCGAAAGGTGAGCCCGGCATGAGCAAGTTTAGCTTTGTTCCCTGTGAGTCTCTAACCAAATGCGAGCGTCTCATTCGATTTTGAACAGAACTAACACACTCTCTTTCTCTGTTTATCTCTCCTCTACATATATATAAATATACATATACACCTGAAAATATATATATGTATATATATAAATGTATATTTTTTTAAAACTTTATTCCCTTTGCTTGGCCCCTGCGTTTGTGTGTATGTCAACGCTATATATATATGCTATATATGAAATGAAAATCAAATTTGTCATAAAATAACAATACCAATAACAACAACCGCAACAACAATAATAAATAATCTGTTTATGCTTTCCTTTTGTAAATTGAAATGCTATTGTAAATGTTACTCTTCTTGTTTTCTTCTTGTTGTTGTTGCCCTTGCTGTTATTGTTCTTTTTGCGTTTTATCCACTGATTTTATTCTACTTACCTTGCAAAAAACAACAACAACAACAACTCACATCATTCCAAATATGCCACTACTCTACCTTATCCCCGTTGGAATCGACTGTCACTTGTATATATATATCCTATATATAAATATATATATAGGATTGGAGGTTCAACGTGACAATGGTCTCAAGCTATTCCTTGAAAAGGATGACTTGGAGCGTTTATATGACTTTGAGGAGGAATGCGTTGAAGGCTTTTTCCATGAGCAGGAAATCATTTTGAATCAGTCAACCGATGAGAGAGTGAAAAACACAACGGAGCGTGTCGAGACCATGTCACAGAAAATCGAGGATATCAATCAAAAGGAGAATATACAAACGGCTACCGTACAGGTGTGTGTATGCAAATTTTCCATCTTCTTTTGTATGTTTTGTTTGTACATATATACATATATATTCGGTTCAAATTGATGCGGGTACTGACAGCAGTATGTGGTAGTAGATTGCCGGAAATGGGAAATGGAAAATTGAAAATTGGTCACTCATGAGTTGCAGCATCAGCATCTGTTCCAGCATCACAACAGCTTTAGTAATGGCAGCAGTAGCCATGCTGCACACTATTTGCACATTTGGGGGGGTGGAGGAGAGTTGCGAAAACAAAAAAAGAACTTATCCATGCACTTTCTTCTTTGGGGTTCTGCGTTCATATTTGCTAAACGTTTGTCTGATTGCCATTACTCATCTTGTCATTGTTGTTGTTGCTGTTGCTGCTGCATCTCTCTCATTCTTTTCCTCTTGCTTTGCAGAACATTGAGTTCCGTTTGCGTAAGATGGAAGAATCATCCGAACAGATACTGTCTCACCTGGCGGTCATACATCGTTTCATGTCCACACATACCGCTGGCACGGACGATTTGCGGGGCTCTGTGATGAACATTCCAGTTGAAATGCATCGCGTGCGCACCATTTCAATGTCGGACAATGAAGGTGGAATAGGTGGAGGAATTGTTGGACCATTACTGCCTGGTCCTGGCAGTGGTGGCGGTGGCGGTGGCAGCGGCAGTGCTGGTGGTGGGGGTGCCGGAGGCGGTGGCGGTGGTGGTGGCAGCGGTGGAAGCAACTTGGCACTTGGTCTAAGTGCTGCACTCAATTTAAATTCACTTCAGGTACGTTTAGCTCAACATATTTCGCTCATTTAACTTGATGTTGAGAATGTATCCTTAGGTCAACAATCGACGACGTTTCAATCGTTCGCTAACCGAAGTGCGGCCAGACGCCTACATCTTGGATGAGGGCACACACTTTGAAGTTGTTCCATTGCCTGAGGAGCCCGATGAGGTGGTAAAATCGCGTGAAGCTCTCAATGAACAAGTGGTGCGCAAAGCATCAATGATTTCAGAGGCCGATTCCGATATATATTTGCCATTGTCACAGCGTCCGTCTACCTGTGAGACAGTCAAACGTACACCATATGTGACAGTACGTCAGGATACGGGAGCCAGTACTGAGAGTAAGGATACCCTAACACCAATGGGCAACAATGATGATGACCAGACTCTAGTCGGCGGCGGCGGTGATAATTCAGATGATGCTACTCCGGATATCAACTTTGAGGGTAATTTCCTAGACGACAACTAAAAATCTTCAAAAACAAAATATGCTTTTCGTTTACTTCTTACACTGGTTAACTCGGTTGATTTCTCTTACTTGTCTTCTGTTTGATCTTCTTGTACTACCTACATACATATATATTCTTTTGCCCGTTCTGTTTTGTTTTGTCCGCTTTGTTATTGTTTCTTGTGATCGCTTCGATAAAAAGAAAGAAAAGAACAAAAAATATATCTCATCGTTCTCATCGCCTCATACAGCTGCCAGACATCGGGCTTTGCGTCAGCGCACTGTCTCGCTATGTCGTCGAAATTCGGAGACTTACTCGCTAACTGGAGCGGATATAAATCGCTCCCACATAAGCCTCAATCAGTTGACAAGTTTATCACGTCGTCAGTTAAGCCTCACACAATCGGAACCGGATAGTGATAAGGATATACCAGTAGGAGTAGCAGCAGCAGCAGCAGCAGCCGCGGCACATCAGGGTATGTACGGTGAAAAGAAAAATCAAGAAAAACTAAATCTATTTGTGTACACTCAAACATACACAAACACACACATACTTACCTTTCTTTACACCAGACAATCAAACCAAAAAGAAAACAATCAATGCTCTAAATTATGGCCACTAATCCAAGCTTTTGCTTTCAAATTGGCCACTAAATTAGCACTAACCGACAAGCAATCAATCATACAATCTTGTTAACACACACATACAAGCATACACAATCTTGGCGAGACAAGTTCCTTGCTCTTCTTCATCATCATCATCATCGTCATTCAGTTCATTCTATCTCTCTCAATCTCTTACCTAACCAAAAACCGATTCACCTCTCTCTCAAACTCCGAAAATCCATACTCTCTAGGTAAATCAGTATTGCATGCGAAACCCTCAAGAAATATCTTGCTGAAACTCCACAGCGAGTATACATCGATAACGGATGAGCTGGAAAACGTTTGCCATATGATTACCTCCCCAACGGTCTCACTGCAAAGCAATAAAGGTAAGCTGGGCGCATCAAGATAAAACACATCTTCATTCTCAATCAATAGGCCCAGTTAATCCTTGTAATAGTAATATGAAAAGCTAAACGGATGCAGTGCCTCAGTAACCATTTGCCGCCTGCCTGCCCGCCTGCCTGCCTGCCAGTCTGCCTGCCAGTCTGCTTGTGCTGCCCTCACAGGCTCTTATTTATTCTACCATCATATTCCCAATAGATGGCCAAGTTGACTTATATTATTTACCTTTTTTCATAGCTTCATTGGATCGACCCAAAACGGAAATGTCCCGTGCTGAAGCTGCCGCATTGCTGGAAAAGAAACATTTGAAAGAGTGTGAGGAGAATGACTATAGGATCCTAGAGGGTTTATTTGAGGCACGCGGTTCAATTGATGCCTCAGCCCAGCCGTTTGAGGTAAGCATCCAATCCAGACCATGCCAAATCAAATACTTATTTTTTTTCTCTTTTTTGCTTAGATTGCCGTCTCTGTGGACTACAGCCATCGGCATCCGCTGCGACGCGAGACTGCTATCGAGCTGTCGCCGTCTAAACCAACAGCGGATGGTGGTCCCCTTGGTGGCGGCGATAGCAGTGATACTAGTGGAGCGGGAAGTAGCAGTGCCATGGTTGTGGTGGCCAGTGGTTTCCAATTGAAAAATGAACGACCCTGGCAACGCAATTCATCGATGGAACAGCAATCGTATCAGTCGCCATTGGTCCCCACACGGGCCACTAGTGATTTCCTAAATGCCCCGCCATACGAAAGTAGCGGACGATTGTTTAAAAAGTCCAGTGAAAGTTTACAAAAGAATTCCAGTACCGATACAGATTATTCGGCTCATCCGTATCGTTTTATTAAACAGAGTTCCAATGAAACGAATACCTCGCTAACGGGCTCCTATAATGTGGATACACCATCGTTGACAGCGGAGCCATCGCTCGATGCTGGCGATACACAATCAGCATCAGGGATTGGCATTGGAGTTGGCGCTGTCACAGCGCGTTACCAGCCCAAGCGAACGGCATCTGTTGGCGCTGCCGATGGTAAACGTTTGCGTGACGAGAGTTCCAGTTCATTGGATCTGAGTGCGGCTCCAGTAGCGATGCAGGCAGCGCCAGCATTGCCAATCCGGCCGATGCAGCTGAAGAAACAGTTTAGCATGGACCAGGGCAAGCCGCAGCCAACTGGCGCAGCTTCAACAGCAGCTGCCGCCGAAGTCAATCCACCTGACACGCGGGAGGCTGCTGCCCAGGTTGGGGCCAAACTGATTTCCATGCAGCTAAAACCACAACTGGGTATGAATGTCCTGAAAGAGAGCAGCTCCAGTACAGAGGAGTCACGCGATGGTGAACCCCAATCGCTTAGCCTATCGGCGGCATCATCATCCAATTTAACCATACCGCAGATAAGCACACATTTAGTGCAAGATGAAATAGCCAAATTGTCGTCAAATATTAAAAGTAGCACCGAATCGGAGAAAGATCCTCCCTATAATGAGACAATGTGCTAAAATTATATAGAAGAAAAAGTTCATTGCCTAACTAAGTATATAGACAGAGACTATAGTGAGTGTTTTAGGCTTATCTTAGAAATGATTTTGGTGTTCCATTTTGTGCTCAAATGAATTACCTACTAGTCAAGGGTCAAATGGACCGCCCCATATCAAAGATAAAACCATGCAAGTTACTTACTAAATGTTAATAATAATAATAATAATAATTTTGACAATACGCAAAAAACAAAAAAAAAAAACAAAAGAAATGATAATTCTCTGTATTTTTATACGATGTTTTTTATTATTATTTAGAAATCATCTTTATTGTTGTTATTATTATACAAAAAGTTTAAAAAGCAAAGAAAAACAACACTAACGAAATCCACTCAGCACTCAATACAAAAGTCTTTCAAATTATCAGCACAGAATTCTTCTATCGCGCATATTCTATATACATACATATATACACCAGTTGAATATATAGATATATATATATCGAAATATATATTTACACAATCTTTAGGCTAAGTCTGTCTGCAATTTTCACACATATCTTTCTTTAACTCGATCGATCTTCTATATACATATATATCTATAAAGTTAGAGTTGAAACAAAGCATATTTACACTTGCCACCCGAACACACCTAAATGTTAATATTGATGCAACCGAATTGTACTTATTTGCCTAGTTTTAAGATCTACCATATACATATTCAATATACAAACATATAAGTATATATATATATACGCGCTATAGGAGCTACCAGCTTAACTTTATTATGTATGTCTATCAAATGTATAACTAGCTAGTTAGTCCATTTTACTTAATTAATTATTTATCTATTGCATGTACAAGAAACTATTAAGAAGAAAAAAAAATTAGTTAGCATTTAGTACTTATATTCTACATATAAGATGGCACCTAGCTTAACTGAGCTGCTATCAACTATATAGAACTCTCGATGTCTGTATATACATATATAAGTAGAAATCGGAAGAAAATTGTTCATGTTTGGGGGCTACTTCAGCCTTGAATTTCGTTTCAAAATTGTGTTTTTATTAATGTTACAATATAAAATCATACAATTGCATTTTAATTAGAAGATTTTTATGATCGTGTACTTATTGATTTTAAGAGAAATTAATGTAATTCTATTTATTAAAATAAAACAAAGCAAAATGTTTTTATTTACAAAACGAAAAAGCTAAGATAGTCTTTTGAATTAACGGCCAGTAATAAAGGATATCGTGGATTGCTCAGTTAGCCTTTTATTAACTGTATATTTCAGTTAGGGAGCTTCGATTGACATAACACGAGCATGGATAGTCCTTTAAAAGCTTAGAGCCTATTTACTAAGGATGAAAGTGCAGGAGCAGGATAAAAATATCTTTATCATAAATTTAATACCTTTCTGCTAAAGTATATTTAATTGATTAGGCGGTAAATTTTACTAAAAGGGTTTTTGGGCAGAGAAGTCAAAAACCAAATATATTTTTTTTCAGTGCACACTTTACGACATTAACAAGAAGTAGATTTCAATTTAAAACACAATTAAAAAAGAAATAACAGGCAAACAGAACTGATGAAAAACGAAGACTACTTTTTTTATGCGCTTAATTTTGTATACAATGTAGTAATTACTTTGTTACTTTGCTTACAAACTAGTTGAACACTAATTACGAAATAATTTAAAAAAATATATATAGTAAACAAGTTGGTAAAATGGCTTGACTATGACTTAGACCAGATGCGTCATTTACACCAGAGTCTGAAGTATTGCATAAATTGATTTTGTTAAATGTTTTTCACAGTAATTAGTTGCTGTCGCAATTTGGCTCATCTGAATTCTCCTGCACCAGTCTCTCCAGTTCCTCCTTCTTGGCGCGTTTAAAGAAGCCCAGCTTCAATGGAAACCAACAATTAAAGAGATACGAAATAAAGGAATTATCGAGAATATATCTTACCTTATACATGCCATAGGCCATGGCAGCCAGTAGGAGGAGACCACCCAAAACGGATACAACTATAATCCAAATGGGCAAACTCGTGACCAAATGCTTTGATATAACATTTGGTTCAATTTTTCGTTTAATGGCCAATGACCTACCCAATGGATCACCCTCCTTACGCAGATTGAGATCGATTAGGACCACAAAGAATTCCCAAGGATCCACCAGAATGGCATTGATTTCATTCAGATCAACACTGTAGCGCATATTCAGGTTTACTGGCTTCTCGGGCTTGAAGTTGTACACTTTTATCACTGCCCGAACACAACTAGTCATCACCGGATCCCGACAATTGAAGACTATCGTACGATTCACTGGTAACTTGCCCTTATAGTCATCACTGAGCAGATCATGAGCTTTGATTTGCGAGATGCGTGCATATTGCTCCCGATTGGCAGTAAGGGCCTTGAGATCGCGACGCTTCCGTGTCATGGAGGCAGTTGCCACTGAACTGGAATCCAAGATATCATGATGACCGCTGGTAACAATGTCATATTTCTGGCCATTTCGTTGACCAGGCGCTACTACCGGGTTCGTTTGTGTATTGGTTGTCGTCTCAGTGGGATTCGTGATGAGCACTGTATTATTCTCATCAAACAGCTCAATGTTAATCAATTGGGCATCGTAGGTGGCCTGCATGCTGATGTTGTTCACATCGATGATGGGAATGATGGCTGATGAACCAGCCACTTTATAGGCAATTGGTATATAGAATTCCAATTCCAAAGCTTCAATAGTGCTGGGACCATTACTTTTGATTTCGTAATTGTTAATAATTTCTGCGAAATTTTTATAATGTTCCAAATCAATTTGAAGATTCGTCTGGCCACTGGAAAAAGAATAAAAGAATAAATATCGTGTTGTTTCTATTATCTATAAGCTTACCCCGTGGCATCGATTTCTGTGTATTCCACTAGATTGATTACTGTGTGTTGTTTGTTATCCGTAGGATTCTTTTCATTGCCAGCGCTAAAGATCTCTGCATCAATGATCAGGTTTTTGCCAATAATATTGCTTACATCGAAGCTAATGGAAATGTAGTCCTTTTCTCCTTTAGCCAATGGAAGTTCACCATGAAGATCACACGTCATTACACTAGCTTCATTCATTTTACAATTCGAAGGTATCTGAGCATAACTCAAATTATTTGAATTCGTTATATTAAACTGGGGTAAATAGGCCTTTTCTCCGTTATTAATAATCTCGTAATTCAAACGCAGGGTATTCGTGCTACCCCGGGTAAATGTGCGGCTGAAGATGGAAAAAAAAAACTTTGGTCAAAGAGATATGGATGTAAAGTCTAAGACATTGAACGTACTTTGCATCCTTGGTGATCAACTGCAGATCAGGTGTGCAAATTTTACCCGCGCAACCAGTCACAAATACAATCTTCTCGGAGCAGACCTTACGATCTGCTGGATCTACGACCACACATCGATCACAGAACACTAAAATAAGTTCATATTGAAGATAATAGAAACAATTTTAATATGATTCAATAATTCTTCATATTTTCTTCTTACTTGTTGTGTCAGTTGGAACTTTTTTGTTTAATTCGTAGTGCATTTCTATTTCGATAGGTTTGAAAATATCCTTCTCACTATATCGTACATCACAATCGAAGACACGACACTTTTGAGTCACTCGGGCATCCGCCTTGAAGGTCAACTCATGACTTCCGCTTTGAGTGAACTTGACACGCTTCAATTGGGAATCAACGACAAGGCGCATAGCCACCTCCTGCTCTTGGGCAGATGCCTGAGTGGCAGTGGTTGACAGACCATAGCAGGCAGTGATTTGGATGCGACTCTGTTCAGGTTTAATTTCACGTGTCTGGGAACGGACAATGGCCTGTATCTTGACCACAGGATATGCACGATATACAAAAACAGATTCCGAGTTCGGTGAGCCAATGGCGAAATCATTAAAGCCATTTCCATCGATATCCGAGCCACGTGAAAGACCATGGCCAAACATATTAGTGCCACCATATTTGGAAATTTGTCCAGCCGGAGCGTCCAAACGTTGACTATGCTGATCCCTCAAACCCTCTTTGGAGCCCAAGTAAATGAAAACTGAACCATTGCCAGCAAAGGGAGCTCCCACAGCAACATCTGTACATATTAGAATACATGTATATGTATATGTATATATAAGGAGTGGTAGTTGATCCATCTTACTCACCATTGTAACCATCGTGATTAATGTCTCCCAGGCGGGATAAGGTTGTTCCAAAACGTGCCCTTGTTGCAATGGGTGAACGCAACTGCTTCATTTCAAAATTGAACTGCACAAATAATAAAAGGAATGTGATTAGTCATTGCAACTATTGCCAAGACTTTGCTGAATCAATCTTACTCACCCTTCCCTTATTCAGAAAGACATATATGGCACCATTATCATATGAGTCTTCTAAAGCATATTGAGGGGCCGATACGATGACATCCGTTAAGCCATCACCATTGAGATCTTCGGCAAGGACCGCATAGCCGAAGTATTCGCCAAACTGTTCGCCACGAAACACATGATATTTCTCAATGGTCAAGCCACGGACATCGAAGATGTAAGCCTCCCCAGATTGCTCATTGGCTTGTGGAGCAGTGGCGACGTAAAGCAAACGCTTGAGATCCGCTCTATCAAAGTGTCCAGTGGCCACAGAATATCCAAAATAAGAATCATCTGGTTGACCCCAACGCTGAGGATTGGGTATATCGCTACTTGTTGGCTTCTTGTGGCCATCACTATCGCATGAACTGGATTCTGGCTGATTTATCAGGTTATTCTTTTTATATCGAATGACTGATCCCTTCCAGGTATGTATGCCGGGAGCTCCAATCAGCATCTCTGAGTTGTCGTCAGAGACATGAGCACTTAGACCCTGCTCACCCAGGATATAATAGAAATATCGATAGCCTGTATCATCCTGCTGCACTTGGTCGTTTCTACACCGCAAGGGCGATAGCCGGATAACGTTTTCTGGCTGATCAGCAAGCGTATTATTCACCCAATAACATACACCATGAACTAGGTAATCCTCCGCCGTTGGAGTAATGAAACGAGGAGCACACACCAAAAGTTTGTCTTCGTCGCGTGTTCCACCATCCATGGAACCTCCCAACCACTGATAATCCTTGCGATCTGAATCCCAAGTAAGTTTACTACTACTCACATATCGATTGCCTTGGGAATCAAAGACATAAGGACTGCAGGTGGCATTCCAAATAGAACACTTGTAAATGGCTCCTGATTCATTGATTCCACTCTGGCCCTTCAATGTGGACTGGGCACGGGGGGCACCAACAATAATGCTGGAGTCATCGAGGGCAGTTAGTCATAGAGATGAAAGAAACAACGTGTAATAGTTAGTAGCCTGAGCAAAGCCAACTGATAAGTCATTAATATCTCAGAAACTAAGATCGGCCATAACGAAATTTGCAAACCCTTGAACACCGCACAAAAGTTTTCCCTATAGGAACTTAATTTGGCTTTTACCTAAAAGAACTGTATCATACCGTAGTCTTATTTGAAATTGGTTGCGAAAACTTTAAAAACTATGTTTCGGTAAAAATAAACCGATAGTTGTTATGGGGTGCAAAATGTTACAGGGTTCAGATCTGGCTGATTTAAAAACTTAATCTACCATTATACCTATAAAACTCATATACCTTACTTCATCTACATAACTTGAAAATTGAGAGCGTTATTATGATAGAAACAAACAGACTTTTTGAAAGGGTGTGCAAATAGGCAACGGAGGTCATTGTAGCTAGTCAAAAATGTCCAAATAATTTTATGGAAAGTCAAGTTAGTTTTATATGGTTTTATTTATATATGTATATAATGCAATGTATAAATAAATATGTGTACTTAAAATGCTGAGTAACTGAAAGATTATGACATATTTGTTTCTTTTTAAAACTTTCTGTATGATTAATTGATAAGGAGCACGACTATATCGTTTGTAGAAGTTTTGGGTACTTTTTAATTTTATTATTTACTTCCAATTATTTTGTTAATTTAAAATTTTGTTTTTAATTATTTTTCCGATTTTATTCATTATCCTCTTTTTTTAAATTACACATTGAAAGGATTATTAGATGAGTTATCCTCATAAAACACAGAATATTATACTTTGAAAGGATTATTGGATGAGTCATCCTCATATAACACAACCTACATATTTACTCTAACAGCAAGCACTTTAGCTAAGCAACTGCCTCAGCTATAGCTGAGTCAGTATCTTTCCCCTCACCCTCTTACCCATGGGGCCTCAAGTTGATGGTATAACCAAAATATGAAGCACGATTTTTCGGTATAAGGGTGGCAAATTCTGGATCATTTATCTGTACATTAGGCACCGGTGATAAGTTGTAGCCCAAGGTAATACCCAATATACCCATCAACAGCTTCACTACCAGGAACAAGTGACTTTTTCGGGCCATCATGCTAAAAAATCTATTATTGCCACTTCCAATGCGAGAAGAAATTTAGGATGTTTTTTTTCTTGAATTTTTAAACGAATTTAGTCGCGACAAAATATTTTCAAAAAATTCGTTTAAAGTTATCACTTCACAACCTTCACTTGTGAATATCCAAATACGACTAGGGAAGCAAACTGAGAGCAACAGAAACTAAAACCGAAACTCAAGCTTGACGAAGCTATGTACATATGTATGTACAAATTGTATACATACATTAAGATCAGTGTTAAGCCTAAGTGTTTGATTTTCTAGTGCATTAGTCATTACATTAAAATCGAAAAAAAAACAATGTTAGTAAACATTTAATTTATTTACAATAAATAAATGTATTGCTAGTTAAATTATATTTAATTGACATTTAAAATAGTAATTCTCATATAAACAGATTTTATTGACATAAAAAAAATTAACTTTTTATAATATTTAATAAGATGGCAGAAGTAAGTTTAAACGTAGTTTGTATACCCTTGCAAAATTCTAATTAGATGATTGAGTGTGGGAAGCAACTTAAGGCATAGCATGCAATATAATAATATGATGTATGTATATATGGTTGCTATATGATATAGACAATCCATTTTTATGAATTTCAAAGAACTATTAAATGCGTATGACACTACTAAGTGCCAAGTTAGGGTCCAGCAGAAAAAACATATATCTATACATATACAACTTGTTAATCATAAAACGTAAATATACGTTTTTTAGTTAGAGATCCTTTTATGCATTACAAAGTTCTAACTAAGCTTAATATACCTTTTTAACATAATTAACTGATTATTATCCTCGGGGTAATCTTTTTGGAATGTAACCCTCCTAAATTACTCTACACAAAATGTGCAAGTTTGACTTATTATCTCTCAGTCTCAGTCTCTCACACAATTCGCCAATTACAAATGTCTTCATCGGGTTTGCGAGGATATTCATTATAAACAATAACAATTTCAGGCATGCCCGAGCAACTAACAAATAAATCAACTTTTATATGGAAAACTCGAATACTGCAATCTTTGAAACATTCAACAAGACAGTTATTAAAGATAAAATAAACAACTAAGTCAACATCGCACTCTGGTTGGTATAGGTAAGGGGAATCATATAAATGTATGTATGTATGTATGTATGTACAATAATATGTTTGTTTGTAGTTTGACACACAATGTTTAGCTGGAATGACAAGAGATTTAGTTTTGATAGTTGATTACATTGTTGCAGGATCAGAAGACAGAGAGAGAGAGAGAGAAAGAGAGGTTGACATAAAGAACTTTTGATTAATTTCTCATACATGTGGTAGCTGTCTGTATAGGCCTTAAAGTTGGATTGGATCCAACGGTACATCCACTTTTTGGCCAAATCCTTGGTGTGTTTTGTGCCCAGTTTGTACAATGAAAATTGGTCCAGTTTATTGCGTTCAATATACTTAAGAACGGAAGCTGAGATTATTTCAGTATCGGAAATGTTGTAAACAGATTTGTAGAGACAAAATAGTCGCGGGATTTCTGGTTTATTAAATCATAGTCCATCCTGCACCTAGCCTAGCAGTGATTTTTCATCGATGACAGATGTAATTTTTTGTACATATCTCCTGAATCTTTTGAGCCTTCTTTTTATATTCTACCATCATCTACCATCCAGCTTTCGAGTGGAACTCAGCTATTAATTTGGCTTTCAATGGAGCAAAGCATTCAGATCAACAGCCACAATTGAGCACGATTGCCTAATTGCTTTGAAAATTGTTTACTATCAATTTTGCTCAGTGTAATTGGCCTCCAAAGCGTAAGTATGTACATAATGAATGAATTCAGTCATTCGGACAGTCTTTCATAAAAATAAATCAAAATTTACATATAATTAGTATGTCATATGTGTATTTTCATACATGTGTGACTAATTGCTCGCATTAATTAACTAATTACACAAAAAATTATTAGTTTGCATTCAGTTTTAATATGTAACTGTTGGACTTATTTAAATAAGTATCTTTGTATCTACATATGAAAAGAAAATTGTTCAGTAGAAAGATACACATTTTTGTAATCAGAGTTGTCTAAGAAAACTTTTAGAAACGTTATTCATTTTAAGGCTCCTTTTATTAACTGGTCTTAGTCAGTCCACTGACACGACAAAAATCATAGAGTCCTGTAATCGACTAAGATTTAAGAGCCAAAAAATGAACAAAGCTAGTGCATACTTTGCGGCGTGAACATGAAATTAGCAACACAAAACAGAATTAATGAGAAGAAACATATACAAATTTTTACTTTATTTAATACTTTTCTCTAATATAATACTAAAGTCCGTTTTCGTATAAAATCTATGCTTTACGCATATTATTGATATAAAATCTATATATTAAATATATATAAGCTTTCATTCATTTTGCCATTTTTCTTTTCGTCATTCTTTCGTTTTTACAGTTTCCACAGTTTTAAAGTCTTTTGCATTGCCATGTTACTTAGCTTACAAACTAGATGAACACTAATTAAAAAATTATTCAATAAATATATATATATATATATACTATATCAATATATGTACACATATGGCAATATGGCTTGACTGTGCGTGACATAAAACTAGAACTAACAAATTAAAATACAAGGCACTTAATTAACAACAGAAACATTAAATGCTTGCACTCTACTCTACTTCTCATTTTGATTTTAGTTTCGTTTACATTTCGTTGTCTAAATGCATGTGGAAGATATTTGCATTTGGAATTTTTAACACTAATTTATTGGCGTCATCTATAGGATTTTGGTTGTAGACCAGTAGACCAGATCATTTAGAATGTGTGATGTATACCAGGCCCTGAAGAATCACATGGATTGGTTTTGTTTAATGGTTTTTAACTGTTAATCTTTCACAGTTCTTAGTTGCTGCCGCCACTGTTAAGGTTCTCAGCCTCTGGTTCAACTGGATTCTGGTTCACCAGTCTGTCCAGTTCCTCCTTCTTGGCGCGCTCAAAGAAGCCCAGCTGCAATGGAAACCAATAATTAGTTGGATAGAAACTCAAGGAGTTATCGAGGATATATCTTACCTTGTACATGCCATAGGCCATGGCAGCCAGTAGGAGGAGACCACCCAACACGGACAAAATTATAATCCAAATGGGAAAACTTGTGACCAAATGTTTTGATATAACATTTGGTTCAATTTTTCGTTTAATGGCCAGGGACCTACCCAATGGATCACCCTCCTTACGCAGATTGAGATCGATTAGGACGACAAAGAATTCCCAAGGATCCACCAGAATGGCATTGATTTCATTCAGATCAACACTGTAGCGCATATTCAGGTTTACTGGCTTCTCGGGCTTGAAGTTGTATACCCTTATCACTGCCCGCACACAACTGGTCATCACCGGATCCCGACAATTGAAGACTATCGTACGATTCACTGGTAACTTGCCCTTATAGTCATCACTGAGCAGATCATGAGCTTTGATTTGCGAGATGCGTGCATATTGCTCCCGATTGGCAGTAAGGGCCTTGAGATCGCGACGCTTCCGTGTCATGGAGGCAGTTGCCACTGAACTGGAATCCAAGATATCATGATGACCGCTGGCAACAATGTCATATTTCTGGCCATTTCGTTGACCAGGCGCTGCTACCGGGTTCGTTTGTGTATTGGTTGTCGTCTCAATGGGATTCGTGATGAGCACTGTATTATTCTCATCAAACAGCTCAATGTTAATCAATTGGGCATCGTAGGTGGCCTGCATGCTGATATTGTTCACATCGATGATGGGAATGATGGCTGATGAACCAGCCACTTTATAGGCAATTGGTATATAGAACTCCAATTCCAAAGCTTCAATGGTGCTGGGACCATTACTTTTGATTTCGTAATTGTTAATAATTTCTGCGAAATTTTTATAATGTTCCAAATCAATTTGAGGATTCGTTTGGCCACTGAAAAATATATAAAGTATATAAATTAGGATCCCATGCAATCTAAAATCTCGCTCTGCTTACCCCGTGGCATCAATTTCAGTGTATTCCACTAGACCAATTACGGTGTGTTGTTTGTTATCCATAGAATTCTTTTCATTGCCAGTGCTAAAGATCTCTGCATCAATGATCAGGTTTTTGCCAATAATATTGCTTACATCGAAGCTAATGGAAATGTAGTCCTTTTCTCCTTTGGCTAATGGTCGTCCACCATGAAGATCACACAACATTACATTGGCTTCATTTACCTTACAATTCCAAGGTATCTGAGAATAGCTCAAACGACTTGAACTCGTTATATTAAACTGAGGCAAATAGGCAGTTTCTCCATTGTTGGTAATCTCGTAATTCAAACGCAGGGTATTCGCGCTACCCAGAGTAAATGTGGAGCTGGAGGAAAAAAGAATAAATTAAGTCAAATAAAAGTAAATTCAAAGGCAATAGACCTACCTCACATCCTTAGTAGTAAGTTGTAAGTCAGCTGTGCAAATTTCACTAGCACAACCAGTCACAAATATAATCTTCTCGGAAAAGACCTTAGGATCTGCCGGATCGACTGCTACACAATTCTGACAGAATTCTGTGAAAACAATTAGGTGTCATAATGATTTCGATTGAGTAATTATATTCTATCTTACCTGTTGTATTATCCGGCACCTTCCTGGTCAACTCATAGTGCATTTCCATTTCGATGGGTTTGAAAATATCCTTCTCACTATATCGTACATCGCAATCGAAGACACGACACTGTTGCGTCAGTCGGGCATCCGCCTTGAAGGTCAACTCATGACTTCCGCTTTGAGTGAACTTGACACGCTTCAATTGGGAATCAACGACAAGGCGCATAGCCACCTCCTGCTCTTGGGCAGATGCCTGAGTGGCAGTGGTTGACAGACCATAGCAGGCAGTGATTTGGATGCGACTCTGTTCTGGTTTAATTTCACGTGTCTGGGAACGGACAATGGCCTGTATCTTGACCACAGGATATGCACGATATACAAAAACAGATTCCGAGTTCGGTGAGCCAATAGCGAAATCATTAAAGCCATTTCCATCGATATCCGAACCACGTGAAAGACCATGGCCAAACATATTAGTGCCACCATATTTGGAAATTTGTCCAGCCGGAGCGTCCAAACGTTGGCTATGCTGATCCCTCAAACCCTCTTTGGAGCCCAAGTAAATAAATACTGAACCATTGCCAGCAAAGGGAGCTCCCACAGCAACATCTGTACATATTAGAATATATGTATATGTATATATAAGGAGTGGTAGTGGTAGTTGATCCAGCTTACTCACCATTGTAACCATCGTGATTAATGTCTCCCAGGCGGGATAAGGTTGTTCCAAAACGTGCCCTTGTTGCAATGGGTGAACGCAACTGCTTCATTTCAAAATTGAACTGCACAAATAATAAAAGGAATGTGATTAGTCATTGCAACTATTGCCAAGACTTTGCTGAATCAATCTTACTCACCCTTCCCTTATTCAGAAAGACATATATGGCACCATTATCATATGAGTCTTCTAAAGCATATTGAGGGGCCGATACGATGACATCCGTTAAGCCATCACCATTGAGATCTTCGGCAAGGACCGCATAGCCAAAGTATTCGCCAAACTGTTCGCCACGAAACACATGATATTTCTCAATGGTCAAGCCACGGACATCGAAGATGTAAGCCTCCCCAGATTGCTCATTGGCTTGTGGAGCAGTGGCGACGTAGAGCAAACGCTTGAGATCCGCACTATCAAAGTGTCCAGTGGCCACAGAATACCCAAAATAAGAATCATCTGGTTGGCCCCAACGCTGTGGATTGGGTATATCTTCTATATAGGTTGAATCCGTTGAATAATCGATATCGATGTCGCCACTTGATCGCTTCTTGTGCTTGTTGTGACTGCTGGTATCGCGGCGACTAGCTTGTGGCTGATCTACCAGAGCTTGCTTTTTATATCGAATGACCGATCCCTTCCAGGTATGAATACCCGGAGCACCAATTAGCATCTCTGAGTTGTCATCAGAGACATGAGCACTTAGACCCTGTTCTCCCAGGATGTAATAGAAATATCGATAACCTGTATCATCCTGCTGCACTTGCTCTCTAACAGAGCGCAAGGGTGATATGCGGACAACCATTTCCGGTTGTTCAGCCAGAGTGTTGTTAACCCAATAGCATATACCATGCATGTGGTAATCACTAGACGACGGCGCAATGAAACGAGGAGCACACACCAATAGTTTGTCTTCGTCGCGTGTTCCACCATCCATGGAAGCTCCCAACCACTGATGATCCTTCCGCTCCGAATCCCAAGTATATCCATTGCTACTCACTTGTCGATTACCCTGAGAATCAAAGACATAGGGACTGCAGGTGCCATTCAAAATAGAACACTTGTAAATGGCGCCCGTTTCATTGACCTCACGTTGGCCCTCCAATGTGGACTGGGCACGGGGGGCTCCAACAATAATGCTAGAATGAATGATAAATTTGAATCAATCAATGGCTTTGTCATCACGGGCAATTAGTCAGAGAAATAAATGACAGATATACTCGTAATATATATAATATTAGTCTACATTTTTCAACGGAAGTTTACTCTTTGACGATAAACAATTTCATAGTTTTCTATATAGCCATTGTCTACTGTAAATATGTGTATTGCAAGCACAATCTTATCACATAAATCGACTAAGCGAAGTCAAACTGATAAGCAAAAATTGGCATTGGGAGTCATTTTAGCTAGCTAAGAACTCTGTTAAAAACCTTTAAATAATCGTATAGAAAGTTAAATCAACATATTCCTATATATATAGAGACTCTATATGTATATATGTATATCTATGTTTAAAGTCTTGTGTGTGCGACTGAAAGATTATGACATTCTTTTCTTACTTTTTTATTTAGACTTTCTGTATGGTTAATTGATATGGAGCATGACTTCATCGTTTGTACAAGTTGTAGATACTTATTTTATTTTTTTCTTCATTTACTGTAAATTTTTCTGCTAATTTGGCATTTTATTTTCTGTGTTATTATTTTCTTTTTTTTTTTAATATTCATTTACTATTCATATTCTTTTTTTTCAGTTTATACTTTGGAATCAGCGGCTCTTCCAACTATAGACGATGAATCATCCTCACACACAACCTGTTTACTCTAACGGCAGCATCAGCCACAGCCTCAGAGTTTAAGCTCCAATCTCAGAGTATCGAGAGTTGGAGTCACTATCTTCTCCCACTCCCACTTACCCATGGGGTCTCAAGTTGATGGTAAAACCGAAATATGACGCACGATCTTTGGGCATAACGGTGCCAGATTGTGGTTCATTTATCTGTATATTGGGCAGGGGCGATAAGTTATAGGCAAAGGTAACACCCAATGCGGCTAATAGCACCAGAAACAAGTGACCTTGTCTGGCCATCATATTTTACAAAATTATTTTTTCCGCTTCAATGCAAGTGAAAATTTATTTAGCCTTTTTCTCTCCTTTTTTTTTATTGTTTTTTGCTATGATTAATAAACGGGTTTATGCTGGGCCGCGCGACTAAATAACTTCGAAATTCGTTTAATTTTATCACTTCACAGTGTTAACGAATATCTTATCGGACGGAATGCCAACCGTCACGTTCGAATATCAAAAAGCGACTGAAAGAGCGCAACATGAAACTGAAACTGAATAGCCAAAGCTTGACGAAGCTACATTACGACGCTCTCTCTCTGGTTACGCTTCATACAAACATATGTACATACATATAAAAATTCGTCAGGTAGTTAAGAGAGAGAGACACTCTCACTACCTTACTAGAAGGCTTACTCACTTTACCGTTGTTGGTTTTCGTTTCATAGTGGGAGGCAGGCAGCATCTTTATTCAAAGTCAACTAATTAGAAACTGTTTCACGGTGAAAACTACTTATTGGCAACACTGTAACACTATTAGTTTAGTAAACAAACAATAACTTAAATGCCAATGCAAATAGTTTTAAGTTTTCTCAACCCTAAATACCAGAAGCGTTAGTTTGAAACTTCTTAACTGTTGGAGTAACAAGCATATACGAAAATGGACAACTTCTGTTTACATGTTCGTTTATGCAAAACATCAAAAAAAAAAAAACTGAAAGCCAAAAACAATAAAGACCTTAAAACCCGTCAACAAACAAAGCCAAATTATCGTCACACCAACTACTTTTGTATGTCTTTACATATGTACGTACATGGTTATGTATGTATGTATGTATGTATATGTATGTTTGCATGCTTGTACATGAAATGACATTCCAGTATTTCCCCAAAACGAAATGACTCATAAGCATGTAAACCGTCGCACACATACGATGATACATCCCAATGTCTTGGACATGGACTTGGTCACTGTAAGTGCATGCGAATAAGAGAGGGAGAATTGTGGGGTTTGGTCAGGGAACTTGATTCGTACAAAGAGTTTAGGGGGCTAAGAGGGGGTGGCTCTTTATGTTCTTTCTTTGTTATAAATAATATATACAATGGGCCACACACAGATCTTGCGGTATTTCTGTTGCTGCTGTTGTTGCTGAGATTGCTCTTGGCCATCTTCAACAACAACAACAATAACATTAACTTTGCGGTCAACAAATGTTTAAGAACAAAAGCAGCCGCGTCGCTGCATTATTTTTTTTTCTTGTTTTGTTAAACATTCTTTTTCAAAAAATTGGGGTTTAATGACCAAGACAGAGAAAGAGCTAAAAATATTTGTACGGTGTCAGATTTGTGTGTGTGTGTGTGTGTATGTATGTGGTGGTAAATCTGCTCCACCCCCTCTGCATTATTTCTTACTTACTCCCCCAACCATAATGGTGGGGGTGTTCTGTCTGTGGCGCCGCTGTCGACAATATGCAGCTGTTGCAACTGACAGAAATTGTGACGTAGACGGCGACAGAGAAAGAGACAGTGACAGCAAGAAGGAGTAAGAGAGTAAGAGAGGACGCCTGACTTGGATTTAAAATTGAATTTGGTGACTCATTTCGTTTGAACCATCGTGAAAATATAAGGTAGAAGAATTTTTTTTAAAACTACCATAAAAAACAAAGACTAGAGGAAGTATTGGAGCATCTAACATTTGCGGGGGGTTAGGGAAGGGGGAGGCCAACTTCAATTGATGTGAAGTAAATTACAGCTTGTCGTGATTTTACGCGCAATTTCCGTAAATAATTAGGCATATCCCCTCTCCCCAACACACACACATACACACAGTACAGTACTTAGTAATTGCAGTAGTCATAAAAATAAACAGAAAACATCTATGAATGCCTATATAAAATCCTATACATATGTAAAAACTCTAACTCTATATGTATGTATGTACTTTTTTTTTTTTGGTCATAAAATCAGGTGAGGTGGGAACGGTAACAACAGAGGAAGTACCTTTAATTAGAGAATGTCTATGAACAAAAAAATTTCAAAAACTTGAATCCGTATAAGCACGTACCACAAAATTCTAACAAGATTGTCCCCAATAAAATGTATGTATGTATGTAGGTACATACATACATATAATTTCAGGAAAGCAGCTCAAAATAAGCCAAGAAAAAACAGGTCAATTGAAATTTCAATGTCATTTCATCACGTAAAATTTAATGTAACTTGTTAAAAGGCAGGAAACAGATGAATTAACTTTTTATAGACATTTTATAATTTATATACGATAAAGCAATAGATTTTGTAAGTTTTATGAATGGTTTTTGAAAACTATATTTCAATATTGCTTTTCCAATCGAAATTGATTTGAAAAACTCTTAAAACTGGAACATTTAAAGTCTTTTAAATGTATTAAACGATCTGATAATCAATTTTGCGTTGTTTTCTAATCTTTATACATAATTTATACAAAATATTAGTTTCACAAAAAGCTTTTTAGGAAAATATATAAACATTTTTGACATTTGAACTAATAAATTATAAGTTTTCGTACCCCTTCAAAGGTAATATATGTATAAATTTTGTTTAACAGTTTGGAAGGCATACGGTAGAAGTATGTTTTTCATATACATATAAAGATCTATGGCATCTTGACTAGAATGGCGAACTGAGTTTTTTGGTCATACAGTCAAACTTCCCCAACTCGAACTTCTTTAACTTGAATTTTCTCAGAAAAGGACTTCGTTACCTTATGGTGCTTTTTGTTGGAGAATTTAGATTTGTGTTGATATTTCTACCGCCCAAATCAGATGACTATATGTGCTCCGCAAAGCAATTTTGTCGTTTGGGATATAAATTTGGTACATACACTTCATCGAGTCCCAAGAAAATCGGTTGATTCATACAGCTCCCGTATGAACGATAAGCCAAAAAAAAAAAAATGCATTTTTGAAACAAAAAACCTTTTTTTATCTTTCTTTGAAGCTATTTATATCCAACGTGCAAGTTGTCGGTTTTATATATTCCATAATGATTCTAACAAATATAATCAGAATCAGGATGCGTAAGAGCTATAATTTATATTTTACAACAAGGTTATATTTAAGTTGTATTTAATAATAACTCAAAGCTAATGAGTTATCAAAATAGAAGCGTTATTTTATATTTTTTAAATATTTCCCATAATAATATTTTAATTTTTTACGCTTGAAAGATATGTTTAATCAAAAAATAAGAAAAGACAAAATAATTTTAATAATTATATTTATAAGAGAAATATTTTGGAAATTAAAAATACCTATAATAAAAGAGTTTTTGAATACAAATTAGTAAACTGATAATTTTTGCTAAGCAAACTTTATAAATAACAATTAAAATCAATTAAAAAGTTAAATTCTATTGATTTTTCTTAAAAAATTTGGAAAGTAACAAATCCATTAATAATGATATATAATATACTTGGGTAGCTCATGAGTGAGTGAGCCAAAATGAATGGCTCACTGAACTGAGCCACTGAGCTTGTTCATTCAATATGGCTCTGGCTCACTAGTTCAGATTGGCTCACTAGCTCAGTTTGGCACACTAGCTCAGTTTGGCACATTAGCTCATTTTGGCACTCTAGTTCTTATGGTTCGCTCAACTGGCGATCGCAAAGTGAACTTATAAACTATCTACAAGTGAGCCAGTGAGCCATAAGAGTAAGTTGGCTCACTTCGAAAAAAAAGAACGAATGAGACAGTTCACCTCAATGAGCTGCTTTTACCCAAGTATATTATATATGTATAAACATATATATCAATATTATAGACTATATCCTGTAAAAGAAGAATCTGGACAACTTTCGAACAAAATTTTGTATAAAGCATGTAAACTGAGGTTATCTAAGACTTTTTTATTTAATTTTTTCTTGGCCTGAAATTTAAGCACTGAGATTTTCATATTTTAATGTGTATTTTCTAGATCTGTCCCTGGATATATCTTATATTCTGTTATCAATAACATTGCGTCATTTGAAAAGAAGCATTTGCATGTCATTTCATTTCTGCAGGGAAAGTTTTGGTGCTACCCTCTTTGATTTCTTTATATTTAATTGTGAATTATTAATAAATATTAATTGTATCATTATAATGCGTATAGTGTATATAGAGTAAAGTGAGTTGTGCGTCATATACATATAACTGGGATGTACATTATTCCATAATTCTAGCGTCTGCCATGATTCATCTCATATCAAAAGATGATGCTGGAAACAAGAGCATGACTAAAAAAGGAAATAATTGTTGAAACCTTTTTGAGTGTTAATCTATATCCAATTAAGTTACTTTACACTTTCTATTATATACAAATCCAAATACTTTCTTTCTATTTATTCAAATCTAAATTATTTTCCAAGTAAACCAACTTAAAGAGTCTGAGAACTCGTTTTCATTTTCGTTGCAAAAAAAAAAAAATCGGACTTTTTGTCTGATTTCACAATTGAATCAGTTAAGTTTGATTTACTTATGTCTCAATGTTTTTTTAGGTGTGTATGTATGTATGTATATATGGGCAAGTGATGTCATATCTTGAAATTTTTTTTTTTTTTGGGAACCCGTATTCTACACACTCAAACAAACAAAAAAAAGTGCCGCCATTGAGTCTACTTACTCATATAAGTATATCTGTAGATATCTGTATATATAGTAATGTAGGTCGAAAGAAAGCCCAATAAAATGAAAAGAGTAATAATAAAGATATATAAAAGATTTGTCAATTGCAAAAGTTGCGATCTTTCCGAGATCTGAGCTCGATTCGGTGGCAATTGAAATTGGAAGTTGAAGTTGCCTGTGCCACAGGCTGTTGATGTTATTTTTAGGCATTGCTCTTGCCGGTCTCATGTAGAAGTGTTTTTTTTTTTTTTTGAAGTGGTTTCAGTTTATGGTTTTTTGTTTTATTTTCGAGACTATTATAACTTGGTGTGGATTTGTTTATGCAGCTGCCAAAAGAGGAAAGAAACACAAGAAACCGACTGGAAACAACTAATTGTAAAACCATTTTCAAATTTTTACTCATATAACATAAGCAAAGTGTTAAATGGCAATAACCCTTCCTTTTCGAATGCGTTAATTGATAATAATATGGTTTCTGTTCAATGTTCGATTGCTTAATTCCCCCCACACCTCCCCTCTTTGTATACCAAAGGTGTCACTCGAATTGCAAAATATTGACAAAGGTGTGTAAGACTTGAGAAATGTGAAAGACATTTGCTTGTTTAACACAATGAGAACATTTATATACCAAAAAAAGAAATAAAGACAGAAACAGACAGACAGATATATGTATGTACATAGCTATTTACCCATATGCAAGTTGATAGTTTCAGTTATTTTCTACAATTCTCAAATATTTATAAAGCTCACCTGGTGGGTCGTATAACTAGGGTATATCCAAAATATGAGCTTCGAGTCTCTTCCATTTGAAATTTCAAATGGGTCGGTGAATTGATCACATAATTTGCTTGTGGTGAATAGTTAAAGGAATAAACTTTAACAATTTTTAATAAAATCAAATTAAGCAACAGCAGGAATAGTTGATATTTTTTAAGGGGAAGCCACAACATTTTTTTTTTTTTACTGAGGTTAATTCAATTTTTAATTGAATCTCATTAAAATTAAATGCAATTTTTTACGAAATTTGACTTTTTTTCGTTGAATTAATAAATCACAATTATGCAATGAGAAAGAGAGAGAGGGAGCGAGAGAGAGAGATAAACAGGATACTTCAAGCCGCAGCCAATTTATTTATGATTTATTGAATTTAATTGACGCCTTCAACACACTGTTACGCACACTCACACACACACACACCAGCTCACTCTCGAACCGGCACAGTAGTTTTTTTTTTTTGTAGTTGCTTGGCCTGTTTTATTTGTTGTACTTTTTATTTGGAAATTTAATTTAATTAGCCATTATTTGTAGCTCGAATTAGGCTTTTGATTTTGGTTTACACTCTCGTTAATCTCACAGAAAAAATACGCATTTTTCCGTCATTATAAAAAACTTGAATCTATCGGCGCGGTCCACCGAACTTCAGTTACTTTTCCACTTCACTCGACGGCGACTCGAAACGAAATGAACAGAAAAGATACAAAGACACAGGCAGAGAGCGAACGACCAGCGCAAACCAACAGAGCTGATGGGAAGGGTAGGGTAGGGATAGGAGCAGCAACAGGGGCAGGGGTATGCATTGCATGGCGTGTACTACACATGTACACTGCGAACACCACACAAAATTTGTCAAAAACAGTTTCGAATGGTGACATGGACAGGAATAAACGAGCTCCTTTGATGATTTTAAAGATGAAAGGTATATTTACATGCATAAACATAAACATAAAGCTTATTGGAAACCATTGCATTTTTATTCCAATTCTTTTTTATGTTCAGTATTTAGAGATAACTTGTTTAAATATATATTTAAGATAACAATATTTCGATTTCTAGCTTATGTACATATATAGGAAAAAATAGTGCAAATAAACAACGATAAAGAGCAACACTTTTAAATGAAATGGAATGAGATATGATATGGACAATTATTTATAGAGAGGGTCTGTAGATGATATTAATATCTGACAATGACTAATAGCAGTAATGGATGAATATCCATAAGTATTAAATCAAGTTTAAACTATGTTTTTAACTTACAGTTTATATTATCTAAATTTATGTTAGTAAAATTATCAAACCAATCAATGCAGTATATAATTTCGATGTTTTTTAACAGTATTATTATTTTTTAAAAGAATTTTTTATACAGTCGAACTTCCATTTAGTGAACTTTTGAGTAATAAATGTTTTCATTATAAAGAACGAAGTTCAAAGACCATGTTTTCTTATTCATATTTTTATTCTCAATATCATAATTTCTATATAAAGAAATTTTCCCGGATTTATTGAGAATTTATTATAACGAAGTTCGAGAGTAAGTCGGAGTGAAAACTCTCTTATGCAGACAGCGTCCGGTTCCGAATTTTCGTAGTCCGTTTAAGAGAGGAAAAATTAAATAGAATTATAGAATAAATAGAATCATTTTGGGAATTTTCACTGTATTTCAATATAAGTACATTTGAACATGTGTATATACGATATATAGTTTCGCAACAGAAATGTTTCGAGATGCTTCTAATTAGATTATCTCAGTTCCTACAGGATAAGTATTCTGGATCATCAACTGTACATAAATAATCAAATTTACCTAGTTATCTCTGTCAAAATCTGATTATTTTTCAGTTTTAAAGCAATGAAATTAAACTTTATGCTTATATTTTTTATATTTCATTATTTTATGATATTTTATTTGGTATGCACAACAAAGCGCTTAATTTCTTTTAATTTTATCTTTTATTCCAATTACCAATTAATCAATTTCCCTTTGTCAATTTTTCTTATTTCTTTTTTTCTAATACGTTTTCGACACTTTTGTCGGCTGCACGAATGCTTATTATGCACATTTCATGAGCCCCTTAACTCCCCCTCTTTAAATGTTTGTATGTATTTGTGTGTTTGCATGCAGTTGTATACGTTTAAAGACACAAACACATATGTAAATGCATAACACATGTATGTATGTATATGTGTATATTTGATTGTGGAGCCAAAAGCGGCAAAGCGTCGCCTTAGAGATGGATTGGATCAGGGGCAATTGGTTGAAATTTTGCTTATTAAAGGAACACCCTCAGAGTCAGGCATTCTTTTTTTTTATGCTCTTTTCTTAACAGTTATGAGTCGATATTTATATACATATATTTACTTACAAGTGTGTGTGTATGTCTTATAATTAAAATTTGTATATGTATATTAAAGCTTAAAGATCTTTGGAATCGGAATTGAGCCTGGCAAATGACTAGCATATGGCGAACACAAAGGATGCCGATCTTATTAATGATGATAATGAAACTGATTATGATGATCATAATGATGTTGATTACTCTGTTGTGATCAGGAAACTTTGTCAACATTATTTACACAATAATTGAAAACTCTTATCAGCAATGGCAATACATACTCGCTATGGCTAATATTTATTGGGGTAGGTTCGTGTGTCCAAAGGCCCTTAATGGTGACGTGACATGAGAGTGAAAAGCCAATTATCGGAGGGTCAGTGGCTGAATTAGAGCAAATATAGTAAAGAAAAATTAACCGAAATCAACTTTTGTACATATGTGCATACACAGCTGACAGTGATAGATAGAGAAGGGGGAGGGAAAGAAAGAGAGAGAGAGAGAGAGAAAGAAAGACACACCACGCGGCTGATAAGCTGGCGACACCACCACCGCATTTACTTCAACTTGATTGCCGGGGGCTATATACGTACGTAATTGAATTAGTATGCAGTTTATCAGGCTCAATTGTAAAACAATAAATAGAAAGAAAACTATACGAGGGGCATTACTTAAAGTATATATACGTACATATAAAAGAAATTCCATTTGAGACTTTGATAAGAGGCAAAAAAAGAAAATGAAAGAAGAATTGCCTCCCCTTGCTTACGTTACAAATATCAATTCACAGTGGAGTGGAAATTGTTCTCGATAAAAACCATAAATATATAATAGGTTTTCCTTCTTCTGTTTATTCCCCACAAAAATTTAAATGGCTTTTGGTGTAAACATTGAAATGGAGCCTAGCGAGATGCTCTAGTTGCAATGGAAATCACAATGAAATGCATAATTATGCGCTCGCTAGTTGATTTGACAGCAATTATGTATGTATGTATGGGTGCACTAGCAACATAAATTGCAGCCGGCGCACGCACAACAGCAACAGCAACCACATACAAGCACCTGCTTTGTAGGGCGGAAGGAAGGGTAGGGGCCATATTGTGGCTTTTAATTGAAGTTCATGACCCAAACACAGTATTGTTGCCCTCTGGTCTGGATCCCGCTCACCCGCTCACCCGCTAACCCCAACACGCGTCAGATCTGTTTCTTCTTCGGTTGCAGCAAATTGAACTGTTGAAAATGAGTTTTTGAGTTTTTAAAATGGGGTGCGAGATCTCTTTGACTTTCTTTATAGTGTTGCAGATGATGTCTGTGTTTCTGTGTGCGTGTGTGTTTGTGTGTGTTTTTTTTTTTTTTTCTTTGACTTTTGGTGTTCTTTCAGTGTGTGTGCTTTGTTTTTATCTGCCACGTAATTATCTCGCATCGTCACAGTTGACGGAAGTTTGTAGCTTTGCAGTCAGTTTCAACTTGTTCAACATTGTAGAAATGCATTTATCAATTTTATTCAACATTGGAGTCATGATTTTGCCATTCAAATCAAACAAATAAATCGCAGCTGGAATGGGTGAGTACGTGAGTAACGTAAGAGGAGAGAAGCAGTGTTGTTGTTGTTGTTTTATAACCCAGCTGCGGCTCCTTATTTGGTTATGGGGACATAAGAAAAGGAAGTGAACTAAATCAATGAAAATCAAATGGGAATCAATGCAGGTGTGCTTACTCACCCTCACTTATTGAGTTACAGTACAAAAAGAAACAAACTTTTTATAAGAATATGTAAAAATAAACTGCATATTTTACTGGTACTCTTTTACACCCCTAAATGATTTGTTTTCGATTTATAAATAAACCCATGCAATATTGTTTGTCTGGACGAGTCATAAAATTAAATGACCAACCTGGTAGCAAACCCTTTTTTCATATGAAGCGCCGCCAGCAACCTGTCGGCCAACAACCACTGAGACGGCATATTATTGCTCTAGTGGCCTAATTGAAATGAAAAGTGACGCCCACACACACACACACATACAGAGAAATAGTGACAACCTTTCAGGGGAAAATATCAGCAAAACACTTTCACTTTACAAGGGGCAATAAAAACCAACTTTAAACCATTATCACTCACTCATTCAGTTAGAGCTCTTCCGTTCACTTTACTTTGCTTTTAGCTCATTTCACATCATTCGATTGTATGTCAAAGACGTAAATCAATCTGGCAGAATGGCAGAGAATTTGTTCAACAAATATGTATGTAATATAATATATATATCTATATGTATATAATTGACTCATTGACAATATTTTGGGCTCATGGTCAAAAGAGTTGTTGGCGGTGTTGGTGTTTCAATTGTTAAAGTTTCATGTATCAATTTGTACAATGTCAGACAATCGATTTGATTTTAAAAGAGTGAATGTGTAAGTGCAAGTTATAAACTCCAACTTAATGTATTTGTATCTATATCTATATAGATCTATGTGCACTATTTTATTGTATTGCATTGGAGCAGTTGTTCATTTGTTGTGTTCGGCACGTTGTCGTCATAAAATAATCAAAACTATCTGTTAAATGGTCTTTCACACATCTCATAAAAATGTACAAATTAAAATTCAAATCATGTTCTACCGCAATGAGGAGTAATCCGTGTATCGATGAGCAAAGGGGCGGCGGGTTTGCCGGTGGTGGGGTCAATGAAACGTGATTAGCTGGAAGAGTAACGAATTTGCCGTTGATGTTTGAAAATCGAAAGTATATAAATATTCTTCTTGGAACTAATTTAGTTATGTTTTGTTTGAGAACTATTTCTGTTTACCCTTTCGATATCTTAAAGATTGTTTTCTATCATAAACTATTCTGAATAATTGGTACTGTGAAACAATATGAGAATATAAGCAAGAATTGAGTAAAACATAACATAATTTATTTGAATTATATTTCAGTTTAATATTAATTTTACCACTGTAGCCTAAAAGTATGAAATGCTTTTAAATATAACTGAAAAAGCTCTACATGAAAGCTTATTACAAAAAGCTTCTTTGGCATGAGCGTTGTTACCGTTACTTTGAATAGGGGTCACAAATTCAAAAGAAATTTATAATTTTTATTTGTTAATATTGTTATTAAAACAATGTTTTTATACCCTCGCAAGGGCATATTGATTTTAGTAAGAAGTTTGCAACGCATAGAGGGAAGCATCTCCGAACACAAGTATATACATATATATCCCTGAACAGCACGACAAGGTAAGTTGATTTAGCCATGTCCGTCTGTCTTTCTGAATTAACACGACCTCCTCCAAGACTCTTAGGCACTTAGGCTTCTCTTTGTTGCGAGCATTGTATATCTCGAATTCATCCTGATCGGATGACTATATTATATAGCTCCTACAGGAACGATCAGTCGGAAATAGCGGTAAAATTCAATAAGTTTGTTCTTTTTCCATCGAATATTATAAAATTTATCGTTTATAGGTTTAATATACTTTTTAACATATCCATCAAGTTTTGTCAAAATCCCATCACTATATCATAAGAGCCCCCATAGGATCGGTTAAGAATCTGGTTTTAGAGAAATAACTTGCTTGTTTAAATAGCAATTGTTATGAAATTTGGTATGTGTAAATTTAGTACATATAAAAATATCTGTGCTAAGTTTCAGCAGAATCGGTTGACTATATGCTATAGCTCCCATAGAAACAATCGGACCAAAAGAATTTCTTAGTATGAATTATTTTTTTTTTAAGCTAGGAACATTAAATTTAACTTTGGTTTATTTCCAATGCTTTCTATTGATTTTGTTACATTATATATATTTGTCAAAAGACAGTTTGCAAGGGTATACGAACTTCAGCACGGCCGAACCTATTTTTCTAGATTCAAACTAATTCGCATCGGAGATTTCTGTTTGCTTTCGAAACAATTTGCGATTTTGGTTCAAGTTTTGCAAAACGACTCCGACTTAATAATATGTATACATATATACATATATTCTTGTTTAGCAGGACGAAATGAGTTGTAATTGACTTCCGTTCGTCCGTTTTGACATCGCAATCTTCTTGATCGGACTGCATCATAAAGCTTTCATAGAAACAAAGGGTCGAACATTGAGTTTTAATTAAATTGCTTAAAGTTTTGAAAAGTTTGTATAAAATCAAAAATACTAACTTTATCAAAAACCACATGAACAGGACATCGACAAGTTCTTTAAAGGATTCTAGACATTAAATGGGTTAAAATCAGTATCATTTTCAACGATTTTCAAAATCTATACCTTTATTTTCATTTCCAAATTCATTTCAAATGCTCATTTAAAGTCATTTAAATCTGTAAACTTTTGCCTCAATTTTTGCAAAATTTCATGAAAATTTGAAAGATTAATTATTTTTTCTTAGAAGGGAAACAGGCAAAAAGAATATTGTTAATATTCCTAAAACCGGCTAAACGGTTGCCAACTTAAAGTCAAAACTAATTACGTGTGTTGCCGACTAGGAATAATAGATACATGGAATATCTTTTTCATATTGTGTATTTATTTTTAATCAACATCAAAGGCCAAGTCATCCCTATGGATAACGAGAATTTGTATTCATAAATGTATTTTATTCCTATTTTTCCTTCCTGTTTCCCAATTTAACAAAAACATTATTAACAATATATTATTTATACTAACAAAACAGTGTTACTCAACGGTAATATCTTTGACACTACAAATAATGTGTATAGTAAACTTGGCTTTCCAAATTTCGTTGATATGCAGTAAAAATATACGATACTTAAAATTGCAAAAAAATATGTTTGTTAAACATATTGATTTGTTAATTGTGCTAACTTTTAATGCATAAAATATTTTAAACCTTATTTTTTATCTAATATTAAATTGTGATCTATGCACTGAAAGTAAAAGAAGTAATCTGTAACTTTAAAATTTCTTAATTATATACAAAACTAGATGCCTCATATTTTATTTCTCCAGTCGCAACAGGAAATAAAAATCAAATGAACGCCATTTGGTGGCAAGTGGCATCATTGACCGTATTAGACAAACCTTCTCTGTCGAAGAATACATTGATATACCGATTTTCATGAAAATCGGTTCAGAACTTATTGGGTTCATCGTTGACATACACAAAAACATTCATTATACCCCTGCAAGGGTATATAAATTTTGGTCAAAAGTTTGCTACTCATAGAAGGAAGCATTTCTGACTATATAAAGTAAATATATTCTTGATCAGCACGATGAGTTGAGTTGAGTTAAGCTCTGTCTTTCTGTCCGTCTGTCCGTATGTCTGGATCAACAGCTTCTCCTCCGAGACCCTTAAAGCTACAGAGAAATTTTGCACCCAGGCTTCTTTTTGCTGCAGGCATTGTATATCTCGGAATCATCCCGATTGGATGACTCAATCATATAGTTCCCAAAGGAACGATCGGTCGAGAACAGAGTTATACTTCCATAACATTGTTTTTTTTTTTTCAATCGAATATTACAAAATTTGTTGTTTATGAGTTTAGTATACTTTCTAACATATTCACCAAGTTTCATCAGAATCGGCTGACTGTATCATATAGCTACCATAGGAACGATCTGTCAATAATATAGTTTTGAAGCAATAACTTGGGTGTTTTCAAAGCTATTGTCAAGACATGATTTTTTGAAGTTTAGTAAATATAGAAATGTCTGCGCTAAGTTTGAGCCAAATTGGTCATCTATGTATATGCTATAGTTCCCATAGGAACAATCGGATCAAACAATTGTTTTTGACGAATTAATTTTTTTTCTCAAGCCACGAACATTAAATTTAACTTTGACTTATTTTAAATGCTTACTAATGATTTTGTCACATTATAAATGTGTAATTGTTAAATGACAGTTTGCAAGGGTATACGAACTAGTTCATCCTTCTAGTTTATTTCTCTAGTCGCAACTGGAAATAAAAATCAAATTAGCGGTTCTTGATGGCAAGTGGCATCATTGAGCATTTTATAGTAGTTTTTGAGTTCATCGATGACATACAGACAAACATTCATTTTATATATATATATGTATGTATATATATATCACTATAGGGAAGTTTGACTTTTCATATATTTTATCTAATCGTAATCTGGAAATAATCTGAAGATTTTTATAATCTGGAAATAATCTGAAGATTTTTATAATCTCGGTCCTGCTAAAGTTGATTGCAATTAAATGTCCGTATGAACATCGAGATCTTGGAGACTATAAGAGCTAGAACGACCAAATTCGGTTTACAGATCCGTCTAGTGTGTAGGCAGATCAAGTTTGTTTCAAATTGTAGCCACTCCCACTTTTGCCGCCTTAATTAAGGCATCGGCACATCTAGTAATATAGCCAAACTGCACCTGGTGTCCAAATCGGACAATAAACATCGGAGATATACCCATATCTGTTTTGTACTGTAACGGCAAGGACGACATTGGCAAGCAGGTGTGAGTGAGACAGAATGCGCTCGCTGCTGCTGCATATTAGGCGAATTTTATTTCAAATCGGTGGCGATTTTGAGAGTTTTTGCCTACATTAAATATCTCTGCTTGGTACAGGGTATAATCAACGTCGGCAAGGACGACTTGCTTGTTTCATTTTTTTCTTGTAAATAAATGAAACAACAGCCAGTTAGGCCACAACCACAGCTGCTTTTACATAAAGTTGCAAAAAAATTGTAACGGATAATATTTTGAATTTGAATCTAAAGTTTTTAGGATATATTACTAATTTATAGTACCAATAAATAGAAGATTTATAGTAATATAAAATAGAAGATAAACATTTTGTCAAATCAAGTTACTAGAACGCCCGTATAGAAAAAACTCTCGAATATTTCAAAATACACTAAATCAATCAATGAGTTTAATTAACTTTTGATCGGTTTTCGCCCTCATAGCAATATTTAATAGAATACTCAGTTTTATTACTTTAAATGCCTTGCAATTTTCTTGTTTGCACTATTTTTTAATTAATGATCCATAAGTCTCATTTAATCTCCTTCGACAAGTTAAATTATATAATTCTAATAAGGCAGTACATATGTACATATGTATATACATGTATATGCATTTAATTGTATATATATGTACACACATACATACATACATATATGGAGATGGCTACTTAAAACTTAGGCAACTTGTCCGAAATGCAAACCAACTAACGAGGATTATAAGGCGATGTCTAGCCAATTGCAATGGCTTTTCGCTTTGATGTAAAGTGCCGACAGCAGAACAAGCCTAAGCGGACTATTACTCACCCAACTACCCCACCCACATGCACACACACACACACACACACACGCTCACATATATATATATATGTATTGACATCTATGTATAAATCAGTCTAGACGAGAGAGACAACAGGCACTGGCAGACAGGCTTAACACAAAGTAAAATTTCTTTTTTGTCATCGAATATGCTTGAGGCACCGCAAATTGCCGTCACTTAAGCCGCCTGCTGGCCGCCCAGTTATCCCTTTCATTTAAAACCTACACCGCTCTCCCTACACCTCCCCCTCCCTCTTAGCCCCAACCACATTTCATTCCCCTTCATTTGCTTAGTAACCTGACTGACTGCCTGACTTATTACTAATTATCGTGAGAAATGCCATATCAAGCATACGCTCTGTTGGTCAAAATATTTTACCAAATTTTAATTATAATAAATGAAATTTGCATATGGCAAGAAAAATATTTTGATTCATTTCCGTGTCAGTTCAAATGTCAAATTCTTTTACTTTGATGTGATTTTTACATTTGATTTATTTGGACGAGCGGAAATCAAAACAAATACATAATATATATATAGATTTTACAATTGTATCTCTCTCTCTATATTTATACAATATTTGTTGCATTTTGCATGAGAAATTCAGATTTGGCATTTCATTCATAAAATCAGAAATTTATGGGCAAAGGCAAAAAAGAAACAAAACAGAAGAGGGCGGGGTGGGTGAATGTATATTTTCAATTTCATGGCTATTTCCATGAGATGATTGATATATGAGAGCATATATAGTTCACTCAGCATATGAGAGAAAATCAGAAATAAATAATAAAATCTATAAATAATAAACCCAAAATGAAAATGATGGCAAAATTAAAGGAAATGACACAAAAAGTTTGCAAGCTTCCAATATTAAATCATTTTTTTTTTTTTGGGTTTCCCACTCATTAGATGCACTTTCAATAAACACTGGCCAATGTGGCAGAGACATGAAGGCGCATTCAGTCTGTAGTTAGGTAGATAGTTTTCATTGCAATTTTACCCACCCCTCCCCACTGTCTTCCCCTTTCCTTGGCTGGTTAATACTCTGCTGGCATTTGCCATCATTAGTTGAGGCAAAAGGTGAAGCGCAAACGTTGGCTATCAGCAACAGCAACGGCAGCAACAGCAGCAGCAGCAGCTTAATACGCTCAAGGCACGCCATTGCCCAATAAAACGCTCTCCACGTCTACGTAATTGGCGACCAAGGGTTTCTTCATATATATACATATGTTTATATATATATATGTCTATATATATATATAAAGTAAGTAGCCGTTGCTGCTATGCACATCAAATTTCTTAATTTTCACTGAAGCTGATCCCCAGCAGCAGCTCTAGCACTAGCACTAGCAATAGCAACATCATCAACCGACAGCAGCAAAGACATGCAGTTTGTTTTTGTGCAAATATCTGGCAATTAGATCTAAATTATGACGCTGTTTGCACCATAAAGAAATCGTTTTTCTTCCAGCCAAACAATAGACAGTTAAAAAAAAGAGACCTGTGTGAGAGATAAAGATACGACGAGGTTTACTATATGGTCGCTGCATGATTTCGCCTGCATTTAATGAGAATGTTGGCAACATGTTGCCAGCAACATTATAATGTTGGCAACATTTAGGCCACACTGGGCCAGCTAGCCAGCCGGAAATGCATTTCCGACAACATGTTGCTGAAAGTTGTTGAGCGAGTTATTATTTACATGCCTCTCACGCATACAACAACAACAACAACAGCAACAACAACACCAGCACTCGCACACATACACGAAGACGAACACAGCCGCCCCAGCCTGATGTCTCTGTATATGTATTTGTGCTTGGCATATGCATGTGTTAGTGTAAAATTGTTGCCTCTTTTTCTTACCTAAAATGAGAACTTTGGTTTTCAAAATTCAGTCGGCATTCGACCATCAGATGGGGCGCACGTTTTCCCATTGGACCCAGAGGCGTATTAACCAAAACCAACAACAACATACAAAAAAAAAAAAAAACAATTAGCACCAATAAAAATATTAAGAATATATTAAGTGAAAAAAAAAAACCCTAAACAAGTCAGTGTTTCCTCCTTCCAGTGTCCAAGTGCAAAAAAAAAAAACAAAACAAAACAAAAATTGTTAAGTAAATAAATTATTCAATTATTGCAAAGTAAGCAAAAAGAAAAAAAGAAAAGGAAAAAAAAAAATTTATCGCCCACCGGAAAAGCTTCAATTTGATTTATTCTTTTACAATATTTAATTATGTTATATATTTTTTTCAATTTTTTGTTTAATTTCTTTAGTTAACAAAGTGCATTGTGTAAATGACAATTAAAAAACGTTAAACTGATCGCCAAGTGCAAAAAATAAAAAAACTACTTGAAAAAAAAAAGAAAAATCTAGTTCAAGCAAAGGTGAGATCATTGAATTTTAAATATTTTCATTTCATTAATTTAAATAGCTACTAAATAAGTTAAGTAAGTAATTAAAATTTGCCAATTTTCATTCAGCTCTAGCCAAGCCAAGCCAAGCCAAGCCAAGCAAAAAAGCCAATTTGAGCCTAAGGCAAAATATTTCCACGTATAACTGCACACATCTCCAGACAATAACAAAATTCTTGCATAGTTGTCAACAGAAAAGCAAAAAAATATAAATACAAAAACAAAATACAAAATGAAAACAGCAGCAACAGCAACAACAACAATAGCAACAAATATAAGAAAACGATCAAAAAACTCAATAACAGCTCGGATTTCATGTGAGCCGATATTTATTTTCATTTGTCTTGGAGACGACTACGACGACGACGACATCGACATCGACGAGACTCTGGGACGGGAGATTACAATTCCGATTCCGAGTCTGACTGGAACCGGGAACGGGTACAGCGTTTTTAGCAATTCTCTGTCTTTGCTGTGTCTGCGAGTCTCTAAACAAATTTTTCTAAATTTTCGAGGGGTAGAAATAAGAAAAATGAAGCAAGCAAGTCGTCCCTGCCGACATTGAGTATACCCTGTACCAACTAGTTATATTAAATGAAATAGAATATCCTCGAAATCGCCATAAATTTCATGCAAAATTCTCTATAACATGCAGCAACAGCGAACGCATGCTGTCTCGCTCACTCTTGCCAGCCAATGTCGCCTTGGCAATTCAGTGCAAAACTCATATAGTTATATATCCGATATTTATTGCCCGATTTTGACCAAATTTGGTCAGCTGGTCCAGTTTTGATATATAATTAGGTGTGCCAAGTAAGAATATGATATCTTTAATACAGCTCTAGTAATACGTTTTCGCGATTTGCGGGGGCGGAAGTGGGCGTGGCAAAAATTTGAAACAAACTTGAACTGTCTATGCATTAGACGCATGTTCACACCAAATTTGGTAGCTCTAGCTTTTATAGTCTCCGAGATCTAGGTGTTCATACAGACGGACGGACAGACGGACGGACAGACGGACAGACGGACGGACAGACGGACAGACGGACGGACAGACGGACGGACAGACGGACATGGCTCAATCGACTCGGCTAGTGATGCTGATCAAGAATATATATACTTTATGGGGTCAGAAATGTATATTTCTGCCTGTTACATACATTTTAGCGACTTTAATATACCCTTTTACCCTATGGGTACAGGGTATAAAAATAGAAAAGTTAAAGCAAGATTTTTATTATTCTAAACAATAAAAAAAAAAATGCAAAGCTTTATGAATTTTATGAGGAAATGCAAAGTTTTGGGAATTTCGGACGGAAGTGTATCCTTTAATCGAATTTTTCTAAGTATTTTAATAGATTTGAAATAGAAACAAAATCCTATACCATTGTTGAGATTAAGATCACATGGTTCTCTTCTACTAGAAGAGTCCGATTTGGTGGTCTTAATTATTTATTTTATTTTTTATTACTCCAAATTTCAGACTCTGGAGCTTAAGCCATATGTTTCTTTTTATATTTTATTACTTCAAATATCACTTTAGATATTAGTCAAGGCTATAAAATCCTTGTTTTCTTACTTTACCCAAATAAAATACATTTTTGGTAAACTAAAAGAATTAGAAAAGCAGTTTATCAATTTTGGCATCAAATCTAAATTTCAGTAATGCAATTTGAATCCGGATTTTGAAGTTTTAATAACCTTTGACACATTTCATAAAATAATTGATACTTTGGAAGCGAAATTGTAAAAGACAAGAAAATGCACAAAAAGGTGTAAATAAAATTAAAAATTTACTCCACTTTTCCCATAAACTAAACATCAACTAAGTTTTCCCCCCTTCAATTCATTCCAAGATCTGCCAATTGATTGATTACATTCAATAATTTTAGTCAAGTATTATACAAACATTTGCTCAGTTACAGAGAGAAAAGATCTTCTAGATCTTCTGTTTGGAATTTACCACAATTCCCTCTCATTTTGCTCTAATTAAAATGGTTTTATTAGTTTAGTTTTATCAGTCGCTCTTAAAACCTAATGCAAACAGAAGTATTAAGTCACTAGCTCTCACACTTCATTTCACAGGCAATCGGTTGTGTCGCTATATGTACGGTCCACGTTGCGTATAAGTAATGCAAATTAAACCGCGCGACTTTCGGGAAGTAAAGAAAAAATAAACAGTAGCCAATGGATCTGCATGTGCGTGACTCTGTGAGTAGAGTGTGTGTGTGTGTGCGTCAGGCGAGCCTCCCCTTTAGTGGCAGTCAGCGTCAGAGATAGTGCCATCATCAACATCAACATCATCTCCAACAACATCGACAGCAGGCAGCAAGTCCAGCAGTCTGCCTGTGGTTTTCAGTTTCTGACTTCTGTTTTTTTTTTCCTTTTTTGCAAGTTGATTTGTTTGTTGGTTTATGTATATTTATTGAAAATTTACTGCTGCCGCTGTTGCTGTTGTTGTTGCTGCTGCTGCTGCTGTCATATGCAAATGCGTAAGTGGGCAGCAGCAGCGATGGCAAAAGGAGCGGCTGGAGCAGGCCCCCAAAAAGTCATTAATCTCACGCCAAAACTGACAAAACGCACACAGTTTACGTTTACTTTGGCCTTCTTCGATAATGCCATAGCTGTTGTTGTTGTTGTTCTTACTGATGTTGCTGCTGCTGATGATGATGATGATGATGATGAGTTTGTTGAAAGGAATTTCCTGTTGTTATTATTGCTGCTATTCCTTTTTGGCGGCAAATGACAAACAGTTTCCTTAGAAGCTATAATGCCAAACGGTTTCAATTCGGTAACCAAATATCTTGACCCTTTTTCTAGACATAAGCATACTTACCAATACTGTTACCGATACAGTGACACAGACAAAGACACGAGATAGAGGACAGAGGAATGAAACACAGTTAAAGCTGAGTTCCGCCTAACAGCAACATCAACAACAACAGCAACAGACACAACAACAAAAGCAACATTAAGAATATCGTAAGCTAAAAATAAACCAGGCTCTCAGTTTCAGTCTACGCCTACAGCTGGCATGGCCTTCATCTGTTTCTGTGTCTCAGTTCCTCCCGATTATTGCGCAATCGCCACAGAAGTAGGAAGCGTGAATGCCCCAAAAAAAAAAAAAATAAAGAAAAGAATAGCCAAAGGTTTAGCCAGAGGCGCATTTAGATGGGACCGAAGGGGACAGTAGAATTGATTGCTTTTAAACTAAATATTGTTGTTTCTGAAATAAGAATTTGTTTAATGTTAAAATGATGCAAAAACTATTACTATTCTTTGCTTTAATTAATCTTCAAAAACCATGTTCTTTTGGTTTCTTAAATTTTACAATTTTGGGTAAAATGTTCAAATAAAAAATAGTTAAAAAATTATCCAAAATTAGCTACTTGTCAAAAGCAACTTCAAATATAAATAATTTTTGTTGATTATCACAGTCTAAAATTGAATTTAATAGGTAACTCTTACCTTAAAATTTGCAGCGTTTTTAAAATATTGAAAAAATTTTGCAAAACTATTATCCTAACAACAGAAATACTTTGATTGATTAAAGTAATATTCACAGCCTAAAACTCACTTTTAAATATTGAAAATGTTAAAAAATATAAAAAAGAAAGACAGATAACGTTTTGAATCACATCTCAAAATTTCTATTTAATCAATATAACACATTTCAAAATCTTATGGATATTCAAAATAATAATATTTTTTTAAACCAAATTATGTTACATAAAAAGAAAAAACTTGCATTGATTACAATTGAACCACCATAATCTACAATTCAGTTTTAAGTGTAAAGCTCATTTCAAAAACTAATAAATATGCAAAATACTTAAAAAGAATTAGTTAATTTTTCAACAAACATTACGTTCTTCAATAAAACAAACAATTAGTTTAGTTAGTTAAAATTGATTCATAGTCTAAAATTAAATTTTAATTATGTAACATATTTTGGAAAATACTAAATATTAGGAAAAGTTAAGTTTTAAAGATATTTATGCTTCTTAAAACAAAAATATTTTCATTGATTCAACTTGAATCAGCGTCTAGAATAAAAGATATTTTTCAGCTGTAGTTATTATGTTTATGTCTATATCTATATCAGTTTTAGGTTAATTAATAGTAACTCTTAGACAATGAAAAATATGAAGCTAAACTAGAAGTAATTGAGCTTGTTCATTCAATATGGCTCAGTTTGGCTCACTAGCTCAGTTTGGCACACTAGCTCAGTTTGGCACATTAGCTCATTTTGGCACTCTAGTTCTTATGGTTCGCTCAACTGGCGATCGCAAAGTGAACTTATAAACTATCTACAAGTGAGCCAGTGAGCCATATGAGTGAGTTGGCTCACTTCGAAAAAAAGAACGAATGAGCCAGTTCACCTCAATGAGCTGTTTTTACCCAAGTATAATTTATATGTAGGGGAAGGGAAAATACCTCATTTTGAGGGGAATTGGTAACCAGCGCCAAATACCCCACCTTCCCCTATTTGAACATGAAAAATTTATGATTATCTCTCTATAAACCGCTCCTGAATTGTAGTAAACAAAGAATGACAAGTTTTCGATTTGATTGATGCTTTTTATCATCAATGAATTACAAATCAAATATTTACACTATGAGATTGTAACTTTTTCCTAATCGGTTATAGATGCATTAGTTTTTATAATTTGTTTATAGTAGCAAAATGAAATTTAAATATTGAAGCAGCAATAGAAATTTAAGATAAATAACCCAAAGATGAACCTATTTTTATGATGTTACAAGTGAAAAAATTCAAATATTGTTTTGTTGCTACTCAGAGAGAAAAAAACCGCTTTAGTTAATGGTAGAGAGGAAAGAGTTTGTAACAGTGAAATTTAGCACCGCCTTAGTTTAAATTTCTGTTTTCTGAGGTTGAAATTATGCACTTGTTGCTGAAGTGCATCAGAAACAGCAGCAGCCGTAACAGCAGCAGCAGCAGCAACAGCAGCAGCGGCAGCAGCAGAGGATGCAATTCAATACAAACAAAAAATGTAGAAAGAAAGAAAAGCAAAAAAAAAAAAGAAGCAACGAAAAAAAAAACAACAGCATTTTGCAAAAATCCAGAATAAATGCCCAAAAACATAAAAACAGGTCTTTTTTTTTTTTTTAAAGCGGCGGCCAACGGTCAAACTGCATCTTGAAAAAGGCATTCGCTTTCTTAGTGTGTGTGTATGTGTGAGAGTGTGTTTGTGTGTGTGTGTGCTGTTATTGAGTTTGGCAATGCAGTTGTTAAGCTTGCCACAGCTACTGCCTTGAATGCATTTTATGCCTTTTGGTTGCCGTTGCCGATGTTGTTGTTGTTGCTGCTGTACTCCTTGCATTTTTTGGTTGCTGCCGTTGCTCTCTGATTATTGTTGTTGTTGCTGTTGCTGTTGCTGCTGCTGTTAGTATTGTTTACCCAACTTACCGAGGAATTTCAAGTATTCAATGGCATAACTTTAAGTACAGTAAATTCACCACATAACAAGAGGATATTTATATATATATATATATATGTATATACAGATAGTTATATACACTTTTATATATATTGATATATATGTACATATGTATATGGGTAGATATATTCATGTATAATTTACGCTAAATATTGCAACTTTAGTCATGTCAATAATCAAAAATTTTGTCTAGACATTTTCAAAATTTGTTGGAAATTGTTTGCCATATGGCCCGTTCAATGTCTCATTCTATGCGGAAACTTATTGCTATTGGGGAACGGTGCAGAGGGGAAGTAGATGGAGAAGGAGAGAGAGAGAGAGAAGGAGTAAGAGAGAGAAAGAAAAAAACCCACTGACTGGCACGAGGTATCTAAAAATAGCAGGAATGCAGCTCCAAGTCCAACTCCAGCACCATCAACCAACTCCAACTCCAATTCCAAGTGCAAGTGCGTGTAGTTGTTGTAGTTGTTGTGCTGCAGTTGTTGTCTGGCGCGACGCGACGAGCCGGCCCCGTCCCGGCCAGGCCAGACCAGGCCAAGCCAGGCCGGCCGGCCGGCATGCCGGTTAACCTGGAAAGTGACTGCAGTCAGACGAAGACGACAACGACGACCGTCATATAAAATGTCGCAAGGCATGTTAACGCAATAATTTTTGTTTTTGGTTTTTTATTTTTTTTTTTTTACTTTTTTTTTACAACGCAGTAGGTCATTAATTGTTTACAAGGAAAATTTCGAAATTCATTGCAATAATTTCTTCTTATAGTTGGATTTTGATTGGAGATTGCTGTTTTATTAGCATTGACAGTGACAGCAGCAGCAGCAACAACAAGAGCAATACTTACTGCTGCTGCTGATGTTGCTGCTGCCTGCTACTGCAGCTCAAGGACGTTAGGCAAGTTGGTTAAATTAGGCTACTTGAAAACACAAAAGTCACACTCCAGTCACGTTCCATTTTACCTCTCTAAGCGGCAATTGTTGCATGTCTACTGTCTGCATATGTTGTCTTGAGCACGTCCTTAATAACATGACGATGACACTGACAACAGCAGCAACAGCAGCAGCAGCAGCAACAACGAAAGCGCCAAAATAAAAACAAATGCCAAACTAGCAGGCCAAACAAACTGCAAGTCACAAACCAGCAGGCAACAGACAAGCAGACAGACAGACAGACAGACTGGCAGGCAAGCAGTCAGGCAGAGGCCGAGGCAAAGGCAAAGGTAGACAGACGCAGACAGAAGTAGACGCGACTGCATAATGCGCCAAACCTACCAAAGCTTGAGAACACCTGCCCCTGCCCCGGTTGCAGCCGCTGCTGCTGCTGCTGCCGCTGTTGCAGACATCAGCAACAGGTTCTTTATTATTAGTAGTCGCATTCTGAAAACCGCCTGCTCAATGTCAACTCAACGTTTGAGACTTAATTGTTGCCTCTTTGCTGTCGCTTTTTTTTTATTTTTATTTTTCTTTTCTTTTTTTTTTTTTTGTTTGTTGTTTGTTGTACAAAACATTCTTTGTGCTTGACTGGCGGCTCATGTGGTTGTTGTTGCTGCTGTTGCATCATGTTGCCGTGGCTGTTGCTTCTGCTGCTGCTGCTGCTTCTGCTGCCGTGCTGCCACTCGAGGCATGTGCTTCATTCAAGTGGTTGGCATGTCCCTCCTAAGCATTTCAAATACGTTTTCGTGTATTCGTTATTTAATTGCAAATTTTCTCCTCCTTGCTTTTTTTTAACAATTTTTTTTTTTGTGTGTTTTTTTGCGTTTTGTCTTGCAGGCTTTGCTCACTACAACAACAACAAGAACAACTACAACTTTAGCAAATCGCCTTGTCATGCCCCATCATCATCATCATCGTCTACTTCAGACAAACAGTCAGAACAATTTAACATTTCTAAAATCAAATTACAAATTCAAACGCAGAAATATGCTGACAATGCGCGCACTTCCTGTACCGACGACAACGGAAGCGCGTACACCAAACCAATTAGCGGCAACATTGTCAAAGACGTCAGCAGCAGCAACACCAACAGCTACACCGACACCAACACGAACAACAACAACATCAGCAGCACCAGCAGCAGCAATAGTCACATCAGTAATATCAACGAAACAGGCAACAGCAGCGACAACTAGTAGCCACAAATGTAGAACAATTCTAAGTTTATTTATAGCAATCGCATGGAACATTGTGCAAGAGTCGGCCAATTGCTTGCTCCATCAGGCCGGTCGCATTGATCGTGTTGCTATTGCTATTGCCAATGATGTTGCTGATGCTGATGGCGATGCCAATGCTGATGATGTTGATGTCGATGCTGGCCATGACGTCAATGCGGCCCCATTGAGACATCGTTGTACACGCATAGCTGCTGCTGCTGACGACGCTAATGACAAGGTGTCAACGGCACGTGAACACCAACAGCAGCAACAGCAGCTACATCAGCAGCATCAACTTGGGAACGACCACTTAGCTAGTTCTAGTCAGCCTTGCACGAGAACAACATCCGGATCAGGCCAACAGCAACAACATAACCAATATCAGAAGCAGACGGAAAATCATCAGCAACATCCATTGCAGTTACACTCTGGACAGCCTCTGATGACTTTGTTAATTGGATTGCTCCTGCTAAACATAAGCCTGGCGGCAGGTAAGTTAATTTACTACACTGATTCATCCACACACACACACTCAAGAGATTGACCCAATATTAAAAATGGGATGGCGCCAAAAGTTACTTCACCCCTTTGGCCATTCCTCTGTGTTTCATTCATTCCTGCTTTTGAATCACCATATGTGTGCGTTCATTCGCCCCAGAATTGAGCTGCGATTGAACGATAAAATGTGACACATTATATATCCAAATATGACGCAATTTTTCATCGTACACACACACAGAAAGTTGTTGTTTGTTTATATCCCCATTGCCCATGTGGATTTTGGCATACCAAATCGATCAGAACAACAGCAACAACATCAGCAAGAGAGAGAAAAGAAGATTCCAAAAGACCCAAAGATATATGCGAAAATAACAGCAAAAAACATATATACATATATATATATATAATCCCAATTTGCTGGGAATTTATTAGCAGCCGGCGAAAACAAAAAACAGGCGCGATTATGAAATTTTCATGAGAAAAAAGAGTAGAAAAGAGGGGAAACAGAGGAATCTAATATATATATCAATTGGTGTTGAAGTAGGGTCAAAGGTTACCACTTTGCATAACTCTATTTAATATATTTTTTTTAACAATTTTCGTAGCTGGTACATGTTGGCAAACGCATCTTGGCAGCGGCAAATGCAATCAAATCTTTTCAACAAACATCACTAAAACGGAATGCTGTGGCGCCAGCCAGACCTTCTCCTACACTGATCGCGAATTGAGCGGCGTTGAGTACTTCTTTGCAACGGCCATTGGAGGAGGCGTTGAGTGTGCACCGTGCATGGGTGAGTGTGGGGTGTGGGGAGGGAGAGGGAGAGAGTGGTATCATGAAGTGGCACTGAGTGGAGTGCGGCGACTTGTCTGAAAGTGCTAATTTATGCAGCAGTCGACTGCAACTGCAACTGCACGACTTCAACTAATAAATTATGCAATTTCAATTCAAGACAAAAAGAAAAAAAACTAATAAATAAATAACATTAACGTTCCTTCATATATACATACATATATCTAAATATATTTCTTTGTGCAGAGAACTGCAAGAGCTTTAAATGTGGGCCAAATAAGAAGTGCGTCAAACGTAAGGGGAGGCCAAAATGTGTTTGTGCCCCCGAATGCGGAGCGGCATTGCGCCGGAAGCAGCAGCAGCAGCAACAACAACAACACTGGGAGAAGCCTCCACGCGGTTCACGTAGCCTAAGTAGTGAAATTACAAACATCAATTTAGATTTAGATGGCGCCAAACGCCAACGTAAACATAGCGACAACAGCAACATTAGCAACATTGCTGATAACCAAAGAAATTTAGAGCAAGAAGAGGAACAAAGCCAAGAGAATCCAATGCCAATGCCAATGCCACAACGCCAGAGTCATAAAAAGGCGCAGGGTGAAACAAAACACAGAAGACTTTTGATTATAGACAACAACAACAACAACAGAAAATCACAGGCCACACGAGACAGCAGCATCAGCAGCAGCAACAACAACAACCATAGCGGTAGGGTCGAGATGAGAGGTTATGAAACGAGACGCAGGCATAGGAATAACCATGGCAAACACTTAACAAGATCAATGATGACAGGAGCCAATGACTCGACGCCTGCGCACCAAACGACTCAGTCTAGACACAAGTTAGCAAATGCTAATGAACCCGCCAACGACATTAATAGGCAGCAGCAACAACAGCAACAGCGTCAAAAGCAAGACAATGCCCGAGTCAGACATCAGCATGCTCCAAATCATGACAATGGCCAGCAACAGCAGCAACAACAACAACAACAACAGGCACGCAGGCGCAACAAGCATAACAAGGATCAACGTATTCGAATTGTTCCCGGCACTCCAAAAGCAACAGCAACAGCAGCAACATTGCTGACAGTAAATACCACAATGTCTGGGTCTGGGCCACATCGTCGTCTGTATCAAAATGAACACGGAAGTGAAATGGCTTCGTCATCGGTTGCCCAGGGCAGCCACTTGGCTAATGCCGATGACTTGGCATTTCTGGGTGGAATTTACGAGCCTGTTGTAATGGTAGGTGCCCTGGCTTATGCCATTTTCATTTCCATTTGCATTTTCCATGACCATTTTCATATGCATATTAAACCATTGCATACTCTGTGGGGCACAACATTAATTTAACTTATATCCATTAGCAACAGCAGCAACGGCAACAACAACACTCGAATCCGGTTTGCGGCTCTGATGGACGCACCTACAACACCGAATGCCAACTACGCAAACGAGCCTGCCGCACCAACAATGCCCAACTGGAGGTGGCCTATCGAGGGCATTGCAAGAGTGAGTATAGTCAGAATGTTGTGAAAATGCAAAAAAAAAACATAAACAAAAAAAATTCCTCAAAAACTGCATCAGAGAAAATCAATGGAAATTTTTGTTGATGAAATTACAAAAGGAAACCAACCAGTCGAGATCTATATTAGTACATAGTTGGATAAGCTAGTTAGTTAGTTAGTTCGCTTGCGTGCCAAAATGTAACAGCTTGCCACAATTAGATTAGATGACAAATTATTGCACATTTCAATTACGGCCAACAACTTGTCGCCAATGGTGAAATCCCATAACACCCCCTACCCCGCTTCCTCTCGCAAATAGCCGCAAAGCGAGATCCTAGCTAGACTCTTGACGATCGAAATGTTGTGTAATAATTTAATGATACAGGAAGCACTCGCAAACATGCTCAAATGATCAATAAAAGTAGAAGAGATGCAACAACAACAACGGCAACAACAGCAACAAAATACGAACAACTAAAAGAACTTGTTGGATTAGACCCGCAAGCTGTAGCAGCAGCAGCAGCAGCAGCAACAGCAATCTAACGATGGCGCGTACCAACATCCAATGGAATGTTAGCAATCGATGCAGTCAGGCTATAGAGATCTCGATCTCTGTCTATGTCTCCGGCATGATCATCCATAGCCACTCATAAAAATGAATGCAATTATTTGTGAGTGTCACAGTTGGCGCCAAGGTGCATACTAATACCACTAGCCATATGCATACGCATGCATACACATACATACATACATACATATGCGTAAGCATATACATGTATCAGTGTGTGTCTATGTAATGATAAATTTCGACAGTTTATTGGCTAAAAAAGAAAATATTTCTATGAGCATCAACAGAAATTGGCAAAGCATATAAAAAGAGTTGTCTATATGAAGCCAGAGCAACGACTTTGAAATACCCTTTAACAAAAAATGAAATAGAATAGAACAAAATGCAGCAAAGAATAAATGTAACGTGTCTTACGTTTGTGATATTTCTACAACAACACTTTCTATTAGGCATTCCTTTGGCCAATCGTAAACCCATCTTGGTATGTGTGTATTAGTGTACAGCTGGGCTGGACTCAATAGCCGAACATCATCGTCAATCGGCAAATCTCACACCCACGAGCCGAACATTTTGCCGAAGTGACAAAAATTACAGTTGCCCGCTTTACACAAACAGAAAAATTGTTGCTTAGTTTGATTTTTCTAACTTTCAATTGCATTTGATCGTCAACAGCGCTGCTTGTCTTAATTACAATAAAGTTTAACTCACTTTTAATTTTGTGCAGTGTAATGCAAGTCATTTTATAGATGAGAACCTTTGCTGTCCTTTTTATGCTCTCTTTTTCTCACGATTTTTTTTTTCACTGTCTTAATGCGAATTTACATAACTTACAAATACAGTCAATACAACAATTATTCTGACACTTTATACATATGCTTGTTAAGTACAAATGGCATTTTCTACTATATGTATGCTGCCGTATATACCCAATATTTGAAGGGTATGTAGAAAAACAACGCTAAAATTTATTTATAGGAGCAATCAACGCCCATATGCGAATAAACAAAGTTGCAAGGTGCTAGATGAATTTTGAAATATTTTGTATGAATATTTTTAGATAGGTACCTGTAGATAGATAAATTTCAACAGGGTTATACAATTAGCACATTTAAGGCCCAAGCATATGTATTTAATGTGTCTGTATGTATCTACTTATTCCATATTGATTAGAAGTAATTTATTGATTTTATATTGAATTTACAGCTAGTTGCCATGGTGTTCAGTGTTTGAATGGTTTAATGTGTGTGGAGGATCAATATATGATGCCCCATTGCATATCCTGTAAAATTGAGTGTCCCTATAATCATGATGATGATGGTGGTGATGGCGATCAATTGGATTTAGATGGCTATGGCTATGGGGATTACGATGAGGAGCGTGCTGTGTGTGGAGTCGATGGGAAGACATATAGAAGCGCTTGTGATATAAATCGTATGATATGCAAAATTGGGCGATCCATTGCTGTCGCATATCCGGGACCTTGTCGAGGTAAGTTTTGGTTTGAAAAACTGCAATTTTATTTCTTTTCTTTTGTTTTTTGTGTTTTTTGTTATGCTTATTTGGCTTAAATTGGAAACTGGAAATCAATCAAAATTAATTGTTATGGAAAGTCAGTCAGTTGGGCAAATTGTTGACGACTTGCTGCAATTGTAATGCAATTGTTGTTGTTGTTGCTGTTGTTGGTGACGGCGGCTGTGCAAATTTAACAACAATCAACACAGAACCGCAATTTTGCATTTGATTGACTTGACTTGGCTGAGAGTAGGACTGAGTGGTTGAGGTTTTCAAGCCAAGTCAATGCAAGTCGCGTCGAGTTGCTGTTGCTGTTGCTGTTGTTGGTATTGCTGTTACAGTTGTTGCTGTTGTCTCGTCTGCAGCCAGCCAGGCCATATCAAGTTGCTCTCGGTCTCGGTATTTGACTGAAATTGCTACATTTGCTTATACGGCTCCATGATTGCCAGCAATTTGATTAGCCTCTCCATCAGTTGCTATGGCTCAGCTCTACATTTTGCTCTACTTTGGTTAAGGCGCATCCACATCGTCGGCATAATTCATGCTTATTAATTTTGTGGTCACAATGCAATTGATCGACTCCGATTTCCAATTAATTACAATGCAAGCCACCAGCAGCAGCAACAGCAACAACACCATCAGCAACACAACGACAACAGCTGCCGCTTGGCCCGACCGCCCACATCCACTTTGGTGGATCTCAACACAAGCCATTACTAATTAAAGGCGTGGCGGGCGTGTTCCATTGTCGTACCATAATCAGAGATATAGAAAGAGAGCGAGACCCGCAAATAAGAAGGCGGAGAGACGAAGTTCAACGCCAAGTTTAAGACTGCCCAAACTAGTTCAGTTTAGTGGGCCAGAATTAGCAGCACAGATTTTCTTGTGGCAGCCGTAGGGTGCAGAAGGGGGGTTAGGTGGCAATGGCAGTTGCAGAGGCAGAGAGTCTAAGGCGGCTGCAATTGCGTGCTAATTGCAGTGTTTTGTTGCAAATTACAACTTGTAATTAATGCTGGCTATAACAAAAAGCAAATCTTAAAAACCGTATGTCCAACACAGAACACCAAACCGACAGCAGCTGCTAATGAAATTCGACCAATAGCTGTTTTAATTAACATAATTCCAATATTTTATTTACGATATGTCCATAATTTAATCTAAGCAATGCAATAATTATTTAACAATTTCAAAAAAAGTTTTATTTTTTAAAGACTCTGAAAAAAAAACAAACTGACTTAATAGTGAACCAATTAGAATTGCCAAATTGGGATTTTGGTTAGCATTTTGTTGATTCTTAATGTGAACTTCTTATTTAAGTCCGGAATTCTTTTGAAGCTAAATACGTATTTTTTTTTTATCTTTCTATATTAAAATTTTCATTATTTAAATTTCTTAATGATAATGAAACTATTATCATCGAACTGAACTATGTATACCCATCTTCGCTACCCTTGTTCGAGTTAAAGAAGTCAAATTCCATTCTTTTTTGCTCGAGCTAGATAAAATTTGAGTTTCAGAAGTTCTACTGTATTTGCTTCTAGTTTTGAAATTGAATAATTAATGGAAACCTTTTTGGTAGACAGAGAAAAACGTAGCACATCCCGATATCCTGCAAAATCTAGCAATAAAAAGTTGACCATAAAAACCCCTAATTTTGAATATATTTTGGCCAAATTTCAGTGTTTTTCAGTACAAGATGTTTTTACTGATAGCAAATATGTATGTTATATAACATTCAAACTTTTAACGGGACGAAGACAATTTTTAAAGTTCCTAATTTAGTAGTCCAAATTTCACCACTTTCTTAAATATTTTCTAAAATGATCTTTTAATAAAAACAAATATTATTGCAAAAATTTATTTACATTATTTTTGAAATAACTTGCATCCAAATGATGAAAAATGAAAAAGAAATTTAATTCAAAAGGATTCAAATGATTATATGAAACATATATACATATGTATGTATGTACATATAATAACAATAAATCCGATACAAAAAAAAAGCACACAAAAACTGTGTAGGAAATAACATTTTGGTTCAAGTTCAAATTGGTTTTGGTTTGGTTGTAGTAAAATTAATCATTTTTGTCCTCTAAAACTAAGATATTAATTGAATTGAAAACAAAATACAATGTATGTATGTATGTATGTATGTGCGAGTGTACATACATATGTACAAACCACAAATTTTTAGTTAACAATATGTACTCTTTTTACATTCATATGTACTTTGAATTCGACTTTTGTAGCAATGTATAAACTTAATTATATTTAAAATTTTTCTTTTCATTTCAACTTTCAATAACTAATAGAAATCAAAATGGCATTTTATTATAATATTTTGTTTGAAATCGTTTCGTTTTGCTGATTCATGCCATTCATTCAATGTTCATAAATGTCTAAGACGACGCCTTCTTTTCATTTCATCTGTCTGTCAGTCAGTCAGTCACTCTTCCCCTTCTACCAATTCCTCTTTGGGTACATGTAACTCATAAATTTTCTTAGGCAAGTTAGTCTCAAGTCAGCTCAAACACCGAGCTCATCCGCGACACGTTCACGTACATATACATACAAACATACATACATACATATGCACACGGTAGCCGGATATTAAAATAAATTAAGATCATTAACAATTATTCACTTTTGCTTTTAGCACACACACACAGACGTACAGATAAATGTGAGTGTGATTGTGCGTGTGTGCGTGCAGTTAGTTTGAATCTTAAAATGCAAGAGAAGACACCCGACTGAGTTTCCTTCAGTCTCTTTCTCTTCAACTCTCTCTCTCTCTTTCTGTCAATGTCTTCATGTTCATTTACTCAGCTTTCTTCCTCTTCCTTTTTGGCTTCCTTTCGCGGACTGTTGCTTACTTTTTAAAATGATCGTCCGGCTGATAAAGTTCTATGAGTGTATTTGTGTCTGTCTGTGTGTATGCGTGCGTGCTGGTTCTTTTTTTTTTGTATTTTTTTTTGAGCTTTTTATCTTTATGGTTAGTAAGTTTATGGTTTTCGCATGTTTATTTGTTTTGTCTGCTTTCACATAAATATTTTGCGGCGATGCTGTGCGATCGAACCCTTTCTGGTAACCCAAAAAAAGCAAAAAGAAATAGCAACAACAACAACAACAGGAACAGAGGCAATAGCAACAACAATAGCAACAACAAGAAAGAGCTAAACCAAAGAGAGAGAGAGAGAACCTAAGAAATATGACTACACGTACAGACCATTAAAACGCCAACCCAATCCCAGCCCAGGCGACCCTCACTTTTGTGTCTGGGGTTGTGACTACAACATCGTCGTCTGGTCTGAAGTTTACGATCGTATTAAAATCACCTTAAACAACACGCAATGGCCCCAACTGGCCAGACAGCGGACCCACAACGAACGAATCACCTGGACTATGGTCTTCGGTCGCGGTTCTGTGCCTTTTACTTGGGACACAATGTTGCAATGTTGCAATAAGTTCCGCCTAACATATGGAATGGTAGCCCATCAGAATCCAGGACAGGGACAGGGACAAGGCCAAGGCAAGGAATATATGTATAGGGACACGGGGGCAGGCATTTGCTGTTGGCCATTGGCGTTGATTAAACCACGTCGACATAACAAATTACAGTTGGCTGGTCATTGTGACGGCATTATCAAGCGATGCCATCCGCTTGCTCCATCCACATGCTTCAACATGCTCCCCACTTCCACATATCCATCACAATCAACAAGTTGCAAAGGCGTTTCATTTCATTACATGGTAAAAGGACTATGCCTGCTCTCCAGCCCAAAGCCAAATTGCCAAGTTGAAATTAATAAACTTTAACTGTTACGAATTGCCAGACAGTCGACCTTTCCGTTCATACACTCCCCCTGCCTTCTACCCCACCAAAAAAAAAAAACCAATTGCTCTGAACAATGCTCCAGGGGGTTTTGCAACATTGTTGCCAAAGTCGAAGATCATGTTGACGATAAATGCCTCTACAAGCACACACACACACACTCACACGTACACACGTGCAGATAGCCTCTGATACCGGGGACTGGCTTTAACATGGCTCGGATCTGGGCTTGGACTTGAGCTACCAGTCTTGCGCAGCAGCAACTTTGAGGGCGTCTCCTTTGGTGTCTGTCTATCCTTCCGAAACGTTGCCCGTGGTGTGAATAATGTGCCAGCATTGAAAATTGCAGTTCGGTGGTAAATGCTGACAACAGCTGTAAATGGCTCCGCACACACACACACATACACTCACGGTTGGGTTGGGATGGATGGATATCATACCGATATAATGGCATACAAAACTAGCTATGTAATCTTAATCCTGTCAATCGTTTTTTAATTGAAAATTTTTTCAAATACTTTAGTTAGACTTTACTCTTGGATTTGGAAATTGATATACATATGTATGTATGTGTATATACAGTGAAACCTCTTTTCGGCGAACACCACCGTCGCGGATTTTTTGTTTTTTTAAATCTAATAGATAATTAGATTTAAATCTAATAGATAAATAGATTTAAATCTAATAGATAATTAGATTTAAATCTAATAGATAATTAGATATCTAGACCTTAATGTTAACCTATGAACCTACATAGGTAGCTTGTCAGATTATTGATCATACATACATATATAGATGCAATCTAATCAATGTAATTGATATTAAATATTTACTGAATTTGATATTATCTCATTGATGGATTGTATAGCTAAACAGTTGTGGACTCCAGGCTTGAGCTTAGCATACTTTTCCATCTTTGATTTCAATTAGGATTTTCTTGTTTTCCAAACAATTGTTAGTTCCGAAATGTTAGTCAGTAGATTTAGTTTGCTTTTTTGATATTTTTATTTTGTTCTTCATTGCATTTGATTCATTAAATTGTACAAGGTAAGTTTTTCTAGAATTTCGTTTTGAATTTTTCGGTTCTCGATACTTCCATATGTTCACGAGTTCATATCTATCAAGCTTAAATTAAGATATTTTAAGATTTCCACTTTCTTTGGTAACAACCATTTTAGCAGATTTTGATAACGGGCAAGCACAAATGTTTTCGTCGCCCACTAAAATTTTGGCCATTGTCGCTATTAATATAGTAATGGCAATAGTTTTGTTTTGCGTTTATCAAAATTAGAGGTGGATAAAATCTCGACTTTTCTAAAATGAGACGCCCAAATTTGACTTTTTGTGACACTTTTTCGGATACCCTTTACTAAAAGTACTTGAGGTAACCAACAAAACCCATCCGTTTTTATATGTTTAATGATCTCTCAATTTCCTTTCGGGTAAAGTTTACTAAAATCTCTTTACCCCAATCGAAACACTAATAAAAACTTAATTTTGGATAAATAGAAACTTCATATACATATAGACTCATAATCATGTTAAAATTAAATTTGGTTTATATCCTTTTCTTCTTACTAAAGAGCATAACACAGTTTCAATAAGAAAGTTTTGATTACGCCATATAAAAACACATAACTTAGAATTGACTTTGATCAATTTTAAAAACTTTGTCATTACCATTTTGGATGAGTAATGCCGGGTTTTCGAAATATAGTTTTTCACCATTATCATCTAAAAACTAGAAGTTCGTATACCCTTGCAAACTGTCATTTAACAATTACGTATTTACAACTACATTAGAAAGCATATAAAAGAAGTCAAACCTACAATAAAATGTTCGTGGCTTAAGAAAAAAATGTAATTCGACAAAAAATTTTTTGATCTGATTGTTCCTATGGGAGCTATAGCATATAGTCAACCGATTTGGCTGAAACTTAGCACAGCCATTTCTATATATACTAAACTTCCAAATACCAACAATCGTTTTAAAAACACCCAAGTTATTGCTCTAAAACAATATTCTTGACCGATCGTTCCTATGGGAGCTATAAGATATAGTCAACCGATTCTAAACTTTGAAACTTTGTGGATATGTTGAAAAGTAAATTAAACTCTTAAACAACAAATTTAGTAATATTTGATTGAAAAACAACAAAGTTATGGAGGTTTAACTCTATTCTCGACCGACCGTTCCTATGCGAGCTATATGATATAGTCATCCGATCTGGATAATTCCGAGTTATACAATGCCTGCAGCAAAAAGACATCTAGGTGCAAAATTTCAGCTCTGTAGCTTTAAGGGTTTCAGAGGAGAAGCTGTTGATCCAGACAGACAGACGGACAGACAGACAGACGGACAGACGGACAGACAGACAGACAGACAGACAGACAGACAGACAGACAGACAGACAGACAGACAGACAGACAGACAGACAGACGGACAGACGGACATGGCTATATCAACTCAGCTCGTCGTGCTGATCAATAATATATATACTTTATATAGTCGAAGATTCTTCCTTCTATGCGTTGCAAACTTCTGACCAAAATTAATATACCCTTTTTGCAAGGGTATAAAAACTCATAATAATCTTTGTAAAACCCTTTAATGACTATTTACAATTAAAATCCATTTGTCATATTGCTCTTCTTATACTTTTATATGTATATGCTTGGTAAATTCATTTTAATTTTATAGGCCCAAACAAAAGGACTCAAATATATGCAAATTATTTTGACTTCTACCTCATGGCCAGTAAGATATACATATGTATATCGATGCACATTTTGCCGTAAAACTAAAATTGCCATTAAAAACTTTCTTTTATTTCAACAATATTAAATTTTGAGAAAATCGTAAAATTTTTTCCTTTATTTTAGCAGACCGCGTCACCTGTGCGGATATCAAATGTGGTCCAAAGGATACATGCTTGATAGATCTGCAGACGCAAATGCCGCGCTGTGTCTCCTGTCGCTACAAGTGCTCCAGAAAGCGGCAACAACACAAAATGGCAAGTGAAAAAGAAATATGAAACAAATTCAATATTGAATTTATTATTCTATCTATAGCAAGTGCAAGTGGTGGATAAAATCTGTGGATTCAATAACCACACATACAATTCGTGGTGTGAGATGCGCAAGGATTCGTGTGCCACAGGCTATTTTATTGGTGTGAAGGCGCAGGGCAATTGCTAAGAGATGAATCGCAGCCAAGAAAATACATTAGCGTATATTACATATATAGATATATATACATATATAGAATGCTCTATAGGGTATTCCATACTATCCAACATCCAAAGATTCTCGTTGTGCGTTACATAACTTTCCACTCTATATATATGGATATATATAAATTATGGGATTTACATATATAAAAACAACATATAGTAGTATTATCAACAAACACACACACACTGACAACCCACACACAATACATACATATATATACTTATTACAAATCCATCATTATTATCCCATAACCATCTATGGCCAGAGAAACCACATATCTTAAGAGGCTTTTGTATTTAAACATAAACACATAATACTACATCTTAGGCTATATAATTAAATTAAATTGAACAATTTAATTTGTTTTGTTCTGGAACGTATTTACGTTGTAAGGCAAGAATATGAAATATTTATTTAGAATTAGTATTTGATTATTATTATTTTATTTTACATTATTATTATTATAATTTTATTTCACTTTTTTTTTTTGCCTGTTTATGAGCGAAGCTTATTTAATTAATTGACTGATAGCTTAACCTTATAGCAAGATTTTCGATATACAAACACAATTTTATTATATATAGATATATATACATACATATATATATATGTACTTATGAATATGTTTGAGTAATTGTTAATTAAATGTGTTTCAAACTTAAATTGTTTTGATTGTAATAAACTTCTTAATCGCTGTCATCGAACATGTCTTTGGCCCTTTGGTAACGTGCCTGTGTAATCTTCAGATTGGCTAGTTTACGTTTATCCACTGGGCCAGGTCGAGACATTGAGGTAGTTGGTTCACTGTTGCCTAGACCGCTAGTACCTTCATTGCCCATCACATTAATCTAGAGCAAGGAAATGATTTAATGACTTTTGGTTATCTAGAGATACGTATTTTACCAGGAAATACTTACTGGAGCTAGTAATCCCGCGCTGGCATTCGTTTTACCCAAGGTATCACCCTTTTGCCAACCCAATTTGCTGAGCATTTTAAAACCTTTATTGGAGCTGGCAATCTCACTGGAAATAAAGGTAATAAATCAAATAATCTCGACTGATATGAAAACGCATTGGATCAACTTACGTGTTTACACAGGCCACCTCAGTCTTCTCCTTGTCCGTGCTGCTGCCCACTTTGATGCGTCTTGTGGCGGCACGATCATTGTAATTGGCATTTTGTTGGCCATTGCCGCTGGACTCGACGAATTCTAAGCGAAACGAAATACATTTTAAATAACTTTTAACTTATAAAGTTCTCTATACACGTGTACGTACTTTCATTCTCTAGGCCATATTTCTTTTGGAGTTTCTTGAGTTGTTCCTTATGAGATAATACAGTCATTGGAGTGTTGGCTGTGGTTTCCGTTGGTCCCGGGGTTTCGATCAGTAAGCCCGGTTCACACAAACCACAGGTACTGTTGCCCTCGTGCACATGACACAATAGTTTAGTTTGACCAATGAGAATGGTACTACCATGCACCAGATCCATCTGTTCGCTGCTCATGCGTGTACCATTGAGGATGGTGCCATTTCGCGAGCCCAGATCACGGCATTTGTAAATGCCCGGCTTGGTGTCATAGTGGAATTTCAAATGACATTTGCTTACATTCACATCGGGTATAATGACATCATGGGCACCCTCTCGACCCAAAGAGCCACCCTTGAATGTAACCAGATGCAGACTGCCCACTTTAAGGCTATCCAAGTTTGTCTCCTGTACAATGATGCGCAACGAGGGCGGATACTTCTTGGCAATGTCTGTAAAGAGGCGTCAAGCAAATAGATAAGTATTTTTTCACATTTTGTGGGATAAAAACGCGAATTTCTGCAATCACCTTGAAAACGTCCAACGGCCTTGAACACCGGAACTCCAGAGTTGGAGCTGCTGGTACTGCCATCGCTATCGCTACTGGTATCCGTACTGGAGCTACTATTGCTACTCGAATGTGATAGCTCACCATCTTCAGTATCAGCATCTGGATTACGTTTGGTCCTCTTCTTTGACTTGCGACGATGTTCCCTTTTATGTTTCTTTGATTTTCTCTCGCCATTCTTCTTACGTTTCTTTTTGGCCTTGCGTTTACTTTTGGCAGCGCGCTCTTTAAGCTTTTGTTTCTCAGCTTTAATCTGCTTCAAGGTGACCTTATCTGTTATGACGCCACCAAATTCATCAAATTCAACTTCATCGACCTCGTCATCATCGTCGTCATTGGGATTTCCTTTGCCATTGTCAGCTGAACCATTATTTTCCTGTAACCGGTGAAAAGAAAAGAAATCCGCGTTTTTATCGCACATTCTTAACCTCAGCTCTTACCTAATGCATTTCTACGCATTCGGTCTATGCTTAGTTTGTCAAAATGCGCTAAAAGTCTACTATAGGCGCATGGATCGAGGCGTTTGCCCTACGCACCAAAGGGAAAAAGAATTTGGTTTTGGTTAATTTAATATATGAAAATCCGAACCATAATCAATGTCAAATTCTCACTCACCTGAACCTGAGCCTGTGAATGGAATTCATATGAATCTTTTGTCTGATCATAGCTATAGTAGCAACCCGTATTCCCATCATAATATAGACCATATTCCTAGATACGATAGAGTGAGACAGAGAGAGAGTGAGAGAGGAAGAGACTTGTGTATAATTAAATGATAATACTATTCCAGGGGGCATTAATGTGGGCTCGTTCGCCTTGAGGCGATAACCTTTTGAATGTCACAATGCATTTGCAATGGACGGATGCGCACAGAACGTCATAAAGATTACGTATAATAATTATTTACCGCATTGTAATAATAGCCAGTCTTGGGATCATAGTACATTCCCGATGTTGGTTCATATACAAAATTGTTTAAATTCTCTGCATGCTTAGCCGCCTGACGCATTTCATCCACAAAGCTGAAGGCATCCGTTGCCGAAACTAAAAAAAAAACAGAGAGGGAGAAAAAATAAGTAAATGATTCGAATTGAAATCGGAAATACACAAACGTTATCACTTAAAAAGCACATGGGTCATAAAAATATATATAAAAAAACACATAGCAAATATAAAATACTACTCTATATATATATATAGTAGATTATATAGTATCAATATATATGGAAGAGACAGTGAAGGTTCTATCAACTAGGTTACATCAACATTTGGCCACAATTCTACAGGTTAACTAGCAAACACATTATTCTTATGCAAAGAAATAAATGTATTAACAACTATATATATAATAATCTGAATCTTAACAGATTTTACTTATTTTTTATTAATAGAAGGAACTTTTGGACCCCTCAGTGGTTAAGAAAGAGATATACACGCACTGTTTGTGGGTTAGAAGTGATTTCTCATCATCAACATGATCATATGTATATGTATAGAGGACATTATCTCTTTATGGACAAGTAATATTTTATGATTAACTAAATTGCGACTAAAGTACTACGTTTATTTATTTTATATTACGGAAATAAGCTCAAGAGTCTATAAATCTTATCAAGACACGCCCAAAAAAAAAAAAAAAGAAATATCTCTAATAATTGAAAGTGTTAACTGGTGGTTCCCTATATTAACAAAATATATATAAGAAAAGCTCTTTCAATGTTTAAACAAATAGACGGATCAATAAATATATACAAAACTGATATTGTTGTTAGTGCTGAAATATGATGGATTGGCACTTTCTTTATGGGTTCTACATATATATATTTGGTATGCCTTATCACATTCTACAAGTTGCCTTTCTTCAATGTCGTCTATGCCCTTTGAGATAGGGTAGGAGACACCCAGAGAGATACGAGAGGTGTTGGCAAATCAGGAGCTATCATCAGCAATTGACAAATTCAAAACCAAGTCTGATTAGCATACATCGTGTCGTTTACAAGGTTGTTTTTCTTAACTAATTTTTTTGCTTTTTTTTTCTGCTACGCAGCAGCAGTTGGAGCAGTTGGAACAGTTAGAGCTGGCTGACTATAGTGAAGATTGCACGTCGGAAAATTGCACTGCAGAAATTGAGCAAAAATTGTTCTTATCGCCCAACACAATCGACGTGTGTTTAGACGTTAGGTGAAGGTGGCGGCGCCTATTTGAAATTAGTCGTTACTCATCGTTCGAGGCAGGCGGAATCAAGATTAGCCCAATAACTAAAAAAAAAAAAAGAAAGACAAGAAAAAAAAAAAAAACGGAGAAATATGCTGGACACCGAAGTGCGGGAACTTATGCAATCCTTTGTGCTAAGCGATTATCAGGTGCAGGAGGTCTACAGTCGTTTCTATGCGGAAATTAGCAAAGGTTTGAAGCGCTCAACGCATTCTCAGGCCACCACAAAATGTTTTCCCACATATGTTCAGGATTTGCCCACTGGCGATGAGATTGGCAAGTATTTGGCATTGGATTTGGGTGGCACGAATTTTCGTGTTTTACTCGTCTCCCTCAAGGGACATCATGATGCTCTGGTTGAGTTTCAAACCTATGCTGTGCCCAAGGATTTGATGGTGGGACCGGGTGTCGAACTCTTTGATCACATTGCGGAATGTTTGGCCAAATTTGTGGCCAAACATGATATGAAAAATGCATATTTGCCCCTGGGATTTACATTCTCATTTCCCTGTGTCCAGAAGGGCTTGAAGGAGGCTGTGTTATCGCGCTGGACCAAAGGTTTCAAGTGTCCTGGAGTCGAGGGCGAAGATGTGGGTCGCTTGCTCCATGAAGCCATACAGCGACGTGGCGATGTTGAAATTGCTGTGGTGGCCATACTCAATGATACGACTGGTACTCTAATGTCCTGTGCCCATCGCAACGCCGATTGTCGAGTTGGTGTCATTGTGGGCACTGGCTGTAATGCCTGCTATGTGGAGCATGTTGATAATGCCGATCTGCTCGATCATGCTTACAAACGTGAGAAACGCCAGGTCATTGTGAATTGCGAATGGGGAGCATTTGGTGAGGGTGGACAATTGGATTTCGTTCGCACGGACTACGACATTGTAGTGGACATGAAATCGATTAATCGTTCCGAACAGCTCTTCGAGAAAATGACCTCTGGCATGTATCTGGGTGAATTGGTGCGTCTGGTTCTTATCCGTGGCCTGGAGCAGAAGGCAATCTTCAAGCTAAATCCAAAGCGGGAAGAGTTCGCCAACTTTCTTAGGGAAAATGAGAACATTTTCGAGACTCGTCACATTTCTGAAATCGAATCGGATTCATTTCCAGAATTTGCCAACACAAGACGGATTTGCAAGCAGTTTTTTGGACTGGAGAAGGCCACAGTGGAGGATTGCCAGAAACTGAGATATGTGTGCGAGTGTGTGTCCAAGCGGGCAGCCACCTTGGTAGCTATTGGTATCAGTGGTTTGGTCAATAAGACATTTGATACGAAGGTGGTTGTGGGCATGGATGGCTCTGTATATAGATATCATCCCAAATTTGATGAATATATACGAGAAACTATGCACAAATTGGTCAAACCGGGCAAGGAATTCGATATTATGCTATCGGAGGATGGATCCGGGCGCGGTGCAGCCTTGGTGGCAGCCGTGGCCAGTAAAACCAAATAGTAATTGTAGTCAAATCAATAAACCAAAATGTTTTCCATACACAACTCTTGAAAAGATTCAACTCACGTTCTTTGGGCTTATGTTCTTCCTGTTGCTGTTCCACTTTCTCTTCGGTTTCTTCTTGCTGACGTTCCTGCTCTTTGGCCTTGGGAGTTTCCGTTTCAGACTCTTTGTCCACCTTTTTAAATAAAAAAAACAATTAAATTCGAATTTGAGGTCAATAGGAGGACAATCATTTAGAGAATCTCACAAAGTATTTCAGTTTTTGCTTGTAAATGGCAATTTTCGTGTCATATTTCCGTATGATTCCGTGCAGCTTTTCAATGTACGAGTACAATTTGCTTTGCTCCAGAGCTTCCACTTCCTCCATGGACTTCAGTTCAATGAAATCGTGTGTGGATGAGGCACTTACGGTTTCGCTGCCGTCTTCAACTGCCGGCGGTATTGATTCCGCATCACTAGCTCCATTGGCAGACATGGTTGCCAGGCGAGTTGGACTTTAACTATGATGGATCACAGTTGCAAAAATAAACAAATTTCTTTCGTAAAATTTGCCGAACAACCTTTTTTTGTACTTAATTTTTTTTTGCCCCTATTGTAACTACAAGGGCTGCACGATGTAAAAATACGGGTTTTAGATAACATGTCGTTAACATATTTGGGTACTTTAACATTCCGTTAACATATTCATTTTATTTAACCTTTTTTTTTTGAAAATTAAAATGAGAACAGTTTTCTTCTTTTTATAAGCTACCGAAGAAAACACAGCACCAATAACACATCTTAAAATAGATTGATCCCTTTCATAAAGCCCAGACATTAAATGCCTTCTATCGGGAATCCACTCCAGGAATCACAGATTTGGAGATGTAGACAACAACGCTGAACTGTTTCCATGGTGTTTCCATGGAAAATACACATAAATACTTTTTTTGTGCAATTTGATTATATTTAAAAATATCTAGTAATAAATATGTTGTTCAGTTTCAGCAATCCACAATTCAATCTGTTGGATTTTGTATGACAATAAGAATGAAATCCTTATCGGGAGCCACCATAATCTCATGTTTCTTGGATCGAACCCTTAGAAATGTCATGTCGTTTGACGGATCCAAATCTCTGACCACACTACGAGCCTTGTCGGCTAGTTGACTCATGAGGCCAGCATATTGCACAGTTGTTGTATTATCCAGAGTCGATTTGACCGGAATACCTAATTGGAATGGTGAAAGAAGAGTGGTTGTTGTTGTTGTTAAAGCCGCCTACACTATACCACGCCTATTAGCCATTTACCTTCATTGTTGACGACAATCGTTCCAACAACACCTTTATGACTCTGGATACGCTTTAAAGTTTCTTCCACTTCTTGACTCTGTAAAGATATCCATATGGTTTTAATTTGCATAAATCGTGCATTAGGTCACCTACCATTTTTACAATAAACTTGGAATGATTGAAAGAAAGATTACAAAATAAACTAAACTTTGTTTGTTCAATAATTGCAAACTTCTCTTCTTCACCACGATGACGATACTTTGTTTGCCGTTTTCACCACGATGACGGTATGTTAACAATTCGATTAATCGATTATACGCGCAAGATTTTGAAACCTTATTAATAAATTGAACGAAACGGTAAAAAGGAAACTAAACTTATTTCTATTAAACTAATTATTTTCATTACACTAGCAAAAAATAAAATAAAAGAGCCATACAACTCCGAATTACAATTGCAAAAATTAAATCTGATTCATAGTATTGAATAGCTTTAAAATATTTTGCTATTAATTTGTATGTATATTTATATTTTATGTACAGAAAGCTTTAATAGGGGTGAGTTGATTTAGTTTTTCTTATGAAACACACTGACCCATTAACCAAATTAAACAAAAAAAGCCATTAGCAACGCACCATAGAAACCTAAAGAGACTCATCCAAATTAATTTAGGGGAAAGTTTTTATAAACCAGAGAATGCATCATACTGCAGCACCAATACAGGTAATTTATTTCAATTAAATTTTTTTTAATACTTATTGCAAATCTAATTTAAGCCGCCCAGGTCCCTACGTTATGTGGAAGAAGCTTTTGATCAAATACAGACAAAGAAAAACATACGGGATATAGTTATTCTGAACGATCGGGGACATCCTGTAAAAAGTACTATGAAACACGATGATGCAGTCGAATTTGCAGGACTTTTTCAAGCGTTACGAGGAAGATTAGAAAGAGGAATGCAAAAAATTGATGCCAAAGATGAATTATTAATGTTGCGAGTACGTACCAAAAGTCATGAGGTACTACTAACACCAGATTCAAAAATAACCATAATTGTGGTGCAAAATGCATTTGATAATTTTGAAAAGAAAATTGTAGAAATTGATAAAAGCAAATAAAAACAACTTATTGTTCTACTTCTTCGATTTGTTTGCTTTTAATTTTTCAGATATATCGCGGCAATTAATAATTAATTGGTGGTGCTTTTTGTCTCATCTCTAGTTGGGATTTCTCATTTCTAATATATTGGTCACACCTAATTCGGTATTTTTACTTTGCCACAATCAACGAAAACAAGTTGAAAAGGAATAAAGCAGTAAGAAACGTGAAACGCGGCAACGGCGATTAAGCAAGCAAACGAAAACGGGCAAATACGCAGCAAAAAATACAACAATAAGAGCTACCAACAACAACAAAAAAAATTTTAAAAAAATCAAATTGTTTAAATTTGTTTTGGCAAATTAAATTGCGTGTCGGTGTTTTCGTCCAAGTGTGTGTGTCAGTGTCTGCCAGTGCTAGTGTGTGTGCGTGTGTTTATAGAGCATCCGGTAAAGGTAAATGCAGCGACGCAAAAATGTGCAGCCCAACACAACAGGATTTACACGATCTATTGGAAATTTTCGAAAAAAAATCATTCGAGGCGGTGGCCTTTGAGGAAGGATCGCCGGTAAGTTTTTGAGGTTAAATAAAACGAAACGACATAATAATACGGTTAAAGCTATGACATACATTTAGGGGCACGTGCTGGCTGCCAAAGACATGCAAGGACACGTCACTGACTTTTTGCCGCACCCAAAAGAATAAGAAACCGAAAAAGAAAATCAGAAGGAACCGAAAACAAAAAATGGCTGCCATTTATAAGCATTTAGTTTTTCTCTTCATTTATTGACAACCATCGGTGGGGCTATCTCTTAAACTTTCACTTATTCAAGCGGCTTAACCAGCCAACCAACCAACCAACCAAATTAGACGCCTCTCTTCCCCCATTAAACCATGCACAGACAGTCACCCGCACATAACGGTTAGGAAAGCTTAACCCCTAAAATTTAATTTTTAGTTAAATCATAACGGTTCTATGAAGGAAGAGGGAGTTATCGAGTTAATATTTTTTCATAATATTTTTGTACCAAAGGTGATACAACTTGTTGATTTTAAATTTAAAAAAAAAAAAAAAAAATTATACAATATTTGGACCGATCTGTGATCTGTTAGTAAAATTTCCGACAAATACTGAAATGTGGTCCAGTCTAAGAGATTGCAGTACATTAAAGATAAAAAAAAAATCTTGGCAAGTTGAACAAATTCTTAAACCATTTCTCTTGTTAAAACTTGACCCTCTGGAGCCTCATAAGGGTTAAAATTTGCAATTTTGTTTGCTCTACTTTACCGTTACAATTTTTTTTATTATGTGGTTACAGTTTAACTTACAAAGAGAGCAAACACTTGTCACGCACCAGCTTTCCATCTGCGTCTCTTTCTAACCAACGTATTCTGCCCTTCAATGTTAGTTACTGTAGCCGCCGCTGTCAGACAAAAGCACAAGCAACAACAAATTAAAATATTTTCTATTATCAACCCGCGACCCGTTTTGCTGTGTCCCGTTTAGTTTTAGCCGGCAATAACATTTTTGCTCATTTGCATGTTAAAATACTTACATATACACACACACATGCATACATACATGTGTTTCCGTTAAATGTGTTTGTGTGCACTTGGCAACAATAAGAAATGCCTAAACTTGGCACGTAGCTCACGTTTCCCATTGACTTTTGTTTTTTTTTTTTTAGCTGCAATTGAAAATGTTTGACTTAAACTACATTGTTGCACAAAACAAAAACAAAAAAAAACACAGAAAGAAATATATTTCGTTTAGCTTTGGAATGCCAAACCTCAACCTTTATCAAACACCTTTATTATCTTATCAGTTTGGAGCAAGCAAGCGCCAATCTTTTTATACACTTACTGTAAAATGTCCATATAAACTTTGAAAAGAGCTTTGATAACTTCTCTTAAAGACAGATAAAATATTTGAAAAGAATGCACTCGTCCTTTATGTTATACTAAACAGTTATGCGAAAGCTTTTTTATGAAAAGATCTCTTGTTGTATAACAGTTGTCAAAAATTGCCTGCTGATCGTCCAGCTCTTCTACGTCGTTGTAATAGCTCTTTATAATATAAGAGTTATAAAAAAATTTGGTTTCAAATGGCAACATTTGCTAATTTGAAATTGTGGATTCCATCGAAGTTCTTCATTGCTAAGTAAAGTTCTTGATCAGTTGTTAATATATTATACTAATTTAAGTATACTTAAAATTTTAAATAAACAACAGTTGAAAAGTGTATAAACTATTCCAACAATGAATATTCAAGTTAGTTGTTGTTATCAGCTTCATCAAAAAATTAATAATATAAAAACAAAGCAAAATAAAAAACTTGCACCTTGTATTCAAACAAAAAGTTGCATTGGCTTTTATATACTTAAAGTTGTAAAACGCAAAAACAAAGGAGGATGGTGGGAAGGAGGGGGGGTCTCTTAAATGAGAATCAAAACAAAATTATTAAAAAACATTGCGACTTCTTTTTTTTCAGCAGTTGTAAAATTTAAAAAAAAAACTTTTTTAAGCGGGAAAACGAATTCGTAATGTTTGTAAAAATTTTTTTTCTGCGACACTCCTACAAACCTTTTAAAAATATAGATAGATGATTTAAAGCTAAAATTTAAATAAATTCTATTTTTAAGCAGGAAAGGGAATTCTTAATATTATTTACAATTTTTTTCATACTACTACCGCAGTATTTTTGGAAAATTTTTGCTAGATAACTTAAAACTATGAGCAAAAAATTTTACTTAAAAAAAACTGACGTCCAAGCAGTCAGAGCGATTTTTTTTTGTTTTTTATTTATGTGTGATCTGTCCAAGACATCCGAGATCAGCGACATTGACTGTTAGTTATTAACTTTAATCGCCTTTTTTGAAATTTCTTATAAGCTAGTATTTGACACAAATTTTCAAACTTTTTAATTTTTTTTTTTTTTATAATTATAATTTTTTAAAGGAAAATGTTTTTCAATTTGTTTATTGCACCTTTGACCAATTTTTTTTCTTTTATTTTAATATTGAAGATATGTTTAAATATAAATAAGACTTCTTCAGAAGTTTTGGTCTCAATGTTCTGAATTTAGGTAAAAGTATTAAGCAAATGATAAAATATTAATTAAACAGGAAATCTGAATAAAATGTGCAAAAATATAGGTTTGTTATTACAACTTTTTGCTTCTGATATGTGTTGATATTTTTAGTGTATTGGAAAAAAATTCATTGATTAATTTTATAAAACAAACATATGTATATATGTTTGCATATAGTATAATTATGGGCCATAGGTATACTACTCCTCTTTCTCACTTTATGTCAAATTGGTATAAAGTTAATCTTAACTTTCTAGCCAAATTTGTGTAAGAGGGCATCTCTTAATCGGCTATCACTTTAAGCAACACTTTTTTTGTTTCGTTCTCTGCTGTTTGTTATCGCGGCGGCATATACGTCAAATAATTATTTATTTATAACTTTTGCAATTTCTCTCGCACGTGACTGAGGAATTTGCGTTTCAGATTGTTTGCCACACACATTGAAGTAATTAAAATACAATAACAATTTCAGCTGGCTGATGAACATCAAGATGTTTTAAAAACACTTCTTTTTTATTGATTTATTTTCCAAAAAAAAAAAAAAAAAATACATCCATATTTCGTATTATGTATTGTGTGATAGTAGTACATATATATGTAGGTTATCAATACGTATTTATCAATAGACACAAAAAAAAAAAAAAAAACAATTGTCGATATACATAGTAATATTTGTAAGTATGTATGCCATATGTTTTTTTTTTTAATAGTTTTCAATCTCTCTCTCTCTCTCTCTCTCTCATTTTACTCTTCCTGCATAGCTCGACGCAATAGTTGCTCAAAATGTTCACCCTCCAGTTCAAGTTTCTCAAAGTCTACATAGCCGCCACCTTCCTCCATACGATTCTGGGCCCATAATATCAGTTTGATAAGAAACATCATTTTGGGCTCACAATTCTCTAATCCTGGGAATAATTCCTCATTTCGTGGCATATCTTTGGGTATATTGTGCCTACCAATTCGTTGCATTAGGTCCCCGTAACGAGTCTTATCCAAATTTTCATAGGCCAACAATGCCAAAGTGCGATCCGATTCATAGCTGCATTCCAAACGATTGTGCTGGGCACTTGCATACTTTTGCTGGTCAAGGACTATGGCCTGATCCACTTGACGTTCGCGTATGAGTTCCATCAATTGCATTTGTTGCATATGAAAGTACATATAATTATCCGTCTCGAACAGTTTAAAGTATAATTTCTTGGCCACCTCAACGGCATATTGAATGCTTCCGGCTCGAATGGCATTTCTTATAAGTAAACGATCCTCGATAGTCTCCAATTGGGGATGCTTCCCAATGCCGGCTTCGAGGGCAAATCGTTGAGCAGTCTCCTTGTAAGCTTCTGCAGTGAATAGAAATAAACAATTGTTAAACTATCCTTTAACAAGGTGGGTTGGTGGGGCAGGGGAATTGGTACATACCTCTCACCAAATAATTCATCACTAGCCTATTAATATTCCTTTGTCTATCTGAGAAACTTCTCATATTCTTACACCAATTGGACTCACTCTTCTCCATTTCTCTAATTTTTCCTTTTACTCGAATTGGTTTAGTTTTCTTATTGTTAGGTACCCTAAAAAGAAAAAGGAAAATTTATTATTAGTTCCACTGTGCAAAAACAATCGGCGCTTCTGATTATGCAATTTTCCGTTCGTTTTGCAAACTTTGAGCTTGAACTTGTGTAATCCAATCCGCATTATCTCTCTAGAGGTGACAACTGATTGCGTTTCATTTAAATAATTCATTATGTTTACTTTTCTTCCCTCTTCTAAATATAGTTATAAATCCTTAATAAAAAAATTAATGACAACAGCAGCATCAAAGCAAAGTTCAAAATTTGCGTCATATTGAACGCTATTATTTAGCAATAATTGCTAATTAACTGATAAAAACTAAAATAATTTTTATGGATTTCTTTAATAATAATTTTATGGATTTCGTTAATACTTATTTTAAGTATTTAAAAAAATTAGAAAATGAATAATTATTTGATTAACAACTAAAGTATAAACAAATGAAATAATAAAAAATACACTAAATTAATAATTAAATAAAAAATGATTAATAAGTAAAAGTAATTAAATAGTTACAAAAAATAATTAAATATATATATATAAATAAAAACAAAATATATATATATAAAACAAGTAAACATGTAAATAAATAAAAAGTATTAAGAACAATAAATAATAAAAAAAATACAACAAATAAAAAATTAAATAATAAACGTAAAATAATTAAATAAAAATTATAACAAATAAACAAAATAATAAAGAAAAAAGCAATAAATAAATCAATTTTAATGGAATTAAAAGATTTAAAAACAAAAATCAAAAACAATATAATAAAACACATTCAGGATTAACTTCAAATATTATTTAATATATTTTTAACATTTTTTATTAAACTAATTAATAAAAAGATATAAAAAATTGTTTATAATAATAATATTCATAACAAAAAATCTTTACTCAAAACTATGAAATCATTAAACCGGGTTGAATTGTAGTTTATAATATTAAAATTTTTTTACTTTATATAAATTATAGGAGCTCTCTAATCAAAATTATTTACATATGGTCGTTTATTTGGAATAATCCTATTATGCTTTTTGTCGTCTTTAACTACAACTTATCAGACTCTTAGTTAAAGAAGTCTCTTTGAAGCTAATTAGAATAAACCAATTAGAAACAAAAAAGAAAATGTTTGCCGAATTCAACCATGAATTTTCTTTTTTAAATGTTTGCAACAGCTGAGTTTTATTAACATAACTGCGCAGCAGGAAAAGCCGACAACAGGTAAATTGAAAGTTTATCAACGAATGAGATGGAGATGAAATCCTGTAAATGGCATCTCAAATGCCGCCGGAACTGTTATATTGTTGTTCTAGGAAATGAAAAGTGTCATACTAGAATCATAATGTGTGTATTGATGTTGTGTATCAACTAGTTTCCGATTGTATATTGATTGTAGTTTGTATAATTATATTTTTGCAATCATTTTTGTATGTATGAACAAATGTATCTATCTAGGTATATATGAATATATATATATTTATAGAACAAGCCTTCTTACCCCCGTCCAAATGGCATTGTTTGAATGTTTGCGTGACTGTATGTGTGTGTGTAGGTGTAGGTGTGGACAGATGCAAATGCAAATGTTTATGTGTGGGTTTATGTAGATATACATATGACTGTCCTGCTTCTTTCCCTCTCTCTCACTCTCCCTTTCGCTCTTGGTGTGTATGTGTGTGAGTCTTTGGTTGTGGGCGCCAAAATAAAATTTTCGCTAAATGCTAAAAATAGATGACGAGGTCTTTTTTAAATATATAATATTAATTCACTTTCTTTAAACATTATATTTATTTTCGTTGTTGTTTGAATTTTCTTTTTGTTTTGTTGTTGTCATTGTGTGTGAATAACCCACCTGTTGTTGTTGTTGTTGTTGCAATTTAAAGACTTTTGCCTCTTTAAACTTGCTGCAGTTGCTCCCGATGTGATAAATTACGCAGAGATGTCAGCATTTTATATATAAGCCAAAGTGTTTGGGAATCGATCTCCAAAATTGAAAACATATTATTACTAGAAAAATTAACAAATTTTGCTAATCAGTTTTATTATTATTAATTTTTTTTTTTTTTTTTGTGAATTTTTTCCTCTTGCAAAAGTGGAAGGAAAAAATAGAACCGAGGCTGTTGCACGTATTGCACAATATGTAATTGATTGTTGAGGAACTCTGAGAAGACTGTTTTTCCTTCTAGCTGGTGATTCTGTGTGAGTTTTCTCTATCCCCGCCAAAGCTTCCAGTCTGCGCTAGTGCTGCTGCTGCTGCTGGACTCGCAGCTGCACTTTTGGGGTTGCAACAACTTTCCCATGCAGTTCCTGTAGCTAGTACAGTAGAGCCTGGCTTATTGAAGTTAATACGCAATGCGCAGGACGCCAACGCCTTTGCCTCTTCGGCTGCTGCAATCCTGTGCCGGCCGGCTGATAAATATGTGGGTCTCTTTGCTGCACCTAGCATTAGTGCTGTTGCTGTTGCTACTGCTGCTGCTGCTAGTGCCACATCTACTGGATATGGTGTATATGTTAAGCCTCTGTGTAGGCGCTTTGGAATATGCAACACAGGCGCACATAAATTTTAGTCAAGCATCGGAATTTTGCTGCAGCCTGGAAGTGACTTCAAATTACAGAGTACCAATGCACAGTGTATCAAAGTGACTTGCAATTGATGTAACATATTTTATATTATATTGAATTAGAGTAATTTTATTAGAAAGGTAACGAGTTCGATGAGTAAACCATAAAAACCTGCCTTTACACTTCATTTCCCTTTGCTGTTCTTAATCGTACAAAATTATTGAAATGCCCCTTCGACGACTTTTCATTGTTCGTATCAAGAACATTAACTGATTCATTTATTGAGTTTATAAATAAGGAGAGAACTCTGATAAAAGGCTATAAACAATTTCGTCATTTTAAATATTTACTGAATATGTCTTCAAAAATGAACAAAGAATTGGTTATTGGAACATTTTTTTTATGTATATTTTATCTGAAAGCGCTTTTTATATTTCTGTTCTGATCGATTCAATGTGTACGGTATGTAGATGGATATTGACTGGTTATTCATAGTAAAGTGACCAGGATTGAGTTTAAACGTAAATATATTAGTAAGGTTAAATGATAACAAAATAAATGGCAATTGTTGCTCTGCTGTTTGAGAAATGTATTCTTTTGATTAGATTTTTTTTTAAATGATATTTGTAAAGTCAAATTAAAAATTCTTGTACTTTTGTACCACAGTCGCCCCATAGCATATGTATCAATAATCGACTCTGTCCTTTTTTATGATTGCCTGTTGCACATTGAACTTTACACCCACGCTTTTTGCACCTGCCACCCGTTGCCGCCCCCTTTCTAATTCACCTCAGTTGTCCTTAAGTCTTTGCATGTGTGTGTGTGTAGTCATTTAACGCTTTAAATGTGCGTGGGTCGAGTCACAGACACTTGTGCCAGGTAAACAGCAAGTGCAAGAGCAGTGGCATCGTTTTTGGCCAATTGCAACAGCTGCTGGAATTGCTTAACGGGGCTGCAGCAGCCCGGGCGCATGTCCGGCCATAGAGAGCAACATTTTTTGATAAAGGGCCAATGAAGTTCCATTGCTTCCAGATGATGATTATACCGTTTTGACTGCCCCGTCGTATTCATCCAAGCCTCTCCTTTCCATCCATCTGGCCGCAACAATTTGGAGTCGAGTTGCATTTCATAATGTTAGTTGGGTTAACTGTGATAGCAACAGCAGGCACCATGCACTCATGATTTAGAAGGGAGTTGATGGAATGCCCACAATATTTGTTGCTACATTTCACTATTTCCTATCGCTGATGATGAGTTTGCTGCTGTTGCTGCCGTTGCTGCCGTTGCTGCTGCTGATATTTCATGGGGGCCTGCTAACAGTCAGATAAAATCGATAATAATTGAAATGATGATGGAGAAATAACTCAACTACAATAATAATGATGTTGTCAAGGAATCGCTCTCAATGATTATCTACTATTTAAATTAGGTAATTGAAACTAAACAAACTTTGCGTTGGCAAATTGAATCAAAGTGTCAATTATTTGTTTATTTTTTATTTTATTTGTAGAGTAATTTTAATTATATAAACTATTAAATCAGTAAGGAAAATGCTTACTCTAGAACGCCTACAATTGAACTGAGTGTACAGGAAATCAGAAAATATAGAAAGTCATTCAAGAAAATCATTGTGTGTGGGTGGTTGAAAAACAAAGCAAATCTCTTCCTGGATGGCACATTTTGTATTGTTAACCCCACCCCAGACACACACACACACACACTCACGCACACACATACACATTGATTTCAGTGTCATTTGTTTTGCCTCAATTACAAAATTTGCATTTTCCGTATGAAAACAAGTTTGAAAGTTGTCCCCCCAAGTTTTGTATGCATATTAAAAAGTCATTAATATCGTTCAGTGATTAAGTGAAAACTGGAAAAACAATAAGAGAGAGATTATAGTTATATAGTTGAAGAAGATGCAACTATATACATACTTGATAAAAATGAGTAATATAGACATAACAAAAACAAAGAATATAAGAATATGTATATGAAAAGTCACTTAATCCTTTCACTTGCACTATATTCGATTTCCTGATGTTGTAGGCACATAAGAATCAGTTAAAACACGAAAAATTACAATAATATATTATATCATTTGGAAAACAGAGTTGCAATAAATGAATTGCCATAGATCGAGTTACGGGAAAGAAGGAGATTTTGCTCTCTTCCATTTTTGATAGAATTAGACAGAGTTAGTGAAGTTCGATTTAGGAAAGTTCGAAGTTTAATGTACCTACAGTCCACAAAATTGAGAATGATATATTTTCAAGGTTAATTGTTGTTAATCGAAAACGTTATCAGAAAATTGTCCTATTCTACACAGGTAATTAGAGTCCAATTTCAATTATTGGGGGAGCTTTATGAATGTGAATGTTTTCAAAATTGCAAACAATTACGAATCGAAATTATATACGTATGTATATATAAAGTACACAGGCATAATGAATCGCACAACCTTTTTAGTTGTTTTGTTTATTTAGTTTAGAACTTATATTCTTTCGATTCAAGGAGGTACTGGCATCCCTCTAATTTTACTTTTGTATCGTACTGTACGTAGTGTCATTCTCAACTTGTTTACTTGTTGTTGGGGTCTTTGATCGTTAATAAGAAAAGAAAAAAGTTCAACTTAAAGACAAAAGCCGGCTTGAAAAGTGCAACACATTTTAAGCGTAAACATAAATCATGTAAACACAGAGGGAAAAACCAGAATAAAATGGAACAAGGTGTGGTTCAGTGGCCCGACTTTCGAGTTTGTGTTCGAGTTCGACTTGAATAATTCATTCATTGAAGAAAAGCAATTTTCCTTGTCGGCCGGCCCCAGATTGATGAATATGCAACACAAGTTGCTTGTCTGTCTGTCTGGTACACATTTATATATGTATATGTATATATACATATATTTTTCTTGCTGTTTTGTTGTTTTTTGTGGGGCTTTTTTTTATTTTTTTGTGTTTTTTGGTTTGCCGAAAATGCTGTTGGCCTGTCCCTGGTCTGCTGGGGTTCGTGATTTTCTTTCAGTTTTTATTTCTTCAATTTCGCTTCTTTGTTGCTGTTGCTGCTGTTGTTGTTATTGTTGTTGTTGTTGGTGCAGCTGTGTTGCCGCTGCATAAAAACGATGCACAGACACAAACTGTGTCGTTGATTTCTGTTTGCCCAGCATGGTTAAAGTCTTTAAAATCCGGGTTTGTAAGAAAACTGCATTGTAAGAGTTGTTTAAGCTGCAGACGCTGAGACTAAATTTGACTTCAAGTCCGAGTTGTGGGGCCTTCGTTTTAAATTTGCTATTTGGGTCAAACTATGAAGCGAACAGATGATGATGATTATCATGACGATGATGATGTTTGTGTATAATGCAGAGATGATGATAGTGTTAATGATGTTAATGCTAATGATCGTGTAGCATCGTCCGCCTGTCTCTGTTGCTGTAAGTTGGGGAAAACTATTTCGCGCGTTTTTGTTGTTTTTAAGTTTTACAGCGCCTTATTAACAGGCGCACAGCGAAAGAAGCTCAGCAACAACTGCACAGAGACCCCACAATCAGGTTACAGTTGCATGCGCTGCCGCCGTTGCGCTCGTCCACTTACAAAGAAGCGAAAACAACACAAGAGTACAATAAAAAGTGCAACAACAGGCCAGCAAGCAGTTCAATACTGATACAAACATACATATACATATATATATGTACATTTATACTCTATATTCATATATATGTATGTATTTAAGTGTCTGTGTGCGATTGTAACGTCAGCGTCTCCAACTTAGTGGCGCTCCCTCTCTCACATACAATGTTATCAATAAGACTTTTTGCATCGGCATCTCTCATTCCCACCAGTTGCTCTCACTCTGTCTCTCTTTCTCTCTCTCTCTTATTTTCTCTCTTCTTGTGCGAAGTCTTTTTTTTTTTTTTTGGTTGCTGTAAAACCCCCGTTGGAAATAAATACATGAAAGTTATGCATTTGCAGTAATCCATTCCTCATAGGGAAAAGATAGTTTTCCGTTTTGTCTATGAAAATAAAATCTTAAATATTATTTCTACCAATTTAGTCAGAAGGTTAAAATATATAATATTTCGACTTTGAAGCTTGCAAGGTACAGATAATGTAACCTATGTAGATATTCCATGAACTTAGGTAGACCAAGGAAACTAGCGACTTGTCGATTGCAATGTTCCATAAGGTCAGATTTCTATACATTTTCATGTACTTTATGTATACATATGTATGTGTGTGTGTCACAAACACTTGTTGTTATGTGTCGCGACGACCTCAGCTATGACGTGAGCAAATTTGCTGTTTTGATTTCAGCAGTTGGAAAGATTAAAAAAAAAAAGCCACTAATTGTATTTGGATAATAACATTAATGCTAAAGTGCATTAAACTGAAAGAGTCGCAACAATCATATTAATACAACTTTCTGCTCTAATTCAACTTATTAACTAAAAACCCCACCCCCTACCCCGTCCACATTGAATGACCTTCGCCTCTTCTCCCAGTTGGGGTAATTGCGTTTTAGTTGTTTTGCTCGTTTGTTTCGCTCTGCATAGTTTTAGCCCCCCATATATCTATTGCTATCTCGCTCTTTAAAACACACGCACACACAGACAGTGTATTTTTGCCACCTTTGTTTTGCTCTGTTGTACTCTTTTGTTGGTGCTCGCTTTGTGCGCAGTTTTGTCTTGTTTTATGCACATTTCTTTTGTTGTTTAATTTTTATACCCTACATTTGGTTTAGATAAGAGGGTAGACTAGCGGTCAACTAGTGTTGTTTATAATTATTAAAATAAACTATTTATAAGATCTAATTAATTATTAATTAAGTGTCTCGGATGAAAAAAGATGTTTTGCAATATTTTTTCTTTAGCTTTTAAATGATCTTAAGTTAATAATTTCGCCATTACACAGTTAGTTGTATTAAAAAGGGTATCAACTAGTCGTCATCCAGATTGATTAATTTCTCTATAGAATTTTTGTGCCAAAAACCTGTTTCATATTTTTTGCCAAGGTGTTTGCTAAAACGTTCGTGTATGTGTGTGTGTATGAGAGCGTTTGTTGTTGTTTGTCTGGGACAGCTGGCTAGTCGAGTGCTCCCCCTCGTCTGCCCTCTGTTTAGACGTATATGCACCCCCCACCATAACTAATTGCTTGCTCGTTTGTCTATTTTTAGGCACTTTTGCGATTCTAACTAAGTGATTACCACGGCGAGATATTGGCCATAACCAAAAAAAAAAGAGTTCAAATTGTCGTATAAAATAGAATAATTATACAATTCTTCAATTGTTCTTTTTGTTTGTTGCTTTTCTTGTTTGTGAGTTGTTGTTGCAACACTATTATGGATGCCAGCTTATCGCCACATGCATACATATATAATACGTGCATACATATATACAAATATATGTATTATATATATACACACATATGTATATATTACTCCAGGGTTTTCCAGATTCCATTGAACCCAAAGCTTAAGCCAATAGAAACCAGTTGTAATTCGCATATTCTAATCTCGGTCTCTCTCTCCTCCTCTCTATATGAGCCTCACCCTTTCTCTCCTATTCTGTCCGCTGTATGTGCTTTATGCATTCAAATTGACTTTGCATGTCGATTAGTGATTTTAAAATATAACAAAGTATAATATTTATTGCTTAATTGAAATATTCATTAATATGGAGGTATTCAGGAATTTAACTTTTCGGGGTCATTGAGATATATCGAAACATTTTTTAAGCTTGAATGAAATTCCAAAAATAATTTAAATTAATAATTTAAATGTTTACATATGTGCATTTATTATCGTTACATACACATACATCTTTTAATTTGAAAGAGACTGTACTTGGGTTATTGTTAAATTATATTTATTTTTACTAAATTTTTTACACTTGCCTTATAGTAAAATTCATTTTGTTTAAAAGTTTAAAACGCAAAGCACTTCCTATAACTCAATATGTATGTATGTATGTACGTATATTTCTAAAAAGTAAAACGATGCCAGTTAATATGTATATATTTATATGATAGGCTGTTTGAATATTTATGGTAAGCTGGTTTGTGCTTGTTAGTTGTAGGCGTTTATTTTTACACGCAAAGTAAAATGTTATAATTATAATTAACTATCAGTTAAATAGAATGGAAGAGAAAACACTAAAACTATTCTGAAACCATTGGAAAAGTCTCATAGAAAATTAGTTTTCTAGCTTATTGAAGAAAGAGTATAAGTTTTAGTAAGTTTAAACCTAAAGTTCTGAATTTTAATGATTTCTTATAAATTTTAATCTTACTGGTTACTAAGTCGCTCTTTCGTATTTAAATAAATGTTGCATTTAGCTACAAATGTTGATATACAAATGTACATATGTATTTGAATATAGAATATATTCAATCCAAACTCTAGTACAATCTTTTTTAAACAAGTCATGTTAATTACTCCAACTTATTAAACTTTGTCCTTTACTCAAAGAAGGATGAATTGTTCTCTTTTCCTAACTATTTTGCCTTCTCTAGGTATGATAGTTATTTCACCTTACAAAAGCTCCTGAGCACTATACCAGAATTTCTTTTTCTTATCCCTCCTTCCGTTCAGGCTTTTGATCACGGTTGTAATCAAACAACAGTATTATCTATATTTTTCTGGGAACAATAGAGAAAAGAGCTTACAAAATTGTTTTTACAGTGAAAAATTTAAGCACTCGTAGGCTTCACTGTACTGCACTATCACAAGTTTATAAGATATAAAGAATTAAGTAACAAGTACTCAGATATCCTCTCCTAAACCCCTTTGCGGTTTTATTATAAAGATATTGTATCATTTATAATATCCTTTTAGTCTCATGCGATCGCTTAGATCTTAAGCTCTCAGGAGCTTGATATAAAAATATATGTAATTTGTCGGACACATTTTCTTTGAAGGATATTTTATATGTTTTACTTCTTCACTTTTATTATAAAAACGTTTTTTATTGTCTTTTGCAGGAGTACGGCATCTCCAAAAAATGTGAATTCTTGTTCAAAATGGATTACAGTGTCATTGAGCTGGATAACACGAATGGGGTGCTTAGTCCACGCTATCCTGCACGCATACTCATACCTGAATACGAACATGGGCATATGGCTAAAACTTTGATACCAGGCAATGGCTTATATGGTTGTGGAGGATCCTCGGGCACTACAGCTACAGCCACGCCTTCGACCAGCAGTGCGGGAAGCAATGGCAGCGATAATGGTGATGCTGTAGGAGGAATACAATCCTTCGTCACCTTTGCCAATCCTCTTCAGCAAGAACAGCAGCAGGACCAGGAGCAGCAGCCGGCACAACCAACACCACCACAACCAACACCGCCACCACCACCACAACCAGCACCATCACAGCCAACACCACAGCCACAGAACACGATTTATGAGGATCAGTATGATATACAAAGAATTCGAGAATTAGTTACAATGGCCAAATATGCCCGATGTCGACAAAGATTTGCTGTACCAGTGATCATGTTTAGGGGCAAATATATATGCCGATCGGCCACATTGTCAGTAATGCCAGAAACCTATGCCAACTATGCTTACAATTGCCTCAGTGGTGGCAGCTATGCCCCACCAACTGAAGAGAACGAAGCAGACTCCACAGATGAGTCCTTGATCAATCATATCAATGATCAAACGCAATTTAGTTACGATGAGGTGATTAAAAGTGACATACAATTGCTCCATACCCTAAATGTATCCACCATAGTTGACTTAATGGTAGAAAATCGAAAGATCAAATATTTTATGGCGTAAGTATTAATGAATCGGATAAATTATGAATAAACGAGTTAACTCGGTATATTTGCTTCTTCTATATATATATATTATAGGGTCTCGTCATCGGAGAAAGCCGATTCGAATAAACATTACAAAAGCTTCAATTTGTTATCCCTGCCCTATCCTGGTTGCGAGTTTTTCAAGAAATTTCGTGACAACAACTATATGGCCAAGAATCTGTATTATAATTGGAAACAATCGTTCAATGATGCCAATATTAATATACCCAATTCGGGACCGGCTTCTGATATAGATATCATTTGGCCAGAATATAGAGATTGGGATTTAGTTTGCATAACTCAAAATTATTTGCGTGCCACACTTAAGTATATACAAGAGGAGAATTCAGGATTATTAATTCATTGCATTAGCGGATGGGATCGTACTCCATTATTTGTATCATTGGTGCGTATGTCCCTATGGGCCGATGGGCTTATACATCAATCATTGAATCCTTTGCAAATGGCCTATTTAACATTGGCCTATGACTGGTATTTGTTTGGCCATCAACTGCCCGATCGCCTAAAACGTGGCGAAGATATTATGTTCTTTTGCTTCCACGTGCTAAAGTTTATAGCCGATGAGGAATTTAGCATCGTTGAGCACAGGAAAAGGACCAAGACATCAAGTAGCAGCGGGAGTAGTGTTATAGTCATTAAATCCGATTGCTGTGAGGATGAGCCGCTCAAGGAGTGAGTAATTTGAATTCGAAAACAAGAAAAATATTATAACTAATGCATCATTAATTGATTTCTTTCAGGGATTACATTTTGACCTTTGATCAAGATAGCAACGATAGCTATTCGAATTGTTCGAACTGTGATATGTCCATTACCGACAATTTTTATGCTACATCAGCCACACAATCAGCCGCCGCTCCAGCAACTGGAGCACCACCATTAGTTAATCCTAATCCCTTAACTAATCGATCGCCAAATCCAAAACGTTCACGCACTAGCCCGATTTCAGTGCCAGGAGCGAGTGCCCGTCAGCGTCAAGAGTCGACATCATCGAACGGCAGTTGGCAAGTGGTGACAGATACTGGTTCCATTGATTCCGTGATGAATGGCAGTTATTTAATGCGTTTTGTGGCTCAACAGCAGCCCACGGCCGTGGATGGCCCCAGCTCCTCAAACATTCCTATATGCAATGGCAGCAATGGCTATCATTGTAGCGCACCGCAGCAAGCTAGTGGCAGTGGTGGCAGCGGAAGCAGCAACAGCATAACGCACGGTTTCGCAAACGGTTCCTCCAGAGATGCCGGCGCCGCTGGCACTTCAATGGCCTCCAAGCAAAGCAACAATCTGTAAGTTTTAATACCATTTAATCCAATTCAAATTATTTATATAAATCTTTTTTATTTCTTTTATACAGACGCAAGCAACGCCTGAATGCTGTCCGCGCCATTTTTATCCAAGCATATGGGAAAACAATTGGACTTAAGTTTAAAGAAGGATCTTCCATGAACCTGGCCACATTTATTGGCAATTTGGCGGATCAATTATTTTGAGACGTCACTCAATACCCAAGCAATCCTCCGTCTTTGTTGGACTCTTGTTTGTTAGTTTCAACGCCAATCACAACCAATTCTCCTGCTGCTTGATTGTGTCCTACCCCTTGTTAGTCCGCGTGTTATAGTATGCCTGTGTAGTCTGTGTGTGTGTGCATGCCCTGAGCTTTTTTTATACCATGTTGATTTTGAAATGTTCATTGTGACTGTTGTTGAGAATTTGATTCATCCATTAATCGTGCTTAGTAAGTAGTTCAACTATCTCCAAGGCTCTGCAGCTAATCCCGAACTCGCCTAATCGAAGGTTATTCTCACGTTCTCGTTTCATGATATCGCCAGAAACAAATTTTTTTACTAGATGCGCTCATTTTATATGTTTTTTGTAAACTCTCAAAGAAATCGTATTAAAAATTTTGGCGAAATTGAAAATGAGAACATTGAAAAACCAATTTAAAAGAATAATGAGTTGAATCAAACTCTAGCCTTAGGTTGTAATTTATAGTAATTGTATTTTTTAATGATAATATTAATAAAAATTATGTGCATTTGATATAAAAAAAATTTACGAAATTAGTTTAATTAATATCTTTTTTTTCTTAGTTTTGCAAGCGGTATATATTCGTTCAGATTGAGACGCTTTACCCTAACTCGCACTTTCTTCACATAATATTTGGCGCACTTGATGGGGATAAATTGTAATGGCGGCAGATCTGGTTTGACACATATTTCAGTTACTGGCGTGGAAGCTAGTTGTAGCATATTATCCATAACATCTGGTGGTTCAGTTTTAATAATACATGCTGGTGGTGGTGGTGATGTCGATGTCGTAGGAACGGCGGTGGCGGGCTGTTCCGGCTCTGATGCCACAGATGGTGATTGTTGGGTGGTGTAAACGCTACTTATTACCAGATTAGACTGTTGGCTGGTATCTGTATTCGCAGATGTTGACGAAGATGAAGATGCGGATACTCTCTTGAGTGCCATATATGCGCCTCCGGGCCCGGTAAAACGATTATAAGTTTCTGATGGTAACTCCTTAACTCTTATCTCCTTTAAAAATGAATCGTATTCGCTTTGTACCACCTCGTTCTGTTTGCTCCCTGGTACAACTGGGACCCTTAGTTTCATTTCGGTATGCAATATGGTGTCTATAATCTCGACTTCCAGTCGTCGGCGCTGTAAATCGGAAAGTGCTTCCACGTATGGTAATTGGTCAAGCAAAAATTTCTCGATGATTGTTGGTGCTTTAACATTATTTGGCTTTTCGGCAATTAGCATACGATTGACTCTCTGTATAATGCACGATAGTTCAGGATGTAGCACGCTGTTAACGGTTTTGGAAAGCGTGCCCATTAATGGACGTAGTATGTCCCATCGCCATTGCAACTCCTCCACGGAAAATGGGGAACCTAAATTGAGATCTTCGTAAGCTGAATTAAAATCGTTTGTTATCTGCTCCCATCCCCACTCGTCATAGTCAGGATCCTGTATAAAAAAAAACTCAAAATATCAGATGAAAGTTTCAAAAACAGTTCAAAATCTCACCTGTTGTGGACGAACTTGTTTGCTGAAAAGATAGGGGTACATAAGTAATAACTCCAGGAGCCGCAGATCATTTAGCACAACTAGACCCTGGTCATTTTGATTATTTGTGTTAAGTTCAATTTGCGTTCCGAATTCCTCACAATCCGCATCCATTTCTTCTCGGTAAGTAGTTTAATGTGACTGCACTTTTGATTAGTGTTGAGAAACACAATATTTCTTTACTGTTAGGAGTGTGACCGTCTATTGGACTCTTCTCGCGAACATGAGCCAAAAAAAAAATTATTTTTTTTATTTTACTCAAATTTAAAATTTAGAACTAACTGTTAGTGAAATAATCAGTTAACTAATTGCTTGATGTACAGACAAATCTTTTAAAGTGATGCCAACATTGCCTTTTTTATCGAAATACATTTCGTGTGATCAGAATATTATTATCGGATAGATGGTGATATGTATAGCACAGTTTATGGATCCCAGAAACACCCATGAAGCAAATAGCAACCCTTTGGGGAAGTTTATACTCGGATCGATAACGTGACCATCAGTTATTCCCAACTCTAGAACTATAAAACATTTGTGTCATTTGTAGTTGTAAACTCATAACGATCCTTTTGTAGTCAGCGTTAATGTCATTTTTAAGTTGTGTCCTTTTTGAGCAACTGATTGAGATTGTGACTGAAACCGATTACAAGTCGCAGCAATTACTTGCGACAAGTAACATTTAAGTGCCCATCTCTATCTCTAAATACTTCTAATCGATACCATTGTTAGGTAAAATCGAATAATCACAGCCAGCTGATCCATTTCTTTTTTATAAAAACAAAAAAATACTCAAAAGATAAGCAAAATTTGGTAAATAAATCACAATAAATAAAACAATTTGATAACAGTTAAAAACTGGCAGAATCTCAGATTGATTAAATTGTAAAAGTGATGGATAGCCAGGTAAGTGCGTCATGCAATCAAGTGTCAAGTGGAGGGTATTGAATTGTTTGTTTTAATTGTTTGTATGTACGTATATTGTATATACGTAGATATAGAGGTATGCGTGAACAATAGCAGAGATTGTGGCGGTGTGTCGTGATAATTATCGTTTCGAACTAATTAGTCGCGGGAGTTGGCACTCGTCGGGCTACTATCAAAAAAACGCAGGCTATTGTGATAAATGCAAATACTACTCGTACGTGAGCAATAATTATTATTTTTTAGTTTCAATATAAGGAAATGACGTAAGGTTTAAGGGGGCGTTATTAAATTTATTGACACCCTTGCTATCGATCCTTTTTGATCCATTGCAGGCACCCATCGACGATCTACTCTTGGACATTGTAGACAATGCTTGGCGCACAGAAGTGCTGCCTTTCGACCAAATATTAGTACCAATTGAAAAATTACCCGATCCAGAGGCCGATGGTGGTGATTCACATTTAACACTTAGCGAACAGGTGAGCCATAGGAAATGATAATAATGATAAGAGTTTAAATAGCATGCTTGATTTACAGGAACAAAAGTGGACTGATTTGGCCCTTGGATCGTTGGCGCCCGATGCTGCTTTGATTGATCAATTAAACATTACAACCATCTAACCAACATTACTTAGGCTACCGGCACGGGCGACTCTTGCCTCGCCTACGCTACTTATACCACAAGTTTTATTAATTACTCCTCCATAATGAGCAGCAGCAGCAACAATAACAACAATAACAGCAGCAGCATCCATCAACATCTACATTCACCCACTAAACTAACGGAATTCGCACGAAACTTTGAAGACAAGCCCGAATCTCTATTCGATCGGGTAGTCAACAAAATTCAAAATGTCTACAATCAAAGTTATAATACGGTAAATGATATATCCAGCGGTACAAGCAGCACCAGCAGCAATAGTATTAGTAATAATGCCACCAATCAAGTGGGCAAATCCAAATTCTATGGTAGCGATAAGAGCTTAACCCCAACGCCTACTCCTGAGATTGCGGTATCTGCTACAGAGGTGGATATTAATAGTTCATCATCCAGCCTAGCGTCAAGTCGACCACAGCCACCTACAACACTCAGTTTGCGGTCATCGGGAGAGTTGCAAGGTAGCAGTGCCGAAGATTCGGAATTGAATGAACGATTCGATGAGCAACAACAGCTGCCAAGTGAGGCGAATCAGGGACGGACCGTATCGAATGTGCTGAAACATATTAGTAATATTGTTGCCTCCAAGAATAATAATGTGAGTAAAGGGACTTGGGCATTTCCAAAATGAGTCTATATATTAACTTTTTCATCACTTATTTTAGGATTTGCGCAATTACAAGGATACCGATTTTCAGCAATTTTGGATGCCCGACTCGAAGGCCAAGGAATGCTATGATTGTGCCCAAAAGTTTTCCACCTTTCGACGAAAACATCATTGCCGTCTTTGTGGTCAGATATTTTGCTCCAAGTGTTGCAATCAGGTTGTTCCAGGAAGGATTATACGTTGCGAGGGTGATCTCAAAGTGTGTAACTATTGTTCGAAAATAGTTTTAACCTTCCTCAAGTCATCCAGTTCCAACATTGGACAAGATTTGCAAGCTCTGCAACAGCATCTTAGTAACAAATTGGAAGTAAAAGATGAAGCTACAACTGTGGCTGCTGCTAATACCAACCAGCAGCAGCAGAGGAGAATTGCCCTTACCCGTAAGACATCGCTTGGCTATCAGGAGGAGCGTTTCACCTCTCAACCTGGCTACACTTCAACCCTCTCCATTGATGACCGCAAGAATATATTGCAACAATCCAACTCATTGATCACACTACATGAGGAGATGCAACGGAAGCTGACGGCTGCCCAGAATTGTGGCCAATTGTTAATTGAATTTCTCATTACCAATAATAAATCTGCAAATGAGGCACAAGCAGTGGCTATATTGAATGCCATGCTAGCTGCTGGTTTTCTCGAACCCATTGTCCAGGATCCAGAGCAGACTGAATTCGAGTCGAGTTTGCATTATAAATTTGCCAGTAGTAATGTCAGTGGCAGCAGAGGCGATGATACTTTGCAGCAATTTGCAGCCACCAGTGTGGAGCAGCCGCAACCACCTAAATCAATGGACGTTACCCTAAGTTTCCATCAGAGTGCAGCCCAAGATATTGAATTGGAGAATGCTACCACAACAACTTCAAAATTGCTCGAATCCTATTGTGATCACGAAGACCAATTGCTGGCCCAACTATTACGAGCCAATAATTTGGATCAGGAATGGGGAAAGGTACTGCAGACAATCTGCTCGACTGCAGTTAATCATTTCAAACCGGAATATTGCTCCAATGATCTTATGGATATACGGAATTATGTTAATTTCAAGAAAGTGCCCGGAGGCAGACGAAAAGATTCCACTATAGTGCATGGCGTAGCCTTCTCGAAAAATGTAGCTCACAAGGATATGGCAACACGTGTGTCATATCCACGCATTTTATTACTCCAGTGTCCGATTGTGTATGAGCGTATCGAAGGTAAATTTGTGACCATTGAGACGGTTCTATTGCAGGAGAAGGAATACCTTCGCAATGTCTGTGCCCGCATCATGAGCTTTGCACCCAATGTGGTACTTGTGCACAAGAACGTTGCAGGCATAGCACAGGATCTGCTTAGATCCTATAATGTCACCTTGGTATTGGATGTGAAGTTATCGGTAATGGAGCGTCTGTCTCGTACCCTGCAATGCGACATCGTCAGTTCCATTGAGTCGAATATAACAATGCCGAAATTGGGTTATTGCAACGAATTCTATATACGCAGTTTTAACAATAATGGTTCTACAAACGGAGCATCTGGCAAAACATTGATGTGCTTCGAGAAGTTAACCAATCCACGTGGCTATACATGTTTGTTGCGTGGCGCCTCCAATGCGGAGCTAATAAGGGTAAAGCGTGTGGCATCGGCGTTGCTTTTTGCACGTTACAATTGGCGCCTAGAAATGTCGTTTCTTTTGGATGAGTTTGCCCAGCCTTTGGGTCCAAAGCCTTCCATATTTGACTCCAAGGAATGTAGTCCAAAAGCCGAGACCGAATCGGATGAAAAGGAAGTGGAAACGGAAACTGATATAGAGCAACGCTCCAAGCGACCTCCTGTGGGCGAGCGTAAATCGGAGGATAAAGTTATATCTGTTATTAGTGAGAATGTTGCCGATTTTACCGATCCTTTGCGTTCCAGTTCACCGGCAAATACTGAAAAAGAGAACAACGGCGAGAGCGATACCGATGGCGATGTCCATCCACCACTTGTTGAGGCTTTGGCAGTGGAGACACGTTATGACAATCGTTTTCGTAATGCTCTTAGCTCCACTTTACTTTCAGTTAGTCCATTTTTAACCTTTCCCTTACCATATCTGGAGACAGAGCAGGGACGGAATTGTAAATTAAGGAAACTATTTCCTGCCGAACTCTATTTCTCAAAGCAATGGTCCAATCGGAACGATAGCGGGATCATTGGTTCTATTAATGACAAGGAGAATGAGCAGCATCAGCAGCAGCAACAACAACATGTAGGACCATTGCTACCAGCTCATGATTTCTTAAGAATGAAAATAACTTCACCATCGACCAATCGGGATATTCAAACCAAGTTGGCCGAGTTTCGTTCTTTTGGTGGACGCTTTCCCAAGGGCAAAGCACCAAGTGAGTGGAAATTATTATTAATTATTTATTTCAATAATATATTCAAATAATTTCATTTATTATGTTTTCAGTGCTGCGACCAAAGAGGAGAGACAAAGGCGTTCCAGAGCCAGCCATACAAAGACCACAAAAAGTCAGCGAGGAGCAACTGTATAAGGATGCCCTCGATCCGCAGAATCATCAGCGATTGCCCGTTCTATTCTGCAGCTTTCATTACAATCCCAAGGGTGTATCCTCGTTCTGTAAGTTGCCCATGCTGTTGGACATGAAGTTTTATGGCCAGCACGATATCATGCTGGAGGAGTTCCTGCAACGATATTGCTGCCGTTTCAATTCAATGTGTCCCTCCTGCAATTTACCAATGCTGGGACATGTTCGTCGCTATGTGCACTCTTTGGGCTGTGTTCACGTATATCTCACTGAGGATTTAACTCGATCGGATCCCAAACGGATTTACTTTACATCTTGGTGTAGCATTTGCAATGCCACCACTCCATCTGTCCCACTCTCGGATTCGGCCAAATGTCTGTCACTGGCCAAGTATTTGGAAATGCGCTTCCATGGACATGCGTATAAGCGGCGACCACCGATCGATACTACTCCCGAAGCCCAGAGTCCCAGTTGTGAGCATTCGCTTCATCGCGACTATGTGCATCATTTTAGTTTTCGTGGAGTGGGTGCCAAATTCCAATATACACCCGTTGATGTGTGGGAAACTGGATTACCATCGCTGATCTTGCAATTGGATCAACCCAAGCCGGCTAGTCAAATTGCTAACCAGGTACAGGAAGAGATTAAGCAGTTTTCTGTGCGTGGCCATGAGGTTTACACAAAAATCCATGAACGTATTGCCGATTTGGCCATTGAAGATGAAAACTCTCCCTCAGTGCAAAACCTCAAGGCAATGCTAGCCAAGGATCAATTCGTTTTCAAGCAGAAAATTGAGATTGTTCACACGCTCTTGACGGAACGGAAAGCCACTATATATGATATAAACGATGCCCTCATATCTTCTCGTCGTGCTCTAGCCGACAGCATTGATTTATGGGGACCCAGGCTGCAGGATAGTCAGAAATTATCTGTGAATAAGGCACAGCATCATCATCAGCAACATATCGACGCAGGAACTATTTGTACGGAGGAATTAAGGCCCGATGGTCAGGCAGATTCAGCTGATGTCGCACCAATAGTACCAGTGGAATGTCCAAGTGATGTTGCAGATGTGCCTGTCTTGGAGAAAAATAGCAACCAAACGCAATCAAATGCAGATAAGGATAAAAAAACGATAAAGCAAATTCTTACACAGCTTTTGCCCTCCACCAATCAAGTCAATCCTCTGCAATCGCCGTTTTCAGCTCAAGAACATTTGACTTTGCCGCTTGGCGCCATTCCCATACATGTGCGTGAGACTGATCTCAGTTCGGTTATTGCTTATTTCCTGACCTCTGCCGACTATCAGCGAGCCATTGAAGAGTTATCCAATGCAGGCAGCGGCAGTGGGGAGACATCCTCAACTACAGCTACTCATTCCAGTCCACAGCTCAAGCGAAAAATGCCCATGTCAGGTGTAGAAAGCGATGTCGAGGATAATGCGGCACCCTGTTCACCAGCCACTGAGTCATCGGAGGACAAAAGTAAACCAAGCAGCAAACCCTTATCTCCCAGTCCGCATATTTCCCTAACAATCAACAACCAAGGCAGCCAGTTCCAATGCAAAATCTATTTTGCACGTGAATTCGATGCGATGCGAGCCAAAAGCCTTAAGCCACCAAAGCTGGATAAATCTCTGTATCGCAAATTAGAGAAGAGTAAAATGCGTGAAGAGTTGAGAATCTCACAAAGTCGTACGGGCTCCGAAATGGAGCTAGTACGCAAACCCAGCGATCTAATCGGAACTTCACCAATGCTAACACGTGCCCAGGAAGAGCAGTCTCTTGACCAGGAAGAGGAATCAAGAATTGGCCTGGCGCGTAGCCTTTGCAAAAGTGTACAATGGGAGGCACGTGGCGGCAAGTCCGGTTCACGTTTCTGCAAAACATTTGGTAGATTTCCATTGGCTTTACATTTTTTTTACCATAATTGATTGTGTTTTTCTTCCTCCTCCTTATAGATGATCGTTTTGTTTTAAAAGAAATGAACGCCAAGGAAATGACTTTGTTTGAGCATTTTGCACCAAAATATTTCGAGTATTTGGCCAAATCGCAGCATTTGCAATTGCCCACCTTATTGGCTAAAATCTTTGGAGTCTTTAAAGTCAGCATTAAGAAGAAAGAGTAAGTTGAAAAATAAGAGGGGTGAAAATGTTTCTATATAAACAAATCTTTGCCTTTTGGCAGCTTTTTTGTGGAGAAATCTTTATTGGTTATGGAAAATCTATTCTATGGCTGTGATATATCCAACAAATTTGATCTTAAAGGCTCGGAGCGTAATCGCTTGGTAGACACAACTAATCAAAATGGTGAAATTGTTTTGCTCGATGAGAATCTAGTGCAAATGTCCTGGTCAAAGCCTTTGTATGTCCTCTCGCACAGTAAATCTGTGTTAAAAGATGCCATACAAAGAGACACATCATTCCTTGAAAGAAATGGTGTCATGGATTACTCACTATTGGTTGGATTAGATACAAAGCACAGCGTTTTGGTTCTGGGTATTATAGGTAAGTGTTAATAGTTATATAAATAGAACTGGTGGTGTCTCATTGTCTTTGCTTACGTAGATTATATACGCACCTTCACCCTGGATAAGAGAGTGGAATCGATCATTAAGCAATCGGTCATTATGGGCGGTGGCAAGGGCAAGGATCCAACAATTATATCGCCGGAACGATATAAGCAGCGCTTTATTGATGCCATGGATCGCTATTTCTACACAGTCCCCGATCGCTGGGAGGGCCTTTCCAAAGTCTAATAAATTTAATGCAAACATGCCCAATACACATAACATCATCACATAAACAAGCCGACATTTCCGCCACCTAGTGAATTGATTTAGCCTTGACCTGCAACCGTTTGCGGCGCACCCCGGAAGCCGGTGCCGGCGACGCCGCTGCCGCCGTTGGTCATGACAATTGAAGTCAGCAAAGCAAATTGTGAAAAGTTGCGTGCCAGGCCAAAAAAAAAAAGAAAAGAAAAGAAAAACGGAAATTATTATCATGATGGGAACCGCTTGTGCTGCGAAATGAAATAGTTAAGACGCGAGCAAATCAAGTAAATGTGTGCACCTCGAAGTCGGCGTCGTCTATATATACATAAATTCATTATCGAGATGTCAGAGAAACTAGGGTAAGGGACTCCCACACAATTGTGACAGGTGTGCAGCTTGAGACGAGAGTATGTGTGAGTGAGTTCCATATCAACTGCAGCTGCCAGTTGCCAAGTACAATGGAGTTCCCGTTACAAAGTGCTCGATTGCATGTGGTGGCGCTTAAAAGCTCAGGCCCAAGCCCAAAAAAAGAAAAGCCAAAATTAAACTCCGTGCCAGTTGGTGTAAAAGCAAAAGTGACACCTCAAATCACTTTATGCTTTGGGGTGTACACCCGAACACCTCATTCGCCTGTCGCGCGTGTGTGTGTGTGTGTGTGAAACTCCTCGTCGGCCTGGCATGCTTTGCACACATTTCAGTTGGAATTTACGATCTGAGCGGTCAAGTTGTGCGGTTATTCGCGGCAAGAGCTAAGCTTGAATGGCTCCTGGTGGCGGACAGTGGTCGACTATGGCCTGCCACTGGCAGCAAGGCCAAGTGTGTCAGATGTTCTTGCTATTGTTGTTATTATTGCATGGTGCTGTAAAGTTATTAATGTTTAATTAGAGTGCAAGCGCCACACCACACACATACCACCCTGAAAATACACATATATAGGAAACAGTCCAACCGCTCCTCTCCAGAAAACAAAAAATGGCTATTGCCTTTGATTGGAAAAGCAGCGACGGGTAAGAGAAAAGAGAGAGTTATCGTTCTAGTAATTATTTGGAAACATTTTGAAAGGTGTTGTCGGCTTAATACATTAGTTCTGTTTACGTTAATCTTAAAATTCATTGCTTTTTTAATTTATACTACTAAGTTTTGCACTGGCTAATAAATTATAAAAAAAAATGTGGGAAACTAACAATATCTTTATTGTGTATTTTTTAATTTATTTACCCATAAACAACGACTTTACAAGAGTTTTGACGACATAGACTGAGTTGGCAGTACTTCTAATTTATTAATCGTTGCAGAGTTTGGTAATTCAACTCAAGATCAAAAAATCTATTGGATAGAATAGAAGAACAAGGGCAAGCTCTACACTTCCACAATTTTATATGGGAAAACTATACATCCAATAACAAGTAGGGGCGAAGTATGTTATTTTTTGAAAAAGGAAAGAAAAATCTTGATATGTCACATCCTTTTTTGCTATTTAAAAAAAAAATAGCGACATACATATATGAGATATAAAATTTCGATTAATAACCTGAAACTTAGTAAGTTGATGGTACTTATAGTGCGCCTAATGTGACCTAATATATTTTTAATAAATATACAAAACAAATGATCGTTGCGGAAAAAAAAAATCTACTATTATGACATGTACTGTGCCAGTTGTTTATAATGATATTTAAAGTTTTGCATCAATATTTCATCATTGAAAAGCGAGATAGAAACTAGATCCAAACTATATTCTTTATGTAAATATTTGTCTTAGTTCAGTTGATATAGCCACTTATAGCAAAATATCAAACTAAAACTTTGGCAAGTTAATTTAACTTTTCATAGTTTTGCTGTAAATTAATAACTATTTTTTATGATGTGTGCATATAGTACTTACATATTTAAGACCTAAACTAACCTATTCTCTTAAATATGATATTTCTGTCCTCAGTTTTAAAAGTATCACAAAACCTTTCAGTTGTGTATGTCAAAAGAGTTGTAAACTAGAAGGATGGGCTAACTTCGGCCGTGCCGAAGTTCGTATACCCTTGCAAACTGTTATTTAACATTTACACATCTATAATGTGACAAAATCATTAGAAAGCATATGAAACAAGTCAAACATACATTAAATGTTCGTAGCTTGAGAAAAAAAGTAATTCGACAAAAAAAATTTTTTTTGACCCGATTGTTCCTATGGGAGCTATAGCATATAGATGACCGATTTTGCTGAAACTTAGCATACACATTTCTATATATACTAAACTTCCAAAAACCAAGTTTCGTGACAATCACTTTCAAAACACCCAAGTTATTGCTCTTAGACTATATTCTCGACCGATCGTTCCTATGGGAGCTATATGATATAGTCAACCGATTCTAATTAAACTTGGTGGATATGTTAGAAAGTATACCAAACTCTTAAACAACAAATTTTGTAATATTTGATTGAAAACCAAGAGAGTTATGAAGGCTTAACTCTATTCTCGACCGATCGTTCCTATGGGAGCTATATGATATAGTCATCCGATCGGGATGATTCTGAGATATACAATGCCTGCAGCAAAAAGAAGACTGGGTGCAAAATTTCAGCTCTGTAGCTTTAAGGGTTTCGGAGGAGAAGCTGTTGATCCAGACAGACAGACAGACGGACATGGCTATATCAACTCAGCTCGTCGTGCTGATCAAGAATATATATACTTTATATAGTCGGAGATGCTTCCTTCTATGCGTTGCAAACTTCTGACCAAAATTAATATACCCTTTTTGCAAGGGTATAAAAAGACAACTCAAAATTCTAGAATTGTCAATGTGAGTTGGTTTACACTAAGTGATAAGTGATAAGTGATCTAAATTCGACTCAAGTAAGATATTCAATAATCAGAAGCAAATTAAAGCTAGGAAAAATTAAGTAGGCAACTTTTTTTCAATGTGTGGCCTCACGGAAAGGGAAAGTAATGTAAAAGCTCTTATAAAAGACGCCTTTATATGGTCGAGGTCGGCGACGTTCGCTATCTACCAAGAAGAGTTTTCTCTGTATTTCTTTTTGCATAAAAATCCTAACGGTTTATTCTCTTAAATATTTCGTGATCACATGGGCAACCAGTTCGTGACGTACATACATATGTATGTATGTGTTCGGCCTCATTCGGCTTTGCCCTAGAAACGCAAATAAAGAAGGGAAAGGAATATAGTAAAACAATAGTAAAATGAAATAAAAAAAAATATATAATAATAAACAAATGAATAATAAATTTTAAAATTTATTCAATAATTTACACATAAATAATAAAGAAAATAATAAAAAAAATGGCACAAATTGCTTTTACTTAACTTGTACAATAAAAACTTTTGCCGGACATTTCAGTTGCATCAAATATGTAATCTGATAAATTAAGGACTATTATTCCCACATTGTTCAGTTTTTGAAATTTTGTTTTGGTTTTGCAAATTGTTGAACTTGTTATCTACAGCTGGCTGGCGGCGATGGTATTCGCCATGACCTTGACCTCGGAATGTTGTTGTTGCTATTGATATGGCTGTTTGACATAATGGCAAATATACATATGTACATACATGTTGTTTATTGCTTTTGGCTGCATTACGTATACGTCCTGTGGCGTGACCTGCTAATATAAGAACAATTAAAACGCCATAAATCTGTGGCCATAATTATGCGTACAACCTGAAGCTGAAGTTATTCGCATTGTAATGGCCAAATGATTAGCATATTTAAATAGGACTTCGTTACGGCTAGGGTTGGCAAAACATTTACTTTAAAAATAGCCCATGTCCAAAGACCCAAAGGTCATTTGGCATTGTCAAGATTAGTTAGTTGGTAAAGTTTACTTGGCTACTTGCTCGCTGGCTTCACTTACTCCACTTTTCCTTTTGCCTTTGTTTTTTTGCCTTGGCAAAAAATTAGGTCAACTCAGCCGACGCCGACATGATTTGCTAGTTTTCTCCGTCTGTTACTTGGCTTCTGTTAGTGTCTGTTTCCGTTTCTGATTGAACAGACACGCACACAACAAACCCTAATTCCACCCACCCACCTTCCGGAACTATACCATCCAATTGTCAGTGGATTTTGGCAGTCATGCCATGAAACAGAATTAAATACCCTCTCCCCGCTCACCCCACTCCATTGAACTCTTTTTGCCAGTTCTCAATTATTATAGTCTTGCCCTTTCTTTCACCTTTTCATGTTTTCACTTATGCATATTTCCTGCCACCTAAAAAGAATTTTTTAAAAATAACTAAACCAAACTGCTAAAGTCCAGCATTTACATCATTTAATATGCAAAAGTAAAAAGCAATACAAAATGCAGGCAACAGAGCAACAGGTGCCATTTGTGGTCATGCAACATGCCACAATTTTACCTGACGAAAGAAAGCAATTTACATGCAGAGAGGTGCATCATTTATAAAGTTGTACACTTGAAAAAACAGTAATTAATTAACATTACCGAAAGCAATCACAAAGGCCGATATTGTCAACATAAAGTTAACTAACTGGTCCATTAGTTACCTATTTTTCATTGCATACTTTTAAGAGCTATGATATTACGTTACGTTACCATGGCTTACGATATGGCATAATGTTTTGGATTTAATTGATACCTACCTTACCTTACCTTATATAACCTTATCTTACTTAAGATATATCTTAGTGTATAAATATTGTTTGTATTGTTTTTTGAAAAGAAATTTTTGAAACAAATCCCAGTAAAAATTAAATAAATTTAGCGGAAAAAGTTGCTAAAAGATTATCGTATTTTTTTTACGTTTTTACTCAATTTAAAATTTCAAAATCGATTTCAATTCTTCTACAATTTACAACATTCCAAATTTAAAAGCGTTTAAAAACGTTTTTACTCATTTGCTTTCATTGCTGGATTGTTTTTTGAAATTTTGAAGTATTTTTTTTTTGCTATTAAAGCGAATTTTTAAAATCTAAATTCTTCAAGGATTTAAAAATGGCTTTAATACAGTCGAACTTTCCTACAATGAACTATTGTATGATTAGCTTCTAAATGACGAACTTTTATAAGTATGATGAGTGTGACTCGTATAATGAAACTATAATGTAATTCCACATGACAAACCTATTTATGATAACGTTCTCCGTATAATGAGCTGGTTTTTCTTATTATATTTCCAGTGTACATATTATAATTTCTATATTTTATACATATGGAAGTTCTATTGCAATTCGCGAAAGATTTCAGATGTACATCTTGGTAAAAGAACTCGTTCTACGAACGAGTTAACTTAAACCTTACTCAAACTAGCTTGTTTGGGGCAATGACCAATTTAGGCTTAAAACTAGACTCTTGTCTAAACACGTTAATAAAAAGAAAAGATCAAATGAAATGAATTTTCCATTTGGTTTCTGGGCTTTTTGATTGCCTATTGATTGACATCGATTTGATTCCGGTTGGAGCTCTATCAAAATGAATTCAGTGCCAGACAATTTTCTAATTTGCAGCAATTTTGCTTAGTTTGTTTACTTGCCACAATGTGTATGTGTGTGTGTGAGTATCCAATTCCTTAGCAACACGGTGTTGTCTTCCGTATACATATATGTGTGCTGGCACGCTATGGATATACGTATATGTAGAACCAGACTGGCGGAGGACGAATAATTCATAAGGCGCCTATTTGTGATACGCCTACTCCTACCCTCTGGCAAATACCAAGAAGGATTCCCGTTTCTTGGGTATTTTATTTATTTGGTTGTGGTGCCAACCAGTTTCAGTTTCTGTCGAGGGACTAGGCGATACAGTTGTCTGTCATTAGTGGAAATTTTACTTTTTTTTTTGTTTTTGGTATTTGCAGGGCCGAAGGTGATGGCTACAGTTGGAATCGCTCTTTCTCGGAACCAGATCTATCTGCCAATCCAAAGCTTAGTCGTTTCACAATCAAACATCCGCACGAATATATAGCTGTTGATGATCTCAAGTTCTATCGTCGCCGTAATAAGCCAGCCCAATTGCATACCCGTAGCAACATTTGTCTCTACAATCGGGATGAGCCTTTGGTATCCTTTGGCTCACTGAAGTCCGAATATCGTAAGCATTTCAGCTGCGCCACCCCATCAAGACCCAGGTCACTGTTAAGGCGAGCCACATCGCTACGCTTGGAGGGTTTGATGCAGCTGCTGTCGGAACATCAGGATAAATATCACTGGTTTACTGCAGAGGATTTGCAGTTGTAAGACAGATGAGACCTCATTTACTCCAAGATTTATTAACAGGATTCCCTTTTTTTTTAGCTCGCGCACTTTTCCTGTACGCAATCCAGAGAATCTCCAGCTCAGTGATAATAATATGAAAAATTCCTCGTATCTGGCATATCCCATGCTGGATTCGAGTTCCAAAATATTACCAAGGCAAATGTTTCGCGAGGAGGAGCAACACAAATCCCATTTGCAGATGAGAGATAAAGCGGCAGCTCGAGAACAGCAGGAGCCAGCACCATCCGAATACAAACGTCAATATGTACAACAGTTTCCCATCGAGAAGGCCCATTCCATACCACAGATGACAAGCATCAAAATCCAGGGTGAAGCTAATTTTGTGGCCGTGCCCGAATATCAGGATAGTTTCAAAATGTATGCCAATTATTCAAAGAGTGCTCCGATTAAGAAGGATGACAACTTGCGCGTCTCTGGGGAACAGCAGGAACAGAATGTTCCCGAGTATCGCGACAAATTCATTGACCCACCCAAACATATGGCCAAAGAGAAATCACTGAAAACCGACGATCATTTACGGCCACGTGGCGAGTTTACCAAAGAGATACCCGAGTACTATGAGAGCTTCCGTGATCCAAAAATAACTGAGATGCCTGATAAAGGCAAGCCCAGAGAGCCCTTTCTTCGTCTTAAGGGCAAGATTGAATTTAATCCAGAGTATCGTAATAATTATATCGATTTCCCACGATCCCGACCAGTTGTAAATAAGCCAGCCTCCACATTTCGGTTGCCTAACTCCAACTCCTATTCCATGTCCAATTCTGACTCTGTGCACAGTCCACGCCAACAGGATCCTGAACCGGCTAGTTGCACGACAGTCCCAGCTTCGGAAGTCACTGCCACACCGGAATATCGTCGAGCCCAATATAATTACCAAATCCGCGAGAGACCAACCAGGGAAAGCAGCGATCATCGCAAGACTTCGGACACAACAACCCCCCATCAGCAGTATCAGCTGCAACAGGCCGCCTATAAACGTCGACCCTCACGCCCTTCCCGACATGCAACTCACCAAGCCCCACCAGCTCCGGTTGCCCCCATATTTGAGGATACGCCGGTGGGGGCCAAGAAACCCGCCCGTTATGGCAGACGTGCTTCCCTTTTGCATAATGTCAATTGTCGTGAAAACTCATCCATTATCGAAGGCAATCCCAAATATGCCATTGCCCCTAAGCGTGGACCCAAACTGAATTCCAATGAAAATAATCAACAGGCACCGGGGTCCTTTGTAGTCCTCGATGATGTTTCATGTAAGCCTTCCAATTGGATGAAGAAAACTTGGTATGATTAATAATTGTAAAGAAAGATGTAAAATGTAAAGGTCTACTTGTAAGTGTGTAATGTAGAATCACATCACTGATTCGAAAACTTCCGATAATAAATCACTTTATTCGTCAAAATTTGCAAATGATATAAGGCCTATTTAAGAAATGTTGTCGAGAAACTAACTTTGCCAAATCGAAACCAAAATTGTTAAGTTAAAAACTTATGCACAAATCCCAGAACTTTCCGGTCAACCAGAATAGGTGATGCGGTATCCGGTTAATCCGGCTATATACGTAGCAGCGGAAGAAGTAGGAGACACTAATCAAATTGTAGCAGAAATTTATGACTATAGTTTGGGAGGTTATTTTATCTATATGACTCCTCTCTGTTCTGCGCAGTTTAGTCAAGGATACCCTTTGGGGCTTCATGTAAAACAGGCGATTTATCCACAGGGATTTCAAATACTTGTCTCCCTAGGAATAAAGTCGACTGACGCTGTTTTCCCTAACAACATTAGCCCAATGGCAATCTGAAAATAGCAATCACCTAGCTGGATGAAGTTACATTGCCTTGGTTTTTTGGGAAACTGAATCATTTGCAAGGAAAAATCCTTTTGGTTTTATTTATTGAGAAGATTTTATATTGCTTTTCTTCCTACCGAACACTTCGAGCTATTGAATAACAATGCCTTGTCTGGACTAAAACCAGCCCAGGTGGCTGGTTGTCCAAGGTAGTCCTGCCGAACCTTTCGTGCCTTAACTTAAACTTTTCCCAAGACAAGGACTCACTGATGTGCTTCATGGAAAAGATTGTCTTGAGTCTATAAGCAGTAAAGTCTTAATGGATCGCTATTCACTTGAGTTCACTTTTTACTGTCGTTGATCCACTAACCAAATATTATTCCGATAAAACCCTTGACACACTATCCCGGCGACTCCCAAATCGACTATCTCTTTTACTTCACAACAGGGTGAAGAGTGCAAACAACAATCCGTCAAACTGAATACAACCGACTCAATTTCTTTCAGCACCAGATCTACAAGTTCACCCAGATAGTAAAATGGTTAATGTATATCATCAAAACGTAAACAAAAAGCAATTCTCACCACGAACACGTTGGAAACGATTCTAATCTAATCTCTGACCCTAGGCCAACTCATTGGCCAACTGATAAGCAGTTGGAAAGAGCGGGTGAGGTATTCGCAGTCCGCTTACTCATAGCTAGTTGGTAGTATTCTTTGAGATTTTGCAAGCAACAGATGTAGGTGAAGCAAAGCAAATTCTTCCATAGCAATATGGATGCAGCCACTCCCCCATCCCATATACTTGGCTATACAATTCGTAGCCGGACGCGAATATATGTCTCCTACATTGTGCCCATCTCCTTGGCTCTTTTGGTTTATATGATGCAAACTGCGTCGGATTTGGCATTGAGCTATCAACATTTTCACCAACATCAACCTGGTTTTGGGAGTGGTACATTGGTTTTGGTATTTATACCACCGATTCTTACTTTTATATTGGTAATCAGTTCCAAGCAACAACGGGAAGGTGCTACTACTGGACAAAATAAATTCATTAGCCTTTGTCTGGGTGTGCTTAAACTTTTGTTTTTCCCATTCTTTGTGGTATACAGGTGAGGTAAGGTGTTTGATTAACTAAAACAAAGGTTTTTGAAACAATGTTGCATATAGATTTACCTTGCGTCTATTTTGGTCTGTTGAGGGACTTTACCACGATGACGATGATGCAGAACGCATGAAATGCCTGGCCAAAGCAACGCAAACATCTAATATAGAACTATATCTATTGATTCAGGCCTATGCCCAGGCGGCACCGCAGATTGTATTGCAGCTGTATCATATGTTGGCACAGGATATGTTTCGGAACTATGAAACATGTAAGTAAAATGGAAAACCCATACAAAACTAAAAGACTTTACCATCTTTTTCACTTACAGCCACGGTACAGGCCTTGTCTTTGGTCTTTTCAGCCATCGATTTGGCGGCAATTACAACCACCTATCACCGCATTGAGAGTCAGCGTCGTGTTGGACGGCATTATCCCTGGGCCACAACGAAACAAGTGGAAGCCCAAAGATGTCGCTTGGATCAGAACGAAAGGCTGTGCAGTGAGGCGCTACGGAAAAAGCGGGAGTCAGAGCGGACTATAGCCAGTTTTCCGGAATCCGATAAAATCATGGCCAATTTTCATGCTCGCCAGTCTTCCCCCAAAGTGGCCACTCACGAATTGAACATAAAGGGCCAAGACGAGGTAGATAACGATGGCATGGAGATAATGGAAACAAAGGCTCTACTTCACAGTGGACCAACACAGGTCTCGGGCAATGCCACCGACGATGACAAACTGGAAGAGACAAGACCGAAATTGCGTTTACAAAACCCTAATCAGGATTTTAAGAATGTGGATACCATTGAAGTGCTGGGCTCTGAGCCTGTGGATATAAAAGAAGTGGTGGATTCTGTGCCTGAAACACCACCCCCGCCACCACCACCGCCAGCGACTGCCCCACCATCTATACCGGCACTCAGGTCTAAGGAGACAGATATGCGACGGATGACACGTCCATTCTCTCAATTAGAAACATTCAAGGACATGCTGCTGATCAATGCCCAGTTGTATATCAAGGAAAATGTACCACGCCCACCGAAATTACTTATTAGTCGACTTCAGGATGATGAAAAAACAGAGAATACCCCACTGATAGTACCACAATCGCCTTTGGGCAAGGATTCACCACTTACCCCAAAAGATGTGGTGGACTTCTTTTTTCCCAAACCCACGAAAATTGTCAATGGCATCCAGCAAGATGATTTTGCTGGTCGCACAGTTGCCTTTTTCGGATGGTTAGCCTTTATAACCATGAGAATGCTATCCCTGGCCACATTTTGCATCTTCTATCCACGAGCCTTCTTCATTGTGGTGGGAGTACATTATGCCTTGATGCTGGCCGCTCTGGCTTTGGAAACACGCTTTCGTGGTAGCTTCAGCCGGACTCTTTTCTACCTGATTCTTGGCTATATCTATATATTTGTTTTACTGGAGTTTCGTGTGAGCTTCAAGAGTCTAAGACTATGGTATGGTTGCTATTTGGTATTGACACTGGCAGAGAATATAACCATGTCAGCGATTTGGTATGCCAACGAGGAATTTGAATCCTGGTGGTTTGGCTTCATTTGGGAATGGATCATCTACAGTGGCATTCTGTTTATTGCCACCATTTTTGTATACTATTGTATACTGAGGCCCAAGGATGTTTCTCTCATTGTGGAAGATGAGGAAAACAAAGGCGAGGAACAAGACTAAAACAATAGTTATCGTTGCCAAGATACTGCGAATTACGTTGCCAGGGATACTGCGAGCTACTACTCTACTATTCCAAGCAGGCTTCATAATCATTGACATTGACATTAATACTTCCATTCATAAATTGTAACAAACATTACTCTAGTATATTCCAAATAAATTATTTTACTTAGTTTTAACATGCAAAAGTTTACAAAGAATAAAGAATTGGGTCCGAATTCGCCATGTACGGCCGAACTGACCGAAACACAGGTGAGCTTTGCTCCACCGAAAATCAAGCAAGTAACACGTAAGTCGAACAGGTTTTAATGGATTTTAAGAGATTAAATATAGACTCTATTCTACCATTACATCGGGAGTAAAGTTGTTAAAGCGATGATGCTGGATAGGAAAAGTAGAATTAATCGCCTACATACCAATTTTGTATCCAAAATATCTTATGAATTAGTCTTTTTCCTTAATTGATAATACTTACTACAAATGAATACTTACCAATATCGCAAATTACAAATAATCCAATTTCTTTTTTAGCAACTCGAGCTAATCGTATGGAGCAGTTTCTTTGGCAAGAGATATTTGAGGAATACAAGCGTCAAAATGCTGCACCTGTCGATTTAGGCAAGGATCAGACAGAGTACTTTGACCAATATTGCAAGGATTTGCCAGTTGAGGATGAAGACCGCAAGGAAATTGTCGATAATAAATATCCCTTGTACTGCACCACGGCCATAACTTGTTGGAATCCCGAGGGTGACGCCACTAAAACATTTAGAAAAACTTATTCCATCACTAGGCCTATTCAGGAGTGCACCGAGAAGTTTGCACCGTAAAACAAGTGAAAAGAAAATTGGACAGCGAATTTCCCAGTATTATTTGGTTGATGTCAATTTTAAATTAATAATTGGGGACTGTCGATGACATTTGGAGCTTATAATATTCACGAAACTTAATTTTAAATGGTTGGATTAGTTTTAGTGAGGATAACCAATAAATTTAATATTATTTAAACTGAATTCGATATTTGTAGAACGTTAGATTCCACAGCTGCTGTTTCAAAAGATGGCGCCAAAAATTAGGTGGAACTAATTAAAAAAGTGTTGGCAAATACGGAGACACGATTAGTAAAAACGCATGGATAGTGTTGACAAATGGAGTGAATGCGCTGGCAAATACGGGTATAAGTGTTGGAAAATTCGTTGATATACCCGCTGACGTGGTGTCGAATAAAAAGTTGAAAAAGAACAGGGTGCTGGCTGGCGATTTAGTTTATTTAAAGGATATTTTAATTTATTTTCCTATAGTAAATAAGGAGAGCGTTGAGCAGCGCAAATACAATATAGGAGAATGTTGAAGTTAGGTGAGAGAAACCTCATCGCATTGCCACATACAAAGCAAAGCACAGCAAACACCGGTCGCTGTCATTCGTTTTATCTCTATATCTATCTCTGTCTGACACTAGCCGGCTTTGCTTTCGTTTTTTCTTTGGAGCTAAGAACCCAATCTAATCCGTAATTTTTTACAACATTCTTTCAGGACTGACAGTTCTCTTAGTGCTTGGTACTTGTGCAGCACCAACGTGGAGTACCCGCACTGTAGATAGTCATTTGGGACCCAAAGATCTCACCCGCCTACAAAAAGTGTTTGTCGATGGCTTCGCTTCCAGCGATCTCCAAGCGATATTCTTTTCCAGCCTCAACATAGAGTCAACTGATCCCAGCCAAAAAGAAACATTGTGCAAGAAGATTGTCGACCTGCATACAGAATCAAAATTGAATGTTAGTAAAATATTGATTCCCCTTTGTTTCTGACTCTCTTACCTTACCACGTGTCATTTCTTTTGTTACAGAGCTTCGAGAAGGATTATTACCTGATTGGTGCCAACAAGAACTTGCGGTGTCCAAAAAAACTAGATGAACCATTGCTCTCGAAAATATACAGCTCCCTAGAGTCTGAATTGGGCAGTAGCCAAGAGATTTACTACCGCGTCATCACCCATAAGCAACTTGGAGTCCAGATAAGTGAAGCAAACCAAGCCAAATTGTTCAAGCGCCTCCAGGAACTGCTTAAAAAGGATGATACCCTAAGCGGTTTAGGCTATGCCTTCAATGCTGCTATTCAATTGGGAGGCGGTAGTGCTGGTGCTTTCATTGCCAATCGTGTTGAGGATGCCATTGTACAAGCGGATGAAGTTGATGGAACATTGTTGCAATTTGAGGGCGGACTCAGCATCACAGCTTTGATAATTAATGGCGCCTTTGGTGTGACAAAAACCTATGGCAAGCCGGCTCCTGTGACTGCTGCCCAAGCTGTGAAATTTGCCAACTATTTCTTGAGCCGTCGATCGGTTCAGAGCGCTAAGGGAGCCCACGTACTCATCGAGGCTTTGAAAACCCTGAGCAGTGCTGAGAAAATTGCCCCCATTTGTGTTCAACTGATTGGAAATGGTCAGCTGGAGGCCCAATCACCCTCACTTAATGTAGCAGTGGTTGATTTGTTGGGCAAGCCCATAACTCCAAGTCCACAAAATTTAGTAGCTAAGATTTCTCTTAAGAAGGACAACTCTGTGTTGGCGGAGAGCGCTAAACTCGCATCAAAATCCTCAGACAAAACCACATACGTCGCCGATTTGTCCAGCCTTAAGCCGGCTCGTGGCATTTACTTGGCTGAAGTTAAGGTTGATAGTGTTTATGGACAAAAATTGCAGTTTAAGGTTCTGGGACGCGTCAAGGTTGAGTCACTTGAAGTGGGTATTGCGGAATCCGATGCCAGTGCAGCCACTCGTAAGCAAAGCGTCAGTTATCCCAATAAACTGAAGGAGACTCTTTCGGCGGATAGTACCCAAAAACTGTTACTGAAAGTTGTGCTGGTCGAGGAGAGTGCACCCAATGGAAAACCCATTGCTGTTCAACAAGCCTTTGTGCGTCTATATAATCAAAAAACCGACAAGGAGATCATTTTCGTTGCCGAACAAGACAGTAGCAAGGCCTATAAATTCGACATGGATGTGGGTAACAATGGCAAGAACTTCAATTACCAGAGCGGTACCTACCAGGTATATTTAACTGTTGGCGATGCTTCGCTCTCTAACTCTTTCGAATGGCTGGTGGCCGATGTGCAGTTAAAATTTAACCAGGATAGAGGTTTGTAGCCATAAATTTTGGTGAAAAACACAGAATATTTTTATCTCTATCTATCTCTCACTTTGCAGAGGTAAAGTCCAAGAGCGGAGTAACTGGTCCCTTGCCGGAAATCGTTCATCAATTCCGTGTTCCTGATAAGCGTCCACCGCGCATTGTTTCGGATATCTTTACTGGCCTTTGTATCACTCCCTTGGTCCTGCTCTTTGTCTTCTGGGGCAAACTGGGCATTAATATCTCCAATCTAACTTTAGCACCTAGTACAATAGGTTTCCATTTGGGCTTTGGTGGAATTTTGGCCTTGTTCTTTGTTTTCTGGCTGCAACTCGATATGTTCCAAACCCTGCGATTGCTGATACCCATTGCAGTATTTACATTCCTCTGCGGCAATCGTTTGCTGCGACACCAGTACGCCCAACGCGTGAATGCCAAGAGTCCAACGGCAGCAGGTTCAGGAGCGAGTCAATAAATGATCAGTTTCTCTCTCTCTCTATCTAAATAACTTGATCACAAAAAATGCAACTTTAATAAAGCGATTTAGTTAAGCTCTTAAATAACAAAATTTTGATTTTTTACTGGAACACCATTAATATTTGTTTAACGAGAGTTGTAAGTAAATCAAAGTTATATTAGACAACACAATTGTTAATTCTGTTCAAGGAGGATCATAAACGCCCTAAAGATTGTTTCTTTTTTGCTTGATTTATCGCAAATTATTGAGAGTTTCTCTCTGAAGAGATGTATGTAAGTGTATAAATGTTTGAACATGTCCATTATAATGTATCATCCTACTCAAACAGTCTCAGAAAATAGCTTAATTTAAATGTCCTCAATTTTAAAAAGGATTTTTCACAATCTTCTGATTAAGATACTAACTTTTAACAATTTCCGAAATTATGTTTATGGATAGTGGAATCTGGAGAAACACAGTAACGCAAAAGAAATTTGTTTAAATAACAAATAAATTAGTGTGGGTATACAATACAAAAATTAGTATTCAAAAAAGGCATATTTTAGCTCTGCTCCATTCGTAAAAATGTCACATATACAAAATATACAAGTTATATTTGAAAACATAATAGTGCAGTTAAATATGAAAAAATAGATAGAACTTAGTTGAGTTTGATTTGAATCCACCTTTACTATGCCTCCGATATTATAAAATATATGTCTAGTAAAACCCTTTAAATAATGTTCTGTAGTATCAGAATAAATCTTAAATAGTCAAATTAGTATGTTTCGATAACATTTTGAATTATGAGAAGTAGTTTATTTCAAAATAGTAAAAAAAAATACTAATAATACATGTTCAATTTGTGTTTTCTGATATAATTTAACATTGCACAAATATTTTTAAATTTCACTATCGAAATCAGAGTATAAACAACTAGTTGAGACATATTTGTTCAACAATAATAACCAATAATTACAATACATATTTACAAAAAGAAAGCGAGGTAATATTTCTCTTACAAGTGAGCCTTCATGAAAGGTTTCAAGTATTTGTGGAAAGCTCCATTAACTGGCTCTTTGTTAAGTGGATTCTTTTTAGTCGATTCGAATATATGTTCATAGACATTGCCATCATAAGCACCTAATGCGGAATCCAAAACTCGATCATGCAAATCAAAGCTATCCACAAGAGCAACAGCATTTGGACGCAGTTTTTTCAGACAGCTCTCTAGGCGCACTTCCAACTTGGTAACATCTTCATCTGAGAAGTCAATGAACTGCATAAGAAAAATGAAGATTAATATAAATAAAAGTTCGCGTTGTTTTTTCTAAGAAAACCTACGCGTAGGAAATCACCAATACGATTAAGACAAGCATCGACTAGGTAAAGCTCAAGAACCACTTTAAGGACATCGGCCAAGGCTGGTGAGACCTGACCAGAGACGGCCAAAAGTTCTGTGTATGCGGATTGTGCCAAAAAGGCCCGACCATGAAGCTTAAATTAAAATGAAGGTGTTGAATTAGTATTTAGTTGATATACTCGGACATCTAACTTACATCTGCTGCAGCAGTCAAGAAGATGCCACTAAGATTGGCTGCCACCTCGGTGCTGTGGCCCTGTCGGCGACGCATTTCAATTTGTTCATAAGCAATGCGAATCTTGCTGCAAGTTAAATATTAATTTAATTAAGTTCCTTTGATAGATTATATAATTACTTACTTGGCTGCCACAAACTGGAATGCCTTGACAATGGACTCTAAGGATCCATCAAAATTAACAAATTTCTTTTCTTTGATTGCTTCATTAATGTAAGCTACAGTTGGCACCAACTTCTCCCCGTTAAGTGCCTGCCCATAAACCTTAACCAAATAACGAGCGGTTTGGAGTAACATCACAGTATTCTCTCCCTCATATGTGCACACAGCCGTTGTCATTCCATAAATGGTTGGGAAGTTAGAGCAATCCATGAAACCATGACCACCGCAGGACAAACGGCATGTTTCCACACCAGCAGCGGCATCGGCACTACATATCGCCTTCAGGCAACAGGATAGAGCGTGCATTTCAGGCAGACGATCCAAATTTCCCTGCTCAATTTCACCGGATAGCACATTGTACATATTCCAGATGCCATCACCTGTGGTCTTAAACACAATTGCCTTTGCTATTTGGGGAAACAGTTTTAGCTGTTGTGTGGTATGGTCCATAATTTGGGGCTCTGGCTGATTGGGGTCAATGGGACTCTGGCGACGTACTGCCGAATAACGGGTGGCAATTGTCGATGATTTGGCCAGACTTTGAGCAGTATCGCGAATCAAGGCGCATCGTACAAACATCTGGAAACACATATGCCATTATGATTAAACTAAAAAACTAAATATGTGATATATTTACCATTGTGCCGTAAGTCAGAACACTGTTCTTGGGAGCCACATAAGTGCCGTCAGCTAGCACCTGTTGGTTCTTCATCAACATATGGTTCAAGGGAACGCGAACATTCTTTAGGCCCAGATAACCATTATTCACAGACTTCATGCCTAGTTTTGTGCCAATGTCACCAATATCGATGCCAGGCAAAGGCTCATGAGTGTCCGAGTGACGCAGTTGAACAATAAAGGGAGCCAGGCCGCGGAATTCGCCTTTGGTATAGAGTTGGGCCACCACAACTGCATGGTTAGCAGTATGACCCACTAGAAGAGATGAAAAAAGCATTAGGATTAAGTGTGCCTGTATTATAGCACTTAAAACTTACATCCTCCTGGCCACCACTTGTAGGCAGTAAGTGATGGAGTATTAATCACAAATTCCTGTGTGCTGGCATCATAATCGGCTCGCGTTTCCAATCCACGCAGAAAAGTTCCATGACCCAACTCTGTTTGGGCATATGTGCCAATAATCTCACAATCCCAAGCCTTGCTTAGCCATTCAACCTGTTGATCCATAGTGCCTTGGCCCATAATCGTTGGCACAAACATCACATAATGAAGAGCAAGGGGATTTCCCTCTTTGAGTATAGCAGCGCCCAAAGAACCACCCAAAAGAGCGCTAAAAGGAAAAGAATAAACATTTTCAATTTAAATTGCTTGATCACATTTAAATTGTTTTTTTTTTTTAATTTACTTGTAGGTATCAACACCATCTTCGCCATCGGCACGGAGTTTGCGTATCTTCTCTCCGATGAGGCAGGCTTTTCTCAAGCTATGCTCATACAATTCCTTGTGTGATAGATATGATATGGGTAGATCATCCTTCAGAGCAGGATCCTCAAGAAACATTTTTTCTAATTGAAAAGAAGATGATAAATTATTTATCAGATTTTAATTTTTTGTTTTTAAACGTATAACTTTGAACTTGAGTTCAGAAATGTTTCATTACTATCTTTTCTCTTTGATTAGATAATGTTACATTTTGTTGTTGGCTTACGTGACCGAGATGATGACTTCTAAAGGTTCATCCATCATTCTAATACCATAAATTGTTGAGGTGTTGCTAACTTGACCACACAGGTGGTAGCATTATTACGGTACTACAGTACTCACAAGCGATTAAGCTGACAAATCTGTCAGATAAAGCTATCAGCAAATCGCAATATTTTATAGCCAATTTTCAAGTGGTCCTAAATATATATGCATACATACATATGTATGTATGGAGATACCTAACATCCAAAGTCTATGGGTTATTCTAATAAATTGCCACATCGAGATGTCGACAGGCGGCATCGAGTTCAAAGTCTCAAACATACATATGTACATATCAACATGATTGTATTATAATTAATGGGATTTTAAACGAAATTTACATCAAACTAATGAATGAAGACCCCAACGAAGATGCGAATCAAAACAAAAACGCAAAAATTGAAAATGTTGATAAAAACATAAATTTTGATAAAAAAAAAAAGCAATATTAATGCGCATACTGCAAATATAAATATTTTCCTCATTTTCCACATATTAAATTTAGTAAATTTAGCTGTGTCATGGTCCGTTGAAAAAATATTGTTTAAAAGCTACCGATTGTGAAATCGTCGATTGAGAGAAGATTGTCCGCAGCTCTTAATACTCTGTCTCTCTCTCTCATTCTCACACAACAACTACTCGAACAAGTAATAATGAAAAAAAAAGTTGTTTTGTCAAGTCGAGTTGCCGGCTTAGTAATACCCAGTAACTAACGAAGTGAAGCTAAAAACTAATAAAAAACAAGTAAAATTTTTCTTCGTTCATTGAAATTTTCAATCAAGATCAATTTCAATGAAGATCATGGCAGAAAGAAGTATTATTCATGGTTAAAACTTCTGAAAAAATTTATAGAGATACTAAACCTTATATACCCATCTGTTAATGTAGTTAAATAGGGTATAATAAATCAAAAAGCTCAGCTTACCCAAGGCTTTCTTTTCCTTATATCTGTCTTCGCCGCCAGCCCAAAAGACTGAGAACTCGTGGGGATTAAAGGTCGCTGTGTTGCGCTCCTTTTGGAGGTCGGGATTCACTTTTTGTGCTGGCATTTTTGTCGTGTCAATTAACTTATTTCCAAACAGTTTCTTGGCCTCTTAACTCGGCGCGTCCGTCTTTGTCGAATGGCGTTCACAGACTGAAATTGTATTTGTGAAGTGGACTTGCTGCTGCACACTTGGAGTATGGCCATTAAATTCTAGCACTTGGGCGCTACTGGACAGTGGGCAGAAACACAGCAAACCCAGATTAGCAAAGAAAATTTGTCTAATCTTAAGCTTTTGATACTTGAACGTGAACTTTAACCGATGTACACATGTACATCCGTATATACATACGTAATCAGTATTTAATCTTTGTTGTTCCTTTATTAATTGTGAGTAAAGCCAGTTGTTATTGCTGTTGCCCTACAATTGGAAAGCTGTATTAACAGTGTAACATAGCTTGCCAACGGCAATTATCCATTGATTGTACACATGAGTTTTAAACAATTATAGCAAAGAGTTTTTCTGTAACTAAATTCATTTAACAACTTTCAATGTTTAACTACTGTAAATATATTGTTTACTTTGATTTAAAACAATATAAGTGTATGCAAAATTCGATTTATTGCGACACTTTTGTTTTGTCTCTTTGTTTTCATTTAGTCAGCTGTGTTTCAGGGCTACTAACATACCATGGCTGCGGTAAAAATATAAAAGAGAGGGCTGCGTAATAGATTTTGTTGATACGATATGGAAATGAAACATAATTTGAATTTAATTTTGTGTATAAATGTATGTATTTACTTAACATAGTAGTGTGCTTTGGCTTAAATAAATATTTCTGATTACATTATAATTAAATCACGATTTAATACAATAACATTATGCAAAAATGAGCCGGTCATCGATTTATTTTTAAATGCCTTTGTGCCGTTAAATTAAAATAGAGAGAAATTGAAAGAAACAAACGGAATATACGTTACAATGTTTGTTCAGAGTCATTCAACTATATTTAATTATAAAAATGTCCACTTGCCAAGAACAACTGCGTTGCAATGGTAGATGATGACTTTTTTAAGTGAGAAAATGACAATTAAATTTAAATATATTTCACTTTGACCAACATTAATAGAGACGAAGCACTTGTTTCAAAAGAGTTTTAGTTTGAAACTCAAATAATCATAAGTTCTTTACCATTTATTTTTTAAAGAGCATGTGCTTGACTGTTACCGATGGGAACATTACGCTGATGATGATAATGTTGTTGCTCATTTCCAGGTGTCTCATAGCCACACGCCTGTTCCATTTGTATGTCCGTGTGATACCAGTGACCATTTGAAGGCTGTGAATGATTCTGATTCTGCTGCACATAATCCAAATGTGACTCATTGCGTGGTACTTTGGCATATGATTGCTGCTGCGATTGCGATTGCCAATCCAACCGAGATGAATTGGATGTAGTCGAGGAGGAGGATGAGGAATTGAAGGCCATACTATTGCGATTGCTCTGATGGAACTCAAAGGGCCAACTCTAAAATAAAGACATGCATATAAATCATATAATATGAGGAAACCGCAACTATAAATGGAACAATATGACGACAACCCAATCCAAAAACCAAGCGCCTTTTGTTTGTTTATACAACTTTGATTGTTTTTAGTGCCCCAGAGGAAAGGAAAAGAAAAGAAAGATGTTGTTTTCATAGATCAACAATAACAGGCGTCATCATATTAACGAATCTATAAAAACATAAACAGACCAAACACTTGCGGACACCCAGACAAGAGACACTCTGGCACACAATCAGCCCTCAACTCATTTCGGATCTTGCATAGGGGAAGAGTAACGGGAATGGGTTGTTCCCAGCATAAGGCGGCGCGTGCGTGAGTGTGATATATGCAACATATCCCATCTATCTATGTAAATGCAAACAAAACAAAACAAAAAAAAAATGCTACTTTTGCTACCATATGGACGCAAGGCGCACTTGGGCCCAACCCAACGCAATATTTGCTCAAAATTTCACGCATTCGAAACCAAACAAATTGGATAAACAATTCTTTCTCTATTTAGAGAAATGTGTTGGCTGCTTTGGAATCTGCAACTCATAATCGTTTGTAGAGCCAAAATAAAAAAAGAATGAAACACCAATTCCTAACAACAAAACGATGTTTAATTACAATTATCTAAGGAAATTTTCTATAGCCTTAACGACAGTTTTTCCCTTGGATGTCATTCACTTTTTGGGCGCATCAAAGTCGAGAATTTTTAAAAATAACAGCAAAAAAAGAAGAAAAGAAGAAGAACTAGCAAGAGACTAACTAATGTTGCCACTCGGGCATACCCCCGTTCCTTCTCTAACCCGCCTGTCCGTTTGTCCAACTGCCGCCGTCTTTGTGAGACACTGTCACTCATATTCAATATTTTTTGAAATTCACAAAAGTATCCGATTACAGGAAAGCAAGACAAACTGAAATCACAAAGAGTGGTTTCGAATGTGTAGGTACCATGTACATACGTATACATATATTGGTTCTAGTGGGGGGCCTGGGACCCCACCTTCATTCATTCATTCATTTAGCAGAAGGTACTTGTTGCAGTCACATTTAAGCAGATGTTGCCCAATAAATATATGTAAATTCAATTTCTCTATATTAAGTTTTGTTTTTGGTGTTTTACAGATCAACGGACCAATTTTAAGTGCACTTTAATTATCCTCGAATGGAACTGTTAATTGATAGTCATTCGATCACTGCTGGTATGATGATAAAGATGACGATAATATTTGCAGTAACTAATTGCTTAAAATGATTTCTATGAAAACTTTTTAAACTCATAGTATGTATCATGAAAAGTTATTATATTCGATTAATTGCAAAAGAAAGAACTCTCATCGCGTTTAATATGCTACAATTTAGGGATAATAATATTGTTTAAAAGTTATGATCAAGAATATAAGTTCATATTTATATACATTTCTGAGTCTTCGAATGTTTTTCAATGTGAAAGTAAGCTTATATGATCATATGAAGTATAGATTTTGTCGACTGTTTAGTAGAAAACAATTGAATATTTCTTTAACTGTATAATAAACTAGCTGCTAGTCGGCTAATAAAGTGTTTGTTGAGTAGAAACTAAAGACTAAAGATTACTTGGTTTCATCTGTTAAATTTTAAGCCTGAAAATTTCCAAAGAAAGTAGATTAAATTTTCTAAAAAGTATTTGGTTTTATAGAGCATTCTTAACTTCAGAAAGTTTAGAAAAGAAAAAAGCCAATTTATCTAATATATAATATAAATAAAATACAAAGTAAAAGTTTTGATTGATTGATTCTACCAAGATAACATTCGGTAGAAGTTTGAAAGTAGTCTTATTCATTCCGACGAAGATAACCAATTATCGTACGAAAACAAAGAATTTTATCTAAATGAACTCCTTTTTGAAGTGACAGAATTATTAAAATTTAGAATGCAAATCTTTCCATTTGTATTTTCAAATCTTGTTGCAACCTCTTATCAAATCTTGGAGGAATTACGATCAATTTGTGGAATTTCTGAAGTTTTTACTGATAGAAGGGGTTCCCAATTTCGTGTCGTTCAAGGCAAATATTTGATTTTATAATACAGTACAAAAGAATCCATAAAATAACCCTTGTAATTTATTTGATATGTCAAATTATATTTAGTTTTAATTGGTACCTAACTTTGGGATCATTTATAGTACAAAAGTGGAAAATCGTATTCTATGTCATTTTTGAATAGTTTTATAACATTCAGTTAAAATTTTAAATAACTTTTCCAAAACTAGTTTCGGATCTTATCTATTAATTAAAACACTTTTTTCAAATACCAACTAGAGAAATTTCATTTAAAGGAAATTTCATTGAAGGATGTCAATTAAAACTGTTAATAAGCCCCGGCAGCAATGGAACTAAGCTCATCCTATACCTATCACAGAGTATTCCCTACCCAACCATGACACCTGTCATTTAGGATTGACAAGGACCAGCCTGCAGTTATGAATTGATATGAATGCATTCAACTTGAATGAATGAATGAATGCAATGTTAAGTAGGGCCAGTGACATCACTTATGATAAATGAAATTGCAATTATTGTACACTCACCATGCCGCCGCTGTGTCCGCCATTGTGAAAATGAGAAAATGTACCACTTAATGCACCGCCGGCACCACCACCACCGCCACCACCACATTCCGTCATATGATTCATATCCAGCCCATCAGCTCTTGGACTGCTGGTATGATGATGAAGGTGATGATGATGTTGATGGTGGTTGTGGCTGCTGCTGCTGCTGCCACTCTCGACTGCCGTAATTAGCTGTTTAATGTAGAGCGTTGCCAAACGTAATGTGTCCAATTTTGATAGCTTCGTGTCACTAGGAATATTTGGTAGCTTCGTCTTAAGACGACCATAGGCACTTGATAGGACACGCATTCGCATGCGTTCCCGTGCATTTGCAGCATTACGTTGCACCGGAGGTTGGGAGCCTGATGGAAATTATGGGAATGGTAAATCAACAAATCCTAGAGGAAACTCTGACACTGTTGGCTTACTTTGCGAACTGGCATCTTCGTCAAAATCATCGTCGTACAGTTCCATAGGGCTAGAAGCGCGCTTTTTACGTGGCATATTTTTCTTAATTTAATGTTTTTCTTTTAAAAAAACTCTCACAATTTACACTTTTTTCTACTTTTTCTTTTCCCGAAAACGCACAGCAACCGAACTGTGGCACAATTCAAACACATATGCCTAATGGTCGGAGAAAATCCTCCTTTTAACATTCTCCGCTTCAGTGATCATCTCTTGATCTATTTTTGGTACTTGTGGGCGTTTCTCATTGCTGCAATTGGCGGAGCTAACCCAAACACATGGTGCGATCTGAGTTTTCTCTTTAACGACATTGGTCCATTGGACTGATAATACAAATACACAAATATATCCACTATATGCAAGAAGATTTGTTTGTGTGTGTGTGTGTGTGTGTGTGTGTGTGAAAACAAAATGAATCAATTTCTGTTTATCTGTGTAAAAATTTGTTTATTTTTAGGATTCCTATCAAAAGACGGCGGCATAAATGTTCGAAAATTCTTAAAGGATCTAATAAGCGAGTGGCAAGCGTGTGCCACCATTAAGACGTATGGCACCACCTGGAGGATGATGATATTGAACTAGACCTAGATTGGGGTATTGGGTTAACTATAATCCACTGCCAGAGTTCAGAGATATCTGATTGCCAGGAAAGAATATACATATATAAATCAAGAAATATTTTATTGGAGAAGAAATATTTTCTAGTTATGTTTACTGAGAAAGTATTTTCTATTTAGATCTGAAAATACATATATCAATTAGCATATCAAATAGTCATTTAGTAAATTTCCTTTTCACTAGTTATGTTCAGTCTTTCAGATATCGATAAGGATTTGTTACTTTGTTACTATATTAGTTTATTTTATTAATTTATAATATTAATTTAAGTCAGCAATTAAAATTTTATATTTATCTTTTCATTGTTGATAACTTGAAGTTATGTATTTTCAATTAGTATTTTTGTTTCAAGATCTGTTTTTTTTTTTCTTTTTCAAAACCTGTTAATTTTGTTTCCCATATTTGTTATTGTTTGCTTAGCATCTGTTAATTAAATTAAATGCTGGTTAATTAAATAAAATAAGATTATTATAAATTTAAATACTAATTAAAGATTCAAAGTCTTATTGGGCTTTGATTCGCTGAATTTTTTCTAACAATTCTCAACAATTTCAATTCTACTTGTAATCAAATTAAATACTAAATTTTTAATTCGAATTGATTCTGTAGTCTCTTAATTTTCATAAGTTTCAACTGTTTGTTTTTAATGATATGTGATAATATTGAAAATTTGCTTAAAAAAGGAATTTTCAATGTTGTACAAACTGTTTCTCTACTTTTTATTAAGCTTTATATTATTTAGGTTAAATTATTTTTAATTTTAATAACATTTGTCATTAATACTTGAAGGAGATTGAAAGAATTATACACACAATTCTCACTGATAGAAAAATACCTAAAATGAAGCATGCAAGTCGTCCCTGCCAACATTGAGTATACCTTGTACCAACTAGTAATATTAAATAAACCCGAACACCATCGAGATCGCCATCGATTTAAGACAATATATTCCTTTAAATCGAATGCATGCTATCGCGCTCACACTTGTCAGCCGATGTCGCCCTTTGCGTTACAGTACAAAACGCACATTCGTATATTTATTGTCCGATTTCGACTAAATTTAGTCAGATGATGCATTTAGGCCACATTATTAGATGTGCCAAATAAGAATGTGATTCCCTAAAAACTGCTCTAGTAATTCGTTCATACGAACAGACGGACGGACGTGTCTCAGTCGTCTCGGCTGATCAAGAATATATATACTTTATGGGGTCGGAAACGCTTCCTTCTGCCTATTACATACGTTTTGGCGACTTTAATATACCCTTTTACCCTATGGGTACAGGGTATAAAAAGATAGAAATTAGTCTCAATCTTTTTTATTATTTTTTTTTATATGTATATATTTTTAGGTCCCATATAGTTTTTTAGAAAAGATTTATAAAATGGACCCAAGTTGTAATTGCATAGAACGCTTTTAGTCATAGTTAGCATTTTACTTAGGTTGACTGGCTATCCATCTACTTATATGTATATGTATCTATTCAGAAGCTACTGTATCTCAAACATAGCATTCTTTTCTTAAATTAAGACATTTTTTTTATTTCGAAAAAGATGAAACTTACTAAGATAGCAAACCAAAATTGAAATGTAAATAAAAATTTTACAAGTAAATTGTTTTACTTTACTGATCCAAATGTATCAATGAAGAATCTTTTTAATTGGTAAAAGTCAAAACTTAGTTTAATATAAAAACCAATTCTGTCATTACTGTTTTTGGGAATCTGTGGATAAGGTATTTATAAAAGTTAATTCATAGACTTACAATTGATTTGGTGTACAAAGGTGTTTAATCTAAATGATTTAGTAAAGCAACTTTTATTTATTAAATGAAATTGAATTTGCCCATAATGAATGCACAAGGGATTAAAAAAAAGTAATTAAATAAAATCTTTATTGTACAGAAACTTTGGTATATAGAATAAGAGAATTGTGTTTTTAAAGTTATACGAATCCATTATATAGAAGTTCAGTAAAGGGAAGTTCGATTGTAGTATGTATATATAAAAGTATTCCAAGTGAAATGTTTTATTAAATGGTTTGTTAAATTTAAACGAGTTTTGTTTAAACTTTAAAGCTATAGAAATAAATGTTTTGTTTAATGAAAAATCTATAAAAAAATGTTATCCGTAAGATTCAATCCTAAGAACAATGAAAGCCTTATTTGTGACTAACCATTAGACATCATAAGGAAACACTTTCTCACGGACTGACGGACATCTACAAATCGGCACAACTTTTGTTGCTTATTAGGAATATATGTACATATACATACATATATGTATACTTTTTGATGTCAGAAATATTTTCTATTGCCTGTTGCATACATTTTCCAGATTTTAATATACATACCATTTATCTTTTGGGGTAAAAAATACTAATAAAATTATATTAAAAATGCTAAAAGATTTCAAGCGAAGCAAAATGTGACAAGCCTTCGTTTTATTCAACAATAGTATATAGTATTCAAGTTTATACATATATAAACACATTTGATTAAAATTCATTTTCAAACTAAACTTGATTCAGATGCCAAGCCAGATTAAGTTTTCAGTAACAAAAGTTCTATTTTCGGAAAATTGGAACAATTTCGTATGCACTTGATGAACCCAAAAAGAAAAAAAAACTAATTTCGCCATATGGCCAATGACTATATTGAATGTTGAGATAATGCAAGTTCAATGCTGGCTAAATCTCGTGCCTTCTGCTTAATTTAATTCGTTTAATCGAGATGATTAAGCACTTGCCACACCCCACAATCTGAAGATGGGAGGGCACAGGTTTATCAGTATGTTGTTCCATTAAATGATCAGATGAAATTCAAATCATATGGCTAAATAATCATTTGTGACCGGATCGAGAATTTAGTTTGAATTTTCAATTTGTACAGCGCGGCTGCATTAAAATGTGGCGGAGAAAGGTCTTCAAGGAGCTATCGAGAGGTCAGAGGCAAGGACTTAGCACAGCGAGTAAGAGTGAAGTTCAGTCGGTGCCTGCTTCAGCGGATGTGGTTGTAATCGGTGGCGGTTCCGCAGGATGTCATACACTATACCATCTTGCCAAACGAGGGGTGAGAGCTGTGCTCTTGGAGCGTGCCCAACTCACAGCTGGCACCACCTGGCATACTGCCGGTCTGCTGTGGCGTCTGCGACCCAACGATGTTGATATCCAACTGCTGGCCAACTCGCGATCAATGCTTATGCAATTGGAGAAGGAAACGGATCTTGATCCGGGCTGGATACAAAATGGTGGAATTTTCATAGCTCACAGCGAGAGACGTTTGGATGAGTATCGACGTTTGGCATCGGCTGGCAATGCCTTTGGTATCGAAAGTCAAATGCTAGATCCCGAAGAGACACAGAAAGTGTTTCCACTGCTTGATCCTAGGGCCTTTGTGGGCTCTCTCTATTCACCAGGTGATGGTGTAATGGATCCGGCTATGCTGTGTGCAGCATTAAAGAAGGCAGCTACCGCCATGGGATCCGTTGTCATTGAAAATTGTCCAGTTGATGATCTTCTGTTGGAACAGACTGCTTCGGGTGCTGGAAAAAAAGTGATTGGTGTGGCTACACCTCTTGGAAACATCAAAAGTGATCTCGTAGTTAATGCCACTGGTGTTTGGGGAAGAGATTTGGTGGCGAAACATGGCTCACATTTACCTTTGGTTCCCATGCGTCATGCGTATATAGTGTCCGAATCCATTCCCGGTGTTCGAGGATTGCCCAATATACGAGATCATGACTATTCCACATATTTCCGTATCCAAGGTGATGCCATTTGCATGGGCGGCTATGAACCCAATCCTATACTTCTCGAACCAGTACCCAAAGACTTTCATTTCGGACTCTATGATCTGGACTGGTCAGTGTTTGAACCGCATCTCGAGGGCGCCCAAAAGTTATGTCCTCCCTTTGCCAAATATGGCATAAAGAGCACAATTTGCGGACCGGAATCATTTACGCCTGATCACAAACCTCTAATGGGACCAGATCCATTACTTCAAGGACTCTTCCACAGTTGTGGCTTCAATTCGGCCGGCATGATGTTTGGCGGAGGATGTGGTGAACAATTGGCCCTCTGGATGATTAATGGCCAACCCGACTTGCCCATGTTCAGTTTTGATCTTCGACGATTCACAGCGGATCAGGGACGAGCCGTTCAGTGGATTAGGGAAAAGTCACACGAGAGTTATGTGAAGAATTATAGTATGGTCTTTAAGCATGATCAGCCGCTGGCTGGACGAGATTTCCAAAAGGATCCCCTGCACGAGGAAATGTTGAATAGCAATGCATTTATGGAGGAAAAACAAGGATGGGAGAGACCAGGTTTTTTCCTTCCAGCCACTGAAGAACCCGCGTTAGTTCAACCCTATGACTGGTATGGAAGTTATGGTCATACTCGTCTTCAAGATGGAAGATACGAACAGGTCCTTGAGGGTGATTTGAAATATAATCAATTTCCGGACTATCATGAATTGGTAAGACGAAAGTCAGTCTGCTTAAAGGGTATTACAACAATCTTCTTCGCAGATAGGAGAAGAGGCTCTAGCTTGTCGTAACAATGCTGTGGTCTTTAACATGAGTTACTTTGCCAAACTATTGCTTGAAGGACCTGAGGCTCGGAAGGCAGCTGATTGGTTATTCTCGGCTAACACAAATCGTCCAACAAACAAGTAAGTATTGCCATTCAATTTTAACTTCAATTAAAGTTTTCTTTCTTTTAGAACTGTCTACTCGTGTGCCCTTAACAATGCCGGTGGAGTGGAGGCGGATGTTACTATAAGTCGCTTAGACTCCGGCTCTGGTCATGTTTATGATCCGAAATTCAATGGCCAAGGCTATTATATAGTGGCTGGAGGTGCTTCTGCATTTTACACCTTTAGCATCTTAGCCAGCGAAATTCGTCGTCAAGGATTTGAGGCCAAACTTCATGATCTTACTTCGGAAATGGGCGTTATATCCCTGCAAGGACGTAATAGTAAAAAAATATTGCAGCCTTTGCTCGATTTTGAACTTACGGATGAGGAATTGCCGCCCAATGGTACACGCCTGGGTAAGCTAAATGGTATTGGACTGCGTCTCTTACGTGTCAGTTTTGTGGGTGAACTTGGCTATGAACTCCATGTGCCCAAAGAGGATTGTGTCAAAGTCTATCGTGCTCTGATGTCGGCTGGAAAACCATTCGATCTACGTAATGCAGGCTATCGATCTTTGTACGCATTGAGCAGTGAAAAGGGTTACCATCTGTGGAGTTACGATCTTCGTCCAGATGACACACCTCTGGAGGCAGGCCTTGGCTTCACATGCCGTAAAACTGGCAACGATTACAGGGGTAAAACGGCTGTGGAAAAGCAACGTGCAGAAGGTATTCGAAGGCGTCTAGTTTATTTTACACTCCATGATCAAGTGCCCATTTGGGGACTGGAAGGAGTCTATCGCAATGGCGAACCAGTTGGCTTCCTACGACGTGCTGAGTATGCCTATACCTTGGGCAAATCCCTGGGACAGTCTTACATTTCGCGTTCCGATGATCAAGTAATTGATGCAGACTATATAAAGCAAGGGGAATACGAAATCGATATTCGGGGCAAGCGCTACCGGGCTGATTGTCATCTGCGCAGTCCATTTGATCCCGATGGTCAACGGGTTCTCGGTAATTATACGACGTAATGAATACAAAGATTCTCTGTGTGTGTGTGTTTTTGTTTTCTGGGAAAGTATAAAGGTCTGGTGAAAGGTCCTAGTTGGCTCAAGTGGCATTTGTAACTATCTCAAGTGGCTGAGAGAAAGCCATAAATTTAATTTTTTTCAAATTTTCTTCGAAAGAAAAAGTTGCCTTGTGGTTAATAGCTCAATCAATTTCGCTGTCGAAACCAAAAATATTATGACATAATCCTAGGCTACAAGGTAAGGGTAGAGTGTGGATTCTCCGAAGGGTTGGCATTCTCAAGCAGAAAAAGAAAGAAAAACAAACGACAGACACATTGTCGCCACTCGAACCAGCCAGACTGTCTGGGATAAGATAATTCCAATTCGTTTAGAATTCCTTTTTTTGGACTCTTACCCTTGTGGCACTCGCAAAACTATATTATTGTTTAGTAATTGGTTTTAGAACACGAAACAGAGTTGAATCTAAGACTATGTTCGGACAATATAGAGAGGGGCTGAAAATCTTTGATCGGGCTTGTATAGTCTAAAAAAACGCAAATTTATCGTGTTCAAGAAAGTTAAATTTGGACTGTTTCGAAAGAAGGACTTACTACTCGCAATACTAGCTTCCTTCATTGTCCTTGTAAGGATTATAAATTTTTATTTTTTTATTTTAGAGGCAAATCATAAGTAAATTAAAAGATTTTTTAGAAAACATTTGCTTGAATAATACTTTCTCAAAACTTTTTCATGAAGTAACACTTTGACTTTAAAACAAAAAACCAAAGCTTTTAAAGATAAGTATTCGCAAAAAAGTTGAAAAAAAAATATTGACATAATCAAATTACTTCTTGATACTGATTGTTAAAATCTATAAAAATGGCAAAAACAAAGGACAAATTTTAAAATAGTTACTTAAAAGTGGAAATAATAATTTTGTAATAATTTAAATAATAGTTTTTTAAGTACTATCTAAGATTTATAAGCAATGTTATTGGGATTTGAACTTTTTAGATATTTTTTTCCTAAATAAACAGTAAAATATTTCTATCTTGGTAAATATTATCTTCGAAATTAGGATATAAATAATTGATAAATAATAAGAAACTTTGTCTTCACAGACCAGTGGGGTTTGTGGGACCGGAAAGCACGAATTAATAGTATATATAATAAACAAGTTTACAGTTTGAAGTCTAAGAACAAGTCTGTTAACCAACTAACAGCAGCTTAACAGAGCGTTTGCCACCTATCTTACATGCATACTCAGTGGCGCTTAAAAGAAGAGCCTCCTGAACCATAGAGAGCGCCACATTCCGAGGCAAAAGAATAATCCGAGAGTGGGCAAAAAGAAATTGAAAAACAAGAAAAAATATGACATTAATTGTGGGGAAGGAGGGGAAAATATAAGTATAGGAGGGGAAAGTTAATGACATTTGTTTTTCAACATATTTAACTAATTTTTAACTCCTTCAGATAGAAGGAAGTTCAGTTTCCACTCAGGTGGCTGTAAACCAATTTGGAGTGGGTTGGCAAAATAAATTGAGGACAGTTTAAGTGAGTGCAATTTGTCGTTTTAGGCGGCGTTTTAGTTGAGTGTATATGACATAAATGATTATACACATATTCACATATATTTACACAAGTAACTGACACACAGTTATTATTTGTTGTTTGGCCAAAGTAGGGAAGCGAACTCGTTATGTTTTTCATAGCGATTTTCATCTTCTGCTCCAATTTGCATTTCCGGCTTTTCCATTTGTTAAATTGCAATGTGGCTGGCTTTGTTTCTCTTTCTGTTTGTGTGTGTGCCTTAGTCTGCTCCCATCGTTGTTGTATTCTTTTTGTGCACCTACTTGCATTAAATATTTAGCAATATCAATTAGTTGCTTGCCCTCTGACAAAAATGCTTTAAACTAATTTTTGAAAAGGGGAAAAGAAAAAGAGTGAAAAACCGTTTGCCGGCAACAGGACAGAAGCAAGCAGTCAGCGGGAGCAAGTGCAATTAAAACCATCTGCTGTTTGGGCAACTTTTTGCAGCCAATATTCGCATGCCATAGTACGACAAGGAACTTGGCAACTTGAAAAATAATAAAAAGCACAATACGCAGCCAGACAAAAGCATATTGCGAATATTACGCTAATTGGTGACTGCAATCAAAATCAAAGAGGACTCGGACCAGGACCCATCACCAAGACCAGTAGCAGTTCTAGGACATTTAAGTGAGAAGCGCGGAGAGTCAGAAATAGTTATTGCTTAGGCCATATTGTACCTCGTTTCAGGCACGTTGCGCGCCAAAGAGCAGAAAAAACAAGTGGTGGAAGAGAAAAAAAAACGGAACAAAAAGTGAAAACACTTTGGTAGGATTGGAATGTGGAATGCTTCGCAAACGCCTTCAACAGTCTTTGCACCTCAAATAGAAAAAAGTCAAACCTTGACGACCAATACTTTGTTATGATGGAAGGCATTACTCAAAAGACTTTATCAGTTAAACTAACTAACTAAACATAAAAAACATAAACTACTAGATTTTTCTAAACCTGAAAAAACTACCTTAACCATTTCTTAAAAAATGTTTCATTAAATTAATTTAAAAATAGAACAGCAGGATGCTTGGTTGTAATACTAACAATCGTTGGTGACAATCTCATGTTTGCTCTCGTTCACCAACACTAGCATTTAACATGCTAAGTTCATAACAGACCATTAGGAACTAACATAACACTAATAACATTGAAACAGATTCATTTAAAAAGCGAACATCAAGAAATGCTATAAATGATAAAGAATAAGCGATCCAAATCTTAAAGGAGTCCTCTAAATATAGTCAATAAAAAAGGTACTTTTTTGCTCTTAAACTAGATTTGAAGTTAATCTTATAAAGCTATATTTAATAATTCGAATTTAAAACTATGTTACAAAAAAGCCTAAAAGAAAATACTGTGCTAATACGACGACATTACTCTTTATATTTCCAACTTTATATCACAGAAAAGGGAATAAATAGAGTCCTTATGATCTGCTAGATCTTTGCTCAAATCTAATGCAAGTTAATTAGTTCGTTGACTTTAATAAAACCAGACAATAATGGTCTGACGAAAAAAAAAATGGTGATTGCATATACATATTTAAGAATAAAGAACTTAACAAAATAAGTAATTCTCTTTGAACAATTTTCATGGCATTTCCTTGGGCCTCATTTGGGGGGAGGGGAAATTATAAATGAAACACATGCATAATTTACTTTACTTGATTAATGCACATGCCGCACAGAGACGCACTGAAGCAGCAATGGAGAAGAGAGAGCCAAGGCAACGACTTGGCAAGCAAGCTGTAGGATTTACGTCAGATTTTTTGACCAGAGCAATTGTCATCTGTGTAGCGGTCAAAGTGACCCATTTAAGCAACACTGACTGCAGTTGCATAAGCCCCCTTCTCACTATCTCTCTTTCTCCTTCTCAGTCTGACTTAAGTACATAAGTCGGCAAATGCAATGACGAAGCCTAAGGACTGGCAAGAACTTACTGCACAGATTGCGGCCACTGAGATTTCCTTCCGATATGCAATGCTGTTAAATTGTGTGCCATTATTATGATTGCCACCATAGTGGGGGAATCGCCAGACGTAAGTATTGGGTCGTGGTACGGAAAGGAGTACAGCAGGATATGCAGGCGCCAGCACCATATATACACACATTGAGGATGTCACCGTCCATTTTCCATGTATTTCATTATGTTGCCACTTTTGCTCGGGTATAAGCAATTTCATATAGAGATTGTGTGGAATTCAGTTAAGAACGAAAAGGACATTGTTACAAGGATTAAAAGGGATTAATTTAGCTGATGATTTCAACTTTTCAGCACATCTCAGATTCAGAAGTTTTAAAATCAAGAACTTATCAACTGGAAGAAATATCTGAAGCCAATTTTGGACTAAAAGGATAATATGTTCAAATAACCGTTACAATATCTTAACCCACATTTCCTCTAACGGTTGATTATCCTTTTTTTTATTTTTTAGTTTTTTAAATTTAATCTAATACCAATTCGAAAAGTGTTTTAAAAAAGCTAGTATATTTATAATTTTGAAATTCGATTCAATTCATTGTGCATATATCCGAGTTTGTATCTCAGAATCCCCAATTTCTACATAATCATAATAGTTTTTAAATTATTTTTCCTTTATTTATAAATTGTTCTTTGAATCGAAAACCAAATTAGCTTAATACCAAATCGGGAATTGTATATATAATCAGAAATAGTAAAGTTATTTTAAATAAATAATTTAGACTAAAAAAGATTTCAAATCATTGTAACATTTTTTTTGTAATGACTTTAGGATTAAAAAGAAAATAAGCTTAACTTTAAAATATCGAAATTGAAACACTATGTGTCCAATTATAGCGTCATTATATAGATCTAAATTAGATTGCTTTGTTTTTCAAAAATTTTTCATGTCGAAAAGAAGAGTATTTCAATGAGGACTTTGCCACTTGAGAATATTGCCAAGTTGTTATTATTTGTTTCGCTTATTTGTAGTCGACGGTAGTTACAAGCAATTGTTGTAATTGTTGTTGCCACAGAAGTGAGGCAAGTGCGGCGGTAAGCGAGCGCGTTATTCATCGAGGGTGCGCCCCTTGAAAACCGGAAGTAACACTCAATGGGCAAAATGTTGCTGACTTGCTTACACGGCGTATGCGCATTATGCAAAATCCTGGCCAGCGGCAACGGCAATAGCAACGGCCATTCAGCAGCTGACAACTTACGCACCAGTAGATGCAACCAAAAAGATAGGTGAGGCAAGGTGCAAGAAGAGGTCGGTGTAGGTAGGTAGGTGAGAGGTGACGGAGTGGGGGGGGGGGGGGGGGGGTTAGCCTTTTGTTGTTTGCCCTGCACTTAATTTCTGTCTCACTCGGCTTGGCATTTATTTTTGCACGTAAAATGTGCCAACGTTATGAGTGGAGGATAGTGGAAAGGACACTGGCTGCGGCTGGTACGGAAGTGGTTGGCGTTCGCGTGCGTTGCATCCTGTTGGCAATTATGCAGCAGGAGCCAAAAGCCAGAGCCAACAACAATTATATATATGCACACAGATTTTACAATACATACAGACATACGGACAAACAGTTACAGCTGTTGCAGTCGCATGCGCCCCTCTCCACCCCATTCCATGCAGTTGGGTTGTAAGCCATTTTAATTGCTTGTCTCTTTACCCATCTCGCTCCATCTCTCTCTGTCTCCTACTCACATTCCAGTTTCCTTCTTTTTTTTTTTTTTTTTAATTTTCAGCTATTTTGTTATATGCAAACATTTTATACTAAGTAACGGTACGTAGCTCAGTTGTGAGTTGTCCGTTAGTCTTTTCATTATTCATGCTCTCCGCTCTCTTTCTCTCTCTCTGTGCTTTCAGACTTCTTAAGTTGACTTTTTGCTTGTGCATCTTTCTTTTGACTTTGCCTTCGTTACTGTTTTCCCCCCTCCACCGCCACACCCTTTCTAGTCACACTTCTGAGCCTGTTATTCTTATGGGGCAACCATTTGCCGTGGCTAACGAACTAATGTCGAATGCACATCAAGTGCCATTCGTTCCTTTTGCTTCTTCTGCTGCAACTTCCGCCAGCTCAATGACCACGGGTCAACAACAATACCTGAACGTTCGCAGGGTTAAGAAGACGTTGCAATTAAGCAGAAGGTACAAGTAAATTCTAGTTAACTCAGACAATAGTTTGTCCTCTCCATGGTATTTCGCAATTTAAAAATGGGAGTGAATAAAAGGGAGTAAGAATAACGAAATGGGAATAGAAATGGTTAAGGGTAGAAAACAATGGTGTCTGATGACATATATAAAACATGTGTAATCTAAGAATAATTGCTAAAAATAACTGAGGGTAATATGTGCCCGGAATATATTTAAAATGAATCAAAGGTTTAGAAAATAATAAAAATTTCAACTAATGTCAATATATATATCTATAAACTTTAATATGACGTACTTAATATGTTTAAAAATTATTTGTTTATTTGCGTACTATTCCAGGTAGGGAGAGAGAGAGAGAGAGAGATAGAGAGAGAGACAGAGAGAGAGAGAGAGAGTATTAATATTAGCAATTTGTTCAATTTCTTCAACGCTCAAAATACTTTTTTCAATTATTTGCAAAGTTTAAGTGTGAAAATGGAGATTCTTTAAAAATTTTACGCACTTGTTAACACAAAAGTTGCAGAATTTTTTGATGAATAGATTTGTCTTTTGCCAAAGTCATAATTAAATGCATTTTCTGAATATTTCTGTTTTTTTGTGCTTTTTGTTTGACATTTTTATAGTTACGAATGATTGGACATTTAAGGGTTACAATATTTAGTTTGAACAATCGGTTTAATACCGATTTTGATATTTCTAGTGAACAAATTTAGTTAAAAAATTTTTAAATCACAAATGATTGAAAAAAAAATTAAAAAAAAAAAACAGAGAAAAATTTTTAAGGCTACTTTCAATATAATTAATAACTGTCATAGACTTTTATATTTTAAACATAAAATAATTTTTAAAAAATATTAAAAAGACTCAAATCGTACAAGAAATCAAGTTAAAAGTGTTGTCTGCTTAAAAGTGTAATTTGATGCTAAAAAAAAGTTTACAAAATTTATGTTTGTTAAGTTTAAATAGAAATTTTAATTTTCAAATATTATAAAGTATTTATTTTATATTTGTTGTTATTCTATATTTTTTATCTCTGACTTCTGATTGTCAATTGTATTAGTAATTATTTCCTCATTTTTTTGGAATTAGATTTTGCTGTTGTAGAGATTCCATGAGCATGTCTATTGTTTCACTTAAATATTCGATCTGTTTATTATTAGCTTTAACCTGATCTTTCCAATCATTAGTTTCTAGTAATCTCTTGCTAAGTTCCATTATTTGATTGTCTTTGTCGATATTCGCTTGTGCAGTGGCCTTTATCTGTTCTTTCAGTTCTATTATATAGGCCATCGGTGGCCTTACCGACTTGAAACAATACGAGGCACATAGTTCTTCCTCGGTTTCTGAGAATCCACAAAACTATAAATAGAAATATTTTAATCAGAAATGTCATCTTACACTATTCACTTATCCACTCACCCCCTGATCATCCGTCATAATTGAAGCTAAAGTTGAGTTTGCAGGTTCGTAACCAAAAAGAAGAAAAAGTCCATAAAATGCAAAAACATTTTGTAATTTCATTTTACGTTATAGTTGAAATTTAATATTTTTTATTTAAATTTGTGTTCTCTTGACGCGTACGACGGCGTTAATATCACTTAGAGTAATGATTTTAATTTTAAGAAATTCTTTAAATTAGAAAAATTTTCAAATCTTGTCTGTGCGTTTGACATGACCTATGATAAGGTCTGCTTCTTATCTCTTAATAGGCAAGTTTATATGACAATTGGGAATTCGCATTAAATATGAAATGAAATTATATAGTATACTAGTAAACCCGGCAAACGTTGTTTTGCCATATAAATAATTTCCTAGTAATTTCTAGTGTAGACAAAAAATAGCTTACTTATTGTAAGTTTGTATGTATGTTAGAATGTGTATATTGTACATATGTATGTAAGAATGTAATAGGGAGTGAGAAAGAAAGGGGATGAAAAATAGATACCGGATAAACATAAAAAATTTCATCAAAATCGGTCAAGCCGCTTCGGAGGAGTATGGCAACAAAAACTGTGACACGAGAATTTTATATATATAGATATATGTACAAATATATTTTATAGTAGGCAAATCTTTTTATTTTTGTATGTATTTATTTAAGTCTATATTTATTTATCACTGTACATCACTGTGTGTTTCCAAAATGGTACACATATTTTCTTTTCATAAGATTGTTCTTCGGATGAATCTCTTTCTCTATAATTTATTCCTAGTTATGTTAATATCCACAGTTCTGTTAAAAGCTAGTGCTAGTTAACGAGTTGTTGGGCTTGTCACCAATGGCCGTTATCTTTTAAACTATCCGTCGTTTCAAAGAACTGAGTTGATACATGATAATTTTTAAAAAATGCTTAAGAGATCAACTAAAATTACTTTTTTACCCTCGGTTTTAATAGACATTACTGTATCAACTCAGTTCTTTGAAAGGATGAATGGTTTAAACTATAAACTGTATTAAGCATTGGTGACAAGCCAACAACTTGTTAATTAACACTAGTTTTGAACATACAATAGCTTTTAACAGAATTGTAGATATTAATATGAATAAATAACAGAGAAAGAGACTTATCCGAAGAAGAACTATAAAGACCGATTGATGAAAAGAAAAGATATGGAAACACACACTGTACATAAATAAATATAATTTAATAAATATTATAAAGAAATACTTACAAACAAAACAAGATTGCCTACTTTATTATTTATTTGTATACCTAATATATACTTTCACCTCATAGTTAATATACACATGCAAATTCACAAATTGATATAAACTTAATTATTAAGCGATAAGAATCAGAGCTTATCATAGGTCATGTCAAACGCTCATACAAAACTTGCAAATTTTTCTAGTTAATTTAAAGAATTTCTTAAAATTAAAATCATTGCTCTAAGTGATACTAACGCCGTCGTACGCGTCAAGAGAACACAAATTTAAATATAAAATATTAAATTTCAACTATAACGTAAAATGAATTTACGAAATGTTTTTGCATTTTATGGACTTTTTCTTCTTTTTGGTTACGAACCAGCAAACTCAACTTTAGCCTCAATTATGACGGATGAACAGGATGTGAGTACAAAAGTGAATAAGTGTAAAGTGACATTCCTTCTGATTAAAATATTTCTTTTTATAGTTTTGTGGATACTCAGAAACCGAGGAAGAACTATGTGCCTCGTATTGTTTCAAGTCGGTAAGGCCGCCGATGGCCTATATAATAGAATTAAAGGATCAGATAAAGGCCACTGCACAAGGGAATATCAACAAGGACAATCAAATAATGGAACTTAGCAAGAGATTATTAGAAAGTAATGATTGGAAAGATCAGGTCGAAGCTAATAATAAACAGATCGAATATATAAGTGAAACAATAAACATGCTCGTAAAATCTCTACAACAGCAAAATCAAATTTCGAAAATTGAGAAAAATATTTCTAATACAATTGACAACCAGAAGTCAGAGATAGTAAATATAAAACATGAAGCAAATGATGAAGAAAGACAATTAAGGTATCAGCGAATAAACGATTGCAAAGGAGAATTTTACTGGTACATTCATACATACATACATCAACAACTAATTCGAAAATTGAAACCCCAAGTTGAAATATACCATCAAGCAGAGAAAAAATTAAACGAGTGCTTAGAAAAAATTCCAAAATCAAGTTGCAAAGGTCTTTCAACGGGTATTCATTTAATTACAATTCCTGGAGTGGGCCCATATCGAGCCCTGTGCAATGCAGATATAGTGGCGGATGGATGGTTATCCAAAACCGATTTAATGGGACCGAAAACTATCCAAAAAATTGGACTGACTTTCGCAATAATTTCGGTAGCTTAGAAGGAAAGTTTATTATGGGTCTTGATCTCCTTCATCAGATAACCAATTCGGCAACTTATGAGCTGTACATAAAAATAGGATTTCTTGGAGGAAGTGAGCAATTTGTTAGTTATGATAACTTTAGAATTGGTAGTGAAGACACGAAATATGAGTTGCAATCGTTGGGCAATATTAAAGGGAATGTTACCAATAAATTTAGGCTCAATTTAAATCAGAAATTCTCCACAATTGACCAAGACAATGACCATGATTTAGAGGAGCACTGTGCAAAATTATTCGATAGTGGTTGGTGGTACGATGTATGTTCGGGACAGTAAGTATATATTACTGATTTTTTTTTAATAATTAATAAAAATTGTAATATTTTATTTTTTTTCAGTAACAAAAATAAGAATTTCCAACATTATGAACGTAGATTGGGTATGCGGCGAACGGGCAGTTATTTCCTCAACTCTTTTCAAATGCTTATTCGACCGATTTCCAAACTTGTCTGAAATTTTAAAACTAAAATAAGTTGATTAATGAATTCATTATACAAAAAATTTTAAATATTTTATTTTAAAATATGTTTAATAAAATTATGAATGTATGTTGTGAATATTTCGTTGAATACAGTAACTTAATATAAGTTTATTTGAACCATTGAAGCAATGAGTGTACTCAGGCTGAAAATCTATAACTTTTAATTATACCCTTGCAGAGGGTATTATAAAATTGGTCAGATGTTTGTAACGCATAGAAATATACGTTTCCGACCCCATACAGTATATATATTCTTGATCAGCATCAACAGCCGAGTCGATTGAGACATGTCCGTCTGTCCGTCCGTCCGTCTGTCCGTCTGTCTGTTTAGCCATGCGTTTTCGAGCTTAAATTTTAAGCTACATGGTTGAAACATGAAAAGTTAAGTTCCTTAATCGATCATCCAGATCAAGTATAAAAATTAGTCGGATCGGATAATTATCACCGGAGTTATTAACTAAAACGTGGAGGTACCTCGAGTAAAATAAGCAATTTTCTTTGGCAGCAAAGAAACAAAAACAAATTCCAAGCAATCACGCACACACACACATATGCAAAAATTCGTCACCACGCGGTGTGTGAGAGAGACAGAAACATTTGCGTTGTGTTGTTGCACAGAACAAAATTGACAGAGCGAGATGCAATGGGTTTGCATATATATCGAATTAGCACGGTGGCGTAGTATGTGGAGATCGTTGGCACGATGGGCTTCGGTGTTTGATGGTTCAATGCTCGGTGAAGAAGTGAAAATTTTTATATGTGTTTTTTCTTTTTTGTTTTTTTTTTTGATTTTGTTAAACATTTATACCAATTATTTTGCTGCAAGGGTATACAAACTTCGGCAGAGCCGAAGTTAGCTTCTTTGATATTTTTTATTTAATTTTCTCGTTTTTGTCACTATTCTAGGGGTTATAGTTATAGGTAAAGGTTCCAGATCCCATCTAAACAGTACAACATTTAAACATATGAAAATTTGAAGACAAATCGGAAAAAACTGATTTAGGAAGATTATTAACAATGCATTTTTCAGTAGAGTGTAAAAACTTAAGCACAAATTGCTTTCTTAATGACGCTGAATCCTATCACTTGAAATATATTGCTCCGAAATTAAGCTAGCTGTTTCTACATACAATATTTTGACTTGAAAATGCTACAAACAAGAAGAAAATGAATGGTCTAAATTTGGCAAAATTATTCTTGTCCTTTTTTATTTTAAGGGGCAGTATTTACTTGTAATTTTTAAAAAAATTAAACATTAAGAATATTATGTAAAAATTACACATCAATCCGGCAATTAGTTTGAAAAAAATAAGCTTATATGTAAAGATGTCTAATTAACTTAGATTGAACGGTTCCCAAAACTTTAACTGCGTTTTTCTCGAAACTATGAAAATGAGCAAAAAATTTTCACACGATGTTCTTAGATATTTTTGTCAGGTAATGCTCGAAGGAAAAATGATTCTGGAAATTATTTCGATTTCGACTTCAAAGTGAAAAATTTTCGAAGAAAAACAACTTTTTTTTAAAGCCGCCATTTTGTTAAAAATTAAAATTTTGACTAATCCTTCGATCATTACCCGTATTCATCTATTCTTTTAATAAATCTTTTGGATTTTTTCAATTTGGATAATCTCGAGCAGAGATATCCACCTCACCGTAACACACCTTTTCTCGGAGGACATGCAGGAGATGTCCGCAGGAGCTACGCTTTCCAATATTTTTTGAAAAACATATCAAATTTTAAATCTTTATTAAATTTCCTATATAATCCTTTCTTTTATGTTTTTTTTTCAATAAAAAGCCACGTCAAAAAAAATTTTCAAAAAAATTGTCAGGTGTTTGTACCACCGAGTGGACCTAGCTACGATTATCTGTTCGTTTCTTTGCACCTTTCAGACATTTATTTTGAAGTTATGTGGTTGAAAATTGGGAGATAGATATTTTACATTTGTACGCTCAAAAAGTTTAAGAATTGTTCAGATGGGACTACCATAACATACAGTCACTACCAGAATACGCAAATTAGAATAACTTATGGGATCTAATATACGTTTTTTTTTTCTCAGGGGAATTTAACAAATAACAGAAATTACTCATAGTAACAATGTTTTTTTTTTACCCCTTGCAAATGTTTATAATTTTATTTAAAATTTAATGTTTATCTATCAATGATTTTTTTTGGTTTAGTATTCGAAACGTAAACTTTGTACACAAAACAAAATTATTTGAGATAAAATTTCTATGTCACGAAATGTTTGTTTGCCATTTTGTTGTAATCCTTGCAGTTTATTTAGTGTTAACAATTTGCAATTACCAAAAATACTTCGTGACATACTTAACTGTTGTGTAATAACTGAACTAAATCTGCAACAACTAAATTGGTTAATTTAAATTCATAAAGCGACACCAACACATACACAACACAGACAGAACTTACACACACGCACACACACGCCGAACAACTGATTTTCTCTGGCCATATTGTTTAAATAATTGATTTGGTACCGCTGATTGTTGCTTTCTAAGTGGGCCAGAAAATAAAATGATTTAAATATTCAAAACAACACTCAAACATGCATTCAAACATTCACATAACCTGCCCCAAAGCTGCCCAACCTGCCCCCCGTTCCGTCCAAACAAAACAAACAAAATGACTTATGCCACCATTTGCATTTTTTTTTTTATATAATAAAATAAAGATAGTCAGTCAGTTGGTCGGCCGGTCGCTCGGTTGGTAGGTCAGTCATTCAGTTAGAGGGACAGGCAAATGTGTTGTATATATTCTTTTTTTTTATGTTATCGACAACATTTCCCCTCAGTTCCCTTCTCTCAGTCCACCACTAATCTAATTTGGCAGTGAACATTTTTGGCTGACCGCAGGCCAAAAATAAATGAAATCATGAAATAATAAACTGAATTAGGTGTAAATTGTTGAGCGGCAAAGAAGTGTGTTTCATTTTTTTTCTTTTTATTTCATGTTATTTCTCTTCATTTGGGTTTTTGTTGGTCGGGTCGGGGTTGTTAAAATCTAATTTGTGCAACAGGAAAAAATGTTAAATCTGTCAAAAGCACCAAGTTAAAAGTGAAAATGTTGCAAAAAATATATAAAAACAAAACAACAAAATTTGGGAAACAGAGAGCATAGTAAATTAATAATTATAATTAATTGTCAAAAACTATGCCAAAACATTATGTAAAATTTGTACTTTGGTTTTCATACCCTGTAACCATAGGGTAAAAGGGTATGTTAAAATTGGTTAATTGTATCTAACAGGCAAAAGAAAATGTTGTTGACATCAAAAGTAAAAAAAAACTTTTGATCAGCATTAACAGGCGAGTCTTACAGTCTTAACTGGCTCTCCATTCGTCTATGTCTCCGTTAATCTGTTTGTATGCACTCCGAAATTCTGGAGATTGTAAAAGCTAGAGCTACCAAATTTGCTGTGAATATCCTTCCAGATTCTACGCAGCTGCCGTTTGTTTTAAATTTTGGTCACTTCCACTTTCGCCTCTGTAACTGAGCAAAACTAGAACTTTATAAAAGGTATCGAAACATTGATAATATAGACAAAATTAACTTTCATACCGAATTTACTTGAAATCGGACATTAAATATCAAAGATATATTTATATTTGTTTTGTACTAAATACCAAATGCAACATTGGCTTAAAAGAGTAAGCGAGATGGCATGGATTTACTCTTGTGGCATTTTATTAGGTTTTTCTTTAAATTAATGGCGACTTCAGGCGAGTTCGAATTTGTGAAGAACCTTTACTTGATACATGGTGTACGAAAGGGACTCTAACTATAACTTTTTTTCAACTATATACCAGAGAGTCAAATTTTCGATATCCTATATCAAGAAGGATAAGTAATAGAAAGTTTTCACATTATACCACTGTCTATTCCATATCCTTTAAACTGTTGATTCCACCTAACGACTACAGGGTATAAAACCAACTAGTCTCTTGTCCTCTAATCCTCGCAGTATCTCTGTTTGACTACATACTTAATATGTCGTATGCCGTATTTTGTACGTGTCTGTGTGTCCGGATGAGGGGTACAAAAAAAAAGTGTTTGCGGCGGATTTCTGGCGGAGTACACGGACTCAATTCTCTTCATCGTACCATAAGTTTGAGTATGTTGTTCAGCATATACAAAAGTTTTATAATAATTTGCGCTACAAATTTGAAATTGTAATGCCAACTCATTAGAAAGTTTTTGCGTTCGAATTTGTTGCTTTCGGTTTTGAGTTTTTTTTTTCTGCTTGTTTTTTTTTTTTTTTTTGCAAGTACAAATGAATGTGTGTCTGTAGAATGTTTGTGTGTGTGTGGGTTATTTTCTGATTTTCTCTGTTTTTATTATTATTCTTTTTCCATAAAATTGCCTACTATGTGGAAAAGCCAAGGCAAGTATACATATAGATACATACTGTACATCCTGCCACTCTGTGTGTGTGCAAATAAGTTTGGAAACTGTGCCACTGCCTGTATGATACCCTACAATAATTGAAGTTTGCCAAAGTATGGCCTATCAGTTTTGGTGAAATTAATGTAAAAATGACATTTTTAATAGTGCTAAAAGAATTTTAAACTAAAGGTTTAAAGAAATATATAAAAGCCTATCGAATCGGAAGTGTTAATTAGTTTCATTTGATTATGTTAAGAAATATGATAACGGATCGTCTCTGTTAATCATCTCATATCTCTGTTTACTTGATTCTGTTAATAGTTCTGTTGCCTAGAGAGCATCAGCTGTCATCTGTTAACGCCTTTACTTGTAATCTAAATGTAAAATAATTTAATTTAATTGTTTTTTTTTGTGATTAAGAACACTTTTACTTATGATGCATATAATCTACCCATAATGCTACTGTATATTATATTAAATATAAATATATATTTATTTTTACATTAAATTCATTTATATTTATATTTTATAAACAGTTTTATTGTGAATATTACTTTATAACTGTGAAACTGTAAGAAACTTATTTACATTTTTATTTTCATTAACTTTTATTTGTACAAATTGTGAAACAAATCAAACAGTTTCCCAAAATGTAAATACTTTATGCAATTGTAGTGTATTTTGTTAGTTGTGGATTTTCTTTATTGTTTCCCCTTGCGAGGATTATTGTCAAATTATTACATATGCAACTAACTTTTTGATAAACAACTGAATATGAATCGAAATCAGAATCCGAATGGCTTTGACCTTGAAATATGTAGATTATCTGTTATGCATACATTTTTGCAGAACTTTTTCAGTTTATTGGGCCAAAAGCAATGTGAAATGAATGTAACAGAATGAATTATTTTATCCGGCTTAAATATATATAATATATGTATACATAGATGTATATATGTATATAAGTTATATTTTGTTGCCCACTTTCTCTTCTTGTTGATGATCTTTCAAATGAGTGTATGGGATTTTCAGCATTTTCTCTGAACTAAAAAAATGTTAATTAGTTAAAATTGCATCAAATCAAAAGTTGTGCGTGGCAGACAAGTTACTGCACATGTTTTCATAGGTGTTGTTGGATCACTGTGTGTTTGTGTGTGTGTGCCATGTGAAATTAATTAGAGGAGAGCAAGAGAGAGAGATAGAGGACTCATTAGCATGTTGTAGTTAGTTACTCTCATAGTTTGTTTATTTTGGCTGGCGGCGAGACAAACTCTTCTCTCCTTACCTACAAAGTCTACACTTACAAAAATTAAGTTTCAAATGGATTGAAATAGATCTATATCATCCCCCAATACAAGGACAAAGGGTAATAAAAATGTCTTTAAATTAAGATTTGTTTTTGGAAATGGTTCGATTCTTTCCTTTTTGACGTTTTGTTCGTCAAATCCATGGTCTGTTAATGTCGAGATAGATTAAATCTTACTTATTTTGTTATTAACTAACTTAATAATAGTATTATTTTTAACTAAATAATAGCGTTATTTGTACATATTATTGATTTTGGGTGGTTTATGGTTGCAAGCAATACAATTTTGATCAAAAAAGTATTAGCTCCTTATTTTTGGCATTTTGTTACTTCAATAAGAAAACTCTGTCACAATCATACAATGCAATTATCAAATTTCGCTAAAGGACTCTGAAGAAAATTGCAATGAAAATTTTGATAAATGTATTAATCATTATTATTGAATTATAATAAATTAAAAGAATACCTATTTTTACTTACAAGATGATAAGTCCGCAATAAATAGCAGGTCCGCTCGCTCCGCCACTGACAATATTTTGACGCCCACGCATCGCTCCTTATATAGCCGATCGTGGCCCAGAAATTAGTGTTGCAAAACACTGTGTTTGCAAAACACACAGCACTTATTAGTGCTGTAAAATTTTAACTGATAATGTAAGCGCGACTGTTTAGTTAACATCCCAAGCCTATGTTATCTTCCTAAGCTTCTGTTAAGCTTACAGAATCATTTTGGAGCAATGTTAACATTAGCCCAACATGAGTCTGTTAACGTAGCAGACGCTTGGAAAGTTTACAGATAATGAGAAGTTAACTTAACAGTGCAACGATCGGCTATATGAAGGGCCCCATTTTGGAGCCGAAACTCAATCAGTGAGTTGCCGTAGGTGGCCGTTTTTGGTGGCAGAATTCCTAGATTAAAAGCTGAGCCAGCGGAAGTGTTTTATGACCAGCTGAGTACAAATACATGTTATTTTGGTTTCTATAGTTTATTTAAAATATTTTAATGGTCAATTTAAATATATGTATGTAGATATCAAATTTTTGTTATATGTATATGCATATATTTAATGCATTTTATATATGTTTATTCAAAATGTGTCTTATATATAAAACATATTGGAAAAAATTATTCGGTCATAGTAAGTTACTTCTGAACTGATCTAAAGACCTAAAGGAAATTAACTACCATAGATATTTTGATGACAGAGGACCTCCTTCTACACCAATTAAATGTACAAGAAACTCTTTTTTAAAAATAATAGTTTGGTCATTGTTTATTCTTTGTTTATCAATATTATTTCACTATAAATCGTTTTTCATTTGAAAAAGCGTACAAAAGGTCACTAATTTAACCGGTGTATCAGGTTTTTTCAAAATTGATACAGTTGAACTTCCAAGATTCTTGAGAAATTGTGCTATGTGGTATGCTCGAAAAAACTTAATGGAGTACAATTGTGAAAACCATTTAAGAGTCTTGGAGATGATTAATAAACTTTGATTCCTAATAAGTATTAAAATTTCCCAGTTAGAGTTACAAATAAATTTCTATCTAGTTTCAAGAAGAAATTTTTATAGCTTATCATATAAATGTATATTAAACAATTCAATGAACAATTTTAATGATGTGGAGCATAATCTTTTTTGTGGCAATCCATTTTGTTTCAGCAATTTTAGTGAAAACGATACATCATCAATCATTTTCAATTTAAGGACCAAAGTTTTCTTCAAGTGCATAAAATTTGCATTGGTTTTACCAAAATCCAAAGCAGTACACAAAGTTCAGTGGCCTTACATACACAAATACGGGAACAAAGTGGATAGGATAAGTTGTTGCAAATATATGTATACGCAAATGATGTTACAGTTGCCGGTTGCAAATTTAACAACATTTTGTTGCAGCAACACAGAAAGAAGAAAAAACAACTGAGGGAAATCGTAAGAGAAACAAAAGTGTATCCAAGCAGCCTTATAGTTTTATAATGAATGTTAAATCAACGTTGAAGCGAAACTTGGAAATGGGCAAAGTCGCTTACTTTACCCTCATTGGAGAAAGTTTTGGTGTTTCGCAAACGCTTTTAATTGAGTTCTTGAACTTGTCGTTGTTATTTACTGCATCCCTGGCTCATTATGAAATTGAGTTGCAAATGCTAGAGAATGTGCAACATATGTATGCCACAAGCCCATGAATAATGCAATTATTGTTGCAGGTGTACAGCTATGCAGTGGCAACATCAACGGCAGCAGCAACATCTAGCAACAGTCGCTGCAGTAGTTGATGGTTAATTTACTATAAACGTATCTATGTGCGGACTGTGTGTGTATATACATATATTAACATGTATATGCTACAAATGGTCATGGGTCTCTCTCTCTCTCACTTACTTTCCTGTTCTTTCTTTTCGTTTTTCCTACTCCGCCTGTAAGTCTGTGAGAAATGGCAAATTCATTTACGCGACGGTTGCATTTATCATTGCTGCTAAACGGAAAATGCAAAATGAAAGTAAAGTAGCAACAACAATTGGAATTGCAACAGTAACAGCAGCTCTAACAAGCAACATAACCGAAAAACTCCCTCGCCCAGTTAAAAGGAAATGCCTGGAAAATTGCATTTTGAGTGCAAATATTAATTTCAACTGCCATCACACAAAATATACATACACACATATACATATATACAGAGAAAGAGAGCTTGGTAGAAAGAAGGCAGGGAAAAAAGCAAAAGCCTTTCCTACTCCAACGAGGAATTTGTGTCATGTAATTTTGAACGCGTTGTCGTGGCCAACATTTGGTGCAAAATGCATTCCATTCCATTCCAACCAAAATGACAAATGCATTGCATATCCTGCAGCCTGCAGTCAGCATCCTACTCTACTCTATGTCCACACGGCACTTAGTGTAATGGAGGACCCAAGCTTGGACCTTCAGCATACATTTCCTCCGGGTGTTCTTCTTCACACACACACACACTCACACATGCTTTTTTCTGCTTAAATGAATTAAGAAATAAAAGACACAAGTCTTTTAACAAAACTTGACCAAATATATGGTGACATCCTGTGGCCTTCCAAAACATTATGCTTCAAACTATTTTTCTTTCATTGTATCTATTGTATGTGTATATGTATATGTCCCATATGTTCTGTTCCTCTGTTGGAAACCACCTGCTTTAGAAGTGCAACAAGAGTAATATGTATACGTCGGATCCTTATGTCGATAGTAGAGTTATAATATTGTAAAAAAGAATATAACATTCGATCGAATTTTTTTCTGGGCATCAATCTTTATTTGCTAAATGGCTGCTTCAGGTGAATTTTCTAAAATTTCGATCGATTTTTCAGTACTTACAATAATTCAAAACAAAGGATCTTTGTGCTATGAAGAGATATTAATATTCGCTTTAAAGTCAGCAATCGTTCTATGAAGTGGTTTTATTCATTTTTATGTGTTTTTTTTTTGTAAACAAATTTGAAAAGTTCATCAAATTGTTGCAAATTTTTATAACAGTTGGGAAGCTTTATGAAATTTTAGAAAGTTTTTTTGAATTTTTTCTAAGTTTTAGAAACATTAAATTGAATTTCAATAAGGTTTTATACATTTTTAAATAGTTTCAGTAAGTTTTTATGAATATATTGACAATATTTTCAAATTTGAAGTAAGCGACTTAAAAGATATAGTAAGTTTCCGTATGACTTTAAGATATTTTTGTATGTAATTTTTTTCTCAGTTTTAATAAGTTTTAAAAGAATTGTAAGTTTCTATAAAATTTTATTAATTTGTTACTATTTTTTATATTTATAGTAAGTTTTTGAAAGATTCTAAAAAATTTTTATTAAGGTTTTTTTTCGAGTAGTTGAACTTTAAAAATATTTTAAAGATTTAAGAAAATTTTTAACAGTTCTGGTAAATTTATATACAATTTTGAGAAGTTTATAACAAATTTTAAGAAGTTCAAAAGTTTCTATAAAATGTTAAGAAAAATTTATTTGTTTTTTAAAGTTTTCTAGCTCATGAAAAATATTAGTACCGAAAAAGCAGTAAATAAAGAATGAAAATTGATAGGTTGGTAAAATGATAATGTGAATTTAAAGGTGTTAATATTTAAAAAAAGACATTTTTTGTGAAATATTTTAGTTTAAAAGTTTTTAAGTCGATGCACGTATAAAATTTTATCAACTATAAAAAAATCCTATTAGTTAATTTCTTGATGTTTCATTATCCCAACACTTGCCATGGGCGCCTCTTCTGACAACCATATTTCTCATTTCGAGTCATTTGCGCCATGGCCAAGTTCGATGCAATTAAAGTTGGCTTACGCAGCACACACATACACAGAGACACTCAAATACACCCTCTGCACACACACACACACTTTGGGAAACCCGCAATCAAGAGTTTTGCTGGGGCATGTGGCAAATTGCATGTTAGTCACAGTCGTCACTATATTGCAACAGATTTTCCCCACACACACACACACACACTCACATACAGAGAAAACATTTTCACTTTCGTTTAACTCAATGTTGCGCATACGCAATGTGTGTGTCACCAGATGGCTGGAGTGTAAACCACCAGCAAAATATCCAACAACAACAGTAAGAAGAAGAAAAGGGCGCGTTGTTGCACTCGTTAGAAGTTGACACACACACACAAACACATTCACACGAAAAATGTTATTTCAGTTAAATTAAATGAAGGCGCGGATCGCACATTTCTTGGTTGGGCCATTATATGAACTTTGTGTAAGTGGATATTGCCAGGCAAGTGCTTAGACTAGACTGGTTTCTTGTTGCAGCCAAGAAATTTCAAGTCGAAAGATTTAAAAAAAAGAAATCATTGTTTTTTCCTTTCTTGTATTGTTAAGCAAAGTAAGAAATGTTATATAGCCAAGTTAAAGAAGAAAAAATATTAATAGATAAAGAAAATTAAAATCTTTTAAAAGAAGAAATTGGAAACACTAGTAAAAATATATATAACTTCAATATATTAAGCCATTTAGATGATGTTTTAGTCATTAAATTTTGTTTCTTTTTGAATCATCATATATAACGAAAGACTTTTATAAGCGATTAACTTTCTATAGATGCAAACTACTGTAAGATACAAACAAGACAAAGACTTAAAAGTTAATAATCTGAAATTATGCAACTTTAATATAAATTTTTTTACTTAATTCAGAGCACCAAAGTAAATCTTACTGTTTTCAAATTGTAATATTTAAATCCATTTCTATTAATTTAAATATATTTACAATGTGCTCATGGTAATTTACCGGATTTTCTTTATCGCGTAACTCTCTTCTTGATAGATGCTTTCCAATCGAATCTGTTTCCCTGCTATTACATAGACCTATGTTAAATCTCAATATTCTGTTAAAATTTGGTGTCATGTTATGTTAAACATAAGTAGTCTTCGTTAACGTGTAAATGGGTTCCGCATCAGTCAACGTTACTGTTCAAACAAACTATCCTACCACAAATAGTATATCTAAGGAAAACTCTGATATTTAAAATAAAAAATTAGCAAAAAAATAGAACTTTTATAAAAACTTAATATATATCCTCTCAATTCAATAAAAAATATATATAGATTTAAAAATTTAATAATTTTCAATTTTGTTTGTATGAAAAATAATATTTTAACTTTTTTGAATATTTTTTAGAAACAATTTACATAGTTGGTTATTTACACAGTTATAATACACAGATTAACAGTTTGTTTTGCCAAAATCACAAAAATCTCAAAACTTAAACATCAGTTCAAAAAATTACCACTCTAGTCTCTGCACACACATACATATGTTCGTGTGTGTGTGTGTGTGTTTGTGTGCATGTGTATGAGTTTGGATCTCTGTATTGTCAGTCAATTTAGTAAATGCCGGAACTGTTTTCAACTTTCTTAACGCTTTCAGCAGCTTGTTGCCACATTTCTAAACCATTCGCCGACGCCGCATTGCCAAATGGTGCACAAGTAGAGCCAGAGGAGAGAACTTTGCTTTTTGTTTGTTTGCTGTTGGGTTCTCTGTTTGTTGTTTTTGTTTCTAACAGCCTTCCGCTTGTAATTATATAAGGAGCAGCGAGTACTTTTCAGTTTTTGCTCTGTCTGGTGGCTTCTGGTGGCATCGCAGCATGCGCTTTCAATTTCCGCATTCCCGAAAATTGTTTTCTCAAAATCAAATTCAAATTACAAAGCAATTTTCCCGGTTTTCTGTTGGTGGCAGACGAGTTTCCCTTTACTATCTACCACTCTGTCTCGCTCTCTTTCCCTCTCTATTTTCTTGTTCCACAATCTATTTTTGTCTCTTTCAGTCTTGGTTTGTTCATTAGACATGCATTGATTTTGGCATAGACATCCGGCGGATGTGTTGAGGTTTTCCAGCAACCGAAAATAAAAAAGACAGGAAAAAATGAATGCAAAATCAAGTTACCTTACCTTAAATTATGTGCAAAAATGTTGTACCCTTAAAGTATGCTATGATTTTCGTTATGTTATATTTTGATTAATAAATTTCGTTGGCAGTTTTTGGATACCCTTCGTATAAGTAATAAATTGTATAAATTGATATTATATAACCAAGAAACCTAAGTTTTTAATTATTTAAAATGATTTCAAGTAATTTCAACGTTTTTATATTTAAGTTGAGTGCCGTTTTTGACAACTTTAAATATTAGTTGTTATATTTAGGTTGAGTCTAGGTGTACATCAAAACTTTTTATTTTAAATATATTTATTTATTTCATGTAGATTTTTGAGTACTAAAAACATTTCTCGATATACTTACAAACTACAGAATTACGGATAAAAACTTAACAGACACTTTTTGCAAACAAAAAACATTCTATAAAATGGAAAGATAAATTGCTTACATATTTAATATATGTCTTTATGGCTAAATAAAAACTATTAATTTCAAAATATAAGCAAAAATCAATATGTTAAGATGGAAGATCATTTTCATACATACGCAGGATCGTTGATGATCAACAGCCATGTTGAGAAACCGTTTCGACAGTTTTGTTCCTGTTACATTCAATTGAATTTAATTTTTAGTAGCATTTACATCAAAGAAAATTCCCATATACATTTTTAAAAACTAAGATTCTAAGATCATTACCATTTAGTAGAAGTCTGATAGAGTATTCTTCTATAGCATACATTTAACAAAATTTTACTAATTTTTGCAAAAGGATGCAATACAACAAAAAAAAAAAAAGAAAGGGGTTTGGTTTAACGGTGTCAATGGCCGTACTGGAGCGAAGTGGAGTGGAGTGACGGCAATCGAATTAGCGCCACTGACTTGTGCCGCTTTGTCGACTTTGATCGCATTTTGTGCGAAATACGCATGACAGACTGCAATTACTGTTGGTTGGTGATGATGTGGAGGATGGGCTGGAATAGACTTAATGCCTGGTTTTGTCTGGCCATATGTGACAGAGATATCTAGGTTGCAGCAGATGTTTTCGCTCTCTATCTCTCTCTGTCTCTCTCTCTATCGGTATTTTTCCTGTTTGCTGTTGTTCTGTTTTGGTGTATTTTCCGTTGCTTTTTTTGGCTTTGATGTTTGGCAATTCGCGTTGCATTTTTGCCGCTCAATATGTGGCTAATAGGCTAAGGGTGTAGGGGTGTGAAGATGACTGATTCTGATTTTGTATTGGGGTACGTTTTGATTTCCCCTCACAGTCAGAGGTTTTTGGCTTTGCGTTGGATGGAGTTTCTGCGGTCACCATGCAAATATGTAACCACAACCTTTTACAATTTAACTGTGGTTCCAATCTCGCAAAGTTTGGCCCGGTATGGGTGGTGTTTGGAATTTCAATTGATTTGGTGTAGAAAAATAATTAATATCCCATAATCATCAGACATACTGAGTACAGCGTTAAATTTATGGCACAACAAAAGACAACCACATAATAAATGGATTAAAAATTTTACAAAATTTCACCAATTTCACCAAACAAAAAAGCAAGTTTTATTTCGAAATAGATTTAGCAATTTCGAGTTGAAAATAATTAAATAGATATATGAAAAAAGTCAAATTTGATCCTGCCGAAGTTTGTACTTTACCAGTTCCTGACTATTTAATTACTTTTTCTCTCCCACATCGGCTTTAAAATTAAATTCAAAAAAGGATGCTTGAAATAGTAAAAAAAGCTTGCCAGAGTTTCAACCTGATCTCTACGTAGTTCTAGCTAATATGTTAGCCTAGACAAGGAGAAGCAGAAAGTACAAGACGACAAGAACTCCAGGCTATTTGAAGACAAAGAGAACTAAAAATTAGCGCTGAGACTGTCAGAAGTGTAAGTATAACTTTTAAACGGATCAGATATAGAAGAAGGAGCAATAAAGACGTGTCGGTTTTGATATTCAAATTGTATAGTATATTCTTTAAATACAAACTAATATTAATATTATATTGAGTCCTCAATTATTAAAATCGTTGTGTAATCCAAACTATCAAATAAAACCCACTTAAATAGATATATTTTATTGACCAATTTGGTAAAAGGTATAATAAATAGCATTAGCATTGTCCTTATCCTATTATTCCTATAGTTATTATATCTTATAGTCGTTCGACCTGATGAATTCTTTATCTTGTTAAGCGTACACACCTTAAAAGCTAATCTATCAAGTTTCATCCTCATAGGTTTAAAGTGAATGCCAAAAAGCTGCAAAGAAACAGACAGACAGACGGAGAGACTAACATCGCAAGATCGACTTGGCTATTGATGTGGATCATGTGCATTGCAAACATCTGACCAATTTTATTATACCCGCATACTCGATTAGAAAATAGGAAATCACATCTTTTGCTAACACTTATCTAACGGTACATTTCCAGCTTCCAGTATCAGTCTAAGAGTTTTCTTCTTAAATGTAAGAAAGTTTCTTTTTAAATTAGTTTCCTTTTTTGTTTTCTGTTGTCATTTCGGGTTTTCCCAAATTAAAGAGTAAACTGTACGTTTAAATGACCAATGAGTGAGAGGATGATAGGACAGATGCTTGGCCTTTAGCGTTAAGTAGCCTTAACCTTTGCACTATTTACTTGGCCTTTCCGCACCTCCTCTCCTCCTTAAGCTCAATTTGCCACTTTTCGTGTCTTTCTCTTGCTGCACTGCTCGTTTATTTTTGCTTAAGCAGATTGCACAAAATGCTTGTAATTTGCTTGTTTCTTGCACTTGAATTAGGCACACACACCCATTCACACACACACACTCACACACACACACAGCATGTAGGTTGGTTTGGGTGAAAGGGAGACAGACGTTGTGTTATTTTTGAGTTTTTCCCCAAGCTTTTCTCATGTCCTTGCAGCTGCGGCACTTGTAAAGTCGTTTGCTTGGACTAAACAAACACAAAATGAACGAGCGAACGAGAAGAAAGATGAGATGAAGAAGAAGTGGAGGCAGATGATGATGAGAGACGACGACGACAACAACGAAGACTAGTAAATGCATTAATGGTTTCCACTCCCCTGCCTTCCCTTTATCCCACTATTCTCTTTACATTTCGTTCCTGGAAACCGTCATCTTCTAGCTGAAAATTTGCGCCCATTAGAGGACGACATGTGTAACTGTATGTACATGTGGGTATAAGTGTGTGTGTGTGAGTGTCTATTTGTTTGTGTGTGTTTTCGCGTGGGTGTGTGTGTGGCGTTCTTGACATTGCCCTGAGTGAAAAAAGGCTTCAATATTTACGCTGCTGACATGGCGAATGCTTGAAAACCTGAAGTGTTCTCGCTGCCCTCATCTTTGATTGCGTACTCGTCTACCGTTTGTGATACGTAGAGGTTTAGGGGGTGCAGTGAAGGGAGGCGGGGGGGATGCGGATGCTGGAGTCTAAGCCAGGCTCGTTAAGTGTTTGTTGCCTAAAGCATTTCATGCTATTTTAAATGCAGTTAAATAAATAAACATTCCTTACAAACTCACACACACACACTCATAAAATGTTTATTACTCAGAGACAAGGCTTTGTGTGTGTGTGTGTGTGTGTGGGTACTTTTGGGCTCATTTATACACATATGTACATAGGAACTGAAACTTGAACTAAAACTTTATTGCTGCAACTTGAGTAACAATGCAAATGTTACACCTCTACCCCAAACCCCCAATGTGTCTATGTATGTGTGTGTGTGTACCCTTCTATTGCTCCAACTACTCCACAGCAAAGTTAATGCATTTTTAATTTGACAAACACATGCTGAAGATGTTAAATTGCATTGAAATTGCTTTAATTAAGTGGATTTGCATTCGAAATTGACACACGAAATTTCCCAGAAGGCTCTGAAATAGCACAAAAGGTGCAAAAGCAGCCTAAAGCTCACTTTTCTTCCTTCTTTGGGCGTGAGTTTTAATTGATTGAACATTAAATATTTATATGATAAGTGCGTTAGTGCTTTATATATATATATACACACCTTTATAAAATAGAGATATAAATGCAACTTGTCCGTAATTACAAAAATTTGAATTGTTAAAGATATTTGACAAGATTTTGTTAAGCTATTTTAGTAAAAAGCTTTTCCTTTTACTTTATAAATTCTTTTGTATTGATTGAAGCGGACGAAAATATTTTTTTTTTCAATTAAAGTTAAATAAACAAAGCAAATGACTGCAGTAAGGAATGGGAAATGGTTTAAAAATAACTAATAACTTGTAACAATTTACAAATTTATGTGGGATGGGATCCGGCAGCCTTTGTTTAGAACTATTCCTGTAGAAGTGGCAACGACGGATGCAAGAAGAAGTGGCAACAACGCGTCGTTTGACAAATTTACATGCGCTCTTCTTCTTCCTTGTACCTGAAATGCTCTTTTAATGGGAGGTTGCATTAGTTCTTTGGCTTTTTGACAAATTTCTGCAAAAATGCGCAAGACTAAACTATATAGATCTGATAGGTTAATGTTCCCTCTATCACATGTATATGGTTTCATCGTGTATCTAGGTGTATCTCTGTTGATTCTACTCCACCAAAGTTTAAAAAATGCGAAAATTAAGTGCATTTTTGAAACGTCTCACAAAATTTTTTACAACAAATAGCTAAAAACTGATATACTTTTTGAATAAACTAAAAATATTTAAGATCAGTTGCTTAATTCGGCCATTATTAATTTTCAAAGTGGTGAGTTTTTGTAAAAATTTTACATTTTTTCCATATATGAAAAATGTCTCCACTTTGAGATGATGTAGCACCCACAATTCTTATCTGAATTCAAAAATATTTTGGATCCATAACTTCTAAAGTATTATCTGTGATTTTTGGTCAGCTATCCGGGCAGAGGCCCCACTGTGCGACGAGGAGAAAGAGTTGAGCTGAAACTAGTAAGGAGTAAGTAATAATAACGACGAACGACTACCAGCGACGAGCTAAATTCACAAACATCGATTTCGTAACTTTAAATATTATTAGCCTAAGTACACAAACAATCAAATAATCTAACTTCAATATACAACACTTATGTGGTGTGTATAAAAATTCCACATTAATTAGTGATAACTTATAACGTAATAATAGAAGAAAGGATACGCAAAATATCAAGCAAGATTCGGAAAGTTAAAAACTAGGCAATGATGGAAGTCTCGCAATAGAGAGAATAGATAATGGTAAGGCGAAAGTATAATAATGATGTTGTTGCAATTGATCCAGGAATGTTAAACAATATCCCGTGTTTGCATTTCACAAACAACAAATCGCACATACACGGGCCGATCGCTGGACAAAGTGACCCAGAACAATGATCGACAGAGTCGATCAATCAATTTCCGGGGCATTTTGATTCGAGAAGGATTATCTTTAGCTTGATATCAATATCACTATTCATATTTCATCACTTTTCTTCAGCTTTTGCTGCGATGTTTTAAAAAATTGCAGCATTCATTTTTATTATTTTCGGCAGTCTTTGTGGAGAGTAACCGAAAGGGGATCATGTGGATTATAGTTTGAAAGATATCTCTTTAATTGCAGACAATTTTTTTCCTAACACAAATATATAATATATTTCATCAATTATAAGCTTATAAGGAAGTTAAATGCCTCCCAGATGAGAATTTAATTTGCTAAGTAGAAGAGATTAATAAGATGCCTCATAGAGTGAAGCTTAAGAGGCCTCTTTACATCCCAGTTTTGACCAAGAAGAAAAAAAACAACAGAAACTGTCTATGAACTGATTCAATACAATGCTGCTAAATGTCCAACTAACAGACGAACACAAGTTTTATTCCCTTGACCATGGATCCTTTGATCCAATCTATTATATTTTAAGCAATTTCCCATATATAGCATTTTAAGCAATTTCTATATAAAATAAAACGTTTGCTTTATTTCCCATATTTGAAAGAAAAACTTTTAATAGTTTTCAATTTAATGTTTTATCAAACTGCATTTATTTTGCAATTGTTAAAAACATGAAGAAAAAAATACAAATACAGTTTTATTTAATCATTGAACAAATTTTTGGTTATTTGTTTAGATAGATATACATTTTGAAATGACAATATTTGCATATGAATTGGTTTCTTTGCTTTCGAATGCCAACATTTTAGTTGCAAAAAGTCAAAAGGAGATGCCAACAGATGACTGCTGTCTCCTAATATCTGGCAGTCAAATGCTAAGTAAACATTCAAAACATTCATATGATTTGCATGTGTCAGGAACCTCTACTAGATGTTGACACTTTAAGTGAAATTATGCAAATAAATATGTGTATATACATACATTCATATATCTACTCACTCTATCATACGCCCACACAAACATACATATACATTTATATATATACTCATCTTGGGGGCATATGAATGTTGATTGAATTGGCATGGCTTCATTTACACATTGTCTCTCAACACAAAAAGCAATCAAAACTAATTATGAGAAGGTTGTAGTGAACCCGATTCCATAAAGAGGTACGAAATTTGGGAATGTTTCCCTAATGCAATAATGTTTCCATATATCCTTACAAAGCGCTATGTATGTGTATAGATAGATTCAAATTCGTTCATTGGAAATATAAGTGGAACTACTTTAAGTGTTCACCAGATGAAATGTATTTAGTAATTATTTTTATTGAGTACTAAATCAAAGAAACTGTTACTAAAATACTTCCAATAAGTTTTATCAAGGATGGGTAGACAATATTTATGTATATGGCTGCCATTGAAGCGTTAGGTTTAAAAAAGTTCTTGCTTATAAAAACTATTATTTTTTTCAAACTTTGCCTATATAAACCTGGCCCTGACTTAACACGGGGGTTATTTTCTAAGGTAACTGCTTAATAAGCAAATGTTGAAGGATGGGGGGTTAGATACATAAAACAAAGTCTAAAGAAAAGTAACTTTTGTTCAAGTTTTCACTAACTTTATTAAAAATTAAAAAAAAAAAAAAAACAAAATAAAATTAAAGCCTTTTCTAGTGTGAAATATAGTATATAGCGAAACGTATTAAACGTAATAAACCTGAAGTAAATTTTAAAAAATATTACTAATCTACAATATAGTTTTAACTGTTTAAAACTCAATGTCTGCTCTTTATGTTTTTAAAGAACGACATATATTAAATCTGTAAATTAAATTTTGAGGACCATTGCTAGATTCATAATATATGAAGTTCACTTGGTTTGTAAAATTAAGAAAGAAAAAATTAGTGTTAAAATTGCATCACTATATTTGGATACAAACTGATCTCGCATCATAAGTTAAATCGATAATTTGAAGTAAGTTCAAACACATTCCTGATCAGTACGTCGATATTGCCTGTTTACATACATGAAGAAAATCTCGAAAAAAATAAATGTAAGATTAATAAAAGATACATCATTTATAGTCTTTTTAGTCAAATTACTATTTACAAAGGAAACTATAGTTTAATCAATAATGTGGTGCCTTTGTTTTAGCATTCGTCACTAAAATCTTAGGTACAATATACAAAATATACAAGTATAATAACAGTTTTACCAATATCTGTTTAGTGATCCAAAATCTGTAGGGCAACTTTTCCTTATAAACGTACACGATTCGCCTTACAACTTATAACTTTAAAAGTATTAAAATGAAATAAAGTTGTACCCACTATTTTTACTACTTTTGCCCAAGATCATATCAATGTTTTCGGTTTGTTTTCAAAATTTTCATCGCAAGAACTAAAGGCAACCCAAAGAAAGTGCAAAAGTCGGAAGAATTCAGCAATTAAAAACTTAAGGCAATTTCTCTAGCAAGACAGATAGCCAGAGCCAAGTGCAGTGTTGGAAAAGCCTTTTATTATTTAACAGGTGTAAATGTAGGAAGATGTATAATGTATATGTACTTGTATATTTTACTGGCCAGTTTCAAATCACTGAGTCGTATAATTATAATGAAGCGCCGTTTTGTCTGCTAACTTAACCTTAATTTGTGTTAGCTGTTTTATGACATGCAAGCTTAAACATTTCAGTTTTTATTGTATTCCCTATGCAGGTGCCGAGCGAATGAATGAATAAGTGAATATGTACAAGTATGTATGTATGAATGAATAAAAAGCCATGCTGTCTGCTAATTAAGTTAAGTTAAGAAAGCAAAAACTCAACCATTTTCCTTTTCTCTTTTTTTGTTTTTTCTTCTTTTTTCTCCCTTTTTTTTTTGCATTGTTGCACATAGAGCGAACTTTTGTGCATAAAATAAACGCACATGTTGCCCCCTCCCGTTGATGCGGGTTTTTACAGCTTTAGCCCTGACCACATTTTAATTGGGCTAAGCACACGTCGACGACGACGAGGATGATGCTGATGGGGCTCCTTTGGCTTTCCTTTGGTCCTTGCTGCTTGTCGTCGGCATGTGTGACATCCTATTAGTAAAAGTTTTAAATGAGTTAGTTGATGTCAAAGTAGGTTACATGCTGATGTGTTGGCTTTTACATAATTCCCCAACTCAAGTCATATCACAACTAATCACATTGTGCCCCAGCAATTTGCCTAAATTATTACAATGTTGTTGTTCTTTTTTTATTTTTGGAACTTTGATTGGTAAGTGAGAGAGAGAGATGAAAATGTGAGCAAATCGGAATAAGCATTACTCTCGTAGCAGTTATTAACCATAAGTGCTTGTAATCAATTTTCAATTAGCCACAATGTAATAACATTTTACTCTACCATTCCATTGACCTCCCTCACAGTGCTCCTTCCTGGCGTTCCCGGTAATTATTGAAAATAAATGCTCTCAGCCTTTGTATATGAGATTGCCATGGCCATTGGTTCGTATCCTTCGTATATATGCCAATTGAAATACTTTCGGTAGCCCCGTATAATAGTCAGGACGCAAAAAAAATGTATGGTAATGACACAAAAGAATGTCGAGGGCGAACAAAATATTATTTCATCAGACGGATAAAGGGAATGTTTCTGTTTCAAATCACAACATTGTTATACTCTACAATTGCTTATTAAATAAGTTGATTTTGAACCAAAATAGTATACAAAATATAATGTTGTGGAGTAATTCTACTGTTTTGTTCTTTTTGTAAATTAAATAAAAGATAAATTAAGATTAAATTAAGATAAAGAAAATATAAGGAAAATTCTAAAGGTTCTATATGGAATATTTTATTTCAAGTAACAAGTTGAAAAACTGGATTATATTTTATTAGATATCAGGAAAAACTTAGAAAAACTGAATATCATGCAATTGTCTAGACTTGACGAAGTTTAGTTAAGAAAATTGCTAAATAGGGATGGTCGTATCATATCTGTATATTAGGTTAAAAAATCTAAAATAGATTTGAGTATCCTAATTTAGTTAGTTGGGTTTTTAATCCTTTAAGGCTTTAACTTCTTTATTGAATAACTGATCCGTTGCAATTCAAGAAAATCCATGAAAGTTTAAAACTTATAAATGGTGTAGTAATTTTCTTACAATTTTATTTTATACATTTTTTACATCAAAGCGCGTTTACGAGTTCTACAGATCGAAAATAGTTTTTTTTTTTTTTCAGTAACAAAAATTAAACGATTCCATTTCTTTATAAAAACCTCCAAATCGCTATTAGTAAAGAAAATTTTTCAGATAAAATTATCAATTTGGAAATTTCTAAATTTGTTTATAATTCTTATAAAAAGAAGGAAATAAACATCGACAGATTTAAAGATCTCAACTTTCAGAAAGCTTTAGAATATTTGAAAAAAGTTCAGGAAAATTTCTAACAAATTTTTCAAAATGTTTTGAGATATTCGAGTAAATTATATTTAGATGTGGATATAAGAAAACAAATTTTTCAAACCTAAGTTGATCAAATAGATTAGTAAATAAAGCAAGTGTAAATATTTAATAAACCAAATAGATCAAGATATTAAAAAATTGATTAAAATTAAGTTCAGCTAAGTCAAAACCTTGACCAAAAGTTGGATTACTTAAAAATTAGGTTGCAAACGCTATTTAATATTCCGTATACTCAAGTTTAGGCTATCTTTTTTTTCTTTTTGTTATCGAAAGTGTATAATTACGAGTCTTGTTCCGAGCCATTGAAATGATGAGCATAACAGATCCGATGCAATAAATACTTAAAGTTTCATTTCGATCAATAAATTGCACAACATAACAATAATAATACAAATACCCTTACAATCAGTATTTTTCTTTTTTTTTTTTCTTTTGCCAACTATTGAGAGGCAGATTTATGCAATTGTTTAATTGGAAGATGAAATGAAAATTGTTAAAGTGAAATGATGCTTACTATCTACTAGAAAAAGTGTTTAACTGAAAAGTTAAGTGGACTTGATTTAAATGATAAAATAAACAAGAGAAAAACGAGTTGTTTCTCTCTAGAAATCTTTTGTATAAAAAAATGAAAAAATCAATTGTCAATTAAGTGAAAGCTGCCTGCAGCAGCAGCAGCAGGAATAGCTTTATTCTGATGAACAATTTGACTTCAAATTGTATAAAATAACTTGAATTTTTATTGAGAGTGATGGGTTGGGTTGGGTTTGTCTTGGGGGCGTTGGAGAAATGGAAGTTGGCATTCTATGATAAAAGCCTGCCAGGCTGCAAGTCCATAAAAATTTGCATAAAATTCAAATAAAATAAACGACAAACATTATAATCATTAGTAGCTTGGACACAGAGCCTCCCAATTCCCCCATTCTGCTTCAGCTCCTCTGTTTGCCTTCAGTCTCCTGGGTGCAGTGACACAGGACACGGGACACAAGCCTGATTGCATTGGAGAGTACCTTTCACTGTCTTTACTCTCTTCCGCTGACTTATTTATGGAGTTTCTATGTTAACGAGTCCGTACATCTAAGTAAATTAATTAAGCTAATGATATATATACATACATATATCTATCTCTCAGTTTTCTTCTTATGAGCCTATCCAATCTTGAAGAGCAATTTTCTGCTGCTCAATTTGTTCACCCATTTTTTGGGTCATGGTGAATTGTATTAATATTAGCAAATAGTTGAATACAATTGATGTGAACTGTAATAGAAATCATATGAAATGGATTAAGTTAATTGAATTAAACTGCATTTGCCAACACTTACCAAACTAATTACGGTCTTATCGAGCACTACATCCATGCCACTTTTAAATTGAATTTTTGATTCCAATCTCCATTTCATTAGCGACTCAACCAGATTCTGTATATCTCTATTAGCTGGATACCAATTATCCAGTTGTTCGATTTGATGAAGACATATTTTGGCCTCTTTAATTGCCCGATCGCAATAAAATGGCGCAATGAGCATTTTATAAAATGGCGGCAACATACACAGGGCCACATAGGCCAATACAGTGCGAGATTGATCGCTTAGTTTGTCAAAATCTTCAGTTGGATCAATGCCCACTGATCGGCCAAATAGTATATATAGCTCACTAGTACTCAATGTGAAATCGTGACCCATGGCCGACCATAAACTAAGGCTATAGACCTCATTAATTTCAAGTATCAAATAATGCAATTCTTGTACAATTTCCACTGCCTCGTATATACGTTGATCTCTGATCTGTGGTTTCGGAAATTTCCAATTTAGGAAATTTCTATTCAAAATCTGTTGCAAGAGACGAAAACGTATGGTTAAGAGTTCAGCCAGACGCATATGAATATAGCCAGTGAAATGTGGTCCACCAGTTATTACAATATAACAAAAAGATGCCAATGAAATTAAAGGTAATTGATGTCCTCCAGACATCAGAGCCAGTCCCCTGGTTACGGCCACAATATACAGAATACTGATAATCACAAGTAATACAACATTCTTTCTCAACAATTTGCGATAATTGAGATTTGCTCCAAAATGTTTGATCAATTTTTTATCCACAGCAGCTATGCGATTATAGATACTCAAATGTCGATGAGCTGACAATTGCAATGAAATTACAGTGACCAGAAACACCATGGTCGACATGACCAATTCCAAGCCAACAATACTCAATACCATATTATCCATTTCCAAGACACGAGATCGTATATCATCCTTTAGCATAATCACCACCAAGGAACTGAAAAGGCCAGAAACAATCAAAGGGGCCAGGACAATGGAATAGATACGTGACCATTTGGTAATCACAAGACGATAGAAACCATTGCAACACATAAAAAATTGAATGTCACAGATAAATATAATACAATCGCTAAGAGTTTGTGGCTCGGGAAAGAAAAAGAGTACCGTCATCTTGCTGGCAATGCAAATGATTGACTAAAACGTGATTTGTTAACTAAAATGTATACTGAATAAAAGTAATTAGTTGAAGCCATTAGGTAAGTATAATTAAGTAATTGTATACCTACCCATTTGATTTAGTCATTTAGCTGATAAGTGACAAATAAATTGCTATAAATTGGGCAGACAAATCGGTTAATGTATATATTGATGCATATATAAAGGAAGTTTGGTAAATCACTCTCAAACGATTCATATTTAGGCCATTCCATGTGAGCTTTAATAAAGCAAAGTTAGCTCAAATTCAAATGGTAATAAACCTTAAGAATGTCTGTTGTCACATAATGCCTCTACTTTCTCATCATCATCGTCATCATCTCAATCTCAATCTCCTTGTCAACACACATTCCTTGCCCACTTGTTCGTAGAAGGTATTGCATAATTTACAATTTGGCCAAAAGGCGGAAATATTGACATAAATGAAGTATACAAAAGGGAAGCCTACCCAAGGATCCATATCCATGTCGTCGGCTGTTGCCTTAATTAATTAAACTTGATTAACGGAAATTTTATGATTGTCCAAACGACAGCAGGAGGTAATCAATCATGACTCCTTTTTATCCTCTCCCCACCTCCCCCCTTTCAATGCTTTGGACTTCTTCTGTTAATTATTTGGTATTAAATATTTATGAATGTCCCAAAAACTTACTGAAAGCCAGTGTAAAATTAATTAGGCAATCGATCCATAAAACAATTGACGACCATAAGACACCACTGAATATGAGAAATTGGCATAATGAATTGCTTTTTCTTGATTTTCTTTCTTTTTTAAGAAACAAAAATAAAAATGTTTAAGTGTTACTCTCAAGCATTTAGTGTTATATAATAAAATAAATCAATTTATATACATATAAATTTGTAAACATATGTATATAGGGGAAGAGAGTAGAACAGGATATTAGAAAATTACTATTTCATATTCGAAAGTGCATTAAATATATTAATGCAACTTTAAAACTCCATCAAAATTTCTTCAAGTTGATTCTCAAAGAAAGATAGAAATTAAATTGCATTTTTTTCGTAGAGTGAAACTTTAATATGTTAAACAACTAAAAACTTACCAAGCTGAAACTTTAACTTTTAAATTTGCCTCTTTAATTCTCTAAATGTTTTGAATAATTTTATGTAAAAAGACTTTCTGATTTGTATAAGGGGTTTGGGGTAGTCAGACACGTAAAAAATTTACCATTTTCGAAAAAAAATTTTTATAGTAAAAATACTTTTTTCTAAAATGAAATAATGCTGCATTAATACTTAAATTTAATTTCACATATTTAAAAAAAAAAATCAAAAATTTCAAAGTTATGACTGTTTGTATTGGCTCCTTCTCAAAAAAAGGACTTTGCGGTGACTACGATAGATCCTTAAGGATTCATCCAAAACCCGTCGGACAAAAAGAATTACTTTTGGAATTGAATAATCTTGTGGTTAAATGAAGCTTTTAATTTTTTGTATTTTCGAAAAAAAAATTATCTTTGATTGATCATAAAAATCTAAATTTAGTTGAAAATGAAAATCCTTCGATTAAGCGCGAGATTTGAATGTTCTTCAAAAGCTGTGAAAATTTTAGTCAAATCGATTAAGCGGTTTTCGAGCTAGAGTAGTCACCGGTTTAGAAAACATAATTTCGAGAAAAACGACTTTGAAGTTCCAGAAGTACCTTGCGCCTAGTGGACACGGTCTTGCAAAAGCAAGTATATATTGAAAAAGATTTATCGGATTGACTTCAAATTATTAGACAATATTTTTAAAATATCATTCTTTATATATTCTGAAATTGATAAATAAATTTTGAAAAAATTTTCTACCGATTTTGTTAAAGCAATGTTCAACTGTAAAGTACATAGAACGAATCCAAAGATGCAAAGAAAAGGAAGAAAAATCCTTTTACCATCGATTCCCTTTAGTTCCGTTATGTCTAATGAAAAATTTTGTTAAGCCCAGAGTAATAAATAATAAACTTTATTTTTAACTTTTCTAATCTTGCTTCTAATAAATTATGGTATAAAAAATATGAATGATTGTAAAGTACAGATTTTAAATCTACTTTGTTAGTAATTTTTCGTATAAAGTTTGAAATGAAAATTGATTCCGTTCCCTGGGGAAACTTATTTAATTGATACTAGTGAGATGTATATTAATTATTAATTTTTATTGTTTTTCTAAAAGTTTTTAGCAATAATATAACCTTTAATGATTAATAAAGCTTAAAAACTAATCCACATCTTAAATAGCAAGAAATATAATAATAATAAAAAAGTTCTTGTATGTATTTCATTTCTCATATATTCGAGGCACTACTAAAAAAATTCTTTGTTCTACATATATACTAAATATATCACAATATATATCGAAAATAATATATTTTATTTTAAATATTATAACAACATATATAGGGCAACGACCAAAGTTTATTTTTGGATTTGTCTTCCGGTCAGCAAATCAATTTTTCCCTGTCAAATAAAATGCCAAAAATTTCTTGCTATCCTCCCACAAATCTCTAACAATCCTTGACAGCTGACACTCTAACTGGCTGACTGATTGACTCACTGACATGCTCAAATAATAATAATAACAATAACCAAAAAAAAGGTTAAACAAAACACTTCTTGGCCTTATTCAATTAACGTTAATTTAAAATGCCAACACATATCCGTGTCCGATCTTCCTTTTCCCTTCTACTTTTCTATTGCCACAAATAAAAATGCTAACCCGAAAATTGCCACATGACCCCCATCAAAAATGTTGTTTTGTTTGTCAAGTTTGTTGATTGGTTCATTTCGAATTGGGAATTGAAAGAAAAATAAAGTATAGCTATAGAGTTTCGATGGGGAAATTAGTTTTAAGGACCAAATGTTTGTTAAAGGAATACTTGTGATAGTCCTAGAAAAATAACTAAAAAAGTGGTTAAAGAAATAAATGTTAAATGTTAAGCTTGAATTGGCTTATTAGAAAAACTTGCTACAAATCTACAAAATTGGAACATAAAGCCAATATTTTTAAGGTTATTTTACTATGATCCGAATAATAAAATATATTCTGAGGATTTTCTATTACTATATCACGAGTTTGAGATTCAATGATTTCTCTGATTTGGCTTAAACTTAAAAGGTTTTTTAATTCTTAAGGGTAATTCGAGTGAGTTTTTTTAGGTCTTAATTATATTAACAGCGTAGTACTTTAATATTATTTTATTATTTTAATAACTTTTGCTAAATAGATTTTGACACACATTAATTTTTTTTCTTAAGTTCCTCCAGTTTTTTTTTATGCTTGTATCAACATAAATAATAAAATTGTATGCAGATAAAAATATGCATTTTTCTCCGGTATCGTCGCACAGTGGGGCCTTTTCTCATTTCGCTTATCAAAAATCATATCGTCTAAAGTAGTGAAGCGATTTTCAAAATTTAAAAAGCATTTGATAGCTAATTGTTCAAGCTACAAATGGAGTTATTACCGAGGTGCCACGTGCTCGGGTTGCTTAGATATTCAAGGTCAAAGTTGAAAAATATTTCTAGGCATATTTTACCCTTAAAATTCACTTAAAAAACGCTTTTTTGATGACAAATGAACTTTATTATTCTAATTTGATAAGATAAATAAGATTTTTTAATGTTTTGTTTTAATTTTTTACTGAAATTGCGAAAAAAAAAAAAAATGTATGAGTTTTTTTAGGTTAATTTTAAAAATTTTATATTGGTTGCTCATTTTTAGCAAAATAATCTTCAACATTATCATTTATATCTAATAAACTTATCATTTCGGAACTATAATTGCTTTCTTCTATGTTTTTCCGTGTTCGTACTTGTCTTATTGAGGCAATAAGTGGATCCGATGAGGCTGCCAGCATGTTGAAAAGGTCTTCAATTTGTCTAATCCGAGATATATTGAATGTTTTAGTATTTCTAAACTTTTTGTAGTCCTTGTTCTTACATTCCTGTGCTTCTTCAGACAGCTCTCCAATTGGTAAGCACTGATACTCGATTAAATCCTTTCCATGAGCCAAAATCCTATGTACTGTGGGGGTTAGCTTCTTGTGAGGGTACAATTCAGTCAAAAGTTCAGCTGTTTTCGATGCATATTCGGCAAATTTAGTACCATTTATCATTTCCTTGCAGTTTAGAACATTAAGGATAACAGCCAACCTTTTAATGATCTCATGATTAACACCTGTTATCAATGATGTTATGTGATCATTTTCGAAAAATTTCCTCGCAGTATTTCCATCATTCGTATTCCCGTATCCGTACCTTGGGCAGTCAACTTTTAATCCAAGCTTGCGGGAGAACTCAGCTTGTATAATTTCCTTTCTGCTTTGCATATCCTCTCAATATTCTTAGGTGGCCTTCCTCTTCCTTGGCTAGTAGATGGGTAAACTTCTTCCTCTCTTGAATCCTCTATTGAATCCAATGATGTAGACTGCTCAAGCCAGTTTTCGTAGATCCCAATAAATTCAGAGTTTTTTCTTTGAGACCCACTCCATTTTCGTTTCACGTTAATGTAGGTGTTTTTAAGTTTCGTCACAATCTCCTTGCTAACGTCTTCGGGTACAAGGCCCATCACTTTAAGCAATTCTGATACAAATTCATTTTGATTTTTAACGGCCCGAAAAACTTCAAAAATCTTAGAATTCTTTAAATCCATTTTTCCACTTTAAATTATAATTGAATTATATTCAAAAATACTATTCAACAAAAAAGCTGTTTCCTCTTATGAAGTCAAGAACAAACTGTCTCGAACAAGTGCAATAGTTTGCAATTTATACCATTTTTTCTTAAATCATTAGGTAAAAAACATTTATATATACCATTTTTTCTTAAATCATTAGGTAAAAAAACATTTTTGCATCATTGCAAACTATTGCACTTGTTTGTAATAACCTTTTTTGATTAATTAGGTAACAACAAAATTGGTTTCCAAATTGAAACAGGTAATCGGGGAAATCCAAAAAATTAACAAACAATGTAGGTAGACCCGATTTTCTATGACCTAAAATATTATTTACATATTTTCGAAGACCTTCTAAACATGTAAACATCGTCAGGTAGTATTTCGGACGCGATTTTACGCTGCTGACAAATTTGCATGCGCTCTTCTTTTTCCTTGTACCTGAAACGCGTTTTTAACGCGAAGTTGCATTAGTTTTTTGAATTTTTGACAAATTTGCGCAAAAAAGCGCAAGATTACACTATATAGGTCTGATAGGTGAATATTCCCTCTATCACGTGTATATAATTATATCGTGAATCTCCGTGAATCTCTGTTGTTTTTCCTTCAATAAAGTTTAAAAAATGCGAAAATTTAGTGTATTTTTGAAACGTCTCCAATTTACTGAGTATTTCAAATTACAGTAGAGTCCGGTTATAACGACGCTCAAGGGACCGACGTTTTCCGTCGTTATATCCGGAAGACGAACTATCCGAAAGGAGCAAAAATAAAAATTTTTTCGTTGTATACGTAATATGCATAATATTTATAAGCATTATATAAGAATATTAATTTCTGGCTCTCTTATTGTTTTTGATTTAAGTATCCTGTAATTTTTGATTATTACGATATATTTTTTTCTCGGATCGTCGTAATATCCGGTTGTAGTGTGAAAAATGTTGGAAAATATCGTCGCTATAAGCGGTTCGTCGTTACATGCGTTTCGTCGTCGACGTACTAACCGGAGGTTCTTTCATATAAGTTTTTACGGGGACCAACCAAGACATCGAACTTTCGTCGCTTTAACCGGACAGACGCTATAAGCGGAGTCGTTTTAACCGGATTCTACTGTACATTAAATTTTTTACAACAAATAACTAAAAAATTATCTAATTTTCGAATAAAGTAAAAATATTCAAGATCAGTTGTTTAATTCGGCCAATATACAGTTTCAAAGTTGCAAGTTTTTTTTAAAATTCTAAATTTTTTTCTTACATGAAAAATGTCTCCACTTTGAGACGATGTAGCACCCACAACTCTTATCGGATTTCAATAATATTTTGGATTCATAACATTTGAAGTATTATCTGTCGATTTCACTTTTCATTTTTGCCAAACGCGATGGTGAAAAAAATGATTTTCGGTCAGCTATTCGGGCAGAGGCCCCACTGTGCGTCGGCGACCACGACGACCGCCCTTCCTGCGTTTAGAATCAGATAGGATGGGTGCGACATCTTTGATGCGACCTATGTATCTTCATCGATGAACGAGCCGAAGAGTGGAGTGCGGACTGGGCACTGGGTCCAGGTGTCTTTGTCTCGCAACTTGATGTGGAGGAAAGTGATGCCTACGGTCTTGCATTTCTCAGCCACATCCCGAGCAGCCAACATAGAGCGTAGGGCGAAGCTTCATTACGATCGGTCTTCACCTTCGTACCTCCGGTGACACGGGCAATAGTTTCACGACCAGACATATCGGTGACAAGGACGAAGGTGTCGTTGAAGCTGGCATAGATGTGGACTACTCCAAAGACAATTTAGCCGCCACGAACCTGTAGTCCCAGATGGTCCTGCACCTTTGCCTTGTGAGCTTTAGCCTTCAACAACACTTGTGCGAAGCGAAAATTAAAAAAAATGAAGCAAGCAAGTCGTCCCTGCCGGCATTGAGTATACCCTGTACCTTATATTCAATAAAATCGAACACCCCCAAGATCGCAGTCAATTTCATGCAAAATTCTCTTCAACATGCAAAAACAGCGAACGCATGCTGTCTCGCTCACTCTTGCCAGCCAATGTCGCCTTGGCAATTCAGTGCAAAACTCATATACATACGTATATTTCCGACATTTATTGTCCGATTTGGACAAAATTTGGTCAGGTGGAGCAGTTTGGGTATATTATTAGGTGTGCCAAGAAAGAATACGATATCTTTAATACATTTTATTATTTTCGCGATTTTCGGGGGCGGAAGTGGGCGTGGCAAAAATTTGAAACAAACTTGATCTGCCTAGGCATAAGACGGATTCACGCCAAATTTGGTAGCTCTAGCTCTTATAGTCTCTGAGATCTAGGTGTTCATACGGACGGACGGACAGACGGACGGTCGGACAGACGGACATGTCTCAATCGACTCGGCTGTTGATGCTGATCAAGAATATATATACTTTATGGGGTCGGAAACGTATATTTCTGTCTGTTACATACATTTTAGTGACTTTCATATACCCTTTACCCTATGGGTACAGGGTATAAAAATGGAAAAGGAAATCATCAAAGAAATAAAATTCAGTCCATTTTTTAAAATTTCTACATTGAAGAAAAGTAAAAAATCGGGTTATAAATTTATTTTCCACTTTTTGATGTCAACTCAAAGATGCGATTCTAAGAAGAAGATGTAGATTGTGATGAAGTTTTCCACAATTCGCCAAAGTAAGACTAAATTAGAGACATGTGAAGACAACATTTTTTTGATTGGATGTCTCTGATATCCGTTTTATTATTCAGTTAGTTGGTCATTCTTTCGCCGAATTAAAAAAACTTACTTGAATATCATTGCTAAATTCCATAGTAAAAAGCTACACAAAGACATTCAAAAGAAGAACATATGATTCTGAAATATGCAATGCAAAGAGAGCTCTCCTTATTAAGACATTGATTTTTAATTGAATATAAAGGTATTTAGGTTTTTTTCCATTCAAAGCTCAGACGACTTAGTCAGTCTGGTCAATTGAAATGAAATAGGATTACCGCTTGGCAATGTTTAAACAAAGATACAAATTATCACAAGCATTATTCAGTAAATTCTTTGTTAATTTTAAAAGTTTTAAATTTATTAATATAAATTAAACAAAATTTCAGCCAAAGGAGAGATATATGTAAATTTATAGCAAATAACTAAAATATTGTATATAAAAGACCATAAAAGTTTAAATTATGCTTCTGTTCAATACAATTAAGAGGAATAAAAGTTGACGCCAGTGTTGTTCTTGTTGTTATTGTTGTTGCTCTTGTTATTTTTCACTAACCTTTAAATTGTAACATAAAACGAAATGTTACAATAGGCCCATAAATTCGCTTCGATGCAACTTATAACAATTGGGCCATAAATGACAAGGCAAATGGCTCTGCATTGATTGGATACATACTTTATATGTATGTACATGTGTATATACATATATAAATATGAGTGTATGTGTATACACTGATGTGACCCATCAAAAGTCAGTGAAATGAGCATTGGCAGTCAAGGGAAAGCGGCCATTAAAGGCAAGTTTCATTCAGCTCCTTTAACGGATTTTACTCCTCTTGTAATATTAACAAGTATTGCATGCATCAAGGCGTTTAATGTTAACGAGCCAATAACTGCACTCGCTTCTTTTATAAAACACTCACTGCGGTATACATACACGCACACACACACACACATATATAGATATATAAAAGTGTGTGTGTGTGTATGTATATATTCAAGTGTTATCAATGCCATTGAAATATGCCCACGTCCGCTATGGCAAACGATATCGCTGCCATTCTTTTCGACCGATACTAACACTGATGTTGGCATTGCATGTTTCTTTGCCTTGGTGCATAAAATCCATTCAAGCATTACATCTACAGATATATATATGTATATACATATACATAAATACACGTGTTCATATATATGTAAGTAAAACTACCCACGAAAAAGAAAAAAAAAAAAGAACAAGTGCAGAGAGAAAGGATAATAATATTGCTTTTCCTTTCGTGGCACAGATGTCCTTTTACTCGTATTATCTTATTTTGAATGAACGTATAAAACATGTTGCTCTCTCCTTCTTTGTGGTCAAGCTGCTGAAAGCTAAAATAAATGGGAATTATTTTTGATATATTACAGAAGAGATTTTAGTTAGAAGTTGTTAAGTTAGTTAGTGGCCACCGAAAATAGACTAGCTTAAGAGCTTTAGATAAGTAAACATGAAATTTACCTTACAATTTAAAATTTTGATGTCCTCGAACCAAATTGTGTTTCGATTAGGCTTAATATAAAGAAATATATTAGAATAATTATTGACACACTGTTCATATATATTGATACGGAGTTCTGGGAATTAATAAAGTTAAGAAAAAGACAAAGAAAGAATTGTCCAAATATACAGAGAAACGATTCTCAAAGTTATTTTCTTATTGTGCTACGATACGAATATAAAATTTAGTTTGTGAGGTAGTATATGGTTAAGTTATCTAACAAAAGTTAATTTCGCTTAAAATATTTTCTGAATAAGTGCGTTTTCAATATATATTACATTTGGATGGTAAATTTTTTAAGCCAAAGCCTCAGAGAGCTTTCACTGTACTGTGTTTTGTTTCAAAAGTCGATTTCAGTAAAAGTATTCTGCTTAAATATCTAAGTGCCAAGTAAATTTAATTATTTCTTTTAATTTTTCAATTGCTAATGAATTTATTATTGCTTCTTATAGGTACATTTTAAATTTCGTTGAACATTTTTGACACAACCGAGAAACTGCGAGACAGTCTTTTAAGACATTATCACCCAGAAGTAAGAGCTATTGATGTCAAGTACTATTGATAACTTTGGTTAAAACAACCTACTGCTTCTTGTTCTTCATGGCAATCTTACATACGTACATACATATATGTATAACAGAAACATTTCATTTTTGCATGTGTATAAATTTGAATCTATTTTTTTTGTAATTCGAAACTGCAAACATGTTTTTTTTTTTTTTATTCCCATGGTTTGGAGGTGAAAAATAAATAGATAAATAATTTAAGGGCGATAAGTGGGTAACAATAATAGCAATAATTTAAGATTAAAAAAAAATGAAGCAAGCAAGTCGTCCCTGCCGACGTTGAGTATACCCTGTACCAACTAGATACATTAAAAAAAAACCTTCGAAATAGCCATCAATTTCATACAAAATTTCCTTTACATGCAGCAGCAGCGAACGCATGCTATCTCGCTCACTCCTGTCAGCCAATCTCGCCCTAAGCGTTTCAGTACAAAAAGAATATGGGAATATTTCCGATGTTTATTGTCCAATTTGGACAAATTTTGGTCAGCTGGTGCAGATCGGCTATATAGTTTGGTGTGCCAAATAAGAATATGATATCTTTCACACAGCTCTAGTATTCGTTTTTTCCAAATTGCGGGGGCGGAAGTGGGCGTGGCTAAAATTTGAAACAAACTTGACCTGTGTAGACACTAGACGGATATTCCCACCAAATTTGGTAGCTCTAGCTCATATAGTCTGCGAGATCTAGGTGTTCATACGGACGGACAGACGGACGGACAGACGGACGGACAGACGGACATGGCTCAATCGACTCGGCTAGTGATGCTGATCAAGAATATGGGGTCAGAAATGTATATTTCTGCCTGTTACATACATTTTAGCGACTTTAATGTACCCTTTTACCCTATGGGTACAGGGTATAAAAAGCAAGGGAAGAATAGAGATGCCAGAGAACAATCTACTACTACTGGGGTGTATTGCATCGCAGGATGCTGGCAGGCCATCTACGGCCCTCTTGAGTTGCGCTCTCTTTCCACTGCAAACATGTGTTGTTGTGTGTGTGAGTTGTTAAAGTAGTAAATTTAGTAAATTTTCTTCTATCAGTTAAGGGCTTTTTTTCTCAACATTTTCTAGAGAATAGAAGTTCTAATGGTTTTGCAAAATAGAAACTAATAGTTCACATATTTCAAATTTACTTTAATGTGATACGATTATAAAATTTGATCTCATAGTATATTGAGCATAACAAATTGTTCACCTTGATTAGCTTAAGTTCCTTTGTTTTATAACAATTATAAAATTTTGAGTTTTTCTTGAATTTTACCTTAGGTATTATTTTTTATCCACTTGTTTTTCACAATGTTGCAAGAGGCAAAAATATGCTCCTCTCCTCGTTTAGTTGCTACACATTCCTTTGAGCTGCTGCTGTTGTTGTTCTTGTTGCCTTAACCAGAGCTGATTAATGAGCTGCAAATGATGTTATTCGCTTCGCTGCCAACAAGTAGGACACAAAGATACATAAGATGCAACCACAATCCCTCTTCTACATCTCCCCTGTCAGTGACGCCCCCTGCTTAAGGGCGCTGGTGGTATTCATAATGATGCTGATGTTGATGTTGCACTTCCATTGTTAGCATATGCAGACAAGTTGGCATTCATCGAATACATTATTTCACTTGTTGCACCACTGCCACAGCTGTTGCATTTGCAGCTGTTCATAAAATGAAAAATAACACAGAAGAAAAAAATGTATGGCAAACGCACAGATTCCAGGCAAATGCCTCTGACATTCTTCTGCTACCATGGGGAATAAAAGAATAAAAGTAAGATAGAACAGAAATTTTTAACAATTGGCAGATGTCAGCTTTAAGCCATTTTTAAAAGCAAAGTTGCAACTAAAACTTTTTATGCTGCCCGTTTAACAGCCATTTACAAGTTTGTCGGAGAGGGGAAAAGGAGAAGGAGATGTTAGTGTCGCAGCTACTTAAATTGGATACATGGAGCAGCAGTTAAAAATGCAATTGTGAAAAAAAGTAAAGTGAAAAAATAACAAAAAAACACACACAATCCAAGAACAAAAGCAATTCTCCCTACTTATGGCTTAATACGCAGCTAAACGAATGAAGTGGCTAACAAATAAACTTTGTTGACCAAGGCCATAATTTGCGTAAGTACAAAACCAATTTAATTGGCTTAAACATAATACTATTTTGGCTTGGCTCAAAAGCTAAATAACGTTAATGCGAGCATAGTTTGCTGTCCTCACGATCTTGGAATTTAAAGGGATCGATATTCTGTTCACGTGCAGCTTTCGTTCTTAACACATTCTCTCCTAGACATTCGCCACGGTGTTCTTGAGCTTCTTCCCTATGACTTGTACCCTGATTCCATATTCTTCATTTAGTTCGGCGATCTGTTCTTTCGATCTGTTGGAATTTTTAATACATTGACGTCTGGTCTGTTTAGTAGACTGACTGTTGAAGTTAGACTTTCTATGTGGTATATCAATATAAATTACAAATACTATGAAATGAATAAATAAATCTTTAACACAAAGTAGTAAATACATATAAGTCATTAGTGTTGGTCTTAAAGTAACCAATGACAACAAAGTAGTTTCAATATGATCAATCTAAATTTTGTTGAAATATGAAAAACTTTTAATTCGCGATAAACAAATTATGCATTTAAGCTACAAATTATCGTCTCTTTTAAGTTAGACTAAACCACTATAATTCTAATTCTTTAATTTCAATTTCATTGAATTTGATTCGAAATCGAATTTGGAGATTAGCGTACTATAACATCGTAACATGAGATTTATATGTATGTACATATTTACAAAGATAAACTGGCAGCAAATTTAATTTATCTTACTTTTTATCTTAATATTTGAATAATTTAAATTTCAACTTTTATTTTTTAATAACAATTAACAAAAAAAATTTTTAACATAAAGCACTCCTATTGTTTTTGCATATTGTGTAACTTTCGTTTTATTATGAAAATTAAACTTTAGCATAGTTGTATTTGACAAAACAAAAGATTAAGGCAAAAACTAATTGTTAGCAGACAATTAACAAAGAACTTTTTTTTTAGGTTAGTTAAATAAACAGTTTGTTCTTTTCTAAACGTTAACAAGCATTTTTACTCTTAACAAACATTCAACATTTTCTAGTTCATAGTTTAACAGTTAAAATCAATCAATTCAAATAAACCATTAATATAAACATTATTCTTTAATGTCAACTTACCAAACACTTTATTAGCCGCGAGACCTAGTGGAGAGTATAAAAATAAATAGTTTGTGATGTACAATCAAAAATCGAGTAAAACTTGCATTGCCAATACTTTTGTGCATGACTGTATATTTTTATTTTTGTTGTATTACAAAAGTTTTAGTTTACGTCAAAATTAATTTGAAACCAATTAGTTAACTCATTTCGAAAATATTTCAATTTTACATTTTCAAGTATTAATTTTGTACTTTAAAAAACTTTTACTTTAAAAAATAATAAGTTTAACATAAAACTACCCAAGAATTTTAATTTTTTTTACTAGTTTTACTAAAATTTAAAGACTTAAACAGTTAGAATAGTATTCAGTTATAACATTATTCGATTGAGAATCTTAAACTGATTCGATACAGAACTCGCAAAATGAAACATTTCACATTTCACTTGCAAATGTAAAAATCTAAAAATAAATAGAAATATTTGTAACCGAAAAATATTTTTCTCTCTTTCAATTTGCAACCAAAATGACAAATTTGTATTTATAAAGCAAACTATTTTGTTTGTTACAAATGTTTAAAAAGTTGCAACTTTTAACCAAACAGCAACATAAATTGTTATTGTTGAAGAGCAAAGTTGATCTGCTTTTGGGTCACGAGTCCACATTATGGCAATTGATTTTGGTTTGAAAGTGTGACTAATCCTCGACTCCGTGCACACGTTTTGGCAGTTCTCTTTTTGTTTTCTGGAGGGGAAATTTTCACATAGTCATATTTTTATGTGAAAGTGGTTTTTTGTGTTGTTTTTATAGAAATAGAGAAAATGAAATTTTTGCTAAATGTTTTGCAGAACCTATGCCAACTTTTTGTTATTTTTGAATATTCATCGCTGGTAATAAACCGGTTTGAAATTCCAATTGACTGCTCTGTCAAAGGTCAGATTTGCATATTTGAACTTTCATTTGCCACGATGTAAAGATTATAAAAGTCAAACAGAACTGGCAAAAGCGTTTCAGTTACCATCCAAAAATCTAACGTGCATAATCTTCGAGAGAAATGAAGCTGCCGGCAAGTTGGACAATTTGTATGCTGATCATGTTAATGGGCATCAGCACAGCGGTGGAGGGTAAGCAAATTCGTAGAGGATATAGTGATATAGTGAATTGTGTTTAACAATCTGGTTTAACAACAACAAATAGCTCGACGGTTGGCCCTACGTCCGTTGTCATTGAAAGAGTTGCGTAGAGCTCTGCGGGAATCGGGTCAATTGGATGATACACCAGCTGGTCGTTCCGTTTCATCAGCTTTGGCTGGCATCAAAGGATTTGCTTTGGGCATAACTAAAGGTGTTGGCGGTTCCATTCTCTTCGATGTGGTCACCTCGAATGCCACTTTGGAATATATAAGCAATTTATTAAGTTCAACTTCATCATCATCATCGGATAGCGGCAGCAGTGGAACAGCTCAGGAAATTTGCTTTAGAAGTCGCAGTGCAGATGGAGAGTTAATACAGGGCAGAAGTTCTATAGACAATGATGAGGAACAAGAAAGAGCTACATCTACTGTTACGGGTACGGTTTCGGGTACAGGTACAACAACTGGAACAGGTGGATCTGGTGGACTCACCTGTATTGTCTTGAACAAGGGCTCTACTAAGAGGAGAAGACGAGACACTTTGGAGACAAAGGAGGATTCCGTGAAAGAAACTACAAAGCGTCGGAAGAGAAGTCTGCGACAGCGACTTGTCAAGAAACAACGTTAATATTCAAAATATTCGATTGAAATATTTATTATAGCCATAATTTATTTATTGATTTGTATTAGTTTATTAAAAATTTAATTGTTCAAAGTGTGAAAAAGAAGGATACGGACTTTTGTCATTAATGACCGAATGACATGACAATATTTGATGTGCTAATGTCGGAGGGACACGGCAAAGATATTGTGTGATATCGTTTGATTTAATCAATAAAAGGGGGCGTGGGCATGCATATAGGAGTGGGCCAAACACGCACAAACACCCACAGATTTGCAATGTCACGCACATAGACAGACACACAATCCAATCCCACACATATTGTAAATAGAAATTAATACAGCGAGTCCTTTCTTCCCTTTCTTCCCTTTCTTCCTATCTTGCCTGCTTACATTGCTTCCTTGTGCCTTATGTAAACATTGAAATGTCATTGCCGACGACAAGAGGCCATTGGCCAAGCCATAAATCTCTTTGGCCACAATTTATTAACTTTAACACTAGCCAATGTCAACCGAATGTATATGAAATTGTATGGACTGGCTCACTCTACGTATGGCATTGTCTCTCATTTCTGTGATTTTCTCTATTGATTTTGATGTGAAATTTATGTGGTTGAAAGACCTCGGTAGCTACTTACCAACTATTTGTATTTATTGGCCATGTCTCGAGCCTTTCTTTTACTTCTTTTTAGGTTTGTGTGGGAAAGGGAAATGCAATGGCGATGCTAATGTTATATTCCCATCGTCCATCTGACAAACGAGCATATATATGTATATATACATTTTGTATATATATAGAATCTGATAGTTGAATAAAATTGTATTAGTTTGCCATTTATTATTTATGCTAATGCATTAAAAGCCAATCTAAAAGTTAGAGTGTCAGTTGAAATAAAATTTAATGTCTATTCTAGTATAATAATTTTAACTTATGTGGAGAAGTGTGTGAAAAAGTGTCACATTTACATTAAATGTTGCTTTAATAAAGCAAATCATTTTGATAACCTGCACGCATTAGCTTAAGAGTTAATAAAGAAGAAACTATTGTCTTTAAGACATTTGCAACACTGTAAAGCATTTGAGCTATAGATCAATCAGTCGCGAGACAGACCTTCCTAAAATCACACAGAAGCCTCAAAGAACTTCTTCCATAGGCTTTAAAAGTTACATTCACTCTTCCCTTTACATTTTGTCATCGTTTTTTTCCAGATATTACTTTAATAGGGAATAACACAATACAAACTCTAACCCGCGAACAATAGCAGAGTAGTTAGAGTAAGCCTCTATAAGCTACTGTCCGTCTATTCAGAATCATCCGGAATCATCTTTTTCTGACTGCGGGTAGCATATGCCAGGAGAGATTTATGTGGTTAGACTTTCTGTATTCCAATTGTTAGCCCAAGTACCTTACAGTGCATTTCTTTGGTTGGTAAGGAAAAATTTATGTTTCTTCCTAAGGTTCGTTACCGTGTTCGATAATATCGGATACATGCCTTATAAAAACAAATGCATAACTTAGCCTAATAATAATTGGATTAACGTTTGGTTATTCTTAAATAGAATACGATGTCACATTGTAAAGTTTTTTCATACAAACTCAAGATCATGTTTTTTGCACTGGCAATATAGAATTTCCAATGCATTTCTACTACTTTAAAGCGAAAACTATTTGGGAATTACAACTAAATGCAGCAGAAGAACAACATAACTTTATAACTTTTTGTAGAATTAAAAAGAAACTTTCAATCTAAATAAACAATCTATTTTTAAGAATAAAGTAAAATTCAACCCTTAATGCTCCACTTAGAAGCCGAGGTACTTGAAATTCTTAATATATTAGCAAAGCTAAAAGTCGGATTAAATCCTCCTTCTCTTCAATGGAATTTTACCTTCACTTGAGTACTTACTAACCATGCCAGCAGTTCATAGTCGGACTGTTCGTCTTTAAATTCATAGTTTCCATAGAAATGGTTAGAATGTTTCTTAAAGGCTTTGTTTTAACTAATTTAAAATTGTTATTAAGTTTGAAGATAGCGTTTCCGGGCCAATAAGTTCGCATCAGTTCCTTAAGGGCATTAATATTAAAGTTTATTTTGCAATATTCGTATAAATGTCTGCCTCTTTGAAATATAGAAATAAGTGAAATAGAGATATAAGAGATATAGATTTATAACTGATATTTAAATGGAAACCGCCTTCTCGTCAATAATGATTTGCCCTTATTTGAATACTTTTTAAGTATATCAGCGTTGGTACTTAATATGTAGCCGAATCGGACGACTACGGAAAGAATTTCGAAATAGTTAGTAAGACCTAAAAAATTAACAATCTCAATCGAGTTCTTTCACCTACTATAACAGAGAGCCATAGAAAGAGAGAGAGAGAGAGACAATAATTGACTTTTCCAAAGTTAACTTCCGGATTCTTAATTCAACTAAAGTCAAATCTCCTTTCCCCCAAGCGACTCGCTGCAGGAAATCTAAAAGTCAAACTTTGTGATTTTATATATGAATATATTTATGCATGCCTTTATATTTACGAGGCACGAAACTATAAAAGAAATCAACATATTGTAATAATAAAGGAAACTTGAAAAAAAATAAGCAGCAAACTCCAATTAGTGGGCATTTCACACACTTAATGACCAAAGCAACCATCCGTATAAGGCCCACAACGGAGCAACTATTTCAATGTAACCATTTTCTGTAGCTGTAGCCAACCCCCGAAAAAAAAAAGAAAAGCCTGAACTGAGAACTGAAATTGCGTACTAAATGCGCTAAATTACTAACTAAATGCCGCAAGTGCCGCCCAAGGGCATGGGCATGGGCATGGGCATGGGCATGGGCATGTCTTGAATTTCACAAATGAACGCCTGCCAGTCAGGCTGGAGAAGGGCAGACACATTGGGTACAGCGGGGGTCGAGTCGAGGGTTACGGGTGGCCACAGTCGTCGATGACATTTAAGCGATAAGGAAAAAGAACTGTTTGCTTTCTGTCTGTGTGTATGTATGTGTGTGGCTTACTTGGTGGCGGATATTGTTAGTGGGCGGGACGGGGTCAAAGCAAAACTGTGTTATAGTGGTTGTTGTTGGTGTTATTGCTGCTGTTGGCGTTGACGTTGCCATTGCTGTGGCTGTTGCTGTCGCTGTCGCTGTCCTGAGCATAGTATTAACTATGCAGGCGTGTGAAATGTGGCATCCCCAAAATCTCAAAGCGAAGGCAAAAAAATAGGGGAAAAAAGCATAAAGATAGAAAAGTCAAATAGTTGTTGATATTTCTTCTTCTGCTTTTTCTTTTTTTTTTGCTTTCGATTTTGTCGAGAAGCTAAGTTTTACAGCATTGAAAATTGTTTTAAATGTTAATGCCCGTTGTTCTTGTTGGTTTTTACTGATAATAAAAGAAGGCGTCTTCCTGACACCCATTTCACACGCACTTTTTTATTGCACTGAAAATCCCAAAGCCAACAAATAATTGAGATGTTGTTTTTTCTTTTGCTTTCCTTTGCCCCAAGCACATCAAACAATGTGCCACATATGTATGAGAGCGAGGGAAGATGGATAAGTAATTTAATGTATTAACTACAATAAAAGGTTGCTTTTATGAATAAATGATTAAAAGCAGCGCTCACACTTGACACTACATAAATTAAATTTACATAAGTTACTGACAAGTAAACGTTTATGTTGAGCTCTCCATAACATTATTTAAAGATCATGTTATGTTAATTAGTCTGTAAATATCATGTTATGGTAATTCTGTTGTAAGTTTTATGTTATGCTAATGTAAACAACATGTTTTGTTAATTCTTCAAAGAGATCAATCGCTTAACCTAAAACAATATTTATTATTTAGATTTCTTAGCAAATTTTTCCTCCATGACTTATACAACCTGTTAAAATATGTTTATAGAAACTTTTAAAGTAAATAATGGATTCCTTTGCAATCTAAAAACAAATTGAATGTATTCTTAAATAACATCAAAAATAGAATAAGAATTAATGGAGAAGGTATAAATTAGGTCTCATTTTTTCAATAAATCAAAGATTTATTACTACTATATGAGATAAAAAATCTATGACACTAGTGAAGCTAAGTCCTGGTATCTTGGCCTTAAATGTTTGGGCAGTAGACAGACCATGAAGAAAATGGGTTTCCACAGAATAATTCTTAGTACTGAAGAGGAAATTTTTGAAAGAACTAAAATATAGCCGATCAGCCATATGTAGCATGTTTTTGTTATATTATTTACATTATGATTATATCTATACAGCATTACTATGGCAGCAACTGTAGCTGCAACTTTTCATTCTCTCCTCGTTTATGGCAATGGTTATCCCCTTTCGGTTCTCCACTCGCACTTGTGTTAAATTATGCGGGTTTTGGTTTTTATTGCAATACCGCTCATTTCTTTTTCGCTTTGCTTTCTGTTGTTTTTTTTTATATGAATGTTTTTCTAAGAGGAAATTCTCCAGAGAAACGGAAAACGATGGAGAGAAGGAGTGAAACAAAACAAGAGAGAGAGAAAGCGTGAGAGAAAGAGAGTGAGTGTGAGAGAGAGACCTTCTCAAGCAGGTGTACACTTGAAAATCAAAATCTTTACAAAAGTCACCATGACGAAAGGGAGAGTCTCTCATATATGGATATACATATAGGCGTATGTATGAGGGTTGAGGGGGTGTCTGTTATGCCTCGTTGCCCTGACAAGATGTTGTTGTTGGCATTTTGAATTAATGGCACTTGCCACCCTCGAGAGTCATCACATTTTCACTTTCACTTTCACATCTGGTTGCAGGCTTCAGTCTTCACACTAATGAAGATAAAATCCTTCTACACCCTCTCAACAAGAAAAAACAACAACAAAAACAAAAAAAAAACGGAGTTATGCTTCGCGACGATATCATTGCAATTCGTGACAATGCCCTTGATACCGGCACCCACTGACACCCCCACCGACACGTGACTGCCCGGAAATGCCGCATCTCACGTCGTGGTTAGTCCTAATAGATTTTTGATTTGTTTGTTGTGTATCCTGTGTGCCATCGCCACAATCGAATCCAATTGTGAACCGCTCGTGCGTCTCTGATTGGAATAATGATTTCGACGTTCCCCCCTTCAAATTTATGAGACAACAACAAACCAAACCAGGAAAAAAAGACAGAAGAAAAATCAATAGGGTAGAGGAAAAAAAAAGAAGTGAAAAGCAAAATCCAGGGACCTGTTAAAGCAGCCGAATAATTCAATAAAGAAATCACGCAAACTGGCTAACAAAAGACGATACTCTGTTGCTTCTTATTTTGGCTAGGTGAAAGACGCCCAAGGCCAAGACCAGAAAACCAAAAAAAAAAAAAAAATATATATATATATAAAAAGAAAAGAAGCGAAGATTAAAAGCAAAACTGAAAGTTTATCTGTGTTTCGGTCTTTACACCCTATAACAAAATAAAAATGGGTATATAGGAACAAATATGAGAGAGAATGTTGTTTGGGGAAGTTTATAACTCAGATCGGTAAGCACGAAAGAAATGTCAAGGGAAATGCAAATGTAGGTTAATTTACACTGCACAAAATCCAAAGTCAATATGATAAAGTATGCAATAATTTCTCCTTGTGTAACCAAGCATGAAAAGGATATATTGATTACTTTAAAATCCTGTCCCTTTCTCTGAACTTTGCTATAAATTCTTCATTCTTCAAGCCGTGTTCCAACTATCATCTCGTATAGGGTAACTCATTGCCTTTGCCTTAACTTTGAAATAAGAATTTTTCTGTTACTGTTTCTGCTCTTTTCCAATGTTTTCGTTTGTTTTTGTCTATTTAGCGATGGGCCAACATTTTACAAATTGTTTCAATTAAAAAGTTTACTGCTTTTGCTTGGCCGCTAATCGGCTTGCGATTGACACGTGCCCCCAACTCGCTGTCCGGCTTTATTTATTTATTTTTTTTCTCTTCCTTTTTTTTTTTTTTTGGTGGCCAAGAGCTAATTGCGGCCTTGGCCAGAAGCGTTTATAAGTCAGAAAACTTGATTGCATAATACACTCATTGCGTTGCTAATTGAAAAGCCAAAAGCTGTGGCCAATTAATTACAAAATATATTTATAATCAGCTCGAAAACAACAGCGCAACGAAAGACATAACAAAAAACAAAAAAAAAAAAAAGACAGCAGAGAGAAAAAAAATAAAAGTTCATGGCACTAATTAATTTAATTGATTTAAAACCCATTTCAGAACTAGTCAACATTGGATTCTCCCGGACTGCAGTTTATCTATTTTGTTTGTTTGCGTTTGGTCCAAATGAAATTGACTTGTAATTAAAAAGTTTTGCAAATTGATTGAAAAATCTCAATGTCCAAACAATATAACCACACACAGGACACACAAAAAAAAAAAAAAAGGGTAGAGCTAAAAAGGCTAATTACAATCATTAATTAAAAATGATTTTTTTTTACAGTATGCCAAAAACTGTAAGAGAAATTTAATACGTAATGTGGCTAAGGCTTTTGGGTAATTTTTCTCTTTTGGTTAAGCAATTGTATAAGGGAAATGGTAAACTCTTATACATACAAATATTTGGGTGAACTGACCTAGGTCAGGGCATAGCAAATTGGTTTTTAAATTGCTAAGTGAAAGCGGAACTTGCTGACAAGACCTTAAAATGGTCAATCAAAATTTTGAAATTTATTAGAATGTTTGCAAAAAGGGAAATCATCATAAGAAATTAATAAAATGCTGTAAACAGTTTTGTTTGAATGATTGCTAAAAATTGTCCTGCTATATCTTTGTATTCCGTTTAAGTAGTCCCATATTCAAAGTATGTAATTCATTTAAAATTATTTTAAAATCAAACCGAAATTACATTAAGCATCAAAAGTTAATTCTTAGTTCATTAATTGTCCTGCCTTTGCGTATAAGAGAATATCTTTAACTCTTTGCCATTAATGTTGCGGCAACATTGTTGCAGCAACACGGCTGTTTAGGTCGTCTTTTATCGTTTTTTCTCGTCAATTTTCGTTTCGCTATCGTATTTTTGTCTCGCTCTCCAGCTCTGTTAGAATTTAACAGTGCACTGTTAAGAAAAAAATGATAGAATGAAATAATATTCTTCAGTTTCATTCTGTTAGTCGAAAGTGGAGCACGCGTTTTTAATTTGACGACGGTTTTGTTGATTCTGCCTCACAGTGGATAGTGTCAATGGTTAAATAGTGCGTTTGGAATCTTAATCGGTTAATAACAAGCAATTGTTTAGTGACAGTGTTTAAAGCAAATGATAATAAAAAGAGATTTATTTCTCATTTGACAACATTTTGTTGCATACTTTGTGGCAAATTATATTTCAATAAGATATTTTTGTAAACGAAATTACAATAACAACAATGTAAAAGATGTGAAAAAGGAAATACGAAAAAGCCCGAAAAGAAAAACAGCAAAAATCAAATAGAAAAATTACAACATAAAAACCTACATTCTCTTATGGCTCCCAAGTGAGTGCTTCTTGGCTGACACTAATTTGACGGAATTGTTAGTTGACCAGCGTTCAAAAGGCAGAAACAACAACAACAGCAACAATAGCAAAAAAGAGCAAAATAAAAGGGAGCAAAAATCGCGTGTCGACCTACCACGATAATAATAATAAAACGTTGCGGATAACAACTACAACGAGTACAGCAAAAGCAACAACAACAACAACAATAACAACAACAACAACAACAATAACAAAATGCTTGCCCGCCCACATTTCTCGTCACCCATCGCATCCTTCTCATCTCGAGCCAATTTTGGATTACTCAACTGGCTCATCAGTTGGCTGCTATTGCTGATGCTATTGCTTAAAGGTGAGCCCCAGAGTCAAGCTTTTTAATTAAATAATCCAATTTATTTTCATTTAATTTCTAATTAAATTTAATTTGTTTGGCTGCCGCAGCATCTAATTGCTATACCCTAACAACGAACCCCATCCGTATCGTCATTCTCAGTTCTGCTCTGCTCTGCTCTCCTCTGTTTCTGTTCTGTTCTGTTCTCTTCTCTTCTTGGTCTGTCTTTCTGTCGCTCTTCTGTTTTTCTGTGCCCGTGAATTTCCTGTCTAATTTCCGCCAACTCGTAAGCAAAAAAAAAAAGAAGAAAAACACGAAAAAAATGAACAAAAATGGCAAAGCAAAGGGGGGAGCAAATGGCAGAAATGCGAATTAAAATTGTTAAAAAATTCTTTCTTTTTGTCGTCGAGAATTTTTATTTTCGTGTAGCGTCTTATGTTTCTAACTTTATTTATTTTTTCCCTAAACATTTTATAAAAAGAGTAAAAATTCTTTTTTTTTTAATTCACTTTGAGAAAATGTCATTTAATACTTATGTACATATGTATGTATATCTTTATACATCGATTTTGATATATGTATGTATGTACAATTGGTTGGGTATGTTGGGTATGGCAATCATTAGCTTTAAGGCGCAACATTTCACATTGAACTTTAAATTGACTTTTGAGGTTTACTTTAAGTATTTTTATTATATGTATTTAATATCTTTCTAATGAACTGTTTGCTTGTATCCTAATCTACAACAGTTAAGTTTAATTTTGCTCTAAAATAATGATTTAATATCAAAGAGTCGATGTTTCTAGATTGGATAATGTGAACAAAGTTATTACACTTATCGTTTAGTAGAGAAAATTTTGCAATTAATAGCAAGTAATGGCAATTATTTGTCTTTAAGTACAGATGACACGATTACTGATAAAGTGAAGAGAAAGTCTTACGATCTATTCTAAGATTGATAACATATGAATTAACTAATTCTGTGTTTCTGATGACAAGTTTATGTATGGGGAGACATTGAATGGAGAAATATTCTTAATACATACATATGTATATGCCACATCCTTTTGCAATTTTATAAAAACACACAAGACAGGATCTGCTGTTTAGTCTTTAAGAAAGGGGTAAAGCTTCTACTCATAAGTGCAAGTCAATGAGTAAGCAGACATTGAATAAAATTGGTTACTTCTAACCTCTTTTTCCCTTCATTTATATATAATTCTCAACTCGTTTAAGCGCGGAAGAAATATGTTTCCTTTTCGGACTAAATTTATAATTTACTGGTACTTTTTGGCGCTTATCCTTTGCTGTTTCTATGATTACAAGAGAGTCCACTAAGAGAAAAGTTTGCTTAAATTCATTATAATATTTAAAATAAGAAAATTTACTTCATTTTATGGAAAACATATAAAAATTAAATAATAATAATGCCACAAAATGCAGATCATTTAACCTTATATAATGTTAATAAAGGTTTGATTAGCTTTGCTTATAAAATAAAACAGAAGATAATTAACGACCTGGTTATCATTTAATATCTAAACTTCTTAAAAATATATAAGTCAATATTTATAAATTTATAGTATTCATATTATTCATGTTCAGCGACAATATTTTGTTTGGGACTTAACATTTAAATGTAATTCTAAGTGTTTATTACCATTTCCATATACTACACCTGCGTTTCTCTGCTTCGCGACCGCCTCATACAATTCACTCATTAACTCTCAACTCTCCATCTGACCAACTTTCTCTTGACCTTCTGACAGATCAACTCTGACTGCTCACTCTTCTTCCTTAGCCTGCGTTGGCATACATCTTTTCCCCTCCGGTCTTGCCACATTCTTTAATTTACTATATCCTACATTCATGTTAAGAAAGCGATCATCTACAAAAAAGTTGCAGACTTTGTTCATTTATTATCTCTTACACTTCTTTCCACACAAAGTTTATAATTCTCATCAAATATTTTGCTTCTTTGGTGCTCTCAAAAGTTATATTCGTTATTTTTCTTCTTGAGTTTGAGTTGAGTGAAACGAGTCTGAAATTCTCGTTAAAGCCTTGGTAACTCAGCAAAGGTCATTTCGGCAGTGGGAACATGAATGACACATTTTATGCCCATATGTGGGCCACGCTAACTTTTTATTTATTTATATTTATACACGCTCTATATAATAGTTTTGCCACACTCTCATTGTCAGACCAAAAAAACGAGCAAGAAAAAAAATGCATTTTCAAGAGTTAGAAAATAAAAAGTATGTATGGAAAAATAAAAGAAAGTGAAAAACTAACGAGCAGCAGACACTTGTAAAATGCAAGCGCCCGGCTCATGGGTTTTTTGTTCAGTCAGGGTCATTCGCAGTTGCAGGCAGCAGGATTTGGCTGAATGCAGTTGACACATGAAAACTGTTGCCGTTGGCTTGAATTCTGTTTGCTGTTGCTGGTTGTTGGTTGCTGGTTGCTGGTTACTGGTTGCTGGTGTTTCTGTTGTTGCTGATGTCTGTTGGCTGCCGCCTGCCACCGCAAATGAACTCACAAAATGGTTTTCACTCTCAGGCATTTGTATATATACACATGTATACAAGTTTGTAATAACTTGTCTGATTCTGATTCAATTTCTATCATGTGGAAAATGCATCATCGTTTTTTATAAAATTCATTTCATTTCAATTTTTCATTGCCAACGCAATTGCAATTGTAAATTGTCTGCATGCTTGTCTGGCCTTTTTGAGTTTCCAAATGAAATGTTGCCTTTCAAATGCAATTTACTTTTACAAATTGTTATATAATTTTTTTTTGTTTAGTCTCTCCTTTTTTTTTGGTCTAACCTCTATCTGTCTGTCTGTCTGTCTGCGGTCATTTCATTTCTTTGAAAGCTACTCGAAAACTGGCCAAAAGTTGGAAGACAAATATGAGTACTTAAATTACTTAGCTGCCTAAGGGTCTTTTGTGTAATTGAAAAGCCAAAGTAATTGAATTGTTTACTGGAAAAAGTTTTATTACCCAAACACAAAACATTCATTTTATCATAAAGCAGTGAAACGAATATAAATTTTACCAGAAAGAAAATCATTTATCATTCATTACGACCTACCTTAATTAAGCCTTGAATATCTGAGAAAGCTTTTTCTTAGATCGACAGGTCAAATAACTCTACTAAATTCTCAAATTGTTTTAACAAGTTCATTTTTGTGTCAATTTTAAAATAGTCTGCAAAAGTTTTATGTTGATTTTTGGTTTTCTTTGCGTTTGTTTAACCAACTTTAACTAGTTATTTGCCTTACCTACACTTTCGAATAACTAACTAACAATATTTAAGAAAATTTTGTTCAACTAAAAAACCATTTTCTGTATAAATAAAAATCTAAATTGTCATGTCTCATGTCATAAATTGTTTTTGGTTAAAAAACCAAAATCAGATAAAGCAAATGAAGATAAAATTTAAAAAAATTTTAAACTGCAGTATAAATGTTTTGAAATTGTAAACTGGTTAAAATCTACGGTAGTTATTATATCCTCATTGGGAGAGAATATTATAACAATTGATCAAAGGTTTATGGTGAAAAGCTTATACTATTAGACCTCATTAACTATTTGTATATATTTTGTGACCAACATGGATAACTTAATCAACCTAGTCAAGTTCGGCAGCGGTCTTCCTTTTTGTATGTTCAAAAGGATTGCTCAAAGTAATTTGTTTAACAATTTATCTGCCATCATATAGGGACTTGAATTGCTTGAGCAGATTCCACAATTTTTGTCTAATTTAAAAAATTTTGTAAAGAAGGGATACTCATTTAAGTTAAGTGGGATATGGTTTTTAGTTATCATACTTTTTTCTAATGCTTCTTTAAATATTTAATGTTAATTTATATTAATATTTTAAAGTCGTTTTCCGCCTTTCTCTGCTTACCTCTTTATTATCATTTCTAGAGTTCCAATCGAAGAATCAGTCATCATATTTTTACCAATGATTGGTTGAAAAAAAAATTAACTCAAATGGAAAATGATTTTAAAGCTATAATAGTCCAACTTGTGTAAATTTGATTTATTGAAGATCTCCGCAGCAATCTCCTTCGATTTTTACTTTATACCATAAATTCTTTTTAATGCACTTTTTACTGGTTCCGTGTAAATTCATTAGTAGGAAGAGGGACGTGGTACATGGACCATATAATATCGCATAGATTACCGAAAGTTAAATATTTGCTAAGAGAAGAAGTTCAGAAATCTTCTTGTCTTCTCAAAGCTACTTTGAAGAAATTGGGCTATTCTGTTATTTTCGTAGCATCACACCAAAATTTGTATCCTATTTTCATTGGTTGTTTCGAAACCGACTCAAAACTACCTTATTTACCTTGATGCCTTCGAAATCTCTTAAGATGAAATTGACATAGACAGAGTGTTAATAGAAGAAAAGCGCTTCAATAGTAAACTTTTGACTTCTGCTTTAGGGGCCCTTGTGTTTGGCATTGCCAGATCGTATACAAGTCAATTTCAACATGAAAGTAAAGCCACCACATATCACAAAAAAGGAAAAAAACAAATAAAAGCTGAAAACTGAAACTTATATGGACATTGACATGCTGCTAAATAAGTCATAATGGCAGCTGGCACTCAACCACAGGCTCACTTGGTTGTCTATGTGGCAATTGTGGAGTGGAAATGTTGCACGCGTTGTGCAAACTACGGACAATGTGTCAACCACACACACACAGACAGCATAACGGGAACATTTCGTTTTCTAGTTGGCAGTTTTCTTTTTATACAAATGGAAAACTGCCCAGCCAGCCAGCCACATTCACAGTCAAACTTTTGAAAAGTATTGCAAGCGGGAAAAGTTGACATTGGCCAAATATCAGAGAGAGAGAGAGAGAGAGAGAGAGAGTGAAAGATTGTTTTTCGCAACATTTTCTAGCGTTAATTGAAAAAAATAATAAATACAATATACAAATGTTTTTCTCCCAATAATGAATTCATAAAATTCGCGGTAAACTTCGTCTTTTTTCTTTATTTGTTGGTGTAATATTGCCGCATGACCTGAAATTAATAAATAAATTCAGCGCTTGCGGTTTGCGTAATATTTATACAGTTTATGCTGAACGGTGGTAAATGTAAATTGCAGTTATTTGCACAGCTGTTTGCCATATAAGCCAAACAAATGGTTTGGCGTAATAGTTTTTTTTTTTTATTATTTTGTTGCTGACCGATCAACCACCCACGCAAGCTCTTCTTGTTGCTTTCCCTTCGCTTATTTATAGGAGCGCTTAAATATTTTCATTGGCGAAAAAAAAATGGAAAACTAGTAATAATTGACGTGATTTTCAGTTGAGTCCACTTAATGCTAAAAGAATTCGCATAATAAATCTAGTGAAGAGAAAAAAATGAAGTGGGGACCCAACATGCTATAATATAGTTTTATATTGCCAAAAGGCCTAGAGGCATATTTGGTATTCATTCAGCCGACGCGTCGGCATCGGCCGCGTCACTCTGATGAATGAAGCCTGTGAATTCGTTTAGACATCGACATGCATCACGCACACGAGTCAAATTGATGAGCTGCCAGCGCCCCCGTGAAGTATGTAAAGCCCATAACAAACATTTTCTAAGTAGCAGCAGGAGCGAGGACATCCTCCTCCATCCATATATACGACGCGTCAGGACCAAGGTTGTTCACACCAAAACTTGGATGCATAACGACCCTACAACAACAAGCTTCATGTTGTTGCTGTTGTTGTTGTTGTTTATCAATAGACAGGAGACTATATAGATTCCATTTGGGACCAGCTCAAGGGTGGAATTTTCAAAGTTTTCTTTGATTATGGCAGTAAAAAAGAAAAAAATGCTATTTAGAAGACGTGCTCGTTACCTATTAAGGTTTATTAAACATCCTTCAGACAAATAGCCGACAATGCGCTTAAAGAGCTTTAAAATAAATTAAAAGAAATTTAAAGATGAGCCGTTCTCCCGGGTGGCCTACTACGCTAAGTGAAATAGATTAAACAGAAATCCCTTGAATTTTCAGTTGCATTTGATAACTTGATTTAGTTTGATAAACTCATTTCGAAAGTTTAGTCAGTCAGTTATAGATTTAGAATTAATCTAACTCATAGTTGTTTTTTTTTTTTTACTTTGGTTAAAACACTTTTATTTGGTTGTTCCTTGGGACAGCTTGTCCTTATATGTCTTTAAAAAAAGTCATTGCTATATTTTAATTGAAAATCTATGTTGAAATTCAAGCTTAACAAAAAAAATTTAAAAATATAAAGCTATTTTCAAATAACAACAAATATTCCAGATTTATAGAAAGTGCATAACACTTTCTTTTGTGACGAAAAAATTCAATGAAAAACAAAGAAAATATTATTTTTCAATAAATTCTTGCAAGCACGATAAAAAGTTATGTATATTTTTTTTTGTTAAAGTTGAAAAGCACATGATAAGTGCATAAAATAAACACAAAATAATAAATGAATGCAATAAATAAAAAACGTATCGTTTAAAACTTAAAAAAAATAATCTTTGCCACACTTGTGGAGCACTACATCATCAAGTGAGCGCCATTTTATTGAAAGCCAATACCATTATTCACGAATGATCCGGTAACGCTCAACATGTACTGTTATGCGAGAACTATAATCGTTTTCGTAGTGCCTAATAAATCAGTTTCTTTGATTATTATATTAACTGTACTAAGATTGTTATACACAACTTCGCTTTTTTATTTTATGCATTTGAGTGCATTAACCTAAACTTCTTTCAATGTTAATGTTAACATAACAGCGACTGTTATTGATATGCTAGTGTTGGTAAGCATTTTAATGGCAATGTTATATTCCATTTCGGTCTGGTGAACAAGTGCAAATAAATATTGTGATTTCTACTTTTTAAAGTTAGCTGCTGTAATTAGCATAATAATTATTAAATTGATTCGCTAATTGGATGACTATGTGAAGTTTTTAATGCAATTTCTGATGGGAAACATTTTCACTTATTTTATAATTTTCCTCCTTTTACTAAAAATGAGATACTATCGCTTAATATAATTTGATCTATAAAGTCTTAGTAAGAGCTTTAATGTGAACATCTGTTTTCAAATCCTATTGATTATTTTAGTTGACATTGGCATAGTTATAGCAATTGTTGAGATCCCCCGCCATTGATTCAGGGTATTCTCAATGGACTTCCACACTTGCTATGCATATTTATCGGTTTGAGTGTGTTTTTTTATTTTTTGGGGCGGGTCGGGGGCGTTTTTTTAGTTTCCCCGTAAAACATAATAATTTTGTGTTTTTTTTCTTGCTGGTTATGTTGTAAGGCACATATGGATTTGACATTTATATGACAGTTAAAATTCCCTTTTTTTATATTTAACCGACACTTTGGCCATATTGTTGTTGTATTTCCCAGTGAGTCCGCTTGATTTCCCTTTTGTTCTTTTTTTCCATAAGTGTGCGTGTGTTATGCAATGGGGGAAACGTGCGTGTGAGCGTATGTGTGAGCGTGTGTGGGGGAGTGGAGAGCAAAGGGGTCCTTTGTGACTAAGAAAATTGAAATTGTGTTTTTATATAGCCATGCCAAAACCGCAACTATTTACAACCATTTATGTAAGTATAAAAGAAAGCATATTTGCACGTACTTATACACACAGTCAATCAATTATGTTTTCTTACAGCAAAAAAAAAAATATATATATTATTATGACTTAATAAAATGTTTCCAAATTTGATTACAAGGTAGTTCTGTATGTAACAATAAAATTAAAAATTTAAGTTCATTTAGTAGGTATTTAGCTTTATATTCTTAATGAAAAAAAATTTTAAAAATTGATTCTGGATGGACTCTCTCTTTAGGCTATTTAGAATTCACAATATACATTTTTTCCATTTCCTAAAAGTATTAATGGAATATATTTGTAAATTTAAAGTAATAAAACTACAAAATAAATAATTGTAAATAAAGCAACTATAAATTTTGAAAAAGTTACTTAATCAATCTTCATAATTCTTTCCAGTTCATATGTCAAAATATTTTTCGTAATGATAAATAGGAAACAATAATAAAAGAAAATTTATTTCCGGCTTTGAAATATAGAGGACATACAAACATAGACCAGAAGATGTGACCACTTGTTTGTGTTAAATAGAAACTAAAGTTTGAAAATATTATTGGTTGACTGTATAAATATTTATACATAAATATATACATATACAATCGTTTTGGTCTATATATACTTGTTTATATATTTTTGTGTTACTTGGTAAGCGTTTCGGCTGCTTACACACACACACGCGCACACACACGCACACATACATGCTCAACAATTTAGGTCACGTTCGTTTGGCCAACCACAAAAGAAAAGAAAAACAAGAAAATTTATGCATTTGATTTCAACTAATTTTCAACGCAAAAATAAATAAAATTAAATTCACGCACGTTTAGCGAGACTTTTTCGGTATGACTCTGTGGTTTTTATTTTCACAACAAATTAGATGTTCCAATAAATTTGCGACACATTTGTTGAGTAAGGGTATGGGGGAGTAGCAATTGCTTAGCTGTTTTATTCTTTTATGGGCTCTGTAGTACAAGGCTACTAAAAAGCACTTTAAATTGCTTTTACATGGCCAACAGCAGCTGACACTGCCGCTCGACACTCATCGCTCAATTTTAAAGTGCAAAATTTAACCCGAAATACAGAGACTGAGGTGGAGATAGGCTAAAAGGGGTGTGGCTGGCGATAATAAATTTACAGCAGCCACATAAACCAGTTGCGCGGCTCTAAAAATCATGTAGGTCTTTCAATGATTTTGTAGCAAGGAAAGCTCATTTCGTTTTATTAACACGGGACTCGCACACCAAAGACACTCAGACATACACACACACACACATGTACACGTACACGTACACACAGGGATCTACACGTACTACCAAGATGAAGTTTTGTTTTTGTTGCATACCTTGGGGCGTGCCAGTAACCTACATGAGAGCTTTGAGCTGTTTCTTTCACTTTGCCTGAGTTGTTTTATTAAAAATTCCTCACACACCGACAGAGAAAAGATACATACACACAAACAAATGTACAAACACAGACACAGAGTTGCGGATAAAAGAAGAAAGATGGCAGAGATGCCGAAATAAGCATGTTTAAGGCAACCAACTAGCAGGAAACAACCAACAATTGTCGCTGTTGTTCCTCTTGCTGTTGTAGCAGTTTTATTGCTTTGTCATTCCAGTAGCTGCTATTCATATACACACATACGTACGTACATACATAAGTAGCGGCAACAACAACAACAACAAAAGGCCACAAAGACGGCAAGGATACTCAGACTACGACAGTTTCTTCAAAATCTAAGCAGCATTGGTTTTATCCTTTTGCAGTTGTGTTTTTTTTTGTCGTTGTTGTTTTATACCACGTTTTAGGGTAGGGTATATATGGTGCAATGGAAATAAGTTATCAAAGTGTTTCTTAATAAAATTACAAAACTTTAAGAAATAATAACATTTGATTTGATGCAATTGCATTAATTATATATGCTATATTTTTGAGATACTCAAAAGAACCAAAGATAACTGTTTAGAGTATTTGACTCTATATGTTTTTTTCACATTTGTCGGATTTCACTATAGTCGGTAAAAAGGAAGTAATGTGTAATGTACATATAGTAGTAATATTTATAGATTTGTTATTTAATGGTTTTTGAGAAGTTCTAAGCTTAACTATAATGCAGTAAGATATTTATTTGTATGCAACCAAATGGGTTATAAATAATGAAATATCTTTTTATACCACTCTTTAAATACCAGATTAGTAAAATAGTAGAAGAAATCTTAACAAAGGAATGAATAACATCGATTTTAATTCTAATTAGTTAATTTACTACTAAAATATCGGTCATAAATCCTATAACGAATCATAACCACCTACATATCCATGCAAAGTGGCAATCGACTGACATGGCAACCTTATGACGCTTAAGTTATGGTAAGTGGCATCACCAAAATTAAGCAGGAAAGGGTTAGAGAACTGTAGAGAAAATGCATGTACAGCACGATTGAATTCAATTCGAATGAATTACTATTAAGTAATTCAATAGCGTAACAAATACACAATTATAATTATACAAAGACACAATTAAAATGAACAAAATAATGCAAAATACACAATTGTTTGCTTTTATATAATAAAATAAAATAATGTAAATTGTTAAAAGAGCAAAGTTGTTTGTTATGAAATAACATTTTCTGTGAACAATTTATTGCAACTAGTTTGTAAACTGCCTTTCATTTTAATGTAAACCAAATTATAATTATAGATGATAATTTATTTGAATTTATTGTGAAATAAATATGAAATAAGCTCATTGTAAAAAAAGAATAATGCAAAGTATCTCCCTATAATAGTCCAAGCGATCAAGATATCGTAGAAGGACTGCTTATTGAATGCTAGTTTGAGGTTGCCACACTTCTTTCAGACAGCTGCAGATTAGAGTGACCTTTTTGCCAGTTCCATACAACTATGTGAAATCTTGAGAATCTCCTTTTGCTTTTTGCAAAGAAGCATTACTTAAAATGATTTTATGATGTTTAACTTTTTGTCGCATTTTCTACCTTTCGAAATACTAAATAATAACATTAAGAAACCAAAACTACAAATTAAGATACAGAAAAATATCTTTCGAATAGATATGCCCATCAAACTATGTTTCAACAGACAATCCCATTGCCCAGTACTAATATGCCCTGCTTAATAGTTAAACAATTCTGTGCCAGTTGTCCCACAGTGGGTATCAACTAGTTTATGCCTGATCTATGTCATAGGCATTTGATATTTTATTTATATACTTATTGTACATGTCTGCCCATATACATATACATATATGTATATTTTGTTGCCCGCATAGCTGTCGTCACTTTCGTCTCCTCTTGGCATTGGAAACGTGGAGTATTCTTTTTTTTCCTCTTTTTTTTGGCGCCTTGGGGGCTGCCGATGTTAGGGGCGATGCTGACGCATTTCACATGCGCTCGCGCGTGTCATATTTATTTATTTCTTCTACATTTGGTCTCACATCCTTTTTTTGCCCTTCTATTTTTCTTGTTTTTTTCCTCTCTTTTTGATAAGGACTGAGCCTTTCTGTCTGTGTGGACACACACACACACACAGTTTAGAATTGTGTTGATGTGTCGCTTTCCTTATGCTGCCTCCCCGCACTTTCTCTTAGCCTTTGTGGAAGGGAAAGTGTTTTTCATTTCCCGTTTTCCTTTGGCATTGTGCAAAAAGCCGCTTAGTTTGTTGTGTGTGTTTGTGTGCGTGTGTGTGTGTGTGTGTAGGTAAAAGTAGAAAAGTTGTTATATTTTAATTAAAATGACAATTTCCTTGTCGTTTATCATGCATTGACAGTTAACTAACACATTCATGCGAAACTTGTCATGTTCTACATTTTTATGGTCTGTGTTGGACAATTGTAAGCATTTGTTTTGTTAAAACTTAACAACGACATAAAAAAATAAGCACCCCCCTTCCCCCCACAACACACACACTCACTCACACACACCATGATCTGATCCACATTCCCCATTTGGTTCAGTGAACTGAGTGCTACCAACATTTGCCTTCATTTTCCTAGTGTCCTTTCCTGTTAAAAAAAAAGAACATAAAAAAAATCGACAAAAAAATAAAACAGCAACGGCAGCTTGGCATGTGGCCAACAACAGCAACAACAACAACAACAACAACATGGACAAGAACAACCACAGGCAATGCAATGCATTTCGGTTTTGGCCGACAAAAACAGGAGAAAGCAATTAAACTTTGGCATTTCATTTCCACACGAAAAATGCCAAAGAAATGCGTAATATATGTATGTAAGTGAGGCCAGGTTACAGACATTTTCCCGGTTCCAATTTCCTTAGAATTTTCTTAATTTTCAGTTTTACCTTTCAAAACCAACAGCAGCAGCAGCAAAGAAAAAAATGTATCTCTGAATTTATAATTTGGCCAACTTTTGAACTTAAAACAACAAAACTTTTGGCTCTATGGTAACTCCCCAGCCCTCCACTCCACTCCACTCCACTCCACTCCACTCCCTTGACATTTCATAAATAACATAAATACTTGTATACCCTCTCTCCATAGAAATAAAAAGGTATATTAATTTCAACTAATTGGGTCAGAGAGTAGAAGACATAGAAAATTATAATCGAAATATATATAAAGAAGTTTCGAGTAGCCGTCAGGTAAAAGGAACTTTAAGGCTTCAGCTGTACAATAAGTTCTTTTTAAGTTGCCCAGGAAACACTTGTTCTTATGTAGTTACACGGTATCTTACGTCGGGGTCACCATGTTAGCAACACTATTTTTCCTTTCCCGTCCTTTGTGTGCACATATATATACATACATATATATTCATGAAGAGCATCAAAAGTCATGTAAATAAGTCAAAGAAGAAACCAGAATAAAAACTAAATCTACGGTTAGCGAAAAAAGAGAAGTTGGGTCATTTAAATACTGTAAACTGTACTTTTTAGTGGTAATGGAATAGGGTGAGCTTTTGCTAGAAGTAGGAGAAGAATATTGGCCGTTAGGTTGCGATAATTTGCGTTTTATCTTAAATAATATAAAAGGAATCGTTATTAAAATAAAAATTGGTAGTATTTCCTGTTTTTATTGCTTATATACAATTACAAGAAGAAGAAGAGCAATAGAGAGGACAATGCGAACGATTATTTTTTAATCGATAAAATTGAATTCAAAGCATCTCTTTAAGCTTTTTGATAACTAAATTGTTAATTGTACTTGTTGTATAGGGTGTATTAGAAATTGAAACTCCCAATAAATTTTAGCTTGTTTTTTTTTTTGGTTGGTCCATTAAAAAAACACCCTCGTTACCACCTCTACTGATCTCTGTGTCTCCTTCCCCCAAGTGGCGACTCCTATTTCTCTCGTCCTTTCAAAATGGCCATCTTCTCATCGTCATCGCCCATTGACATTCATGGCAAAATGCCGACGGCAGCGCGTCATCATCTACTTGTATTGAACTTTTTTTTTATGGCTGCTCGCAAATTTGTTTTTATGTTTGTTGTTGGCTGTGCATTTTGGCCATTTTGGGTTCCCGTTGAAGTAATTAAGCCGCCTCAATGGCTGATCAAAATGGCATTGCTGCCGTTGGGCGAGACATTTTGCGCACTTTAGCGCCTCGATTTCATGGGCGAGACAATTTGATTTTGTTGTGGCTTGGGTTTTTGGCCTCGCATTTTGGTTGGTTTGGATAGGCAAATGTTTGTTTTGGACGAGTTTTTTTTCCCCTTCCTCTTCTCTCTTTTCCCCCGGTCATGAATATTAAGCTTGCCTACACGTGGGTGTTTGTATTTTTGCGGCTTTGTTATCTGGCCGAAACGAATTTTCCAGTTGGCAAAAAAAAAAGAAAAGAAACGAAAATGCTGTAAAAAATTGTTAGCACGGCAGAATGGAGACCTAAACATTTCAATCGACCAGTTTAATATTTACTTAAAGCAGCTTGTCTTTATGGTGAAGTAATTAAAATTAAGACGAAGGCGCAAAATCTTTTTCATTATGCAAGTTGTAGACAAAAATATCGGTCAAGTCTGTGGCTTAATTTCTACGTCAAAGAATCGTCCTTAGGCGGGCCAAAATGATGTCGCTGGGCAACATCTGCGAATTATGCGAATAAATATTTTCGTGCATCATTTGAAATATGATTGGCTTATAATGAAGGTAAATTTACCAAACATTTACACTGGAAAAAACTAGACAAAATTATATATCAAATCAACAAATGCAAATGTAATTTTTTATTTATATTAATTCAATGCATTTGTCTTAGTAAATTTTTATTTCATTAATTTCTCTTTTCTCTATTTTTCTATATCGTCAGATGAATAAGAACTCAAAGATTACAATTTAGCAACTATTTAATTGCATACCTTAAGGAGCAGTCGTCTTATCTTACCTAAATACAATCAAACATATTTTGAATCGTGTTTATATTAATATTTCCAATTTTTAAAATTTATTTTATTTATTTATTTATATATTACTATCAATATAATTGTAAATTATAAGCTAGCTTAAAGTTATGAGCAATGGCTACACAGGCCTTCAGCTCTGTATTTCTACATATATGTATTTTAGTTATCATTAGTAAGTTAGTGCTATGTTATATTTACATTTTTGTAATTTTTAAAATAAAATGCAAGAAACTTATTCAATCTTTATTAGTTCAATTTTTCATGCTTCGAAAGCTGCGCAAAATAAGTTAATCTGGGGGCTACTATAACTTTGTGTATTATTACAGTTTAAGTTAAATAAATTTTTGATTAAAAAATAATAAAAAACAAGAACGTTCAACAAAAATATTAAAGCAATCAATTTGACCATGAAACAGCTTTTAAAGAAATAATATTTTGATATTAATTTTTAAATAAACTTTCAAACTATGTTAAAATTTGCTCTATTGACCAAATACTTTTAAAAGCTTTTGTTGAAGGCCGCCGTTTTTTTTTTTGCGAAATAAATTTTAATTTAAATTGTCAATTATTACTTTGATGTTTTGATTCTTTTGACTAAATAATAAGGCACTTTTTTGCTTTAACAAAAGCAGACAGAATTGTATTGAATGTAAGAATACCTATGTAACCTTGTTGACAAGTCACCGCTTTGGATTTAGTTCAGACAATTCAGTTCAGTTATACTAGAGAAGACATAAATATTATAAAAATTTGTATGCTTTTTCTTTCTTGACATAATTTTTTTATAAAACAAGCTTCTTCTTACGTTTATAGTAGAGTCTTCCTTTTTTTTTTAATCAACTAAATATTTAATATTAGTTTGCCGAAAATTATTAAAGAGTTGTCCAATTTCCATTAAAGGAAAAGGTTTCGGCTGAGTGGAGGAATTTTGAGTTCCTGAAGTAAGTCGAGACGGATAAAAATAATAGAAAGTAACCAAAGATATTTGGTTTAAAACCCAATCTTGTTTAATATTAGATATAATCCTGAATACTAAGAAAAGAATTGTGTACAGTGTTTTACCCTGTGTATGATAAATATATGATGGTATATGATAAACACTTATTTTGAATTTTAAAAGGGGTACTTGATGACATTGAAAATGTTAAAATGTAATTGGAAAGTAGTTAAACAATTTTTAGAACTAAATATATCTAGTTTGTAAACTAAACATGTTAAACAGCCTAACAATTCAAAGGGTTCGGTAAAGTATCTTCTTCCCACATCACAAGGAAAAATTCTAAAAGTGTCTGGTTTTAGATGTTTTTACCCAAAGAATCCAAAAGATAACACCTATGTTATGATGTTTTTAAACATCTCCTTTGATTTTTATATTTGAAATAGTCTCTTCGTCAAATATAATCACTACTTAAGTCCCTAAATAAATCACTAAAACACAAAAATCTTTCACCATCAAATTATTATACGATTGCTTTTAGTTCTCTTTTTTCTCCAAGTGTATGCAATCGTTTTAATAAGGACAGCTCAAAGAACTAATGACTAAAAATTGAAGGCGAGACACGTAGCCAGGGGCTAAAATTTGCTGGACCTGTTTACACTGCTAACCAACAGCAGCAACAGCAGCAGCAGCAGCAACAACAATAACAACGTTAAGAAACACTAACACAACATTTCCATTCAATTTGCAGACTCAAATTTCGTGGAATGAAATTACTTGTTTTGGGGCCTGGACTAGAAAATAAATTACAACATTAAATAAAAGTTTGTCATTTAAATTGGAAAAATACAGTGAAATAAGGTCTACTCCCTACGCACACACACACACAGATACACACAGATACATATATATGATTATCCCTTGGGTAGATTTTGGGCCTAGTTTAGTTTAGAGTTAGCTCTAGTTTTTTGTCTGTTTTTTCTGTTATTTGCTGAAAAATTGCACAATTCTCAATTCGCACAAAACACTTACAAATTGGGGCACATATGTTAAATTTCCCAGACACTGGGAATGGACAATGGGAATGTTTATTGTGTATGTGCAGGATCTACGTGTGGATATTAGATAACTTCCAGCCCAAAGGCCGATGTGTATATGTGTGTGTGTGTGCGTAGGCAGGATTTGATAATTTGCCACTAGTCGGTCCGGGCCATAAGCAAAGCTTAGCCAAAAGCCATGTTAGCAGCCCCAAAGACCAAGACTATGATATATGCGTGCATTAAGTAGAACTTGTTCATGGCTTGACCCTAACCAAAAAAAAAAAGAAAAGAGAAAAAATAAACCAACTTTGGGGCGACAATCTAAAATAATTTGATACATCTTTTGTTCTTAATGTGTGCGAGTTTTGTCCTTTCTGCAGGCACAGAAAGAGAATTTAAATTAGAAATGCTTCTCACAATTTAGGCTGAAACTGGACTGTAATTATAATTTTTATTTGATTTTCTTTTTTTGTGTAATTAAAAATTCCAACTGTTGGTACAATTTCTCATATAAATGTACGAATTTAAATTGGCAATAGAAGAAAATCAACACAATTATTTTTGGAAAGAGTTCTTATTTTTAAAATTCCAACTAAAAAGTATTTTCCACTTTGTTTTAGTTTCTCTTTCATTTTCTCCTCTTATTTGTGTTCCATTTTGCTAATATCCAAGATTTTGCAGGGTCATAAGAACGTGCTGCTGCCACACAGTGAGTTCAATTAGTTTCCTGCTATAAAAATAAGTTGGTTTTTTCTCTTGCACTGTGGTCAAAATACGATATTTCCTTACAACAAAAGAAAAGCATATTTGTGAAAATAAAAATTAGAACTATTTAATTTGATTTTGTTAAACTTTCCTTTAACTTTAACTATATTAGATAATATTTTGTTTTGCTTTATAATTTTAATACATGTTTTAGAAAGACATTCAAATTCGGCTTTATAAAGGATATTCACATATATCCTTGATTATCACCACTGCCTAGACTTAGCCCTGTAAATTTAAAGTAAAGTAAATGGTAATTTTCATTATCCCTTAAAAAAAGGTTAAAAAAAATTATGAATTAACAATAAAAACAAAGCTGGGGGCTGTAACACCTATTTAGCAGCGAATCTTAATCTTAAACAAATTAAAAAATATATATATTGATAAAGAAATTCTATATCAATGTCGTTGTGAAGTTAGCAATACAAAATAATTTTAATAATATTACTTCATAAATACCTCGATACAAAATAATAGCTTATTAAACAATTAAAGAAAACAGTTAAATAAACTAATAAGAATATTTCAATAAAAAAAACTATAAATGTATGTGTCGGAACAGGGGTGGTCTTGTTCCCAGTAGCTTCTATGTCGTCAGTAATCTTCGCGTCTACGTATTCTTTCTTCTTACCGGGAGCTCAATGTGTTGCAACTGGTCTCGAGCAGGTCTCTTTCCAAAGTGAATTTCTTTCTCGTTGGCAAGTTTCCTCTTGCCCTTTTCTTCACTTGACACTTTGACACTCCTTTCACCTTTCTGCCTATCGCCAGTGCAGCACACTAGTCCGATACTACCCTGTGGGTCTCGAACCTAGTTCCCAGTAAGTTTGACATTGGTCTGTGTAATGCCCTGTCATGACTTTCATTTTCTAACTTATCTTGAATATAATTAGTTACATTATTTCTTAATCTCCGACATATGTACATAGTTCCATAGATAAGCTATTTATTCTGAAGATTCAAAATGAAATTGAGTTTATTAGTGTCAAAATTTCCCTTAAATCGTTTTGCACTTATGTTACTTGCTCTTACAGTCCACCTTTATATATTAAAATTACTTTATTTTATCGTCATATAGGATATTATGTGATTAAGTCAATATGACGATAAAATAAAGTAATATCAAGATTCAAATTTAATCTTTACTACATAAACGAATTTTGTTTTGAAAAGAACTAAACCTAGTGCGAGAATCAAACATATGATGATCAAATTCATACAATTTGATCATCATAAATTCATACAAGTTCACAAAATTTTTGAAATCTTTTGAATTGTCTACAAATACTTGCTTCTTAATACAAACAACAAGGAAGATTTTTTGAATTCCAAGTCTTGTATTTCCACAAAAGTAAATTAGCATTTGAAATCCTTTTGAAAAAGATTTTGTATCTATTAAATTATTTGTATAAATTCTTTCTGAAAATACAAAAAAAAATTTCAATGCAGAAACCCAAAACGATGTTTTGCTTGGCCTATCTGGGTAAAGTTTTATTTTTTTTTAAGTTTTATTGCAATGACAACGACAATGACAACTTCTATTTAAGCTACAGTTTCAACAGAGTCTTCCGGCTGAGATGACTGCATCCTTGATGCACATCCTTGGCATTCATATACATGTATGGTGACTTCCAGCTTATGTGGTTTTTAGCCTGGACTGAGCTGAGCTGAGTTGAGCTGCTGCAGCAGTTATTGCAATTGGTGTTGTGGTCGTAATTATTTTTAATTATTTCAGTTTGCCAGCCGCAAGTTTGTTGCAGAGGTAACTACAGCAACTATGGCAACGGCAGCAGCAGCAGCGACAGCTCAGCAGCTGCAACAACTGTGAAAAGCCATTTTTGTTGTAGTTGTCGTTGTTGTTGCTGTTGCACTTGCATGATGTATGTTGTAAGAAAAAGTTGGCTATAGTTAATAAGCTACTCTTGTTGTGGCTGTTGAGTTGTGGTTGCTGTTGTTGTTGTCGTTGTTGTTTCAGTTGTTTATGCCGCCTGCAGTGAGCCAATTTGCAGTTGGCTTAACCTGGCCCGATGCCTGTTATGCTTTATGTTCCAAATGGGAGGCATGGAAAAAGAAGGTGCAAAGGATTTTCGAGTGGAAATGTTGACAGAGAAATTTAATGTACATTTCTCTCTCAAAACTTTTAAATAATTTACACACACACACACACACTCACCACAGACACTCACACATGTCAGACATAATTTAATTTCTATTTCAAGTGAAAAAGTCAGCAACAAACAGAAGAAAAAAAAACAACAAACCAATATGAAAACGCAATCTAATCCCACGTTGGCTTTTAGCTGCCACAACTCGCTTAATGCCTGGCCAGGGAGTCGACTCGAGTTGAGTTTTGTTGACAGCATCAGCTTTATATATGTATAACCCCCCTTCCCCCACCACCACGACACTTCCATCCACATACAAAAAAGACAGAAAAAAGTGAGTGCGAAAAAGTTTTTGCATACTTTTCGGCGGCATTATATATTAATGATACATTTGCCAACTGTTTCGCCCTGAGGGAAGAGATCTGGCTTGTCTCTTTGGCTGGCTCATTTTGGCATCGTCCGTTTGCATCCCATTCAGAGTAGAAAAGGCAAAAAATGGATGCAAGAGAGAGAGAGAGAGAGAGAAAGAGAGAGACGAGAGACAGTTGCACATTTTATAATCCACAATGATTGATATGACTCTGTGTCTCTGGCTCTGCCTCTTTCTCTGTCTCTTTCTCTATGGGTTTTGTATATGAGCCTGGTCACATTATGTCTACTCACTTGACGAACGGAAAAACAAACGACAAACAAAAAGCCATGCCTAAAAGCATGTAACACGAAAAATATCGCCACAGTTAAAATGTCACAGTAAATTCATATTCATTCATTATGTTGAAATCCCACCCGAGAGATATATATACATCATGGAAAGGAGATAGATAGAGAGAGAAAGGAGAGAGAGAGGAGTTCAACGTAACGGAGCATCCTGTAAAACACAAAAGACTGTGAAACAAAGTGCACACGCACACACACACACAGGCGAAAATAGGTGGCAGGCCCATAAGTGGGCGTGGGCTGCACACACACACATACACATATAGGGACAGCCGCACACATGTGCATAAAGTAGATTGCTCATGACAGAACTCTCGCTCGCTTTAGAGTGCCGCATTCATTTTCATTAACCCGTTTTTGGGACACATACCCCCCGCTTTATCCCCAACCTCATCCCACAAATCCTATTCTTCTCTCTCCCCCTCTACCGTTTCATTCTTAGTCTACTTCTCTTCCAACTGATGTATCACTTTCCTAAATTTCTGATGCTTCTGGCAAAAATTATATTGTTGCTTTGTTTTCCCATTTTGTTTGCCTTAACACTGCCTTTATATACACACATAGATACACAGATACACAAATACACAGATTACATCTATATACATAGATATATAGCTCTCTTTTATCCCCACACAAGGGGGCGTAGTGGGGTATAAAAATTAAAATCATTTTGGTACTTTCAAAAAAAAAAAAAAGACAAAAAAGTTTTTCACATTTTTACAATGTCTCATTTTATTGCCATATAATGGAAAATGAGTGCATTGAGGGAGTGAAAATGTGTCCTATAGACAAAAAAAAAATAAAAGACTTTGCAGGTTATATATTATGTATAAAAGTTAATAGAACCATAATTTAATTGAAATAATTTTATAATAAAAAATTCAAAAATCAATAAATAAAAGGAAGTGAAAATTTTTTCAAAGTAAAAAGATTCATTTGAAATTGTTTGGTAATTTAGGTTTTTGGAGGTGTTTGTTTTCATTTCGAAAATGTGGAATCCAAATCTAAGATATTACAGACATACCTATGTATTTACTATATATATGTACTCACATACATATGAATCAGTAAAACAATATGTTTATTTCCTTTTTGGAATCCCATCTTCAATTGGTATGAAAATCAGCAAAAAAAATTCGAGAAACGACTTTTGAGATTTATGATGATGTTTTGTTGAAATTTTAAAAAATCTGAATTTTTTGTTTCTAAACTCAAAGACATAAATTCATTTGTTTTTTTGCCATATTCTTTCCAAGATCTCGTGCAAAAAGGACTCGGAGATATGTTTCATTCAATTTATCCGTTTCAATTAAAAATGGTCAAATTACTTTCATGCCCTAAAGACATAGTTCGATTGAAAAATAGTTTCAAACTATCTATTTATAGGAAACACATATATATTTTTTAAGTTTAAAATCATATGAAAAATTATCAATAAGATAGAAATAAATGCCATTTAAGTTTATCCAATCAAAGCAAAGTTTTCTGATTAAAACTCAGCTTAGTTGAGGTCAGTTCATATAAATATATCATAACAAAAATAAATTCATATATTAACTTAAAAACTTATTACCTTTAAATTTGTATTTATTTACATAACACTCAATTAATTACATTCTGATCCATTAGTTTCTTTCGAATTTACTTGCCCCAGAGTATATCAAATGAAGTGTTGACAGGAATTGATTTCATAAAATTATTTCCTTAGGTCCTTTTTTCAATAACTTGTTAAATTAAATGCAATTAAATTTGACTTAAATTATTGGCAGAACATCAGAAGATTGAGAACATCGCTTTATCCTTTGTGGGCATTAAACAACTTGAAATCATTTCCCAAGCAATTGAAATGCAATGAAGCACCAAATGCTTACTTCTGTGAATGTGTTTGCCAAGTCTAATTATCTGGCATGTGTGTGTACTTATGGCTTATAAGCCCACCCACTCGCACACAGATACACAAATGAGACAAAATCACAGCTGCCATTAACCAATGAAGCGTAAATTTGGCAAATACCAAGTAAAATAATTGATCAAATCATTGAGATAGAAAAAATTGAAGATGAAAAACCTGGACACAGTTGGCTTCTACCATAAGTTTGACTTAATTAACATATATACAAACACACACATACACATGTATATGTATATGTATGTGTAATTATTTATTTTTATTTAGAAAAACAAACAATTATATAACATATGTAAAAATAAGTATCCTTTTGTAAGATGGAAGTGCCTTAAAAGGGGAGTCAGATGTGTGTATGTGTGTGTGTGTGTGTGTGTGTGGGCGTTAAAACAAAGTAAATATTTTATATGCTAATAAACATCCATATGGCATTTCATTAAACACATTATCATAAAAAATAACCCAGAGACCCACACACACACAGACACACAAACACACAGACAGAGACAGAAACATAATTTCATTAGCACTTTGGAGTTTTGGCCAAAAGAAAAAAAAAGAAGATGAAATGAAAGAAAATAAAATATTTACAGAAAGCAGAGAAAATATGCAAAATAAAAAAAAGAAAGAAAATTTCTTACGTCAAAGGATAAAGTCCAAGTTATTCGTGGGCTACAGAGGGGGAGAGCGTTTAGGTAAGAAATGTGGAAATATTAAATTTTTAAATATTTCTGAGAATTTTTTTGTTTATGACAGTCTTTTGAACATGTTAATCTGGTCTAAGTGATCAAGTTAGCAGATGGCTAAAAAAAAAGTAAGGGAAATGCTTATAGACTAACAAAAATGCAATGTGAATTTACAACAAATGTTAATTAATTAAATACTAAACATGAATTATTTTTATAAATATTAATAGATAAGGAACTTGAATGGTTTCATTTCTTTCTTTTTTCTTTTTAGGACTTATATTAGCTTATGTTTATCCTCTCGTATTACTATCTAAATATAAACAATTTTGATCCGACTGCATATGAAATCTATTCCACCAACGCCATGCATTAGTCATCTTCATGTTGCCTACATTCTGGATATATATTTGTATATATCTTTTCAAAGCTCTTTCTCTCAGAGGTGACAATCTTTCTCGTTCAATGACAAGAACAAACCGCAGTAAATAGAAATAATCAGTAACTTAGCCAAAAGCAAAGCCTCTCAACGGCGGCTTTAGGCGGCATTTACAATGTGGAAACACACAAATAATGCCGGAAGCGAAAGAGAGAAAAAAAAGGCAAATGTCTGTGCATGAACTGTTTCCTTGTTTTCGTTTTTTTTTTTTTTTGTTGTTGTCATCCCATATCCAACATATCCTTGCACACTTGAAATAATTTTTCTTTCCTTCATTCTTCTACTCTCACTCTCAGTTGTGAGGGTAGGGAAAAAGGATTTATTTTCGTGCTTAACTTGGTTTAGCTGACGGTTTTAAAAGTAATTAGTATGCATGAGAGCCGTTTCATAACGATTTCCTTAAAAAAAAAATAAGAATAAAAAAGAATACAAAAAGAAAAAAAAATGTAAAAGTAAAACAGAAACTGGAGACCGGACTTTTCTTTAGATAGGCCGAAGTTGGGACACTCTTAATTGATTTGAGCCAGGAACTAAGAAGTACAACTATATATAAATAAAAATTAATCCGAAATTTTTTAATATTTAACAATTAAAAAGTTCTTTACTGAAATGCCCAATATATAATTTATTTACTAGTACAAGTAAATTTTTTAAATTTATATAAGTATAAAGTTATATTTTCTTCTATCTTTTCAGATTTTATTTATATAATTTAATTTATAATTTATAAAAGCAAATTTAAAACTCATAATTTGTTATTTATATTGTTTTTTACGATGTGTACGAATCTTCTATTTTTTTTTTTTTTTTTTTGGTAAAATTTTCTTTTTATTTTTCTAACTTTAAAAAAAAAAAATATTCAAATTTGTAAATTATTTGTCAGCAAAAAAGTATTTAATATTTTTTAAAACGTTTTCCATAATTATTCTTAGTTTGTTTTCCATTTTTAAAAAATCTATTTGAATAATTTAAAAAAAAAAACATTAAACAATTAAAAACTTTGTTCATTTATTCCATGCATGTTTCTAAATAATAGATTATAAATGTGCAACAACTGTAAATACTCAAGCTAGTTGCAGTTAGAATTGAAATTAAATAAGAAAGATTTGTGGAAAAAACATTTTTTAATACTATTTCTATAATTGCTACATGACAAAATAGTTCGATTCGTTTGAATATGCCTCTGTGGACTTAATTCGATCTGTTGAAAAAGGAATTTAAACAAACATACATATATTTTATTTAATTGAAGATAAAGGAAAACGAATAAGCCCTTTGTGGCAAGAGTATGAGTTCAAAAAAAAAACGCACAAAGGGAAAATTCATTTAAATAAATTTTAATTAAAACAATATAAAAAAAAAACAGGCAATAACAAAAAAATAATGAAAATAAAAAAAATAAATAAAAATTAACATTGTAACAGAATAAAGAAAGCAACAACAAATTGTCTGAGCTTCGCTTTAGCTGGCGGTTGGAGACAGTAGGCGGGTTGACTGGTAGCTGGTGGGAGGCGTGGCAAGGCGCGGCGTGGCACTGATGCTGCTTACTTACTTTGACTGATGAAGATTTATACGACAGGAGGTTCTTGTCATTCGGTTGTGGTTGCCAAGGTGCATAAACAAAAGATGGGACAGAGACGAGAAGATGTTGCCTTTGCCGCATTTTGTGGCAATTTGTATCAAGTGCTTCTCGTCTCATTGGCAACCTTGATGCCACCTTGGCAGAGGTGGGAATTACTATCAAAAGACAAAAAAAAAAAAAATGAAGAAAAGTAAAAGAAACACACATTCAGAATGAGAAAGTAAACCAAATATAAACAGAAACCGCGACAGTGACAAATTCAATGTAATTTAATTTAGAATATATTTGCACTCGAATTACTCATGGCATTTAATTTGAATCTATCAAAAAGCTCTAGCCAAAAATTATCATTTTGTTAGAGAAGAAAAAAATTTAAGGGAAATTTATAAATAGTTCTAGACTAGTTAATCTTCATGTCTTTAATCCGATTATCGAAATTTTTATTACATTTGCAAATAATAGGGAATTGTTCTTCTTAAGAAATATTTATTGGAAATTATTAACAGTTTCGTTTATTCTTGTTTACATGTAATGTAAAAAACATTTAAAAAGGATTTACTTTTGAAGCGACTGGTTTAGTTCAAAAGAAATCTTACAGTTCTTTATAGAACAAAATCATTACACTCTGGCAGTATTTCCTTTAAATTAAATTTTTTGGAAGGGCCACCTAATTATTATTATGATCATATGAAAATTTCAACTCAGTTTTTATTCACCAACCTCAATTTACGCAGTTTTCTTCATTTCTATGCTGACTAATACTGCATTTGCATTAGGGTACGCATAACAGTTAATGTTAAGCTCTCAATAACATTCTGTAAATGTAAAGCAAAACTGTTAATGTTAAGGTCTCAATAACATTCTGTAAATATCATGTTATGTTCAACAGTCACAACCAATACTGTAAAGAGACCGAACGAACAATCAACATAATTATCATTCTAATTGTTGCGTTCAAAGAGGGCGTAAATCAAGATAAATTTTAAATAGACTAACAAAATATGAATTATAGACAAGGACATTTCTAATGACTTTTATGATTGAGTTCGTTGGCTTTAGAGGTTAGAGATAATATACGTAAATTCCTATGGCAACTTACAGTTAATACATATTTGTAAAAATAATACATAATGAGTTTGTACAGATCATTGGTCAGGACTTTGATAGGCCATTTCGAATATGTAGATTGGTTGAAGTGAATGTTTATTTATGTATGAACATACATACATATATACACAATAATTTCAAAGGTAATTATAATCATAATCAGGGATAAAAAAAAACAAATCAGATAATTATAGTTCTTTAAAGAGAAAGTTGCTTAGTTAAACTACATCTCTCTCTTATTATACATTGTCAAAGAGAAGCTATTTATAATAATGAAAATTTAAAAATGCCATTCTAAAAATCAAAAAAAGAACAGTTTTGGTTTTCTATTCGAATTTTTAAAGCGGTTATAAGTGCATAATATTTTCAATTAAAAACAAAATTATTATTGTTTCAGTCTCTAGTATATCATTATTTCAAGAAATCTCACTAGGGCCTTGAAAATTAACCTGTAGTTTATACAATTCATGAAAATTTCTACACATATAGAAATATATATTACCTTTATTTAAAAATCTGTAGAAATGAAGAATCTCCAAACTGTTAGTGAATTATCATCAAGTATTTGTTTTTTTACAAGACAGAAACATAAAATATTCATAAAGAGTTAAAATGTTTAGGGTATAGAAAAATTTCGTTGTTAATTTTTGGTTTTAGTTGAGATTCTTTAGCCATTTTCTGCTGTCCTTTGCTGTTTACGCCTAGATTTACGTTAATGAATCCAGTTTATTAATGTTTTCTCGTATTTCTTAGCTTGATTATATGTATACATGTAATTTGCACCCGGTCTCTGATGCCGCTTTTTTTCTCCTCTTTGTCCTTCCCTTATATTTTTTTTTTTTTGGTTGTTTCTTCTTGATTCCGCATTTGCCCATTTCCACCCACTTTCTTCCATTTACAATTTGTGCCTTGTCTTGTGTTGTGTTGTACTTTGGCTGAATGTATTTACCTTTTGCTGTAAATGCAAACAAAAACTCGCCTACACAACAATAAAGTGGACACGGGGCGCATCTCAGGGCATCTCATAAATTAATGACTGAGTCAATTAATGAATGGACCCGGAGAGCATAATGAAATGCTGCTGAGACAAGCAAATGGAAATGATTTCAACTTTGTCTTCAAATAAGAAAAGGATGAAACAACTACAGAAATGTATACCCAAAGAGAAAAAAAGCGAAAATATTCCATAAATAGATCAACAGATGAATTTAAATTCCATTTGACTTCCTTAAAGCCAACATTTGCCTCTTTAACTTTCTTTTTACTTTGTTGAACTGAAAAATACTTAATCATTTAAATTGCATCAAAAGCAAACCAAGCAAACCGACCAAATGTATTTAGCCATAGAATTGCATGGCCACAAGCAAAAATTCCATCCGTTTGCCATAAAAAAAAAGTGCAATTTTAATGGCTAGAAGCTATGGCCACAAGATTGCTGTTCCTTTAGTAGCGAACGGAAAACCCAAATGAAAAGAGAAACAGAAAGAAAGATACAGAAAAAGAGAGAGAGAGAGAGAGAAAGCAACAGAGATAGTGAGATAGTCAAGTAAATCATACAACAAAACGGAAGTATAACAAAATACTGAACAAGTTCAGACGCTAAGGCTTTATGCACGAAAGAAATACATTTAAATGTATATAAGAAATGCAAACTTTGCGTTAATCATGGAACCAAACAGTTGAAGCACTTTAAATGAGATTCATAATGGCCACATTTTGATGTTCCTCATGGGCGTAGACAGATGTTTGAATTCCCGGACATTACTGTAGGAGTTTGTATTTCCCTTCCCGTAAATACTTTTTTTTGCATAGAACTGCGAATCTGTTTTTCTTACAAATCAATTTTGGAATGAGATTTACATGCCATGAGAATTCTTTCCATTTAATTAAATCCATTTTTGCCAAGTTAGTTGGCTTCTTAGAGTATGTTAATGTTTTAATGCAAAAACTGTGCGTAATGGGAAAGTTTAATTAATGCGAATATATTATGAATAGCTTTAATTAGTTACAATAATTTAACTCTATGTAAACGGAAAGTCTGTACCATTCACTTGAATTGAATAGTTTAAAAGGGTAAATATATTCATATTTCGAAAAGTTAAAATTTAAAATTTTAAAAATCAAAATATTATTCACGGATATTTTGATTTACTTTTTGATAATTTCAGAATTCAAAAATCAAAAAATCTTTTAAAGATTTTTGTTATTCAATGGCAAATACTAGGCTTGAAAACAAATTCGGCAAAATAATTATATGGAAAATATTCGAAAATCTTTCATTTAAAGAACGTTCGTTTCTAATCGCTCCCAAAGTAATTTCATATTTTAAATGATTTTCTGTTCAAGAAATATTTGTATTTTTAGTCGTTCCACAAAAAAATAAAAAAATTCTTGTAGCTATTAAAGATTTTTATTAGTTTACCATGTATTTGGCTTAATGCTATATTTATATATTGACCCAAATATTTATCAAAAGTTCTTCAAATTCTGTAAGATTAGTTTAGAAGAAAATTGATAAATTTTATCTTTAGCACAATTCTTTGATTGTCGTTCTTTTTCCCTCAATCTCTCCCTCTTCTTTCCCTAGTTATATTCTCTTTCTAGCATGTTTAAGAATCTTCATGCAGTCCGATTACCATTTTCTTAACTTTTGGCAACAAAAGCGGTAAACATCTGGCAACTCTATAAACAAATACCAATAAATGGGCAATCTATGTACATATATACAGAAGTAAATTGGCTTAAGAATGTTCAATTAGAAATGACAATAACAATATTTTTCAATCAATTTAGTCTGGTTACTATTTTAATGAATAATTTTGTTATTCAGTTTTTCTTCCCCCCTTTTGGCACTATTTCCTACGCTCTTGGCAGCAACATTTAAATTCAAAATAATACCCAAAAGTATCTCAGAATGGAGCAAGGGAGAAATAGAAAGAGATAGTGATATTTTACTTTTAGGGCATTTTCTGTTTGCACTTTTTGCATTACTTTTTTAATGCAATTTTATGCAATTTGTAAGGCTTCTAAATGGGTCGAAACGACCTTTTGGCCAATTTGATATTTGTCTTGTATACAATTTCAGTTGTCTTCTTTGTCTAATGAGGTAATTTGACAAGACCAAGAAACAAGATGTGAACAGTGTGTGAAATGTGAAGTGAAAATTGGCCAAGGAGATATGTATTTGTATTGGTATTTGTTGGGAAAAGGCTATAAAAACCGAAAGACAAGCATTCCGAAATGACAACCGACAAAAACATACACATATCCGTATACAAATGTGTGTGTGGATGTAGAAAAAGTATCTGTTCCTGTCATATTTTAATGCAGGCCAGAAGCAACTGTCATTTATTGGCACATTTATGGCCATGAGCTGTCATCATGGCCAGCAGTAGCCGCCTAACTGATTGTCATTTCGGTAAGTCATTAAAATGTTTATGCGTCTATTGACAGGGTCAAGACATACACACACACCCCCACAAGGAGAAGTTGAGGGTGATGTGGAAATTCGTTTGGCTAGCCTTAATTAGGTTATAAAAGTTTAATTACAGTGCCGACAATCAGAGCAAATCATTTGGAATTTATGCCTATTCCAAGTCTTTGCTAACATCTTTGTCTGCATGTGTACTTAGAGGGCATAAGCTGAGAGTATAAAAAAAATAAAAAAAGTGGATAATTTAAATGGTCATTGGCCCAGTGGCAGACTGGGAGAGCTGGATAGATGAGTTCGGGACAGGGCAATAGTCTGTACTCCCTGCGAGGGCATTAATGAAGTAAGCATTAAATTCATGAAACATTAATGTTGAGTACCCTTAATGGCGCCAACGCGGCTTAAGCTTAAGCCCATGTCAACACACTGCAACACTCAACTCGTTCTCGCCATTCTGCCCACTCATTTCTTTCACTCCTTCTCCATCTCTGTTAGCTGCATATTAAAGTAGATTTCATTTCCCTCTTTTTGGTCAGAGACCTGAGTTCTGTAAGCTTTAGTTAAAGTTGCCATATGAAGTGAATTAAAGACATATACTCATAAAGTTTTTTGTAGGTGGTTGGGCTGGCTCCATCAATGCGTAAAATCGATTTCAGGATACCGACACTAACAAAGCCTAATACATAAACTTGAGTTAGTCTTAGCCTAGACACACAGACCAACAAATAGCCAAAAGCTGTGGGCATACATTGGATATGAGCCAAAAAACAACAACAGCAAACAAAAAAGAAAAAAAAAATAACAGAAACTCATCAAAATGCAAAACAAAATGCGCAAAAGTAATTTCTATCTACATATAGTTATTTATTTTCTAATATATTGGCACAAGATGTTGTGGTTGCTAGACAGCCACATCCCACTCCCCCCATAAAGTAGGCAATAGAAACAACAACCAGCCAAAATTCACATAACAACCAAGCATTATTTACTTAATTGTGTGTGTGTGTGTGTATTTATGTGGGTGTGGGTTAGAGATGATTGAACACGTTGAGATAATGCTTAATCAGATTGAAAGTAAATTATCATGGATCATATCAGATCAGCTTTAAACTAATCGAAAATCCTATTTATATTTATTTAGGATTATTTGTGGTTTCCTTATTTGTAATTATTTAGTTAGTTGGTTAGTTTAGTTAGTCAGTTTTTATAAAACCAAACCTATTTGAAATGTTTTGCTCAGTATGACTTGTGATTAAGATTCAGATTAGATAAACGATTAGCTTAGCATAAGTCAATATCAATTCGCATTACTTTCCTAAGCTGTATTCAGAATATTTATACATTCTCTTAGATTTTTAAGAGTTAAAATTCTGGCTATACTTTAAGCTCTCATTATCAATATTACATTAATAGTTGTTTAACACCTAACTTATAGATATTTTTGACCGATCGTTTCTATGGGAGCTATATGATATCGTCATCTGGTCGGGATGATTCCGATATATATAATGTCTGCAACAAAGAAAAGCCTATGTGCAAAATTTCAGCTCTGTAGCTTTAAAAGTCTCGGAGGAGAAGCTGTTGATTTAAGAGCTTAATCAACTCAGCTCGTCGTGCTGATCAAGAATCGGAAAAGCTTCCTTCTGTGTCTTACAAACTTCTCAGCAAAATTAATATACCCTTTCAAGGGTATAAATGAAGGACGTGCATCGGTGAAGTGTTTTAATATATCTGAAAATTTGTTTTCCTTTTTCGGATCTTTTCTTTTTCTTTACCAAATATGCACACTACCCGTATTTCCATTTGTGCTCACTTCTTTTCGCTCTTCTTCTTTTCGCGTGTTTCCACTGTTCCATTTTTCTATTGTTGCTAGTGTTAATAAATGTCTCTAAATCACCCTGCGCTCCAGTGTTAGTCAAGCCCTTAATTCGTTACCTTTCGAATGAAACTCGCTTCTTCCGATCGTTTTAGTATATTACATCGCGGAATCAGATATACTTAAATCTCGATTTAAAACTGTAGGTATTATATTGAAGTTCACTCTTTGCCCCTCCTTTTCTCTCTGTGTATGCGCCTTTTGGTAGGCTTTTGTTTTAATTTGACTTTAGTGACAAACCATTTGACTTTCTTGACATAAATTGTTGACAAGCCGCAACAAATTTTCAACATAATTAAGTAAACTATTGAAATTATAACAAGTATACACATACATAGATGCATGCGTGTGTGCACGACATGTGGTTGGTCATCAATTAGTGGAACAGTTTGTTCCGTTGGGGCATAAATCTGTCATTACGCATACGCCGCATTGTTCCCGATTGATGTAAGCTGTTTGTCGCTGAGCGTCATTTTGTGGTTGTTTGTTTTATTTTCTGTTTACAGTTCCATTGTTCTCCTTTTTTTTGTTGTTTGTTTGTTATTGGTAAAATGAAAAATTAATTTAAATGCATTTTACGTGAATGCTGTGATTTATTTATGGTTAACCTAGTGGGGCCTGCGTGCTTCTCGTATTTGATCAGGTCAACCATCAAGTTAGCTGGAAGAGGGAGAGATAGAGAGTCTTTAGTCATCATTTATAACTATGCAACAGTCGGTTGTATAATGATTATTGTTGTTGTTGTTGCACTTGCATCTGCTTCCTTTTTTTTTCTCTCTGTGTTCCTACTTTGTTAATGCATAAACAATTTGCATAAATTTATTATTTATACATATATATGAAATCATTCAAATGGCACAACATATTAAATATGCATTTCGTTATAAATTTTGTCGAGCCATTTGCAAGTTTTCATAATTTACGAGTTTGCCAATGCAAATTCAAATTCAAATTAATTAACTCATAATTAGTGTGTTTAGCATTTTCGAATTTAAACAATTTTTGCCTTATTAAAGTTAAACCCCAAAAAAAGCAGACATTTTGTTTGCTCATCATTTAACTAATTAACTAAAAACAATCAATAAACTAAGTAAATAAAACTATTGTATCATTTCAATGATGAGAGGGGGGGGGAGAGAAAAAATCTTATTTCCACGAAATTGATTGCTTTACAAAGATTCTCTTTACTTGAGGTGAAACTTTTTCCAGTCAACAAACACACACAAATTGAAGTAGGATTCAAAGTGCAAAGTGTGTCTGTGTGTGTGTGTGTGTGTGTGTGTGTGTGTGTGTGTGTAGTTGTAAGTCCTTGTCTTGTAGACATTTCTCAAGTAAGTAGAGTCACGCAGCTCGTGTTTGACAGCTACTTGAAACTTTGGCCACTGCCACCTTTTGCACCCGCTGCTACCCTTTTTGCCACAAAATGGGGGCAATGCGGGGTAACAACTAACAAAAGGTATCAAGTAAGTAGTTATGTCTGTACATACAACACAATGTAGTTGGGATTTTGGTTTCCCTTTCAACCCCCACCACCACCCACCCCCCTTCGGCACACACCAAAAGGCGGGTTAAACGAAGCATGCCTTCTAAGATTGTTGCCGTAAGTTTAGGTTAGGTAGTTCAATTAGTGAGTAACGCCCACCGCCCAACGTAAAACAAAAGACGTCTAAATGAGTTGCACTTGCCACCGATGGTTGCTGCTGTTGCCGGTGCCGTTGCCGGTGCTGCTGCTGCTGCTGCTGTTGCGGTTTTTGGCTAGGCAATTGGGCGTACATAAGTTTTTCGTTTTGCTGCTAATTTTCAGTAGGTTGGTAATGATGTGGAAAATTATGCAGAGAAAGGAGCATGCCTTATGCCTCATGCAAATTATGATTGTGTTGTGATTATGACGCATTAAAGCCAAAGCTAAAACGAAAGCGAAAGAAACAAAATTAGCATACACATAATTTTCCTATTGACTGGGGGCACGTCGACACTTTGAAGCCTTAAATTTCGAGTCCAAGTCCGAGTTGCTGTCCTTTGGGTGTGTGTTGTCAGGCATAAAATTACAAAAGCTTTTCCTCTCCCCCTCTCTCTCTCTCTCCTTCCCTCTGGGTCTCGTGTGTTCTTTTCTTGGTGGCAATGGCATACTTTTAGGCTGTTTTATGAGTGCTAACAAGCCCATAAGACCAAAAACCAGACCAAAAGTGAAGACATTAGCTGCCAGTCAGCAAACTAACCCAAAAATGAACTAGACTCTGAAGAATGTATATTCGTGTATGGATAGAGGGGGCGAGGGAAAAAACCAAATGAAAAACCATCCCAGCCAAAAAAAAAAGAAGAAAAAATGAAAGAAAATGTCGTCATTTGCATGCATTGTCAGGCACACAGGCAGACAGGTTGAAATGAAAAAAAAAGAAGAGAAAGAGAAAAAAAGGTCAACTTGGGTCTCGGAATTGGCACAATAGTTGCGTAGGTGTTGAATTTGTGACCGGACTATGAATAAGCTTCCACCCCCACTCCACCCCCACTCCACCTCCACTCTTACTCCTCTTTCCAACGCCCGCCCTAACAGCTGCCATTGCCAGTTTTTTTCTCTCTCTCTCTCTCTCTCTCTCTGTCGCACTCCGGATGAAGCAAACATATTTATTTGCACACTTTCACTAGGCTCTACATTGAGTGTTGCGTGTGTCTGTGTGTGTGTGTGTGTATGGCATAACAACAAGAATACTCAATGCAAATTGAATAGAAGTCCCTTGGTCATGGTGGAGTGTCAAAAGAATGGTGGTTGATAGCAAGGATGGGTTTTCCTGCTCCAAAGACTTGTTGACTTTTGGGCTTGAATAGGGAAGACCATTAACTTGAGAGTTTTGTAAGTAGATCTATTTACTTGGCATTTGCCTTGAAAATGCCAAAACAGAGACTTTAACCTGAACCTGTAAATCAATTTTCTTAAACGAAAAATGAAGCCATTGAGCTATTGCCTTCGGGTAAGTTATTTAGTTCGACCAAAGATCAATCAATGATATCAACTCAAAGTTTTCTTGTAAGACCCTTTTTTTACCCTTTTTGGTGTTAATTTCTTTAGGCTAAAAATAAAATTATTATCTTAGTAGTTTGTAGGTAAAACTAAACGTAATTGGAGAACAAAAAATTAAATTTGGAGGGCACACTTTTCTGATATTTTTATACCCTGTACCCATAGGGTAAAAGGGTATATTAAAGTCGCTAAAATGTATGTAACAGGCAGAAGGAAGCGTTTCCGACCCCATAAAGTATATATATTCTTGATCAGCATCAACAGCCGAGTCGATTAAGACATGTCCGTCTGTCCGTCTGTCCGTCTGTCCGTATGAGCCACGCGATCTCAGAGACTATAAGAGCTAGAGCTACCAAATTTGGTGTGAGCATCCGTCTAATGTCAAAGCAGGTCAAGTTTGTTTCAAATTTTAGCCACGCCCACTTCCGCCCCCGCAATTTAAAAAAAACGATAACTAGGGCTGCTTTCAAGATATCGTATTCTTACTTGGTCAACCTAATTATATACCCAAACTGGACCAACTGACCAAATTTTGTTGAAATCGGGCAATAAACATCGAAGATATGCCTATATCCGTTTTGTACTAAAATGCCAAGGCGGCATTGGCAGATAAGAAAGAGCGAGATAGCATGTGCTCGCTGCTGCTGCATGTAAAAGAGAACTTTGTTTTGAATTGATTGCGATTTTGAGGTTGTTCGATCATTTGTCTAGTGACTACGCAGCTCAAGAGAGTTTAAAATTTTTGCCCCGCCCACTTCCGCCCCCGCAATTCAGAAAAAACTAATTATTAGAGCAGTTTTTGAGGAATCGCATTCTTATTTGGCACACCTAATAATGTGGCTAATATGCATCATCTGACCAATTTTAGTCGAAATCGGACAATAAATATTGGAGATATACGTTAATGCGTTTTGTACTGAAGCGCTTAGGGCGACATTGGCTGGCAAGAGTTAAAGAAATTTTTTTATGAAATTAATTGCTATTTCGAGGATGTTTGACTTCATTTAATATAATAACTAGTTGGTACAGGGTATACACAATGTCGGCAGGGACGACTTGCTTGCTTCATTAAAACAGAAAATGAAATGTGAAACAGAAATGAATAATAAAAATAGAAAATGCATAAAAATTTAAAATATTGTAAAAGTAATTTCTATGTTGATTTAATTTTGTAAAATTATAGATTAATTTACTTTATTATTTTATGACTGTGTTTTACTATTGTTAGCTAAATTGTTTAAATTATGCTGCAATTTTGCCCTTCTTTAGCTTAATTTTGCTTTTATTTGTGAAAAACTCCAGGAGCTTGAAAAGCCTTAAAAAACGACTCGAACAGATTTTAAAACGAGTCGATTAAAGTTGCAAATTGTAAGTTGTTTTCGGACTTCTGTGCCTAATTTTGACTGAATAGAAAGCTTGAGATGCCGTTGTTCCTTAAGGAAATCATAGAGTAAGATTGGGGTTCTGCAACGCCGCAGTTTTTCATTAATTTTTCATTACCAATAATTTATTCTTGGACATTGTTTATTTGAACAAATTTAAAAAAAATTTCACTTTAAAAATGTCCCCAATTTGTTGATTATCACAATAAAAAGAAAAAAAAAACAGTGTTTTGATAGAATGTTGATTTTTAATTAGAGAAATTGGGATAAAATTAAATGCTTTTACGTTTAAATTTAGTTCGTTGTTTAAAGATGTTAATTTTTTAACAACAAAGTCCAAGGACTCTAATATCACTTATATTGCAAAAGCATGCATAAATTTTTACTGAAAAAAGTATACAGTGAAGATTCTATTGGGGAGGACAGCGCCAGTTTCCTGTTCTTTGACCACTGAAGAATACTGTCCGCCCAATAATCCAGTAATTCTGTTTTTGTAACTTAAAAAGCATTAAATTAGTCAATTACAGTCAGCTTTGGTTTTTTTTTTTCAATCTAAGATTACAAAGCTTCTTGCTACAGGATATTGGCAAGTTCGTGCTTTGACTTGAAATCTCTACCAAACACAATAAACTAACAAAACACAGCGAAATAAACAAGAAAGACAATCTAATAAAATATATGATATTAAAGCGATTAAATTGTTTTTTTTTTACAATTCTGTTAATAGCCAGAACTGAAATAAAGAAAGATTATAAAAATACAAAATATCATAATGAATGTTATTATGCAGTAAAAACGAACAAAATATGTGCATATTATACATATATGTCGGGTCGCCTAGAATCTTTAGAGCTGTTATTATCGTTCATTTTCGTAGTGTCATAAGTTTACTACAGGCCTGTAGGTATAAGTCAAACCTATGTATTGAGCGAGACAGATAGCTGTTGCTGAATGAGGTCCGTAGTATTACTTAGTGTGCCATGCATTTTTGCCCTTGTGACATTTCGGGCCTAAAATGGTATAAAAAGGGCAGCTTGACTCGAGAAAGGGGTCATTCAAAAAGTAAATCCAAAGACTACGGAACTCTTGTTCAATAAGGCAAAAGCTATGGTACGCAATAATCTGGAGCAGCCGACATATATATAAATATGTATACTAATAAATATTAACAGTATTAACATTAAATTTTATCTATCATTCTACTAACAATCTATTAAATACTATTAATTAATAATCTATCTAATATTATCTATGACCAAGCAGTTGTAATTTCACTTTCAATATATATAATAATGCAAATAATTCTTCTATCTAATAGACATAAATTTTAGTACTAAATCACCTTAAGTACTGATTTTAAATGTATATAGTTTTCTATAATATTGCTCCTTAAACTATTGCTCATTATCCAGATACTGTTCCTTAAGTTACTATCAAATTAAATCATCATAAAAAGAGAATATTACACAAATAGCTTCTCCTGTCTTCTTTCTCAATTTAAATCAATTTCTATGTAGTTTCCCTGTCAAATTGAAAGCAATTTTCCCTATTCAAATTGTAAGAGACAAAATAATTTAAGAGATTCATTTCACATTTGGTGAGTTTTCATGGCATCTCGGGGATAAGGTTATGACATCCAAGGCCATGATTCTTCATCTTATGTGAGAGAAAATGGAAGGGATGGAGTGGGGGTAACAGAAAATTATAATCATAAAGAAGGCAACGCTTTTGGCTAAGAAATTTTGCTAATCTCATTTTCCTCACAATTTATTTCATTTAACGACAATGTGGCAAATAAAATATTTACCATGGCCATATTAAAGAAAATGAATTCCAACAAATGTTTCTGCCATTCATCACAATTTCGTAAATTTCTTTCTGTTTTTCTTCTTTTGTGTATATTCAAAAAATTCGCTCACAGAATGAGGGTGTTTTTTGAGGATCTGAATGAGTACCACAAAATAGCTACGAGTAGTCGATTGTAGAGCTCCTTTGGCAAAAATGAAATGTCAGTGGCAGATAACAAGCTGCAGGATGCAGTAAATCCGTCTAAAAGACTGACAGGAGGCAAGAGGTAAGAAAAAAACAAACTTTCGGCATGACATTAAGTCAACGCAAAGGCGACAAAGATTTGCGTAGTTGGAGAGCAAAAGAAAAAAACAGAGGGAATAAGATGAACAACAAGTTAACAGAGTCATGCAAGTTGAGGGATTCAAAGGAGTCTCATCTGCTCCTCAGCTGGAATATTTTACGCACTGATTAAGGCAAACGAAACGAAACTTTGGATCTGTCATTTGCATACGCAGAAAAATCTTTTCATGCCGCATGTATTTTAAATGAGATTGCAGTTGCATTTTAATTTTTCTTCTTTCAATTTCACTCTCCGCTCCTTTACTTGTGTTTATTTTTATTACAAGCTGTTTACCATGTTGTGAAAGGGGGAAAGCGGTGGGCGGAATTTCAGCGAAAATTGCAATGTGTTAATGTGCTGTAAGAAGATAGAAAGAAAGAACGAACTAAAAAAAAAATGATATTGCAGTTGAGCTGCTTCATAAATATTGTCAAAGCTAATGAGCAGTGGGGGTGTGAGGGGTATGTGGTCTAGACATGGCTTAGTGGCTTAAATCTCTGCCTCAAATAAAAATGCCATAAAAATCACTCATACGCATTGTTGAGCCCTGCCAACCTAATTTGATAGAAGCGCCAAGGAGGCGACGACCTAGGCTCGTTTCCTTTATAGTGGTTAGGACATGGCCCAATCTAATCGACTGCCTTATCGACCAAGCGTTGGTTGGTTAATAAAATGTGCTAAATTATGACACAACAACAACAAGAATGAGAGCAGCAGCAGCAGCAACCAGAGATAGCAATGGCATAAGAATTGACCAAATGGCCAACAAACGTAGGGCCAAAACAGTTGGCTGGCGACATTTTGTTTAACTGAAAATGTAAGAGAAAAAGAGAGATGAAAAGATGGAAAGAAAACGAGGCAAATAATCATGAAAGGAGGCAACAACAAATAAAACAACAGCTAGCCATAAAAACGACGCCCGAAAGTCTGCAACTGTTTTTTGTCTCTACTTTAACTTTTGGCCCTGACGCACATGGAAAATATAGTCAAAGTTACAGTTACACTTACACATGTGTGTGTGTGTCTGTGTGTCCCCCCTCACATTTCAGTTTGTTCTTTACTACTCGTACAACTGAAAGTTCAATGTCTTTTTCCTCTTCAATATTGAGAGATAGAATCCGCCCCAATAGTTTTCACATTTTGTCAGCCAACTGAATTTGTTGCGCAACGACAAACAGCAACAACAACAACAATAAAAACTGCAGAAACAGAAGCACTTGTTGTAGTCGTTGATGTTGTCAATGTCTTTTGTGAATGCTATTTTTGCATTGTTGCGTTTGAAGCCTTCTGAAATATTGGCCAACTTAAAGAGACAATGGCAAAAAGATGAAAAGAATTGAGAGCGACCTACCAACAACAACAACAAAAACAAAAACAAAACTAAAAGAAGAAAAATCAATGCCAAAAACCTTTTTCTGGCATGTTGTTTATTGTTTAGAAATCTCTGTTAAGTTTGCCAAAAAAGGAAAAGGATACAGTTACAAAAAACCAAAGTAAAAAGAGACACTACTTTAAGGACATCTTAAAGTGCTTTTTCAAATTTCATTTGAAATCTCAATATCATACTTATATTGAAATCTTAGCCACAATTCAAGCAGCTTAACCACACAAACAAATCGACTGTGGCTAATGCACCTTAATTGCTTAGACCAGTTAATCAATTGTGGTCAAGTGATTAATCAATCAGCATCTGCAGATGTCTGGATTACCAAGAAATTTCAATTTGTAGAAAATTAAATAGTTTTCATGTGAAAACGAAACAACAATAATAATGAAAAAACAAGTGGAAGAAAATTATAACTCACAACAAAACATTCATGAATTATTTTCTTGTGGTCTTGTCTCTGCCCTAGTTGGCTCAATTAATGCGACCATCTTCAATTCCAATTCCAATTTCAACTCCAACTTGAATTCCTTATTCTTGTAGCATCTTCTAGGATAATTTATTACTTTGGCAGAACCCTTGGGCCATAAATTAATTGTCGCGCCTAAGTGCGTTTGCTGTCGTCTGGCAAATGGGGGGAAAAAGAGAATCAAAATCGACCAAATGGAAAGCAAAACTAATAAGTAGGAAAATTGTTTCCACATGGAAACAGACTCTACCATATGCCGAATAATACTAGTACTAGTTACAGTTATCTATATATCATATGTATATATATATAATTTTCTGTGCACTGAGTACCGACTTTTTATCAGGCAATTAAATTTATATATTGAACAACTCTTTTAGGTTAACCATCATCATCAATTGAAATACCAATAAAGTAGCTTAAAATAAGCAAGTATATAAATATATATATGCGAATATATATATATATAGGTACATATTTTCATTTTGTTGTACAATCAATTTCATTTTCCCCATTAAATTAAGGCAAAATTTGAAATACTCGCACATTTCCTGTGCAACTGCAAACACAATTCCCTGTAAACGCTTCGATTAATGTTGGCATTTAAGTGAAGTGAACTTTACTTTGTCTGTTTGCAACCCCCAACCCCCAACCCCAACCCCGATACCACATACCCTATCCAAAAAAGTATTTAAGGTTGAAGTACTCCAACACCATGTTCCATTCTATTGCCCATGTACAAGAGAAGTTGCTGTGTTCAGCACAAATGTTTGCCTCTGTGTATATCTGTGCTCCATAAGATTTCGATTTGCCAATGCCAGCAGTTTGTCTTCCAAGCATCTATTTCTCTCTCTCTCTCTACGTTTCTATATATACAAATATATTTATATATGTGTGTGCATCTGTGTGTGTATTTGGCATTGTCAACACACACTTTTTGGCTTACAAATTTATTGTAGACTTATCTACAAATATCACCTTGGAGTATTTAATATTCAGTAGATGACAAAAAGAAGCAAAAATGTCTCAAACTTACTTTGATTAAATTTTTACATAAGGGAATATTCTATGAAATATAATTAAAAAAATTATTGTTAGTATTTATATTAAAAATTAATAATTAGCTAGAAGTTGTACAGATTCCAACAAATGCCAATTAAAAAAAGGTTCAATTCAAAAACAGTTTTAAATTAACTTTCAGTTGCAATTGTTTCTGAAGCAACAGAGAACTAAGATAAATATTGATTAGTTGTAGTAGTTTTTAAATTTTTACAAGACAACACTGATCAAAAGATATAATTTATATTGTTAATTATAAAAATTTAAAGAAATTTAAAAAAAAAAAACTTTTTTTTTTGGTCCGTGGTTTACAGTCCTCCAAAATTGTTTTGGCATCAACAAGTAAATTCCTATATTACTAGAACCAATTTGCGACTTTTTCTATATTTTATTTTTTAAATATGTAGCTTTAGTACTAAAGTGTTTTCATTCAAGATATAGTATGTATATTAATGTTTACAAGTTTTCTGTTAATAAAAATATAAATAATCATTAACATTTTCAATATTATTAATATGTTGCTAATACTTAAAAACTAATAAGAAAGTTAAATTCATTGTAAAGAGTTAAACTAGTGGCAATCATCTGAAAACTAGACATGTTGAATATTAAAATAATATTCGATATCTTTCGACCAATATTAAATCATATTTTGAAATGGAAAATCAAATTGATTGTGTTGAGTTCGGAGATCATATTAAAAGTTTAATAATAAATCTAAATAAACATTAAGCAGGTCACACAAAAATAAAACCTATCAAAGATAGCAGAACTTAAAACATAATCTAATTGGGAAAGTTTTTTATATATTTGATGCTTTCAATATATATAAAAAAAAGAAATACATATAATTTATCAAGTTTTTTCGTTCAAAAGGCAATCATTTACCAGCGTTGCCATCTATTGCGTTTTCACTAACCGAACTTCTATAGCTTAAAAATTGATTGAATGGTTAATCGAAATGTACAGACAGATGGATTGTGGTATATATATCGCAATCTTTTTTTTTACCATAAAGAATGTTAAAGTTCAAAAGCTATTGAAAGCGAGTGTAAAGTCTATAGATATTTTTCACATATTTTATAGAATATAAAGGCAATGAATATTCCTGTGGCACTCACTCAAAAAATGTGTTTTTTTAGTCATAAATGTGTGGGATTTACATTTTGTAAGCTTTTTTCTCTCTCGCTGTGTGTTTCAAGCATTTTTTTTAAAGTTCAAAAAAATATATAAAAGAATTGCATAAAAGAGTTGAATCAATGAATAGTCCTTTTTGAAGTAGAGCAAGTTTATTCCTGTTGCCTAAAAGCAGTTAGGTTCACCCAAAAGCTTATATAAATTATCTATAACTTTTTCCTTTGATAGGCATAAGCTTAAGCCGATTTTGGCTGTACAGAAAAAAAATGGAAAGTTTTTTTTTTTGTGGATTTCATTTTTTCTTTTTTTTTTCTTTTGGATGGTTACTAAAACGATCTCGACAAGAATTTACGAGCATATCCGTCAGTTGTCGCCATGAACGCCATTCAGCGAGCGTTTATCTGATTTGGTTTTTTTTTTTTTGACTTTTTTTTCCTTTTGGATGCTGCGTGACATGTGATGCGACGCATGCAAATGTGGCAAGAGAACTGAGATTTAAATAACAGTAGAAGGGGAAGGGGTGGTAGGTGGTAAGTGGATGAAAAGGAAGTCGTCTCGATTTTCACATTTCCCCTAAGATACTTTTTCTGTTCTTTTTTTCTTCATTCTTTTTGCAAAAGATGTCAACATTCGCGCATTCTTATATATTCATTTGATTGCCTAAATTTTCCACTCTTAGTCATGCCTGATATGTAGAGGCTTATATAAAATGTATGTATGTACATATATCTATGTATGTACACAGATATAGCAACTGATTTGTATGCGTATTAGTATTTAAGCAATAGTTTTTTTCTCCAGACTTTGTCAAAGGCAAGAGAAATAATAATAATACATAAATTCGCAATGAGGCACTAACCATGCATAAGGAACAGCAACTAGAGAGTGATGATATAAAACAAACAGACCAGGCCAAAAACAGAACATAGCAGACATTGTTGGCTATAAAAATGGCGACGACTTCAAGAAAGTTTTCATGCCATGCGGCACACATTCACACACACACACACAATCATATACATACAAAAGAAAAAAATGATAAACTTTTCATATGAATGTATATGAAATTTCTTAAAGGAATTCATCTTGGATTAAAAGAACTTTGATTTCCCATATATGAACAAGGCGTTGAACAATTTGCATTAATTCAATGGGAAACAAATTTTTGTGGTATAACTTTACTATCCAGCAAATAGAACTGTAAGCATCATTGCAGAACTTCTGTTGAGTGACGAAAAAGTTCATGAAGTGCAGTCACATACAATCTTGACATGAAAGTGAATGAGTGAAAGCATTCCAAAGTGTTTTTTAGTGTTTTCACATTTTTTACTTGAAAAATTCAGAGTTAAATATGAAAACAAACATGAGTAAATTATAAAACTGTTTTGCTGATGGAATGTCCTTGGTTGGAACCCCACCAATGAATGAACTAAATAATTCGTGATTAAACAACAATCTATTACCTATATTTATTAATTTTATGTAATACGCAGTACCATAGATAATATATACATTTTCGATTAGTATCAGTAGCCGACTAAATATGGCTTTGTACGCCTTTCCGTTCTTCTGTCTGTCAGTTTCTTCGCACTTTTTAGACCTTAAATTTTAAGCTTTCGTGTTGAAACTTGGTAGTTGAGTTTTTTAGATAAATATATTTGGTAAATTTAAGAATTGATCGAATCAAACTACTATAAAGTATAGCTACTATCGGAATTATCGGTGTAGAAATAATTTATACAATAAAACCAACATCCACCAAGTTGAATCAAGATCGAATAATTATTACGAGTATAAATCAATAATAAAAAAAAAAATGTTTTGCTTTGATTTACAAGTTTACCTTGGCCATTTTTAGAGTTTTGCATTCAGCCCAGTGTGACAACGAAAGTACTTATAAAGCCAAGATCTGAAAAAGTAAGCAAACTTTAGCTTTTTTTTTATTCTTTTGAACAACTATTTTTCAGCTTGCCTTATTTACGTATTTAGCCCTCAAAACATTTCAAACTAGTGAAATCCTTGTGCACTTAAGGCCTTAAAGAAGAAAATCCTTATAATGAAGACAAACAAGTGCCAAAGTACGACTTACGCGTTTACTAATATTTCACTGCAATCTAACAAATAATAATGATAAAACAAATTTCTCAAAAGATGAAATAGAACTTAATTAACTAAAAATAAGTCATATTTTTCTATTGAAAGCAAATAATTGGGCTAATGAACTAAGTTACACTCAATGAATTCAATTTAGTTCTATATCCCCAAACAAACAAACAACTTTGATTTAACAACTTTACTTTTGCAAATTTAAATTTCCAATTTGCAATACAAATATTTATTGCTTCTGCAATAGGCAAAGTCATGGCTGCCCAGTAGGAAAGAGGATGTAGTAGTACTATATAATCGATAGATAGATAGTTCAACATATTTAAAAGAGCTCAAGAACTCAACTCGTTCAATGTCTAGACAATTTTCTGCCAAGTCAACAGGCAGTGAGAAAAGGCAAAGATGCAAAAAAAGAAAAAATGGAGAGTGAAAGCGATGGAAAGGCATTTCTCCACTGCCAGGACGAAGGATACGCTGCTACTCAATGCGTCAATGTGTTGTCAGTGCAACTTAACCTTAAGTGCATGGGATCATAGAGGAATATAAAGCAACTCACACGAGTGGTCCGATAAACTTGGAGCCATTTTTAGCAAACATGCTGACGTCAGATTACAAGAAAAACAACTTAACAAGAATAGAAAACATACGATTAGTTAGTGTTAGATTTTCTAATCACACTCGTGAAAACAAGTTAAAGAAATACTTACACATTATCCCTGTCTGTTTGGAAGTTAATTTTCAATGACAATGAGTTTTTAATTGGTAATTTTGTTGAGCTAAATATACACTCATATATTTGAAAAGTTAAGTTATGATAAAGTCTGTGCTTATTTAATGAAATTTCTCAGCTCTCAAGTATAATATATTATAACAAATACAATGCAAATTGGGAGGCTTAATACTTCTCTTTAAAATGTGGCTCGATACTTCGACGGAACATATGGCTAACTGCTACAACTGCACCTTGTTTTGACTTGACACCGCTAGATCAAAGCTCTTAAACTTCCAATTTATGACAAACCTCTTTATATAGTCATAAAGATCGAGAAATACTTAGAGACATATTCTGAATAAATGGTTGGTTAACATTGCAACAAACCAGTGTACTCATTTACCAACACTAGAATTTAACAGAACGCTTGCTTTTAACAGAAAAGTGAAATTTAACAGATCTTTAGTATTTAACATAACATTAGTAAAAGAGAAAAGCGAAAGTCGATAGGAAAAGCAAAGATTAAGGAACCTGATAGGTTTTTTACTGCGATGAAGTATTCATAAACGGTGCACGGTTATTACCAAGACACTCTTAAAACCAAATGTATTCATTTCCAACTATATGGTAGACTATATTTATAGTAGTTTTTTGTATGATGTTTGGCAACAAGTTTCGGTTCATAAATGTCAGGATTCCACATTACACAATACTTTCTTGGCCCAAGCCACAGTTTGTTTTGCTTTTTAAATATTCAAAGTTAAATTGTAAGATAAATTGTTAAATAATTGCCCGCTTTATCCTTTTGAGACTAATTAAACAGCTTAAATCGGAGGAAAGGAGACTCTATATCTACATACTTGTAGTTCTGTATATACTGAGATTATAGATTATGCAGTTTGTTTGTACTCATTGTCCTTTCGCATTTCCGTTTGTTGGTCCTGTACAAATATTTGAGCCAACTTGGTCCACAACTCGAATGCATTGTACGCTCAATTAATGGATGGAGAAGGGGTTTAATGCAGTAGGGGGTTGGGGAAGGGGATGGTAATGGTCGGTCATAGGATTTAAAGTAATTTCAATTTATGTTTTGTTGAATGTGAAATATGTATCAATGTTTTGTGTTGTGGATTCCCCTCGTTTACAACAAATATTTTAAAATTTTCCACCACATTTCCTAATTTACTGTCAGAAAGTTGGGAAAACATATTTCCCGGAAGCCTTCGCTCTGCCATCTGTTTTCAGTGGGTGGAAAACTGTATGTAGAATGGTGAATGGATGTTTGGCTTAGATTAGGTGGTAGAGGCGGCAGATGGAGGGGGTCAATGCATTATGTTAATTTGTAGGCGCTGAAAATGTTTGATTATACATGTTTAAAGCCGAAAACCAAAATCTGACAGGCAACATCTGCCTGCTATTTGTTGGCGCGGCAAGTGGCAAAGTGGCAACTTGTGCTAAACATTTTCCATGCCGCCAGAAGAGAAAAGCCGCATCGTTAATTTTCACAATATGAGCAAATTTTCCATGCATAAACTTAAAATTTAGGCAACAATATTCACACACACACACACACACAAGAGCCAGGATATTTGTCTGGAAAATGTTTGGCTGTTTGTTGGTCATAAATTTCATGTCCGCTGATAATCAATAAATTAAGTTTAGCTTTTGTCTCGTTTGTTTCTGCTTATCGAAATTCCCCACTCATTTTCCGCCAACGCTTTTCACGCATACCACGTACGCATACGTGAACATTTTCCAGCTAATTTTCCTCCCCTTTGCTAGCTAGATTTTCTTTTTTGAGCAACAGACTATATCAACTTGGTCTCTTTTGGGCTATCCATGTCTTCTAGTTTAACCAGATGAGATTGGATCATATCGATTCGCACTTTGATTACCTTTGTTATCGATGAAGGGGATTAAAGTGGTTCCATCTAAGGATATTTATATGAGAGGGGCATATCGATTTCATTTTTAAGTTGGTGCCATTTACCCCATGTTTCTGCCTCATCCTTATTACACTTTGTATCTGGAATTTGTTGTTTTCCTTTTTTGCATATTTTTTTTATTTTATTTTTGACTACAAGGACTCACGTACGAAAATGTTGCGGGTGCGCATTAAATTTAACTTTGTCTGTTTCGAAAATTTTTCAAAGTAAATCGTAAAATTTGTCATGCTCTGAATGACTGACTGACGGACGGACCGACGGACGGACGTATGAACTGACAGTCAGTCTATTGCGGTGTTCCCAGAGACAGGAAAAGAGAGTCTCAACATGTTTTGCCACTGCCACCAACTTTTATGCTGTTCGTATGTTTTTACATTTCCCATTCCCTTCACACTCCAACACCCTCCACTCCACTTCCATACGCAAACTCCTATCCTCTTCTATCTATCTCTATATATCCCTTACCGTGTGGAAAAACTTTGCGTATGTTTTCCAGCTGCCTTTTGTGTGCGTGCGTGCTTGGGAAAACTTTTCACTTTTTTTGTTTGGTTTCTATATGTTTTTTTTCTCTTTTTTCGTTTCGTTTCGTTTTTGGGCGCGTGCGGAAACGGAAATGTGCAACAGCAGTTTCTTCTTTGATTCCATGCTGTTAGCCCGCCCGCATCGAGTTCAGAGTTCGATACACTAAAAACCAGCAAAAGGGGGGCCAGCAGGATGAAGATTTCTTCCTCTTCTGGTTGATTTCAGTTGTTAGTCTCAACCGGCTGAGTGCTGAATCTACCATGTTAAAAAGTTTATTTTTCTCTCTCTCTCTCTCCCTCCCTCCCTCCTTGCTGTCATATCTCTTTCTCGTATTGATGAACTTATTTTCACCAGTTTTCTACTACTTCTTCTTGATTGTATCTATGCATGATAATGTTCATATTGGCTCTGCATTAAGCAATTCTAGGAAGCTTTTAGAATTTATTGCCATATGCAAATAACTCAAACACATATTTAAAGGTCCGTTGCTAAATGGTTATTCCCGAACCTTTTGCTCAGCACAATAGCTAAAGGAGTTTGCCTTTCGACACAAAAAAAAAAAAAAAATAAACATCAAACAAAAGCATATTCAATTGTTACTTCAAGGAAGCCCTTATAAGTGGAAGTTTCCCGAGCCCTTCAAAAAAAAAAAAAAAAGGGAAAACAAAATATGGAAGAAGCATGTGAACACTCAAATGGACAGAATATGAAAATGTTAAATTTAAATTGATGGATCTTTGTTAAATCTATCTAAAGTTGGTTAAATGTTTTTTTTTTTTTTTTTTTTTTGATTGAAAAGGCTAGGCTTTGTACTTAATGCTATAAAAAGTTTAAAAAAGGCTGGCCACACTACCAAATGCTGTAACAAATTAAAACAAGGCTTTAAATTAAAGCATCTGGTGGAAAAATTAGACAAAAAAATTGGATAACCAATCAAATTAAGTGGAAATGAATAATTGGAAATAGAACTAAACTTTTAAAGTTGATAATTTAAGGTGTTAATTAATTAATTAAGGTTTTAATTAAAGTACAAATAAAACTGCAATATTAGTATAACATAAAGATTTTTATTTTTACTTCACTTTAAACCTTTTTAAATATTTTCTGATTAACTAAGAAATTAAAACTTTGCTAGGGAGTAAAAGTCAATGTAAAAATAATAATATAAATTAGATTTATATTCCAAAAGAAAAATAAAAAAATTTTAATATTTTGTCTACCTACATCTTTAACAAAGGTAACTACCAAGTTTCAACTACGTAGCTTAAAATTTAAGTTCGAAGAGCAGCGAACAAACAGACAGACGGACATGTCTCAATCGACTCGGCTGTTGATGCTGATCAAGAATATATATACTTTATGGGGTCGGAAACGTATATTTCTATGCGTTACAAACATCTGACCAATTTTATAATACCCTCTGCAAGGGTGTAACAAATCTTAATGTTATACTACTATACAAATATACATATGTACATACATACATACATACATACATATGTAGATGTACTTCCTAATTCACATCTAAAAGGGGAAATATTAAGATATTTTAATTACCATTAATCATTAAATTTATATATCATTGTCTACTTTTTATCGTTATAAATTATCATCAATCATGTTAATTCTCAAATTTCAATTTAAAAAAGTTCCAGATTAACTTCATGAAAGACCATTTTATATTCCGCAGCACAAATTTCAAATCTTTGTAAACAAAAGTAAATTAAATTAACAGTTTGCCTACTCTATAAGTATTTTTTCTGTGTTTTGATATGATATTTTAATAGTAACTATTGAATTATTTTATTTAGAACAGTGGAAACATTTTAGACAATAAAACATTTAAATACTTTTAAAAAAGTAACAAATCGTGAAGAATTTGCTTTTACTTATTTGATAGAAATTATTCGCCTCTGGTATAAGATATATATGTATCTCTCATATATACAGTAGAATCACATTATAACGACTCCGCTTATGGCGTCCGTCCGGTTAAAGCGACGAAAGTTCGATGTCTTGGTTGGTCCCCATAAACAGTTATATAAAAGAGAATCCGGTTAGTACGTCGACGACGAACCGCTTATAGCGACAATATTTTTAAAAATTTTTCACACTTCAACCGGCTATTACGACGATCCGAGAAAAAAATATATCGTAATGATCAAAAATTACAGATTATTAAAATCAAGAATAATAAGAGAACCACAAATTAATCTTGTTATATAATGCTTATGAATATTATGCATATTACGTATACGACTTTTTATGTTTAAGAAAGTTAATAAAAACCAAAAAAAAAAAAAAATGTTTATTTTTGCTCCTTTCGGATAATACGTCTTCCGGATATAACGACGTAAAACGTCTGTCCCTTCAGCGTCGTTATAACCGGACTCTACTATATGTCCACTTTAAATAAGATTTTTATCCCATTATATCAATTTATTGTTTTAACTTTACTCTGTGCTAATTGTCTATTTGACAAACCTCTAATAACTTTATTTGTATTGCTAAATGAGTAAGTCAAATATTGCATGAGTACATAATTCTAAAACATTGTGGATGTCCTTTTATAAGGAACATGATAACTTGTGATCTTTTCTTTTAGTTTTCAACTTTATTCGAAACATTTTCTGATTAATCATTAAATTCAATGATAAATGATCAATGGATCATGTAGTTTATATCAAAAATTTACTCCTTTTTATAGTTTGACCAGAATATGACTTCAACTGTTGGTCGTATAAATTGCCCGAGGCCCAAAATCATGCTATCGGATTAAAATGAGGTCATGCCACCACACGTTTTCAACTCTCATAGAATATTTTGTGTAGTCTTTTTTATATTTTATTTTTGAAGATTTTGCTATCTAGGCACATGCCTTCAAGCCATATGCAAACTTTACTACAAAAGAATCATAGAAAAAAAAAATCAACTGAAAATGGCAGGGCAAAAGGAAAAAAAATTGGAAAAAAAGGAATATAATTGTTTGTTGAGGGCTTTTGCTTTATTTTTTTTTGTTGCTGCTATGTTTGTTTGTTTTTTTCGCAGAATTTTTATGCGAATTTTATTACTTTTCAGTCTTTTTTTTTTTTGAGGGCTTTGTGAGCTTGCCACCAAAATTGAGTGTGCCTCGACTTCTACCACCACCTCCCCCCCAACTCATGCCTTTAAAATAACAATACATACAAATACATTCGTATGGTTTCGTTTTGTGTATGTGCAAATGAAAATGAAAATAAATTTCCATTTGGCACAAGTTTTCTATATATGTATATGGCATCTCACTCACACACTTATGTTTCTATATATGTTTCCCTTTCTTTTTATTCTTTTGTAGGTTATGGAGCTGCGATTGCCCCAACGCCGCCAACAACAACAACAACCAGCACAGTCTCACCCTCAAATTTGTTGCCCTATTTTGATTTTGATGTGGCGCGAAACTTGACCGTAACCGTTGGCCAAACCGGTTTCCTCCATTGCCGCGTGGAACGTTTGGGCGATAAGGATGTAAGTGGAAAGTTACAAAAAAAAAAAAAAAAAAAAGAAAACTCATACACACACACACACACAAAAAATAAAGAAAAACCATATGGAAATTGTGCGAGATAAATGAAAATTCCGTTAGGGATTTGCTCTAGACACTCAATCATTCTGGTTGTCGTGATTGGTGCTTGCGTAACCAAAAAGGCCCGCTTCCAAGCCAAATGATTGAAGGTCGTTTTGGGTTGTTAACCCTTCACCAAATATGCCTAGTTACTAGCCCAAAATGACTATGTGCCGGAGGAGCCGAAGACTAATATGTCAACATCAGTGGCACATGGCACAGTGGCAACACAACACTTGAAAAATGCATGAATATGGGTCTTAATCGTTTGTCAACCCAAAATAACCACTGTGCTCCTGTGCTAGGATAGGCTGGCTCTGTTATTAAATGGCAGGGAGAGGGAGTTATGTAGGGGAGAAACAAGGCTTAGACCAAATTACTAGGTGATTTGCGAATGCATTGCCCCACGGAGGAAGAGAGAGAGAAAAATTGGCAAACAAGACAGATGACAACAACAAGAGTAACAACAACAACAACAACAACAGGAACTGTCTGTCACTGTGTATGTATGTATGTGTGTGGGCGTCCTCATAAACGTAGGCGTGTCTGCAACCTTAACGAGTGCACCACCATCACCAGTGCTAAGGCAAAATGACTAATTTATGAGCCATCAATCACGTGACTGGCTCTGCCATCAACATCAACCATTTGACGTGGCCAACGTTATCAGCTTTAATTTGCTTGAACTCCCTGTGTCTCTCTCTCTTTCTCATAGGAAACAGGAAGTGTTTTACGATGAATCAGGGGACAGGGGAGGGGAGGGAAGGGGAGACAAAACGGAACTACACAAAGTGCAGGCACCAGCTTAAGCTCAAGTTTAACCATTTAATTCAAGCTGCTTCAACTTTCCCTTGTTGAAGGGAAAGTTCATTAAAAGCATCGAAACTACATTAAACAATATGACACACACACACACACACACACATTGGCAAACAACCAAAAAAAGAAAAAGTGAAGGAAAGGCCAACAAATGCCAAGCAAAAATCCTTGCCCTTGAGCCTTAATTATACTTGGCCGAAATGGTGTGTCGAGAACCAGATGAGAAGTAGGGTGGGTGGTTGGATGGTTAATAAATGTTGGTCTTATTGATTGGTATCCTCCTGCTGCTGCTGCTGCTGCTGGTGCTGCTTTAGCTCAGATTTACTGGCACTTGCGTCAGCAATCGATTCCACTGTGGCAGTAACCACAGCTTCGAGATCCGCACTATTCATGTCCCACTTTTGACTGATCTTTCCCTCAACGTCTTCTTCACTTGAGCTAATTGCTGGAATATTTGTAGCCGGGATAACAACTGGGTCAACTGAAATGGCAATTGCATCGGAAATTGGAACCACGACTTGTATTGGAGTTGGTGAAGGCGGAACAGCTAGAGTTGGAATTGGAGCTGGCACAGAAATTTCCTGCTGATCATGATGGGTAAACATGGATGCAGTGATGGAGCCAGTATCTGCGGTTATTCTTGGCAAACGGCTGGGATTGGGAAAGGGTCGACGATTCTCAAGAATCAATTTAATATCCCGTGCAGATTGCCACCATCTAATAAGGAATTATAGAAATAAGCAGTGGGAAAGAAAGAAAGTTATTTAATATCGTAACCCACCTATACCAAGGTGTTAACTGTGACTTGATCAGCATATAAACATTGGCAAAATAAACTGTAATCTGCAAGAGAAAAGAAAGGATAAAGGATAAAAGGGGAAATCGATTTTTAGAGAAAACTTTACCGTCATAAACAAAAAGAACAACATCCATGACTTGGTCCATAGTTTGCTCAAGCCCCAAGATTGTGTATGCAATGAATAATATTGAATGCCAACCAGCAAGGTGCCAATAATGCCAAAGGCCACCAAAGTGAGCAGCGAGAACATCTGGCAATCCTCCTGCAAGGCACGACGACTCATGGCGCGTGAATACCACAAACGCAACGATTGCAGGCAAGAGTAGCTATGCGAGAAACAATGTAAAGGGTAGGGGTGGAGAGGTGGGAAAACAATTAAGTGAGAGTAAGTAAGAAGCTCAACTTTCATCCGGTTGTAGAGGTGGGGAGACAGACAGAGATAGAGAGAGGCTTGTCTGATTAAAAACCCTACAGTTTCATTCCCCGTCATTCCTTTGATCTGTTGTTTTGCTTTTGTCTGAGTCTTTGTGTGCCACTTACCGCAATGTTTGTTCCGTGTTGTACTTAAACTGGCACAGCTCACAGGTGGTACAACGCGAGGTGCTAATCCAACGCTCCAGGCAATGCACATGAACATAAGTTAGTGATCCTTTGCACAAACATGGCGACACAAGCCTGCAAAACAAAAAAAAAAAAAGAAACAACCAACAAAAGGAAAATCAGCGATGAGAATGGATAGGAAAAACAATGGAATGGAAAACAAAAGGCACACTCGAAATGCGTGGGAGCACGCGTGATAATGGGGAACAGCGGGAAATGATACAACGGGGTTTGCCATGTAAATATTAATAATTTATATAAATGCTTTCAGTTAAATGCATTCAATTTTAATTTCATGCAATTAATTTCACGCACAATTTGCAACTGTTCGAGCGTAATTCAATGGGACATTATCTATATACCCTGTAACCGCAAAGTAGATATAAAAATAGGGTATACCTCATGCAGTAGTAAGAATTGGAAAAACTATTAAAATACTTTTATCTTATAACTAAAGAATCTCCCAAAGATACAACCATAGGTTCTTTTAAGGACTTTCGAAAGATGTTGTCATTATCTAGCATAGGGTATTGCCATTGTCCATCATATTTTTTGTTAATTATCTAGAATCATTTATTAGCATTTACTCACTGCTCAGGATTATCGGCATTATGGCAAATGCGACAGACAAGCGATCCAATCGATGGCGTTGAATCACTAGAGACGGGCGACTCATAGTCCAAATTAAGATTACTACACTGTGTGGTCCCATCGACGCAATAACGCAATGTGGAAATTGAATCCGTTCCGTTAGTGTTTGCTGTTGTTGTTGTTGCTGTTGTTTTGGTTGTGGCATAAGCCGAACATGTGGCCGCCGCCAGAGCTGCTTCAGTGCTGACCAATGGATGCTCATACCTTTCCCCATCACGTTGAAGCATTTGAAATTGCACATTTGGCTTTAGGCCCAAACAAATCGAACATGCTGGCTGCTGTTCAGGTGACAGCTCTGAAACAGTTGCAACACTTGCAACATCTTTGTCCTTATCAATTGTCGGCTTTGTTGTTGTTGCTGTTGTGGGCAATTGCATCTCCTTCGAATTGATGCAGGTCTCTACAATAATGATGCCGGGTGGCGTTGGATCGTCACTGCTGGGCGATACTAGTCCATCGATTTCCATTTGTAATGTTGTTTCGGTTGTTGGCTTGTGGTCAATAGTATTGCCAGAATCATCTAATTAAATGGCATGAGAAGAGGAGGATGGTAGGCGAGATGGGGTTACAGGGTTAACACACATACGAATTATGGGTGCAATGGGATTGATTGAGGCGAACTAACCGCACTTCTCACACTCCATTTTCCGTACGTTGAATAGCAGTGACCTGGCGATTAGCTTAGCAATCGTTGTGGCAGTCAATCAATTTAAGTCTTAAGAAATTCGCTAAATACAAGAAATTTTAAATCATGTTTGTACAATAAACGCTTTTTAGTTAAATAAATATATATATGCACTGTCTGTTATGTCAAGGAATACTTTGTCGCTATACAGTATAAGATTTGTATGACATATTTTGGAAAATTTATTCAGTTCCATCCAGAAATTACAATTAAACAAGTATGCTATAGGTACATGTCTTAATTTTTATAAACATTTTTAGATAGTAGGATATGGATAATCAATCATTTTATTATAAAGAAGTATAGATATTCTAGATAATTCTTTACTAACACTTGGCCAGCGATTTGAATATAGGAAATAATTGAGATGTTTACCAACACTGGCATTAACAGAACAGTGAAAAAGTTAAAGTTAACGGAAAAATATATAATTCTTAAACCTGTACATACTTGTGACGTGCTTACATGCAATTGTAAAAAACAAAGGGTATGTAGAAAGAATACCAAATATAAAAATAGTTGTTCCTTATCTAAGTCAATTTGAAATTTTACGCTATTAACAAAAATATAATATGTATTTGTTGTATGTATTATACATGTACAATTTCGGTTTAGTTTTGGTAATATATCCCAACCCACTGAAACGAACAATTTTACGAAGTCATAGACAGTTCGTAGCTAAATTAGACATCCTTTCAAAAGGTTTACAATTGAAAACTCTATGGTAAAATAATTTTACTGGTATTTTATATTTAAAGTAATTAAAATATTTTTGGGATATTCGGACTAACCAATCAATTCATTTACACCATATATTTCATTATAACATTAAACGATGCTATTGTTGCACGATTTTTCAGTGAAATAGGGGCAGGCACTTTGACCCATGTAACCATTTGCTAAGGAGAGCAAAAATCTTTTGACGGATAACTATGAATGTTAGCAAACTTAATATAGAATCAGAACATTTTCAAGTTAATGTAACTTTCATGAAATTACACCAATGCTGTATAAATATTATTATAGAATCAAGTTAAATTGCTTGTTACTAAAGATAATATTAAAGAAACTAAACCCATTAAGGGGAAACATTGTGCGCAAGTTTAATTGTGAATTGATGGCAAATTTGGCAAGTCTATGATAATGCTATATATCCCTACATTGTAAAGTATGAAGCGAAAATCTATTTGTATACATGTATATAGATCTTCCACGGACATCAACTAACTATAAAGCTGTAACCCCATTGTGTTTGTGTGGAGACTGCAGGAAAAAAGAGCAGCTTGTGGTTGTTAAACGTAAATTGTAATCGACAGAGTGGAACCGCGAGTTGTCAGTTTTCATACAAACACACATACAATGCCTCCTCCCTCCCCCTCCACTCTTCCTTTGCACCCTTTATATTGGTATATATGTATGTATCTAGGTTGCATTGCCTTCCCCCTCTCTCTTACTCTGGCTGTCTGTGCCTCTATCACCATAAACTCTAAATTGAAAGTGTAACAGTTACGGCAAATAACTTTGCCGCCACTTGGCTTCCATTACGATGGGGCTTTCATGCCAAAGGACTTTATGGGGTAGGTAGCCAAAGTTTTGGCATCCTGGTGTAATTTATGCCCGCGTTGTTAGTTCGTTAGCCAGAGTTTGCTGCGGGTGCCATTACCATATCAACTGCCTGCTACAACGGTCTGCCTTTTGTATTTTCATTTTCAAATTTTTCTTTTTTTCGTTGTTGTTTTTTTTTGCTTCTTTTCCGTCAGTACCCTTGTAAGAGGAGTATGTCCATTTAGATCATAATTTTGCACTGCCAAAATGCAGGCATTGAATACGTAAATTTAAGTAGATAAATACATATATAAATAAATATTTTTGATTCTGTCTGATTCATCTTTAAGGAAAGGCTAAAGTAATTATTCAAATTTAGTTGATTTAGTTTTTTTATAACCGTTTTCCTTTTGTTCCTCAATTCAAACAATTTTTATCAAATGTCCCCCAAATGTATGCTCTTAAATTTGCAAGAGTATTGATATAACGACTCAGTAGCTAGTCAAATGGACCTCTCTTCTTGATGCTTCTTTTTTTTTTTTGGCTGCTTTTGCATTTTGTTGGTCGCCGGAAGCTTCTCTTGAATCCGCTTGTTCAACTTGACTTCACAGGATTGTCCGTTCACTGTTGATTTATTACGCAGTGCCGAGTGCTGCCGCCAAAAACACGAGTATAAGCAATTTAGCCATGTAACAACAGCCTAAACACAACAAAAAAAAAGAAGAAAAGTTTTAGGCAACGAACCCTTTTTAATTCCACGTTTGTTGTTGCTGTTTTTGAAGCCTACCCACAGCGAGAAAAAAAAAACCGAAAAATTACAACAAAAAAAAAAAAGAAATGAATGAAAGAGGGAAAAAATCTGTTTACAACTTTGTTTACAAAATACTTGCAGAAGTTGCCGTTTAAATCTTCATTTTTATCCCCAGTTCCGTTTTTTTTTCTCTCTCTCCTTCTTTTCACATTGAGTGATAATTGTTCTTTATGCTGCGGGACTTAATATAGATCGATGAAAGGGCAATTTAATGTATATTAAGTTCATTAGGTTAGCTTTCTGGTAATTATATTTTTGAGTAAGAGGTGGGAAGGGGAGGGAAAGAAAAATAAGTTAAAACTTTTCCCTGATGGAATTCTTCACACCCATTTCCTAAAGAGCCTTGGACAAAACAAAGCCATTGCCAAAGAAAGAGTCAGACCAAGAGAAATAGAAAGAGACAGAGAATGAGAAAAAAAGAAAGAGAGAGAGAGAAGGGGAGTGGGATGACGGCAGAAAACAACAACTAACTAATAGCAAAACTGCAACTGTTTCAGGCTCTCAAGTTTCCTTAGCAAAAGTCTCGTGGTTAGAGACGCAGAAAATGCGTCAGCAAAGTTTTTAATGTATTTTCGCCAAGTTTTTCACACACACAGACACACACGCTTACACAAACACAAACACATATTCACACACACACACACATACATACATATAGAAAAGAACCCTCTCACCCAGTTGAAACTTGCTTCATTTTGGCAGTGTTGTAAAATGACAAAACGAAAAAATGGGTATAAATAAAAGTAAGAGTTAAAGCAACAACAAAAAAAAAAAAGAAATTCGTAGCAAACAACAAAAAAATAGAATGAGAAGGAAAACTGAAGCTTTCGAGCGAAAGTTTTGCAACCAACACAAAAGTGTTAAATAATATAAAACTATGCTTGTGGTATTTATTTAAACCTAAAGACATTACCTAAATTATACCCAAAGCACAGTGCGCAAAAAGTTTATTCTCAGGCTGGGGACTTGGTCGATGGTCGCCTGGTCGTTTCGTGTTGCCTACCTGGACAAATCCTTGAGTTAGCCCGTGAGAAGGGTTTTTTTTTTGTTAGAGCTAAAATGAATCGCTGTAGCTCTGCAACACTTCTGTGTGAAATTGTTTGCTGCAAAGTTGTAAAACTTTTCACTTTTGCTTTTTAGTTAGCAAAATTAAATATTAAAGTGTTGAGCTTGTTGAGTTGTAAACTGCAAAACTCTTGCGTATTATTCATCGTACTTAATATTTTTTTTGGGCCTTACTTACACATAAATTAACTATAGGGCTGATTTACTTTAAAGTTCCATTAACTGTTTCTATACCTTTTTTAATACTCTATTGTAGGGGCATACTTATGTTAGAAATAAAGCAAACATGAAATGTTACAGTAATTTTACTTTTTAACAACCAAAAAAGGGAAGATTAATACATTAGCAAGTCTTTAATCCTCTTACTTTTGTATTAAAGAATATTATTTCAAATTGTAAAGTGAAACACAGCGTCTTTAGTACATAAATAACCAAAAGTTGAAATAAATGAGTAAGATATTTTTTAAGTTTGCCCAAAAAAGTGCGCAATACTTCCTGTATCCTTTTAAAGTGGATTATTTTAAGGAATTCCAACTAATCATTAATAAAATTGCTTAGGTGGTAGATATTTGTTTCCCAATGATAATATCTTAAAAAAATAACAAAATTTGTACAAACGTTAATTAAGAAAGATAAAACAGACAGACTTAACAGTTCTTCAAGTTGTATAAAACCAAAAAAAAAATGATAAACTCTTCTTCACTTGAACAACACTATTAATTATGCTAAAGAGTATTTAGCAGTTGGCATAATATAGTCTTAAATTACTAAATTTACTAGCTTATTGTTACATTTTACGATTCTTACAGTTAGTTCTTATATTGCTCATTGCCCCCTACATATACATATATATTGCTCATACGCACTGCATGCCGACGACCGTCATCTAATACTGACCAGAATTAAGCTGCTCAGTTGAAAATGTTGTTTGAGACTTTTACGAACGGCTTTCATTTTGTTGCTTTTTAACCTTTCACGATGTCTGCTCCCCGCATTTTCCTCCCACCCTTCCCTCACACTTATTGCGTTAGGTTTTGCAATATGGGAAACGTTTAATTTACATTTTCTCACTTTCCCAGAGTAGCAGACAGTAAGGGGAATGGTAAGGCAGGGCGAATCTTCTATGATGAACATAAAAACGAGAGCGTAAAACTTTTACAAGCGAATGATTTTTATGTTTACGTGTTACGTGACCGTTTTTATTTACCCATTGTTGTTGGTTTTTCTCCTATATATATACATACATATATATTTTGTGTTGGTCTGTTGCTGGTGTTACAAATCAAATGAATTTATTAAATAGCCAATAGTTATCAGCCTGAATTTATTATTAAGAAATGTCGACACCCAGCAAAGTAACTATTAAATGCTGTAATTCAAAATCTGAAAGAGTAAAGGAGACACAAAACTTTTTGTCTTGTAATTAAAATTGAGTATCGCAATAAGAGCAACAATAATAGCAACAACAACGAGACTAAACAAAAACTAAGGTCATTAAATAAATTGGAAACAATGTGCCAAAAAAAGGAAAAAGAAGGAAAAAAAACTAGGAAAGAGAAATGAAAAGGCCAGGCCCAAAAGTCAGCAATCCCAAAGAAATCACAGTCCAAGAAGACAGAGACAGAAAATCATGGTTAATGGCACATTCCCAGAAGATTTCCTGGCTAAGGCCAGGCAAAAGGCAAAGTCAAAGGCAATCAAATGAAAATGTAATTCAAGCAATATAAAATGTTGCAAATAAAGGCAAAAAGAAGAGAAAAAATGGCGTCAAAGCCCAGCTAGAGCTGTCTGGATATTGGCAAAGGGATTGTAGGATTGCCGATTGCCACACTGAAGTCAAAAGAAGATGAAAAAGAAGTAGAAGAAGGAGTGGGAGGAGGCTATTTGAAACAATTCGAAATTCCGCTGAGGCAGCAAATTTGACAAAACACCGACTGGCCTTTCAACTAGTCGTTGTCGATGTCGTCGTCGTCTTCATCGTCGCTGTCGTCGTCTGTCTGGCATAAAGACTTTCCAATTGTTTAGATGGTGAATAGAGGGCCAAGCATCGATATAGACAATAAGCCTTTTGTTGTCCTCCATTTCCTTTGCCATTCTTCGTTCTCACGTGTCGAACATGCAACCCTTTTTGTTGCCCTCTCAACTTTTTGGTGGCCTTCACATTTGTACGTTATTCTTTCCCCTCCCTTTGCACTCTCCCTCTGTTCTTTTTTTTTTTTGTTTCTTGATTAAATGCCAAAACAAAAACGGCAAAATTCTAAAGATTAAACAACAACAACAAGTGGAGGGAGCAAAAAAAAAATAAACAGCATTGAAAAGAAAAGTAAACTTTACGCTTTGTTTTCCCTGACACTGCTGCTTCAAGTGGTGTGAACGGCAGCAGCGAGAAAACAAGACAAAAAAAAAAAAAGAAGAAAATTCGTAAACTCAGTTGAATAAAAAGTTTTAAGTGCGGGAATTTGTAAATTTTTTTTTTTTTTGTTTCTTCAAGTTCTCAGACATTGCCAAAAAATAAAAAAAGAGGAAACTGAAAATAAAACATCTTCTTTGCTCTTACTTTTCTCATGCTTTTTAGGTCTCTTGGATACGCAAACGTGATCTGCATATACTTACAGCTGGCGGCACAACCTACACATCCGATCAACGTTTTCAGGTGTGTTAAGTGGCTTTGTTCAAGTTTTCGTACGTTGAATAAATAACTTAATTGTGTGTGTTTTTTGATTTTTGACAGGTTTTGCGCCCTGAAGGATCTGCCAATTGGACACTACAAATCAAATATCCACAACCACGCGATTCTGGTGTCTATGAGTGTCAAATTAATACGGAGCCGAAGATGTCCTTGTCGTATACTTTCAATGTTGTGGGTGAGTATTGACTGAATGAAAATTAATTAAAATGTGCTATAAATAAAACAAAAAGAATTTCTCAATGGCATTCAAAGTCCCATTAAAACTTGTCGATAATTAAAATTGCCTCTTTTTTTTTTGACCCAGACAAACAAACTCAATGAATTCTAATAAAAACTTTTGTAACAGCAACAAAAACAAAAACTAACAGTGTAGGCGAACGATTAAAATAATTTAATTATGTTTTAACAGTATGAGGAATGGAAAAGAGATTTAAAGTGTTGGTCAACATAGCAATTTTCTGTTGCGCTCAAAAGTAGGCAACATATTTTGAATTGCCATACACGTGCTGTGGATATAAAGAGAGAGAGAAAGAAAACTTGTGCTCATTATCAAAGACCATAAAGCTGAAAAATTCTACTCAACCGAGAATAGGCCAAATTGGACGAAATGTTAAAAAGTTATTATGTGGGCATATGAGCGCATATATACATATTTACATATATAGTTTCCCAGGGCAATGCCATTGCCAAAAAATTGGTCACAAACCACTGAAGTGATTACTTTTATGTGTTATGCTCTTGAAATTGGTCTAAGCTAGAAACTACACATGTACACGTATATATGTAGAGTTATATGTACACATAGAGAGAGATAGAGAGCGAGAGAGAGAGAGAGAGAAAGAGATTGTGTATAGTAAAGCTTGTGCCTTCGCATTTCAAGAACATGCAGCTTTCATGAGCTTAAGGATGTCATACACTATGCATGTTATTTATCCCATATACACAGACTTTGCTGCCATTCCCGCCCAGTTTTCACTATTACGTGTACCTCGTCCTGTCTGCCGCTGGCAGCAGCCATTGCCATTGCCATTGCCATTAGCCAAGTTTAAACACCCACTGAGCGGCTTTTGTACTCGACTAGAAGCATTACCATGTGCCGCCTCCAGTGTGATTATAAAATTTCAAATTCGATTATCTGCAAATTGGCCACGACTGAGTAGAAAAGGATCAAATTGGCTGTTGCTCAAAGTTATAACCAAGAATATATATACAAAAATATATATACTATGTCCACTTTCGTCTTGTAATTAAAATGTGAGCATATATTGTATCTTTTCTTCTTTTTCTTTTTTTGTGCATTTCAAGCAGAATGGGTTTTGGGTCAGGCTAAAGTTGCCGTAGCTCCCATTTATTTTATATATTCTTTGATAATGAATTTTCATTTTCGTTTCATTGTTGCATTTTTATCACAATTCGCATTAGCCCCAAAATGCATTTTGGGTAAAATCTTTTGGTGCGGAAGAATGCTTTCAATGAGCTTATTTGATTTCTGATTTCCCATAGCCTTTCCTTCTATATGCATGCATCCATGTGTGCGTGTGTGTGTGTGTGTGTGTTTTTGTATTTTCCCTTGCTCACATGGCTAAAAGAGTTTTGAATAAAATGCTTTGGTCAGCCCACAAGTGAGTGGGTTATGAATGTTTTAATAGTGGTAACAGAAAAGAGGTTAGAGAATAAGTTTTCACTAAAAACAACTACAAGAACAACGATAGAGAACGTCAGCGACACAATGACAGACTGACAAGCCAAATGTCAGTTGAGACTGGTACACACATACACAGACACACACAGCCGCAAACACCCGCACACACTTTCATAAGAACACATAGACACAGAAGAGTCATAAATATTACATTTGCGGAAATGCAAATGACTGCCAAAACGGTCACGCCCACACGACCATACGCCCATCTGCCTTCAAGCCGCTACACCCTTATTCAATGCTTCAACTGTATGTGGATGAATGTATGTGTGAGGGTTTGGGTGTGCATATATGCAACCCACCTCCCCTCGTCATACATCTCTCCTACTCATTTGAATGCCCAAAAAGAAATGTGCATATAAAATATTCGACATGCCACTCACGCGGAAACAGCAAACAGCAGGTCAGACCACACAGTGGTATAAAAACTATTTGTATTTGAATGTAAAATTAATTTCCATCGCATTAATTCTATCATTTCAACCGCAAATACATTTTCCCATGGGGAGTTTTAAAAGTTCTGGCAATTACCTTTCACATTGAACAAAATAAAATTGAACTTGTTAGGGATCTGAATAACATTCATGCTAAAATGAAGAGATGTATGCGAACAATAATGTAAAAGAATTTCAATAATTTTTTCAATTTATTCGTCTGTCATCATTTCTTATGAATTTTAAAGTCACTGTAACTACAAAGTTTGTCGTTAAATAATTAAATTATTTTACTTTTATATATTTTGCTCTCAGGTTGTTTGGAATAGATTCAGTTACTACGAGTAAATAGAATATATTAATAAAGACATATTTTACGTATATTCTCATTATCATTAGCACTCGATTTGTACTTAATTATACCGATAAAACTATATACAGATATATATAATTTGCCTCACATATACAAAATATTAATAATACATGAAGTGGTAACAGTTATAATGTTTTTCGTTTTCAGCAAACTAGTTTAAAATAATGAGAAAAATTACTTTAGAAAGCTCTACTAAACCTGGAACATTATTTTGTATAGTTAAATTGGCAAACATTTCCTCTTCTCTAGCTTATATACCGCAATTAATCTAAAGTCCTTCATCAACCCAATTACGAAAACTTACAGAATGCACTCTACTATTAAAATGAATCACTGGAAAGCATTTAAATAAATAACTTTTAAATAAGATAACGAGAACAGAACAAATGTAGATAGAAGGTGCAAATGAGCGAGAAAGTGAATCAAAAAACTTCTTTATAGAAAGATGCACCCAAGTCGTTCCATGTCGCCATTGAGTATACCCTATTGCAACAATGTAGAACAGCCTCGAATTCTGCATCAATTTAAATTCTCTTTAACATGCCACAACGAGCACATGCAGATGATACATTTGAGCCACATTATTGGGTGTGCGATATAGGAATGTGGTTCCTTCAAAACTCCTTTAGTAATTCGCTTTTTCTAAGTTTCGAAGGCGAAAGTCTGCAAAGTCACTAGATAAATGTTCACACTTAATTTGGTAGCTGTAGATCATGAAAGATCCAAACATTTCTTTGTTATTAATTACTTGCCATTAGTTACACTTTTTAATCAATTTAGGCCCACTGTTCACAGTTTATGTTGTTGTGTGTACAAACACATTTGTTTGTTGGTGCCAGTATTTTTTATGCGCTTATGCAAATAAACAAAACACAAAAAAAGAAGAAACCATGCACTAAAAATTCCATAAATTTGTTTTTCCGTTTTACTTATTTATTTTCCACAACACCAGTGGAAATTCTTTTACACTTCAGTGGGAAGACGTGATGTTGAGCTAGAGAGACAAAACAGCGCCAAGATGACCAAAGCGTCATAAACACAAAATCCCCCGCCCCCACTTTCATATCCATATTAGGGAGCGACTCTGTTGCCATTACCCCCTCCCCATGCCGTTTCTTGTTCTCTCTTTTTTTCCGCAATATTTTTGACATTTTAATGCAACCGGCAGCCGCTCCAATTGCTTAAATTACCAAGTTTATGTACACAACTCGACGGAAATGGGAAGTGTAGGTAGGAGGAGGAGGAGGACTCCGTGGTCCTCCTTCTACTCCTTCTTCTTCTTCTTCTTCCACCAACTAGGTGCTAAACTATGTACATAGATAACTGAAGAGGACTCCAAGTTGTCGCCTGGCCTCGATTTAATTTTGAATACAAGACAAAATTATCAAATATGCTGATAAAGTGAGCAAATTGTAAATGAAATTATGTGTGGCATCTCTAAGGCGAGACTCGGTAGGAGACGATTGAAGGACGAAGGACAAGCAGAGAGAGAGAGAGAGAGAGAGGGAGTGGGAGTGGGAGGGAGAGAGAGCAAGAGGCTGTATAGACTAGAGCAAGAAAAAAAGGTGTTGTTAATGTCAAATGAAAAAATTGTGTTTACTCGGGCGAATGTAATCAAGCGAGAGAACGCTTCGTAGTTAACTAAAAGATGTGGATGAAGAGTTGGGGGCAAAATGTTTAAAAATAAATTTAAATTGCTTAGACGCCAACAAAGACACAACAGAGATGTCACAGGACACTGAGGTAGAGAGGTACTATCCATAGAGTTGAATAAGTGGCTGTTGCTGCTCCTGCTGCAGCTGAAGGAGCCAAGGATCCCAAAAAGAAAAAAGAATGAGAAAGAGAAAGAAAACTGAAATTGACAGCAATTTAAATGCTCAGCTTTGGCGACGGAGATGAAGATGCCAACCAAGTAGATTGCTCATTTTGGGCTCCATAAAGCAACACTGATGCCAGGGATGGAGAAGTGCCGCGATGTTGCCTCTCTGTTAACATTAGCAGCCAGCAAATTGCATGCAATCAAGCGCAAATAATTTCCCCAGCCCCGCAAATAAAAAAAAAGAAAAAAGAGGGAAAAAATCCAAAGAGACGTTCAATTTGTAAGCATTTTGTGTTGCACATTATGTTTTCTGCTTTTTCACAGCACATAACAATGAACAGTCTGAAGGGTATTGGAATTCACCAAAAAATGAAATAAATTGTTCTCATTTGCCTGTAGAGGGCGTTGCAGGATCATCAAGGTTTGATAACAAAGTATTTGATATTCTAATGGCTTAATTTGTGGTTTCTTGACTCAGTTTAGACAATTTGTCGGAACGGATTAAGTCATCAATAAAATCTTAGGATTGCCTAATGCCATAATACTGCTGAAATGCCTAAACCAGTTGTGAATTGCAAATGCTCTAAGCGGCCAAAGAAGAGTTAGGCACGCAACTCGACAGAGACCAGTCAGTTTGCTCACCAAATGACTTCTTTGTCTATTGATAAAGTTGAATTTAAAGTCTTTCATGACCTTAAATAAAAAGGAAATCAATTCCAAGCACAATTCAAATGATACAGATTCAAATTTAAAAATCTTAAGCTACATTGGTTATCCTTCTTTTTTAACATTTCTTTGTATCTGATTAGGACTGCAGTGCCGATCTACTTCTGAAAAGGCTTTAACCAGTTGCGAATTACAACTGCTCTAAGCGACGAGTTAAGCAGGCAACTATAAAGTGATCGTTCAATGTTTTGTTACCCATCGAGTTTAATAGATCAGTGAAAATTTAAAATATATAGACTTAAATTGTTAATGTGTTCCATGTTTCCTTCGAGCAAAATGATTGAAATTTTTATCTGAAAATCTTTCATTACATTGATTTCCGCTCAGAGGACTTTAAGTATTTATTTGTATTTGGGCAATTACATGAAATATATCAAGTTAACTTGCTATTTTTAAAATAAAATCTTATTTGCTAAACAAGTTGAAGTGCTTCCGATGTGCTTACCTCCTAGTACATTATTCAAGTTTCGTTTTCAAGTGCTTCATTGAAGTACTTTATAAGGAAAGAGAGAATTGACTGCGTATTTCACAGAAATGACTTCAATTCATTGTATAAAGTGCCTATCTGCGCCATCTTTTGTGGTTAGAATGCAGAACTTAATCCTTCTTACTAGCTAGCAAATTGCATCTTAGTGCTCCTGCGGTTTAATACAAAAACCAAAATGCATATTATTATGCTTATTAAGTGTACAAATTACCCAACACTTTAGGCAGCTTAAAACTTAAACGATTTGCATTCAACGTAGTAACGAGTAGATGCCAGTTTTCACTCTGTTGTTTTCAGTTGTTTTTGTTGGAGTTGTTGCTCGGCGGTGCTGTTGGTTATTCTGTTGACCCAATTCGCATCGTGGAAATTGAACGTGCGGAAAAGTTTATTTAACTTATTATTATACGAAGGCAACAAAAAAAAAACACACACACACACACACACAAAACTATAAGTATGCAGAGCACAAAGACTGTGCAATATTTCAGAAGGAATCGGCTAGCTGCCACCGACAATTCCGACATCAGCGCAGCAGATACAAATACCAAAATTGAATGTCATTAAAGTTGGTAAAATAAGAGAATTAATTTAACCGATAAATAAATATGTACTCACATATACAAACAAAGTAGCAAAATATAAGAGTTTGCTGGATTTCGGGCATTGTATATTTTTGCAGTTTTTTTATCATTAAGATTATCATTTTATCATTGACTCAATTGAAGTTTAAGCGATCCGATTGTAAGATCTTTATTATATGGTCCAATCACTCCTTACTTTGTTAGTGTAAAAAAGTCCTTGTTTGTGAGAAAACCAAAGGAACATATTGCCGTTTCTTAGTAAGAAGACCACATGAAAATTTTCGAAACATGGAAAGAAAATTTGAGTTTATTATGGGAAATATCGGTGAATATTAGAAAACTCAAGTTAAAAAGGTAAAATAAAGTATGTAGACTGTACCGTTCCCACTGATTCCCTTTATTTTATTCTTCTTTATGCTCTTCACTCACACAACCACAGTTGTGCCACATATAGAATTCAATGCTTGGTACAATTCTTATATAATAGAATCAAATTGCTAAGCAAAACTACAATACTACAATACCACATCAATAGATAGGACTCTAAGGACATTGTTTGAAATTGATCAACATTAGAATGAATTTGACACTTAAATAGTTGGTCCTCCTTCAAAGGATTTGTTCTATGTCCCATTCATGCGGAAATATAACACATAAGTTAAGGATCAAAGTGAGATTTTCTATAAAAGTTCAATTGGGTTTTTGAAAACTATCATGCAAAATTGTGAAAATGAGATGAAAAATTACTTACTAGATATTTATGCTGATAAAAAAATAAAGAAATGTGCTAGGACGCAAATAAAGATAGAGTGTTTCAAATTAAGTTAAAATTTAAATAAATTGAAGTCTCGTAAAGTTTCGGCAATTGAAAAAATTTCCTAATGTCCTATCTATTGAACACTCTTTATTAGTTTAGGCAATAAGCTGCTGCACCTTTTACCGATTTTCAAAGATTAATATATACGTTAGCTATTCAAAAATCTTTTCTTTTGCCTGTGATCTGAAATTTTTAAACTGAAGTAACCCATTTTTATTTAGGGTACAAAATTTCAGCCTTTACATAACAAATACAATTTTGTTATACCCTTCCATAGGGTATTTAATATGGCACATAATTTGATGGTATAACAATAAAACGTTTTACTACAATTTCATTTTATTTCGCAACCAAATTACATTCTAGGCCAAAGAAAAAAAAAACATTGCTCTTCAAGCGTCCCTATTGATAAATTACATGAATATGACAAAAGAAGTGGTCCAAAAGTGGAATGAAGACTCAGGAATGGCAAACACACACACACACACAGAGCAATCGGAGAATGGCAGAGAAGAGATGAGAAAAAGAGAAGAAGCAAATGATTAATGTCTCTGCAGCAATGCCAAATTATTAATAATAATAATAATAATCACAACAAAGAAAATTGTCCAGGTCCCAGGCCTGAAATGAGAAAGGAAATTGAGCGGCCGACAGTTTGCTTGGTCTAGGCCATGATGATGTTTCTGGCATTGTGGAACGAGATTTTTGACAGCCAAATGAGAATTTTTTTTTTTTGGCTGGTAAGGTATGGGGAGGGGGATGGAATGGAAATATAAATACAAATACTTCATCAATTGTATTTTGGGCAATGTGGCTGACTTTTACAAATTGAATTTATTTATTTGATTTGTCAATTAATTCACAGCAATTTGACCTCTCTTGATATAACGAATTCCTCCCCTCTCAAGATTAATTATGTTGCCGGCATTTCTTTTTTTTTTTAAAGAGGCAGCGAGTCTTTAAACGTTTATTCCTTTCTCATACATGGGAACCTATTAAATTGTTTTCCAGGCAATAAATACCCATACTGTCTCTGTCTCTCCCTCTCTCTCGCTCTCTCACTCTTTATATTGCTGTCTCTTTCTTGTTGTTACATGTGTGCAAACATACATCAGCATTGGTGAGGGGTAATAAATTTTTACAACCAGCAAAAAGGATATGGCTACAGCAAGTTGCAATGGGCCAAAAAGAAGAACAGTACTAAGGAAGGGATATGGTGGGCAGGGAAGGAGGGGTACAAGAGAGAGAGAAGAAAAAAGTATGCCATGTTTTTGTAGAAAAGTTCATTGCCCTAAATGTTTATAGGCATATAGGCTTATGCGCATTTTATGCGCGAAATCAAGAAAAATGAAAATGCATTTTCATGTTCCTGGCTTTTACTCTACCTACAGTTTTCCTTTTTCTTTTTTCTGCTTTAGTTGCACAAAAATTTTCCACAGCCTGAGTGAGTTTTCTCGGTGTGTATGTGTGTGTGTGTATGAGTGTGTAAACAAGACTTAGTCAGTAGTCAGACCTTTGTTTGTTCTGTACAAAAGAAAGAGACAGATGTGGGGAGATGTTGCTAAAAGTTGCCAGTTATCGTTTGGCATGTGGCCAGAAGCCAGCCGCTTCTTCTTTTGGCCTAGCCTGGGTCAACAGAGTGGCCAAATCTAAATGAAAACTTCAAATATACATGAGGTTTTTTTCGGGGGGGCGGGGGGTGGCAACATCTCTTCTATTGCTATTGTACCCCCGTTGTCCCTTCTTATAAATTGCCTCCAACACTTAATCTAATTATTGTTAAATAAGCAATTTCACACTATGTCAGCCCAAAGGAAATATTCCAAGCGCATTTCTATATGTTATATATATTCCCCGATGTTAAAAATGCGGGCTCAATACACACACACACACACAGACATCCCCATCCCTTTTTATTTTTTTTTTGGGGTTTAGTAAGGTGAGAATTCACCCATCGTCATTCTCTTGTAGTCATATGCCACCTCCACATTCGTGGGAGCCAACAGTCGCGTTGTCAGCTGCACGTGTGGCAATAATTTTTCTGCCATTTTGCCTGTCTTTGCCGTCTCCCCTCCACCTCCATCTACTATTGTTTGCTCCTGGTTTGGTTTGGTTTGCTTTCTGGGTTTTTGGAGTTGGATTGTGTGGCCAAAAGTCATAGACGGTTAGCTTGCCACTGCCACAATTGTTTTGCCAGCTACAACAACAAATAGAAACACCAACACCAACAGTAATATCAACAGCAGCAGCAGCAGCAACACCAACAACAACAGCAACAGCAACAACGACACCAATGCCACCACTCAGCGCTTTTCTTTCTGACTTCGACTCTGACTCCGTTTTTGGGCTTTACTGTGCGGGTCTATAAAACAACCTAGATAATCGCCTAGGTCTCCAGCATGTTCGAATTCCTTTTGGGGTTTCATTCCCCCTTTTGCCTTTACCTTCTCCTTCTTCTTCTTCTTCTTCTTTTTTCTATCACTATTTTCACTTGGCATTTCATTTAGATTAACATTTTCGGTTTTCTTTTCTTTTTTTTTTTCTTGGTGTGAGAGAAAGGAGACTCCATCCAACCTGATTTAATGGCACAGGTTGAAGGGTCTTTAATGTTAAGTACATATACATTTAGTGCATATATACATGACACATGTATAGTATATATACTTTTATTCTTCTCCATATCCTTCTGTATGCGCATGTTAAGCTCATGCAAATCAGCGTGCCTAAAAGTATGCAATACTTTTTTCACGTCACATATTTTGCCAAATGATTTTTGGTTTTTTTCGCTTTCGCATTTTACTTTACTTTTTCGTTTCTTTACTTTACTTTACTTTACTTTTTTTTCGTGTGCCGCACGATTGAATGGTAAACTGTCCTAGTCCTGCGGCAAATACGAATATGTGAGAGTATCCCGTTCTAGTTGCAAGCTTTATTTCCCTACCCAAAGCCCCCCCTCCCTTACATTCTTACCGTTTTCTTCTCTCTATGTATTCCAGTTTTAGTGCAATTTATTTCCGCTGGCTTTGCGGTTGTTTAGGGCCGCTAAAGTTGTTTTTTTCTTCTTTCTTTCGCTTTTTTTTTTTAGTTCTTTCGCACAAAGCAAAGTTGTAAAATTGCTCTACATGCGGCAAGTTGCAGAGTTGCCAGTTTTACGAGTAGTAAAGGTATTCCTCTAGCCAAAGAGTGAAAGTGGAGCAAACTTTTTTTTGTGTGTGTGTGTGAGTAAATGCTGGGTGGGTGTGTGTGTCACATTTCTCGTATTAGTGGCAATGACGCGGCAAAATAATAGCAAAAACGAAAGCAAAAATAGGAAAATATTTTATAAGTGCTAGACATATTCCATTAAGGCGACTGTCAGCAGTCATAAACATTTAGCATTTAACATGGAATCGCATTTCGCAGCTGTCCAAGGCGATTTTCGAATTGAAATCATTGACACATTGGCAACAACAAAAGCCACTTCAATCGTTGACATTTTGATTTGAGAGCTGAAAATGAAAAGTAGCAAATTCATTTTCCTACAATTCCATTGAGAGAAATGGAAATGGAATACAACAGTCAGTTAAAACGGAGAGAAGGAGAGGCAAAATCCAGGAAAAACACTGGCTTTAAGTGCAGGTAGGGTAGGAGTACGAGTGAGTACGAGTGAGATGAGGGCAAAGAAGGACTCCCTTCGCTTTATATGTGGCATAACAAAAGCTTATCGCCCAGCATAATAGAGACACGCGTCTGTGTAATAAAGTAAAGCCCACTCCTGTGTACCCAGTTGAAGTAACTTCTGCTTCTCCTCCTCCTAACACACTTGGACGTTATCATTAACAATATTATTATCGTTGTGACGAAAAAAAAAAAAACCAACAAAAAAGAAGCAACTTAAGTGACTTTTTGTTCTCTTCTCTTTTGTATTATTATTTTATTCTTTCCTTGCTTACTTGTTTTTTTTTTTGTTGTATTTTGCAGAACTCAAAGCGGAAATCTTTGGGCCCAGCGATCTGATGGTGAAAACTGGCAGCGACATTAACCTAACCTGTAAAATTATGCAAGGACCCCATGAGTTGGGCAACATATTCTGGTACAAAGGTGCGTATGCGTAATGAACTTTACTGCTCAAGCTATAGAATTTTTCAGTCTCATTTAAACAATTTAATTTGTAACATTCGTTTCACCATTCTCCCCGTTCTATCAACATTTGCATTCCAGGCAGCGAAATGCTCGATGTGAAGAATGAGAACGAAATTGACAGCGCCATGGCACGCATTCGCGTCGAGGATGATTGGTCCGATGGACTGACTTCAAGGTATGCGCCAACAAAAAACAAAAAACAGAAAAAAAAATATGAGAATAAAACGCACAGGCATGTTAATGTGAAGTATTTGTATTATTTTGCATTAAAATTCCTTCTCACTTAATTAAGACCAGACAGTACATGGGCGTAGACTAACAGAAATGAGTCTGTTTGCACCTAATTTCGAATACTCTTTCAGAGTTGAACATTATAACTTTTTGATTCAAGTGATTTCAAGTAGAATTTTAATCATTTTAAAGTCTCTCAAAGCAATGCATCAGCTGTTAGATAAAAGATTTTAGGGATGTCAAGACTTACTATTGAATGATTATCGAACCGAAATCGATATACCATAAAAATTTTAACAATAAATAGAAAATTCTTTTGAGAGATAAGTTCACACTGCGAGATTTATTATGGAACATTGAGATTAACATACTTCGACTTTTCGATTAACCTTTCCAACTTAATTATGGATTACTTATTTAGTTAGGCTTTTCGATGAACTATTCGGAAACAAAATATTTAGAAGCGAAAACCTGTTGGGTTCCGTTCCGAAAATGCGTGTTACATACCCTTTTTATATTGTCGGCTAATAAAATATCTCATAAATTTATGATTCCAACAAATGTACCAAATATGCTGAATAAGCATTGCAGATAATGAAAAAATTAAGAGTAGTTAAAATAATTATGCTTCATTTCACCAATTAGGATGCAGAAAATATATAAATTGCAAAAGTTCAATGTTTTTCCAGAAATAGTTCTCAATTTCACTTTCGTCAAGTTTCTCCTGCCTCTTTAGAAAACAGTTTGAAACTATTCAAATGACACTATGGGAAAACTACTTGCCTAGCTTGTTAATATAATTATGATTGATCAGGGCAATAGAATAAAGTTTCCTCAAGCAGGTGGTATAAATTACTTACATATTAGTTAATGAAGTTATTAACTTTCACTTTCAGCATTGGTTCCTATATCCATTTTATGGGTAGTTATTTAGTCGTATGTGACTTTTAATTAGTCGAAACAGTTGTGTGTCACCTTAGAGTTGAGACTCCTCCTATCCTCTCTAGATAATGAACCAGTCCATTTGTATAGTCAACTAACGACACAGAAGGACATAAAATGTTGGGGTTCCTGCTATCAGAGCAGGGAAAAAAAAGAAGCAAAAAAAAAGGAAGAGAGTGAAAGTCATAAAGTAGCAAAAGTTTTTGAATGTTTTCCCTTTTACTCCCTTTTTTTCTTTCTTATTTTTTTTTGCTATATATATAGGATATATATATATATATATGTACATACGTTTGCACTGCCATTCACATTCACATCCTCTGTCCCTTCTCTTCTCTTTTCGTCTCGTCTCTCTTTTTCTTATTCCGCAGATTAAAAATCAGACACGCTATGCCCGGCGATACTGGCAACTATACCTGTGTGCCAACTGTGGCAAAAACCTCTAGCGTCTATGTGCACGTAATTATTGGTAAGTAACGGTTAAAAACGGGTACCAGGAAGAAAATGTATGCAAGTGTGTGTGTGTGTGTGTGCTTGTGTGTGGTGTATGTAGTATGCATGTGTGTGTTTATAGTCATACTCTGGCTGACAGTTTTGCATGTTTATGACGGGAAGTTGCCTGTTAGCAACGGCGCATTTGCAATTTGTAATGTGCAAGTGCACAACTGGGCGTGGCAGTGCCCATAATTGCATTGCACAAGCTGAGGCTGTTGTAAGTATATTTGTGTGTCCTGAAGAGAGAAATGTGTATTCATATCTGTATAGCTAGTTATCCAGAAAAGTTCTTAAAGTTTTACATGTCTCTCTCTCTCTTGCTCTCCTGGTGCAGTTGAGTTGAATGAGTTTGAATCTCGAGAAAATTAGCAAAAAACTTTTCATATCTAATTAACATGGCTAACACCAACAACACAAAGTCTACAAAATAACCAACATTTTGTGTAAATACTTGTCTTTAGATTTATGTATTTTGAACAACAAAGTCTTAAGACAAAAAGTTAAAGATCTATTGGAAAGGTATTTAAAACTCACGTTGTATAGTTAAGCTTATTTGTAGTGTCCACTGAAATCGAATTCCCTTACAAACTTTAGAAGTTACAGGAAACAGTATCATAAGAAAAGAGTTTGTTTCTTTATGTTGAATCTGAGGCAAATGCATGGAGTGTGGCTGAAGCTTTGTTGTAATGAAGTTGCCACTCTCATCTTAGTCAAATCATTGCACAAAATGAAATGTGCTGCAAAAGTGCTGAATCACGATAGTCCCGCCCTACAGCAATAATCACTTTGGCAATGACTAAGTCCTTTCGCCGTATTAAAGAGCGTTTCTGTCTGTACTTAAAAACAGTTGCAATAATCCGTAAAACATTGCTGAAATCCGAATATGGTTTTTGAAAGTTTAGTAGCAAACATTGAGGTACTCTTTCCTCTATCAATCGTATGACAAATCATGTCACTGCAAAGCAACACATTTCAATTAGTCATTAGTCGTTATGCCATAGTATTTTCTTCTATAAACTTACTTCAAAGGAAAACCTTAACGAGTAATCAATTCATGTCTTTGTATATGTTTATTATTTGGGGCAAATAAGTATATTGCACTTACTCTGCTTGTTAGCCAAATGGAACATTCCGGATTTGTCTTTGAGGGGTTGTGTGTTATCAGTTGACAGGATGGAGGATGTTCAGTTGTGATATATAGTAAATACTGCATGTACTTCATGCTCATTAACAACCAATGAACTAACAATGCGTTGCTGATTTGCTCGCTTTTTGCTTTCTGCTCTCTTCTCACAGGCGAACACCCAGCGGCCATGCAACACAATTCAAGCAGCAATAGCAATAGTTTCTACTGCGGCATCTGTTGCATGTTGCTCAGCATTGTCTCCTGCTGCCTGCAGCATTGGTTTCTCTATACAAGTGGTGGAACGACAAGCATTGAGGGTAGAGCTGCGAGGGAAGGCAAAAGAAGATTGGCGACGTTTCAGCCCACTGCACTTCAGCGATGTCCATATGCAAGTAAAACGGCAACGGCAACAGCAACAGCTGCAACATCAGCACCAGCAGCTACATCTACCACAGCAACAACTGTACTAAGAGAACGCCTTGTGGCAGTTGAAAGCATGAGATGAAGGAAGCAATCATAAAAAGGAACGAGAACATGCAAAAATGTCAAACACACCCAAGGTGATGGCACTGACGATGATGATAAAGATAAAGATGATGATTATGAGTATGATAATGAAGATGATAACGATGATGATTATGGTGTAGTTCAGTTATGTTTTTCTATAACTCAAATGTCAAAATTTCTGAAATGCATACACTTAGTGGAAAACATTTTAGCATAAGGAATAACAGCAACATAAAATAAAACTCCCCTGAACACGAAAATAACATACCAACACAAAGAAAAAACCCAAACACAAACCAAAGTAAAAGTAAAAGAAAAACATTTAAAATAATTATATATTAAAATTCTCATTTATGCAGTTTTACACAGTTTCACAGACCATTATCATTATAAAATAAGACTTACTAGCTATAAATATGCTTCATTAAACATAAAATCGAAAGCAAACCAATCGAGCAGGAATCAGAACATACAACTCGACTTCAAATCCGCATACACATCCGCAATCCGCATTTAAAACTGAGAACTTTCATCATTTTCGAGTAAAGTCTCTACTCTTCTCTATCTCTCGAACTCTCTTTAACTCTATCTATCGATCTATCTATCTCTCTCTTGACTGCCAATGAAAGCAAACATTTTGGCAATCAAAGAAATGCATATAGTTATGTAGGTACATTAACTTCTGTAGGTAACTGTAAAATGTTTAACTAAATTGAATTTGTAGTATATTCGATTTGAAAAAGAAAAAGTTTGCTGTAAATAAAAGCCATTTAAGATTTTAGAACAAACACGAACACACACATACATATGTACATCCACACAAATTATAATTAGAAAAAAGTGAATTTTTGTATTGTATTTAAGGATTTAAGTTATATAGTTGTAAACTTTTAGTAATAATTGTGTAAGCCTTCATTGAAATTAGCAATGGCAAAGCATACTAATTTGATTCGAATGCAAAAACCAATCCTCTTTGATATGCCACAACCAATTGCCATACATAAACTACATACATATACAAATATATATATATTCATATACCTATATAGTTGTTTTTTTAATTGTATATATATACATATTTATATATATAATGAACTTTTGGCTCACAGCAACTGAAATGAAATTGAGATATATACACATATACATATAAGCATATATATGTATATATACATATATGTATATATGTGTTTATGTATTGATAAATGCAATTTATAATTGTGCTTATCGATAATTGATATAAATGCCTGGGCAAATGAGCAAGCACTCACTGTAAATAAACTCATTAGTAGACAAAGCTGTAATTTTAATTAACTTAATATGATACAACCCCGAAAACAAAATAAAAAATCGAAAACAAAGAAAACACAAAAAAAAAAGAATTAAAACAAAAAAAACGACAACAAACAAAAAATAAATAAAATTTAAAATGTTGAAAACCATTTTAGTCTGTACGTGGCACAATCGAAATCAAAATTGGCCATAAATCCATATAAAAGTGCAGCTAAAAGCACACACACACAGACACTAACATACATACACACACACATTTACAAAGAAAATAGATGAAAATTTAGTGAAAATTGCATATACCAAAGAATCTCGTTCAATCGATACAAAACGACGAGCGACAAGATCTTACAGAATAAAAAAGGTAAAACATCTTGTAAATAATAAACGAATTTTTGCATTAACCAAAAGCAGGCGATAAACTAATATTAACTATTATTAAAAAAACATCAAGAAACATACAAATAGACGAAAATGAATGAAAACTAATAATTAAATTTTGTGTCACATTAAGTGTTATATGTGTAAGAAGAATCTAATGATTATTATATCATCATCAACAGTAACAACAAAAGAGATCTAGCAAATACAATAAAAACTGCAAATATACATACACAAGTGTATATATATATATACAGATATGTATATGTATATCTAAATGGAAATGTTTAACAAAACACATACAAAAACATTCTCACACACACATGGCATACAAAATCACACACGAAATGATGAAAAATAAAAAATATAATTTAGAAAATTTCAAAAAAAAAAACTATATAATTTTTATATGGGTTTAGCAGTAGTTTACAGTGGATCACAAAAGCCTTAATTGATCGGTAAGCAAAATAATAAATTATGCATTTTTCATAACTTTTTTTTGCATAATTTTTATCCTATTTTATGGCGATTGCAGAAAAAAGTAAAAGTTATAAAAGTAATAAAATAATTTAATATGGCCCTTCATATTCGATATATATAAAATGGTTATTCATTCATAAATATACATATGTATAATAGTTTCAAATTTGTCAATTTTTTAAGTGGGGATGAATTTTTAATAGAATCACATTCCTTATTTCATACTTTATTGAACATTCTGTTTATTAAAGTTTAGTTGAAACGCCAAAATATATGCAACTAACAGTTGGTGGGTATCATTCCTGATCAAATGAGGAATATTTATGTATCCTTCAGCCAAAATGGCCTAAAATATACCAAACAAACAGTTTGGGTATATAATTAATTTCTCTTTTAAGGTTGAAAAACATTGGCCTTCTATTGTATTCATATTATCGATATGTCTATTGAATTTCCTTTCTCTTAAGATTATAACTACTTGTCCCTTTCATTTATATTAGTACAAAAAAGTTGTTTATCTATATTTACCTTACTTTATTTTTGTATGAAATAAAAATGAAGCAAGCAAGTCGTCCCTGCCGACATTGAGTATACCCTGTACCAACGAGTTATATTAAATAAAATAAAATAGCCTCGAAATCGTCATCAATTTCATGCAAAATTCTCTTTAACATGCAGCAACAGCAAACGCATGCTGTCTCGCTCACTCTTGCCAGCCAATGTCGCCTTGGCATTTCAGTGCAAAACTCATATAGGTATATCTCCGATATTTACTGTCCGATTTCGACAAAATTTGGTCCAGTTTGGGTATATAATTAGGTGTGCCAAGTAAGAATACGATATCTTTAATACAGCTCTAGTAATACGTTTTCGCGATTTGCGGGGGCGGAAGTGGGCGTGGCAAAAATTTGAAACAAACTTGACCTGTGTATGTATTAGACGCATGTTCACACCAAATTTGGTGGCTCTAGCTTTTATAGTCTCCGAGATCTAGGTGTTCATACGGACGGACGGACAGACGGACAGACGGACGGACAGACAGACATGTCTCAATCAACTCGGCTGGTGATGCTGATCAAGAATATATATACTTTATGGGGTCGCAAATGTTTCCTTCTGCCTGTTACATACATTTTAGCGACTTTAATATACCCTTTTACCCTATGGGTACAGGGTATAATGAAGTAAGCAAGTCGTCCCTGCCGACATTGAGTGTACCAACTATGTAGTTATATTAAATCAAGATCGGCATCAACTTAATTCAAAATTCCTTTTATCATGCAGCAGCAGCTACCGCATGCTATCTCGCTCACTCTTGCCAGCTAGTGTCGCCTTGGCAATTCAGTACAAAATTCGAATGGCTATATCTCCGATGTTTATTGCCCGATTTAAACAAAATGGTCAGTTAGTGCGGTCAGTTAGGGGCGGAAGTGGGCGTGGCAAAAATTTGAAACAAACTTGATCTGCCTTGGCATAAGACGGATGTTCACACCAAATTTGGTAGCTCTAGCTCTTACCCTTTACCCTATGGGTACAGAACGAACACTGCCCTATGATGGGGCCATTCACGTTAATTTTTTCTATACCAATTTCTTAAGAAAATGGATCCTTTCTTTAAAAAGAATCGGTAAATATAAGTTATTTCTACATGAAATAAATACTAGATATTATGTTCTCCTTGGTGGGCTTAGATTGAAAGGTAAAGGCATTCGACTTGCCGAAGTCCTTCCGTATGGTTTGATGAAATTGATTGAAGTATAAGTAGGTATATAAGTGAATGAAGTATTGGTATTAGAATACAATACAGTCTTGTTAAATGTATACACTATATCTTTTTTAATAGCAACCTACAAGATGATTTAATTTTTTTGTTGAAGCAATATAATAATTTGAGCAAATTCCAAAGTTGAAAGAAATGAACGAAACCGATAAGAAAGAGGCAAAATTAAGCTTATTTTAAAAAAGCAAACAAAATGATTTAAACAATAGTAAAAGATTGTATTAAAATTTAATTGAATAAACATTGCAATTTAGAAAGGCAATGGAAAAATGAGAAAATGTTTAATATATAATAATATGTAATAATATATAAATTTATAAAATTCACTTTGAGGGGGTGTCCAACCAGACAAAAGCGGCACAGGAACTTTTTGCATTTGCCATCAATATAAACTTTTTTGCTTTAGACTAACTAAAGCCATCACTTACTATAATTGTATATTAATTTTAGTTTAAATATTTAAGTTTAGTTAAAAATCGAAAAATATTTATCAATTTATTTGGCACCTTTTTTAAAATTCCTGGTAAAAAACAGGTGTGAATTCCACAACTAGTCAGATCATCACTTGGTCATAATTTGGCCAATTCGCAACCAATTCTATTCATTTAAAATCCCATTTTGCTTGGTGTTATAATACCATTTTAAAATTTTTAGCAATATTTTATCAAATTATCATTCAACATTGTTTTTTTTTTTTTGTTTTTGTTTTATTTTAATATAAATTTCTGTGCGCTTACAAATTTGATGAGACAAAGTGACGGACAGACAGACAATAGTTTATATTGGCCATCGGACGTCACACATGGGGCGACACCTGACCATGTTTGGGAGCTATGGAACCGGTTCAACGCACCTTTTAATGCGTTCATTGACTTGCCCAAATCGGATTGGGAGTCGAAATCTAAATCAGAATTAGAATCAGAATTTGACTGAATGTGTATCAATTTACTGAATTTAATTTATTTAAATATGTGGCCTAGTAAATTTTTTTTCGGTTGGTTTTGTTAATTGCAATTTTTTTTTTGTTCTCGAACATATTTAGTAGGGGAAACATTTACCGTTTGTTTTTATGGACCAACGCGTCGATTCTGTTGGGCGAATGTATAAATAAACCCAGAATCGAGTGAATAGAGTTTAGTATTTTTTGCACAAGTTTTTAGATCACAATGCAACTGTCTCTGCTCTTGTTTTTGGGCATTTGCTGTGTTTGCCTTAGGGCAGGTGGGTAAAATTTAATTGGAATAAAAACAAACAAACTTTATTACCATTTAACACCTTGCAGCACCCTCGACCTCACGGGAGCAACTTGTCCGTGTCTATAGAATCAATGAGGAGCAATACGATCGTGTGCTCAAACTGACCGAGGGCAAAAATGTAATCTCAGAGGCACGACTGATCAGTGGAGGCTTTGCTACTGTAAGTGAGAGCCTTAGTTCGGGTTGGCATTCCCTGCTAAGGATTGTGGGACTCACAACCATTAGCAAGGCGGATGAGGAAGCGAAATTGGATATTGATGGCCAACCATTGTGTGTGATCAAGACCCGAGAAGGAGAGGGTGAATTCAGAGGAGCTAACGCTCGAAGTTCTGGCAGGGCTAATGAGGATGACATAGAGGAGGAGCCCATCCATTGCATTGTTGTGCTCAAGAATGGTCAAGATGACGAACAGGAATTGCCCAATTTGGAGTACAATTCAAATTTCAATAACTATTGGTCTGTTCCCCAAACGCAAGAAGTCTCGATACCACAATCTACAGTTGGTCAAGATATAATTCAACCACCTAAAGTGGAGGTCGAGCAAGAGAAAAAGAAAACAGAAGTGGGAGAGCAACCAGAATCGGATGAAAAAGAAACAGAAAAGGAGGAAGACGAAGGGGAGCAGAACCAAGAACAGGAGGAGATTACCACTGAGGCGCCACCCAAGCCCAAACTAACCAAGAAAAAACAAAAATACAGCCAGAGCAGAAGGAATTCCAATTCAGAATCCGCAAATGATTCATCATCCCGTCAATATGTACCATCTTATCCATACCCACAATATCCACCTACATCTCCCTATCCACCATCTTCTTCCTATCCACCAACTTCTCCTTATAACACTTATAACCCCTATGCCCCTCCACCACCACCGCCACCTTATGGACAGCAGCCATTTGGAGGTCAACCACCTTATGGCTTATATAATCCTCAATCCTATGGTCCTTATGGTCCACAATCCTATTATGGACAACCTTCCACCTATCCATATGGTCCCTATGGCTTCTATGATCAATCTCAAGGCTCTCCATCAACCAATGAGACTACAAACGATGACGATGATCTGGAGGATGAACATGAATATTCCTCCTATGAATATGAAACTCAACCTGAAATTGAATATCAACCTGGTGATAATGATTGGAGATATGATAATGAATAGTTTCTTTTTTTATAATAAACATTTAAAAATTTATTTTTTAAAAAACAAAGTTTTGCTGTTTTCATTTGATTCATACATAGATTTCATATCAAGATCAATCAACGCAAATGAGACAAATGTTTTCTTTTTTCAAGGGGAATTAATCGTTCCTTTTCTGGGGGTGTTTGCTATTTCTCACGATCTGTTGGGATATCTGAAACTGAACCAATTTCTCTATGCTTACATTAGACTCGCTTATCATGCAAATGGAATCATTCAGCTAACCATTTGTCTCAGTCATAAATTTATTCATGTTTTCGGTCAAAGCAAAAAATCTAACTGAACCCGCAAACGACTTTAAAGAGCTATTAAAAAAAAATGACCATGTTTAGTAAGTTTTTGGGCTTGGTCAAAGTCGGCAAAAGAATTGGGTCAGTATGTAAATTATGCAAATTTAAGAAGCTAATTATGGGTAAGCATTAAACTGTATTTGAGCATAGGGCCCAATTTGAATGACAATGCCAAAAATGGTGAAGATCGCGAATCATTAAATTGACGACCGATCACAAAGAAAGTCACTCAATCTATATAAGTCAATGTTGAATGCTGTCCCAACTTATTCGTGATCGGAATGAAGATCTTTATACTTCTGGCAGTGCTGGCTCTGAGCTTTGCCTTTGCCAAAGCTGGTGAGTTTTCCTTTTCACTCTTCCAGATTTTTCTTTATCCTGTATTACCTTCCACTAGGCACCAGTCGTCATCAACTGTTGCGTTTGCATCAGGTGACGCGGGCGGAATACAATGAATTGCTACGTCTCACCCAAGGTGAGAAGGAAGTGCCCGAGGCACGTCTACTAAGCAGTCCAATTGCTGGCATCAAGGGTTTGGCAGCTGGTGTTAAGAGTGGTTTTGCCGTCGGCAGTTTTATACCATCGATCTTTGGCTCTTCCGAACCACCAAAGAAGGTTGTCAAGAAGGGCTATCCCCTTTGCGTCATTTCAGCCAATCAAATTGATGTCAATGAAGATGATGATAATACAGACGAGAAGAAGGCCGGCAAATCGATAAGTTTCAGCTATGAACCGAACAGTGATTCTAGCAGTGGAAGCGGTAGTGGAAGTGGAAGCGGCAGTGGAAGTGGAAGTGGCAGCGGAAGTGGTAGTGGTAGTGGAAGCGGCAGTGGAAGTGGTAGTGGAAGTGGTAGTGGAAGTGGCAGCGGTAGTGGAAGCGGCAGCGATGATGATGAAGACGATACTACAACTGTAAATTGCATTTTGGTAACAACCGATTCAGGAACAAGTTCCGGCTCTGGATCTGGCTCTGGTAGTGGATCTGGCTCAGGCTCCGGATCTGGAAGTGGCTCTGGATCTGGATCTGGCTCCGGCTCTGGAAGTGGAAGCGGAAGCGGCAATCACCACCATCATCATGGACACAGACCCTACCCATATCCACCACCAGCACCTTATCCATATCCACCATTCGGTTATCCTTATCCGCCAATTTATCCACCTTACCCATACCCACCACCACCACCGCGACCAAAAGAACGCAACTACGACTATTACGACGAACGTTCGCTAAGTGCTCCCCAGGATGTAAGTGAGGCCATCGATGCCTACAATAGATACTACTATCAGCGAGCTCCGGCTTACAGTCATCGTAAGCGCTCCCGTGCCAACACCCAACAGGTGGCACCCACCTCCGGTTATCAGCAGGCCACTTATCCCAAGCAGGAATATGCCTCCAACTATCCGAAAGTGGTGCGAAACTACGGATTAACCGATCCAGCACCCGTCTATGTTAAGTCACCGCAATATGATCAATAAGAAATGTTTTAGTTATCCCCAAATCGAGTGCAAAAGTTAGTAATAAAAGAAAAATTATTTAAATTATATATGTATATGAAATTTTAATGATACTGTACAGTTTTACAGTGGAAACTGGCTTTACGGGCATTCCTATTGGCCATTTGCGCCCATTCTTTCATTTTGCCACTGATATACGATATAAAACTGTAAAGTAAAATTCAATCGAAAGCCTACAAGTCTTCAATTTATTCTTTTAGCTTCAACAAAATTAATCATCTTCGACATTAGCAAAGGTCTGGATACTGAACAGACTTTCTTTTGATTTCCAGTCATAAAATGGGTTCAATTCATTGCATTTAAAAAAATTCCAAGAATATGCTTATGTTAATAGCATTTCAAATTTATACAGTATAGAAAATTGTATTTAAAATATATTTGCGAAAGAGAAGCAACGAATCTAGGTCAACCATTTGGGAAATAAACAAAATTAATTTCAAGTTTACAGAAATCTTTCTAACAATCCCAATATGGTTAAACTAAATTTTTTTAAATTTCAAAATAAAAGTGTTTAACTATAAACCTATTTATTTTTTAAATTCTCAAATTGATGTCAAAAATTTCATGAAGTGACCTGAAATTTTTTTAAAATTCTGAAATTCTTGTCCATAATTAAATAAGTTGTGATGCACCTTTTACAATCTATTTGAATTAGGATAGAATTTTGATGAATCGAACGTTTGATCATTCGAATTCTATCTAATTTTCTAATTTCCTTTTTATACCCTTGCAGAGGGTATTATAAAATTGGTCAGATGTTTGTAACGCATAGAAATATACGTTTCCGACCCCATAAAGGTTATATATTCTTGATCAGCATCAACAGCCAAGTCGATTGAGACATGACCGTCTGTCCGTCTGTCTGTTTCTATTAACTTTTAGATAGTAAAATTTTAAGCTACATAGTTGAAACATGAAAAGTTAAGTTCCTCAATCCTTTGTGTAGGTAAAGTTTAAAAATTAGTCGGATCGGATAATTATCACCGGAGCTATTAACTAAAACGTGGAGGTACCTCGAGTAAAATAAGCAATTTTCTTTGACCCCAAAGAAACATTAACAAATTCCAAGAAATCTGCCGTACAAACAGAAAAGACCCGAGTTCGAATCCGCGCGGCACCAAATAAGAAATATATAAAATTATTGTTTTTTTGTTGTTGCATCTAAATTCAATTTTTACCCATACAAACTACACCAAGTTTGAACAAGATCGGATAATTATTAAGGTTACAAATCAATAATCGAATTTAATGGAAAGTCAATTTATTTTAATGCTCACGCACACACATACATATGCAAAAATTCTTCACCACGCGGTGTGTGAGAGAGACAGAAATATTTTAGTTGTGTTCTTACACAGAACGAAATTGAAAGAGCGAGATGCAATGTGTTTGCTATATATGTCGAATTAGCTTACGCTAGCTTAGGAAGGATGGTGGCGTAGTATGTAGAGATCGGTGGCACGTTGGGCTTGATATTTGGTGGTTCAATGCTCGGTGAAGAAGCGAAAGTTTTTGGATGTGTTTTTTCTTCATTTTTTTTTTATTTTGTTAAACATTTATACCAATTATTTTGCTGCAAGGGTATACAAACTTCGGCAGAGCCGAAGATAGCTTCTTTGATATTTTAAATACAAAAGTGACCTGGTTCACTAAAAGTCATTTTCTAGGTTAAGACAAGTTGTATCAATAGAAATATTTACATAAAGTAATTGTTTTCGAATAAAGTTCCAAATTGTTTATAATACTAGTTGATTGATTGCGGCATAAGGAAAGTCTTTTTTAAATCTGAAAAGTTGAAACTTTAAATTTAAATTTCATTGGGTGATAATAAATTTAATATAAAATAATAAAAATAATAAACCACGGCTCATATATCATTATTTAATTAATGGGCAGACAATAAAGTGGAACGAGTAAATATTATACGAGAATTTTCACTCTTTTTATGTTATTTAATCATCAGAAATCGGTGGAACCGCAGCAACTACATTGAAATCACATTTGCCGGATTTAATTGGTAACTTCAAATTGAATGTCAGAGTTGTTTCAGTTCTCATTCATTTGCTCACACACACACCATCCCACACCCAATATGGGTGGGTGTGTATGAGATCGAAAGTGTTACGAGGTCCTGCCCACTAACAATGCAAAAAGCACACAACAATAAAAAAAAAAAAAACTAAAAGAAACGTTGATCTAGGCAGCAAAACATCGTCCGGGCATACAAACAAGCAACATTACAGTGCCTCACATATGTATATGTACATATCTGGTGACTGTGGCAACCGACAACTGCAAGTGCAACACATCGTTGCGTTTTGTAGAAGCCTCACTTAGTTGTTCTTGCTGCTGCTATTGCTCCTCTATGGATACAATGGAACATAAGCAAGGACAACGAAGGACACAACCAGAGAAAGAGAGAGAGAGAGAGAGAAAGCGAGAGCGAGAAAGAGACACGTTGTACAAGAACACATAAAAGAGAATAAATTAAAGAACAACTCAAAATATCCGCGGGGCAATTTTGCAGTTACAGTGAAAGTGGGCGTGGCGATTTCTACACCCAACAACATACATACGCCTACGCCTGTTTGCTGTTAAGTGCAAGTGCATCGATGGCACACACACACACTCACTCATACACAAACACACACCCCGAAGGAGAAAAAGAGATAGAGACAGTCGCCTTTGGCCTCATTGCATTTTTCTATCTTTCACTCGGTCTCTTTCTAGTGTGTTGCGCCTATGTACAGCAAAATAATTACTTTCATATCCAGCGGCAATTAAATTCATTTAGTTTGGCACCAGTCAGTCCACCCCCCCTTGCACCCTCACCCCCGCCCACTGGCAACATCTGCAATAAGCTGACACACTGCACAACACTCCTATTAAGACATTCATTCATTCCGCACTCAACGGAACGGCTGGCTGGCTGGCTGACTGGCTTATGCTTGTGGCTGTTGAACCCAGTTTGCAATAGTCAGGCAACCTTCCCTTTTATCCTCTTTCATTGCACCCCTACTCGCTCCTCCCTCCCCATATACCCAAACTCAACTCTAAACTATGTCAACTGTTAACTTTTTTAGCCGCTGGCATTCTGCTTGTATGGCTTCGCATGTTTTTCAAGGACTCTCTACATAGTTTAACCAACAACACATCACCCATAGCAGGCAAAGGCATCCTATACAATGCGTGTATGTAGATGGACATATACATATACATACATACATACATATATATCCTATATGGGACACTGCAGTGGAGGGGAACACACACAGGCGTGAAATGTTTGCAAATTGCTGAGGGGCAGTCTGTCTGACAAAAATTGCCGAAAATAAAGTGAAAACAAGCATATTGGATATTGTAACGCTTTGCAAAAAAGGTCCTTCCTGCCAGGCGTCCTAGTCGTTTGTGTACAACAGAAGAAGGCCTAAAGACAAAGCTGTACAAATGTTCGTCAATTGTTAACTGACAAGGTTAGATCAGGAATGAAAGTAGACAAGATTCATTCAATATGCAATGTGTATAAGTATATATTCTTTTTTGTATATTTTAATGTTTCAGTACTCTTGGATCAATACAAATTAGAACTGGAATTGTCCCACTTGACTTTTAGAATAAGTTCATAAATATATTCAAAGACTCCTTTCGATCAATGACAATCAATACTGCATCAAATGTTCGAACCATTTAATAGAAGCTTAAAGTATTAAGAGAAGTACTTGCTTTATAAAATGAAAGTCAGTTTATCATAATTAATCAACTATAGATTTATAAAATTACAACTTGAACTCCCTTGGATTATAAACTCTAAGGATTTGCTAGTGATAGTCAATTTATGACCAAACAAAGTATTAAAAATAAAACCGTGACAATAATTGGCAAAGTGCCAAATGGAGTAAATTCAAATCTCCAATTGTGGAGAAAATAAATAAGAAAATGGAACAGCGAAAATATTAAAAGCCACTTAAGTTTTTTTAATTGTCTTAAAAATTGCCTCCTTAGACCATAAACTAGTTTCTGATGTTGATACAAAAAGGGGTTATCCGTTAGGTCCTTCGAAACTGCAACTTGTAAAGGTTCCATATGAGTATAAATTTGTTTTGATTTTCCAAATCATTATAATTGTGTTTGATTTTAAGAAACTTTATCTTTATTTGTAACTTACGATCTCAGACTTAATTATTAGTTGACACCATTAGAATTTACAAAAATGTATTCGATTCCTTAAACATCTATTAGCCCGACTCAAATTCTTGATAGAAGCACTGAACTGCCAGATGGGGAAGTTTTAAGGCTAAAGTTTGTTAGCCTTTTAGTTTTGTTATTCTTCAATAAGTCAGTATTAAATAGCTGTTTACTTTGTGCAATTTAAAAAAAAAAATTTAAATAATTAAAAGTCCTTTGATGTTTTTGTATAATCTTTGCACTTGAGGAAGTTTTCGATGCTCTCTCTACCTATAATTTCTTAGCTGCTGATGCTTCTCAATTCAGAGTTAAGATTTATACCAAATTTTTATTCAGACTTAACAGTGATCTTGCGCCTTAGTTTCATAGGCAGACCTTTTATACCCTTGCATTATAAAATGGGTCCGATGTTTGCAACGCATTAAAATAAGCGCTTCCGACCCCATAAAGTATATGTACCTATATAATCCCGATCTATTGATGATGATCAATTTAGACATGTTCGTCATTCTGTTTCTTGGGACTTTAGAGACCCTTAATTTTGAGCTTTTTGATTGAATCTTACTAAATAAGGTTTAGTTTCGAATCGTTTTAAAAGTTATAGTCAATATCAGAATAACCATGGTCTTGCCTAAGTTAGTTTCTTTTGGTTTTAAATTGGTTCATTTACCAACAAATTTCAATCACATTCACATTTGTTTATACATTTCATTTGTTCATACCTGAAATATTGAAAAGTCAGTTCAAATGACTTGAAGAACATCACATAACCCGAACTGTCAATTTAGGGGGATATTAATGCCGACATGCACGTACAAACTTGCATATTTGTTTGGCTTGATATCACTATATAGGAAGTGGCACACACACACACCACTAACAAAAAAAGTGTACACACACCTACAAACATACATGCTTGAGTGCCATTTTGTTAAGGCGCAATATTGATAAGTGCCTTGTGGTTGTTGTGGTGTTGAACGGCCATTAACACAGTCACACACACACACAGACCTACGCACACATGCACACGCATGTTCGCATAATAAAATTTATACAATAAGAAATATTTTGCAAAATTACCAGTAACGAAGAAGAAGATAAAGAAGAAACACACAGACAGACACACACATGATGATGATGACTTATAATGAGCTCGAACATACAAACGTTCATATGTGGCCTTTCCCACCTTCCTTCATACAGGACACGTCAATCAAACATGGCGTCAAATAATCATTAAGATACAAACGCACTAGAGATGTGCTTTTCAAGGAGTCAATGTCTAAGTAGAGGGGAAAGGTCCTTCGAAAACAGAAGTTATGTCTGTTTGCGTATATGTATGTTGTCTGTCATGTTGTTGTCGCTTCTGTTGATTTGCGGTCTACGTAGGCAAGACAGGCAAACAGTATGCAAGGAAGAGTTCTCACACACTGTGTACAATTTAATGCGAGAATAAATCTAAAATGTACTTTTTCTTTTTTTCTAGGAAAATTTTGTAACAAATTCCAAACACTAACGAGCTGTGATTTTGCTGGTTTTTTTTTTAGCAGTTTGCTGCTAGTCAATGCGATTGGCGTCAATTAAGTGCCATAAGCGACACAACAAAACGTCACCATGACTCCATCCATCCATCCAGCCATCCAGCCATCCATCCATCTATGCATTCATCCAACTATGCATTCATCCAACTATGCAACATCCATCAGTTGCCTTCGAGCCTTAGTTCAAATGCAGTTTTTAGGCGACGCTTTTGACACACATTTTCTAGTCGAAGAGCAGATTGATTGGCGCCTCTCAATTGGCAACCTTTCTCTGGCCCTGGTTCTGGTTCTCGACTTTTGGTTTATCGTTGACTTCACGTGCATCGTTACACGCATCGATAAGCCCCCTATCCCCTCACTCTCCTTACAAGTTTCTTTTCTCTGCTGTGTTCCTTTTTTTCTCCCCCTCGTCTGTTGTTGTTGTTCACTCCGACAAGCGATTAGAATAAATTGCAACATGGTGGCAATGCGACAGGCCTCAAACTATGGAGTGTAACCGGATCGGATTGAGCACACAACGTTATGCATTTGACACAAGTGTGTGTGTGTGTGAGAGAGTGTGTAGTAGTGTTGCTGCGGCCTGGCCGATTTCCGCTTCAATAATTTCTCAATATCACACAATATAGAGATGGTTGTATATTTTCCATACAAACGAACAAACATTTATACAAATGAACGTATGTACATATATTTAACGAAAGTTTTCAAGTGCCGCTGCTATCGTTGCTGATGTTGTTGCTGTTGCTGTTGGTGTTGCTGCTGCTGTTGCTGTTGCTAGTGTGTTTGTGTAATCAATTTTAGTGGCATCCGAAAGTTGTTCAATGCAATTGCCATTCAATTAAAATTTTGTGAAAAACTTTATATATACACTCGTATGCTATTAAGTGGCAATATCCTTCTCCTTTCTCCCATATTGTATCCTAGTATATTTTTCTATATACATACATATTTATTTGTATATGTATATATTTGCTTTATTCTGTTTTGCGCGCATCTGTAAATACAACTATAAATGGCTTTGAAGAGGTTTTTATTTGGCTTGATTTATGTATGTGCACATGCCAGTCAAATTGATGAATTGCCAGCTTCAAAGACCGAGAGAGAGAGAACGACTGAGACTGAAATAAAATGGTAGAGAAAATGCTTTCCTTTGGTTATAAAGAATTTTATATTTATGCATATATTATATGAATGTATGTATGAATATGTGTGTGCATTGGGGTGATTCAGGATTCAATAAATAATTAGCTATTTTAGCACCATCGAAAATCATTTTTCTTCAGCGAAATGCATAGAAAGAATGATGGGAGTTAATAAATAGTTAATTTGTTGCGATAAAATAATATTTATTTAACAACATGATTGTACATTTGATACAAATTTACAAGTTTCAAAGAAAAGATTAAATTTCTCCTAAATGAAGCTCTAACTGTGTTCATTTTGCTTCGACAGATTTTTAATTATTAAGAATGGTAAAATCTTAACTTGAATACCTTATATTTTGCTATAGATCTTGTAAAGCCACAATAATATACATCATGTCCAAGGTAGAAAACATTCTGACTTTAGATTTAATTTCAGGAAAGGAACTAGATGAGGACTTTCTTGGTATTACTTCCCTGTTCTCCCTTCTATTATGCAATCTTTCCGTAGTAAATTATTTAAAATTACAAAACTTCCAAAAGTTAATTTTTGGAAAATATATTTATTATGTTGCAATAAAAGAAATCTGAAATCTTAGTGTTTATAAAGATTCCGTAAAGTTAAAGAGAGATAAAAAATGTGAAAAGACGTGTTAGAAAATTTAAAAATAATTTAAACAAAATAAAAAAATGTAACGAAAACGTAAAGCAAATTAGAAAAATATGGAAAAATTGTAAAAAATATAAAAATATTAACATTTATATATAAAATCGGAAAACTGAATTACTGGGCTGAGCAATTATATTGAAAAGTAACTTAGAACTATAAAAAATTAAACAATTTAAAAAAGAAATTATTAAATATAACAAACTATGGAATGAGATCAGTACCTCACCTATGATCTTCCCACATATAATTTATTTCAATTTATGTTGAGTCACCCTAATATAGACAAGGCGAAAAATCAGTGGGTAAATATAATACTTGAAATAATACCTTTTGTACAAAAAATATTACATATATGTATGTACATATGTATGTAGGAAATGTTGATTTTTCCACATTTTCATTTTTCACCTTTGACTCGATTTTCTCACTTTTGCTAAACACAATCTAAACACTCTACATTGGACAAAAACAAAGACTGTGGTTGAGAGATGGATAAAGTTATCAATTTTTTTCCAGCATTTTCTTTGTTTAGTAGATGAAAATTGTAAATTCTAGGCAAAACTTAATCAAGACTTTTGTTTAGCAAATGCACGAGAAGGTTATAAGCACTTGAAAAACGACATCAAAACTTGAGAAAGAAATTGAAAAATAATAACTGAAAGTTACCTTGGCAGCTGCTGTGTGTTCCTATTGTTGTTGTTCTAATTTAGTACAATGTGTTTTATTTTTCTAATACCCTAACGGTATGAGTACCATAATTTTAGCATTAAATATTACTCCCCAATGACTTGAACCCACCAAATACACAAACATTTTGGACTTTTTTTTTATCTATTTATTGTAGAAAGTAAACACTCAGTTTTTTTTTCAGTTAAATGGATTTTTGATGTAGTTTGTGGGGAATTTCTGCAATCATTGAAAATCCCAAAACTATCAATAATTCCATGCATAAAGGAATGTAGGGAACAAAAAAAAAAAAGGTTAAAACAAAAGTTTTGGATTTTTGAGCAAACTTTTGTTTTTATTTTACACAAAATAAATATTTGTATATGTAAAAGAATTGTAGTCAAATTTTTACACAAATTACATATCGATTTTTATTGGGAAATATATTTACTAAAATTCTTTGAAATTGAACAATTGTTTTTGCTCAGTTTAATATGAAGAAAATTTTAGAGTCACTTCTGTTGAAATTTATAATTTTTAAAATAAATAATAAGGGTATTAATGTATTCGGTTTAAGCAAAGTAAGTTTAGGGTTTTTTTCCTTATTTTTTAATTTATCTACCAGCCCGCAGCCTCTTGAGTCAAAACTCTCAGCACCTGTCTTGATCCTGTGAGCCTGCTGTTCCCATTATTCAATCTGATGGCATCTTCGCTGTCATAGTTGTTGCTATTGTTGTTGTTGTTGTTGTTGTTATCGCTGGTTTTTGTTTGTGTTTATATTTTAATAAAACATTGCCGAGCCTCTCAATCCCCTCCTCCCTTCCACTCGGTACCATGCCATGCCAATAATCCCACCCATGACTCCGCATTTTGGGATAGGGAGGAAGTCATGAGTAAATCTTATTATTTTATCCTTTGTTATTGCATTCTCGAAGACAGTAACTCCTGCTCAGCCCAACCCCTTCCCCCTTCTGCCCTGATTCATCTTTAAGCTGGGTAGTGTTCCTGTTCGTATAGTTGTTCTTGTTGTTATCATAAATCTGCATGCTGCTGCTGCTGCTGCTGCTGCTGCTGCTGTTATATAGCTTGGATTTTGATTTTGCTGGCCGAACAACGTCATATGTCAACTGCATCAATATTTGCATTTTGATTGAAACTTACAAGGAGGCAAAAGGCATTCTCAATTTGCATATCCTTTCAAAAACCCCCCAACCCCGCCTACCTTCGACCCTATCTTACCCACTCACTTGTACTCACTCTTTCGAATCGAAACTCTTGACTGACTTTTGTGACTTTAAATGGCAAAAACATCGAGAGTAAGATTTCCTTCTGGTTTTTGGCATTTCTCTGGGTAGGGCAGGGTTGAGAGGGTTGAGGGATTAAAGATACTCGTTGACAATTATGGCAGCAATTTCTAATATTTGTGCTAAAATTGGTAAATGGCAAATGACAAATGCAGTTTTGTAGTTCAATTCACTTGCACTGACCAAGTAGTACACATTAAATGCAGACTTGCATTAACAAGATACAGGGGCGTAGCTTTTAGCGGGTAGGGGGGAGTCTGGCTAATGATTCATTCCAAATTGCAACAATCAATTGATTATATACACTTGCCACAATACAATAAGTAACTGCAAAATGGTCATGATATTGCCACTTGTTGTACAAGTACCCATTTGTCGCACCCATGACATTTGACAACAGCAACATCAACAAGAACAACAACAACAACATCTGTTTGCCCATAATCAGTGCAATGTGCACACTTGTAGTTGCCGTTAAAACAAGCCCTAGGTACTGGATTTGGCTATTTAGTTCAACTTGTTGTTGTTAGAATTCGCCTCGTTGCCATCGCCGCCTCGTTGCTGTCGTTGCCGTTGTCATCACTCAGCCAAATTAGGTCAAAATGATTTCAATTTCGTACGTTCGAAATGCCAAAAATAAATATGTCAACACGACACGACAAACTATCTCAATTTGTTATGGCCAATTAGATTGAATAAGACTTAATTTAGAAGTGGAAAAATTTCATACAGATAGGTGAGATGGAGATACTTTCTTTGACGAGTTTCTTAAGGCATTTTGGATTACTTAAAGATTTTAAGATTCACCTGTAAATCAATATTAATGTTTATTAAAATTTTATTAACCCTGTTTAAGGTTGCCGAAGGGAATTGATTTATAATGATCAAATGCTCGAGTTCAAAAAGTAATTAAAGCCAAAGAAGGGTAACCGGGTATTCTGGTTTTACATTGATTATTATTTGGCAGGATGGTAACCAAAACCTTTTCAATCAAAGATAATGTATATTAACCCTGTTTTTGTATGTTCACTTGACTTTAATCAAAATACATATAATTTGTTTCCTTTTTCTTCCAACATTGCCCCAAAATAAACATCCAATCTATCGATATCATGACGCAACTGAAACTTTTTGTATTCTAATTTCAAAAATTTATTCCAAAGAAATATTTTTTCATCATGCAGAAGTATTTTTTATTTTTTTTGGAAATCAATAAATGCATATATTATATTAAATGAAACAAAGTCAGGAAAAAATAGTTTGAAAAACGCTTCAATAAACAATTTTTCTAGTCAATCTTTGTGCCAATTGGCAATGTTTATTAAAAGGCAATTTAAACCGATTTATTTAGCATATTTCTATTTGGAATATAAAAAACAAAATGATATTTCATGAAATATGCAATATGGTAGATTTGGGCTTAGTTTTATTTCAGTTTTAATTCTTTTTTTTTTATTTAGTTTGAAGTTGAATTTGAATTTGCTGGAATTCGATTCAACAATTTCAATTAAGGGGGGAAAAAGTTGAATTTGATTTTTTACAATTGGTGAAAAGCCTTGCCAGATAATAATTAGATTTTATGATTTACGGCTCATGATTGCCAGATGGGATTGTTTTAATGCTCTGCTTCCGTTTGAATCGGTAAAATGGTGTGCACAATGGGAAGGATGTGATGGGGACTGTGGGGTGTGGGCGGGGCCAGGATTGTGTTCCCGTTGGCTTTTAATGAAGTTGTCTGTTGTAATTAGAAGTAATAATAATTTCCTAGCCCGAGTAGAGAGTCATTATGAATTTGGATTGCGGCCAAGGAAATGCCATTAATCAAATTAGCGAGCGAATAACTTTTTATGATTATGCGGCCAAGATAAGCAAACTGTCAGAGGGTACATAAAGGGAAGGGGGTGCGGGGGTACAGAGATGAAGGCGGAGACAGTGACGCAAATCCTGTTGCTGCACATGCAAAGATAAACTTACCAAACAACTGACAGACTGACTGACCGACTGGCAGGCAAACAAGCACGATGGCAGGACAATGTCTGGTCATTTGTTGTTTTTTTTTTTTTACTTTTCTTATTGCTTAATTCTATTTATTTTTTAATAAACAGTTTTCTTAATGAAATGCCTGCAAAACGTACGAAGGCAGAGGAGACAGAGGGGCCAGACCCGGGGCAGCCAAGCAAAAACCGCAAAATTAATTACGATAAACCATGGAAAGCCGCAAGAGTAGAGTGGATGGCAAAAAGGAAGAAATCGTGGTGGAGATGTAGATAGAGAGGAGGGAAGGGGAGCAGAAGGCATCAAGTTAATAGTAATTGAAAAATTGTACAATAATGTAATTTCTCTTCTTTTGTTTCTAATGTCCCCCTTGACCAATGATTCGATCTGTCTGACAATTGAAAAGGCCCCAGCTTAATTAGCCAAAGTTATATATCCCATTGTTTGAGAGTCCTACAAGGATACAGCATGCTAAGAATCTAATGGAACCTTAGAGTTAGGATCTAAAACAAATAACAATACGAAAGATAAGAATACAATGTTTTAGGCATTGTTGAAAACGTAAAATAATCAACGTGTATTTGTTTACCAAAGTGTCGTTAGTAAATGTTTCTAAAGCAATTCATATAATATTTGTCATTTTACTTCATTTTATACTTGGGTAAAAGCAGCTCGTTGAGGTGAACTGGCTCATTCGTTCTTTTTTTCGAAGTGAGCCAACTCACTCATATGGCTCACTGGCTCTCTTGTAGATAGCTTATAAGTTCACTATGCGATCGCCAGTTGATAAGAACTAGTGTGCCAAAATGAGCTAGTGTGCCAAACTGAACTAGTGAGCCAAGCTGAACTAGTGAGCCAAGCTGAACTAGTGAGCCAAACTGAGCCATATTGAATGAACAAGATCAGTGGCTCAGTTCAGTGAGCCATTCATTTTGGCTCACTCACTCATGAGCTACCCAAGTATACTTCAAATGAAATGTCTGTAGGAGGGCGAAGCCTCTGATAGGAGTAGGAAAGCAAAGTTTTTACTCCCTCGTAGAGCAAAAGAAATGACTTAGACGGGGAATTTAAGTGTGGAGTGGTTGAGAACTTCACAAGAAAAAATTTTTTAAGACGATTTCCCCCTCTAAGATCAAGCCTACGTTCGCCACTGCTTAGACGCGCGGTAAACTTGTTTAAGTAGCACAGGCCGATTTATTATAAACAATATAAACAATGAGGATAGATTTAATATATTAAAAGACTTGTAAAAGAAGCCAAGTATTTCTCGGTAAACGCATTGTAAGCCGGGTAGGAAAAAATTCTACTTCGCAAGATGGAGTTTTCCTTAGAACTTGTTTGAAATTGCCATAGAATGCCCATTCGAGGATTGTGGCGAAAGACCTTCTCTTTTCCCTACTGGTTGCCCTTTCTAGCGTGAACATGAACAAATTAATATACATACATACATATCTATCTATGTTTAAGTATTGTTATAAGTGTTAGCTAATTATATTCCAAGAAAATTAATTAAATTTCCTTTAATTTTTATTTGTAATTTTTGAACATTTCAAAATTTTTAGTTTCAAAACAGCAGTCGATTTAGAGATCTGAGTTACTCTGAAACGACAATCTCTACATTGACCATAACCCGGCAGGGGCTATGTCTTACATAATTTGGAATTTACATTAGACAGATCAATTGAAATAAATCACGAGAAGCTCTGCGAGGGATGTTGAACAAGAAGTAAGCAAATCGAATCGAATTCGAATCAACATTATCCAAAATAAGATAATTTTTAAAAGAAAAGCAAAGTTTTGTTCGTCCACTGGCCATGTTCGGTAGATTATTAACCAATTCTACCTGTTTATATGCTTATAAACCTAATTGTTCGAGGATTACTTAAAATTTGCATACCCACAATAAACAAGGAACATTCTATTGTTCTGCGCTGCAAAACCAAAAAGTGCTCTCTTGCTTGTGGAGTACTAACAGATTGTTAAATCTTGCATTAGCTTCACGATTGGATTGAACAAATAATTGCATGAGTTGCTGATAGTTTATCACAATAAAGAGATTCGTTTACATGGAAAGTGCCAACATAATTGCCACAATGCTGTCGTGCGTAATTCCAGAGCAAACAGGAGAAGAAGCCCGGATACATGACTGGCATACACTGGACAAAAATGGACAAAAAGTGAAGGGAATTAGATAGGAGGCAGCGAGGGAGAGAGGGGTACGACCAATTCGCGCACATTCACATTCTGCTGATGCTGATTATTATGGTAGTGACAGGCATATTGGTAGGAGACTAAATGGTCAGTGGCATGCACTTTACAAGCTGCCACTGGCCTCTGGCCTGGCCACAGTTCTGTTAATAACTGAAACGTGCCACAAATGGGCCGGTCGGCATTAATGCTCATGATATTTCTGGTTACTGCTGCGACTCTTGCTCCTGATTCTCTACTCTCCTCTTCACTCCTTTCCTCATTCTCATTCTGGTCTTTCACTTATTTGCGTTTGTCTGTGGTTCCCAGCAGCAGAAGCAGCTAAGTTGAAAGCGCGAACCAACCGTCGGGATTGCATGCGAACAGGAAACTCTACATTTTTATTTCCCCCTCCCTCCTTTACTCCTACTATCTCCCTGTCTACCTCCATCTCATACCATATCATTTGTCATTTGCGTGCAAATATCTAGTCCCAAGTCTTGGGCTTTGCTCACGTCGCCTGACTTGCAGTGATTAAACTGTTTGCTCCATTTCAATTCATTTTATTTCATTTCGGTTACACTCCATTTGCATTTAAATTAAATTTCATTTACTTATATGGTTTGACTAATAACCTTTTATGGTTTTAATACATGGCTTAGTATGAAAAAGAGGGAGAGAGAAAGGCTTTTAATAACACAATGACTAAGAAAAATTAGTTGCAAAATTACATACACATCATAGATGAAAATTGATTTTCCTCGCCACGGTTTCCATAATAACCATTAAAACCTCTTTAACCAATTCATAAAAGGGATAGCAACTTTTTTTTTTCTCTCCCTTTTTTTTTACTTATTATACTGCCTTTCAGGCTGTGAGGCTGATTGATGCATTTGAGACCCATAATAACCCATAAACCTCCAATGCCAGAGGAGGAGCAACCAACCCAAAACCATGGAGAGCAAATGCAAAATTGCATAATTAATCATACGCGCATAAAAATGTCAACCAAACTGAAATGAGAAACTGTTCACTATGGCAAAGAGAAGGGGGGAAGGGTGCGAAACGCGAAATGGGGCAACATGTTGCTGCTGTTGCCATTCCTCCAGCTATCCTTTTGCAACTGATCAGAAGCAGCAGCAGCAGCAACAATAGCAATAGCAGCAACAACATTTGGTCACAGCTGCAACTCTTGAGGGATGGGGTTGGGTGTCCTTTGCTCCCACTCTCCCCCAACCCCCTCTCTCTCTCTCTCTGTCGAACATTTACAAACAAATCAAATTTGCATCAGAATTTCATTTATCTTGTTTTGCTACTATTGTGTGGATGTTGTAAAGGGAATGGCCACTGAAAGAGAAAAAAAACGACGTGAAAGCAAACGAAGAGCAACAGCAGCAGCAGCATAAAAGTGAATTGCATTTGCCAGTTGCAAAATCAGAAATAACAAGTGAAATTGCTACAAAAAATGGAGAAGTAAAATACATAAGGAAAAAAACCAGAGATTCGGTCAACGGTTCTGAACCATAAAATAGCCTTAGATTTGCTGTGGCAAAATTGGAGAGAGAGAGAAAAATATTTCATTTTACTAGAAAATTTGTGTCAACCTCTTTTACACAAGAACATTCGATTATTTTACTACAATCAAGCAAAGAAAAACTGGTTAAGATTTAACAAAGAAATATTCTTAGCAATTATAAAGAAAGACTATTTCTGCTAAACTTTAACTAAGCATTTATTTTTTTCATTTCTAAAGTTTACACAACAAATTATCAGCAGTTCGATATACTTGCAATCCATTTCAAAAGTTTTATGCAACTTTTTTAATGCCATTTCTTTTCACATTTCTTTTGTTCAATAAAAATTTGCCTTATGGAAAGGGTAAAGTTCTTTGCTGGAGGAGCATCATATGGCCAAGTGGCATTGTTGCTTCCCTCTTTAGCATTACCAAGTCAAACCATTAGCTCCAGCATCCGCTCATTTATTAATGTCAAATATAATTTCCGTAAATATTTTCCTGGTCTTCGAATGGCCAAAAAGAAATGTATATCAAAATACAAAATAATAATAAAGAAAAGTTCATCACAAAAAGAACGAACTATGCAAAAACATATAACAAATGGATCTTTTGTCCTGTTTCTGTTGTGGCTGAAAATGAATTTCATCAAATGGAATAAAATCTAGTACTTTGTATGCTTTTTTTCTTCTATTAGTGTGTGTGTGTGTGTGTTTGTGTTTGGGTGTGGGTGTGTGCAACAAAGTTAATAACCGTTTTATGAGTCTATTAAAAAGGGATAATCGTTGGGTTCAACTTGCTGTTACGTCTAGGACTGATGGCATTTATGTAAATGATGCCGCAAGCCAAAAAAATACCAAAAAAACACAAAAAAAGTGGAGTCCAACCCAACCAAAGAGAAAAAAATATAACTGGAGCTGCTCTATCTAATCGTCTAACGGTGTTTTATACTATACACAAATATCTTTACATATATGTTGGTTAACTCATATATTTTAAAACCTCAACGAACTGACTGACTGACCTTTTCCCCTCTACCCATATATCTACATAGTGTGTAAATAAATAAACAAGTTTTGGGGCAGCAAAAAAAAAAACACCATTAGAAGAGGAGGAGTAAAAGGGGGGAGGCAACTTAAAAATTGTTTTTTATTTGCTGCCCTTTTTAATGATTATACTCTGTGTAAATCAAACCGCTTATGAAAGGGACCAAAAATTATGTTGATTAAGCAGCAAAAAAGGGTTCAACTACTTGTATACATATATACAAAAGTATCTACATACTTACTTATGGCTACTATATGTATATGTATGTATGTATATATAGATTGGTATTATTTATGTTAATATGTAGGTCCGACCAACCGACAGCATAATAAATTATGAAAATTCAACATTTACTACCAGAAAAGAAACAAAATAAAAAATAACTGGAAAAAAACTAAAGAAAAAACTTGTTCACATTTTTTGGTTTTTCTGGTTTTTCCTACAGGTAAATTGTGCTGTGGTCTAGAGGCTTTTAGGCCTTTTCCCACAAGCAGAAATCAATAATTAGCCGCCAGCTGCTCTCTACACACACACATTTACAACACTCACACTTAGCACTCTTACCTTACCTTTTCAATGTTTAGAAGACATTATTTAATTAAAATTATGCTCTATAAATCATGGTGAGTGGGAAAAAAAAGTGCAAGCAGTTTTATAAGCATTTTACTCGTAAATGCATATCAAAGCAGCATGTGGCTGCCTTTTGGGGCAAGTGCCAAAAACTTTCGCATATGCTGTAGCCACACACACACATACACAGATACACTCACACATTTAGTCATAGACATACTGGTAAAGAGGAAACTTCTTTGGGCTAACGGTTACGAAGCCAACTTCCCTTTTCCGTTGCATAAATAACAACAAAAGTCGACGTCGTTGTCCTTTCCTCGCCTCTGAAATCTATGCTTATCCTACACTAAACAAAAAATTTAATCATTTTTTATGTTAAACTTCTTTTTTAAGTATTCTAAAAAATAATATTAAAATAAGTAAAATTTACTTTAATAAATATAATTGATTATAATATAATTTAAATAAATATAATATATAAATTTATTTTATAATATAATAATATTTTTTAAATATCACTGGGAAGAGTAATCATAAAATTAATTAAAGAATACAATATTTTCTCTCTCCTTGTTCTTTATCAGCTGACTAGTTAGTAAAAAGATTTTCGTTTAGGTTACTTTTTATAAAACAGCGACAATAATTCACTTCTTTTTCCCATTCTTTCTATAATAAAATAAACACCTTGTTTAAACGATATAAAACCATTAAAGTTCATGTTCTTGGTTTATTATGTGATCACACCACCACCATTTAGAATGAAATTTTATCCTAACTTTAGATGGCCTCTAAAAAGAAGTTGTTGAACTTAAAACACAGAAAATTCACATTTTGTGGCTTTCAAGTAATGTTAAATAATATCTCTCAAACTTAACCGTTCCTATATCCTAAATAGGGAGTCCATGTCACTATGTTAACTCTGCATACTTGTGAGTGCACTCAACGTAGTAGTTTCAGACCAAAACATCTAAATAAAAATTGAAACCATAGAAACATATATTGAAATATATTGAAATATTTTTATACTGAACACATCTGTGCAACAATAAACTTAATGAAATCCACACCCATATTTTTTGCTTAATTAATTGATTTGGTAGAATTGGCTAACTTAAAGCCTACTTGCAATTTTAAAGGCCATAAAGTTCAAAAAAGAAAGCTACACTATTTAAATTTGAAATATCTACTTAAGGGGGTATTCTAGTCTAGAAGACCAAATTTCGAGCATTTTAAAGGAATAAATTAATTAGAAGCAATTGATATTTTTACCATCCATTTTTTTATGACTTATTCACATTTCAAGAGTACATAAAAAAATAAAAAATAAATAAATATGAAAATTTCAGTAAGTTATGCGTCGTTGAAGGAAAGGTGGGGGAAAAAAAGGCGTGTCACAACCGTCATGATATCTTCCCCCCTGTGCAGCTGAGAAAAAAATTTATGAATTATTTCAGGTCTGTATAAATGCCAATATGGTATGAAGCAAAAAAAAATAAGAGAAAAAAAAAATTTCGGGAAATGGTGGCTACTCAAAAACTGAGGTCAATTTTCCCACTATTTTTTTTAACATTTGCGATTATTTTAAAAACATTGAAAATGAAAAATTTTTAGTTTTTAATGGTTCAAAGCTATAAAGGAATGTATAAAGAATATTCATGCCAAATTTCAAGTAAATCGGTCAACTAGATCTTGAGATATTATGACGGTTGCATCGAAAAAAATTGTTTCGAGATAAACGCGTTCAAAGTTTTGCGGTTAGGCCAAACCGGTCTTTGTGCTACGTCACTAAAATGACAGTAACTTCAGATATATTTCGAATTCTGAAATATACTTTCACTAAGATATACCTTAACTATCAAATGTAGAAAAAAAATTCCGATTTTTTAAAAATCCTAGACTAGAATACCCCCTTAACAGACAGAATATAAATTATTTTAACAATTTTAATACCCATTAAAGTTGTTTTAATTTCTAATGAGATCCTTTTTCAGCAGCTGTTGGGAGTAAAATGTGTTTTTAGTTATTTTGGAGTTTAACAATTGGAATATATCCTTCTAATATAATAAGCAATATTTAATAGGTCGTAAAATATAATTCAAAGTTTATCATCATTTTATGAGCAAATTAACAAAACTTTTAAATGCGCAAATAAAATAAAATGAAATAAAGTTACAATTAGTGAATAATTTTTCAATTGAAAAATATCTCTAAAAATAAAATTAAAGCACAAATAATTTAAGTTAATTGAATTAACTGAAGTAATTAAAACACTTATAATTATTTTCGCTCTCTGTACAATTTACTATCCCATGTTGAATAAGTGAAGAAATATTTGAAAAAATTTTTAACCAATTTTATAAAGTTTGATTAGGAAATTTACTAGCTTTAAATATGCTTCTAAAGACTTGTAAATATTTAACTGATTTAGCTATCTCTTTATGTTTGAAGATCTGTAAAGTTAGTTAATGTTAAAAAAATATACAAATTTGTCTTCAAATACGTTAAGCTTGACAAAACTTTAACAAAATTTAAGTTTTGTAGATCAATTTCCATTATTATATGGATAGTAATGGAGTTTATGTTATTATTTTTTCTCAGTGTTGGCATCTTAGTTCCTAGCGGCAATGAAGCAACACGCATACGCAGCGTACGCCCAAAAAGTTTGCAACAGCTGCCACTAAATATTATGTATATCTATCCTGGCCTATATCTTCTGCGTAAACTTACAAGGATAACTATATATATAGATACTTTGCAGGCCAAAAGAAGACTACTGGTAAACTGAGAAATGGTCTCTGGTGCTGGGCATTTGCGGACAAACACACATTGCCACACTTCCGCCTTGAGGCAGCAGCAGCAACACCAGCAGCAGCCGCAGCACTTACAGCAACAATCATTGGTTAAACCCAGGCAACTTGTTGGCTTTGTAATTGTAAATGCGGATGCGAATGCGAATGCGGATGAAGGGTGTTTACGAGGGCTACTTAAAAACCAAATTGAATGCCCTTTACTCTGCAATGGATAACTTATTAACCAGCCCGCATATCACACACACACATACACTTACTGAGGCCTATCTGTAAAGTAAATTTATCTGACTATGCTGCACGACCACAGAAACGCCATACACACACACACACACATACCGCACACATTCATACATATACATATGCTGATATGAAAAATATTACTTCCGCCATTTTCGTTGGAAAATTTATGCCTTGGCATAAAGATACAACGCAGCCATCTACCGCACCCCCCTCTTCTAATTCTAAGGCGCCCACACTGCGGCATTTCAATGGAATGAGAGATGGGAGTAAGTCCGCTCTTGATTCCAGGAAAATGTTGCTGCAGGCATTCCTGCTTTCATTAACAGCGAAAGGAATGAGTTGTTAAGCACGGCACACACACACACACACACACACTTACTGGTATGCACACACAGTGAGTGATGTTGGAGGACATGAGCCTTTAACCTTAAATCCATAAGGCTTAAACGGTGAGTGCTTCTTGGAAAAGTTTCATTTGTTTCGGAGAAAATTGAATTTAGAAAGCGCGTAATTAAGATTGTTGAGAAAGAAAACCAAAAGAATGAAAACCGAAAAAGCAGGCAGTTAATATGACTCTGTCTCGCTCTTCAGTTGCAACTGCATTGCAACGAGATTGCGGCTAGACGGCATAAATTTGGCCAATTGCAGCAAGAGGCAACATCTGTTGCCTGAATTTTGACTTGGCAAATGGATCTTTCAGTTTGCTGTTTGCCATCACATAACTACCAATGGTCCATGCAGAATGAGTTTGGGTAATAAGCTGGCTCTAAGCAAAGCAAATATTGCAATTGGCAACAAGCCTAAAGGGCCAATAGACGTTTTCAAAGCATCCTGGCTATAGATGGAAGGGAAAGGATTTGCCATTTCCTTTAACAAATCGAAGGCAAACGTATTTCTTAACCCATTTGCTACTCATTGTGCCAACAAAACAATAGCCTGCAGTATGGGAAATTGTTTTAGCATAAAGAATAACCGACTATAAGATGGTCTATTCTACAAATAATGGTTTAATTAAAGCTACCTTAAAACATGCTTTGATTCTTGGTATATGGTTAAAAATCTTGATAAACTATCAGGGCGATATAATCTTAAATGATTTTTATTTTCCAATGGTTTTTTTTTTCTGTAGGGAATTGCACTTATAAGGGAATGCTATATAAAATTTTCGAAACCATTCCGAAAAAACTAAAAATAACGCTGCTTTTTTAGTTAAGTTCTGTGAATGTGTTTTTTAGTACAGCCTAAAAAGGAGCAATATTTTAACTTTTAGAATTCATACAACTTTTGCACAATGTTTGTGTACATTCAATTGGACGGGTAACGCTGATTAGCTTACATTTTTTGGTATTACTTTGAAACATTTCTTTTCGGAGTTTAAACAATTGATTGTTTAATCAAAAGTCGTTATTGTTTAAGCTTTTCCTTAAGATCAAATGTGCTGATAGATCTTGTGATAACTTCTGCTGATGACTGCAATGCTTTTTGTTCCAACGCTCCATGAATATTAAATGAATACTGTCTCAGGCTCATCTCAATATTATATTTCACATTGGAAATTTTATCCAAAAATTTCTTCAAAAAAACACAACAAAATTTGTCAAAAATCTTTTACCAAAATTGATTTAACTTATACCACAAATTAATATAACAACTAACATTATAATACAAAATACTTTAATCGTTTTTCTACTACCAATGAAAACAAAAATAATATTTCCATAGAAATCGCTTTTTAATGGTTATTATATAGATGGATTAAAAACTCTGCCCTAAGATACACAAATCTTTATAAATTTAAAGTACCACAAAATTTAATTTTTCCACTTTGTTTGATGCCAAAAGCTAATCCAATAAGTCACGCTTTAATGAAAAAAAAATCCCCCATGATTTCGTCATGAAGATGTTTATATATACATATGTATATTTGACTCTTTCGGGGCCCAGTTTTAATATTTGGTTTTCTTTCTTCTTTATTTAATTTTTTCTTTAAATGTTTGAATTAAAGTTTACTTATAATTTTATCTGCCGCCCAAAATATTCCTACAATGAGTAAGGAAAGTGTACACTCTTATAGATTGCTACTCAAGGGTGTAAAATGCAACACATTGTCGATTTTATTAATTTGCAACATTCTGCACATTTTGTTTAGAACAAACATCCAAATGTATAAGCCTAAGTAGATCAATCAAACAAAAATTTTGTATACCATTGGAATATAAATTAGCTGACGAGTCGTATACGTGATAAACTGAATTTTGAAAAGTACAAAAATATTTTATACACTAATTTGGCCTAATATTGAGAGACTAATATATATATATACATATATTTTAATAAATCATTTTACTGCATGGAATGTGATATATTGAAAATAGCTAACTAATTTCTCTCCTTCGCTTTGCAGTCAGTAATTGAAGCAATTATAAATCCATCGATTAATGCAAAATATTTCTGATATTAATTTGCCAATCGTTTTTGCCCATTTGGTAGAGTTATCAATTTGAAAATTCAAATGAAACAAATTGGCGGCACTTCGATTTGGGTGGCGTATTTGTATAATTTGCGGTAAATTTGTCCTGTTGCCAAAGCTGTGGTTATTGGTCATGTTCAGAACCATGGCATATTCCGTGGCAACAAATTATACCAATATATATATACATATATGTATATATAAAAATATATGTAGATTCCTAATTGACATGCAAACGCATCGATTGCAAAATAGCAAAGAAAAAAAGGGGAGAAAAAACGACAATGTGAAAATTGAAAATTCAATTGTTTGGTAAATTGATATCAAATGTCACATAAACGTCAAAACTTCCAATTTTCCACAATCCTGTCGTAGTTATGTATATATACAAACAAACACACTTGTTTATACATATATATATATTAATACATAGTTACTTTGTTATCCTAGAGAGTGTGACCAATAGGAACTGTAACCAGCCAGACAGCTAGCTATTCTCTTCTTGACTTTTTTTTTAGATAAATGATTCATCTGGATGGCAAGGGAAAGCCATAAAGGTGCCACACCAATCAATAATCACATTCACTTTTGGGTTCTGTTGCTGTGCGACGGCAACATGAAAAATGATGCATAGCCAGGGACACACAACCGGATGAGGATGAGGATGAGCTGGAGCAGTAGCAGGTTGACAGTTTGAGGGAATAAGAGTGCCCTGATCACTTGAAATCTGTGTGTGTGTTTGTGTGTGTGTGTGCGTGTGCTTGTGAATGTGTTCTTCTTTTTGTTTTTAGGGTATATCGACATTTTGACACAAATCACAGCTGACCAGGGCCATTTGAAACTGTCAGCCTATGATGGAAGTGAAAGTTTCACTTCTTTTTCTTCCTCTGACTTTTAGTTATTTTTGTATATAAAAAACAACAACAACAAAAAAAGAAAAACCGAAAATTGTTTGGAAACCCAAAAACCATTCTTAATGTATATGTGCCTGGCATAACAAATTCTTGTCCTCCCCTCAGGTCAATGTTGACTGAGCGTATTTAATCGTTATTAACGCCGCAAATATTTTTTTTTTTGGGCACACGTGTGTGAAAAAATAATAATATATTAAATGTACATATATTTTTGTAGGTACATACATATATATTTTCTGTTTAGTGGCGCGGGGGAGGGGGGGGGAACAAAAAGCGATATCACGTGCCTAAAGATTTTTAGCTGGAATTTCTTCTTTGTTTTGTTTGCCTAAAACAGCAATTGAGCTTCATTAGCCTAGTATTAGAGTGGGTGCGCTGACAGGATTTGTCAGACATTTGTCAAATTCGAAGCACATCAAAGTTTTGTCAGCATTGTTCCAATCCCTACCGTTCCGGTTGCCGGTCTCCCATTTGCCGTTACATAGAAGCGGCGAAAAAAAAAGTCACAATAAATCAGCAGAAAGCATGACCCATTGCCAGGTGATACAGTCGGAGACAATGTACTAAGGAGAGAGAGAGAGGGAGTGTGTGTGTGTGTGTGAGTTTATGCCAAACATGAAACCCGAATTCATTTCGGAAAGATAAGTGCACAATAACCATACACACAGTGGTGCAATTCTTATTGCACTATCAGCAAAATCAGAAATTGAATACAATCAATCAATTTACCATTTTATTTATATGAAGTGTAGGAAACATTTGGACTTCTTCAATTCAAAAGGATTTATTTAGTTGAAGCAACTAAATGTAGCTTAGTTTACAGAAATTAATTGATTTTATAGGCGGCAACCGGACAAATAAAGTAAACTAATTAACAAATGATTCTTATTGGTCAAGTGAGATCCATGAAGTTAAGAAAGTCTCTATAACACTTTTCAATTAAATAAAATCTCTATATTACATTGTTTCGGATCTACTTCTATTATCTTTATATATTATCTTGTAATAAATAAATATACATTACTTATTTTCGATTTTCTTGTTTTGTCTCTAAATGACATAAGGTATTTTCATATCAGTAACTTTCAACATATTATTTGCAGCTACTCCAATTTGCTGGTGTCCATAGTTCCCTGTTCAGTGTGTCTGTGTGTGTGTGGCTTTTGTTGGTGACTTTGGTTGCCTTCTCTTCCCCCTCTCCCCTTCTCCAAAAATACTCCATCTCATGCTCTCCTTCCTGCTGGTCATACTTCACTGTTCACTGTTGTTTCTCGTGGCGACAACTTCATCACTCAATGGCCGCGGTCGCAGCTCGGACTGACAGTTACAAATTATGATTGATTGGGGGGACAAATTTCGTATTTCCCTCTGCAATGTCCCCCCTTTTCCCCAGCAACACTTTCTCAATTGAATTAAAGTTGCCATAAATACGCATTAGTGTTTTAGTAGAGTTGCATAAATTTCCCATATGGGGGAAAATAAAAAGTTTCACTCACCACGCCGCTTCATAAATTATCTTTTACAACAAAATACTCGCAGTTTACACTGGGCTTCATTTGAGCCTTTCCAATGAAAGGCTATTAAAATTAAATGCCTGGACAGACAGTGGAGCGTTTTTATTGAAAAGAAAACGCTACACCACTAACCAAGAAGAGCCAATCATAAATCATGGTCAATTTCAATACAGCGGCGGCAACAAAAGCGCACAAGCTGGCCAAAAAAAAAAAGAGATGCTGTTGGCCTGGTCCAAAGTCCATTACACGCTCACTTGCTTAGATAATTGCTGAGATGGTGTCCGTCCGAGAGGGTTCGCTTACTGGCCAAGAAGGGGAGTAGTGCACGGTGTACGGTGGGTGGATGAATGTTTGCTAGCCATTTAAGGCGCGTGGGGCGATTTATGCCCTTTCAAAGTTTGATCTATGCGACTTGATTAGGCCACAAAATGGCATCCCTATCTCCTATTCATTTAACAACAATCACACTTTTTCGTGTATCGAAATCCTTTTTAACCTTTCACAATGCAAACGAATTCTGAATCGAAATAGATTGTTGCCCTGAAAATGTTATGAAAAATTATGCTTAAATGTAAATTGATCTATTGAACTTTATATTTGAGATATGTTGAATGAATCATTAATCTATCGAAATAAGAATAAATATTGCCTATGAAGTATATATATGAAAAAATATAATAGAAACTTAACTATTTTTAGAGAAAATGAAAAAGTCTTTGAGGAAACCATTTTCCAACTGCAAAAGGGAGGAGTAATCTGGTGCATCAGTCAAATCTTTAGTTTTTATAGAAAGACTCTTCCGGGAATACTCAGCTAAACATATTCATTCAAATTTGAAATTGATTCACTTTTAAAACAAAAACAGTGAAAATAATTCAAAAGTCAAACAAAAAAAAAAAACTAAATTGAAACATATAATTGAAATGTATCTCAAACAATTTAAAACTTAATGTTTATTATTATTATTTTCTTCTGTTTGCTTTTCATTAAGTAATCTATTAACTCTGTAAACATAGGGTATTGAGCCTTAGCGCTGAATTGACTTTCCTTTGCTGTTCATAAATCATAAATTGCCTTGACAAGACTTTAGGCATGTTCTGCGTCCTGCCGCTATTGTCCTGCATCCTCCTGACTCTGATGATTGCAAAAAAAAAAAAAAAAGAAGAAAAAGTTAAATGAACTTAAAGTTTTTCTCCTTGTTCGCTTTTTTTTAAGTTATGCGGCTTAGCTCGGCGTTTTGTTTGCTACTTATGCCAAAAATTGGCCAGATTTGCATATTGAAGAAGTTCAACAAGTTCTACAAGAACAGGGCTAAATCCAGCGACCCACTAAGGGAAAATTAGATGAATGGGGTGAGGAGTCACCATCTTTTATCATGACTCATTGACATTCAGTCAGCGTAAGCCTGAGATCTAGCCAGCCTAGATTGGGTAGGATGTTCAGAATGGGATCAGGATTGCGTTTGGTTTCGGATTGGGTGGCATTTTTATGTGTGCCATAAAACTGCCGCCTGCATTTTCGATTTCGCTTTTGTTTTATTTTATTATTGTGTATATACATAGAGAGCGACATTGCTGTGTTTATTCGCCCACCAAATGTTGTTGCACTAAATCAAAGTGTCGTTTGCTTGCGGCATGCAAAGAGGCTCCTAAATACATATAACAACTAATCAGAGCCACAGAGCCTATACGAGACTACCATAATAAGATGTACGAAAGAGAGGGGAGGGGGTGGAAGATAAAGAGTTTATGACTTTTGTGGTTTTATTCGACTTCCATTGGGTTAAGCATATCAATTAGCAAAGGCAAAACTGTGATTGGGTAATGTAATTTCGATCTTTGAATCCGAAATGAAAAGAGATTCTGTTTATAAGCATTTTAACTCTATTTAATCCGAAAAGTTAAAGTACTTTTCGTATACTCTTTCAATCAAAGTGGAGACACAAACCAAAAGAGACACAAAGACAGGCTAAATGAACCATGATAGCTGCAAATTGCAAAATATAAAAAATAAAAACTAAACCAAAAAACAAAAATTTATATAGAAAATTGCAATAACAATTTAGCACAGACGAAGAGGAAAACAAGTACAAACATTTAACGAGAATATTTCTACCATATATATGTGAAAATATCTAGATATATATGTATATATATATATATAGTATTCTGTTTTATTGTAGTTTTTTTTCTGTTTTTTGTTCATTGCACGCGGCATTTGCATAGAGAAATTCAAATTAAACGAAACGAAAATGTGCCAAACGCTGTGAATTTGAATCTGAATTTGAATGCGAATGTGAATCTGAATGGTTCATGGGTTTTTGGGTTCTATCATTTTCGTTTTCTTTTCCAAGTGCAACAAATAAAATGGTCAAATAAGACAAAAAAGCACACAAAAACAAAAAAAAATGGTACAAAGTATCTACAAACTGAAAATGAGCAGCCAAAAGCAGTTCAAACAGATAACAAAGAAATGACTAGAGAGATGGAGAAAAACGATTGATAAATAGATAGATAAATGTACGGATGGATAGATGGATGGATGAATTGAGTAGGAGATGGAGATAGAGAGACAAAGGCCAGATCTCGAATGCAGTCTAATGATAAAGTAAATTGTGTGCATTCACTTGAATAGCAAAGAGAGAAAGTGAGATTGAAACGTGAGGGAAAACCAAACAGAGAAAACAAACAAACAAATTAAAAAGAACTTTAAAGTTGCAGTTTTTCAACATCCTTCAGTCTACCAAAGCTTACCACACATCTCCGCCTTCTCATCCTCCTTTTCATCATCATCATCATCGAGGAGCCTCTGTTATTTATGCATTTTAATAAATAATGCCCAATAAGCCCCTTTCGAAAGTTGACCCACAATCAGAAAGTTGTATGTGATTGTTCCATGTTCTGTTGCTGATTAATTAAGAAGCCCACGACGACAGTTGCCGTAATTGCTGCTCCTTTTTGTTTTCCTTCCATACTTTCCTCCTTTATCCTTTTTACTTGAGTTTTTTCTTTTGTTTTTTTGCATTGTCACCTTGACAGATTCAGAGGCAGAGACGACATCGATGATATATATATACATATAGCCAGCATACAGAGCAAGTCAACTGAAGTATGACATTTTTTTTTTTAATATGACAAAAGCAATCAGCCTCCTACTTTACATCACCTCATCTCGATAATTAAGCTGCTTTCAGTATTATTTCACATTTTTTCAGTCATTCGAGTCGAAAAGGTGCAGTAAAAACCCGATACCACACATAAGCCGAAAGGTGGCCAAATGGACCCAATAAGGACATTGGAGGCACACAGCATGATGTGCAGTCCTCGTACATTATATTTTTGCATTCACTGGGAAGCTTTATGAGCCCTCCTTGACACTTTCAATGGATAGAATGCCCAGAATTTCGGTTGGTATCTAAGGTATAATGGAAAAAATTTATTACAGATTAAAGGATATATTAATTTTGTTCTGTAAACAAGTGAAATTAGTGTCGGATGGATATTATTTGTTGTTGACTTAGGTGTATCTATCTTACACAATCTTACATTCATTTGTTGAATGGCTAAATAATTCATTTTTATTTAATGTATGTAAAACCTATTACTATTATTTCATTTTTTATTCTATGAATTTTTTCTCAACATTTGTGGGACTCATTAATTAGAAAAAAATTTCTCTTCAAGCTTAATTAGCACAATATAAAAAGAAATGACTAGAGTTTTTTCATTGCTTTCAATTTGAAATAATATATTAAAGCTTTCATACTACCCTCTCAAAAGAAGTGATTTATTTTGATTAGGAGTTTGTAATATATGTAAGAAAGGAAGCACCTCCGACTACATATATCAATTTTATTTACATTTTCTTGATCATCATTTGTTGAAATATTTACTTAGAAATACATACATATATGTGAAGAGTTTATTGATAGATAAATAAAATATGTGTTAGGTTAGGTTTTGCAACTTTATTTAGTTTTTCGACGGATATCAACTACGACGACTGCTGCTGAATGACTCTGCTTCTTCTTTTAGCTCTAGCGTTGCCACTGGGTTGTCACACTTAACATGTTTGGCCTTGCCACAAATATATGCGAAAAAAGTATTGAAAAGTATCTTTTCCTGATTTCGTTTGTTATAAATAAAGAATATAAATGGAATAACAGATCAGTTCAAAAAGATCAAAAAAATATTCCTGTTATTTAATGGATAACCTAATATAGTTTACCTGAATCTATCGGTTTGTTTCTAAGTCCACTCTTCTGGCTTTAAGCGATAATTTCTTATGAGTCTTTAGATATATGGCTAGACATACATAAATGGAAATTAAAAGAGAGTTGAAAAATTTTTGTACTATATGAAGATTGCTATTTGTGTTGGCCTTTTTCAATTTTGTTGTCTATCTATTTGAACATTTTCCTTTTGTGCCTTTTTGGCCAGCTCCAGTTGCCGCAATTGCCTTTGTCTCTATGTGTCATTTTCATTTCTCGACATTTTTTTGTTCTTGTCTCTCTCTTGTCTGTCCCTGTTTTCCCTTTTTCTCTTTTCATTTAGTTTTTGTATGGCTGAACCTTGGGTCATCCTTCGAATGCAAAAATTTCGCTACTCGGCTTGTCTCAACTCTCCTCTTGGACTCATCTCAACTCAACTTAACTCACTGTTTACGGTTCGAAGAACTGAATGTCAACAGTTTTCATAAATCTTTGTCGAGTGGACATCATCAGCTCCATCAACTCCAAACCCCATCCGCCCCGCCTGCTTATGGAGTACTCCCACAGCAAACTGTCAGTTGCTTTGTTGACTTTTGGCTACATCTTTTTTTTGTTTCTAGTCTTTTCCTTCAACTCAAGTACTGTGTTCTGACATGTTTAGGGGGCGAAATATCAAAATTGATATTGGAATTTGTTCGTGACCCTTTCAGCACTTTTACCTATAGATTTACATATAGATTTATTCTTTAGAATTTCATCAAAATTATTTAGTTACTTTCCATTAACTGGCTCTTGTTTTGCCATTTCTTTATTGATATGTTAATTAAAAAACAAATTTCAACTTTCGCTGCTATTTTGCTTAAATGTATTGACAGTTTTTTTTTTGTTTTTGCTTTGTTATTGGTCAAGGCTCTCTTGGCCAGATCAGAAGCATTTTACCAATCGAACACAATCAATTTTTTATGGGCCAACACATTAGCATTGGTGGCAAATTTGTGTCTATTGTGTTTGCCACAGATGTGCCGTTTTTTTTGCGGGGAGAAACCAGTTCTTAATAACAGTGAACTATGCCTAACACTAACCGTAACCCTAATAATATAAAACAAATTAAGAGATAGAAGCAAAGTTAGTTTAAATTCCCATTAAGTGGTTTCGAAATCATTTTTAGATTTCATTTTGACTCACATGTTAGTGAAAGTGATTGATCACCTTAGCTTATGTTTACTGTACTTGTTTATATTGTAATAGATCTATCTTTTTTCACTAATGCAAATTAGTTGTAGACTGACCCAAATTGTATGGCAATAAAATTGCTCGAGTGTTCCGAAATCTGTTTAGTTGTTGACAGAGGCAACGCCTAAAATATGTTCTAAGGGCAATCATGAGACTTTTGTGGCTTTTGATACAATTACTGGGCATCAATGTGGCTGGTGAGTTTTTGAAAAATTCAAGAAAGATTCATTTCAAGTGAAAGTTAATATTCCATTTAAATTTTAGTTCAATCCTTACCCAATCATTGGAAACGGGCACCAGTTCGTGGTACCTTCAATATCGATCTGTATGCCTTCAATAAGCCCAGAATGAACTTGGCCCGGCAAGAGGGTGGTAAAGTTTTACCCATGGTCAAGTTATTAGAGCAACTTTCCCACAGTAGTCGCTCAGCAATGCAAAAATCACATTACAGAAATCTAGATAAGTCAATTGAAGCAGACATTGAGCCACAAATGAATTCCAGTGTAAAGACAGTTAAAGTAAAATTATACTCCAATGAGTTTCAATCGCAAAATGTCGGCTCAAAGAAGATTGTGAAACTGAACACCTTGTCCGATGGTAAACCAGTAAGGGAGAACACAATGAACCAGCTACAAAAGGAACAGGATCTTAACCAGGAGGAACCATTGAAGGTTAAATTAACTCTGCCAGAGGTAGAAGAGACACTGACAACTATTGCAGCTATGGTAATCAGTACAACAGAGAAATCTCCACCCAAAACTAATGATGATAAGGATATTAGCAATATGATGAAAATGAAGTTGCTGAAAGCTAAACCCACTGACTCCTCGCTCAACCAAACGAACAGTCAACAAGCTGACAATGATAGAGATGTAAAGTCAACGGTTAAACCTCATCGTACAAAATCGAAACGAAAGCAAAGTAAAACCAAGACGACAACGACAACAAAAGCACAAAATGAAATTGAGACAACAATGGCAACAAACTTGAAACCAGCATCATCAACTCTAACTCTAACTCCAACTCCAACTGCAATGCCACCATCATCAACATCGTCGGCACATGTCAAGGAGCCGGCAAAGGGATTGGCAACACAATCACCGGAAATCAGCACGCATCGTCCAGCAGCAGGAACATTGAGTCCGACAAGGAAGGGTTCGAAGACCAAAACCAAACGACGGGGCTCTCAACGACGGCCAACCAAGGAGGAAATTGAAACTACGACAAATTGGTGGCAGATACTACCATATGCGGAAATTAGAACATTTTTGAATACGATTTATGATACCATCACCGACGATGATGATGAACGTGCTGGCAGTATCGCCAGAGGGTTATAGTAGTGAGGGGGCAGTCACTGGGTTTAGGGTTCGGGTTGACCTTAGCATTAGTTTAGTGAGCGTTAAAATGAATTTCCGTTTGAAATCAATCGTAACTATTTTCATTTTGGGTTCAATTTTGTGTTACAATTTGCAATAAAAAACAACTTTGATTATTTTTTAACAAAATATAGCTTATTTCATTTGCTTTTTTTATTACACATTCGCTGAAATGTGATTAATCATTCACCAATCATCAGCTTAACCATAACCATTAAGTCTATGTATCTATTTATTCAAATTTTTAGCCCCCCTCTACTAAAATCAACATTTTAAGCCGTTGTGTCAACATAGACGACTTAATTAAAATAACCAATGCCCGTTGCTCAAAAACAATAACTCAGCTGGGCATTTAAAAAGCCATTTATTAATATTTAAATATACACAAAATAGTAAATGAGAATGAGAACCAGAATTGGGTGAGGTAGATAGGCAGGCAGGTAGGTAGGTAGGTAGGGCTTAGTTTACGCCAAATAAAATGTTTACCGACAGCTTAATGGAGTATCGAGACATCGAGACCATGACATGGACAACTCTGACAATACCGGTCGGTCACAGGTCACAGGTTAAAACTGGTTGAACGGCTTCCAAGCTTTAGCTTTAACTTTGACTTTATCTTACCGGCCAGAAAACAGGTCAGAGGTGTTAATAATGGCGTCAAGCATTTTACGTTTCACATTTAATAAATTAATTATTGACATCTTAATTCTCATTGAAATTCATTCAGTTTTAAACATCAAGAGAATAAAATTTCGTTGGCGGAATATTTGACGTCGTCTAAGCCTTCTTTTCCGGCGCTTTAGCATCACGTGTTTGGGCTCAATTTCAGCATAGATAAGCAATTCCTTGGAGTCATCATCTGATGACGACAATGAGAACAGTTTTTCAGTGGGTTTGGGTTTAATAATCTCACTATTTCCACTCGATTCAACTAGAGGCACTGAGAAAGCATGACCTCCATATAAATGCAACTGCCAATTGCAAAGATTTGGTGTCAAATTACATCTGGCACTGGCATCCTCGGCGATTAATGTTACTTGTGTCAAGTTCAGTTTTGGTATTTCCTTTAGCCCGGCAAGTGCCTCATCAACTATTTGACCCCGGCCAAGTGCAACTAGGTAAAACAATGCCAAATACAAGAAATAATCCAGACACATTTCAATTTCAAAAGCTAACCAGCTGCGTTTGATGCTCATCGGCGACTGACCGGGGCAAAAGTCTTTGGTATATAGAAACCAGTTTATTTTGCCATCTTTGGTATGCCCAAATGAATGTCAAACAATAGTTCTGAATATACGCTATTTGATTTGCCCATTGCTCATTAATCATAAGGCATATACAATGGGGAAGCAAATCCACCAAAATGTCACTTTCACAATCGGTATAAGTAGAACTTTGGCATTTCATTGAAAACTTATGAAAATTGATTAATAAATGGATCAAATAATACATTGAAAATATATACATACATATATCAAAGAAAACAAATTAGTTTCTATAAATTGAATTACTAAACAGAGTTCAGAGCAAAATAATTTCCATAAGGTCAAAACTTTTGCATTTTCCAATTTGTACAAAAAATAGTTATACTTACAAATTAATTAAAACAATTTTAACTACTTCAAAAATACTTTGCATAGTTTAGATATATCGATTTTATAGCTCCAAAATTCCAATCAAATATATAGCAAGTTCTAGATATAAAACATTTTCTGTCTAAAAAGTGGTAAAATGTATTATTAAATTTTAGAAACTATGAAAAAAGATAAAAAGAAAATCTCTTAGCTTTACTTAGTAATAATAATCTTTTCACTTTTTTATTTTTACTTTTTTTATATTTTACTTTTTTACTGTTTTACTTATTACTAGTACAATTGTGGTCACAGTAATTTGAAGTAATTTGTTATTTAAAATAATTTACTTTGATTCTAAAAGACTTTTGAAGTTTTTGTTTATATTAAATGTTACCATTTTCCTACTTAATTAAATAATAATGAAGATTTCAAAAGTATATTTATAAAAATGTAACTATTCCATTATAAAAAATAATAATGAATTCTATTTTTCAAATTTATAATTACATTTACATCAGACATAAACTTTTTTCAATTAAAATTTGATTTAAAAGGACAAAAGAGTCCTATTTTTAAAATCATTTTCTTAAACTAAAAATTTTTCACTTTTATCTTATAGAAAAGCTACAATTTTAAAGTGACTTTTAGGCAAGATTTAGGGTAAAGTAATTTTTATATATTTTGAAATGCTGATTGTGGATATATTACATTTTGAATATTTCTTTCTCAACCGTAAATTAAAAGAGTTATTAGTACAAAAGGAAATATTATTATTATTATTTTATTGAAGAAAAAAATATTTTAAAAATTTCAAACATCTATGCAATGCTAAAATATTTTAAATAGATTAACAATAATTCATTATAATTAATAATATTTATAATTTATATATATTAATATAATTTATAAATATAATTACTATTTATAAATCTTTATTTATTATAGATATAATTTATTTATATATATTTTTGGATATTTTTTACAGGGTATACTTGGGAGTTGTTCACATTAATTTATATATTTTATTTACTTATCTTACAATTTCCACTTGGCCACCTTATAGAGATAATTGTGTTTGCGTTGCTGTTGTTGCTGTTGCTGTGCGTTCTGCCAAGCTGGTCTTCGAGTGGGTCTATAGGGTTCCCATTTTACATTGTTGTCAGTTACCGTTCTCTGTGTTGTTCTCGCAATCGTGGAGTGAGTATTTTTATTGTTGTTACCCGTACGATCGGGAACTATCAGTAGCATTGGTCTGCCATTGCCATCGCTCAAGCGCAAATATTGTGCCTCCTCGGGATGGGCACAAAGTTGTGGATAATTGTAGCACAGCGAAGTCATAGGATATGGCTGAGATTGGATATGCAGTTGCCGTTCTGGATGCAATTGGCTGGTATATGGATCAGGCTCACTTAGTACAGTTGGCGTTTCGATAACCGAACTCTGTTTGGGGTAATAAAAGCTGCTAAACGAAGATGTTGCCGATGTGCAAATAGGAAGATGTGGGAATAAATCGCAGATGGGATTGCTGGTGGTTGATCCTGTGGAATAAGGCGAAACAGTTGACCGTGAGCTAACTACTACAGTTCCAGTTGTGGTTGAACCTGGAGTTGGGAATCCTGTAGTTGTAGAAACTGGTGTGGAATTCGTTGACGTCGATTCGGTAGATGTTGATTCGGTTGTTGTGGGAGTTGCCGTCGTAGTTGTTGTAGTTGGCCTAGTAGTTGTAGTTGTTGTTGTTGTTACAGTTGGCTTAGCTGTAGTTGTTGTTCTTGTCGTTGTGGTCGTTGCTGATGTTGTTGTGGTTCTTCTGGTTGTTGTTCTTCTTGTTGGTCTTCTAGTTGGCCAGGGTCTTGTGGGCCTTGGCCTTGGTCGATTGGGCCTTAATGGTCGCAAAGGTCGCAAGGGCGGTGGAGGAAGTGGTGGCGGTACTGGGATCACTTGACCAGGACTAGCACTATCTTCTGACCACAAACCCAATTGTTGTTTCTTATTCTCAACACTTTGCCAGAAATTTTTGTAATATTCCGCCAAAGGATCAACTTGTCGCTGCGGGGCCGATGTCGTTGGTTGGGCTGGTTGAAACACATTCGATAGCCGCGAATAAATATCGGTAATGTCCCACATGGGAATATGCAATCTTAGGGCATTCTGCTCACCCTGTGACCGGGTTGAATGAACAGTTAGTAGCAGCAAAAAGAAGTTACTAATGTTGATTCCAATCGCCATGATTCACAACTAAGCACAAATCTGGCCAAAACCAATATTTTTATAGAGATTGAATCATAATGGCCAGATGATTATGATGGCCCCGAGCTAAATTGAAAAACAAGAGTTGTATAGTTTTAGCAATTGTATTTCATTCACATTGTTTGAACAAAAATTCTCAGTGTGAGACTCGTTAGCCCTATTCAGGTCTTACAGTAGGTCGATATGCGAATTTCAATAACGAATCCGAATTCAAATCTCTGGAACTCCCCTGAGAACCAGGTGCTATCAATATCAATGGATAGCCCTGCTCATCCTTTAGACTAATAAATTGAGCTGCGTCTGGATTTTGGCAGAGATTGGGATAACGATCACAGATCGAAACCAGAGGCTGAGGTTCCGATTGTATTACGAAATTTAAATTGGGTTGGCGATTTGTTGAACCTTTTCTGAATGTTGGTTCTGTTGTCATTGTTGTTGGTGGTGGTGTTGTTGTTGTGCAGATTGGTAAATGTGGAAAAGTTATACACAGATCGGGTTCGGTTGGAGTTTCTGCCGTTGTTGTTGTTGTACAAATGGGTAAATGTGGAAATTGTATACACAGATCGGGTTCGGTTGTTGGTGTACAAATGGGTAAATGTGGAAATTGTGTACACAGATCGGGTTCTGTTGGATTAGTTGGTGGCATTGCAGTTGTAGTAGTAGTTGGCCTCTTGGTTGGCTTATGTGGATGATGATGATGAAACGGCGGCGGCAATGGATGCGGCAATGTAGGTAAATAGTATGGTGGATATGGCCAATATTTTTCCGGTTGTCTTGTTGTTCTTGTTTTCCTTTTCTTTCCCTTGTTAACTGTTTCTGTCTCTCCAGATAAACGGGAGAACACCTTTTGAACATCCCAAACTGGTATACGCAATGTTAACTCATGTCCAGTTGATTCTAGCCAGACTATTGGTCCATATATAAATAAGCACAGAAACACTTTGCCGTACCACATTTTTGTTCGTTTGTCGTTCAGCAACTAAATTGATCCATTCGAAACACAATGGTTTTATACAAATGAATATATTCATTATGTCAATAACGATAAACCGAAGACACACACCACTCACGATATGTTTTGTAAACAAATTTTAACATATAAAAACTAAAACTTTATTGACTTTTTAATGGCTAAGAAACAAAGAAACCTAAAAATAATACAATATGGCTAACCCACTAATCCATAAAATGTGCTGACGAATTTAAGACTGTGTTCCCATTCTTGGCTAATGAAATACGTTCTTAGCAGATCCATTTAAAGGCTTTCCATCTGCTTTGCTAATTTATTTGATTGGATGACTATCTTTTGATTAAATTGATAGATATGCCGTTTCAAATAAGTATATACAGTGAAAGCGGAAAACGGTGCCAACGGTTACAGTAAAATTGTTCAACAGCTTTTGAAAACAGACAAGAATATCGAACATATTTGTTTAGTTATGACTTATTGAAAATTTCATAATAAATATTAAATATTTAAACAAGAATATCGAACATATTTGTTTAGTTATAACTTATTGAAAATTTCACAATAAATATTAAATATTTGTCGAATTTCCCTTTCTTTTGGATAAATGAGTAATTCGTGGAATATAATATTATTTCAGTATATTATTTCTCTATTTAAGTCTATATTTGTTTTTGTTTAATGTATTTTTATACCCTGTACCCATAGGATAAAAGGGTATATTAAAGTCGCTAAAATGTATGTAACAGGCAGAAGGTAGCGTTTCCAACCCCATAAAGTATATATATTCTTGATCAGCATCAACAGCCGAGTCGATTGAGACATGTCCGTCTGTCCGTATGAACACCTAGATCTCGGAGACTATAAGAGCTAGAGCTACCAAATTTGGTGTGAACATCCGTCTTATGCCTAGGCAGTTCAAGGTTGTTTCAAATTTTAGCAACGCCTACTTCCGCCCCCGCAAATCAAAAAAGAAAATTTTAAAATAAATTTACTAGAGCTGTATTAAATATATCGAATTTCTATTTGTCAAACTGTGCTAACTGATCAAATTTCGTTCAAATCGGACAGTAAACATCGGATATATAGCCATTTGCATTTTGTACTGAATTGCCAAAGCGGCATTGGCAAATAAGAAAGAGCTGCATGTATAGGGGAATTTTGTTTTGAATTGATTGCGATTTTGAGGTTGTTCGATCATTTGTCTAGTGACTACGCAGATCAAGAGAGTTTAAAATTTTTGCCACGCCCACTTCCGCCCCCGCAATTTAGAAAAAACGAATTACTAGAGCAGTTTTGAAGGAATCACATTCTTATTTGGCACATCTAATAATGTGGCCAAAATGCATCATCTGATTAAATTTAGTCGAAATCGGACAATAAATATAGGAGATATACGAACGTGCGTTTTGTACTGCAACAACAAGTGCGAGATTAGCTGTGCCAGGTGTGAACGAGATAGCATGCATTCGATGGAAATTTTGAATTAAATCAAAGGAGATCTCGAGGGTGTTCGACTTTATTTAACATAACTAGTTGGTACAGGGTATACTCAATGTCGGCAGGGACGACTTGCTTGCTTCATTGCATTTATGGTTGTTATTTGAATGAATATTTTTGTTTCTGTTATTATTGTTATGTTAATCTTACAGTTCTGTTAAAAGCTACTGTATGTTAAATGCTAGTGTTGATCAGCGAGTAGAATGTCACTACTGGTTAAACTAACCAATCTGCCACAGCTACCACCAAAGTTAATAGCATTAAACAGTTCAAACTGTCAAGATATATCGTGGCCTTTCGATAAAGGAGCAAGAATTTAAGAGCAAAAGGTCATAGCTAAGTTTAAAATCAAACAAAATTCTCTAGCTACTTGGCTTTAGGTCGGAAGTTAGGCTGACAAATAACCTACAAATGTACAATTCTATACGATCCCGAGGCCATTTGCCAATATAGAACTCATCTAATAACAATTACTCATAGAAACTGCAAAGATTTCGTAACAAAGTACTTCATAAGTTCGTAAATGGTTTGTAAAAAACTTGATCATACCCTATAAAGTTGAAAACTTTTTTTCTAGACTAAGCTTTACAGCATTATTATCTCCTACTTTAATATAATTTTTACTTTATTTTTATTTTTATACCATATGTATAAGCAATTCTAAAAACAATTACCTATATTCTAAGTATATACCTAGTCTACTTTTGAAGTAATCTCATATCCAGGTGATTAATTAAATCTTATACAAAAATATAATGCGATAGAGGAAACTAAACATCCATGAATAAAGAAACAAAATTGAAATTTGAACTTAATTTACAATAAGTCTATATATAACTTGAAAAATTCTGTATTTCATTCTGTTACTTATGTCGTAGATATTTACAGTTGCATATGAGTAAGTAATTTGGCTTAAAAATTATTTTTGAATTTCTACTTTCATCCTTTATAAACATATGCAGAATCATTTCTTATTATTCTATTCTACATAAAAGTCAATTTTACTTAAACTTCAGAAACCTTTGAAAAGAAAATAAGCGTCCGTTTCTATTGAATAGCCATTTTGGAAAAGTTGCTCATATGTAAGTGTATCTTAACATATGTAAAATTGAATGAATGAAATGTACATTTCCATTTGGATATCAATGACCCCTTTAAGGGGTTCACTTTATATATAATTTTTTGTGTTTCTTTTTTGTTTTGGCACTGACAGGCGGAGTCAGACAAGTTTTTAGCCTAGCAACCTTCTATATTATTTCAGCTTTTCTTTTCGACTGGCACGTGATGGTGGAGAGCGCAACATATGGAACAAGAAAAAAAAAGGAAAACAGGACCAACAAATGGAAGGAAGGCCAGTCCAATGGCAATAGCAACGGCAATAGCAACGGCAAAGTCAAAGTCAAGCGGCACTATTAAAGCACAATCACATTTTAGCATTTATTGTGGCAATTTCGCAAAACGATATCGTATCTAATGGCTTTCTTTGATATGGTTTCTGCTCCAGCTCTCTCTCTTTTGGCTTCAATGGCCCAAAATGGCCATTGTTATGTGTATCAGTTACTAAATTCAAATATTGAACTTGCCCCCGTGTGTGTGTGTTTGCGAGTGTGTGGCATGTTCAGCTTATGTTGTAATAACCATACTAATAATCATAAAATATATACAAACATATCCATATATATATACATAAGTATGTATGTATCTAGATGATATTTTGAGGCCTGAACTAAAAGATGCCATTCACATTTGACTTTTGTATATCCAATGAGAGGACTTCCTAATTGCTTTCAATGAAATGCATGGAAGGGCTCTGGCATTGACCGTAACCATAGAATGCAAGACCATCAATTACGCCTGTGTTTATTTCCATTTATTGTTAAACAAACTTAATTGAAATTCAACAACAGCTAAAGCAACAACAGCAGCAACAACAGCAGCAGCAACAGCAACCAACAACCAAATTTTCCGAATTTCCTTTGTCCTATTTATCATGCAATTATAATGAAAATGGGAATACCAAACAACAATAGGTTTGTCGGAACGGTTCCTAATGCTCTCCAAATTTGCGGCTGGACACTCTCCATTGCGGTTCTCGTTCAGGTCTCGGTTCATTTTGTGCAATTTTCTATATATTATGCATACATATATATTTTCCGCTAAAATCCAGTTGAAAAATCAACCGCCAGTTGCAGTTTTTATACTCTTACAAACAAAAGATGTGCTAAATTTGAATAGAAGGAATGTTTCATTTTTTAAATGTTCCAAAAATGTTAAGTTGTAGTGTTGGAAAATTCAACAATCAATAGTTGACAATTTTCCGTTAGTTATTTATTTAATTCGCCCAATATTAATGTGAAAACTGAATATTAAATAAAATTCCATAAGGATAACAACGATCGATGCTCTTCTATCAATGTTAATACATCACTAATAAGTCCATACTTTGATCATATTATATTTAATTGGTAAGAGTATCAGCAAAAGTGTCATAACTGATATACTCTTGTTTTCTGCATATTTAATTAGATTTTTACAATTGCTGGATTTGCAGTTTATCGCAACTTTTAGTGAACTTGGTCGAATGACTATCCAAATGAAATAGTTAACCACTTGTGCAAAATATTTATCTGCAAAAACATTCTAGAAAACTTTTCTACGCAAATTCTTGTTGCAAAATTGAATCAAAATGTGTTTTTTGATTGTATCTATAAGTGTAATACAAAGATTGAGTAGGCAATGCTCTTCTAATGACACAGTCACGCCCACATTCAAGGCTTATTCATACATATGACACCCCGTCCACCCTCATGCAATATCTTACATTGAGTTCCATGTCTGCTTTCCTTTTGTTAACACTTTTACAAGCTTGTCGCCGGCAGCAGCAGCACCAGCACCAGCAACAAAACCAACACTAACAACAGCAATGGTAACGGCAACAGCAACAGCTTCTTACAACACTCATGTTTACATGCCTTACAAAATGTCACGCGTTTCAGGCGAAGGTTGGAAGACTTGCGTGGGTGGGTTTTGGGTGGCATTTCGAAACTGGGGTAAATTTACAATGTAATTACCGCAGAAAATCTGCACACATGCACACATGATAGCGGTATATACGAGCTGCAAATGATGTTGTCAATTAAATCAAACGATTCCAACATTTACAACATATAACAAACTACATGCAACAAAAGAAATGTTTTACAGTAAACATTCAACAACAAGAAAATCAATTCAGTGTGGGATTTTCATAACTTTGCCTTAAAAGCTTTGCGTCGAGAGTGTTGGGTAACGCTCTTTAATGAATAAGTGCTAGAAACGATATGTTGAAATTGGATTTATTTATTTACAATATTTAATATTTAATATATACCACAATTTGTGGAATCGAATAATTAGATTGGCAATAAATAAATCGTAAACGAAAACCATATCAATGAAACCCTAAAAAAAGAAATAAATACGGCTCTCTCTCTGTCTTCTTTTGGCATAATCAATGAAAAAGCAAAGCGAAAATTATTCCAGTATAAATTTATTTTTGCATCGTCAACTATGCAAGTACTTATATTTTGTATAAAATGTAAAGATTGGCATATAAATAAATCAAACAACAAATCGACTTAACCCAAGAATATAAATTAGAAGATTATGCAGATATTTAATATTGACAGAATATCTTAGAATCACATATGTATAAAAATTAACACAAAAAAAAAAAAAAACAAATTTGTACAATAAAAAATGTTATTTTTTTAAAATATACCCATTTAAATATGCGAATATAGTAACCAACATAAGAAAAATCTTTTTAAAATCTTGATTGATTAGAGGCATTTTACTATATTTTATTTATTTATTTATTGTTTTTTCTTCACCACATAAAAGTACTTACAATACAACAAGTATAAAAATGAACGACAAAAAGTCTCTAATACTTCTTTATATTCATTTATTTTGCAAGAAATATATTTGACATTTTATTAAAATATATTAATAAAAGCCATATATAGCATTTGCTATATCAAGCGATCACTGTATGTATGATGTGTATGTATTGTGATGACTCCTTTGTGGTATTTAAGGGGAATGCGAAACAATTGCTACATCCGACACTCAATGGCGCTCATTTGTGGTCTCTCAATTCGATTCAACTCAACTCGATTCGCCTTCAATTCGATTCGTTTATTGCCATCAATTATTTATACATACAATTATTCTTTCGCTTCTGTCGTTGTTCCAGCTACTTCTGGTATGACTCTTTGCTCCTGCTCCTGCTCCTGCTGCTGGTGCTCCAACCTGCCAATGATCCTTAATCGGGAACAGAAACAGAAGGTAAAGTGCAATTGCTTGTTGTTGCCAGGTGAACGAAAGTATGGGGCAAACAAATGGCTCTTTGGCCTGGCCAATTATATGTGACTGGCTGTGAGCCAAATTGTAACTGTGTAAACGACAAACTGTAACGGTAAACGGTAACGGTAAGCAGGTAAGCAGTCAATGGCCGACTGTTGCCATTGCACCTTACAACTTTCTCATAAATCAAACTTGCCTGATAAATTGGGGTCAAAGTGTAGCAAACAATGAGTTTGCCTCGTTTATTAATTAATGCTTTTATTGTTGCAACTTGACTGACTGCAACAATATGAGTGTGGTTGTGTGTGTGTGTGTGGGTGTGTGTATGTGAGTTGGTTGAAGCCATTCGAGGAAACTTCTAAATGGATCCTATTAGACATATGGCATTCTTATGCCCTTATTCACATACAATTAATATAAGATTTTCATGGAAAATTTTAATTTTTTCCCTCCTTTTTTTAGGTTGTTGTTGTTGTTGGTGGTCTTGGGTATTAAATTTTAATCAGCTTCAATATGTGTGAACTGCTTTGTGCGTGTGTGTGGGTGTATATCGCCTAATACACATATGCACGCTTTTGTGAGTTTTTGGCGCCTCGAGTGCCAGACACTTTGCATGCCACCAAACCACCAAGCCCCACCAATCGCCCCGCTCGCGCTTGTAGTCTTAAGATTTTCACTTCACCTTTTCCAAGGTTGTATATACATTTTCTGTTTATTTTTTTTCTTTTTGAACTGAAAATGTTTTTCCTCTTTGCACCAGGGAAAATTTTGTCCACGTGTTTTCCTAACTTACTTTTATGGCTACATTGGCGTAATTGGAAATTAACTTTATTTTGGTTCATTTAAATTTTTGAACTGCTCGATATAATAATACACACGCATACACACACACACACACACCTTTAACCCAAAAATTTTTACCCCGGCCTCAATTTTGTTTTTGTCCCCTTCCTATCCAATAGAAACAAAAATTGTTGGATAAACAAATACTTGCAATTGTTTTGCTGCTAACACAGCTGGCGTTGAGTAAAAGAATTTCAATTTTATACCCGTAACTCCAGCGGCAGGCAGAAAAGGATCCCAGAAATAGGAAGCTTGATGGGGGGTCTAGGCGGTTGTGGTGGTGGTGGCCATAAACCAATATCCATATCCAACCGGAATCTACTACGACTTTTTGTTTTAGCACACATTTTTGCTTTTGCTTTAGCATTTCATTTTGCGTTCTGGCATCTAATGATATGGAAATAATTATTGATTTCAATTTATACCTATTGGATTGCCCACCCACACACACAGACACACTTGTACATATATATATATATGAATATATATTTAGGTATATATATATGTATGTATTCATATATATGTATATATATATATATATATCACCGAGAGAAATTGTGCGAAAGTTGCTCCTTCGAAGTTCAAATCGCGCATAAGTTAGGTTGGTTAACTTGGTTTATACGAATCGAAATCTGGTTAGAACATTGATATATATGCCAATAGCTTTAGTATAAAAAAAGAGAACTCTTGCAATACTTTTTGCTTGGTAAACTTAAAACAATTATCTTAGCAAATGTTTAAGAAAATTTCAATTTTTTTTTTTTTTGCAAGAAACAGATCCGATTATATTTCAATAAAATTCAAAGAAATACACAAAAATCTCCATTTCTTGTCTTACGAAACCTTAATTACATTTTCCATGAACGATGAAAGCTTTTTTATATCGGGTTACAGGAAAAAAAAATTTTAAAAAGTTAATTTTACAAAGATTTTGTTCCACATTTATATTGGTTAAAGATATTTATTCTTAATATTGTTTGTATTGCTAGAAATAGTAGTAGGTAAATCAACTTCTATGTATTTAGTTATGTAGTTATTTATATACAATATGATTATGTTAATTGCTCGTTTATTCACTTCTTAATCGTCGTGTATTACTCCTCTTGATGGTTGCTTATCGAATGAATCTATTTCTCTGTTCTTAGTGTTATGTTAAGCCCTAATGTTCTGTTAAACGTTCTGTTACGTTAAGTGTTACTGTTAAGTGTACGTTAAGTCCCAGTGTTAGTCAACGAGTAAATACATGATCGTTACTATTTAAACTAAGCCATCTGCCTCAAAAAGTTGCACAACAAGAAGTGTCAGGTAACTATGGAATTTTTTATTAATCTTTGTTTATTTTCAGTTTAACAAAGATGACAGTTGAATAAAAATATCACAATTTTTGGAAAAATTTATAAAATCTAATGTACTTTTAAGCAAGAAATTATTACTTTTTTCAGAAAATCAAGGCCAAAATCAATAAAATAATTCAAATTCTGGTTCTCCTAAAACAACTCTAAGTAAACAATTAAAAAAAAAAAGTATATATATATTATTTATTTAAAAAAATATATATTATTTATTGAAATGCATGGAAAATATCAATGAAAAACAATTATCCATAATATGTGTGTAACACTATAAAAATAATAAAAAAATGTTTTCTATTATTTCTTCTCTTTCTCTGCAAAATCATTAATCACAAGATCTGAGTCAAGGATTATACTAAATAATTAAACATATTTCATTGCCATAAAAATATAACACTATAAATTCACATTCGGAATTAAAATTTTTTAATACAATCAATAACTTTTATATGAATAAGATGGATATAGAGATATTTCAAATTATTCTTTATTACATTCTTTTATAAATCATATCCTTTGCTCCATTTGCTCTTCCTTAATACATGTGTCCTTGTTTAATCAAAATTGATTTCCGTTTTGCGTTTTGTTATTGGATGGTTTATTTTTTTTCTTCCATCCATCCTCTCGTATGAACGCATAACGTATCCTCCATTGAAGCTTAATAGATGTTGGCGCCTTCGTGCGTACATTTCAGTTATCCCTTAAACTTTTTGCTGCCCTTCCTTGGGGCTTCCATATACATATGTGTGCGGTGTGTGTGTGTGTGTGTCTGTCTGCTCTGTAATTTTCCATATAAATAGATAACAAAAACAAAAAGAGAATACGGTGGAAGCCAAAGCGGAAAACAAGGCAAAAGCTGTTGGAAAATATATGGCAAGCCATTTGCAAATAAATTGAATGTTCAATTTCAATAATTTTTGCATACTTGCTGCAGACAAAGTTGTTTCTAATCCATTTCGACGTTGACTAACAGCAACAACAACAATAAGAATAACAAAAAAATTTGCTTATTATAAATTTTTTCTTTTTTTGCAGAGTGTGAAAATTCTTGAATGGAAAATGTGCTGATTAAAAAAGTTTACGATTTTTGCAAAAGCGATTAAAGTTTATTTTTAGCCTAGAACTAATGTTAACTCTGGTCAAAGCGTATAAAAGAGTCTCGAGAGCTTCTACTTGATTTATTTGTATATTCTATTTAGTTGGTATATATATATTTATCCATTTTTTTTTTGTTTGTTCTCGGCAAGCTTTTCTTTAATTTTCCACACAACTGATAAAGCAATTGGACACACACAATGCCACACACAGAGAGATAACTTTTCAACCAGACCTAACGAAATAAAATAAACGAAAATGAACGACTGAATGAATGAATGCACGTCTGAATATGGAGCATATACATACATATATGAAATTGTAAAATTTGTTTGTTATTTTATTTGCATAAATTTCCCATGGGTAAAAAAAACATGCACACACACACACACACGTACAAAGGGAAGACACTGACACACAATGTATGTGTGTGCAAGTAAGGCGTATCCTTGCAGCATGCAGCCGGTAACAGGAATCCCCTTAACCTCAATGTCTTTATGTTTTTTTCGAATTGATGACCAAATCGAACCAACAAGAAAATATATCCTGTTGTGAGAATGAAATAAGCTTTATTATGCAATTGGTAAGGGTATTCTGAATTCCCTTTAAAAGTAAATATTTATGTGGCATAGGTTGAGAAGGATTCTCGATGCAGATGGAAAGATAATTCTGACTTAAACATTTTAATATATAAAAGAGATAACTGTAATGTGGCAACTTATTTTAATAAAGAAGGGAGACAAGTTAATCATCTGAAAGCAATATTTTAATTTTTCCATTTTGTAGGTAAAAGTTTCAGAATAATAAACGTCATTCACTTTCTATATGTCCCAAAGTCTATGTCATTTGTATAATGAAATTCAGAATAAACTTGTGCGGAAAAGAGTAAAATGTACAAATATTAAATTTCCATGCTGCTACTTTCTATTAGTGACCGATTTTAAAGTTTCAAATATTTTGTTAAATTCAGCAAAGTCACATTGAAGTTCGAAATCCGCATTGAAACTATTTTGCTGGAATTTTTGGAAGTAGAAATTTCCCAAATTCTTATTTTACTTCGTTAAATAAATAACATATTATCGAGCATCCCAAATTAGTCACTTGCTATATATATGTATATATATATATACATTTAAAATTTACCGATGGATTAAGCATACTTTATTTAAAAGAGTCTCAATCCCTGTTTATAAGTTTTGTGAAACTCAATCCTTCTTTTGAATATAAAACAAGAATTAAGGTCCCAAATCGAAATGAATGACCTCGTATACCTCACAGACTTAAACCAACAAATACTTAGTTTGTGGAATCAGTTTAAATTTTGAATTTAAAATTTAAAAGAACTTATTTTTTTTTTCTCATCAGAAGTCATATTTGGTATATATGTATGTACATATGTACATGGATTTGCAGTCTCATGTGATAAACTTTGCAGAGCGATGAGGTATCTTGGAAGTAGAAAGTTACAACGGAGTGGCATTACCTTATCGAGCAATATTGAAGAAAAGGAATGACACTGAAAGTACAAAGAAGTGTAAGGAATTACCACATGGCAAAGACTACTACAGTTGTGAATTAAGTTTTAAAGTTAAATGAAGTTGTTCATCTTGTGATAATCGTGCTCATTTATCATCTGTTATTTAAAAACATTCAATCATTGCTATACACACACCAATTGTAACATATATTCTAGATCGCATCAACAACCAAATAAATGGGTATGCTATTCTTCTTCTCTTTACTTAAGGCATATGAACATTTTTTCCGCCAATTTTCAATTATTTGAACAGATTACTTCTCAGACTTCATAAAACTTCATCGGGACCTAAAAACCAACGTTCAAAATTTTTTGTTTTACTCGACTTGACAAATGGTACAGTTCATTGGTGAAAAGCGAACCATGTTCCAGTTGGCCTTTAAACCTAAGAAGTAGACAGCAGCATTTATATAGATCATGATTTTAGAATTGATAAACAGAATATTAGTTGCTTCATAACGACTATAAATAACTTTCTTGGTTTTTATAAAGCATAACAAAAAACAGTTTTCAGTAGCTCAACAGACTTTTTACACTCCTGCAAGGGCCATTCAATATAGATAAAGATAGTTTCTAATCTACAAATGTTTTGTTTTTTCGCAGAGTTAATGCAGTCGTTCTTTCCTGTATACATTTAACTTCTAAACTAAGATAAAAGATGAAAATCTTATTTAATGCAGAGTATCTCGTAGTTAATGCCAAGTTATGTACTTGAGTTTTAGAATTTTTGTTATCTCTATTTGTATACATTCATATATATTTCTATGCAAATAATTGGACAAAGCATCAGGGACATCATATGAGATATTTGTATATTTGGGGGGTTGGAGCCAGTTTAAATTGGGGCTAGGCTATTCTCCTCCACAAGAGAGTTGATGCAATTAAGGCCAGTTTTTCAACTTTGGGTAATGCCATGCAATGTTCAAATGACCTTCATGTCTAAGAGGATGCTGTTGCTGTTGTATGTATGTGTCCTAGTCCACATCATGATGAAATTTTAAACCATTTTGCATTCTACATTCAACATTTGTGGCTGGAGCGAATGGCTTCCGTTTTTGTGTGCTTTGAAGTGGCAACAAGTGGCGCAACCACTTGCACTTTGACTGACGCGCCAGCATCTTGGCTTTTTGCTTGCCTCGTCTAGTTTGGGGGGACGAGATGGAGGTTGCTAAAAAGTGCGCAAAATGAAGTGGCAGCCAGCTGCTGCTGCTGTTGCTGTTGCTGTCTGAAAGGTGCTTCAGTGACTGAAGTGCAAGAGGAGCAAGACAAGGCGCACGACGAAGGGTGAGAGGGAAGCAACTACTACCGGGTCTCATATTTAGCGGCTTTAGCGACTTTTCACTGACACTGAAAGGCAGCAGCCAACGAGGTGCACTGTTTTGCCAACTCGATGGCCCTCAACATCTCCTTCTTGTCCTTCTGCTACCGTTTCTTCTATGTATAGAGGAGCAGTTAGCCTGTTTAGTTTAGGAATTCAATTTCGCCAGCCACTTTTCATTTTGTCCTCTTGTTTCTGCGCCAACCCGGTGATTAATTGCTTAGGACAGAACAGCTGCGACCCATGGTTGCCACACTCGTCAAAATCCCATATATATGCACATACATATGTATACATATATAACATATACTTCTCATATATATACTATATACAGATATATTTGTCAAGCACGTGACCATGACTGACTAAAAATTCGATGTTCGCGAAATTGGACATTCCATTTACTTTTGGTTTTTTACTCTCCAATCCCCCCCGCACATATGTACATACACACACAAACGGATTTCAAACAAAAATCTAAAAATGTCCACCACATAGGAACACATCAAAATCGATATAAATCGAAATATATATGTCTGTTTTCAGGCACGTTATATGCATATGGCAAATGCATTTCATTTTGTAATAACAAAATCATTTTAAACAAACAAAAAAATTTACACGACTTTGATGCGTGCCGAAGTTTGGCTTCTCTTTTTCTTTTATGTATTTTTATAAAAAAAATATGAAAAAGTTATCATTATCAAATACATCTACGTGTTTTCCCTTTAGAAATTTGATTGTTGGATTGAAATATTTTAAAAATTTGCACTAAAAATGTTTTTTGGCATTTTTAAATTATACATTTATATACACCTATATATGTACATATGTATACTAGTTGAAGTTTTCAGATATTCAGAAATCACAAAATCAACATATATATTATATAGTGGCTATTATATGATGCTTATGTACATAAATATTATTAAGTATAAATCAGTATTAATTACAATAAACAAGTACAAATAAAGTATAAACAAAAAAAAACTCTAAAAAACTATACTTATGTAAACTTAAAAGTTTCCATTACAAAATTTTGTAAGAGCAGCCGTATTTATTTTTTGGTCTTATTTAACTTTCAAAATAATGCTTAATAAAAATATCGTAACATTTATTATTATTGATATAAGCTTAAATTTATTAAAAGCTTACATTTATTAAAGACAACGGAGAAATCAGTTTTTATAAAATTCAAAATAATTAAAGTCTTAGAACAACAATCGACTTTGCGATCTGAAATGACTTTTAATTGCCAATCTTCCACTTGTCCTCAGAGAAAATGTTGCAACAATACCAAATAATTTCATAACATATAAATCTTACCATAAACCTCGAAAAGAAGATGTTGGAAAACAATTTATAAAGCAAAGTTCCTAAAAATAAGGAATTATTAAGTATAACATTATTGAAAAACTTGGAAAACGAAAAAGTCAAAGTTCTTTGTTAAAATCAGGAAAGAATTGAGTGAAAATTTTGATAATTTATGAAAATCTCGTAACTTGTAAGGTTAACTGAAAGATGTTTATTTGAAATGATAAACCCAAATCCAAATAAAAAAAAAAAACAAAGAGAAAACACAATTCATTCATATTTCTTTTAATTTGTTTTTTCATTTTAAATGAAACGGAGTTGAGTTTTTTGAAAAAAAATCCAACACTCAATTCTATATACTATTTATCACTCAAATGAATCATTCCACAAATGTTTTTATGAATGAATAACTCACTTATGCATATTAAAATTCTCAATTCTAGTACCGATAACAAGTGAATGACTTGAAAACATTTGCATAGCAATAGATTTTTTTGTTCGTTTCAATAGATTTTGTTTCTTTATTGCTGTAACATTAAATATATTCAGATATTCTGAATCCTGAACCTTTTCGACAATTGAATTTGACCATTGACGCGAAATGCTTTTGCGTTTGACATATTTCAATGAATGATATCGGCTGAATGCCTTGATTTGACTAAGGGCATCTATATATATACATATATATCCACAAAACCCATTTTTAGATATTTACCATTGCTGTGGCTATGGCACCTGTGTACACCTCAGCATTTTACGGTATCCGACGAGGGGAGGGATTGGTGGATAGGGGGTAGGCAGGTAAAATGTAGATTGGTATAACCCAAATTGTTCAGCCTTTAGTGATTTATTGTCAATTTGTCTTAAATTATGCATGTGGCAGATAAAATAGATAGAAAGATGGAGAATGGTGGCTGCATTTACACTGCCATCTTGGCATATTTTTTTAGGCATTTATCATATTTTATCACTGCCTAAATGCGTGCCATAAATAATTTTTTCCACAACTGATTTTAATAGACTCTCTCTCTCTCTCTTTCTTTTGGTGAATAAAATGGAACTTGAATGTGAACGTGAACGTGAGCGCTTGGCTTTCACCTGTGAAGTGGCATTGAGGCATAAATTTCCCAACTCGACTTTCAACTCTCGATAATAATTTGTCAAATAGCATAAAAGAGGGGAGGGTAAGAGGTAAGGGTCTAGCGGCGATTTTGCCCCAAAATGGGTAATGCGAATTTATGAGACGGGGGGGAGAAAAATTGGGCCTTAAGCCCGATTTTACCATAATGTCTCATTTTGTTTGCTGGCAACAGCAACAACAAAGAGAGGGAAAATTTCAACTTGCCCGTTTCACAGTAAATGTTTTGTGGCAACAGTTTTCGCTCAATTACATTGCAATTGCCATTGCAATGCTCGTGTCAGCCATTTTGTGTGCTGGTAATGGGACATGGCTTACACCATGTGACCGACCGTTAATTGGTTGCGGCTTTTCGTTAAGCATCTCTTTTACCTGATGCCAGGAATGCTATTGGTGTTGCTGTTGTTGCTGGTGTTGTTGGTGTTGCTGCTGCTGTTGGTGCAACAATTTATTCATTTGCCATTGATCTGATCTGGCTTTACTTTTGATACACAGTCTCGCAATTCGATTGACCACTAATGATATCAATTTCTCAATAGCAACAACAAGAAAAAGAAAGAAAAACTAATTAGCCTGCCAGCGTCATTTAACTCGATATATACATATATGTATATATATACTTATATATTCATGTCTAGGGTTTCTTTACAAATTTGCCTACAATTAGCATTTGTCTGATTTCCAATTATCGAATTGTTTTGCTTTTTTTTGTTTATTTTTATTATTACTCTCAAGTTTATTTTTTCCAGCCTCATTTAACGCACATGCTAAAATAATTAAAACTGAAATGAATGGCTAACTTTAATCATGAAGAAGTTTGTATACTCTTGGAAATTCTTAATTTGGCAATTCGGTGTCTCAAGGACTATTACTTGTCCCAACTGACTACTAAAGTATAAGAATTCGTTTTCAACATTCGCCTAGCAATTCTGTTAAATGTTTGTATGATGGTTCTATAATATAGTCAGCCGATTTCAGTCAAAAAAAAAAAGACACTTAAAAAGGCTTATCAAAATCAAGCAAAAGTATCTAAATTCTATTCTTATAAATTCAAAGGACTATGAATGACTTATATTGTTCTTTCTATTTGGTCTTCAATCGGTGGATTTCAAACAATTGCGACACATTTGAATACTGCACAAATCGAGTCAAAAATTGGTAGTGCAATTTTTAAACTTCAATTCTAAACAGCAAACAAAATCATTGTTTCTTAGAATCGATCATAATTTGACTAATTAATGAATTAGTGCATTTGAGACTTTTTCTAAGTTGTTAATCTTGTGGTTGATCTCAAAAAGACTGTGTATATCAATTTTATTGCTAGTTTTCATATTAAAAATCACTTTCTGAATTCAAAATCTTTAAAAAAGTGGATCATATTTCCTCTGTTATAGTTCAATTGTTAACAATTGCATTATTCGTATCTCATATTAGTTATCCACATTAGACTGCCAATTAAAAGAGGCAATTCTAGGAGGATATATCTTGAAATTAAGGGGTATCATCAAAATCAAATAAACTTAGTAAAAACTAAGTTTAGTGACAGTTGCCTTAGAAAAATACCTTTTTATACCGAACTATTATCGAAGCTATATCATCTTGTTAACCGACTTAGATAAAACTACTTGAATGTATTTGTACATGTGCCAAACTTACTATCAATTTTTAATGATCTCCCAAAAAACAAATAATTTATTGCATTAAAATGGTTTACATCGGATCTAGATAATATGAAAATATGAAAATATTTTTTAAACAAACGAATTCAATACTCTATGCACGTAAGAAATATATGCTAAAATTTTGTTCTAAGTCTTTTACTTATATACTTACTTTACTTTACTTATATAGATAATTAATCAACCAAATTTTTTTAGGTAATAAAATTTGATCGATTTACAATAAACATTCAATTCTGATTATTTTATTGACAAGTTTATAAGCGAATATTTATTTTCTGCTAATCGCATTCCATTTGTGAATTATCCTATATAAATGTTATATATTTAGACATCTTTTTCAATCTTCCCAGAAATAAAACAAAAGTACTTTTCTTTTTTTAAATTAAATCAAGATTTCAATTGGCTGCCACTTATTCGGTAAAGTTTGGAACAAATAATAGAAAACACAGTTTGACAGCTGACAGTTAACATTTAGTACGAAAAAAATGTGTCCAACTCGCTAATTGATTGCAAATTTTTACGCGAATTATTAGAAAAACTTTTTTTTTTGACTGGAGTACGTTCTATGGTTTAGTTGGGGGTCAAAAGTCTGTGCAATCGTTTTAACAAAATCAATAAAAGAAAGTGGTCTAGTGTTTCGACTTCAGTTTCTTTTGGTAGTGTAAGAAAACTGTAAACATCTGCAGATATGTATGTACGAAAGAATGTTTTGTAGGTTCTACGTAGATTAAACCCCAAAAAGGAACCGTCACCGCAAACACTTACTCAATCGTTTGGTCCAATGCCTGAGTTCCCCCACACACACATTCTTGTGGTTGGGAAATTTTTCTTTGCTTTTCCTTCACTTGTTCGTTTTCGTTTGCCACGGAAACATTTTGCCAATGTGCTGAAAATCAAGCGGTCGAGTCGTAAACATTTTTTAATTCATTTCCACTCAGAGCAATTGAGAGGCTAGGGCTCTGAAACCACTGCCCCATACACATACACAGACATACACACAGACACTCACACACGAACAGTCCTCACGCATATAGAAGCCATTAAACAGCTGCAGCTGTACTTTTGCTTCGCCGCCATTTTGCCTTGAGTGTTTGCGTTTTTCAAATTGTGTGAAATTTATTTTTCGTTTTTTTTTTTTGCTTTCTTTCTTCTTTTTTTGTTGTTTTTTGTCCGCTTTTGTTTTTCATTTTTATGGCGCCTGAAATTATGCTTATTTCGCCATTTCTGTTTAGCTCTTAAAGAAATTAAAAACGAAAAGAAAAAAAAAGCAAAGAAAGCGAAGAAAAGAAGCAAAGGAAAACCGCTCGATTGCCGTGTCGAGGTGGACCTGGGACCTTGTAATATGTTAGATATGCTTAGAGAATTTCTATGTGACTGTGTGTGTGTGAGTAAGTGCGTGTGTGTGTGTGTGTTGGTCGTCTTACGCTTTGGCGCCTCAAAGTAGACTTTTGTTTTTCTTCTCCTTGTTGATGTTGGCCATCGAGTCAGTGTGTTTTTTTTTTTTTCTGTTTGCGCCTTAAACGTTTTTGGTGTTAGATGACAATAAATTTAAATTAATGAGCACAATTTCTTTTCTCTTTTTTTGTTTCCTTTCCTTTTGATTTAAGAGAATGAAAGTATATAAAATTTAGTGGAATCTCAGTGTGGGAATTCAGTTTTCCTCTTTGACATTCTTTTTTTGCTTTGACAGCCAACTATGTCACAGAATGTCCAAAATGAATGTCACTTTCTGACCATTTTCCAATTGACATGAACACATTCCAATACACATATATATATCCTACAATCGCCTCCTACTTCTTGGCATTAAGTAAGTAACTTTGCCCATCCAGCAAAACAAATGAAACGGAAAATATTTGCTACTCAAGTTGAGAAAAATGTCAGGCCATTTTGCCACATTGCTCGTCTCTCCCTCTCTCTCTTCCTTTCTCTGTCAATTTTGTTATTTCATTTATTGTTACTTACTCGAAATGTTAATTACTTATGTGCATAAGTACGTACTTATTTTCCCATTTCAAGAGTTTTTCATAATTAAAACTTCAAGAGTCGATTTCCAGTGAATATTGAAGACAAATAAAAAAAAAGGAAAATCTAATTTACATTTTGCTAAAGTTGAAACCTAAAAATGAATTCTCTCATCATTAGCACAAGCAAAATTTTGCTAACTGACTGAATATTTATATGTGTGTGTGAGTACATGTATATGTGTATTTGTCTAGACAACTTATATCTAAATAAAAAGCACAATTTCCATTAAATGGCTGCCGCATCAAACATAAAAAAGGAGGCAAAAAGTAAAGAAACACCATACAAAGACATGGACGTAGAAAGAAATAAGACATTGCGAATAACAGATTAGATCTCTTTCATATAAAGAGATATATGATATCAGTAGCCTTTTTTTCTACTTTGTTTATTTGTTATTTAAATGGAATTTAACGCTTACTAAGATATGTAAAACCAAGCAAAGTAAATATGGTCAATTTCACACGACCGCATAACGAATCCCAATTAAGATTGATTTAATACTCATTCATTAATTGTATTAAAAAATCAAATAAATTATTGATTGAATACTATAAAAAAAGGTATACACATACACACACACACATCCCCCTAAGGGCTACCATGTGCTACAATTTACACATCCACTTTCCAAATAATTCAGACAATTAGAGTTAATAAAAAGCCATACACAGACATCTTTTGTATTGAAGCAACAATGAATGAAAAATATCAAATGATTTATTTTACAAATAAATATATAATATATACACATATATATATTCTATTGAGTTCCAATTTCATATTTTAATATTTATGCATATTTAACAAATGCTTCCAAAAAAAAATAGAGAAAGGCATTATTATTATTATTTTTCCATATACATAGATTTCTATGGTACTTTTTTGCAGTTGAAATTCAAAAGAAATTTCTAAGAAGCATTCTTTGGCATAATTACGCTCAAGTAGATGAAAGAAGAAGAAAAAAAAAAAAAATAAGGGAAAAACGAGCAAAAATCATCGTAAAAATGTTTTTGGGCTAAGTAAGTTCAACTGATATGCTAACTTCATTTGTATTTCCGCCAGTATTCAAGTACTTCCGTTTCACTTTTGGAATGGTTTCGTTGCCTAGTCTACACATAGAGGCAAAACTATAAGCCGACTAGCGGATACACTGTCTGGAAACATCAAAGAAATCAAAACGATTTTTTAAACTAATAATTGAATGTTTTTTTTTTACAACTTTCAACTTTCGTTTACTTTATTGTTGATTAAACTTGTTGCCTTAGGTATTACTCCCTTTTATCCTATGGTCGATTAGAGGGTATTTACGTACAAAAGGCTATGAAATTTTTTTGCCTTGTGCCTTTTAAAAGTGCTTCTCGAATGTAGAAAAAAAAGAAGAACGAAAAATTGTAGGAAAATGTCCATGGCAAAAGTAGCCAACAGCCGCCAGTCAAGAAGCTGGCCCAGCATTTGCCTTCCGGCATCTTTTGCATTCAAGAGCCAAAATAAAAAAAATAAAAACAAATTTACAGTTGGAGCTCAAGTCAAAGGCCAATGTACGAGTATATAAGTATAGCTATATATATACATACATACATGTGTACTGTATATAGGTAGCTATTTATATATAAACTTGTATAGTTTATGGTTTTCCTACTCAACTGTCTGAGAGTTGTTTATGCTTATGAAATTACTTGTTTTATTCTTGTCTTAAACTTATTTTGAGTTATTTCATAAATTACCTGGTAATCTGTGGATAATTGGTTTTAACCCTTTGGCCATGTTGTAATTACGTTCTTTGTTTAAACAATAAAGCGGGCACTTTTCTTCGATTTATCTGTTAGATGAATTTCCCTCTGGGTTATATGCTCTGGCAAACACAAATAATTGTAGTGCTATTAAAGGGAGGCGCAGAATGGCTCAAAGTGTGTGGTTGGTGGAGCGGGGGGATGGTGGTGGTTTAACCACTTGAAATGATTCTTCTCCATGCTGCCTGCCACTCATAACTACATAGGCTCACACACACACATACAGACAAATTATACTGTTGACCTTCATTTGGCTTGGAAAAAGTTTTCCCTTTGACTTTCCTGTGTGTGTGTGAGTGTGTCTGTATTTGTTGTATGTGTGTGTGTGGGGGGGGAGGAGGTGTACGCGCTTGCCTGAACCTCAATTGAACGAAACAGGCAACAGACAATTTCTTCAACATATTTATAGGCATTACAGTTTGGTTTTTTTTTTCTATTTTTTTTCAATGATTTCCAGCCAGCGACTTTGCCTCGTTAGTAAACTTGACTCTTTGAGCTGCTTTTCTGTTGCTGTTTTGCCGCAACAGCGCAGATTTATGTCTTTAGCAAAGTTTTCAATACCTTAGACTAAAGTTTCAAAGGGTATATAAATTTCAACGGAATTGAAGCACCTTGTAAAATGGAAGAATATCTAATATATAAATTACGTGTCACAGTGTTTGTCCGCGATGGACTCCTAAACTACTGAACCGAATTCAATCAAATTTCACATGTACCCCTAATATGGTGTAACTTAAAACAAGGATAGTTTTCATCTTATTTAATTACTTTAAAAATTAGTAAATTGAACAAAATGTAATAAAATAATTTCATCTCTCTCTAACACATTACATAGAGTCTATATGATTTCGATAGTCGTCTCTATCGATAGTTAGGGCCAGCACGTATTTGACGCCGCCAACTTTCTAGGATTGACTAGGGACCGCCACATTTTTAATGTATGTACATATGTATTTTTTCTACAAATTTATTTAATGGGCGATTGTGAAGAACGCGTGACAACTCGGTGTCAAAATAATTTCATTCAAGAAGTCGAGGAAAGAACAATTGTGCTAGCGCTGGAAATTTTTTGAGAAGAACAGAGTCAACTAATTAGATTGATTACGAGAGTTTTGCCACAATTGCAAAATGACAACTATCAAATCGTCATAAAAGCTGACAAAGTACCACTAGGTGTACATGCTGGTTGAATCAATGCTCCAACTATTCATGAGGTTGCTGTTATTATGGGTGGTGATCCAGTTGACAAAACAACTATAAAAATTAGCCACTGCAACGCGTGGCCGGGATTGCTAGTACATATCTTATAAGATCGAAATTAGAAGTCTTTCAAAGTGTTTCTTTTCGCCAATATAAGGCTTTAATACTACATTAGGTTAAAAATTGGTAATGTGAGTTGAAAATCAAAGCTTTTTCATGTTTTGACTAAAAATATAGTGTAATAATTTTAGATTAGAGTTACAAATATTATTGGCAAGCGCTGTAATCTTTTGAACTTTTTAAAGGTTTGGCTTAAATCTGAATTATGCTCATCAAAAATTAAGTAAAATAAAAGATTACATAAAAAAAGAATGTTGCTTAGACTGTATAAGACAGTCCAATTACAAATTAAAATAATAAAATAGCAAAATAGCCAAAAAAAAACCTTTTTAAAGCAATGACGAAATATATTTTGGCCAAACAAAATTTTTACTGGAAAATCTTTAAACCCTAAACCTACCAAGAAATTTTCATGAAATTAACTAAATTTTTCCATTTGAAATTTATAATTTTATAAGTACACTTGTTGTACAAATGCAAAACACTTAAGTGAAGTGCACATTTTCTTTATTATTATTTTTTACATTAACTATCTTTGAAAATAAAGACTAATAGGATTGTTACAAGCTATCAAGGTCCTTGACTCAGCAATAAAACTCTAAACAAGCAAATTTCAATACAAATACTTAAAGAATTATAAGTTTGATTATTAAAAATTAAAACACAAAAGTTAATGTTTCAGATTTAAATTTATTTTAATTTAATTATTTTTGTTAGTTTTTATTTATGTAAAAAAATGTTTAAAATTTATTTTACAAACAATTTCGATACAAAATTTCAATAGCGCCAATTCCTGTGAGTTTTAAATTTCTAATATCAATACTAAAGAGAATATATTTAAAGAATTCCTTATAATTCGCAATAATACAATAATTTTTAGCTATTAGGACAACACATAAAAAAAAATACACATTAAAGATTTTAATACAGACTGTAAACCAATATTACATACATATATTTCATCTAAATAATAAATAGTAAAAGTAAAAATACTATAAATTTTGCTTCAAAAAATCTACAGGTAGAAAATGTACTACTTATCCGTAAGATAGTGTTTATAAATATAATAATTCGAATTAAAAATCTATTAAAATCATTAAATTTCAGATGACCTATGCAACTGTTTAGAACTGTTTTGAATTGATTTAATTCAATATCCATTTAGTGCCAATCATTTTAAACTAAGAAATAAACGTAAAATCAGCTCCAAGTACACTTTGTGGAAATAAACATCGTACCTAGCATACGAAAGTTACGGAAAAGACTTTTCTTTAATGGAAGGCGCGCTAACTTCTTTCCAATTTCAGCATTTATTTAAAAGTTTAAACCCTTTTCTACTAAAACTAATAAACATTTCAAAATTTAATTGAAATGAAGCACTCTATCTTGTTCTACTTGGTTTACTACAGGGTATCATGGTGTCGTCGCCTCCACTTATTATGAGGGTGGTGATTCGGTTCCTTCCTTTTTTTTTTTTCATTTTAAGAACCTTGGAGAATTTACGATTTTCGGAACTGAGAGCACAAGATAGAAGACCTCTTTTACTTGGGTTATCGCTAAATCTATGTCAGTATCTGTCAAACTGTTGTTATTTTCGGGTATTTAATTAGTGTCGCCTCAAAGTCTAGAAGAAGTTACCATAAATATCTAATGTCTATTTAGTTTAATAGGCAACACACTATTGCCATAGTTTATTTATACCACAAAGTCTATTGGTTAAGTCAACGAACTCGCATTTTACATTTGCCCAAAATGTTAATTAAACATTTGAATTTGATTCGATTTGATTTGATTCAAATGTTGATTTGCTTAATGTAAAAAATTTAAATACAAAATTTTGTTGTTTTGCGTCACTGAAAAGAAATCAAAGATGATGATAAAAAAAAAACCAACCTTTGATTTGGAATCGTTATCTGAATTTGACAATTATTTGGCTAACGATCCAGCTGATGGCAATTAAAGATGGTGAAGATTGTGAAAACTTCAAGGAACACCTGTGGTTAGGATTCAGGAATATGAAAACAATTTGTTTTGTTTGTGCCAAACTTGGTTTATTTTTATTTTGAATCTTTATCAATTGTATGGGTTTGAGATGATGTCGCGAGAGTTATTTTTTAGAGTTGCTTAGAAGCAAACGAGTCCCAGAGGCACAATCTTCTTACAGACTTTCGTTGGTTGACTTGATGTATTATCATCATCATCATCTTCTCCAGAGTCGGGCTTTGGATGTGGCCTGTATGGTGGTGGTGGTGGTGGATAGTATGGATATGGAGGTGGTGGATAATAGGGGTAAGGTGGATAATGTGGGTGGTGGTGATGACCGGGATGACTTGGGTGGCTTGGAGTACCTGGAGTACCGGGAGTGCTTGGAGTACCTGGAGTACCAGGAGTACTTGGAGTACCCGGGGTACCGGGTGTACTTGGAGTACCGGGAGTACTAGGAGTTCCAGGAGTACTTGGAGTTCCGGGAGTGCTTGGTGTACCTGGGGTACTTGGAGTTCCTGGAGTACTAGGATGACCGGGATGATGACCGGGATGATGACCGTGATGATATGGTGGTGGATAATACGGATAATATGGATAATATTGTGGATAGGGATTTGGTGGTGGGTAAGGTGGATATCCATAATGATGATCCTGTGATGGCCTCTTCTTCTTCTTCTTCTTGTTTGAATTAGATCCGGAATTGGAACCCGAATTGGATGACGATGAACTACCTTTGGATGGAATAGTCACAACCACATTTCCACTGCTAGCAAAGGGATCATTGCTGCTGCTACCGCCACTGCTCAGGAATCCTCTATGATAGGCAACATCCTGTCCAAAATCACTGTCATTGACCAGCTCGTCACTTGTATCATCCTGCTGATACCTTCTCTCATACGACGAATACTGCTGGGCCATGGCCAGGCCCAGGAACAGAGCCAGCCACAGGCGAAGAGCCAGTTTTGAGTTCATTTTGGTCGAATGTTCGATTTCAAACTGATTGATAGTTCCAATCACTTATCCTATTTATACCATTCACATTGACAAAAGAAAGATATATTCTCTATTGAGTTATTACTTTAGACCAAACGGCAAGAAATTAAACATAAGCAGAAAATACAATACAATGCCACAGATATTTTTCCTCTTTTTTATATATACATATATCGTTTTATTTGATCCACATGATAATGTCCGAGCATTGACCCAATTTGATTTTTGACAACCAGCAAGCAAACAAATAACAAAAATGCCGCCTCATCATCTTCATTATGATTATCATGATCAACTTACTCATTCAAATGCAAATTTTTTAGTTAAAGTTAAAGCTATTAAAACTTGGCTTAGAACACGCCCTTTTAGTTGTTGGCCTGTTACGTTTCTAACGGTTCAGATGCCAAATGTATTCAACAAACCAAAATCAAAATATGTGGAATAAGCCACAACTGGTTTTCCAGACAGACAGACCGACAGACAGTTCTCTTGAAGATTTAGTAGAAATTATTAAACTGATGGTAATCAAACAGAGATTCATCCAAGTTGACATTGAATAGTGAGTTGAACCCATTTTAGTCATTAATTACATCATCTAGATAAATCAGCAGCAAGAGTTCAGCTTATAAAAAGGGGTCAAATCCAAAAGCCTTTTGTTAGTATTCATTTGAAGGAGTCATCATCAACATCATTAAGAAGAGAACAAAACAAAAACTTTAACAAAATGTTGTTGATTGTTTCACTTTTGCTCACAATCTTAGTTGGAGGCATTAATACCCAAAATGTGGATACCGGTCGCTTCTATAGGATCTTTAGGAATCGTAATATCGAACCGACTACACCTTACATCACTAGCAATTATGGCAACTTGCAAATCTTCGATCCCAATCAATATCTCAATCAATATCCCAAATTGGTTGAGGTATTTAAGAATCTAACAATTTCTGGCAATACGACAACTGAAGATTTGGAAATTCTAAGTCCATTTGGTTCAGCCGATTTGGAATTGAATCTAACTGGCGGTAGGCCATTTAGGAATTTTTTCAAAAATTTATGGGGCGGCTTCTCGGATACTCCAACCATTGTGGCCATGGTGAATGGTGGCGCCCGTTCAATGTCCAATCAAAATAATGGACAATGGTTGACCAGAAGACGTTTGATTGTTAGGAAAGCCCAGCCGAAACGTCGTTATCTGATAAGGAATTTGACGCCAACTCAATTGAGGAATTTGCAGAGACTAAATATGCCAATCTATGAGGATGTATGGCAGGTAAAAAGCTGCATAAATTATTCGATATTTGTTTTTATTTAAAAAGAAATAAACATATTTTTTATTTTGTTTCAGTATGAACCCGCTTGGCTGGACAGCGTTTAAGTATATATCACGTGTTGACTATAAAAACAAATTAGTGAACAAAACTCTCCAGGGAGCTGAGTTTCATTCACACTTTGTCGCATTTGGACATTTGAATTATTTAGTATAACGATTATGCATACCGAATAAAGATTCAATAATATTCACTAATAAGCCGAACCGAATCTAAAATATAAGTTTCTGACCCGACAACACTTTGACATTTCTGAGAGCATTTCTGTCCATGAATATGCGCATATGATTACCATCGTGACGACATGCATTGACATGGACCGCAGATTGGTGTATTAATTAGCATATCCATAACGATAGAATCTATATAAATTGGATGTAAAGTTCTTCATTGGATCAGTAAGAAGTTGAGATATGTTACGATATACCTGTTTTATGGCCTTCTGCCTACTGTGCCTCCTTGGCCAGGCGCAATCGTTGAAAATATTTGCCAGAGCTGCCCTGCCCCATGAACAAATTGAGCAGGTTGATCCATCTGATCAGTCCGACTCATTGGATGACGAAGATCCCGAGCCGGAGGGACGCATTTGGTCAATTTATCGTGAACCAGCACCACCGGCTCCAGCACCGGCTCCGGCTCCACCACCACCACATCCACAACCACATTATCCTCATTATCCACACTATCCGCATTATCCACCACATCATGATTATCCATACAAACCAATAATTATCACCCAGCCACCACAACCACAACAGCCACCACAGTACGTTTATCCACAACCACCAATCTATGCTCCAGCACCGCCACCACCACCACCACCGCCACCGACGCATATACAAATCCCTCAGCCAATACCCTATCCAGTACCATTTGTTCCCCAACAACCACCGCCACCTACAATTCTACAGCCCATCATTGCAGCACCACCATATCGGCCACCTCACCATCATCATCACGAACATGGCGGCGGATACGGTGGCTACGGTGGTTATGGTGGATTTGGCTTGCCCCCCTTCATTAATATTACCTACTCTCCGGTCTTGGCCTCTGCAACAACCACCACGAGTAAGTAATGGAAATCCTTTGCCACTTTTTTAGACTTCAATCTCATCCTTTGGTTCAGCAGCTCGCATGGGACAGGAGGGACAAGAGCAACAGATTAATGAACTTCTCTCTGGTCTAATACGGGCTCAAACTCAACAAAATGTTCTACCCAATTTCGCTGCTTATCAGCAACCATCTCTCGCCTATCAGCCCACATTGACCAATGATAGGCGTGGCAGTTATGGCCTCACATCTGGAGCAGGATATCAGCAATATCAACCACAAGCTCAGCAGCAGCTCTATGTGAATCCAAAACCCATTCTGGACTACGAAACCGATGATGGCGAGGCCGATGTTGACTATGTCCCAGTGACCAATAGGCGTCGTTCCAAGCCAAAGAAATCCACCTATCTGGTCCAGAAGCGTCCCAAGAAGACCAAGAACAAGAACAGAACAACCACTGTGGCCCAACAGGATGAGGCACTTGTCTATCTGGCAGCAACTTTACCCAAAGTGGAAATTCCTAAGCCAATGGAAGAGGAGATTAAACTAAATTAAAGAGATTTCAAAGAAATAATGCGAAATATAAACTAAATTTAATGAATTTCTTTTTAATGGGAGGAAATTTATTTAAAAAGGGAAAAAGGGGAAAATTAAACTGGTGAAGATATACATACATATAAACATATATGGAAACTGATATATACAAGCTATATAAGTATATGTACATACATATAGCATTTGTTTTAAATGAAACCTTGAATTGGAAAAGCATTTCGATCTTATTACAATATTAATTTTTATTATGTATCACATAAAAAATAAGCAACAAATCAAATTTTGTTCAAAGAAAGTGCAACTTTCAAATGATTTTATTTGTTAGAGTAAAAGTAAAATGCAAAAAGAAATTGTTTTCAGAAACTTTAAAAACTTTTTTACTGTTTCTTTTTCTTTATATTGAACCAAAAATTATTTTTCTTTTGAGTAATATAATATTTTTCATGTTGTTTAAACTTAAAACTTTTAGCTTTAATGTTCTCTGTTTTTTTTTTTTTTTTTTTTTTTTTGGGCATTCATTATCATTTGTAATATTTCTTATTAACAGTTAAAACATTATTTTAAATGAAAAATAAAGTGATTTTTGCTAACTTGGTCAATTGAAAAAATTTTTGATATTTTATTTATATATTTAATTGTACAAAAGAATTAATTCTAAATCTCAACAAGTGTGAAAAACCAGAGCAGCAAAGGCCTCGCGGGAATTGAAAAAATTTAAATTAATTGATTGAATTTAAATTGAACAAAAAAAAAAAAAAATAAGCATTTAAAGTTAACATTCTACTCAATTAATATTTTTATTATTTTTTCATTATATAATTATATTTGTTCCTTTTTTAGGTAAATAATAAATATAAATTTAAATATTTTCAAAGGAATATTGAAATCTTTTTTAAATCTTTTTTAAATGCGGTCTTAGTCAATTTCAAATTCTTAATTCACTTTAAATACAATTTAAAAAAAATATATTCCAAATGGTTTATACATTAAATGCATTCTTACTTGTTTCATATTAAAATTATATATTAAAATCTTAACTTTATTTCCATTCAATTAAAACTTAACTTATTTAGTGATTATAATGATAATTTCAGTTAAATTCATAAATATTATTATATTTTATTTATTATAAATTTTAATTTAATTAAATTCATTTTAATAAATTTGCTTTTTCCCATTGGAGTAACAAAATTTATATAGTGATTCATAAATTGCGAAAATAGAAATTTATATATTGCATTCTTTTTTAGTTTGCAAAAAAATTTTCTCACAAAATTGCATAAAATTATTATGACCTAATTAATATTTTATAAATTTTTAAATACGCATTCATTTAATATGCAGTCCTAGAAAGTTCCATTTGAATAATTTAGACGTTAAGCACACGTTGAAGACATTTCATACACTTTCCAAGACAAAATATAACCAGAAGCTGTTAACATATTTTAACCTATTCGACCCTTATCAAAATGAAACAAGCAACTTGAATCACAAATTCTATGCGATGTCGTCATTTCTTTTGTTCAGTAGCAAAGAGTATAAAAAGATCGGCTTGGGTGGATTCAATACTGAAACTCTAATCAGAAGCTTTGGGTATAAAAGGTCAGGGATTGAATTTCTATAGATTCAGTTTGTTAGAAGATGTTGAAATTTTTAGAGTGCCTTTTGCTGCTATTGGCATTGGTGTGCCTCGGTAGTAGTCCAGCATTTGCCGAGGATTCCCAATTGCAGCTGGAGATGACCAAAGCGGAGAATAATCATGTTCTTGTTGAACTGCCGGCCATCAATTTTACTCGCCTCTATAATGAAGTGCCGCTAATGAAATTGAGTCGTCTCTACAGCGAGATTCCATCATTGAATTTTACCAAAATCTATAGTAGGTTCTTTAGTGGTGGTTCCAATGCGACAACAACAACAACTACGACAACAACCACAACAACACCTAAACCAGATCCAGTAGAACCACTTAAAATGGACTCTCCTTTAACCCAACACTTGACTCTTAGTAATCCACAGAATCTATTATATCAGCTAACACCAGTTTTACAACAAAATCCACTTCAAGCGATGCAAGATGCCAATCCGATCCTTAATTATGCCCCACAAGCCCGTAGCAATCAATTGGTCAATGTGCAAGTGCCCTATCAACAGGCACAGCAATTCTTCAATAGGAGAAGCTATGGCAATGGCTATAACTTTGGTTATCCCAACTATGCGGCACTCTACGGAAGTCCAAATTATAATAGCATTCCGGGAATTCAAGTTCAATCGCTATTCGGAGGACCATTTGGTGGTGGGAATATCTATGATTATACCAATTTGAATACACCAAATATACAGGATGGTTATCGGGAGAATGGCTATCAACTGTCAAATGGTCAATTTGGCATTGGACGACAGCAATTGTATCAGGAATTGTTGCCATATCGTCAGTGGGTGCAGGCGCAATATCAAACATTAGAAAGAGATCGGAATAGAGATAACCATTATGAGCAAAATTGGCCAGGAGAGGATTTTGAATCGGATTATGGTTATGGAAATGGTGATTTGTGGCGCCAGCTGGAGGCGACACCAGCCAAAGCGAAGCTCAAAACCAAAAAGAGAAGACCGCGTAAGCCAAACAGAAAGCTCAATAGACGAACCAAAAAGCGCCAGAAGCAACAACAACAACAACAACAGCTACAACAACTACAACAACAAGAGCGTAGTTTTAAGCGTTTTAATTATTAATTAGTTAGTTCATAAAACATAACAAAAAATAATAAAAAAAAAAGAATATCAGAGAAAAGAAAAAGAAATTCCCATACGATTTCACTAATGATATGATCAATGGAAAAATTAGCATCTGTGTTAGCCAAATATGCAAAAACGAATGTAGAGCGAAACTTTTGCTGAACGCTGACCGATCGCTTCATTTGTAGTTTGCCATGAGATCTCATCTGCTTCGCTTGTTTTTGGGTTGGTTTAGCGTGGGTGCACTTGCCCTGGTGATGGAACAAGAACGCACAGTCTTGCCCTGGTTATATTTACTTGGCTATCCGGCAGCGATACAACAAGTTGGTGCGCCTCTACCCGGCATACCCATCAGGCTTCCCCAGAGAGATGAAGTTTCATCCTCTACTCCTCAACCATTGCAAGATGATGTCAATGTAATGGACAACTCTTACATACGTGAACAATTTCTACAGGGTATTATACAGGGATTGCAGCAGGGATCCGGAGATGCAGGAGCACCAATGATTCAACCCGAAGTATTGGCCGACTTTCTCTCTCAAGTCACCACAACAACAACAACCAATAAACCAATGGTTGAGAAAGATGCCAATGGACAAGGGAATGATGATGATTACGATTATATAGACTTTAAGAATGGATCACGCATCAAGTACGAATTGGATGAGGGAGAAACACATAAACTATTGACAACCAGCACCAGGCGTCCAGTGGTTCGTCCTCAATCCAATGTCCAATACTACTATAGACCCTATTTCTATTGACAAACAAAGAAGAAGGCTTTCTGATTAGAAAGTTTTTTTGGCAGTAACGGCAGACAAATATCTTAAATTCTTAACCAGACTTTAAGCCATATAATAAAAATGTAAATTTTATTACTATTTATTTTGTTTGCCGAAAGAGACAGATGCGAATTAAAATTTGAGTAGACAGATCAGAGTATAAAAGCCTTCATATATCAATCGTTTCATTTAGTCTGGATTAGGGCATACAGCTGTCCAAATCAATTTGTTACAGAAATGTTAATCAAACTATTGTGTTGTGCTGTGCTCTTGTTGGCCACTCCAACATGGGGTCAATATAGTTTTAGTATTCCCTATTGGAATCTAGGTGATATTCTATCGCGTCTCACTGGAGCAACAGTGACTACTAACTCGAATTCGGGTTCCAGTTCCAATTCGGGATCTGGCTCCGGTTCAAGTTCATCGAATAACGATAGACTTGATAATTATATTGCCGAAAGTCAATATTACAATTTCTTGCAAAATTACTATCAACAACAGCAGCAACAACAGTTTTTCAATTCACTCTATGGTCCATATGGTCCTTATGGTCCGTATGGTCCATTTGGACCACATGGTCCGACACAGGCTCCAACAGTAGCTCCAACAACTGCAACACCGACAACATCAACGGCTATACCAACATCAACTGGCACGCCGACAACATCGACAGCAATCCCAACCTCAACTGGCACACCGACAACATCCACTGCTATTCCAACATCAACAACTCCAGCAACAACATCGACTGCTATTCCAACATCAACAACTCCAGCGACAACATCTACAGCCATTCCAACATCAACAACAACAACAACCACAACAACAACAACACCATCACCAACAACATCAACTGCTGTGGCTCCAACTGATTCTGGCACCACATCGACAGCAGTGGCACCGACCAACACGGACACAACTGTCAATGCGATCCCAAGAATTGGAGTACAGGCATCGGATTATACCACATCCACTCCTCTCAATTACAAGCAATTCTATTCGAATGCCCAACAATTGGTGAATCAGGGAGTACCACCACTCGGATCATACATCTATATACCATACGATCCCTCTCGCATTGTAGCCCCAAATCTAAGGGCCAACTATCGTAATATACAGCGCAAGTAAGAGAGAGAGAGAGAGATAGAGAGAAACTTTGGAAATATAATATTTATTTATTTAGTCAATTTGCTGTAAATGTAAAACAATAAAGTACAACTTTTATTTATTTTTCTTATTTAAAAAGAACAGAAATATTTAAAAATAAACCGTGCTGATTTAGCATTTAATGGGGCAAACATTATGTTGGAATTTCTTGAAGTAGGAATGAATGATTTTTGCCAAAACAGAAAAGTCATAAAAACCTTCACTGCCATTATTCCCTTTCTCTATTTTGGAAAGTTTTCATGATTACTTTTATTAAACATTAAGATAAATGGATTCAAAATGGTTTACAAAATTTTTTTGTGGCCAGAACTAAAAGCTCAACTTCCCAATTCTTCTTTAGAAAATGTAAAGTAAAAATTAGTCTGAAAGATCAATTTTAAAGTTCTTTTATAGTTTACAGAGCAAACTTTACACCATCAATTTTTGGTGACATTAAAATTATAGAGAAGATAAAAATCGATTTAACTTGTCCTTAAATAAAATATAATAATAAAGTATAATAAAAAAATAATAATAAAATAAATAAAACTAAGTTTTCGCTTACGTTTGTTAAAGCATTTTTCAAATCAACAATCAAAAATAATTCAAAATAACATTTGAATATTTAAAATATTATTCTTTATTGTTTGAATTTTTAGAATAATTTTTTCCTTATAAGTAATTTTATTTGAGAGCAGTTTAACGATCAACTTAATAGAACTAATCTGCTATGTTTTGGAGAATTGAGTTTGAAAAATCACAAGGAGCTTTTTAGTTAAAAGAAATATGAATTTTTTTTTTACTATTAAATATCTAAATGAACATTTTGAAGGTCCAAGTTATGTAAGTATATAAAGTTTTATTTATTCATTTATTATAATTGTAAAAAAGAATTAATTCTCAAACACAATAAGTGTGAAGCCAGCCTTTAGATTTTTTTTAGTTTGATGAAGTTTTCAAAACTTGCAACTGCCATTTTGGATGTATAATGACAGAATTTATAAAGTCAGATAGTCAATTTGTCAGGCCCAATCATGCATTAAAAAATGTTCTTTTTTTTTTATTATTATTTTTTTTTTTTTTTTTGTTATCTGTAGAATAAAAATAAACGAATTTTTTAACAATAACTACAACATAACCGGATGGCTTGAGCTCCAATGAGCTTAATCCATATATTAACACATACATACACATTTACACGTACATATACTTGTTTACACATTTATAGTTACATATTTACATTTATCTACAGGGCAGGTCTAGGACGTGAAATCTTTTAAGCCGTCTATGGTTGCTTGAGTTGTTCAGTAGACCTAGTGCTCGAGCATTATCGTGGTTATGTAATTATGTATCTTTCTGCATATATGTAGTTTTATTTCTTCTTTAACATCAATCATATTGAGCGTCTTGTTCTGGTACCGTTGTATAATTTCAATGTTGGAATTACTAGCTATACCCAAAGCTGCAATGCGTAGGTCCAAACTGGCTTCAGAAAAATGAAATGAAACATCTTGTGAACATGCTTTATTTCAATGAAAAAGTCAAACATTTTGTGTTTAATTAACACTAAAGAAATTGTTATCATTTTTCAATATTTTTCGTAATCAATACTTTATTTGATCTACGCAATGTGAAATGATGAAAGATTTACAGAGAACAAAGATAAAACTTAATCACAGAATACACCGAGATTTTTTAGTGTTGCCAGATATTTCATATTTTAGCTTACAATGGCGATAGTTTCATTTGAATATTTAATACAAATAATCTAAAAAATTAACCTCAAAACATCCTTTAAATGGCAGAGTTAGTATAGGATTGAACTGTCAGGGATCAGGAAGCAATACAAGCTACTATTAGACTAGATCCAGACACATAACAGTAGTCAATTTCTAAAAAATTTGATTTCACTTTGGTTGTCATTTATTAGAACAAATTTACAACATGTTGTGGCAAGGTCGTTTGCCTGGCTTCTTAAATATTTTAGTGCATGTGTCTGGTTTAATTCTGCTCCTGTGGCATTTGGTAGAGGATTTCGTTTTTTTTTTTTTTTTTTGGTTTCTGTTTGGCCTTCTTGGACTGTCAATAACCATTGTGGCGGTGCTCATATATGGCTTTTGTCTAGCAAATAGCAAATTGGTTCAGTGGATTAGAGTGGGGAATGGGGGAGGCTGGGTGTTGTGGTTGTGCATGTAGGTGTATGTGTGTGTGGCCTGTCATTGTGTTTGGTAAACGCAGCGGTCCATGATTTTGACAGCGACAGAAAATGGCGAACCACTCAAAGATAAGTTTCACTAGATGGTCCATATATACATACATATAAACCGTATATATACATATGTACAGTCCATTCTTTAAGCGTCAAAGTAAAAAATAATTGGGCATTTTGTTTTTTGGCCATCCGTCCGTCCGACCGCCAGTCCATTCTTCCGTGCGTCCCATCTATCAAAACCTATCGAAATCTCGCTCGTGTGCACAATGAAACCAAGAGCCAGCCACCAGCCATTGACTGACTTTGTCTTTAAAAAAAAAAGAAGAAAAAAGGGACTATGGCAATCTCAACGAAAACGGATATTGTTGTTAGGGTAAGAGTAGGAGGGATTACCGGGGGTGTGTGAGGGAAGTAGGCTGACTGGCAAATAACCGCAGTTTGCTTTACGCTCCATTCCATTTACACAATTCACACTCAGCCGTGTTAATCCACACTAATTTGTTGGCCATAATTCACTTCCAGGCTAGGACTAAAGCTGTTTCAAGTTCTGGGATTGGTTTTCTCTCTTACCCCTTCTTTACATCCTTCCTTCTTTCCTTCCTACAGCCTACTAGCCTTGCCCTTCCGCCGCAATCAGTTTGTTTTGGTCTTTTTCTGGTTTTCGTTTTCATTTTCAATGTGATGAATATCATGGAAATTATCCTTTTTAATTGACAGCTGTTATGTGGATTTGGGCAGAGAAAAGAGCAGACAGAAAAAGACACAGAGCAAAACAGATACAAGGATAACAGGATACAGGCCTCAGTATCAGCATTAAAACCTGATTACGCGCCAAATTTCTTCTTTATTTTTTTGTTTTTAGCTCAAATAAAATATGACCAAACGCACAAGGACTCACAAATGAGCATAGCCAAAAGTGGGGCAGAGGGTATAGGGGATGGTTTTTATGGTCGTAACTTCTTGTTCCTTAAGAGCTGGACCCTATATATATATATATATATAATTATATATGTGTCTGCATAGTAGGTTTGTATGTAAAAACCTAAGCAAATATCCTTCCAAGCGCATTAGGCTAGCCATTCCTCTTTTGGTTTTCTGTTTTTTTCTTCTTTCTTCGTTTTTTTCTGAATTCTTTTTCTCTGTTTTTGCTTTAAACGATACTATCGCAGCATAATGAAGGACCGCATAAATAAACTCCGACCAGGAACTCGACTCTGAATGGCAAGGACAATGAAGGAGAAGAGGATGACGATGACGACGACGACGACGTCGACGACAACTAAGCCGTGCGGCCTTACGTGCGCTGGATTTAATCGATGGACTTAGTTTATTGTTTTCAAATTGAAATTGCAAATTCAAAACGCGATGTCTTACCCTCTAACCCGAACCGAACCGAATCTCCCCTTCTGCCCCTTAAGCCAATAAATTTGTGTGTTCCTTCATTGAGGCGCAAATTTAATATCATAAATATTTCAAATTTTGCACAAAATTTAATTTTACCAAATCAGAATCCACTTTCAAAATTGTTTGTCATAACAGAATTAACCAAGAGTTAAGTCTTAACTGGAACATTTAGATTAATAAAGCAAAGCCATATCAAAATTTTAGCCAAAGAAGTCTTTACATAAAACTTTTTTTTTCGGTTTTTACTTTATGGTGTCTGTTTTATGCCCTTTTTCTTCCCCCTCTTCCCATTCTTTCTGCTTCGCTTTTGCACTTACATTTTGCTATAAAAAAAAGAAACGAACTTTGCTGGGTAACAAAATATTTTCCCTACAAAAATGTTCTAAACATCAAGTAAAAAAGAGAAAAAAACGATGGTAAGGAAAAACTTTTCCTATTAAATGAAAATAGAAATTGCTCTGCCTTCAAACCAAAGTAAAACAACAGCAACAACAACAACAAACGGCAGCAACAGAAATAACATTAAATTTGTGGAATTTATTCCAAACAACAAGAACAAACATGTTGCAACAACTACAAAAGTCTGGCAACATCATCATTATCCACAACGAACACGTGTTTCCCTGAACTGAATATTTTCAACATTATCTACAATTTCTCTACCCGTAAACCTTAATGCGTTATTTATAAAGGGAGTCGAGTCAACAAGTTCATCCTCAATCTATAATCAATCGAGATAAAATTATCTTTAGCTATGAGAAGATTATCAATGGCCACCGAAAGCAAAAGAAAAAGTCCGCTTAATGAAAAATTCTTAGGAAACTTTTTTTCGCTAAATAAAATTATTCTTTTTACTTTCTTTTGAATAGTAAAATCAAAAAGTTTCCAAAAAATAAAGTAATAGTAAAATGATTAAAGAAGAAGTTCCACAAGATGTGTAAATAAAATGTTTATAAAAGTGTATAAAAAATTATAAAATGTATAATTAATATTGTATATTAAGATGGACCCTTTTAATTTTATTAAAACTTGGATACAAGTATAGCCTGATTATAGAGTTAAATGATCTAAAATTAAATGCCTTTCATAAGCTGCAATTACAAACAATTTTTTCACTCCTATTAGTTTCTCTTTACACTAACAAACCTAATGCCACATTTAGTGCAAAAACTTTCTCTATACTAGATATTTTCTATTTTAAATACGCGACTCTAACTAAATTTCATCAAATTATTAATGATTGCACAATTAAATGCGTATTATAAAACCTTTAGTACAGCGATAGTTATCTGTTAGTTTTAGTTCTGAGGAGGAATGATTAATATACCAAATATATAATATATCATCTGTAAATCTTTTCGATCTTTACCCGACCCCTGACTCTCTAAATCTTCCTTCGACCTCAGCTCTTGTCTCTTACATTATTATCTAATATGTTACTTTAATTCGTTTTCAAATTGTTGATTATTCTTCTTTTAACATTTCTATCAAATAGTAAATTGCTTTGTTTAATTAACTTTAAATGAATAAAAATACAACTAAAATTTGAAATGAATGAGATTGTAATTAAATTTCAAACCAACTCCTTACCATAACAAAAGCCCCATGGAAAATATGTATGTTTGCAAGGAAATAGCAGGTCCTTGCACATAATCCATAAGGTCAATAATCAGTTTAAAATTTCCCTCTTCCTTTTTATTTGTTGACCTGTTGAACAAATAATATCAATCTCATTGGGTATAAAAATCTTGCAATTAATGAAGTTTTCTATTAACTCAAGAAAAGGCAAAAGATGATTGCTAGCTGCTCTCAATTAGGAATTGTTGTAACTCTTGAAATACCAATTATGTGAAATTTCTTTGCAATTAAATTAATTGATTACCCGATATCTTAAAGCTAATATTTCTTCAGGTATCTTAACTTAATTCGAATTTTAAATTAAATTAAACGCAAGCTGAAAGCTTATTTTTGATAAATGCAGAAAAAGTTAAACATCCTTGGAGATATTATTGAAATGGTAAACAGCTTCTTGTATTCAACTTAAATGATGGAAGCAACAATACGTTTTATCAAAAAACTGTTTAAATAAAATACTTCGAAATATGAAATAAACTTTATATAAGTAATTCAAGGGGTCAGAAATGTATCATATTCATATACTTATATAACTTTTGACAAATTTAATATAGCCTTTTAATTCAAGTTTAATTTAAAAAAATAGCTTCAAAGTTTCATTCATTTTTATCCTATAATGAATTATGATGCTTTTACGGCTTTGTAAAGTTTTTGCAGATTATTTGCCTTGCAGTAAAACGATTGTGGGTCCAATTATTAAAATAAACTTATTCTTTGTTTTATTTTGATATTAGCAAATATATCAAATTATAACAATTCATATGCCAATTGAATCAATTGATGTCTATGAGAAAAAAAACAGAAAAAAACAGAAAATCGGAATACAATACTCTGTATTAATAAAAACTTTTAAACTATATAACTTTCCAAATAAAAAACCGCTCTTCATTTATAAATTCACAAAAGAATACATAAAAAACATAAAACCAAGCTGGTTTTAGTCAAAGGCGATTCTTGTTTAATGAAACATAAGCTACTGCCCGAAGGATCAAATTTGACTGCTAACTTAACCAAATCGTAAATGAAATTTAAGAAGAATTGAAATGAAATTCAAGAGCCAATTAAATTGTTAGTAATTTGTCTACTTTAAGGAAAATTTTACAGTTTACCTTTTAATTTTTAAATGTTGCTTCAGTTTCATGGCACTAACCTCTAATTGAAGTGCTTAAATACATATATGATTCACTTCTTTTTTTTGTGTCAAATAAAAGTATTCTAGACATTTCGAATTATGATTTTGTTTACCATTATATTTATATCATCATATATCTTCTTCACCGAAAACAGATAACAAAGGTTATGTGTGTGTGTGGCATTAGCAATTTATGGTTTTGTGATATTTCAATTTTGCCTAAAGATATATGTGAACACATTCATTTTCCGGCTTAAGAGAAAATATCCTTTTTCAATTTCATATCCTTCATATTTGCCCGTGCTCTCTGCAGCTGCGCATTGGATGCAAGGATGAACTCTTAGTTTTTGTTAGCTGATGAATAATTTCAACTAATTTCAGTGCACATTTATCACCTTAGTGGTAATTAGAAATGCCTAGGGTGCTGTTTCGAAAATTCCAATAGTTTACAAATGTCCTTGAAAGCCAAAGCCAAAGTTACACCTATGACACTTCCCACACTCATACACACATACTTTTCTTGTGGGTGTATTTTGCAAGGTAGCAAAAACTTTTACTTTTTCCATCAATTTCTTTCGTTTCACCTCCTTCCCAGTTTCTGAGCTATGCCTCAGGGCTACATGGACGACAAAAATGTGAAAGCCATTACTGGTTTGGGTCTGGGTCTGGTTACGGGACCGTGTCCGTTTTTAGGTTCACCTTGAAGGTGTCAGGCTTAAAATTAAAAGCTTACTTACAAAATGACCTTAAGTGTCAATTCATTCGAAAATTTATAATGTGCGGTCCATTTTAAGTCACTTTTGGCTATGGCTATAGTTGATATTTTTTTCTTTACTATAAACGTAGTTCTTAACCTTATTCAAGTGCATCTTTAGCCACAATCGGGCCACTCACAAGTCACCTGTTCGGCGCCCTTAAGTATGCAGCATGAAAAAAATGTTGAAAAAATGAAACAGGCATGAAAATGCGAAAGAGAAAAGCAAAAAAAAAAACGAAAAAGAAAATGCCAGGACTAATGCAAACTGCAGGCAAACGTTTCGCCTTGTGCCAATGCAACTTATGCAAATTTATTGGAAAATGCCTGGTTATATATATATATATAGTATACATATATATATATATATGTATATCTGTTTTTTTCATTTTCCCTTTATTTTGCCTTTTGTGGCATAATTTTGTCTCTGTTTTTTTTTTTTTTTGCATCTTTTTTCCTTGGTGTTCTGCATTTTATTCTTGGGTATATATTTATATATATATATACCTATCTGACGTCTTTTCCAGTTCATCTTCAATTTTATGAAAGAAAGAAAAGAAAAAGAAAAAAATGGCTGATTTGAACTAAACTAAACTAAAGGTGGGCGTATATTTCTGTTTGGAATGAAAGTTATTTTTACGCCAAACCGACAAAGGATAAGAAAAAGGCTTTATAAGAAAAAAAAAGAAAATGTTCAACAGCGTAGTCCAAGGGGACACTATTAAAGGAATAAGGGTTAAATATAAGATTCTTAAGAATACTCGCTGAAATTTAATTACAAATTCTGACAAAGCAAAAATTAAGCTAATCAATTTTCTTTTTGCAATTTTTAAAAAATAAAAGATTACATTTTGATTACATTTTCAAAGTGTTGGGTATTTTATGTGATTGAAGTAAAAACTTCAAATAATTTTAAGACTAAAGCCCAATGAAAGAAGATTAAAAGCTCACAGTATCAGAATAATATCACTCATACGACCACAAATTAGATGCCGCTTTAAGGCAAACCATTTTGGATGTCATCATAATAATAAATTAATACAAAATAATTAAATAATAATAAAAGTAATTTTGGATGTCTGTTCTATCATAATAATAAGTTAATACAATATAATTACAAAATAAAGCTCTAAGAAATAAAATAAAAAATTGAGATTACTCATACGACATGATGACCCTTTATACGAAACAGAGAATTTGTGTTTAATCAAAGTAACTAATAAATTTCCAGTTTATGAAAAAATAAAGAATTGTCACTGTAAAGTGTCAGTTACTTATAAATTGTGTACATCTATCGAAGTTATCGAAGTTAGTTTAAGTTTCGATTGTTAGTATTAAGTTAATTCTAGAAAATATCGGTATGCGGCCTAAGGCCACACTGGAGAATGTCTGCTGCTTCTTTCGGCAACGTTACCCAAAAGCAGACGCATGAGCTGCTCAACTCTAGAAAGAAATCTGTTGCCATCGATATTAAATATTCTATATTCCAGAAAATAAATAGGATAGTACATCACAAAACAAATTTGAATTCTATATCAAAGTTTATGAATAACATCACTCATACGACATGATGACCACGAAATAGACAATTCGTGTTTAACTAAACTATATTGGATTTCCATTTAAAAATAATAATAAGTAACTATTAAATTAGTATGCACATTAATAGCTCATGATCAAAGAAAAACATCACTCATACGACACGATACCCACTTATACGCAAGCAAATCAACTAATGAAAAACATTTTATGTATAATAATAAATTACCACAAAATCATTTCAAGTTGTTACTTTAAATCTACCATTGTATATGTTTACATATATTTAACTTTATCCCCTTTTGTGTTGCGCCAGTGGATGATAGTAAACATCTCATCCAAATGCCTGGGAAATGGCATTCGTAATAAAAGGCAAATTTCTATTTACCCACTGTGACTTTGTGCAGTTGTATATATCCTGGTCATGTTCTTGGTCCTGGTCCTGGTCTTGGTTTTGGTCTAAAACAGAATCTTGGCCCTGCCATTGCATCTGCATTCGAACTTAGTTCCTAACAATAAGTCAGACAAGCAGAGAAGCAATTAATCAGCTTGGTTAAAGCTGCTTTCGCACAGTTTATTGTTTATTGTACTACATGTTGGCCAATTGTCTGCTCCTTTGCTCTACATTACATTCTACCCCCCACCCACCATCTACTGCCCTCCATCATATTCTCTTTCCTTGAGGCCATGGTTTAGTCAGCAGTTCCTCTTTTTTTTTTCTTTTTTTGTTGTTCTGAATGAAAACACAAACTAAGTACTTTCATTTGGTCTGGCATTTTTATGTCAGTTTCTAATATGAATTATTTTCTATTGGTTCACTTAAGCTGCTTAAGCCAAAACAGAGAACGAAAGAGAGGGGCTCTTTCCCTCTTCTTCTTAAAACAGAAAGGAAAACGTTCAGGAAATGAATTGTATAATTAATTATAGCAGAATCATTTATTTTACTCATTATTTAGTATAGTTAAATCCATGCAGCAACTAACAAATAAATTAGCCAAATAAATTCCACCTCCTGCTCCATGAAATGCATTATTCATTTCGAGTTAGAAAGTGTTCTTTTAGCCATGCTAATTGTAACGCAATTAGTAAAAACCAGTTTACTTCTTCGTGACAATCCCCCATTTGGAAATAAAGCGATCTGACTTAAGATTTAGGAAACTTCATAGAAAAACTAATATGTCAGAAAAGGGCATTGCATTTCGTTCTCTATAAATGGTTGGTAATTTTCTCATTAATGTTTAAATTCATATAAATTGTTGATCCCTTTTAAGCCGAATGGCATACAGACATTACCTGTGACTCTACATATCAATTAACAAAGAAATGGTTGAGTTAAGAGATAAACTACATATTTTTGTAAAACCATACCCGAGTCACACATTAAAGCAGTGCAAATAGGATAATCCATCAAAAAATATATATGTAAATATATAAGGATATTTAGATTTTAAACTGGCAAGCAGTAAGCTTCAATTTAAATAGCATTAAACAGATTTCGGGGATAGTATCCTGTAAATAAAAAGGCAGATTGTTACTTTTAAGCAGCTTAAACACAAATTTAAGGGAACATTGAACTTAAATATCCTTTGCATCAGCTAAAGGAAAACAATTAAATTATTAATGTATAAAAGAGGTTTTAATAAGGAATATTAAATTGCAATTAATTAGCAGAAAAAAGGTATAGTCTTGACCGGAAATTTTTATCAGCATACAGAACTTATTTTCATCGTTTAGGTAAAAAAAAATGAAGCAAGCAAGTGTCCTGCCGACATTGAGTATACCCTGTACCTTATATTCAATAAAATCGAACACCCCCAAGATCGCAATCAATTTCATACAAAGTTCTCTTTAACATGCAGCAACAGCAAACGCATGCTGTCTCGCTCACTCTTGCCAGCCAATGTCGCCTTGGCAATTCAGTGCAAAACTTATATAGGTAAATTTCCGATATTTATTGTCCGATTTGGACAAAATTTGGTCAGGAGCAGTTTGGGTATATAATTAGGTGTGCTAAATAAGAATACGATATCTTTAATACAGCTCTAGTAATTTATTTTCGCGATTTGCGGGGGCCGAAGTGGGCGTGGCTAAAATTTGAAACAAACTTAATCTGTCTATGCATTAGACGCATGTTCACACCAAATTTGGTAGCTTTAGCTCTTATAGTCTCCGAGATCTAGGTGTTCATACAGACGGACGGACAGACGGACATGGCTCAATCGACTCAGCTAGTGATGCTGATCAAGAATATATATACTTTATGGGGTCAGAAATGTATATTTCTTCCTGTTACATACATTTTAGCGACTTTAATATACCCTTTTACCCTATGGGTACAGGGTATAAAAAAACACGCAACTGAATTTTAAATTAAAATGCAAATACTCTAACAACATTTACAAATAACACAATTAGAAATTAATTGATAGTTTATACATTTTCTCTGAAGAAATCATTAATAAAATAACTTGTATTTAAAACAATTTTTCATCATAAACATTTATTTTTGATTTTTGTGGTTTGTATATTTTATTTGTGAGTAATATTTTAAAAATCAGAACTAAATTGTTATTATTGATTTTATTAATAGAAGTTTAACTCGCAACTATTTTAAATAAGTTATATTAAAGTATATATTAATTTATTGGATTTAAATTAAAACAATAAACGACTTGCACAATAATAACTAGGAAGATAGTTTGAATTGTAACGAATAAGGATATGAACTAACACTGGAGTCTGAGGCTAGCCAAGCTGAATTTCTATTCAACGGATGAACATGATGTTTAATAACACTAGCAATGCCGGAAGAGTGTTAGTGAAGATATCAGAAAAGACAAGATTAGCAACAAAAAAGTTTAAAATGAAAAAATAAACGATTATAGGAAACAAAATCACCAGGAACAGTAGTCAAATTTTGGCCTGATCGAAGGACTCTTACTATATGTAATACCAACATAGCTAACACAAATGAAATAAAATTTTTCTTTATAGTTTTAAGGATATTTCGATTTATGAAAATGATACAAATTAACTGTTAAAGTAAGCACATATTGGTTTTTCATTCAATGTTTATATGCACAAAAAAAAAAAAATAGAAAACATGGCAATATATTTTAATTAAATAAAAAATTAGCTTACAGGTGCATAAATAATTGAGTGTAAATCAAAGATAAATCACTGTAAAAGTGAAAATTACAACTGACAACCTGGTAAAAAGTTCAGATGGGGTTGAAACTAATTTATAGAGATTCATAGATTGTAAGTTGACAAGGACAAAATAGAAATCTGTTAACATTAAATACAAAACTGTCTGTAGATGGAATTAAAATTAATCAATCACCTACTTCCCCAGTCACTGTACAAAAGTATAAATGTATATAAGTACATTTATATGGTATCTATATCTATATTGGTAGCATAATGTGTAAACCAAATTATTATCCTTTTCAAATGCTCTGAGAGGCGATTAAGCTGTTCTTTTGCCCACACACTGGGAACTGAAATTAAGTGGGAGATATTGTGGGAGAGAACGAGAGATATAACCGAAAACCCTTGAACCAAATGCATTTAGACATACACACACATACATACAGAGAGAGCCATCAATTTGCATATGTGGCTGACTCTCAGCAGAAGAGGATTCTAATTTAATTAGCTGCCACTCCCATTCAGAGCCAGTCTCTTAGCCATCAGTTGTTGCTAACTAATTGAAATTACCTGAGCTAATAAACGAGAGTTTAGGCCAAGAACCAACGGGAGGGCGGGGGTTGGGTGGCGATGCCCCTGATGAAGGAGTTGAAGTGCATTTGTCAGTTTGGTTCAAATGACTGGTTTTAGCTAGATCTTCGATTAAAATTCCACAAAGGAGTACACACACACACACACAGAGGCAGATGTGGGGAATTCATTTTGACTAGATGAAACATTTTGGCAAATCAATCAAATGCTTAACGCTAGTAAATCCAATAAGAATCAGTCTAGTCAATTGTGCAATATTCCATCACAAAAGATATCTAAATAAAGGTAAAAGAAATAGCTTAAAGGGAAAAAGCTTAAATTTAGGGATAAAATACTCAAGTTAACAAGTTATCTCCACTCAAGTCAACTATTAAAAATTATCATAGAAATTCAATTAGAATGTTCTTCTTTTTTTTTTCTTTTGGGTATCATAAACATTTTTTAGTAACGGACATAAAAAATACAAAATGCCATTTTTCCTACCTTTTGATAGAAGTCTCTTTCTATCTCTCTTTCTCTCTGTCTTTTAGCAATCAATCATAATACCTTTTGATATCGTTGTTAAGCATTTTGCCGAGCATAAAAACACACATTATGGCAAAGTACTAAATGCTTAATGACCAAAAAGTATGCAATGCAGCCGCGAAAATGCTTCGAAATTTATACGCTTGTTTCGTGAAAATGGCTGCAGCGTGGCCCATTAAAAAATTTCCCAAAAAAGGAAGAGAGAGGGAGAGAGAGAGAGAGAAAAAATAAAAAGGTAAAATGCTTAAACCGAAAAGCACAAAAAAATATTTGATGCAACGTTGACAGAAGTGAAATTGTACCTTGGCAAAAAGGCAAATTACAGGCAAAAGTTAACAAGAGACAAGTCCAAACACGAAACAGAGAACGTGGCCAGGACTCGTAAAACTTTGCATATTAATGAGTCCTTTACCGTTGATGTTCACAGAGAGTTATGCGACGCTTCTAGCCAGTAACATTAAGCGCATTAAAAATTGTTTTAAAATAAGGAAAAAATAGAACCATCGAAATGTTGGCGGTTACTGGCCACTTTTGAAGTGTTGCCAATGAATGTGTAGGTGTATATGTGTGTATGTGTGTATATGTGTGTGTGGGGCAATAAAGTAAATGGAGTTGAGTAGATTCCTTTGGAAAAAGCAAATTTAATGGCATTGAAACCTGCTGCATATTAATGGTCCATCAGAGGCTCAAATTTGTCTATCTCATTCTGATTTCCCTGGCAAATTGATGCCAACCTATAAAACGAAAGCTGAAAAATTAATGGCTATTCTTATGCCCAAAAATTGAAGTATAGTGAAATGTTACTGACCATCAACCAATTATATTTAAGCCAATTTAAATCCCAACAATGGAGAATTTTTAACTTATTTCTAAACCCCTTTACTAATTGCAGGAGAAGCTTATAAAAAGCAGACATTTTCTTTTATATTTAAAAAGATTAAAAGGCTTTTACTTAATATGATTAAACTGCTTGCTTATTCTTCATGTTTAAATCAAAATTAAGATTAGGTAGTAACTCATCAAAGAGTGAGTTTTGGCTTATTTTTAATAGTTTAAAATATATGGAATAGGAGGGAGAGTCCCGTTTTGCCATCCTTTGCTTAGTCCATATCGATATCTATTATTTTACCAACTCCTATTAAATCCTTTAAAGTTGCCTTTACTATTTAATTTAATTTTGTTGTTTAATTTAATTGAAAACAACAAAATACTCGTGCATGTTTCGCCTAAAACATTGACAATTCTAATTAAATGCTAATTCAGACAAAGTAATTAATTAATTTACCATAAGCCACACATACATATGTGAATATATTGCTAGGGTATATTGAGTTACACTGACTAATGGATATATTTTGACTATTTTTTATAATGAAGGGAAAAACAGAAGCTTTTATATAAGATGTAATCGATAATAAAGTGGAACAGATATGTACTTTCATTTGAGCATTTAAAGTGCAATACTTGATTGAAATTATTGCCAAATGACTTTGCACAATTTAACCTAGTCAGCCCTTATATTATGTTTTAATTGATATGGGAAAAGAAACTTTATTTGTTAATGAAATAATTTTAACTTCTGAAGGTAAAAGATTGACGGGAATTTTTTTGCATCAGCACGTGCTATTCTATTGACTCCTGTCTATCCATCATCGGTATTCATTGCATCAGATTGGACCACTCCATAATTAGTCTAATATTTTGCAATATGTTGAAATATAAACAAAGTTGCTTGCTTTAGTTGTTTCTAATCGATCTCTAAATTCTTTAGAATTCATACGCCCCAAATATTTTCGCGGGGCTTAAGTCAAATTTTTGTAGGTTTAGGGTACACATTATGGGACATAGTAACAAGATGATTTAACATTATAGAAATTTTCCATTCTGTTACGTTTCGAACAATGATAACTATTAAAACATAACTACATAATGCAAAAAACTTTCAATTTAATTGGATTTTGGAGAGTTCAAATTACTGTCCCTTATCATCAGTTTTTTCGCTGGAATTCGAATGCTTTAAGTAAGCATATACATATGATCAAAGTTATGTCTGTTACGTTTATCTATGCTTTTTTATTTAAGGGAGTTTTCGATTAGTGTACTATATAAATTATATTAACAGTGTTCTTTAAATCCGTCAGTGGATATATTTCGAGCTCAGCGCAACAATGGCAGTGTTTGTCTTACTTCTTTTTTGTGCTTTTTAAAGGATAATTCAGTTTCGAGTGTAGTAACGGATTATGAGATCCTTACTTGGAATACAAATAGCTATGGATTTAAACCAGTTTTAGATTTCTTCTCACAAAACTCAAATTTAACATTAGCTTTCATTCAGGAAAGTGGAAATGTTCGACAACAATTTGTCCAAATTGTCTGTTCCAATTTGCAAAACATCAGCGTACCTTATGTAATTTGATTGACTAATAACAAAACGGTAGATCAAACATATATGCGAAAAAGGTGTAAATTATTACCAATGAGTGAATATATCTTTTTTGCACATTATTTAGCCGGTGCTGAAAAAAACCCTCAAATGTTAAGTATAAAACTTCACTCTTTCCGAATTGTATTCTATATAAACTTGCACTCAATACAGTAAAAAGACCAGACTCAACTGAGCTAAGTTTAAGTGAATTTAATGTAATTTGAGTTTAAAAATAAACCGAAAGTGAAAAAAATTTTAAATTGGTCTTATTTGAGGGTTTTTTTTATTAATGATGCATCCTTCAAGTTTTGTTCATTTGAGGTTACTCTTATTTAAATTATTCATTTATCGCATCTCTTTTGAACGATCATAGTTTTTCCTGGCTGATCATTTGAAGGAAACTCTTATTGATGCAGAAATGAAAAACAAAAACAATAGAGTTTTCGTTAATCGGCCAATTCCCGGATTGGTTTTTGGCAGTCCACCCTTTGAAGTTGTATTCCTTAATATCCATGCGGAACCTAGAAATGTTAATAACGAAGTGCCCATCCAACTAGGAATTATTAAAAGTTATATGTTTAATTTAAAGCAAAACGCTTCATGGTTGCTCATTGGTGACTACAATCGCTCCCCTAGAACAGTGCCCATAAATGCTACAGAACGAAAAGTTGCCCCACTTAATCCTACTCACAAAACTAATATTCTGGATTATCTAATATGTATTCAGAATTCACTGAATCATATGGTAAATAAACGTTACAGTGTTACAGTTCACTCAAAAACCGTCATTTTGACCGGTTCAGATCACCATGCTGTACACACTAAACCCAATTAAAATGGTGAACAGCTTTCTGGAAAACCCGTGTAAAACCGTAAAAAGCAAAAATTTACTTTACAAAAATAACAAAAGAAAATCATATGCAAACGAAAATTATAAAAAGTGTATACGTATACAAACTGTGTCAAAGCCAGAAAAAGAAATACATACTTGTTAAAAGAGGAGTCAAACCCAAGAATATATAGTAAATTGTGTTATGTTTCGATTCTTCACATTTATCATATCGTATCATCTTTATTATGTACTAAAAGATTACTCGCTAATAAAAATTCTGCATAAAAATAGTAATTTAAAGCACATCTTTGGGAAACTCAAACGATTGTTTTGGGAATCAATAATCTGCATTGGAGATTTTACTTTAGACATTTCCCATTAACCAGATCAAACAATACTTTGTAGCAGGAGATGCAAGCACGGTCATCATGCTGCAGCTCTTATACCACTTGTTAGAAGGTAGCGGAGGGAGAGTGGAGAGGCGGCAGAAGCGATAATAAGGGCGTTAGCAAGTGAAAGAATATAAATTCTATTTCATTTTCGCTCCCACAACTTTTTATCTCATATTCCCGATACAGAAAGACACATAGAGCTAGAAGCCAGCAAATCGTCCTTGCCAACACTAAGGTAATAAAAGTGTAACTGATATGGCAAACTGGATATCGTTGATTACTTAGCTTTTGCTCTGACTGTATCTAAAATTGCTTCTCTTACTGTGAAAGAGAAAGAAAGTTCCCTCTTTGTCCTATCGTTCTACTGCCCTGACTACTAAAAATTGCATTGGTAATTATATATATTATTTATTTCATTTCATTTTGTTCTATTTCCATCTGATTTTCTTAATGTGATAATACTGCAGCTAAAAACACGTTCTCTTTTCTACTACTCAATCCAAAAATCTCGTTGACAACGAGTGTTATATGAGTTTATGCAAATTAGTTCTCTAATCTTCTGATTGAAGAAGACAAAGAAACAGAAAGAGAAAAAGCTTTTCGTACCTAAAATTATTTTTGCTACAATTTCGATGTAGTTACTACAATAAAGAAACATTGTATGACTGTAGCAATAGTTTCTTTAGTTTCAATTTTTGTTTATTGTATAATTTTGTCTTAAATGGAATAATTGCTATACTAAGAATAGAAAAGCTGCATAACACATTGAAAGGTTTGCTAGGATTGGGAATCTTCTATGGAAAAGCAATCAGTTGAATGGAAAAATGTCTATGACCAAATGTTCAAATGATTCAGGATAAATATTTTGTAAAATAATAAAGACATTTTCATTTAAATCGTTCTTCTTGCTTGCTTGTGCCGTAATATTTATAGCAGTCCTCATATTACTATAAGCCTATTGAAAAACTCGATGATGAATTTATCAAATTTTTGAAAATAAGTTTTCGTTTCGTAAATTTAATATTCCATTTAACAATTCTTAAAACAAAATGATGCACATAAAATATAAAGCTGATGTTAAATTTAATTCACTAAATTGTTGAAATTGAATTCACAAATTAAAAATACAAAAAAAAACTAGCTGCAGTTCTTTCTTTTAATTTTAAAGTTTTTTTTTCCTAACTATTTTAATTTTGAAGTTTTAATCAAGATAAATCTTTATTCAAGTTCAATCAATATGCCAACTAATAGATAATTTTCCAATTGGTTTGTTATTCTTTAAGTAAACTCATCAATTTGTAAACAATTTATTAAAGTAAATTTATTTCTGCATATAAATTTAAGACAAATTGTTAATTTATGCCACTTTTCTTTGTAGTTTTAAAGACGCGCTTAAAACACAACTAGCTGAGGTCCTTACTTATTTATCCCTTCAACGAATAATAAAAAAAAATGCCAACAAGGTTGCCTGTTAGCCATTTGCCTGATGCTGCTACTGCTGCTGCTGCTTTCTGCCATTTAAGCAACGAAACTTAAAATAATCGAACTCATATATAATCCGAGGCATGCAACTTTCTGTTCCCGTGGCAGTGGCATGCAAGGAAATTTATACAGCCCAGCCATCATTCCCATATAGCCTCAACGAGACAACACACCTACCCACACACCCACACACCACACACACTCACACATATATGGCCAACACATCCTGTGAGTCGGCTGCTCCTTAGCATAAGTAATAAATGTACTACGCCGCATGAGAGAAATCGCTTGGAATGGCAGGAAAATAAATTATCGAACTTCGATTTCACTATTCGAAGGGATTGGGCTTGGTATTGGTAAAGGCATTGGGCCACCTCTCATCTGCTGTCCACATCCTCATCCACCATTCTCCATGCTCTAGTTTCATTTTCTATTTTATGATATTGTACGTTTTTTTTTTGGGCTAAGGTTATAAAGTTGATATGTATGTGAAATAAAAAATGAAACGAAAGTCTAATACGACTATGAGAATACCCATTACCCGACAACGCAAAAGTATTAAAAGAATATAAAACAAATTACTTTGACTCTCTCTCTATAAAGAGTATTCAACGAACAGAATTCTTTACAAAATTTCTTTAAATATTCTCGCGATTTCTGTCACAGCCATCATTTCCGTTTATTTTCTTTTCGGTTAAACGGTGTCAAAAATATGGAAAAAGGAGAATTGTTGTTGCTCTTGTACATTTCCAAGTGGCTGACTTCAACTTGAATAACACACACATTAGTGTTTAATGCCACTGCACATTGGGTAATACGAGACTAGGCCTTGTTTTTTTTTCTTATATATATTTTATATATATATTTGTATATATGTTCGCCTTCCGTCCAGTTGTTTGTGTGTGTGCTCAGAAAGGAAGAAAAAATGAAAAGAAGCATTTTGAGGTTAGGCAAATGTTTGCTTGTCTCTCATATTGGATTTCAATTTGATGTTTGGGTCCGGCAAGGTCATATTCCTAAATGCCATAATTCATAAATGTGAACAATTGGCATGTCCGACATGGGTGTAGCATATCCTTCTTTTATTCCAAAGTTAACCATTTAAGGAACAGAATAAAAAAAGATATCTTAGTAGTTGTCCTTTGCCTTCTTTAATTACTAGGTAATTGGAAATACTAGAAATACTTTAGAATTGTTTGTTGTTTATTATGTTTTTGTATTTCTTGGCTCAGAAATTCTTTAAGGTTTAATTTCTAAGCTTTAATCCAAGGCAACGACAAGCTAAACTGGATAACTTGTTATGAATGGTTTTTCTTCCTTATATTGCCTAAGAAATCATTCCATTTTAAAGAGAAAATAGAACTATTCTTCTTATAAATATCTAAAGAAATCATCTAAATGAAAGGGAAAAAATAAAACTGTTCTGAGTCCTTTATCAATATAAAATTTGTATCTCTATTTGTAGGCTTCTCTCTATTGTAATACTCTCTTTTATAAAATAACTTAAATCACAATATGTATTTCTATCGCAAAGTGAACCACAAATCAAACAATTTCAAAAGCGAATGATATTAAATTATTTTATTTATTTTATTTCATTTTATTTATTTCATTTATTTTATTTATTTCATTTATATGGCACCAAATTATTTACTTTGCTCAGGAAAAAACAATGCACAATACTAAATACAAATTTTTCGCTGAAATTTCACATTTACACATGGGAAGAAAATCAAACAAAGGCGAAACAAAGTGAAAATTTTAGTGTAAATTGCTTTTGAAATAAACAGAATTTTCCACCAAAATAAATAACCAATTTTACGAACTTAATTGACAAATTTTTACAAATAATGCAATTTGCAATACATGTAATAATTTCACAAAATATTTGATAATTGTTTTTAACTTTGAATCATAGACAAAAATATATATTGTCTATATATGTTTGCATATTTCAAGGAGCTATTTTTGTAGTAATAGAAACTCTTTTCTGTAATCCAAAACTTGAAAAACAGAAAGCAAAATGTAAGTCAAAAATTTGGGCCACAATTCAGACAAATGAAAATAATCTCAATTAACTTAAAACAGTATTACGTATATTGGAATCTAATATGGTTCTAAATGCCATGGGCAAAGTTACTTCCATATAATTTACTAATGTCCTTAATGACTGTGTAACTAATATTGTTGGCTGCAACTGTGTGAGTTGTTGCATTTGCATTGATTTTACCCCATTATTAGAGCAAATGTATATCAGTTGCTATAATTGACAATTGATACTTGTAACGACCAACCTGTTGCTGCAAAATTAGTGAATTTTAGGTTGAATTGCATTGAATAGAACTGCATCATTACATTGCATCAAAAGTAGGCCAAGGTATCAAATTTTAAATGAATGAAAATCACCTAACAACCGTTCACATAGACTACATGAATTTTTTACCAATTCCGTTTCTATATGCACATTGATACGATTATAGTTTTTGACTGACTGAATAAATGTTATGTAAACTTTTTTTTCTTTTTTAATTTTTTTTTAATAGCTTTGTCTTTATTTTGAACCATTGCTTGATGAGACTCTATTAAAAATTTTGCCTTAGATCATTGTTTCTAGATTAGGTATTTTTTAATACATAGACTCGTTAATTGGTTTAAATGTCCGATGGAACCTAAATAAAAGGGTCTGTAAAACTAACAACTTGATCTTCGACTTACTCCGAATATAATTTTAGGAAAATATATAGTTGCTATATCCATTATTCTTATGAACCCATTATCTTATCCATATATCGACTTCAAAGTTCTCCTATTTAAGGTGTTAAAACTTATCTGAAATTAAGGAATAAACCTTAGCAAGAGCCGTGTTAAAACCAAGCAAAAGGCTGCATTCTAAGGTTGGCAAAGCTATCAATGTTTAATAGATCTGAATCCAAAACTTGCAGAAAGATCTAAATATTCCTAGACTAGTAACTGACATAAGAGCACAGCCGTTAAAGTACACCGAAAACTCTTAAGCACATCCAAATGAGCTCGCCTTTGTTATTTAAGTTGAATTCAACGAAACGATCACTAATCCTTTAACAATTCATTTGAGCCTCAGATAATTATAACCCACCGAAGATGTTAGGTAACGTTATAAACTGGGCATGATTGTTAGTCTTCTAATGATTATAAAAGATTCAACAATTATCTAAACAACAAAATTTGTATATATTCATTTAAAATGTTTAAATTACGAGAATGTATCGACAGATTCTAAACAGACAATATTAAGTTGGTTTATCAATCCAAATTATTTACAAAATAATAACCAAAAAGGAAAACACAAAACAAAAACGAAATGAAATTTTATTCAACAAATTACTCAATTTAACTTGTAAAAAACAAAAGGAAAACGCCCCTCTAATATTTCATTAACTAAGCCTATGAAATTTCTCAAGGGCATAAAGTATACGGCAATTGGAATAGTCTTTTATTTTTTAAAGCATACTTTTAGGCGACATTTGTGTGCGTGTGTGTATGTTTGAGGTAGTCTTCATATGTATGTGTGTGTGTGTGTGTTCATGTTAAACAACTGTTCAAGATCGTCTCATTAATCATGCTGGCCACTCTTACCCACACACACTCTCAGACTCACACACAGGCACTCGCACTCTCATCAACAGACAACATGTGGCCACTCCGACTAGGGCTTTTGTGCTGTTGCCCCTAGATTTTGTTCTCTCTCTCTCTCTCTCTTTCTATCTCTCTTTCTTCTTTTTGATTAAAATTCAACTTTTGACTCGTGCATTGTAATGGCCGACATCATTTGCTTTTGGCACTGCTCTGACCACCTGTGCCCACAATGCCATATAAGAGAGTGCCCCAACCACCACCATCATCATGAAATGGAAGAGAGACAGAGAGAGAATAGAAGCTCTATATTTGTGTTTGTAGTTCAACAAAAGGCCACACAATATCTAACAAAAAAAGAAAGCCCATTTCAGTTAGCCGAAGTTTGAAGACACTTCAAATTTATAATGGTTTTAGCAAATATATTTGAAAATTTTAAGCAAAAGTTAGACCCAAATTAATATTAGGTCTAGTTTAGCAGACACAATTCTACAGCTTTCACATATATACTCAAATATGGTATATATGTATGTATGTATATATTTTTTATAGCTTACCTTTCCCTTTGAAGTGATTTGAGAGCAACAAATATATTTACTATGTATATGCCTTTTATTTTTTTATTTGGCTACAATTTTAACTTTTTAGTTGATGTTTGTTGTTGTTGTTATTGTTGTTTTTCTGGTCTTTTCCCATTGCCGTGTGAGTTTTTTTTAGAGCTCTCTCGTCGTATTCATTTATTTAAAAAAAATTTATATATAAGAAAGAATGAGAGAAAAAAAAAACGCACTTTCGTTTGGGTCGGTTTCGCATTTTCGTTTGGTTGGCTGGGGTCACAGTTGGAGCTGGGGTCCATTGTGCAGCTGTCACGTCCGTCATCAGCATCAGCTGTCGGACTTGGACTCGGCCTCCCAGCTCCCTCCTCTCCCTCTCTTTTTGGCCCTGATTTGGACGTTTAGGCTACGTGCTGTGCGGTATTTCTGGTGCTCCCTCTAATGTGTGTTAGGCTTTCATTACATGCATTCATTTTCGTTTTTTTTTTTTTTTTTGGCTGCTCACTCAAATTGCCATCAACATCGTTTGGTAGAATTCAAAATTTGTTGTTTGTTGTTTGCATTTGACAAATGACAAATTTGGCTTAGCAAGAAGAACTGCTAATTATGTCATTAATTTTGCACATATTAAATGCGATGGCAAAATCGATTTAAATCAACGCTAAAAGCTCTAGTCTAAATATTTGTTTGAAATTTTACATTTTCGTGGCAAAGAAGCAAAAATAAAAGAAAAAAAAAAAGGAAATACAACATGGCCAAAAACGAATTGCATAAAAAGCATTTTGGTAAACGCGAAAGAAAAAGCATTTACTAAGCAAATACACAAATACTGTGGGCAAAATGCCGAGTGGAAGAGTGAAGAGAAGTGAAGAGGGAAAATGCATTTACGTGGCTTCCTGGCTCTCTCTCTCACTCTCTCTCTCTCTCTCTCTCTCTCTCTCTCTGTCTGGATGGGCTAACGACTTCTGCCCTTTTTGACAGCCACAAAATATTTGCGCTAATTGAGATAAAATACAATTTAATGTATGTGTGTGAGTGTATGTGTGTGTGTGTGGGGGAAATGCAAATGGAGAGAAATTCTTTGCCAGAACTCAAATATCATTAGTTGCATTTGGAATTTAAAATTTTCATTTAAATATTTCAATGGAGAGAAAGAAACAAAATGAAATTTTATTATTAAATTCAGTAAAATGATTTAGAATTGCATTTTTAAGTAGCAAAATAAATGCAAATTATACTTGGGTAAAAGCAGCTCATTAAGGTGAACCGGCTCACTCGTTCTTTTTTTCGAAGTGAGCCAACTCACTCATATGGCTCACTTGCGAATAACTCATGAGTTCATTTTGCGACCGCCAATTGAGAAGAACGCAAAATGAACCATAAGAACTAGTGGGCCAAAATTAGCTAGTGAGCCAAACTAAGCTAGTGAGGCAAAATGAGCTAGTGAGCCAAACTGAGCTAGCGAGGCAAACTGAGCTAGTGAGCCATACTGAGCCATATTGAATGAACAAGCTCAGTGACTCAGTTTAAAGAGCCATTCATTTTGGCTCACTCACTCATGAGCTACCCAAGTATAATGCAAATAAAGCAGAAAACTTCGAATTGGTACTTTCAGTTTGACTAATAGATTATTACCATTCAAGATTTGATATCGAAATGAAGGATAAAAGTTTCATTCTTTCCTGGACTAAAATTTTGCACATGATTTATTTAAAACTCAAATAATTTCGATATAGTAAGAAAATTCTTTGTCTCGGCCAATAACCTCCTCTTAAGTTCAACTTTCATATTTCTAAGTTTTTTTATCTTTTACGTCTTAATTATATATAAAACTTGTTTTTAATCGATGTGCTTAGCTCAAACCTATAAAGCAACTCCAGGACGCAGAAAAAAAAGTTGCATTCTGATGTAAGCCATCAAAGGGACCAAACAAATTGGTTTTATCCCAGAACCTTTAATTACATTCAAAAATTGCCAATCAAATGAAAAACGCAGATGACAGAGCTACTTCATCTAACTATAGAGATGGCAACCAGCTATGCTTTTGCTTAGAAGAATCCAAACAATGCCAAATGAGATTTTGACCACAATAATAGAAGTTCTTTGGTTTGTCCTAAGGTTCTAAATAGGGATCACAGATTTGTTGACCAGAATAAATTGCCACCCTTCGTCCTGTTGAGAAGCGCCTTAGGGATGTTATAAGAATCTAAAGCTCAAAGGAATTTCATGGCGAAATACGAAATTAAAACTTACAAGTAGCGATTTTTAAACTGTTGTCATGTAGACTAAATGCTTAAATCGGTTATTAAAACCAGTAGTAGACTACAAATAATGATTGATTTGATACCTGATATTTTAAGTTAAATTTTGTAATTTCTTAGATGTTTTAATTACCTAGTAGAATTTCCGTTTACTTCTTTTTCACTCTCCTTTTTCTTTCTAGCGGAACTACCTTTAAGTATTGGACTTTATCAAGTAACCCTTCTTGGTAGAGGGTCTACTCAAAGTCGGCATAGACTTTACTCTAGCTTAATTTTGTTATCGTTTTTGGAAGAAATCGGATACTTAAGGCCCAGAGGTGCACTTCTGCATTCGATATCTAAATGTGTCAAAGAAAATAGGTTTATTCTTAAAAGACTAAAGCAAAAGTAAGATAATTTGTCTCCTTTTTGTTGATATGGCTTATTGAGTCAACGATATGAACAAAAAATTTACATCAATTTTTAGAATTCAAATATTAAGTATTATTAGAAAACCAGGCAAAAGCCCAACTTTCTGTCTATAAAAACGGAAAATATTTCAGTTATTAAAGATTTTATTTTATTTTAAGATTTTGAAAAAAAGGAAATGAATCAATAATGTGTTACTACAAGGATAAGGCTAAGATCCATTAAATGCGAAATAAAAAAGTTCGTTTATTCTAAATGTGGAGCAACCAAAACCATTCCAGTTAGTTTTTAGCCAACTAAATTAGATTTACTTGAATGGATTTTGGAATACTTTTGCACTTCTTTATTATTTTACAAATAAAAGTTAATGAAAATTATAATAGATTCAAATAGTTTTATTGAAAAGAGATTCACTTTTTTAAATTACAAAAATTGTCTTAATTACTTTGCTTTTCTGTAACCAATTTAGTCAAAAGAGAGCACTAAGTAACGTTCATATCGAATCTGTATAAGAACATTTTCATTTGTTTCAGCTATTGGTACAAATTGTAAATAGGTCTTAAATTGTCAACTTTTTAATGAAGCATTGTCCCAGCTTTTGTATAATTAGGAATTGCTTGGAATCCACTTTTGCTCCACTGGAGCCACCACCACCACCTTAACCAAAGCTCATCGCTCAAAGTGTCAGTTTCAGGAATTGAGGCAGTATGTACATCGATTGCATTGGTTGTGGCATGGAACATCTATAGACCAGCTGTGCTGCAAAACAAAAGTAACATCAGCCACAACATAGACATTTACCAATGACAAGGGAGAAAGAACGAAAGAGAGAGAGAGAGACAGAGAGAAATATCGAGATAGAGATAGACAATAGAATAACCTAAAAATTGACTGCATTTTGCAAGTTGTTTGTACAATTTTCAATATGCATTCTCACCAGTCAACTAAACAAAAACAAATAGGCAAACAAAAGAATGAAGATATTCCAACTTGGCCAGTGTTTCATAGAAATTTCTCATAACAACAACAAAAAAACTGAAAAAACAAAAATACCGACAAACAGCAAAGTGTGGCAACATTCTGGACAACAATTGCCAGGACTTTAACCGCATAACTGACAAAACGAATGGACAGAAACCAATTGCTGCGAATTGCGGTCAACAATTTTGATTGTTTTGTGGCCAAGTTAAGAGTAAGCCATCTCGAAGAACTGAGCTAGAGCTGTCGTAGAGGGAGGGGGTAGGGAGTAGGTAAGTTAAGATTGTTGTTGTTTGTCATTTGCTTTAAAACTTTAAAGGCCGAACAGATTTATTTCTGTGTTTTTTTCTTTTGAAAAGGCTAAAAGAGTTCTCTCTCTCTCTCTCTCTGTCTTTCTCTCTGTGTCTTTATGCACTTACAATCAATTTGCGCCCATAAATTCTTTGAATGCCTTCACTGTTGTTGTTGTTTTTCTTTTTCTGACGCATATTGCGCACGTCTGAGGCAAATAAAACACACTCACACACATAAGAAGAAGATGGAAAATAACAACAACATTGAGAGGAAAAACATTGAAAGAAAAACAGAACCTAAAAGCAAGCATTATGTCGACGCTTTACAACCCTTTGCTGCAACAAATAAAAATTTATGGCTCACGAAAAAAAAATAAAAAAAATAAAGAAGCGATGCGAAGGGAAGGCAAGAGAATGGAGGAAAAAAAATGAGTTCAAATAAAATATTGGCTAATAATCGCATAATAATGCCAAAAGATTTTTGCCTCCGCTATGCATCTCGCTCTGCCACTCAGTCAGTCTCTGGGGACACACTGCGTATACTTTATGCTTAATCCAGCCTAGCCAGCGGTGGCATCAGGATTCTTGTTACTTTCTGTGGCCGTTAATAATACTTTGGTTTATTTGCGAAATGGTCGATGGGTTGTGCGGCATTATTAATGACAACTCGTTTATGGCCGCATCAAATGGAGCTTACATCTTCTTGTATCTACACCCACACACACACATATATACACACACAGACAAAGATACACGTACGCAGCCGTACACATACATGCATAGCTTGTCTTTATCCTAATTGCACTGTTCGTGGTCCTTTCCCCCCAGTGTATAAAAGAAAAGCCATGACGCCATTGGCCCTGATAAGCTGAAAGTTACCATCACAGCCCGAAACAGAAACAAACAGGATAAGTGCCGACAGCAGGAGTCGCATTTAAGTGCAGTTTTGATCCTGAATGTATGAAGGAGTTCCTTCGACTACCATCATCTTCATCTCTTTCCTCGCTCATCGCTAAAAGTGCCTAGTCGTTACTAGAGTCTATAAGTGGAGTGCCTGTAAAAAGTTACCCATTCTTCGTACTTACTTATTATAGTGGGTAGAAGCTAGAGCGTAAACGTTTTCGGGTACATTAGCTAGACTATTGGATTTGAAACTGATTTGAGATAGTTGAAAGGTGCGGGAAAGAGTCAATGATATCTAAAAGGCTGTAAAGGAAGCATTTGTCTACTACTCAAAGTGTATAGAGTTACCTCCGATAGTTTGGAAACTATTTTGCACATAAATAAGCTTTTTGAACCCATATATGTCGGTCCGTCTGTCTGTTTCTTTGCCCCTTTAAGACATTAATTTTCAAGCTATATGGATGAAACTTGAATGTTTAGCTGTTTAGGTGTCTACGTGTCGAAGGTTTGAATATTACTAAGATTGGTCCACTATAAGGTAAGGCCACTATCGAAATATCAATTAAATTCTGTTTGCACCTATATGTATATACCATCAATTCAGAATGATATTTCTATATTATATAATTTAAATTAAAAAAAAAAAATTATAAATATTCAAATATTTTTATTACTTCTTAGATATCTAAAGACCTGATGATCCAATTCTGCAAATTAACTTCTTCCAAAATGTAACAATCCATATTGTTATACCATTGGGAAATTTGCATGAATATATATACATAGATGGTTCAGGTTATCAAAAACTTGATATGGAACTAAAAGTAATACTCCAATAACCATTAACCAATTTCTCTTATGATTAATTTAAAATAAAGTAACTACTTAAGTTGTTATTATAGTTTCAATTAGACATATTTCATTCTGTTGTTCCGCAAAACGCTTTCTATACATAAATACAGCATTTTCTTATTCGAACACTGGAGTACTCCAATCCCAATTTGACTCATTTCTATTCTAAACAATTATCATAGATATAGTCACCCTATTCTTCTAAGAAAGAGTATTTCTAAACAATACTTTATCTAATAAAGAATCAGTAAAGAAAAAGAAATAATAATAAATTGAAATACTTTATCTTCAATTTAAATTGCGCCACTTTACAATATACTGTAACTTTGTAAGAGTATACAAACTTTGTTAAAACTATATTCCATCTATATATATATATATGTAAGTATGCTTTTTGTTGTTTTTGTTGGTTTCTGTTGTTGGCTGTCATTGTTGCAGTTGTTCCACTAACGTTCGCTAAGGTGGAGGTGCAACTTTACTTTGGTTAAACTTGTAACTTTTAACGCTTTTAGATGTGTTGATAGACCAAAAAGTTGGCCAACTGTTTGCCACGTTATCGGCTGAACAGTAACTACTGCTTGCTATCTCATTCTCTCTGTCTCCAAGTCTCTCTTACTCTCTCTCTCTCTCTTTCTCTCTTGGAATTTGTGTCTCATTCTGTTGCACGTGCTGTTGAGCTTTAATTATATCTCACTTAAATATGCAATTTAACCATGGTTTTCCCTCTAGACACACACCCACACCTAGACCAACACTTAAACGTATACTCACACACACATAGACACTTATCGTCTGGCCACTTTAAAGCAAGGCAAACCCAAGCAAAAGAGAAATTGCAAAAAAAGAAAAAAAAACCCGAGCACAATTCAAAAACATAAACGCACAAAATGTGTCAACCGCAATATGCTCTTGCTGTGTAAACATGGACAGGGGCTGGACAGAGAGAGAGAGAGGCAGGGCATAGGAATGGGGCGGAGCATACGATGTGGCATGACAGGGAAGGGGTGAGCAAGGAATGCGGAAATCACTAAAGGCATTTCCTGTCCTACGGCAACAGCAGCAACAACAGCAACAAATGCCATAAAAATCATAAAAGCAACGCTTCAACTAATGTTGTTGCTATTTTTGTTACTGTGGTTGCTGTTGTTGCTATTCACCTATACATATATGTATATATGTATATACATATACATACATAGATAAGCCAGCAACGATAAACGAGCAAGTACTTAAAGCCGAGGTCAATGGGTCGCTAGCTCCTAAAGGCTAGAGATGTAAACGTGACACTTGGGTAAAAAGCAAAAACCAAAAAAAGGAAATAAACCGAAAAAAGCAAACAAGAAAAAAATAAACAAAAAAACAAAGAATAATAAAGCAAAAAAGTAAACAAAAAATAAAACAATTCAATACACTGGTAAACCAAACAAATTTCTCAAATATCGACTTACAGTGCGATATATTATATTTTTTAAGTTTATGGAACCTGAATGATAAATAAAGTAAAGTATAACTTTAATATTTTCATATTATTTATTTATATTCCTATAGAAAGACTATTATATAAATAGATATACATTCGTTTTGATTTGGACCCATATAACTATAATGTACATACATATGTATGTATTTATATGTATATCTAATAAGTAAATAATAATAATAACGGAACAATACTCAAAATTAATTATTTAAGACTTAATTTTATTCACTCTCTATACAAAATATTTTATTTAAATATAAATTAAACCTTTTCGAAACGGAGTTTCATTTTAAAATCATGTTACGTTTTCTGAATGACTAAGAAAAATTTGTGTTGCATACTTAAAAGGGCTTAAATTGTCCTTCCATTATTGGATACATAATCCCAATAAGTATTTCTAATGACATATCATCACAATGAGTGTAAAAGCCATCAATAAGAATATTTTATAATATTTAGTTAAATTTCGAACATTTATTGAAAGTTTTCTTTATTTTTTGACTATACAAAACTAATTTAAAAAAAAAAGTTCCAAAATTGATGAGATATATTATCCCAGCTTGTGTTAAATTTGTGAAGATTTTTGTTTCTTCTTCTTTCTTCTGAAACACAATGCACCTTAGAACTCCTCTCTAACTTCTCTTTAAGGCCTTTTTGATCTAACAAATTTTTTTCTTGTAATTTCAATCTACATTCTAAAGAAATTTTGCGTCAAAACGTTACGTAACATGTCTTTTCCGCCTTAAATTCTTCCTAAATTGCGCTTCGGATTACTTAAACGGCTCCTGAAGAAATATCTTTCGTTCTATGTATATATATATATAGCCAGTTGTTATGCTGAAAATATTCCTATATTTAATAATCGGTTTTACTGAAATAACTTTTCAAAAATTATATATATATTGAAAGAATCCGTAAAGCACTTCCATGCCTATTGCATACATATATTCGTCGCTAAGTACAACTTTTTAGTAAACTTTTTATAATTACATAATTATAGATTTCTAAAAATATTCTACAAACTCTTCAAAACTTAAAGAAATAAACGCTAAGCAACATTTTTGAGGCCTGTCCGAAACAGGTTCATGTTTGGACTTAATAACCACAGAGAGATACAAGAGAAAAGGAAAGGGGAGAAAAGTCGATGGGAGGGCCAACTACATGCCGTAACACTTCTGCTTTTGAGACAGGCATTCACACAACACACCACAACCCTACACACTCACACACACACACACTCGCACACCCACCCATGCATCCATAAATAGAGCCTTAAGATTTTTATGGCATATTTCTAAAAGATTCTCTGAAACGCCTTCCCCACCGACGACGACGCATTCCCTTCTCATTCCAGGCAACTTTCTTCTTGGTCCGTTCTCAACTGAGTCATGCCAAATATGCCAGCATTAAAAAAGAAAACTTCAATTTCACTCTAAAGGACTTGTTTGTTCCTGCCTTAGCTGTATGTATGTATAGATAGGACAACAGCGTATATGGAATGTGTGAGGCAGATTCCACATACTTCTGTTTGAATAGTTGCCGCCCCGTTTTGACGCAAAGAGAGATACATTGTGCTGATATCTGTTTAAACAGTTCTCAAACTGTCACTCACTTAGCCTCAGCTAAGCTCCGATTTTCAATGTCCGATAATGTTACCCACTCTACACACCAGATATGTGTGTTTGCGAGTATGAGTGTGTGAAAGCGAGTGTGCAGGGATTTGCATGTCGAGATATTGATCAGTGAGTGGAATCCTTTATGCAGTCCGACTAAGGAAAATAATGGCATTGCTGACTAATGGCATTAAAACGATATGAACCAGAAGAAAAAACTATTTGAATGGAAATGTTGCGAGTGAATTTAAAAAGAATTCACGATTATTTCATCTAAAAGGTTATCAAATTAAAATGTTTATTATATGTTGTTAGCTAATACAAGTAGAAAAAGTAGTGTCCTTATTTTATGGCTTCTTAGATGTAGAACAAAAATTTTAGAAACCAATTGGAGTCAATTTAAGGGATCAATTGGGAAGGTTTCTCACAGAAATCTATTCTATGAAAGAACTGGTTTTCGATGGTCTTTTAATGTAGTTCAAATAGTTATTTATTATACATATGTAATGTTGATAGATATTAACTACATGTTAGAAATACAAGCTCATAAATTATTAATCTTATCAATTTTCGAAATGTTTCGCATATGTATTACTACTTTTGTATTATCTTTAATAAGTTCTGAAAATTTATTACTCATATCGTATGTGATGATATGTTAAATGGAATGTCAATAAGAATGTTTTTACTTATCAGATTTTCCACCGTTAAGAAACAGGGCCGAGTGAATAGAAATCTTGCTCGAAAGACCAATCATTGTAGTGATATGCCAGGAAACAATCGGTTGTATTTTACCAAAGAATTTGATTGATTAAAACAGGCGGTATTTTCGTGAAGGAAACACTCGGCCAGTTGCACACTTTATTTAAAGGAATAAGCCGACTCTACCAAGGTTAAGACGAGTTAAAAGAATACTTGTTGGTATGGAAAAAGGTGGCCAAGATGGGTTCTCGGTAAAAAAATTCCATAATGGAAGAAACCCAAAGCTGACGAAATAGAGTGCGCTACCATTTGCTTTTGTGTCCCTTTTTGCATATGGTAATTTTCGCTCTTCTGTCTGCCCCAGCTGGTAAAACTTTTGGGAGAGAGCAAAGAATTTTATTTCTCTGTTAAAAACAAGAAGGATGGGCCTTTTCAGTCTGTTGCAGCTATAGTATATAGTTGAATGATTCTGCTGAAACTCAATAGATATATTATTTTATATAACAAATATACAAGTAACAAATTCAGCAACAATCGCTTTTAAAGCAATAAAGCTTTTGATCTAAAACAGTGTTTAATCGATTATATTTCTTTGAGACCGACATATATGATCTGGTCAACCGATATCGATCAAATTTTCAAAAATTAAAAAGTAGTATACACAACTATTGTGAAGAATTTTTTAGGGATTATTATTTTTTTAGTTAAAGGTTGTAATTTTCCCGCGCACCGATCCGTAGGGAGCTCTTCAAAAATGATAGCATTAATAATTAATGGAGAGCTCAGGTAGGGAGGGCATAGAAGCCTTGTTGCAGTTACATCTTCGCAACAACGTCGTGTCATGTTAGTTTTTTCTTTGTTTATTGGCTAGGGATTAATCACAATTTGATATGTAATTGAAAGAGGACTAGGAGATAGGAAAAGAACCCCCCCACAGGCTGTTTTGCTGGCCATTTCTGATTTTCCTGTACGACGCTCTTCTCCGGCAGTTTGCCCTCTTGTTCATTACACTATCGATAACCAAATTGAGTGCAACTTACTTAAGCAACAAAAAGTAGTTTTTTATACCCTGTACCCAAAGGGTAAAAGGGTATATTAAAGTCGCTAAAATGTATGTAACAGGCAGAAGGAAGCGTTTCCGACCCCATAAAGTATATATATTCTTGATCAGCATTAACAGCCGAGTCGATTGAGACATGTCCGTCTGTCCGTCTGTCCGTCCGTCTGTCCGTATGAGCCACTCGATCTCAGAGACTATAAGAGCTAGAGCTACCAAATTTGGTGTGAGCATCCGTCTAATGTCAAAGCTGATTAAGTTTGTTTCAAATTTTAGCCACGCCCACTTCCGCCCCCGCAATTTAAAAAAAACGATAACTAGGGCTGCTTTCAAGATATTCATACTTGGTACACCTAATTATATACCCAAACTGGACCAACTGACCAAATTTTGTCGAAATCGGACAATAAACATCGGAGATATGGCTATATCCGTTTTGTACTGAAATGCCAAGGCGGCATTGGCAGATAAGAAAAAGCGAGATAGCATGCGCTCGCTGCTGCTGCATGTAAAAGGGAACTTTGTTTTAAATTGATTGCGATTTTGAGGTTGTTCGATCATTTGTCTAGTGACTACGCAGATCAAGAGAGTTTAAAATTTTTGCCACGCCCACTTCCGCCCCCGCAATTCAGAAAAAACTAGTTATTAGAGCAGTTTTAAGGAATCACATTCTTATTTGGCACACCTAATATTATGGCCAAAGTGCATCATCTGACTAAATTTAGTCGAAATCGGACAATAAATATTGGAGGTATACGTTAATGCGTTTTGTACTGAAGCGCTTAGGGCGACATTGGCTGGCAAGAGTGAGCGAGATAGCATGCGTTCATTGTTGCGGCATGTTAAAGAAAATTAAATATGAAATTAATCGCTATTTCGAGGGTGTTTGACTTCATTTAATATAATAACTAGTTGGTACAGGGTATACACAATGTCGGCAGTTACGACTTGCTTGCTTCATTTTTTTTTTGGTTCGAACGTTCTTATGCGAGCTGTCGTTTCTATGGTCGACCGATTCTTATTAAACTTACTAAATAAGTTTTGAGGTACACAAAACTCGTGAGCACCAAATTTCGAAAGGATATTCGTTTGAAAAACAACAAAGTTATTAATGATTGTTCCTATAGTGATCCAATCATGATGATATATGTATGTACATATGTCTATATGCAAAATTTCACATCTGTGCAGGGTAAAGAGGAGATCATGTTTATCCAGTCACACAGACGGTTATGGCATAAAACAAACAAAACAATATGTTAAGAGAATAAATTTAATTTATATGTATATATATACATTTTTATTTCAAATTTTGTAATACTTAAATATTAATGGAAAAAAAACTATTTACGTAAGTACTCGAGGGAAAAGAAGAATTGCATTTCGTGAAAATGTCTTTTTTTTTTTAATTTTTGACATATTTATAATAAGCTTAGATTTAATTTTACATATTTATTAAATAGAAGCGTATGTAGATATTTACAATAAAGGAAATATTCCATTTAATATGAAACGAACGAACGATAATGACAAAATTTCTGTTGGCACATGAAATTGTTGGTAAATTTAACTATTTATATAAATTCAAAGAAAACATTTTGTTGTAACATTTTGGTATATGCTTGACTTTGATTTGGTTTTTGTTTGCTGCCAGCCGTATGATAGATAGATACATATATATTTACAATGGAAAAATCATAGTTCTTTGCATGAATAAATAAAACAAACGAATCAACTGAAATATATATATAAGTATTTATAGTTAGAGAGAGAAAGAAATTCACTTTAAAACAGTTTTTTGCTTTTGTTGTGATGGGCAAAGAATGCAAAAGTTAGAGATAGAAATGAAAAAAATATGTTTGCTTGAACGGAAATATAAAAATTACTTCGTTTATATTTACAAGCAAAACGGGTCACGCAACCAGCAAGAACGACGACAAGTAATAACACTTGACTCAACGCACGTCTCAGTGTATCCTATCCTGACGCTTGTTTGTTGTCCTGCTGCCGTCCAGAAGGACGTGCTTATCAGAGAACAGAAAAAAAATGAAAACGAAAATGGAAACTAGACAAAACTCTCCTGACGTGTTAAATTGAATTTGAGCATTGCGTTAGTGGCCTTTGTTTTGTAGCTAGAGCTAGAACTAGAACTTGAAACTGGACTGGAGCTGGAGCCGGCTTGGGCCTCGGGCCTCTGGTGGTTAGTGCTAAAGGTTGACTGCTCCTCCGGTTGCTTGACAGCCAACAGCATTTGCTCCTGCTGATGGGCGCTAAGCAATTGTCTTGCCAGCTGTGAGATATCACCACTATACCCCGAACTGTTGCCCATATCCAACTGGCCAACTGAGTTTGTTCTGTTGTTGTTGTGGCTGCTGTTGCTTTTGTTTGTGTTGCACGGCAAGGCCAACGATTGACGCAACAAATCGGGCAAACGCCACTGCTCCAACAATTCAGCACCCAATGTGGGTGAGTCCTGGGCGAGGCGCGTTAGTGTGTGCAAAATTGTCTTGATACACCGACGCTGGGCATCGCATTCGGCACGTGAGGCATAGGTCTTGTAGAATTCCGTTTGGTAAACGGACGTGATGAAATTTATGATGATGCCATTGGCCAAGTGGCTGTGGCACTTCTTGTTCAGCGACATGTTGTACAGCATCCCAACGATTTGCTCCTAAAAGTAAAAAAAAAAAGGAGGAAAATGTTGATGAGCAAAAAATAAGCAACTTTTCCAGACGGCAAAACTTCTTCTTTTTTCCTCATTCTCTCTCTCTCTCTCTGTTTTTGGGTGGGTAAATGAAAAATTGTGGCCAAGATTGTGAAAAAATTGCTTTGCAAATGCACAAATAAATTTTACGAGCGGCAAAGCTTTCAATAAAATTGAGAAGCAAAATTCAAGAAAAAGGAGAAAAAAAAAGAAGAAGAGGCAAAAAACTTTCGATTTTTAAGGAAAATGTTAAAAAGTCAGAGAAAAATTTTAGACGAAAATGTGGCCAAATTTGCTAGACATTTAAAAAAGTTGAAAAAGTTAACTTTATGTAACTGAAATATCTTTTTACTATATAGTACTTTTCAATTTACTCTTTAAACGGTTCATTCATTAATACTTACATAGAGAAAAACACTGATGCAGGTGCTCTGGTACTCCAAGGTGTTTATCAATTTGAAAATGGCCTCATTGGACATGATGGAGTAGTGGGATGTCACCTCCATGCGACTGAGATTGTTGAGTGATGCTGCGCAGAGCAAGAGAGTTTGGGCACAGCAATCAGGCTGCAACAGAGCCGAGAGTCCAGCCACTAATGACTCGGAACAATCTCTTAGGCCGGGTACACGATGCTCTGGACCATGCCAAGAGGCTGTAATTTGAGCCAGCAGTGAAACAGCCTCCCGTCGCTCAATGGCACTGCGTGCCTGATCTGGGTCCACCTCTTTTGCATCCACTTGAAGTATATCCCGGACAATCTCGATGCCGCCGCAGCTACCCAACTGATTGATGGCCTGCATATCACAGCACAATGTGGCCAGAGCACGTAAGGCCAAAGCTCTCACTGAACTGAGCTTGTGGTCGAGGACAATGACAAGAAGTGAACGCACCGCTTCGTTCTGAACGAAGGCATCCGAGAGGGAGGCAAAGCCTTCGTAATCAATATTCATCAGTGTTGCCACCATGTTGATATTCGCTCGCAGCAAAAGATCACAGCGACTCTGTTCGATGGCAACTACTAGGACGCGTACCAGACGCTCAAATATCAAACGCAGGGAAATCAAAGTATGTCGTTTTAATAGCTGGACATCGTCCAGTAAGGATTCGAAATTGATATAATGCTGTCTCTCCAGAGAATAGCGTGTGTCCTTGCTGACAGTACGAATTTGTTCGAGATGCTGTTCATAGCGACGCCGTTCCACACGAGCGTCATTAAAGAATATGGCGCGACGCTCCAGAACACGTGTGAACTCATCTAAGTGGGTCAGCAATTGAGTGGCGCCTCCTAGAGCTTCGGGCAATGTGCAGCTGGCAGTCTGATTTCCGCTCAACATACGCTCACTCCGCTCGAAGTCGCCTTGCAGCGATAGAGCCTGCTGTTGCAGCTGGCGGATTAGCTTGGAAACGGCACTGGTGGTTATGGTAAAGTTTTTGTAGGCCTCCTGGGCAATGGATTTGTGTTGCAACATGCACATGACCTCCTGATCCACCTCCCAGCGTTGCTGTGTTAGCCAACTCTGTACGGGTTGCGGTTGCATGATGGGTTTCTTGACCGATTTTTTAGATCTGGCCTTGGGTGTGCTGGTGCTGGCAGTGAAACGACCTCGCAGGGGTGACTCAAGTGTGAGTGTCTCATCCGGATCTTCAAGAGATGATGCGACTGGGACTTCACCAAAGGTAACCGTTTCGTTGTTATATGGCGGAGGTGCTTCACCCAAATAAACCGTTTCATTGTTATAGACAGGAACTGATTTACTATCGTCTTCATCATCGCTGACATCCTCCGCCTCTGTGATTTTCGTTTTGCGAGCCAAACGCCGACGGCGTCGTATGGCTGGACGTGGTGGAGTTGGTGTTAATGGTTCTGCCTCATCTAACTTAAGGCTATCCAATTGCTCAAACAGGCGGCTGCGGCTAGCCTCCAAGTCTGCTACATCATTCATGTCAGGCTCCTGAGGCTCGGCCTTCTGTCCGCTGCTGCTAAATGAAATGCGCCGTGTCACACTGACCAGCGGCGAGTAGAAGGATGAGTTGCCCACTCGTCGGACGACTGTGGGTGGCGTGGCCATTGACCGCACTGAATTGGGTGATGCTTTGGGCGTAACTGTGGGAGAACTGACATCCTGTTGATGTTGTTTCTGTTGTTGCTGCTCTTCATTGTCCGAAAAGCCCGAATCCTGTTAAAAGACATCAAAAAAGAAGAGAAAAACATGCAAAAATTATTTCCAAACTTAACTAAAACTAATCCAGATATGCTCTTGGCATTGGATCTTTTTTGGCATTCTTTGCTACTCTACCTGACTGCGCAGACTGCCAGGACTATCGTGCTTGTGCCAGGACAGCTTGGAGCCATTCTGTTCATCATCCACCTCCTGGATGCACGACAGATTGCCCAGAGCCGTGTGTGTTGTCTGCTGACGTTGATATTGCTGCTGTTGCTGTTGTTGCTGCTGCTCCTGATGATGTTGTTGTAAAAGGCTATCCAGTGATGCGGGTTGCCGCTGTTGCTGTAGCTGGTAGTTGTAATTGTAGTGAGAATAGAGACCGCCGCTGGTAAAACTGGTTCCACTCATAGGCAGTTGCTGTTGGTCGTCAGAACCCCACCAGACCTTGCTATAACTACGCTGAAAGGACGACATATCTGTAGAAAAAAAAAGAAGGGAGACTGTGATGAGAATGAGAATCAATTGGAGCCCGTTTAATGCTAGATGCGAAATCTGTCTATCATTTTATAAATTGGCCTCATTTATTTAATGGGTTTAAATTCATTTTATTTAATGCAATTGCCGCCGACGCCTGACTGACTTAATTTATTTTCAATACGCCTCTGGGGGGATACCAATGGCCATTGACCATTTGGCTGGCAAGGGGATTGAATGTGTTTGTTTGTGTGTGTGTGTGTGTGAGTGTCAACAACTTTCACAGGACACGCAGGATAAGTTTTCAACTTGTTCATGTTTTTTTCACACACACACACACACGCATTGCCTTAATATCCGTCAAAAATAAAAAAAAAGAGGAAAATTAAATTTCCTTCCTGCAAACACACTCGCACACACTCAAACACACACAAATCATTATTTGAATCAATAAAATGTTGCTCGAAATTGAACAAAACTGTCATTTTAAAGGCAAACCAACAAAATATGTTAGAAGGGCCACCTACAGCAGAGAGAGGACCGGGTTAAGGGGCAATAAAGTGGAAGACTAATGCAAAATTCTTGCTATCAAAATGACATTTGACATATGGCAGACATAATTAGACTGCAAAGACTCTTGTATTTTCTGTATATATACATATATAAATACATGCATAGAGAGTGAGATATATATATATATAGCTAGATATAATTTGTGTAATAATTTCAAAATAATTGATGTTCTGTCCCCAAAATTGTAGGCATTTATGCAGATTTTCAAACCACCCTGAAAAAGCCAAACCAGTATCATCTTTGAGCTGCTTGTCCAGCCGGCAGCCAACACCTGGTTACCAAAACCAAAATGTAAATGGTTTCCAAAGGATAAGAGAGTAATGGACAAAAGGGGGTTGGGTAGGAGGAGCAGTCGAAGGGAAATATGGCTGCGAGGGGACTGCAAAATAACATTTTGTTTGTGTGTTTGCTCTATATTATGCAAATGGAATAAAGTAATTATGCCGCAACAATTTAAATACTCTGTAACCTACAAAATATGAAGGGTATACAGAAAGGCATAAAACCTATAACGATATATAAAGATACATCTATATATAACCATATATCAGCATAAACTCCTTTCTTATCTAATTAATATTATTATAAATTTATTTATAAAGAATTTATCTTAATAAGGTAAAACCAATCTACAAATTTCCACTGCATACTTTAAGGGTTAACAGCTAAATCGAAGTAAGATCTACAGATGAACTTGAAATTTAAATTTCTTTTTGTTCAAGAAACTTATTTACTTGATGTTGATTCACAAAGATTTGTCTAGGGTCTTTAATAAAGTCATTCATTAAGGGTATTCTTTTGTCTATATCATAACTCTCAATGTTTATCCTCCTGGTTGACAACGCAAATGATTTTATTTTGTTTCATTTTTGTGGTTTTTCCAGCATACACATATTTATAAATGTTTGTTTTTAGCATAATTACCAAAAATAATAACAAAAAAAAAACAAAAAACGAATAAAACGCAAAAAAATGAAGCAAAAAACGCGATGGCAAAAGGGCTTTTCAATCTAAACTAAATATTTATTTCCGTTTGTATGATTAAATAAAAGGAAGGGTTTAATTTTAACAAATTGTTCAAGTAAACATTAATAAATTGAAAACACAAAATGATTCCTTTGTTTTATATATAACTATGTACATATATATACAGTTGCACTTTAGTATATGGTCAAGCGATTTTAATGCAATTTTCTACTTGTGTATAAATGAAAGAATTTCAATTTGAATAAAAAATGTTAATTTATTATATGTACAATGAATTATTTTTTCTTTGAGAATAAAGAACTTCACTTTGGAGATAAAGAATTTACAATTCAATGTCAAATTAATAAAATTTCAAAGAAAATATTAGAAAAATTAATTAATATTTGGCAATATAAATGAAAAATATCTCTATTTAGTAAAACCATTTTAAGACTCATTGTTCCTATGACAAAACTAATATATAAAATATTTCCAGAATTATATAATTTCTGGTACTTTGTTGGGTCAACAAGAATTGAAAAATAAAAACATTCTACTGCATAGGGTATCAAAAAATTTGTTGTTAAACTTAATCAATTTATTTAATTAATTAGGCAAAATGAGAGGCTAGTTTATTTTATTATTTATTCGACATTAAATTGTCTGAAATTTGTTAAATTGTTTAATCAATTTGTATCAATTTATAAACGCTGCCTGATTATACAATTTCAACAAATTTACCTTATATAATACACATATAAAGATATATGTATATATGTTTATATGTATAAAATAAAAAGTAATGTCTGGTTTGGTTTGGTCTGGCCACATTGGCTAATTAATGAAGAGCTTTCGCCCGCCCCCCTCTCTCTGTTTCCGGGGGGAACGTTTTTCGTCGACTTGCGCAATAAATATTGCTCAATTGCCCATAGGCTTAACACAACCGATGTACCACGTTGGAGGGGTAAGAAGGGCAAGGGGTAGCATAATGGCGGCGGCTGCTGCAAGCCGATGATAAAAATGATCGGCTGGTACTTAATACCAATATTGAAAATCATTAAGTGATTTATGGTCATGCAGAGGCACGTAGGCCAGGCATTTTTACCAAGCCGTAGAGCGCGGGACCAATAAAATTGGTTTAGATTCGGTTTAAGTCTGGCCAAAAAGATTACCACAAATTATATTGAAAACAATTGAATTGTATTATAAATGTACATATATAAAGGATTCTTAATAACTACTTAATTTATATCCTTCAGTTAACTCTTTGAGGATAAGTTTCGAACAACGAAGAACGATCAACGAGCTTATCATTTGAAAAAGTTTAATGATTTTGAAGAAATATTTTGTAGAAGAATTACATAAAATTTGGTATATAATATATAATATTTTTCTGTTCAAGATGTGTTGTTCTGAAACAAGTGACAAATATAAGTCTTGGTTTCTTTTTGCTTCTCAGAAATTGCTACAATTTTAACCATTCTAATTGGAGAAGTTACTGATGAGATCCCTTAAAGTATGCTAAGAAAAACCTTGTTTTTAAACTTTTGCATGCAATGATATAATATAAGATCCATGAAAGTGTTATTAACTACTACTAACTACCTAATGTATGAACCTTTTCGAGTTCTTTGTTCTGATTATAATCGTCTTTATCATGTAATCAGTTCAGAGCTCTCTATTCCTTCACTAAAAACTTCTATCCTTTCCTATCTAGCACGTAATTAGCTATAGTTTCGCTTTTTGTCTGTGTTTTGTGAATTGTCCCCGCGACTCGAGCCGTGCGTTATGCGGCTTGCGCCCCTCGGTCGGTTGGGCGCGCGTAAAAAACTGATAACGAATCGATTGCTTACTTTCCTATCCCACTCCAACATGGGATTCATCATAAAAACGAATTATCCTTGTTTTTAGTCACGAAAGAGGACTACCTCTTATATGATCTATGCTCATATGGGTCAAGCATATACAAAACATATATAATCTCAGTTAAAGCTCTGTTATACAACAGGATCATTGGGTGTTCCTTTACAGAAACGAAAAATTCCCATGTAGCTTATTAATCGAGAGTATTATCAATTAGTTTTTATTTTAATTCTCTTCAATTTGAATTGTATACTTTCAGATAAACGCAACTCAGAATATATACATAAGGACACATGCATATGTATTTATATCCCTAAAATAAGCATCTTTATAATAAAGTTCTCCACATAAAATTAATAATTACTTTTATCTTCAGTGTATATATGTATCATAGTTTTTACATAATGTAGTTACATGAGCAAACTCTATTCTTGTACGGAATCAATCAGATGGAATTACAATTTCCCAAGCGATAAATCTAATTAAATTAGCGAAGAAGCTAAATTTCGTACTATTTACAGTATTTGCCTGATCTGGAGCGAAAATTACTTAGAGGTGGCACACAGATATTAGATCAATATATATTCTTTCTTATTTTTATCTCCCCAAAGACTCCGACACAATTACGCATTTATTTTGTGTAAAATAATTTTATTTGTGTTAAATTATAATTATTTACATGAGCATCTCTTAGAATACAATAGATAAACGCACTTTTTTCATAACACATATACAGAGACTACAGAAATACATATACATATATGGTATACACATATATGAGATATAGATAATATTAACAATTTGGTTGTTTTTTTTTTCTTTTTGAATTTAAGTTTAGGCATTGGACAAAACAAAATTGTAGAATTTATTTGATAAATTCCTTAAGAAATGTGTTTAAAAGACCGAAACATGAACGAATTCCAATTGAAGGCCACAAGCAATAAACAAATACAAAAACGTAAAGGAAAAAATTTTGAAATTGTTATATAAAACAGAAAATGAAACAAAATAAAGAAGTAAGCCTGTTTGTTAATGTATGTAAGTGTGTGTGTGTGTGTGTGTACAAAGCATATACATAGGCAAAGGCAAATATACATTTTTTGTTTTCTCGTTTGCTGCGGGGTTATGAAGTAGTCAATTAACAAAGGGCGCCACATAAATTTTAATATCGAATACATATTCCTTCTTCCATTTTTTTTTTCTCTTTCTGTGTGTTTAATCAAGATAAACGAGCGAGCACGCCGCCCTCCACCACCCGCTCCGCCTTATACACTACATACATTTTTTTCCCATAGACACACACACACACACACGCTCATATGCACATACACATGTAGGATATATATGTATATATAAAAATATCCCGAGTGCAGAGAAAAGGTGGCAGGATTGAGTTGGGTTGCAGGAAACGAGCACCAAAATCTGTTATAAATATACATAGAACTTTCAACTGCCGTTTTTCCGACTCTTTTTTGTTTTTCCGTATTTTTTTCTTCTTTTTTTCTGGCCCCGTTTGTTTGTCCCTCATCAATGCGGCACTTCGTTGAGAACTAGTGTAGATGTATAGCTGGGTGCTTGGATGTGTGCCGTCTTGGTGGTGATGGTCACATTACTATTTGATTTGCCATTGGCCGCCATTTCCACCGGCACTAATGACTCATCTGCATAACCCACTGTGGTGACTTGCACTTGGGTCTTGGTCAGACGATGTGCACGTTGGGCGGCTGCTGGTGAATTCGAGTTGGAACCACTGAGACCGGTGCCAGTGGACTCATCATCATCGCTGTAGTCGCTGGTTCGCATTGAGCTGTCATAGGAGTACTGGGATTGTGTGTGATAGGTGCTGCTTGGTTCACGGCTATCGCCAGTCATTCGTTGATCCTCTTGTTCTGCTCTCTCACCTTGATTGTTGTTGTTCGTTTGGCCCGGTTGTTGCAATGTTGTTGTCGAGGCAGCTGTAATATCCTCCTCGGAAATGTCATCAAAGGCCGGCGGTGGGGTTGACATACCCGAAAGCATGGTTAGACCAGCACCTGCTCGAATTCCACCAGTCGCTGAGTTCTGTGAGGCTGCACTATTTCGAGGTTGGGGCGTCCTCAACAACTGAATGGTCGAGGAAGTTTTCCGCTTCGAGGGGGAATGTTTCAATGGAAATGTTGGTGTCTTCTTGAACACCTGCTTGGCCATGGCATCTTGGAAACGCTTGGCATAGAACGAGGGATGGCATACGGACACAGTATCACCATTATACAGAATGCTCTTGAATGTGTGCTCCAATTTCTTTTCCAATCGATATGATTGCAATATATCAATGATACCAATATAAAGGATTAATCGTTCATCGTTCTCAGAGCGTGCTGGTATACCACCAGCTGGTACATCCTCATCCTCCTCCAATGGTACATCCATATCGGCTGTTATCGATTCCATGGCCGTGGAATGGGCCACCAAACGTTGTCGATTCATGCTTCTAGTTCGATTTAAACCAGCTCCCGAAGTGCCCGGTATGGAGGCATAGGATGCCACTGCATGCAATTGATTTTGATCTGCCTCGGGTGCGTCGTCATCATTATTCACATTGTCTTTCTTTTCCAGCTTGGCCCTGGCATTACGTATACGCTCCTCACGCTTCTCCTTGCACGCCAAATCCAGATTATGTATGCCCAATAGTAGGGAATAGTCCATAATTTGAAAACTCTCAAGCACTGTGCAATCCCTTTGAATGGTCTTCATTAAGGCATTGTATTTATCCGTCTCTAGGAATATTCCACTCGGATGATGTTCCGCAAAGTCCAGATCCTTGAATGTGGGACTTGCCTTCTGTCTCTCCGCCTTGGAGGCTTTGCGCCGAAACGATGATCCTTTCAGATCATATTTATAATGCATTTTAATATCCGAAGGGAGTAAATTATTCATGGCCACCAACCGAACATTTTTTGAATTATAATGGAAACAATAGAGACCAAAGAATTTGGGCAATAGAGTTCTGGGATTCTGGGATAGATTCATATAATATCCAGGTAATAGTTTCTGAAGAAACTCACATTCCTTCTTCTGTACGGTTTTAATAATAAACTCATCATCGTCGGTTAGATAGAAGATGGAGCCCGAGGCGCCAGGATTTGACAATTCTCTTAAAGGAGACGCACACATGGAGAATAGGAAATCATCGGGTTGAATGCCAAACAAATCACGGAAATAACGAAATGCTATTGGAGCATAGACCTTAAAACGAAAATCGCTATAATGATGGGCTGGAGTTATTGATGAACCATCTGGTGGAAACGATATGGTCTCTGTCTCCCAGAAATCATTCATCAGCAGATCCCTTTTCGGTTTGCTAGCCAAACTTCCAACCGTATTGTGTATGCCCAATTGAATGGATCCCATAATCTGTTTCGATTGGATCTTTTTATAAGTAACCTCGCCTCCCTCCACCACACGCCGATGACCTAGCTTCTTCTCATGCCTGCCACCGGTGGTGGAGGGATTACGAGATACAGTGGCATCCAATGTGGAACTAGCGCTTTTCAATCTGGGCATAGCCACTGCCTGCTCATGCTGTAGCAGACTAGTGGACTCGAGGCCACCGTGGGCCATTGCTGCCTCTTTAAAGAGTTGCCTGGATGTGCCTGGTTGTGTATTGAGCTGAGGTGTTGGTGATCTTGGTGTGCTGGTGGTGGGTGTGCTTGGCTGTATGTAATCGCCAATCGAGTTGGATGAATTGCTATTGGCTAACGGAGCAAGTGAAGGAGGAGGAGTGGAAGGCAGGGGTGGAGCTACATCCTTTACGGGTGTCAACAAATGCTTCTGCTCTGGCGCTTGTTCCACATCATGGGACATCTCCTTGTCCATTGGACGCAACTCCAGCTCAAGGCGTGGATCCATTTTTCAAGTGTGTGTCTGCAAACGAAAAAGCAACTGACTGCAATAGTGCCTCTCAAACAGTACAAAACAAAAAAGCAAAGCATTTTAAACCGCAGCTCAATCGAACAACTGAATTCGTGTGACTCAGAGCTTTATAACAATTGTCACGTTTGGCATAAATTAACGAGTTTTCTTTAAATTGTAATGCGATACTAAAAAACAACAGCTGAATGTAAGTTATCTTTTTTGTTTAAACAATGACTGCACCCTACTTCACACACGGTCAGTGCATGTCAAACTGTACAGTTAACAGAGTATTTAACAGAAGAAAAAAATTAAAAATTTTCTTTGGTTTATGGTTTTTTATCTCTTTTGATCTTCCTAGGCCATTCAGTTGGCTCGTGTTTTATTTATTTTTGTACTTGTCAACGAATATAGAAATATATATACCATACCAACCGATACACATATATAAATATACAAACAAATGTTTGTATGTATGTATATATATAGTAGATATATATCTATGAGGACCAATTTGTTCATGATTATTTTAGTGAATGAAAATTCATAATCGAAATTCCTTCTAAAGCTTTTAAGTGGGCTATAATCTTATCTATCAGCTATGCCAAAATAACGTCATTGATTAGTTAATTAATTAAACAATTCCATAATACAAAGTAGTCGAGGGTTGTCGCTGCCTTTGCCCCGCTGCTGTTACTGCTGTTGCCTTGGGCTTCATCGTTTTCGTTTTTATGTGTTTTTATGAGCTTGCAATTAAAACGCTTTACTTTTTTTTATAATTTTGTTTTGTGTTTCTGCTTTGTTGATAAATTTATTACTCTGTACTTACACAAACAACAAACCGTAGGGGGAAAACACTGCTGCCAAAGGTCAAATACAGAAGGCAAAAAAAATATATCCAGCGAAAATATTTCTCACACTCTCTCTCTTTCCTTCTTTCTCTCGGGAGAGCGATCACTGTGCTTGGTGATGAGTGTTTTTTTCTTATAATTGGCGTTGTTCTTGTTTCCTTGTTGTTGCTTTTATTGCTGTTGCCTTTTCGATTTCCAGTTCCGAATGATAAATTGCTTTCATAATTTAACTACAATCTCTCAATATTGCGTATTTTATGTAGTTGTGTGTGAGTATATCTATTGTACATATATATCGCTGATGACGTCGGCGTCGGCAATCGGCGAAAAAAAAACTAATTAAATTCCTCTACTGAGAAGCGGCCAGCGCATTGCGGCGTCTTTTCACCACCATGCGCCTATTGACGCTTTTACCGACGTTGGCGATCAACAGACACCAATTTATTTAAATATCACTTTTATTTCTGTTATTTTCAACTTTTTTTTAAACGAAGTTAAACGCAAAGTGAAATCGAATTCCTCTTTTTAATATTTTTCTTTTCTGTCTTTTTGCTGCTGCAGCATACAGCTGAGTGTGAGTCAACGCGAAAAAATGGCTGAGCGACGGCGCAGCTGGCTTTGCTACGGCATTGTCTTTATGGATTAAGCATTAGTGTGAGCGGGATAACAGGTATGCGTAGTTTGCTTAGTGTTGGTAAAGTTTCGCCCTAAGGTGGCGCCATCTAGCTAGTGGTGTGCAGCATGACCAGTGGCTTGGCCGTGACACGCAAATATGAATTCTGAATTTTCGTGAATGCCAGCTAAATGCTTTCTGTAAATCTAATTAAAACAAAAAAAAAGAAATACCAAAATTTTGTAATTTAGCTGATGGCATAACTAATTAGATTAGAAAAATGCCCAAGAAGGAAGCCAGCTAAGGCACCGACCTACGACTTCTTTTTCCTTCTTTTCGACTCGTTTTGTGCTTTTGTGGGCGTTAATAGGGCTCATTAGCCAGCCCCAAGGCGACAGCGACTATTCCTAAAGCACAGAGAGATAAAGATAGACAACGACGCGTCGTAATTTTCATTCAATTGATTAAAAAATTCCGCCCCTTAATCGATATTTATGGTCAGCAGAGAGATGAGTAATTTAAATAGACGGCACCTCATTAAAAATAATATATAATACAAAATATAGTAGAGCCGGTTCTGAAGAAAAATCTTGCCTGATGTGGGAAAATGCGATGGTTGTGAGGAGGGGGGAGATTGGGTGGGTAAACGCTCATTACAAATGCCCAGCAGCAATTACTACAGTAATAACAACAACCACAACAACAGAAAAAACGAAAACGATGAAAAATTCCATTGGTACATAATCACACGATTTGTATGTATAAATTGCCTTTGGGGTGTGTTAAACAGTGTAAAAGTTAATGTAATTCCAAATTCCTTTTTTGCATTTGTCAGAGATTGAGCAAACAAATGTAGCTTTAAATATATACAATATTCAGTTCTTGTAATTAAGAGATAAAGTTCTTAATCACAAACCAGTTTAGTATCAATACTAAATCGACACTATAAAATGTGTGACAATATGCCAATTAATTTGTTTCACAAACAGAAAAACAGAAGAAAGAAAAATTTAATAATTTATGCAACGCACGAGTCAATAAGAAGAAACCAATAACCCCAAACAAAAAAACCCTTCCCCAACGGCACTTTTCCTACATGACAAAAGTTTGCATCACTAAAGCTACCTTGTGATACCTAGTAAACAGTTGAAGTAAGGTTGTTTTAGGCTCGAGACGGCTTTGGCAACGGTACGAAAGATACTTTTACGTTTTGACTTGCTGTCCAAAAAAATGCAATAAATTTGTTGATTGATTGGTTTCTATAACTACGCTCTAATATATAGGGTATACCAAAAGTCGATGCTCTCTACCCTAATGAATGGAATTTCCTACTGTTGATAACAACAAAAATAAAGAAAAGAACTCTTACATAATCACATCCAAATGATATTCATCATTATAAAATGTTTATGATATAAAAGTACAGTCATTTCAAACTGTTTGTTATGAATTTATACTATGCATAAACGTATCGTTGCTTTAATCACAATGCATTTTTATTATTGATCGACTTTTTGCTACTAATTAACCCAAAACATTTTCAATTTATGTCCGTGAAGAGGACACTATGATGGGGCTATGGCCATTTTAATAGTCTTGACATTCAAATGACAAATAAAATCACGATTAATGCAGAATAAGCGCAATAAATTTTAATTGCTGTGTTAAGCATTTCCTCCCCAATATGATTATTATTATTAATACATTTTCGATTTTTGATCATAAGGAAGGGTGGGGGAGTAGCGGCGGGGAGTATAGAGTTTCTGTCACTTTCATATTCTTTTTTTTCTCGCTTTGGCAGCTGTTGCATGGGGAGATTATATATTTATTTATTTATATAATTTATAGAAACAATCACATACCCTTGCCGTAGGGCAATTAACATTTTGTCGGGATTCAGCATTTGCAATGTATGTATTTGAGCAATAAGAAGGATCAGGTTACTATATGCATAATGACAATTGGAGAAGTTTTAATTGTTTATTTTTCAAGTTATCTCATCGAAATTGGTCTGTAAACAAAACACGTGCATGGTTTTGAGTTAAAGGAACTTGAAATAATTTTTCCCGTCCAATTTTAATATATATAATCTCGTTTCTAATAGATAAAGCTAAACTAGGTTATGGAGTTCTTAAAAAATTGATAAAGGTAAGAGTTAGGATCACTGTCTTTGAGGGTCACTTATACATATGTAGATATGATAGTTCCTAACAAAATGGGAACTATTTCCTCGTTTCTTATTAAATCCCAATATCATTTTAAAGATAGTTAATAAAGAAACTAGTTATAAACTTTCAAAAACTATAATGAGTCTTTGTTAATCTTCGGTCTTTGGATTGCAAAGACTACTAAAATACAAGTTTCTAAGTATTATCTAGCATTCTCCGCACTTTCAAGAGAAAGTTAGAGTACTAAATTTCTAGGTATTATAGGGACTTATTTTATGCATATTGATATATTTTTTCAAGCGTCAAATTAAACTATCTACATACTATCTCATACGATCTACATATTAAAGATATTAACTTCAAGGAATTCCATTAATTAATAATAGTTTGGGTGAATCTTTATTTTTTATCAAACAATTATTGCATAAATAAAAATATAGAAATCGGAAACTTATTGTAGTGATATTTTTTTAAAGAGTATTTCGATAACAATAAGTTTTTTCAATTCCTGATAATAAAACATATGTTTATAAAGGAAAAGGTATCAAAAATACTTAGTTTAAATGTTGTACTTATTTGTCTTTTTTCCTTGATATTCAGTGCAATATTTCATGTATTTTTTGAATTTTGATTATAAAACATTTTCCTTTTTTTCTTTTAAATATTTAAACATATGTTTTTTTGGTATATTGCTAGAATTTCAGAGATACTTTTTAAGTGAAAGAGTATATTTAAACTTCTTTATTGGGTGTGTGGCATGCAAAATTATGAATTTTTTTTGTTTTTATTTTTTTTTATTTTTGCCTACATTGAATTGGATAATTAATTGTTGTCATTCAAGTGGCAAACAATTAAATAATAAATCAGTTTTTAAATAATTGTTTAATTATGTAAAAATGGGCCAGAGCCGAAGAGCACGAATTGCAAATGTTTTGAAGCGCTGCAAATAAAGCAAGAAGTAGAGTAGAGAGGGTTTGGAGAGATGAGGTAGGGGAACGTTTCGCTTAAAGAGCAAAATTATAATAATGGTAATACCAATTTCAATTATGCTTTATAATTATTTACACACACACACAAACTCACATGTATGGATATAATTGAAATTGCAACAATATAGCCTAATGTAATGCAACAAAACAATAATAACAATTGCCAAATGACCGTTAAATAGAATTTCTTTCATCTATGGATATATATTTTTCGGTTATTTTATAATTTACGACACAAAAAAGCACTTGTTAAGTGGCAAAAAAAAAGAGAAGAGCTTGAATTACAATTGAATTCATTGTTATATAGCAGTACTTGGTACTAGCCACATCTAAAGCCACCGCCCAGGTTACTCATCCCCCATCGCCCTCGTTACACTGCCACTGGAGTCCTGAATCTGTTGTTCCATTTATGGTGTGGCGGCATTTCATTGGAAATCAATAAATTAAAGCAAATGAAACATTAATTCTATTTAATTACACAATCGACTCATTGCCTTGGCATTTCAGATCTAACGGTAGCCACAAACTCCTAGATAAATGTTTAACTGTGGCCATTGTTGTATCGGACTGTCGGCTCCACCAATTGTCATTGAGATAGAGGTATCCATATCTTAAACGGATCACCAGCAGCAGGTGATTGACTTGGTGTGGCTTGGATTGTATGAGTTCCAAAACTGGTTCTGCAAACCGTAGACTTGGACTTTTAGTTCTTCATTCGTTTGCTCTTTAATCAAGCTTAATAAAATACATGCCGCCCGTCTATCAATGACCTATCTAATGGAATCATGTTTAACACTTGGCGAAAGGCTGGCGTTCATCAACCTGAGAAAGGTGGGCCTAAAGGACCACTTTTACTTAAGAAAATCTACTCTTTGATGGAAATATCCTACAATGTTTAAAAATTTCATAAACTTTTCCAGTGACTCACATTAAGCTTGCCAAAATAGGCAAAATTTAAAGAACCACTGGAACATCCCAATACTTTATGGAGGGCTAGAAGATAAACGTTTAAAAGTGAGTTCGAACCAGAATAGATCGTCATTAAAATTAAAAACTTCTTGATCAATTTTTAAAGCACTTTTTCTTTTATGCTCTTTGAATTCTTCTTCTAAGACGAAGGTTGACTATCGTGTTTACGTATAATCTCCCATTAGATGCAAGTTTGTTTCCATTCTTAAATAATCTACGGTTTTACACATCTAATATATGATTAACAATTATAATCGCTAAAAAAAACGTGACAATTACCTAGTTCACGATTTTAATTAAGAGAATCTAATCGAATGGAATGAATTTTCTTCAAGTGTAGTTAGAGAATGGAAGTAAGATGAGTAAGTTTTTTCATCAAAAAGTTTATAAACCATTTTTGATCAATTTATCCGATCGGTAATCAGCTTCCCCTTTGGGAAAAACTTTTAAAGTTTTTTAATAAGAAAATTGGAAAGTAATTTAACAATTTGTTTAAAATTGACTTCCCATGACTTCAAATTAACTTTGACTAAATAACTCTTTCTTTGTCTTTGTTATAAGCATTGGGTTTTCTCAATTCAATTCACATTCCTGATGAATGAATGGATCACAGTAAGATTCTGTGCTATCATTAACTTCCCCATTTGAGCTGTGTCCCCCCAGAGCACAAAGCTTATGACTCACTTTTGGGGGAGCTACGCAAACGCAAAATATGACGATATAAAAACCAAACACACACAGAACATTCAGGTATAACAAAAATAAACACATAAAAGCAGTTCCTGAGTCATAAACGAGAGTGAACAGCAAAAGTCCTTCATATTCACACATTTGTACATATATCCAGTAATTATCGCCCTTATTTTTATTACTGTAAAGGTCTGGCGTGCAAATATAGGTAAAGGTATTAAAATTATTGTTCAGTTTATTTATTTATTTTCATTTCCGATTTTATTGATAAGAAAGCTTACCCATATTTGGGTCAAACGAATATCCCCACAACGTTGAACTAATGTGAATATTTTTATGGTAACACTTACCGTTGTTCTTTCCGTCTTTTTTGATAAACAATGTCGATGTCGAGGTAATCCCAATTCCTATGCGACTTTCAAGTCAAGTTGTCGTTTGAATAGTTTTATTTATGATTATAATGTGTATTTTGGTATTTTAAGCACGTGCCATTTGATTATTTTTGGTCACCCACTAAATAGTTTTACACTCAACAACGGTAAACACAAGACACAGAAAGACAAAAGGTTTAGTTGAAAGAAAAATACGCGTATTTAATAATAACAAACGTGAACCGGTAACGCGTGTAAGCTAGTTGATAAGCCGATCGCGGCGAAACTACGTCTGCGCTTATCGAAGTCGCAAGAACGAATGCGGCAGCGGGTGTTCAAACTCACCCAGCTCAGAGAGAGAATTACAAAAAGTGACGGATTGAGAGAGCGAAAGAGAATGAGAGAGGTAGGTGACTAAGAGAGCCGCTCTGTTTTCTCCCCGAGGTGACAACATTTACCTGAGCGCCCTATCAAAAGCAGCAGCAGCAGCTGGCCCCTTCCCCCTTGTGACTCACACTCTCTCGGTTTCTTTCGGCATGGATTTAAATACCCTATAAAGTCGTTTGAGTTTGCATAACAGGCAGGAGAAAGCCTTTTGAACAACGGTAGTTGATCCTTTAAAATCTGAGTGTTAATATGAAGAAACAAGGAAATGTTAATGATTTTTAATAAACAGGATCTTTGGCCAGAAGAGTACAGCGTTGGTTACTCGAGTAGATGTAGTTTAAGAGTACTATGTCTTCATATACAGGGTATCCTAGGGTCGATACCTTCATTTACCTTTTTGATATTTTGTTTATTTAATCATATTGTACATATGTACATATAGTTCGCATAATGCAACGCATTGTTTTTTTTCCTCGTTGTTGTAGTAGTTGGTGGTGAGTTTTGGGTCTTTGGTTTCTTTCTTATCACGAGCCAAAAGACGGCTGCTCTCTCTGTCTCTCTCAGCTGTTCGAAACCGGTAGCTAAGATCTTTCCCTATAGTTTTTGTTTCTGGTTTATTTTTGGCATCATCTGTGTGTTTGTGTTTCTAGGCATGCGCAGCATTCTGTATTTCATCTCAGCTGCCTCTTTTTGATTTTGATTTGCTTTCTTTTGGGTTCATTGCAATTTTGGAGTTTTTCTTAACAATATTTTTGGAAGGGTGGGGGCGCAGTATTTCAAAATCATTGCTTAAGTCGTCCACTTATTATTTGTTGATAAGATACCACCGAAACTGTTTATGGTCAGTAGAGTTGTGCAAACTGATCGTTCATACTTGATTACCAAGTGCGACTGTAGGGCTACAAATGGAAAAAAATATGTACACAAACATATACATACATATACAAACATACGTACTTATATATAGTTCGACATATTCATATATAGTTCGAATAAATGTTGTGTAAGCAGAAAATGTTCGATTGAAGAGCAATTAAATAATTGTGGCTGAAAGCAATTAACCTACCCACATTCAGATGAAATGTAAGCCAATTTTTTTTTTCTTTCTTCCTCCTCGCCAATTTTCAACTTTTCAAAAGCAATATTGTATGGAGGAGAACGTAGTAAACAGATGTCTCTGTATGTGGGTGAGGATGATATAAACAAATTAAAATTGAAAACAATTGTTGAAGAATGTTGAAAGTTCAGAGTGCACATACACAAAAAGGAATTTCCATTCATTCGTTGTCGGTGTTTTTGTTGTTGCTGTAGCTATTGTTGTTGTTGTTATTGCTGCTGCTGTTGTCGTCGTCATCGTCAATGTAATTTGTCAGTTCAGAGACCTCACACTCCCTCGCCTCGCGCACAGGATGCATGACAACGCCAGGCTCCTCTAGTGCAATAGAGAGTATGTGGTACGTACGTGCAAGATGTTTACTATCTGTATGTATGTAAGAGGGAACGAGACAAATGGGCCAAGTGTGCAGACGTGAGCCAAAAGACGTGGTAAAGGAGTGCAACTACAAAAAAATGTAATCAATGTATTTTTGTCACGTTAACGAAATGTAAGGCAGCTGCCTGGAAATAGTTTTCTTCTTCCTTCTTTCCGCTCAAACGACAACGACAGAGAAAACATAATTTTCAGTCTGGCTCGACAAATTTGCACGGAACACAACAGGACGAAAAAGTAAAAGGAATGCGTCTCAAATCCCGATTCCAGGCACAAAGGATTGTTAGGTAGAGAGAAGTGTCACTTCGTTTTGGCAGCAATTATCCCCCAGTAGTTCACCACGGCTGCAGCTGCAGCTGCCTTTAGCGCGAGCTAACAGTAGTCCTTCATATTGTCTCTCTCAAATGCCATTTCATTAAAGCGTATTCCACTTTTGGGAGTATAACTGTATTTCAATTGCTCAATTGCATGCTCGTTCTCTGCTGGCGCTCTCTCGCTCTTTGGTTTTGTTCTGCTGATGTGTGCCTTATGCCATGACTTCCGCGCTTGCACTCAGTCACCCCCAAAATAACAAAAACATAAAGCCAAAAGAAAACTTAAGTGCATTATGCCACACTATGTGGCATCAGTGTCTGCCAGCTGTCTGCACCCTTATGTATTAATGTATGTGTGTACCTACATGCATAGCTACTATCTGCCCTTCTTGTTCTTGTTTAAAAGTAATTAAGTCAAGCATTATCGAGGACGAAAATTTATGGGCAAAAGCATTTGTTTCCACCTATTTATAGACTAGAGTAATTTTTGGGGGTTACAACTCCAATGGAATGTGGAACTATCTGAGGAGCATGAATCAAGATCCATCATGTTGCCAACAACAACAATGTGTGACTCACTTTCTTATTATGCCACATTTTTTATGTGTCAGAAAGCAGCGAAAAAGTAAAAAAAAAAAAATAAGAGAAGAGAAGAGAGTTACATCTGATGATGATTAACTGTATCTCATTTTGTTCCCTCACTCTCTTTCTTTCTCTCTCGGGTCGCTGATTTGCTCACCTTTCAATTTGTCAAGACAAACATTCGTTCATATTGATATTTGACAGCAATTCGACTCCTTTGATGGCGCCTCAAATTGCATTTTCTGCTAGCTCAACGTTTTCCATACCCCTTTTTCAGGGTATTATGGTTTCCTCTAGATGTTTGGAACATATCATAAAACTAAATGTTCTTAGCGATTACAGATTAAATTACTATAACATTGAATACCATTAAATTAAATGATAAAACTTGCTAGTTTTCGAAAATAATATTCGTTTTTTAGTTTTTGTTTTTTAAAGTGGTTTAAGCTTTAACGCATCCGTTGGCAGTGTGTTTACACTTCGTTGCGCAAAACTTACATTTTAGCTACTATTTTTTTTTGCGCCTTATCGCCGTCATTTTGCGTTTCTCTGTGTGTCATCATATTGAAAAGTTGTATAGAAGAAAAAAAAAAAACCATGGCAAAGCAGTAAAGAAAAATAATTTAACGACATTGCGGCATACTCGTCGCCTGATACCTTCCGCCCGCCTTCCACCACCCTATAGCCAATGAAATCACTAGAAAAACAGATAGCAACAGCAACAAGTCGTCCCTTGTCGTCGTCACTTGGTCTTGGGCGCTCTTCTTGGTTGCCTTTGCCAGTTGTTGGTTGTTTACCTTGAGTCAGTTGCCCATGCCCGTTTAGCGTGTAGCAGAAAAAAAAGAAATACAAAAAAAATCCAACAACAACAACAACTACAACTATGAACTAACGTCTAAAGTTTCTACTGCAATGTTGTTGCTTATCAGTTGAAGTGCATTGACATTGTTGTTGGTTTTGTTGCTGGCTCTTGCCCCGCGGGTGTTTTGTAAGCCAAGCTAAAAGCTTTTCAAGAAAGTCAAAAGAAAGACAGAGCCAAAGAAAGAAAAAGAGCGTGAAAGAGTAAGACGAGAGCAAAATAAGCCAAAAATGTCGCTTAAAGATTGCTTTAAAAATTGCCAGCTGCATTAACTAATTGGCACAAATGTCAATAGAAAGTCTAAACAAAATTAAGTTTACAGATTTTGCTGATTTGCGGATGAACAATTCTATAAATTTACAGACTCTTTTACTACGGGACACAAAACCCGATCGTATATAAACATGGCTTTGCTGGTTATTTGACTAGTTAAAGAATAAATCGAAGGTGCAAAAGTGAAAATATTTATTATAATTTATAGTTATACTATAATATTTTTGTAACCAAAAGTTTTATACTGCAATATATTATTATTATTAACTTGTCAAACTCAGAGTCGAAAGTAGACTATAACCTTTCCGGTTATCTTTAATAATTTTAATATTTGGGTTCTTTATCAAGTAAAAGGTTTCATTATAATGCAATTCTAAACAAAGTTAATGTTTTATAAATCTATAATAATATTTCAATAATTGTTGTAGAGTAGATTAAACGCAAAATAAATTAAATAAACATAAAATAAATCATTTTAACTATAAAATAACTTTTAAAATTCTCTACGGTGCAATTGCGGAATTCAAAAGTGAACCGAGAAAAAATCTATATGTACTCGAAATCTATAAACAATTCGAACATTGTTCATTCTGTAGAAATATTCACCCTAGAACTTTCGATTCTTTAGTATATATCCCTCATTCCTTTTAATGGTACTCTAACCATAAACGCTCTGCCTGTCTCTGAGAAAGCTTAGCTTCGATTCAAGGAATGAAAACGATATTTAAAATATCATAGTAAAGGTTGTGCTTTTAGGTAATCTACATTGCTGTAGAATGACTATTCTGACTAAAATATATAAAATTTTATCTCAACGTCGACTCTATCCACCTGCTTCAAGTCGATCAAGTTTAGTAGAATTTTTATTGTCATTGTTTCCTTTGCTTGTTGATCTCTCCTTTTTTCTACTCTGTTTGTCTCTTTCAATCTCAAGTGGTATGCTTATTAAGTCATAGCCAAAGTAAAGCAAAGCCAAAGGACAAAGTTCACGGCGCCCATATAAGTATGCAACACATTTGTTGGATGTGTAAACGGCGAAGGAGCCGTTGCAGTCCTTTGCCAGAATGGGCTTGTGACTGGTTGGTTGGCTTTCCTTTGTATGTATGTATGTGCATTGTCATAATTTACTATTTTAGTAGCTCACACATACATGCATAAGTACACAAACACATTGTTGGCTTTTGTTTTAACGCCTCACACAGACACACACACACACAGACATAAGCACGCTTCACTTGACGCACATTGTTGTTTAAACTTACGCTCGGGAAAAATCACACAATTTATAAGTGTTGAACAATAACAACATTACATGCGGTTGACTGTGGCAGCGAAAGGGTGAGTGGGTGGATACAAGTGTAAGGATGCACGGGGCCAACAACAATTGTTGGCGGCTGGTGGCCTATCTTCAGCAGCAGCAACAACAACAACAATGAGATGATGACGATGGCGTCGGCGCCTGCTTTATATTAACAAGGCGCAAGCCAACAGCGAATGAAAAAAAAAATATAACGGGCGCTTACAAAGAGAAGGAGAAGAAAAAAAAAACTGTTGACAATTCCGCAAAACAAGCGAAAAACATTGCATAAACTAGGGCGCACGCATTGAGTGGGTAGGAGTGTGGTTGGAGTAAGGGGAGTAAGGGGGGGTGTTTTCAAAATTTATGCTGTGGAAAATAATGCGATGGCGGCTCGCGACTTCCCACTTTAAGCAGGCAAAACTCTTTTCACTTTGCCATTATGTGGCTTGATATTCTATGGAAAAAGTGTGATAGAGAAGTAAGGGAGGGGAAGAGGAAGGGGAAGACTGCTGCCATTGGGTTTGGGGGATTTGGAGCTTAGTGTAATAACATATGTATGTATGTATATGTATATAGATACTGAAAGGCTGCGTGGATTATATAACAAACTTGCTGCCGTTGCCGCTGCTGCTGCTGCATTTGAACAATGCCAATGCCGCCCTTTGTTGTCATTGTTGTTGTTGTTGGGCCCATAAAGGCCAGGCTAGTGGCAAAAGAAGAAGAAGAGACAACACACACACCCACACAGACAATTTTAAAGGGGTGTGGTAAAAACGGAAAATGGAGAAAACTCTCTATGCAGTCGTGTGTGTGGAAAAGCCAAAATATTTGAACAATTTTCGCTGCAGATTTCTTTGCTAGCCACAAAAGCGTAGTCTAAGCGTAACAGAGCCATGTGTGCTTGTGTCTGTGTGTGTGTGTGAGTGTCTTCCTCTTTCCATCTATATGTATTGTTGTCTTTGTCTCACATGTTCACTTACAGCTTTAAACCTCTTTCTCATCTTCCTAGCCAAGTTGCACTCGTTTAGCATCGTTAAGCTTTCCACTTTCCGCTTTTGTGTGTCGGCCACATTTTCCGTGCTAATATCGTTAAAATGTTATTACAACGTAGTTTTTGCTTTAAATTTTAAACCACCCCCCTTTCCTCTCATCCTTCCCTTTCCTCTATCTCCTTCGCTCTACAATCTCTCTCTATGTGTTGTAAAAATTATCGTTAGTTTTGTTTTAGTCTTTATCCTATTTCTGGCTGGATTTTTGCTACATCGTGTAAAATTAATTGAATGTAGCTGCTGCTGAGACCAGATGGCCAAAAACGGATGTCTAACAGGAGGCAGAACATGGGAATAAGAGAAGAGAGTGAGTGAGGGAGGAGAGGAGGAAAGATGCTAGACCTCTGGCCAGGCACTGGGCCATATAATTTAGATGCCACGAAAAGCTACTTAAATGCTCGAGGTATGTACTTAGTTACCATAAACCAGCTTTTACAAGTCGCAAAAGCTTGTCTAACTATTTATTGAGTCCCCGGATGCATTTTATTTTAAAAATGATTTTAAACGTTTTCACAAAATCTTTGCATTTGCTCTGAGACAGAGAGAGAGAGGGAGAGAAGGGGAGGGAGAAAATCATAAGTGCATAATTAAAATTACATATTAGAAAAATATGAAAAGTTTTCACAGTTAGTTAAGCTATGAATAAATTTTGTTTTAAAAATGAGAGATGGATGAAATCACATTATATTATTGCTGAGTTTTTTTTATGGATAGTTAATTTTGATTGGTTTATCCAAAATAATTGAATAAATGTGTTTGTGTTTGAATAAATGTGTTTTGCAAATAAGACTAAAGATGGACTTTAGACAAGGCTATATATATATACATATATAAGTCGAAGTATTAGGAGTCCTACATTATTAATTATATGCAGGATTATATTAAAAGAATTAACCGTTAGATTATTAAGATTAACAAGTCGAAAATCTATATAGGGGCAATATATCAAAAGGATCTTTAATTTGCATTCCGTTTAATTTCATTTATGGAACTCTATTTAACTATGTTCATATAAGGTTTTTTAATTTATGAAACATTTTTTAAGTTTTCTTTTGCTTTAAAGAGGTACAACATATTCGAAAAAAGTCACTGGATGAAAAGATCAGTGATAGATTTATCGGAATGGCCGGCCTAGGGCATGTAAGTCCAGACACTTTTTATACCCTGTACCCAAAGGGTAAAAGGGTATATTAAAGTCGCTAAAATATGTAACAGGCAGAAATATACATTTCTGACCCCATAAAGTATATATATTCTTGATCAGCATCACTAGCCGAGTCGATTGAGCCATGTCCGTCTGTCCGTCCGTCTGTCCGTCTGTCCGTCCGTATGAACACCTAGATCTCGGAGACTATAAGAGGTAGAGCCACCAAATTTGGTGTGAACATGCATCTAATGCATACACAGGCCAAGTTTGTTTCAAATTTTTGCCACGCCCACTTCCGCCCCCGCGAAAACGTATTACTAGAGCTGTATTAAAGATATCGTAATCTTACTTGGCACACCTAATTATATACCCAAACTGGACTAGCTCACCAAATTTAGTCAAAATCGGACAATAAATATCGGAGATATACCTATATGACTTTTGCGCTGAATTGCCAAGGCGACATTGGCTGGCAAGAGTGAGGGAGACAGCATGCGTTCGCTGTTGCTGCATGTTATAGAGAATTTTGCATGAAATTTATGGCGATTTCGAGGATATTCTATTTCATTTAATATAACTAGTTGGTACAGGGTATACTCAATGTCGGCAGGCACGACTTGCTTGCTTCATTTGTGTTTCGTTTGGAACTTACCCCTAATACTTGGCTTACTTATATTTCTAATATCTGCCAACTGCTATTAGCTGCTTCTTATACCTTATATCAGCCAATGCTAACATCAAATAATATATATGTAACATAAAGCACCTATTTTTTAAATGTAAACGTGGTAATTTTCATACAAAATATATTTTAGGTGTTAAGAAAACATCTACACTAGAGTTAAACAAAAGTATTGATAAAATAATCCCAATTCAATGTCCTTTAATAATAAAATAATTTAGTATTAAATAAATGTTGATCCTTTATTGCTAAAATAGGAAAATATTTATTAGTATTGATTGCCCTATTACCGCACCTTTATGTAACCTTAGTGTGAATCCACCAGTGAAAACCTTACTTAAATAAATTCATTAAAATTAAACAGTTTGTTAATAAAAAATGTAAAATATATCTCCTTTTTTGGAACGAAGTAAGATTTTGGGTTTTGAAATCAATTTACAATGAGCTTAATACCAATTCTGTCATTATTTTCGATAATGAACAAAATTCAATAATTGTAGACACCTTTAACCATAATTAAATGCAATTGATATAATATTAAATAAATCGATTTCTGTATAATTCTAAAAGTTTATTTTAATGGTATTTTGTCTAGGATATACAAATTATATATTATAATAGTAAAATTTTTAGCTACCAAGTTAGATATTCGATCTTTTTGTTACAAGTAAAAAGTTGAAATTGATTTACAAAATGTTTATCAATCAATAAACGTAACTTAATATGAAAATAAAGATTTGTTTATTAATGAATAAACAATAAACAGCTGTTAATTATTATATTATTGGCTGTTTTCATATATGTAAATACATATTTTCATGTATACATAAATACATTTACAGAAATGTTTATATTTAAATCTATAGAAACTTTCCATTTTTAACTTTCCAACAAAATTTCAAATAAGTAATTTCTATTAGAACTAAATGTAAATACTTATATGAAACATGTACTTTATTAGTTGCATTCTAATTCAACTTCAAAAGTAGCATATATATTCATATATTTTTCTATATTTTCTCAGAGTTTTGAGTAGCTTTATGCATCGGAGGTTTAGTATATATGTATCTACATATATAGCTTTTTGAGTAGCTTTATGCATCGAAGGTTTTAGTATATGTATCTCCATATATAGCTTATCTCATGCTGCTTCAGCTGTTTAAACATAAACTTCCAACTCTCCGACATACTTCACCTGGTTTATCTTATCATCGTTCCCCTGGATAGGGCATTGCCCACCTCTCCCCCCCTCCCAATTTCCCAGTGACAAATATTGATTTATGCTTTTGCCTTTGCTTGAGTGCAGCCCAATAGGGGGCTGAGGGGGGAAGGGTGTATGGGGCTTGTTAAATATTTGCTTAAATAAAGCATAGTCAAGCATTTTCTTTTACCCATCAAGACATGATGGTTGGTAAAAGGAGGGTGGGGTGGTGGTAAGGGACTGAGGTAAATGTGTTGCACAACAAACATAACATAAATATTAGATGAAAATCCCTGACGACCTTGGTGCGTACTGTCAGGATAAATAATTTGCCATAATCTACATTCCACTCCTTTTCCTAGTCAAAACGCAATTAATGATAAAATCCTCCGGCAAGAAGCACTCCATTCGACATCGTAGGCGTATATATATATACATATATATGTATATAGTTATGGAATTGCGTGTCTAGATGTGTATAGCATAAGTATAATGAAGCCAGTTCTCATTTTCCAAAAAAAAAAAAACAGAGAAAAAAAGAAGAAATGTTCGCATTTATTTATATCTTTTCTTATCTGTGATGAAAAGTGAACTATTAGCCAGTGGAGCTTGACCAGAAAGGCGCTCAACTGAGACGGCAAAAAACGGCGTGTGCCAAGAGTTGATGGCCACCCCTAACCCAACCCTACCTACCCCTACCATCATCTATGTACATTCCATTCTCTAATTCTCTCTGTCCTGTCTGTAGGCCCTGTGAAGCGTGGCCAAGAGACTAAAGGACAGACCCGTCAGCCTGCCAGAAGGGGCGTTTAGGACACGCGTCCTTTTCCATTCAGCAAAAGAAAGTTTTCCGGTGTGTAGGCTTCTGTCTGAGGGAAATTAAAATACTTACAACAGCTGGGATCCGGATCTACATGAGAACTATTAACTCGTGGTTAAACTTCCCTTTTCTTAACTTTTTTTTTTCCTTTGGTGTACGCTCTAGGCAGAGAGCATTATAATATTGATACAATGTCAAATAAGCATTTTCATTACCATAAAGTGTGTTTATTTCAGCTTTAAATTGTTAATTAAATTTGTAATTTATTAAGCTTTAAATCAAATGAAATTTTTGCATTACAGAAAATGTATTAAATTTTAAAGAATATCTATTAAGTACTTCAATATTATTCGAAAAAACAAATCCTGAACTAAACATTTTATACGCTACTTCTAATAAATAATTGTAGGTTGTTTCATTGCATATTTGTAAATTTATTTTAAAGATATTTAAAGATTTGTTTGAAAGCAAAAACTATTATAAAATGAAATGAAAATAATAATCTTTTAATAATCTTTCTAACTCTAATTAAAATACCACATACTAATTCATACTTATAATACTAATCAAGGAAGCAATTCATTCAAAAGTCTTAAAAAGGTTGGTATGAGCTATGTTAAAACTTCAAGTTATAATCAAGAATAAATTGTACAACAAATATAAATAATTAACTAAAGTAAATAAAAATTGAATTTTGTTAGATTTATATGAATAATAATTCTACAACGATCGAGAGGATCCAAACTTTTTATCCTCTTATTTATAAATTTGTTTAAGTTAAAAAACAACTATTTGATACATAAAGACACAAATGGATCATGCAGTGAAGATCTAATTAATCCGCAAGATTATCTAATTGATTGCAGGATCAATTCAGGAAATTTCAATATCTATTATCATGTATAATGTTTCTCAAGTAAATTTCTAGACAAATATGGTGAGAAGTCAGAATTTTCGAGGAGTTTGTTTTATATTTAAACAATTTCGCTTTTTAATAATCTTGTTTATGTTACAAATTTTTTATATTTATATATACATAAGAATATATAAAACATATGAACTAAAACCTTTCAGAAATTAGAAATTATAATATAAATATATAAGAATTTTTTTGAATTTTGTTGATAAATTTAGATAATAAGGGTATATTAAAGTTTACTTTATAAATTTGCACTATTTTCCGGTAACTTTAACAATGTTTTTTGGTTTGGAAAAAATATTTATACAATTTTCTTTGGCAAAAGAAAACGGCGGAATCCTTGGGCTTATCTAGCCCCGGATATCACATGCCTTTGATGCTTAAAGCCGATTTGTATGTCTCTTTTTATTTTCACTCAAGCAGGTCCATTCAATTGGAGCTACTTTTGTCATACATACACACACACGCACACACACACACACATATTTGATTCTATTGTGTTTCTTGAATATGTTTTATATGTGTGTTTATCTTTTGGAGCCCGCAGCTTTTTCGCATCAGACGCGATTTTAAGTGTGTTTTTGCCTATTCAGTTTTTTGGTTCCTCATCCTTTGCCATCAATCAAAAGTGCGTGAAATCAAAAATTTATGCCTCATTGGTAGACAAGGCACGCTCGAGCGCATAGAGCATAGAGATAACTAGAAGGCTGTTGCCTATTTTTCGAACTACGACGAAGTTTTAATACCCTTACGAGAAGTTTTGCAACTTTAAAATCGATTACTTATGACAAGAAATATATGTAATTACTATCTGAATCTGAATTCTTAGTATATGGAAGCAGTTGGACTATATCTGTATTATATAGTCAACCGATTTTAATAATTTTATCTTTAATTTTTAAGAAAAAGGATAAAAAACTGACTATCTTTGTGGGAATGTATGAAGCAATCAAAATGTTTTTCCTACTTATAGTAATAATATAATATATATAATAATAATATATAGTCAAACCATACTATCCAAAACTTAGCAAAATAATAAAAAAATGTATGAAACTGGTTTTTAAAACTGAAAAAATCAAATCCAAATTGCTAATAACTTAAGTAACGAAATAGCTTCCCATATTGGGACTCTTTTTCGAACCGATCATTCCTATGATAGCTGTATGATATTCTTAAGTGATTCTTTATAAAATTAGTTGATAAATTTACACTGGACTCCTATAGCAAATAGCTTAAAACCAACTTTTGTATCTAAGATACAATTATTGATTGATCGCTTTAATAGCAGATATATAATACAGTTGTATCTGATCATGAAAATATATGCTTCAAGTAGTTAAGAATGTTTCCTTTTTACCATCAAACTCTTGTCAATGTACTCTTGTTTGATAGAGTATAACAAACAGCATCAAAAGCAACAAGAAAATCAAGAGGAGGGGAAGGAGCAATAGAACCAGAACTAGGAGCAGATTGAGTAGCAGTAGGAGCAATATGATGATGATGAAAAGGAGGAGGAGGATGTAGCAGTCATCAGGTCAACAAGAAATCGCATAAAATTGCTCAAACCGCAAGGCAACAAAAATATAAATTTTATTAACCGACAAACAGATAGATAAAGAGCGAGCGAGCAAGGAAGAGATAGAAAGAGAGAGAGAGAGAGAGAGAGAGAGAGGGATAGGGGGAGGGATTCAACAACATACGCATGTGTCCGGCCTACAGATGTGAATATGTATGTTTATATGGATATAGAATGCGGATGTGAATGTAAATGTATATGCGAATGTATATGTGAATGTGTCAGGGACACGCACCGCACCTCTAGTGGGATCTCGTTGTGTCAGATAGAATGAGGCAAAGAGAGAGAGAGAGATGGAGGCAGGCCGCAAGTCAACTGCCCATGTGGTTGGTTGGGCATAAAAATTGCATGAACTTGAAGTTGATTTGAATGTGGCCCCACATGTGGGGGGTCCACAACAACCTTGGTCAAAATGTATCACCACATAAACTAGAGAATTCTCTGAAGCGTTTCAATGCTAACGCCAGAAGCAGAAGCAGTAGGTAGAGTAACCTGAGTAGCCGTTGTGGCAATTGAAGTCAAGCATATCACATGGATTGGTCCAAATCAGGCCCATTTGTTTGCTCTCTAAAGGTGAGTTAAGCAATGGTGAGTTGTGTGTAAAAAGTAACGGTTTCTGTTACTATTTTTTTTTTTTTCAGAGTCATAATTGCCACCACTATGAATTTTATTTCGTTTATATATATATTTTCAACCCCCTTGCACTTCTCTTGATTAACCAAAATCAACGCATGGCAGATGTGCAGGACGACGACTATGAAGTGGGACAGGGACACGCTCAGCGGCACAGGACATGCCTTGAAGGGCATATGTGTGGGACTCTGGTTGAGTTCTTCACCCTCTCCCGCTCTCTTTCTCTGACTCTGCCTCACTCTCTCTCTCCCTCTCTCTCTTTTCTTTATTGAGCTTCTGTTTTGTGTTGTTCTTTTATACAGAGTGAGATCAACCCTAGATCCACCTAAAATTATGTTTCCCTCTAACATATTGTAATCATTTTTTCACTTTTTTTATACCCTGTATAAATATTATAACATATTTGGGTATGTTGGTTTTGGCAAAGTGTAAATAATTGAAGTTCAGCAATGAAATTATGTTAAGTATTCGAAATAAATAAGTTATTGCTTGATAGGCGCTTTCATTAGTTTATCCTTTTTGCGACTGGTTAAAGTGTAAGGATAAAAGGCCTTAAGTAGACTGTTCCTGCATACTTTCTACATATCTAAGTATATTGTATCTATTAACAAACCTAAACAGATTAATATATGTATTTATTGATCAGGTTCGAAACGTTTAAATAGGCTTCAAATAGTATTCATATATTTAAAATGTTTTCAACTGTCTTTTGTCTCGCTTTTTCTTAGTTCCAACAGAGTTTACTAAGGATCTAAGGATAGAAATTAATATTGGTAATTCTAATCTTCTTTTCTTTTTCTCTTATAAACAAAAATGCATTTGTATTTACATATTAAATCTCATTTATTATTAAGCAAAACTGATGGGAAGCAAGTCCATTTGTATGAGCCTTCCTTGAACTTTTGTCCAAGTTCCTTTCACTTTTTTTATTTTACAGGGCGTCCATGTGTCGATCATCCATCTAACCATGTAAAATATATAGTTCTTTATGTTGCTGTTGTTTACAAATACTTCCATATGCTATGAATATCCTTGATGAAAATTTAAAGAGTTTGCATAAATTTGTATTCTTTGTTTTTTCTTTCGTTGTTATACATATTCATCCATATCCATTTATATATGTGGGTTTGGTTGTGGGTTTATGATGATGTTGTTGTTGTTGATTTTGTTTGCAGAAACTGTAAAAATATTTTATAAAAATTTACAACGAACGAACAAAAAGAACACGCACACACACACACACAAAATAAATAAGAAATTCATTTTATTCGAACAAACTGAAAACGAAATAGTTGGTCCAAAAATGTGACTACAGTATGTACTCTGAGAGTTCCTTAAAAGTCTTAAGTGAGAATGTTAGCAATTGATTTGTCCTCTTATGTGGTAGTTGGATCTTAACTTTGAACTTGTTGATGCAAAAATTGATTGTGAAATTTGTAAAAAACAAAATAGTTCCTTTTGATGGAAAATATTCTTTGTCATATTTTATGGTTCTCTTTGTCAATTGGCAACAATCAAACACTGCAACGGTTACATCTTCTTACAAAAGGAAAACAATATTTAGAAATTCTTTAGTATATTATTTTATTTTAACAAAATTTATCAATGCAAAAATTTGCATAGAAGAAAATACAAAGAAAGAATTTCTTGTGGCAAACTCTGTGACACAAAAAATCCTGTGTGTGCAGGTATCATTGTGTGTTGGACAGGTTCGGCCACAACATTTAACTCTTTCTGTGTGCGTGTGTGTGGGTGTATGCTGGTCTTATCCGGAAATTGTTAAGCAACTTCAGTTGTTCCAGTATTCAGTTTTCATTCAGTTTTCATTCATTCATTCATTCATTGGCCATGCAAATCCCTGGCACACAATTTACACCTTGGGTGCAGTTTGCAAAGCCCTTGGGATAATCCGCATTAGTTGCAAAATGTAGACAGGATAGGATAGGATAGGACAGGACAGGGCAGAAGAGAAACGGCTAGGCCAGAGCAGACCACAGCACCATCAGCATACGGATTCAACGGCTTAGTTTTCTGTCATTCTATCCTCTCCCCCCACATTCCCAATCTGAATCCCAAAAACCAAGTAGCTTTTTGGTTTTTACCTATTGCGATCCATGTGTGTGTGTGTGTCTGTGTGTGTGTGTCATTTCTCCAATAAAACGCAAATTGAATCGTGTTTTTAGCAAGCATTTCATTTTGGTATTTGTCAAATGTCTAAAACTATATGTTAACCCCAATATGCTAGAATATACTAGGAAAAGTCCTAAAAACCCAAAACATCGACCCATAAAATATGTATTGCATATTGCAATTTTAATTTTTCAATTCATTTTATGTAGGAACATTTTTCGTTGTTTTTTCCTTTAGCTCTCTCTCTCTCTCTCTTTTACAACATTGGCAGCCACAGGAGTGCCACAAATAACAAATTGCTTGTCCAGTCCAACCATGAATTGGATAAAGAAAATGGGTGGGGCTATTGGGGCGAGGCATTCGACAACTTTTGTGGGAGCTGTAGAAGGACATTGCACATTTACAATTTCAATCTCGATTAAAATTCATTGAATCCCTGGCATTAGTTGACATCTCTTTACTGCGTACAGTGGAACAAAATTAATTAAGAATGACAATGTTTGCATTTTATAATAGCTAATAACTTTTGAATAATAATCCAATCGATCGATATATGGCGTATATGAGTAATATAATCATATAATCAATATATCTATGATGAGCACATCAGTGGCGTAGCAAAGGGGGGGCGGCGGGGGCGGTCCGCACCGGGTGTCACCTTTTTTGGGGTGACACCCAAAAAACAACTCTCAACTTTAAGAACAATGTACAAACAAAAAATAAATAAATCGCTAGCACAAAAATTTCTTTTTTCGGGGATTCCTCCACTAGCACTAGCTCAGCTCTATGTATAATTCGGGGATTCCCGCAAAAGTTCGTGGGGGACTCCCCAACATTTCTCATTTGTTTCGTGAAGTGTAGAGCTGGGAATCCATCGATGGTTGCTCCACTCGATATTTTTCCATCGATGGAAAAAACCATCGATACTATCGATAGTTCCATCGACAAAACTGCTTCAAAAATAGAGGCACTTCATTTTTATATCGAAGAAAAATGGGATCACATTGTGGAAGAGGCAAAAGGCATTGCAAAAAAAAAATCAGAAGACTACGATATTCCAACAGAAAAACGACTTCGGCATAAAAAACGGATGGTTGGTGAGATGGCCAGCGATGCAGGTCTCACACTGAAAGAGGAACTTCAAAAAGATGTGTTGGAATGTCTTGACCGATTCAGAGTTGAACTCCAAACAAGATCGAAGTTTCTTCAAGATGTCGCTTTATTGTTCGAGATCGTACAAACTAATGCTTTGCTTTTGGCGAACACTGAAGAACTGAAATCAGCTACATCTAAATTTACTGATTTTTATGATGAGGTCTTAGAAACCGAATTACTTTTGGAGATACCAAAACTGCGAAGGCACTTGAAAGCCGCTAATGTTACGGTTACTGACTGGGTGTCTCTAGATTTTTTAAAGTTTATTGTAGAATGGGATTTTATAGAATCTCTTCCAAATCTTATGATTGCACTGAAATTGTTCATGACAGTCTGCATATCCGTAGCTTCATATGAGAGGAGGGCAACAATGACCCAATCGCGGCTTAGTAATCTTGGTATATTAGCCATCGAACATGAGGCAATACAAAATATAAATTTCGATGAAGTTATTGCTGAGTTTGCAGCTGTCAAAGCTAGAAAGAAGATATTTTAATGGTATAACAATTCCTTTTCTGTCTAAGTTATTGTTGTGTTTTGTTATTTCTTCAATATTATAAATAATAAATGATCCATGACCTTTATCATATAAAATTTATTGCTTTTTACTTTCGATGGGGTGACACCACCAACTTCCGCACCGGGTGCCACCCAAGGTAGCTACGCCACTGGAGCACATGAATACCCGCCCTAAGAACTTTCCACTTTTGATATAAATTTCATAAGGTTAGACATAGTTATGAACAGTGGAATACATTTTTGTATTGGAAAAGGAACTTGTAATCGATCGTCGAGTTAATGGATTTGGTAATACCAATCATAGATAGATGTACATCGTTTACTGGTAAGGTTAGATCATACATCTGATCACTAAAAATAATTGTAGTGCACGGGGTATCGGTCCTAAGATGGATACAACTAAAGGATCGTCATTTCTCTCTTAACAGTTACTGGAAATGTATGCCGAATACGCTCTGGTAAGGTTAAGCAACGATATATAGCTCATATTGACCACTCGATCTAATAAGGTTAAGCAGATGTATCACTAAATTGCCATATAGAATGGGAAATACGTTTTACTGCAATATAATAGAAACTTTCAGTGATGATTCTCTCCAACTGCTCCATAGTGCTTATACTCCTTGGGATTACAAAGCAATGGTAGAAGTACATCGTCTTAGGTTAGACACACGAGTATGTCTAGTATTTAAGATTCGTTTCACTGGAATGTGAAGATTACTTCCAGAATGGAACATAACTTACCGAGTACGAAAGTTAGTCATTTGTATTAATCACTTGTCTTCAGAACCAAGAAAAGTAGAAATTAACTTCTACGATAGGATAAAGCTCAACAATCAGAAATGCAAAAAGACAGATTTGCAATGTCTTCTAGTTAGGTTAGGCATACGCATAGTTTTGATACATTATTTACTCGACTTTAAATAAGATTTTCCAATTTTACACTCTTACTATAGTATTATTATTTCATTGACTATTATTCAGCTGGTATATCCAAATCTTTTATCATTTGTAGTACCTTACGTCTTTGTAGCTTATCATTGGAAGTCTTGGGTAAGGATTTAACAAAATAAATTCCTCCACGTATGTGATATGCTCCACTTAAATGCATTTCGACAATAGATCTAATTTGATCAGCCTTAAGTTGTTGACCCTCCGAATTGTCTGTTCTTACTATAGCACAGGCTGTTAGATTTGTGGACACTTCATCGGGAATACCGAAGACACATGCCTCACTCACTCCGGGTAAACGTAAAATGAATTCCTCAATTTGTTCGGGATAAATTTGAAAATTATTGAACTTAAAGACATCTGTGTCACGTGTCTGTATGTAAAGATATCCCTCGCTATCTATATAACCGATATCACCAGTTCTAAACCACTGACCGTCCTCGGTTAGAGCTCGTTTAGTGGCTTCGGGATTGCGATAATAACCCTCCCATTTGTATCGAAGACGGGCATAGATAATCCCCGCTTCATTTATCCCCAATGGCATTCGCAATTTGTCCAGCACTCTGACTTCAACATTTCTCATTACCTTACCCTCACAACCCAGTGGCCCACCCAGATTCTTGCTTATTCCTCCCATCTCTGACAGACCATAGCCCACTATGAATCGAGAGTTTCCAATCATATCACACATGCGTCGGGAGACAGCTTTGCACACCTTCGACCCAGCTCCTATAAGGACTTGGATGGACTCCAGTTGAGCACGCAGCTTAAGAAGATCCATCTCACACTTGGCCAATAAAGCAATTTGATGTGAGGCTAGGAAGAGGAAGGTCACTCGATGGGTTCTTACAATTTGTAATAGATAATCCACGGAATATGGACGATTAGTGATGATACGTTTGCAGCCATTCAGTAGAGATGCCAACAAGATGATTGTGCCAGAGATCCAATACAAAGGACTGAAGGACAACAGAATGGCATCTCTGGTATAGGTGTTTGGGCTGGAATTGAAAAAGTATTCAAGTGGGTGATGGTAAATAACCTTCTCTCACTTACTTCTTGCAATTTCCCAGTAAACTACGATGTGAACGAGTCACTCCCTTAGGCATACCCGTTGTACCCGAAGAGCAAACTATAAAAGCCGTGTGATCACCATGCAGTTTTGGACATGGTTTATATCTACAAAGGAAAATGTTATTTCATTAGCTTTAAATACTTTGCACTTGTAATCGAAACTTACGCCGCTGCTGTAATGGACTCATCCTCACAAAGTAACACATGGACATCTAAAACACCTTCCAGTTGTCCATTGACCAAGTAAATCTCGGCTGGCTTAGCCAATCTCTTATTGACAGCCTTAATAGTTGTATAGTTTTCCACATCGCAAAATATCAACTTGGGTTCTGTGATATCGTACATGTACTTTACAGTCTCTGAAATAACAAAAACAGATCAGCTTCAGCAAGGTTTCATTCACTTTGATAGGTTCTCGTACCTTCTGCAAAATCCGGATGCAATGGGTTGATGGCAATGCCACGTAGCAATGCTGCTATAACGACACTGGTTAGATTTGTGGTATTATTTGCAGAGATGCCAATGACATCTCCCTGTTGCAATCCCAGTTGCTTGAATGAATGGGCAATTCTGGCACTCTGTTGAGCTAATTGTGAACCAATTAACTCTTCACCGGTTGGATCACAATGTTGCATCACTTTGTCGGCATTTAGACTGAGAACACGCATTATCACTTCACCGAGAGTCATTTCGGGACCGTAGAAGTCCTTGCCCCTTGGTCCCAGCCAAGTGCGTGTGGCGGCATCATAGTGCACCGTACAACTCATATTCTTGTTGCGTCCGTTGATAGACTAAGTGATTTACTGCGTCTCATCTCTGTTTTATACGAGTCGTAAAATAGGAAACAAAAGCCAAAGTTGTTAATTAGTGGAGCACGTTCTGACGATGCGACGTCTGTATACCGAAATACCACATATTATTGTCATTGGGTGTCTAAATAGATGCTGATTTAGTGGATTAGTGGTTTTCTGGTTTGCATGACGATAATTCTGACGAAACTATTAAGACCCAGTGTCCGGCTAGACAAAATGGAAAATTTTCATTTCTTAATTAAACCATTCCAAAAATACACGGTTTTTCTTTTTCATGTCATTCAAACTCTTTATTTCACGACCTACAAATGTGTGATACCCTCTTTTAGGCTTCCATATGTATTGCGACGCACTAGTTTCTTGTTTGTGGTCTTTGGTAGAGAATCTACGAAAAATACTCCACCCCGTATGTGATAAGCCTCACTCAGATGCTCTTTCACAATATCCGTGATGTCCTTGGCCGTTAATTGTTGGCCATCCTCGGTGGGTTCACGTACCACTGCACAAGCTGTGAGGTTGGTGGAAACATCGTCGGGTACCCCAAAGACAGCAACATCCTGAACTCCCGGTAAATGATGGATAACATCTTCAATTTGTTTGGGATAAATGGCAAAGTGATTGTACTTGAACACATCTGTATCGCGTGTCTGAAAGTGAATGCGACCCTCGTCGTCGAAATAGCCATGATCGCCAGTGAGAAGCCACTGACCGTCACTGGTCACAGCTGTCTGAGTATCCTGAGGGTTGCGATAGTAGCCACCCCAGCGTTGATTAATCCGAACATGAATATGACCCGTCTGATTGGGACCCAAGGCCTGGCCCTGTCCATCGAGAATTTTCACTTGAATGTTCCTCAATAGTTTACCCTCACTTCCAACGGGTCCTCCAATATTTTTACTTACTCCCCCCACTTCACTCAAACCATACACAACGGCAAAGCGATTAGCACCTAAAAGATCATAAAGTTGACTCCAAATGTTGTTGGGAACCTTTGAACCACTACAGACAAACGACTGAACGGAATGAAATCGTGGGGCCAGCTCTTTCCTATCCGGTGACTTGGCCAATAGGGCCATTTGATGGGGAACAGTCAGGACAAAGGTTACCTTATGCCGTTCGACTAATTGAGCAAAATACTTTACGCAAAATGGACGATTGGTAATCACACGTTTGCACCCATTCACCAGTGAGACAAGTAGAGTGAAAATGCAGCTAATCCAGTACAAAGGACTAAAGCAAAAGACCACCGTCTCCGCGGTGAACAGTTGAGGGCTAAGTGAAAACGATTGAATTATTTATAGAATTTAAAATAATGCGTCATAACTTACATTTTGGTATTGTTCAAAAGACTGCGATGAGATCGTGTGACACCTTTTGGCAAACCGGTTACACCAGAGGAGGTAATTATGAAGGCTGTGTCATCGCCACATATATGCGGGCAGGCAAACCTAGTGGAAAGGGGGAAAGGGTGTATAAGCAGATGTCAGCACTATACAAACCATTTCCACTTACAAAGTCTTTTCGTCATAGTCAATGGAGCCTATCTCGAGCAAATCCTGTACATTTCGTACACCTGGCAATTTACCGTTGAGTAGAATAAGTTCCGTCTTGAACTTGAGGCTATTCTTTACATTATTCAAGATCTCATAGTTGGCCACGTCGCAGAAAATGACTTTGGGCTTGGTTATCTCGTACATGTAGGCCACAGTTTCTAAGGATGCGAAAGGGAGGTTAGGCAAGAATTTCCTACTTTAAACTAAGTATGTGGCTCACCACTTTCGAATTCCGGGTGTAATGGATTTATTGGTGTTCCATTCAACAAAGCGGCTATAACCACTTCGGTTAGATAATTTGTATTGGTGGCCGAAATGCCCACCACATCGCCTCGTTGAAGTTTTAAGCTTGAAAAGGAATTTGCCAATCGACGACTCTGCTCCAGCAATTGTCCTCCTGTTAGAGTCTCACCAGTTGGATCAAATACCTGCATCACTTTATCCGAATGCAAACGTAGAATGAGTAGGGCCACTTCGCCCAATGTCATATCTGGACCATAGTATTCCTTATCCTTTGGACCGCACCAAATCTTTTCACAGCTGTCATATTTGGTAGATGCCATTTTAGTTAGTTAGTCCAAGTATGTTGACCAAAATGGAAAGAAGTTAAAGGAAAAACCAAAACAAAACTACGAAACACAAACTAACACGAACCGAGTGACAACTGATTTTGGTCATGGCCCGTATATATAGAGGAGAGGCGGCAAATTGAAGTTGTTGCTTTTGCGATCTGCTAATTGGCTCAACACGTTCCGGCAACCACATCATCACAGGCTTTCATAGTTATCGCTGTCGCTGTCAAGATGTTCTAATAAAGTTCGGCGACAGCTGCCAGTTTGTCAGGTGTGTGTGTGTGTGTATGTGTGTGCTGCTCTGTGTATGTTTGTTAGTGTGTTTTGGGCATAACACATGAGATTACACAGTGGTTTCGGTTTGTACTTAAATCATGCCTCTCGTGGCTGAAGTGTGTGGTTCCGCTTTAGTCCTGCTTAAATTGGAATGAAATGGAGTCTGTCTCCATCTCCATCTTACTCTCTCCCTCTCTCTCTGTTTCTCTTTGGTTTAACTGTCAGTTGACATATATTTTCATCTCATGTTCATCGAATCGTTTACCAATGTATCTCAGAATCTGCTGTCAAAGCTTTCCAATTGCATAATTTTAACGATTAGGCACGGGTTGATCTCATGCCACTCAACTGCTGTCTCCATCTCCATCTTCATTTTGTCTTTGTGGTTGCCTGCACGCGCCACAGTTCTGTGTGTATCCTTGCCAGGGGTCCACTTTGTCAGAGACAGAGACACAGTGATAGGTAGTCCTTGCGCATCCTTGATGCGCACACGCTTCATTTGCGTGCTTAGTTAGGAAATCAAGCGTATGCTCCAGGACATGGAGCAGCCACAACTTAAAATGCAAGGTGCATGCCCAGCCAGGACTTTTACTCACCTCCAACTGCAACTCCAACCACCAACCTATCAATAGAGTGGATTGGAAATTGCCATTCGAAGGCAAACTTCAGTGCGTAGCTTTTGGTGAAAAGTTGTTGAGCATCAGCCACCGGAAGGGCAAAAGAAAAAGGACTAAGAGTAGTAGAACTCCCTCTTTCGCCCTCTCTTATAGTGTCGTTAGTTGTCGTTAGCTAGTCTCAAGGATAGATTGCATCAATGAAAAATGCATTTTTAGCAACCTTTAAAACTAGATCGAAAGTTTATCTATTGAACTCGTCTTAGCTCCCTTTACAAAAAAAAGTTAATTAATTACGCGGCATGCAACAAAATGGCCAACGACTCTGCCTCAAATTCGATGTAATAAAAGTTTGGCAACAACTTTTATATTGCCTTTTTCTTTATAACCCAACATTAAACCGACAACTAGGGGGAAATCCCTACAAAGGATACCACACAGATAAACAACTACACTAAGTACAAAAATAAAGGACGTTAGTAGATTCTATGCCACATTTTTTTATTTTTTTTTTTTGGGCCAAGTTGAAATCTCAGCAATTAAGTGGGAAATATTCGTGAATGACATAAATGAGGAAAACGCGCCATCGCTGCGACAGATGCAGAGTTGCTGAAAAGTCCATGGCCAGAGACCAAACGGTTGGTTGGGGTAGTCCTGTAAATGTAATCAGGCTCAACATTATAATTAACCGCAAATGCAGTTATGCCTCGGCCAACAAGTTCGTTCAGATATGCGCGCCCTCCATTCTGGTCCTCGGCTAGAGTTACATAGTTGTTAGGCTCGAGTCCTGGCCGCCGGGCAATATGTTGTCACCATGTTTCAAATGCCGACCACCGCTCTTTGCCGCCTCGTTGTTAAAACTTTTACGACAAGTAGGCAAAAAAAAAGGAGAAAATAAAAAAAAAATTACTTAATTAAAATGATTGACTAACAGAAAAGTTTGTGCGAAATCATTTTTACTTTTTTTTTTATTCTTCCTTACGCCCATCGTTTGTAGTCCATCGTAACTAGCTAGGAATACTTTTTCCGGAACAATAGTTCTTTCCGGTTGTGGCTCATTTCTCTGTTCAGCCATGCCTCCACGCTCTCTCTCTCTCCTGTTCCCTCTTATTTTTTTTTCTTCTCTTTTTTATTGTTTGTCTTTCGCCGCTGGCTGTGAAATTTGTAGGAAAACTGCGTGGACATGGCCAGAGAGAGATAGAGAGAGAGAGATCTGCTGGCTAAGCTCGCAGATACGACGGCATCTTGTTGTTCATCTAACAAATTAGCGAACGCCTCAAGTGTTGTTGTGCGTTTTCCCTTGCCCTCCTCCCTCCTCTTCAGCCCACTCTCTCTTACTCTAACTGTGCTTTTTTTTTGCTTCTTCTTTTGGTTTGCTCTTTCGTTTTTAGTTCGAGCTGTGGGGGAACTTTGAAGTGTTAATGAATTGGTGGTGGGGAATGGTGGGGTACGGTGGGGTATGGTGGGAGTGTATTGTGGGGAGTTGGAGTGGTTTTGCGGTGTAATGACCGTTGGGTATTGTGGTTAATTTTGTTGTAATTGAAATTATGATTTAATTTAATTTGTTGAATTGTTGCTGGGCGAATGCAACAATAAGTAAGGCCATCAACAAGTTTTATGAATGACAAGCTCAAGAATTGTTTTCAGTTTAGAAAGATGTCAAGTGAGGTGAGTTGAAAGTTAATCTATATAGTAATTGGAATCAAAAGTGGATTCAAAGTCTCTAATAAAACAGTAATAATGCAGTTACAGTAAGCTAACTTGAAATTGAGAAGAGTCCTTGACGGTGAAATTCCCTTGTTAAAGAGATAAAAAGGTTTTATTCCATTCATTTTATCACATTCAATTGAAATAGTGTTGTTACATTTTAGCGTCTTTACTATACCCTTTTGGCCTATGGCTACAGGGAATAAAAATACATAATCTTGGCATAAACTTACGGATCTTGTCAAAGAGTTGAGTGACATTATAATAAAGAGACCATTTATTTTAGCAAACAGCATAGCAGAAACACAATATCAACATAATTACAAAGTTAGAAATTAAAAGGACAGTAGGACATAGAAACCTGGCTTTTTAGGGTGTGACTTCTTATACCCTGTACCCATAAAGTAAAAGGGTATGTTAAAGTCGCCAAAATGTATGTAACAGGCAGAAATAAACATTTCCTACCCTATAAAGAACAGTGGCGGATCCACTTCGTGTTAGAAACCCTTTGGGGGTTCCTCGATTCCCCCTCCCCAAAATAGTGAATTCCCCCCTCCCAAAATTTGCCTCTCGATCATTGAGTTCCGCCCCCGAAAACTGCCTCTGGATCCGCCCCTGATAAGGTACAGTGAACTCTCGTTAATTCAAACCTGCGATAATTCGAACCTCTCTGTAATTCGAAGTAATCACGAATCCCCTACAAAATCTCTTTATATTTCGAATTTTGTCCACACATTTTCATGCACTCGGTAATTCGAACGAAAAAATCATTCCTACGACGCGGTAATTCGAACTCATATGGTCAAACCCTCGACAATTCAAAGTTTCTTGGTGTGTTAGTAAGAACTTTGGCTTTTAACAGTTTAATAAATAATTACGGATGATGAAGAACCATCAATGGTACCATCAGCGGTGTGAGTTTTTTTTGACCATGTTCAAGTGGATAAAGATGTTGCAGTCTCAGGATCACTAACCGATGGCGAAACTTTATCTTCGACAGATAAGAATGGAAGGAGCAACGATGCTATACTTTAAGTCAGAAATATGTCGATATTCAATAGTACAATTTCTGAAGTAGATATAAGTAGAAAGAAGTTTAGAAGGTTTATATGGCGAAGCGTTTGTAGTTTCACTTAAAAATCGATTACAATTGATTACAATTTCATAAAGCTAGATCATACATATTTAAGATCTTATGCAAAGTAATTTTAGTGGTTTTAAGTGCTTTAGAGGGTTAAGCAGCATTCTATAACCATCTCAATAGAGTCCTGCCACAATTGGTGTAATTCCAAGGTCTAATTAATATATTAATAATTTGGTTAAATTTAGTTTCTTTGATTAATAATAGAAACAGTTTAATTTTGTATAGTTTTCGTAACATTTAATTGTCATCTGCAGTAAGTAAGGATTATGACAGATATTCAAACAAGACATACTCAAACGAAAGGGAAGGGGGTGAAGGAAATGGCGCAAATGATTTTGTCTTACATTCAAGGATTATTTTGCATGGCCCAGTAGACAATTGAAGTGAAGGATTATGTAATACAATTAAATAATTCATTGCTATTACATATGTGTTTAAAGGCGTGATTACAAATCGCTACAAGACTACTAATAATCCATTCAAATGAGCAATTAACAATTAATTAGAGCGCCTTACAATTTGGCCCAAAGTGTTTGTAGGCAAACACACAGACTCACACACACACATATACATAAATGCATAATGAATGGAAAGAGTGTGTGAGTATGTGTGTGTGTTTGAGGGAGTGGCAGAGTCTTAGTTCAAGTTTCTGAAACTGAAACTGTTGTTTAAGCAGCCACAAACCAATTACATATTTGATTCGAAGCGTTTTCGAGGCACTTAGAGCCCAAGGCGACATCAGCTACGCTACTGTGTTAATGGAGCAGAAATAGAAACAGGATAAAGAGCACGATGAGAAGCTATAAGGAAGAAACTTGGATTGTGTGTGTCTGTGTGTGCTCCCTTTTGGCATATAAAAAGCATTTAATTTAAATGTTGTTCAAACTGCCTTCAAGTGTTGCATGCTACAACACAGAAAACGGAAATGAGCAACCAAAATTTTTAATTAGAAAATTCACACATATGGACCCCTCTAGTCACTGTTATGCAACTAGCTAAAAAGTCAACCAAATGGAGAATTTCGGCTGGACTTGCTCTGCTTTTGGCCCAAAAAGCCAAAAGGCAATTCGCATTGTCATTGTTAGGTGTATGTCTGTGTCTGTGTGTAAGTCCTGTGTGCTGGCAATTAAAAATGTTCATTTGGCGAATTTTCTTTGTTCTCAACGTTACTTTAGGTGCATGGAGCTCGGGGGCAGCGGGTGCAAAGTGGCGTTCTATTTTTCCGCATTTTCACAGTGGCGTCACTTGGCTACCTGGAGCGCACGTGCATTTCATTTGCCATTTTCCGCTGAGTGTGTGTCTGGGGTTGTGTGTGTGTGTGTGTGTGTGAGACCCACCAACGTGACAACATTTCCGTTCTTTATTGGCATAATTGCTCATTATGTGATTAAAAGATATGTCAAGACTTGGATGAGCTTCAAATTGAATTAATCATCGTATATATTTTATGAACTCATGAAAGGAAAGGAACACAAGGCACTGAAATGTCGTTCAAGTGTTACCATAGAAACTGTGCACTAAACCTTTCTTAAGAAAATCTGATAAAAGATTTAAGTTGAAACTCCATAAAAATCGAAGATTCACATTGTCTTTTCATACAGATATAGAGTTTAACTTTTCTATAATGATTTTGTACGGGATAAGGAAAAACGTTTATTATGTAGAAACAATTCTAAATAGAAACTTTATTATATAGAAATGTATGATATATACACTGAAAATGGAATAATAAAACTGTCGTAAAAATTTATTGACTATACGGAGATCAACAATTTAAATAGTTAACACTAAACATAAAACTCCTAGTTTCAATTTCCAATTTGATTTATAAATAGAACAAGCATTTTAAAGAATTTTTCAATAGTTTCTGAGATTGAATCGGATTTGATATAGAATTCTGTACTAACCCCTAACATGATTATAATATATTGTATGGAGATTTTTAACTATCTAATTCACAATAACGAATTATCAGAATTTAAATGTATAGCTTAACAATTTGATCAACAGTTTACTTCTCTTTCACATTACCACAACCGGTTTACCACCCCACAACCAACTCGTTAAGGGACATTGTTCAGAAATTCATCGGCAGATGTGACCCACTGCAAACGTATGTTTCCCTGTATCACATTTCATCAAAATTGTTTGACGAATGTGCAGACTGAATGCAACATACGAGCTTCTGCAGTACTAAAGGAGTTCAAGGGATCGAGTCCACTCAAAGAGGTAAATTTCAGTATCAATAGAATCTTAACATTTCCAAATAATTGGATTTTGGATGATATTGGAGGTTCAGTAATTAAATTGAAATTTAACGGTGTTGTGGCAAAAAGCTATATAACGAATAAATTCTGATAAAAATATGAAATTTGAAGGATGCGTACAATTTTTCAAACTTAGGAAAGTCGAAATAGGAGAGCAAGTTAAAGATTTTTTGCTTACTTATACTAATAATAAAGGAATAAATAGAAAGTTTTCCCTTGGTCCTATTTAAATTTAATATAAAGGAAGGAATCGACACTTAATCAGTTCCAGGTTTTCCAGTAGGATAGGATATCCTGAACGAACATATTGAAATACTGAGTTACCATCTTCGATTTTCTTTGGCAAACGAGGGAAATGATTGATTTCCAGTTTAAACAAAAAGCCTTTTAGTTACTTAAAAGTTAATGTAAAAATAAGTCATTGTTTATGTGTGACGAAGCTATTTGAGTGGTTTTACCTTAATGGAAACAATGTTGTTTATCAGGCATTTCTCCCTTACTTTCTCTTTATCTGGTACTTTTATTTATATTTATCTATATATGACTGAATTTTCCCTATCCTGCATTGGTTAGATGGACTTTCCCTGTTGATTTCCTTTTTTTTACGATTCACTTTTTGATTTGGATCTACTCAACCGGTTAAAAACTTTCATTTACTTGCGGCGGGAAACTTATTCTTTGCCTCACATGCGAAAAGATAGGAAAACGTAATAAAAGCAAATATGCAGAAAGAGAGAGAGTGAGCGAGAGAGATAGAGTAAAAGAGGGGAGAGGGAGGGAATTCATTTTGCGCAAACTGAAGCTGTATCAAATTTATGCTTTTGCCTGCATAAAAACTAACCAGGATAGAATCAAATAAAAGTAAAGAAAAAAAAAGAAAAAACCAAAAACTATAAAACATAAAAAAAGAAGAAGAAAAGAGGAAAACTTTACAAAAACAAAAGGCAAAACAAACAACAATTCAATTCATTGGCTGCAACAGAAGATGCAGACATGGCCTGGTCAACTCCTGACCAGAGGACAAACTTTGTCCAAAGAGATACAACAACAACAACAACAGCAACAGAAAAATTAGAAAAAAAGTATACAGCAATGAAAAAAAAAAAGAAAAGAAAACTAAAGCAATTCTAGGAGATTGCGTAGCAGAAGGAGACGGAAAGAGAGAAACCTGTGAGAGGGAGAGAGAGAGAGAGAGAGGGAGAAATAGAGAGAACTGCAGCTAACCGCAGGCATTCAATTCAACTAGAAAATACAACTTTATGTTGTTGTTCTTGCCTCTCTTTCGCTCTCTTTCTCTCTGCTGTTGCGGCGTTTTTATTAGCCTCTGCCCCTGCTTCTAGTCCTGATCCTGGCACAATGCAAAAAGCCGACGCTGTCAGGACTTGCGTATAAATAATGAATACACAGCAAAAGCAACATTGGCGGGCAACATCCTTGCGTAAATGTCTGCGTTTCGCATTAAGCCACTAGCTTCAGGGTAAGCGAGGGACGGGGAGGGGTCGAGTAGGAAGTCAAAGTAGTGGAATAGAAAAACTAACCAAGTAACTGCTCAAAAAAACGCACTTAAAGTTCTCTCCAGCAATTGGAGCAAGGCGAAAGTTTTTATACACTTTACAAAATAAAAAAAAAAAAAAAAATGGTAAAAAGTGTATATTAATTTTAGCCAAAAGTTTGCAAAACACTAAACGAAAATTCTTCAGCATAAAGAAAAGGACAACAAAAAAAGGAGTTTTTTATGCTAAGTTTAAAATGAGGTGCTAAATAGTTTCTTATATTATTTACAAGTTTTCATTTTTCATCGAAATTGAAGTTATCGAATCTATCTAGGCTATTTCTATAATGTAATAGATATGTTTCAGTAAGCGAAATCTTATAAAAATATCCTAAAACTGTTTTCTATTGCTATTTTGATTGAAAGGTCATGGAAACTATATCTAAACAGTAAATGATCCGGGATATAAATCGTTTTTCATTAAATCCAACACTGAAAATTTTAGTTCAAATACTAGTATTATATGTTATATATCCCATTATTGAGGATGTTCTTTTAATCATTAAAAAGTTTAACAATTTTGGTTCAACCAGATTATCTTTATATAATGCAAAAGCTGACGTTTATTTAAGAAAATATTCAACATTTTTGTTTAACAATTTTATATACATTTTGACGGAGGTTTCAACAAACTTAAATATAAATATCCGATATAGCTGATAGATCTCCTTGACTTGATTTTCATGTTCTATATGATTGAAATGTCTAACTGGTTTCATAATGAAATTTTGGATCTTAATATGTAGATTAAGTATGCATAAAGAATATAAAAAAATACAAATTGAATTATTGGTAATTTTCCACTTACTATATCAAGAGTTAAGCCAATCCAATGTAATTTCAATTATTATTCAAATTACTTCCTCAGTCACTATCTAACAATAAATAAAACTTGCTTTAAATTATTACAAACTTCACATAACAAAGATGAAACAAAGAACAAAGTCTTAACTGCGAGTTAACTAACTACCAATTTGCTTCAATTTTTAATTGCATACTTTAAGGAACTAAAAATTTTCAAGTACTTAATCCAATAACGAAACTGATCCAATTGATTTACTGTTGTATAAGCAAAATGTAAAATATTGTGTAAAGTGCATAGAAATTTCGCTGTAGCTGTAGTTAACCAAGTTCCAAACAACAAGTTAAGTTTACGCTAGTAGAAGAGCTTGCACACAGACGAACACACACACACATACATACACACATACACATATATGGCACTTCGATCCATTGAAATTATCATTAATCAGCACCAACAACTAGCTAAACTAATGGCAATGCAACTCCTTTCGCCATCTCTCTCTCTCTCTTTTTAGTCCTTTGGCTTATTTTGGCTGCGTTTAAAAAGTTTTTGCTTCACGAAATGCATTCCAATTAGTTACTTTGCAGAAAATGCTAATTTGATGGCAAACTTCAATTTTAGAATATTCATTATATTGGAATGTATTCCATGTACATTTACTTATATATATACATATATATAGTATAACTGGGCGATATTTTCTTACCTTACAAAACAAATTTGTTGTCATTTCCAGCTGCTGCTAAGGAAGAAGAAAATTCTTATTTTGAGAAAATTGCTTGTTGCTCTTAATTGGAAATGAGAAACCAGAAAACCCAAATAACGAAAATATGTTTAACAACATTTTCCATATGTGCACTACAGAAGAGGAAGAAGAAGAATTTGTTGCTTTGTTGTGGCTTACCGTGGTCCACTCTTTCTTCGTTCATCATACAATATTGCTAAATTATTTTTGAGTGTGTGTGTGTGGGGGGAGGTGTGGCAAGGTGTATTGGGCAGGGGAGTGGAAGAGTATAGTGTTGCCCCTGAAAAACACTTATAATTTTGCTCTGCTCCAGTAGTGTTGGCATCAGCTCCTATAAATCAGTTTCAATTGGAATTATTAAAAGCAAGAAGTGTTTGGAAAAGTAAGTTGGCGATTTAAGGTATACCCGGTAAGACGTTGGACTGTAAACTATTATTATTATTATGTAAGCTAAGAATAATATGTAAATCATCGTTTTTGAATATCTACTCACAAATGATAGGGGATGTAAATACCTAACTTATTAATATATGTATTGAACCATTATAAATCGATATTTTTGTTAATTAGAAAGTCCATTTTATGGTAAGAAAGTATTCCTCATGTTTCAAATCAACGTTTTTAAGGTCAAATAATCTGTTACCTTGTTCTAATTAAGATTTCCATTTGTATAATTCAAACATATACCAAAATTTGTCTTATACATCGCTCCGCTGCTTTCTGTATAGTTAAGTTCTATTTATATATTATTAAGCTCAAAATAGTTTAATATGGCATAAGAATAGGTTATTTTAATCCATACTAAATCCGTACTAAATCTTGAAGCTAAAACTTTCTTTATGAAATTCAAAATGTTGGGAATATCATGTGGTCTTTTTTGACCTTTGCTGTTTGTTCATTCAGTTTTCTTAAGAAGAACTTTATTTAAATATTATATTCTTTACTTAAGTTTGATTATTATTAGTTTAGCAAATTTAAACCAAAAATTTAATTTGAACTAAGTGCTTAAATGTTATGAAAAGAGCTGTAAATTCAATCAGCTGTTAATTTTTTTTATTATTTTTGTATTTTAACATCATTTAAATTGTTTTACTAATATATTATTATAATCACTTAAGTAGTTATATTTTTAAATATTTTTACAAAATTTATATTTTTTTTCATCCTTTCATAGTCATTTAAGTCGCAGAAATATAAAAAAATTATATAAACAGCTGATGCTGCAAATTCAATCAGCTATTCACTTTTTATCTATTTAAACATAATGTAATTTATTTTGATAATTAAACATACTGATCAGAGAACGGCTTGGCGTGATTGCAAAAAAAATCATACACAAAAATCAAACATTCATAAGCACACGAACTCACAGTTGAGTTAAATTCACTCTAGTTCGCTCATATTTTTTTGCTGACTGAGTTTATTCATGCTCAATTCGCATACCGATCATTTGGGCGTATGTTCATTCGGCTCAGCATTGATTATTTTCCTTGATTTACTCATACGCCCAAATTCTTACTCAATTCCACTCACTGAACGAAAGTCAGCGTATGTAAAGATAGAAGTTTCCTTGCTCTTTAAATGGAAAAGTTTATTAATTTAAACATACAAATATTTTACTAATATTTTACTTTGAAATTTTAGATACATACGTACACTAAAATTGGTTTTTTTTTTTTATTGTAATTTTTTCCAGCAAAATAGTTTTAAGCTTTTTAAAGAAAAGTCTAATTGTTAAATATTTTAAAACAAAATTACTTATTTAAAGTTTTCTTTTTCATTTCAGTTAAAATTTATCTTTCAACTGAAATGTTTTTGTTTTTAAACATTGTTTTTAATGGTTATGTTTGCCTCTGAATGGTGGTGAAAGTTTTTTTTGTTTTTGTTTAATTCCTAAATCTATTCGAGTTTGATGAATTTTTGTGGCAAATTCTTATAAAGAACTCACCACTTTAGCAATGTCACAGGTCAGGCTATGATGTCGTGTCCTTGCCGTGGTATACAACAACTTTGCGGCTTGGCTGCTGTCGATGGCAAGCTCGTGTCCTTCTGCCTTCGCGTGTACACAATGTCCTTGTCCGCAACGAGTTATAGCTATCGCCCACCTCAGCCTCACCTCTTCTATACACATATAATATGTATAGGTGTGTGTGTGTGTTCGTGTGGGTGTGGGTGTATATATGCACTCTATATAGCAATTTATTTTTCGCTTTGATGCTCGACTGCTCCAACGAGTTGGCGACGACGTTGCTCCACGTTCTCTCTCGATGTAATTAGCGAAGTTTACTCTTATACAATTTCATTTTCCTCTCAACCTTACCATTATTTCTGTGTTTTTTTTTTGACGCAGGATTACAAATGGGTAGAGGTGGAAGTGAATTTACTTTCATTAGCGTTTGATTAACGCTTAAAGTTGCAAGTTTCCATATGCATGAGATAAATCACAGGAAAGAAGATCTATGTATGTATATCTGGAAATAGGTGTGTGTGGGGTGAAGTACGTACTCTATATAGTTTCTTCTGGAGAAAATTGTATGTCAATTGAAATGCCCAGAAATCACTGTTTAAATTTGCATGCATTTGCAAGGCAATCGAGCCAAAAGGACAAAACGGAAGCAGGTCAACGGGATAACAATATTCCTACGGACACTACGAAATCAACTCGTGATTCTACAGACTCGAGTAATGCAAACGGCAAACGGCAACGGTTAACGCGCTGTTGCAGTCTCCGTATGCATAAAACATAAGGATAACGAACGGTGCACGCACACATAGGACACACAGGACACACGAAGGACACGACACGGCACACGGGAGACAACAGTATTGTATAATTAAAACTGCATTCAAATGCAAATGCAAATGTAAGCTACAAAAGCGTAAGGCGAACCGAAACCGGTCACAGATTAGACAATTTCCCTTTTGGTCCCAATGGCCAGGTCCTGGCCGAAATATCCTGAATGTATGAATGAATGATCTTGGGATAGAGCAATCCTATTACTATTGCACCCTATGCCAACACATTAGTTCTAGAAGGATTTGGCCAAAAGGTTTTAACCCATAATCCACATAGTCCTTGCTAATTTGTGTTCAAGGCAATCAAAACAATGCCGCTTCCTGTGTGTCAGCCTCTTTGTCCCCTCCTTCTCTCTCCATCTCTGTCTAGGTGCTTATCCTTGCACGCTTAAGGCCTTCTTGCATACATATTTGTGCATGAATTATCACATCCTTTGCCATAGGATTCATTCGGTCTTTAAGCGATTGAAATTTTATTTGCGCAACAAAAAAATTCCATAGATTCCTTTTGCAGATATCTAGGAAATATTTTCTTCCTTATACTCATCATAATCATCATGGTCTTGTGCATAGTTCTTGATACCCTAACAAAAGGTCCTTTAAATTTTAATCATAGAGAATGGAGAGAAGATTTTTCAAAGATGAAAAACTTTTTCTTATATGAAGTATATCTTTTTTTTTTAACTGATCAAAGAGAATTGCGTGGGGAAATAATCTTAAAAACAGTTTCCATATCAAAATCGTAGATATCAGATCATAAATTATGCTTTAAACCTAAAAACAATTGTATTTGGTTTCTTAAATTCTGGAAAACTATTTAGATTTACATATTTTTTTCTATTCTTAAGATGTTTTTTGTTTTCGGAAAGTGTATAGCAAGTATTCACACCACACACACACGCAAAACTCAGAACTAAATTATTTTTCAATATGGAAATCCTTGACAGCAAAGTAAAAGAATATGAAAAAATTTTAAACATATTTTTGGGTTCATTGATTGCATTTTCGCACCCACATTTGTGTAGATTGTTAAGAAGGGATTAAAACGATGCCGAGCTAACATAATACCTCTTGCCACACCTAGGGGCAGAAACACGTGTGTGTGTGTGCAACAGGTAGACAAGCAGTTGAAGGGGAACAGAAGCCCGCAGTGTGTCGTTGTCGTCGGTCATAGGTCGCGTGCCGCTCTGTTCAGGTCCGAGGCACGCGTTACGTTATTGCCGCCAGGTGACTTCTCTCTGGCAATGGAGAATCTTGTATGCGGGTTTATCCTCTGTTTATGCACATTTCTCCTTTTGCCGCATGTGCACGTGTGTGCGAGTGTGTGTGTGTGTAGGGGAAGTGCGGCAGCTTGCCTCTAATTGAAATGCAATGCTGGCTCACTCACCACTAGCCACAATATAGATATAAGGGCTAAACCAAGTGTAAACTTCACTTTTCAACTTTAATTTTTTACATCAATTCGAAAAAAAACAAAAAGAACGATGGCAAAGTAAACACATTTCCATAGTGGATCTCAATGGGGTCTCAATAATTCCAATCATAATGCGATTTGATATTGACAAATCCAATTTGATGACACTATACTATACATTAATGAACTGCAAACATTTGCGACCTCTCTGCCCCTTCCCCTTACCCATTCTACTATTGTCATGGCACGTGGCTGGCGTTTCAATATTTGCTAGATGTAAATGTAAGTCAACTTTATATATATATCGATATATATACTATATGTTGGTTTCTCTGTCATCTCAGCTGGATAGACTCGATTGAGCGCAATAAATCGCAGCTCAACTGCATATCACACTTTGCATATTAATGCCAATAACAATGAGATTCCAATTGGCATTAGAGAGGGACAGAATATTAAATTATATGTTTACTTGCATTGCTTTAAGATGTTGCTCAGTCTCAGTAGATTAAAAGGTATTTAAATGTAGTGATGATTAATAAGAGAGTGTTAAAGGAAACTTTATTCAGTAGGCTAAAATATCTCCCACAAATCTAGGAGTTTAGAAGATAGGTCACCATACTGAATTCAGACTTCCTGTAGTGTTGAATAATGCAGCAAATAAAGGAAGTGTTAAAAAAACTTTTTAGAGTGGGGTTAAGAAAGTATTAGATAAATGAATTTTTAAGTTCTTCGAGAATTAATCTGGGATCTCTGGGAAATGTTGAAGTTCAAATAGTTTACTTCTGACAAATCCAGAAGATAGATAGTTTCCAAATGACCTACGACAAGACCGCATCAAGTTTAACAGGCATCTGTGACGTATCATGAAGTTCAACAAAGATTTTACCAAGGATCTCTGGCAAATAGAAATAATCAATAACCATAGAAATAAAAAAATCCTGAACCTTAACAGTGAGTTTACGAAGAATCTCGAACAGATCCGTAAGTTTTAAAAGTTTACCAAAAACCTCCTGCAAAATGTGAAGTTCCAGCTTACCAAGGATCTGTGACAAATCATGAAGTTCAAAAAATGTTTTAATGATATCCTTATGCCCCATAGAGTTTACTAAAAATCTTTACCTAATCTTGAAGTTTACCAGAGAGTTTTCCAAGGACCTACAACAAATTCCAATGTTTCCCAATTGCGACTTCCGTTTAGTTAGCCGTCGATTGTACTTCTTGCTTTTCAATCACAAACGTCACTCACTGTACCTGTAGTGTTGATTAATGCAGCAGAAATAAAAATAGTGTTTCAAGAAGCTTTCACTTAAGTGGACCAAAAGATAACTAAGAATGAATATGAAAGCTGTTTACAGTAATATCAAATGTTTGACTTGAGTTTAGTTAACAAACGACTTTCTGTTTCTTTGGTTTCGTTTTTTATGTTCTTTTTGATGCACTCAATTTGAGTGCCTTTTTTTGCAGACATTTTTTTTATTTTTTTTTTTAATGATTTGACACATAATTCTCTTTTCCATTTGGCCTAGGTCCTTTGCATGCATCTAGGCGAGGGCTTCAAAGACGCATTTAAGACCCATTACCATTAGGCGAGGACACTTTACTTTGCTCAAAATCTGCCATAAGCTCGTCTGCTCCTGTTGCCTCGTTGGCATCCTTTTGCCCAGGACATTTGCATGATTTTTGCAGGAGTAATAAACGTGAAGACCAAGTGAGAAGCAAAATAAAAGAAAAGCAAGAAAAAAAAAACGGAAACCAAGAAAAACATAGATGAAAAAGAACCCAAAGGAGTAGGGGACGGGCCAATGCCAATACTTAATGTCAGTCACGTAGCATGGACACTTTGCGTGCATTGACATGACCAGTTGGCAGTTCCCAGTTCTCTAGTTACCCAGGAGTTGCCTTCACACGCCACCGACAAACTAGAGAAGCCCGTGTTCATGTCCGTGTCCTAGCATAACGGTCAGTTAGTTGGCATGCAAAATGCTTTATTCTCTTTCACTCTACTTTTTTTTTCTCCCATTCGCCATTGATTTACCTTTCACTCTAGAGCAAAAACTAAAGTTATTAGAAAACGATGGCAACAAAAAAAAAAACAAATTGGAATATTAAAGTGGCATAAATATGGCTATCTCTGTCTTTCTCTCTATCTACTTCCTTCTCTGTCATTTCATATCTTGTAATTTGATAAGCTTTGGCAAAATATATATCCTTGGCACAAATGAGTCGATACACATTTAATAGTTTTCCGGCTACTAGATAAAATGAAGCAAGCAAGTCGTCCCTGCCGACATTGAGTATACCCTGTACCAACTAGTTATATTAAATGAAATAGAATATCCTCGAAATCGCCATCAATTTCATGCAAAATTCTCTTTAACATGCAGCAACAGGAAACGCATGCTGTCTCGCTCACTCTTGCCAGCCAATGCCGCCTTGGCAATTCAGTGCAAAACTCATATAGGTATATCTCCGATATTTATTGTCCGATTTCGACAAAATTCGGTGAGCTGGTCCAGTTTGGTTATATAATTAGGTGTGCCAAGTAAGAATACGATATATTTAATACAGCTCCAGTACTATGTTTTCGCGATTTGCGGGGGCGCAAGTGGGCGTGGCAAAAATTTGAAACAAACTTGATCTGTGTATGCATTAGACGCATGTTCACACCAAATTTGGTGGCTCTAGCTCTTATAGTCTCCGAGATCTAGGTGTTCATACGGACGGACGGACAGACGGACAGACGGACAGACGGACGGACGGACAGACGGACAGACGGACGGACAGACAGACATGTCTCAATCAACTCGGCTGGTGATGCTGATCAAGAATATATATACTTTATGGGGTCGCAAATGCTTCCTTCTGCCTGTTACATACATTTTAGCGACTTTAATATACCCTTTTACCCTATGAGTACAGGGTATAAAAAGGAAGAGAAAAAGAAAACGAGAAGCTGAAAACTTCTTTAAACTTTTCCCTGTAAAACTTTTGCGCTCAGATAAACAACAACAAGAGGAGCAAAGGGAGCAGCAGCAGGACCAGAAGCAGCAGGAAGCTCAAGTCAAAGGCAAAGTGTTGACACACACACTATACACACACAAACATCTCTAGAACTTTGGACAGCTTCAATTGTATTGTACACAAATGCACTTGCAATTTCCTCCTCATCCACTCAAAATGGCCAAGTTTTGCTTTTCAATTTTGAACTTGCAAAAAGGCAAACGTGCAAAAGTTTATACTTTTGCTTAGCACAAAGCCATTGCCAATCCATACCAAGTTATGTCTTGGGTATTATTAGAAATTGAATTAGATTTCTGTCACACTCAGATTGAAGCATAGAGATGGTAAAGGCCAATCACCCAATCATCATCATCATCGTCTCCCCTACACATAATCTGGCTAATTTCTTTTGTATGAATTAGAATGCAAGTGTAAATATTCAGATAGCTTAGGCTTCTCAATAGTTTGTTATATTGATCAGATGAAATGATTGCAAAATACAGGATTAGGTTAAGTTAAGTGAGGCCTCAGAAAGAAAACCTAACTCAGATTTAAAATGAATTTTATTTTGCTTTTACCATTCTCAATAAAACAAATGAAATTGAAAAAGAACATTTTTTATGTTTCTATTGATTTTACCTTAGAGAAGAGTGGAGAAATGACTGAGATAGCAAATTGCAAAAAATTGTATGCAATATAAATACAGTCAAGCTTCTCTATAGTAAACCTCTTTATCATAAAGTTTGCTAAACAATGAGATAATTTCAAAGACACAGATTTCTTATTCCATTTTCAATGTTTGTATATAATAGTATAAAAAATTTCAATATAAAGTTTCAATATAAAGGAGTTTTTTTTCTTGTCTTTCGCAATTTCATTACAACGAAATCGTCTGTAGTATGTTATTTAAACAATTATTATCTCACATTCCTTGGGGTTTTTCTAGTTCTTTGTCTTTTTTCCCCTAATAGTTATGTCATAGCATACGCCATATGTCATGTAAATATGTAATAAATATCTAAGTAGAAAAGGCCTAGTTCTTAGTCTAAACTCTTAAAATATTGTAAGATAAAATTCACAAACAATCTGTATTATAACAAAGCGTGAAATAAAAAATTTAAAATTGAATTATCTCACATTGTGAGACAGTAAATGCTAAAAAGTTGCTCCTGTATATATAAGAATTATGTTTTGTTTAGTTTACGTCTTGGGACTTAGATTGGGACTTAAATTTTTTTTCTATCTAAACTTTAGGGAGTTCTATCGGGTAGTCAAACTGGTTTATTTGTAATTAGTAAAAATACAAATGAAGAATAAAGAAAGAACTCAAACACTGAAATTCTTAGAAAATTGAATTGGGAAACCTGTTCAAACCGAAACTTTTAAAGCAATTTCAGTGCAAGTTTTCATCGCATTTCCACACGTCTGGCGATCTTTCTAAAACTACAGTTCGACAAAAGACTAATTTGCCGTATGTTTATCAATGTCAAGAAAAAAAATTAAATCAAGCAATCTACAATACATTGGCTTATCAATGATCTCTATGTCTGGAATTCAAAGTTCTCCTCTACAACTCAATGAGAGAAGTCCAAGCAATAGAAATATTGAAACCATACAAAGAGAGCAGTCTAAAAAACTCATAACTATCACGGGATCACTTTCATATATCCAGAACAAAATATTTCTAGTGTAATAACTGAATATGTAATAGAACTCGTCTTCAAGGAAACCACTTTACAACCCTCTTGGAACTCATCAAGGCCACAGATCAATGTAACATCCTCTAGATGTTGGGTTACTTGTTGGATTTAAAACAAACTTGAAAATAGTTTTTGGCCGTATGATGAGTATAAAAGATTCAACAAATAAATGAAAGTATAAATAAAAATATTATGTATTAAAGTTCCCATATATTACTTATTCATATACATAAAGATAAATTATAAAAAATGTTTTTTAATATTGATAAAACTTTCTTAAATGAAATTCAGAACGCGATAGAACCTACATAAACTGTTCCATTAAAAATTGCAAATATTCTATCAAAATAAATATTCTAAGAAATATTTTAAACTAAATTTTGTTTTGCATTATTTCTGCTTTAAATATAATTGCACACAATTGCAATTACAATCGTTCTTGTTAGTGAGTTTCTACTGTATACTCTTTTTAAATGGTTCCCCTTTCTACTCAAATAGTGCTTAGAAATTTGACTACTAAAGAAGGGGTGAAAAATAAAGTTTGATTAAAAAGTTTAATTATTTGAAAAAGTAGTTTAAGCCCAACTTGGCTAAAAGGTGTCTCAAAGTTAACAAGTCAAACTAAATTTAGAAATTGATACCCTTTGAAATTACTTAATTGTTAAAGACAATTTGTTTGAACTAACATTTTGTGGTGGTTGCTAAAAAAAACTATCAAATATACAATATTTCCATAAAGATGATCGCTTTTGAATATTTTTCATTTTAACTTGCAAATCAATTACGTAAATCAAAATGTTAGTTGACTTCCCACCACTCATGCCTAATGGACTATTTGCCTTTTTTGGCTATTGACAGTTTGATGCAGATGTTGCCACATTTTGGTCCTCTCTTTTGGCTTCGTTTCGATTTGCCACTCCAATTGCAATTCATCAAAAGTTTGGATCAGAAAAAAAGAAAAACAGAAAGGAAAGTTTGTCGTAAACACAAATTGTTAGTGCCAAAAATTTACCTTAGCTATTAAATAGACTGTAGACTACAAAGTTCCTTGCCAAAGTGAAAGAGCACTAATCCTTTTTAATTTTCAAACTTTTTTCTCTCTCTCCCTCTCTCTTTCTTTCTCTTCTTCTCGTTCTTTTTTTGAGCCAAAGCAAACATGCGTCGCACTACTTGCTAAAAAGTTTTTTAATAACAAAACCTCCAAGCTAAAAAAAAAAAAAACTAAGATACCCATCTCCTTCTTCACGTTACTCTCTATCAACCATGTCCAAGCTAGATAAAGGGAATAAATTTTATTCTAGCTTGGCACATCCTTCACTGCATACATCCATTCATGGATGGAATGATTTTTACCCAAAAAAAAAAAGAAAAGAAGAAAAAAAATTGAAAACTTTTAGCAGCAACTGTGCTGCTGCTCCAGGCCATCTGCCCGTCCGTTCCTTCTCAGTCTCCCCGCAACTCATTGGAATTTGTCTCTCCTCCGGTGTCTTGTCCAGGCAGCAGCAACTGAAATGCAAATACAAGTTATAATAATTTCTTTTCAATTTCCGTCAAAAAGCAAACTGCATAAATCCGCATTCAAATCTTTTCGTGTCTCATTTTCCTCATTCAGAAAAAGGGGAAAATTTGCATGATTCCAAGTAAACAAGCAATTTGTAGAATCAAATGAAACATGGCCAAGGACCCAAGGACAAGGGCAAACGCCTTAAGACACAAATGGCAGAAAATTAATAACTCTTTCACTTATATACATAATCAAAATATATATATAAAATCTAAACGAAAAATCTATTTAAATGAGTAGCTTTGCATTTTGTGTTGAATAAATATTGTTTTGTGAAAATTCATAAAGATAATATCGAAGAAAATACTGGAATTATTTATATATAAAATTTGCATAACTCTTCTTCTCCAGCCATATCAAGTGAGTAACATTACTAACTTATAGTTTATTATTACACAAAAGGGAAAAAGAAGTTGCGATAAAAGTTGCAAGTTTGCCAAGGAATTTTGCAAGTTTTGCCTCTGCTAAAATAATTTGACTAGGCCACGAAATACAATAAATTCAATATTAAGTTGTGCTTATGTCAACAGTTTTTCATGCAACAGAACTTGGCCCAAACCAAAAAAGTTATCACTTGGCAAACAGCAACATAACCGAAAAGAGAAAAACACTGTATACCTCCTCCCCCACACTCTCTTGCCCCTTCCAAACCAATCTCTTTTTTTTTTTTGTCTAAGGAATGCCGTGTGAGAGATTCGGTACTCTTCTGTTTATGACTTGCTTTGGTTAGCTCTCCCTCACTCTCTCTTTCTCTCTCTCTATAGCCATAAATAAAACTTACACTGGCAGGTAATAATTTTCACCCGAGTTACCTATTACCCCCCCTGCCACTCTCCCTACTGCTCACCAGTGTTAAAGCTGCCTTTGGTTTCAATTTAATTACTGCATAGCAGTTACAACAGCAGTTAATATTGACACAGTAGCCCCACAAAAACCACCTGTTCTTCCCATGCCCCTATATATGTATGTATATATGTATGAATATAGGTATGTAGGCATGTACATATGTATGTATGGAATGGCATCGTGTAAGCCACAAGCCTGTCAATTGCAAAAAGGCGATCTACTTCCACCAACGACTAACCGCAGCAAACAAGCTTAAAAATGGATTTCCCTCTCATTATAATAGCTTGCTTTTCACGAGTGCGAATTTCATTACACAAAATAAATCAAAAACTGAGAAAAGAGGAATTATTTTATGTATACTAACTAAACTAATTTATTAATGCAATTACCCTAGAAAGTTGAGAACATAGAAGTTAATTTCCAACCATGCAGCAAGTGCTATTAAATCAATCAACTCCCATTTCAAACTTTACCTAATCAAAGTCAATTAAATTCCATAAATACTCTTAAGAAAGGAGTAACACTCCATTTGTTTAAAAATTATTTTAAATATTCACACTTGATCAACTTAATAAAAAGAAAAAAGTTTTCTTTTTATAAAATGTTCTGAACGAATTGTAAAAAAAATGTTACGTAGAATGTGTTCCTTAGAATTCCTAAGGAATTTTTGATGGGACATTTTAGGAACTCTTATGGAATTTTAATAAAATATCACATGGAACTGCTAAAGTATTTAAAATTCAATGTCCCAAAGAATTCCTGAGGTATTTTATTAAATTGTCATGGAAACCTTAGAAAATATTTGTAAACCTTTTGGTAATATTTGTAAAGCGTTTTAAGGAATTGCTAAAGGAATTTCAGTATATAGTCCTGAAAAATTCCCGGAGATTTTTAGTAAAATGCTCGGAAAAATATTACTAAATTGATCTGAGGAATTAACGAACATTTTTATTAAATCGTCCCAAAGAATTCCAAAAGAAATTTAAATCAAAAGTCTTGTTCTGGGGAATTCCTGTGGAATTTTGAAAGAATGTCCAAAGAAATTTCACAACAATATTAATAAGTTTTCTTTAGCTATTCCTAAAGAATTTTACCATATTTTCCTGAAGAATTTCAGTAAATTTTCTTATAGGAGTTCTGGACAATTTCGGAATAGTCTCTTAAGGAATTTCTCAAGATTGGATTGAAATGATCCAATCCAATCCATTGGAATGGATCCAATCCAATCCATAGGATTTGATCCATTGGAATGTATTAAATGATCCAATCCAGTTCAATCCATTGGATTGGACCCAATTCCAATTCATTTACAACCTATTCCAATCCATTCCAATTCATTCACTCATTCCAAATGGATTGGATTGGATCATGTATGGATTTATCCATTTCCTATTGGAATCTAATCCAATCCATTATTACGGAATTACGGATTGGAATGGATTGGAAATGGATTGGATCCATTGGATCATTTCAATGGATTGGATCCATTGGATCATTTCAATGGATTGGATCCTTTCCAATTCCATTTCAACCATTGGATTGGATTGAATCATGTATGGATTTAATCCAATCCATTATTACGGAATTACGGAATGAAATGGATTGGAATGGATTGAAAATGGATTGGAATGGATCCAATCCAATCAATTTGGATTGGATTACATTGGTTGATAAATTGATCAAGTTTAACAAATGAATGCACGGCATTGGGGCAATGAATTGGATCCATTTGGTTGGATCATTTCAATGGATTCCAATGGATTGGAAATGGATTGGAACGGATCCAATGGATTGGAAATGGATCGGATCCATTTCAATGGATTAGATTAAAATGGAAATGCTCGTGGTGGTGCTGCAATATTAATTAAAGCATCCATTAATTATCGAGAACGCGCTCCAACACTTATGCCTTGGTTGCAAGCTGCTATCGTATCTGTTGATATTCCAGATGGCAGCCTGGGAATAGCTGCATCCCACGCACCGCCAAGACATGTTGTAAGCACCCAATCGTTCTCTCAGGCTTTATATGCACTTGGTCCAAAATTTTTACTTGGTGGAGATCTCAATGATAAAAACACTTGGTGGGGGTCTAGAGTGAATTACCCAAAATGTATTGAATTACCCCAAAGGTAATATCCTGGAAATATGATGAAAAATTCTTAAAAGTACTTCTTGTAGTTCAGTTAATTGGCCTAAAAAATTTCGTTGTTATGCTGCTTGTCATACAGTGTGAAACTCACTAAACAGTTTGAAATGTTTTGTATGAAAACGTCGTGCATCTCGCGTATATGTAAAGATTTGCTAATTTTGTGCTAATTCAGATGTATTCGTATAATTGTTTATAATGTTTATTTTCAAGTCGTAGAAAAATAATTAAATTGGCAAAATCTTCAATAAATTTAACTGCACTAAAACGCAAATTAAATTACCAAGTCTCGACAAATTAGTTATTATCTGATAGACCATAGTATTATGACTAATATGTGTATGTAAATATAAACAAAAGTGTGTTTTACTTGAACTAAGTGATGGTTTATTTTGGTTAATCTTGATTTTAAGTACAGTTCTGGTAATAGAATTTTCAGTCAGTTTGTCTTTATTTATGCAACGACTGACTTTCGTTATATGAGGTCAAGCCGTTAGATGTTAGTATGAGAAATTGGTATATTCAAATCCATGAGGTCTTTACATGAAGATATAGGAAGAGCACAAACTTTTTCAATATCCCTTAAATACTTTACAAGTCCCTCAAATAAGTTCCTCAATCGTTTCATTTATTTCGAAGAGTTTACTTCATTGGTAATTATTTTCTATGTTTTTATTAAGTCAACCTCCTTTTCTTATTAAAAATGCTTTAGTATTTGGTCCTTTTTAAATAAATGTTTATACTGAGAGATCATTTCTCTTTAGATAAAATCGATTTCTTTTGAAACTTGTGTCGGTTTTTTTTGTGTCCCCAAGTGACTTTTTAACTTTTAATTGGCTGAGTAATACGTTTAAAGTCTGAATGGATATTTTCTCATACTATGCATATAAATAATTAGAGAAGGGAAAAATATTTACATTTTGGACCAAAAATCCCATAAACGAGAATATAGTAAAGGGGGGACGGGGCGGTGGGGTTTACAAAGTGAAGTGAAGCTAAGACTAAGCTTGGCCAGCAACTTTTTTGGTTACTTCATATTTCATGGGAACATGCATTATGACTATTTTATGAAGCGCACACCGAACTAAGACCTGAGAGAGAGAGAGAGAAAACCAAAAATCCATAGTGTCCTGGGAACTTGAAATGCTGGCAAAACAGGATGCAGGAACAACGGTCACAGAGTTCTCCTGTTTGTTATGTGTTGTTGTTGTGCCTGTCCTATGCCTGGCCTAGGTATTTATTTAAGTTGTTTTATATCTCTGTGTGTGTGTGTGTAAGGGTTTGTGGGTGTGTCATCTGTGTGTGTTGTTCTACCATAAACTTGGTCGCTTTGGTATCCTGGTTTTGGCCTGTTGTCTATGCCATGGCCCCTTGGCCACCCTGATCTCTCCCTCTCTCTATCCTGTCAATTGCTCTGACTCTCGCTATCTGCTTTATGGCTCGGCGCTTTCAATGGTTTTCTAAAAACAAAAGGATCCAACAATCATGGGCTGTGGGTGGTCTTTTAGAACCCTGACACAGGCATACACAAATGCTTCTAGCCAATCCACTCAACTTCTGTCTCACTTGTTTGGCCATCAATTGGTAATTAACAATTTTGACTATTCCCCAGACAGAGGAGTTGAAAAGGTCAGTCTCAGCTTCCATTTGCCATTCAGCAACAGCAAATATATAGCCCCAAAATATTGAATATTGATAATTCAATATTCGTCGGTATCTCTCTCCTCGAGTAGTCCCCACTCCATTAGATGCAATAATTTCCTTGCACTTGAATGAGCAAACTGAATACACATTAAGGCTTACATGTGTGGTAATTGGTTGAAATGCATTTGAGAGCTATTAATTACAACTTGTTTTTGGTATAATTAAGAAATTTAATATTATACAAATTAATTTTGAATTGATTCTGTAAACATTTCTAACCCTTTCCCCTTTAGTAATGCTGCCGCTGCAATTCTCCATGGGCCAAATATTAAATGGCTTTATGTCGGGCTTTGGATTTATTATAAGTCTGGCCAATGACTCGGTACCAATTATGATATTATATAGTGTCTGCCTGGCCTTGGCTGTAATGATGAATATCAGGACAGGTGTTATAATTTTCCAATACTTGTTCAATCGATTTGTTTCCAAGGCATCGGATCCACAGACTTCGCCCATTAATATTGCAAGTGGCGGGGTAGAGAATAAGATATGGCCAAGATCTCTAGACTGGCGACTCTATGATGATTTGCCCATGGCAATGGTCCTTAAGAATAATGGACGAACGGTAATTCTGCGCATTTGTTGTGCCGATCATACAATGATTCCCCATGTGACCGGTGGTGAACTATGTGACAAATATTATTTCGTGGAGACCATCTTCAAGTGGAGCCTGCAACAGTCGGTGGAGCACTCAATAGATTCTCATAAATTTTCCCTAGAGATGCAGGCTCTACATCGTTGTCCTCGCAAGGATGTGCCCTTTGAATATCTAACAATCTCGTATCTATTTGTCCTAAGCTCTCAAACGAACAGTCATCTAAGTTTGATTGCTGAGAATCTGAGTGCAATTAGAAGTCCTGGTTCGGTTATTGAGTTGCCACCATTTGATTTGGCCTCGTTAATACCACGCTCCCAGAAGGGTTTCTATAGCTATGGCGGAACCTATGATAATGGTGAACAAGAGGTCCCCACCAAATGGTTCATCAATTCCCGCATATTCGGCATAAGTGTCCAACAACTGCAACAATTTGCAGGACTTTGCAGTGAGAATGGACAAACGATTATGCAAAATGGTCGCAAGGAGCAACCACTGGGCAAACGTTGTGTCCAGTATTATTTGTAAACAATCGAACAACAACAACAACGACAAGTGAAGACTTTTCTTTCTTAGTTTTTGTTTATATTTGTTTATTTTATTTGTTTGTTTCTTCAAGTTTCATCATTTATATTTGTATTTTGTTTGCGCAGTCTTCTATCCAGTTAAAATTGTCTGAGAATTGTCAGTTTGTATAAGTATTGTGCCTTGGGCTATAAAAAAATAGAATATAAAATTATAATTAAATTTGTAATTAACAAAAAAACAGGTTGGCCTTAATTAGTACTTACGTTCTGGTTCAGCACTAGCCAAGGCTACAATCAGAGCCAGAACGAAACCGCAGATCTTGAGGAATTGCATTTTGATTCAAGTTTTTTTACTTTCTCAATATGAATTCTGTTCGTCGAGCAGCGCTCTTTATATAGCACTCTGATTCTGATTATCAGTAGCCCAAGTCTAGGCTATTGCACGAAATGTGGGCTTTGCCCCAAGCTTAAAAGCTTATCTCACATTTGAGTAAAAAAAACCAGACACAAGCGCAGCAAAAAAAAAAAAAAGAATACAAACAAACTGGAATAATCTCGTTACACTGCAAATAGAATAAAAAACAGTAAAAATGAAATGCAAATAGTTCAAATAAAATTCTATTAATTGCCAGCTTATCAATTATAAATATGGGGCAAACTTTTGAAAAGTAATGATTTATCAAGGATAATAAATGTCATTTACTACTTTTTTATCCTTGCTAAAAGGGTATTTTCCTATTGGTCAAAACCATCTCCGACTATCTTAAGATAGTATATACATATATTCTTAATATAGCCTTGTCTGTATGTCTGAATCGATATGATCTACTCCAAAACCCATTTAAGGGTAGGCAGGAGTTGTACATTTCGGAATAATAGCGATGGGATAACTATTTCATATAGTATTCGATGGCAACAATTAATCGGTAATATCAATTACTTTGTTGTTTTTCAATTCACAATATGCTCAACAAGTTCTATCACAACCGTTTGACTATATCATATAGACACTTCTGAAGAACAACTTCTATCACAATCAGTTGACTATATCATACTAATCATATAGAAACTTCTCGACATATCCAACAACTTCTATCATAATCGATTGACTATATCATGAAGATTCCATACAAAAATTTAGTTTCAGAGTAAAAACTTGATTGTTTTAAAAGTAATCTTCAGGAAATTTAGTATTCATAAGTTTAGTATATACAGAAATATCTGTACTGAGTTTAATATAAATCGGTCATCTATATGATATAGCTACCATAGGAGCAAGCGGACCACAAAAAAATTGTTATAAAAAGTTTTATTCTAAAGCCATGGACTTTAAATCTAGATTTGACTTAATTTTTTTTGCGTATATACATCAACTTATGATTCTGCTTAGTTATATATAATTGACAAAAAGACCGTTTAAAAGGGTATAGAAACTTCGGTGCGGTCAAAGTTAGCCCATCCTTTTAGTTATAGTTATATATAATGCTCTTTCATTTTAATTATCTTAACCTCTCGTAATTATATTTAATTATATTTAAACTTTTAAGAATATAAAATATTTTTTTAATAGATGAATAATAAATTTTTAAAATAGTTTCTGAATTATTAGAATTCAAATTAGAGCGAGTTAAGTAATAAAGAAACATTTCAGAATAGATGGAACTATTTAAATTATTTATTATTAATTATTATTTTTTATTTTTTATTTTGTTTCGGTGCAATATTTTACTCTTTAAACTTCTTGCTTCATTATTTAAGTTCATTCTAATTTATTTTCATTATTTCATATTTCTCTCAAATATTTTCTCAGTGTAATCTAAAAAAATTTCTTAGAACATTACATCTTAAATGGAAATGGGAATTTTTGACACTTGAACATTTTAATTTGTTGATTTCAACTTCAATTTTACTGCCAAAGTGTGCAAAATCCAAAAAAAAATATATAAAAGAGATGCAAAATACACAAAAAAATTCCCTCTCTCTCTTTCTGTCTCTTCAATCAATTGTCATTTTTAGAGGAAAATTTTCCATTTTGTGTGAATTCTCTAAGCTGCCGGCCTCTTCGGCACGTTTTGGCCAAAAATAAAAAGGGCTTGAAATGCTTGGTAGCAAGCAACAAAAAAAAAAAAAAAGGGAAACCTAAAAATCATTGTGTAAAGTCATTCAATTGCAGCAACTAAAAATTGTTGAAATTAATTTTCAATAAATGCTTAGGCTAGTCCGGAGAAAAAATTTCAACTGCCATAATACGTGGTAGACCAGAAAGAGAGAAAGAGAAAGAGATAGGGAGAGATTTGGAACACTAAGCCCCAGGATAGAAATCGGAAAATTCCTCAAATCCAATGCAGAACAATGGCAGTCAATGGACTGGCCAAACTGTGAGGGAGGGAGGCGGTGGGTTTGGGGTTTCTACTTCAAATATGGCCAGTAGGGATGTGCTCGTTGGCCGTAAATTGTTGCTAGCTAACGGAAATTCCTTACAGTTGAATATCAAAAGGATTAGCTTACAGTAGAGACGCCTAAGAAATTGGCAGGCCAGAAGTCGGTCTATATATATGTATATCGACTCCCCATGTCCAACCTTCTCATTCCTGGCAACTGGCATCTGCCAGCTCATCTTCTGCCTCCAGTCATTTGAACTGTTAACCAGGCAGCCAGGCAGCAGCCAAGCGGCAGGCAACTTCTATTACAATTTATTTCAGGCGTAAAACCAGCGAAGGAAATATTTGCGGTAAAAGTTTAAAATAATTGTTGATGTAACGAAGCATATAGTAGTGGGTGGTGACAGGGCACCAAAAGAAGAGGAGGGAGCCAAAAGTTGGCGTCTCTCAGACGGCATCCTACATTTAATATGAAACAATGGACTCGGAATCAGACTCAGTAGCGTAGCGGAATCAACAATAGTGGCAACCAGGACAACCAAATAGTTTTAGCTATGGGGAAAATTGTTTAAAGTTTTCCAATGTTTTAACTAAACTCAACTCAACTCGACTCCGAGGAGTAGGAGTAGGAGGAGGAGGGAGTGTACATGTAAATATGGAATCGTTTGTTTTTCTTTCTCTGTTGCAATTGTTGTTGTGTTGGCCAAAGTGGTCGAGTTACTTATTGTTCCATGCCTCTGGGCAATCCATAAGTCAAGCAATTAAAACCAACTTTAACAATTTTCATTTAATAGATATTTGAGTACAGTTTCAGTTAGACAATATCTTGACTGATAACAAATACGAAAGAAAACCAGATTGAAATCGCAATATTCCGTTTCATAAAGCCCATAACTGGTTACCATTTGGTATAAACAAAGTCAACAAATCGAAGTTTTTATACACTTTATAAACAATTTCATTTAACAAAGAAACTTCAAAAAGCCCAAAAAAAAAACAAAGTTGAATTAAAATAGGGCATTAAATTAATACATATACAAAAATTATATAAAAAAACATTGCATTAAAATAATATTTTAATTTGATAACTGAAATGATTAGAACGTTTTCACCTATATTATGGAATATTAACGAGATTATTATTATTATTAAAATTGATAGTTGAAATGATCAGAACATTTTCACCAATATTATGAAATATTGATGAAATTATTATTTAAAATGACTAAAAATGTTTAAAATTAACAAACTAAAACAATAATTTAATAAATGAATAATATTTAATTTATCCTGTATTAAAAAAAGATGAGAACTTTCAATACTAATATAAATCAAACTAATATAATAATATGTATACAGGTACATATAATAAAATAAAATGAAAAATTCTAACATATTCACATATTTGAAAATGATTTAAATAATTTACTTTTAAGAATATTATTTTTAGCTAGGAAGAAGGATATTGAAGTCCTCATAACTTTACCTTTAGACTAAATACTTTTAACGCTTTGAACAAAAAGGTTTTCAGAACTTCCTAATGTTCCATTTGATTATTATAATCATGAATACTATAAATCATGAAATGCTATAAAATCTGAAAACATATAGATCCTATTAGATGAGCTATTTATACTATAACCTGCAAATTTCCCTTTTCACTTTCAACTATAATGCTACCTTTAGAAAGTGTATTAGTGAGAGTAAAAGCTATTAACCTAATTTATATATATTTATTCACATAGACATAAATGTATATTCATTGAAATATTCCCCATACGTGTATATGTAATTGAAAAGTCAAATATTTCAGTTTCCAAAGAGCATTATTTGTTTATTTTCATCATTGAATTAATTAATTAAATTAACCGGTGCGAATATATTGAACATTGTCCGTCTGTACCAGAACAGTGCCAGCTGAAATATTAAAAAAAAAAAACAATATAAGTTTAAAATTAATTGAATTAGATTGCATCAACGCGAGAATACTTACGTTTGGGCACCGGCTCAGCATTGGCCAAAGCAGCCAACATGGCTAGAAGAAGGGCAGCAGCTTGGAAGAATTTCATCTTTTTTTGTTTTTGGTTTGATTTAAGTTTGCTAAACGATTTGCAACTGATGTCGATTCCCAAGTGAAGGGCCCTTTATATAGTCAAATGCTGGATGGGTAATCTGGGAATTTCCATTTTACTATCTGAAGGGAAAAACATCATCAGCATTATCTCTATTAAACAAGTTGGCATTAAGGGGAATTGGGAACCGGTTGGGAATTCTACGCAATTTCTGTTTAGTGCAACTGAACATAAACAAATCGAACTATCTGTCTATCTATAGCCATATATATTATAGATGTTTATATGTGTGTGAATTCATTGTAGTCTATGCAAAACAAAAATACTATCAATCCAATTCACGTTTTTTTTGCGAATAATAATTGCAGGGGAGATCGTTAAATATTTAACGATAAGTAAAAATTTTGTTGTTTATTTAAAAAGGTATTGAGAATGTTTACAATTTCGCAGAAATATAAATATTCTAAAACGCAAATAAATACTTAACTTTCAGGTTGTTGAAGTTTTCTCTATATCATCACTAAATTGAATATTAATTCACATACAGACAAAAAGAAGAATAAAAAGTTCAATCAACTCAATATATGTAAATATTGTTTTAATAGAAACGTGTACGCAATTAAATATACATAAAACAATTATTTACCTAATGCAAATGTTTTACACACATTACATACATTTGTTTTAGACTTAAAACGTTCTAACATGGGTTTAACAACAGAGTTGGTTATCTATCACAAACAATGGACATATGAAAAACATTATTTCTTTGTTTGAAATTGGTTTTTTTGCAAATAATTAGTGTTCTCTGTATAATAGATGCATTTAGTATATATGTATGTGTTTAGTCGCATCTATCTATTAAATTAGCGTTATCAGAAATGTCAATGCATTTGTGACCCTGGGTATTTTCGTTTCACCGATTAATCAATTAATCTTCGGAATTTCCAGCTAAGCAGCAGTCGTCGTGATGCTGCTGCTGCTGCTGCAGGCAGCACATCGCCTTAATCCCAGCCTATAAAAGAGGGGCTCCCGAGTCAATCGATTGTCATACAGAAACGTAGAACAATCTTATCATGAACTGTCTGAAGATTTGCGGTTTTATTTTTGCTCTGATTGCGGCTCTGGCTACAGCAGAAGCTGGTAAGTGGAGGAGATAATTTTTGAATTATTTCATGTCATTTAATTATTTCAATTGCTTTGTTTGTTTACAGGCACTCAAGTGATTAGGGGTGATGGTCATACCCTGATTCAGACGGACAAAACTCAGTATATACGCAAGAATTAGATTAAAAAGGAGAATATGAAAAACAATGAAAAATAAAACCATTTAAAACAACAATTTCCATTTGCCTTTAATTTCTTTTTGAATTTTTTCAAAGTATAAGGTCCCACTAACTGCTGCTGCACTGGTCACCCTTATTGCTTGTCTTTGGTCACACTAGCGTAGAGGTGATCTCAGCTGATCAGCTGTTCGAACAAACAAATGTTTCAGCAAGAACCAAAACTAAAAGCAACTTATTTTATTTGCTTTGTAAGAGAAGCAAATCTAAATCTAGAAACCGCAAAACTCAACCACAACTAACCGCAATCGTCAATCCATTGGCGTGGTCCGGAGTTGGTGGCAGAGACAGATAGAGAGCCAGGCAGGCGTCAGTTGCAATTTCCACAACGACAACGCCAAACGAACCGCAAACACAACAGCAACACCCAACACACCCGCGCAAAAGTCATGAGCATTTCTCCACTGCCACCGATGCCGGCGTCGCATTCTCTTTCTCCTCATGCTCCTACAATTGCTGCCAGGACACTGAACGCCTTGCTGAATGTGCCCGAGCAGATGGAACTATGCCAAATTGAGTTGATCTATCGGGCGGAGGGCAATGCAAATCTAGTACTGGCTTTGCCGCAATTTAAAAAAGTTTTACGTTTGCCAAAAATGATATCCAACAGACGTCGACAGCAGCAAGAGTCAGAGTCGAAGTCCAAGACAGAGTTGGAGCTGGAGTCGGAGGCGGACTCGCATCCGGCTAGGGAGTCCAGTATTTCCGCTGAAGGTTCGTACCCAAAAATATTGTATATATGCTTGTTATTGTTGGCCATTTCCCTCCCGTTTTCTTTTTTGTAGCTAGTTGGCCAGGAAATGGTTGCGTGCAGCTTCAAACACCCAGCATGTTGCAAGGGTCTTCTTCATCATCTTCCTTTCCGACACTTTCGCCCGCCTTCTCTAGAGCAGTGGCCAGGCAATTTGTGTATTGTTTGCTCCTCTGAGCCATTTGCCCTTTTCTCTCTGAATGTATATGTCTATCTATCTCCTTTGTGCATCTTTTTGGCTATTGCATCAAATGTGTTTATTTCATTTATCCACATTTCTTCTTATACTCATTCTTTTGCCTTATTTTCCCCCTCAGCTGGCGACTTGACAATGCCGGATTTTATGGCTTATATCGAGATAATGCGCCGTCTATTAGGAAATGAGTTTGTCTGCGAAGCGGATATTGTTGCTATACCAAAGGAAGATGATAGATTCTGGATAAATGAACACATACGCCACCATAGACCGGGTAAATAACTAGTAACAAAGCTACAGTAAATACTGAATTTAAAGTAAACGAACAGCTGGTCATAATAACACCCAAGAATTAGAATCTCTTGAAGAAATTCCATACAAATCACTTGAGTGTATCACTAACTTATTGTAAAACAAGTCTAAAGTCTTGACCAAGTTAATACCTAAGCGATATAAACAACTGTAATTGTTTACATCTACTTAGAAAGCGTTTTAAGTTATCAAATATTTTTCTTTACGTATTATGGTTAACCGTTTGCGGTTTGCTTTCCATTATATAGACTGTATTTGCAGTGGCGTCTGGCTATTGTGGCAAGTATTTTGTATTTGATCAGCTTTCGTTGCACTTGCCCTTTGCCTTCGGCTGTATCCTCTGTTTTGTCATGCCGTATCCTGGCCACAGGCCAAAGCCTTTTCTAGCAAAACTGCAATCAATCATAAACGAGCTTTTTAGTGCTCCTCTGGCCTTTTAACTGACGCTGACGATGCACACATACAACCACATACACAGACAGTCAAACAGTCTCTTTCTCTCTGTCTCCGTCTCCGTCTCTCTGTGAATGCTCCAAATTTCCACAACGGGAATGGTCGTCAGCGTGGTACACATGGGACTGATTAGTAGAGCGGCATGTCTAGTTGAGCTGCTAGCCAATAGTCGCTGCCATATATCAAAATTTGGTTCATGCCCATTGGCCAGCAACAGGCATTGGCCTTTGGGCCACCATTTATCATAGTCGGGGTGCTGCAACTAACCTAGTATTTATCAATAATCGCCATCCAACGCTTGCACTTTACATTTATGGAATAGAGAGGTGTGTTATATACATATGTGTGTACATATAGACTATCCGCCTAGGTTTTTAGCCCACCATTTTCTTTATTTTTTCTTTCTTTTACAGTTGCGCGTCTGGATAAGGAATTTGTGGGGCCATTCGGTCTGCTGCTGCCAGATGTGACCCAATTGCCTGCCACGTTCGATGTTTTACTTGCCAATTTACAGGTGAGTTTGGCTGCTACATATGCCGATGGAGTTGGAACTGGGAATGAGTTTTGGGTTAGGGTGGATCGGGATGTTGACGCTGTCCAAATAAATTGTGTATTTTGTACAAGGACAATATTGGCATTTTTTGTTGCTTTTTTTTTTGGCCATATGTGCTGGACATTGGACAACGGACGTTAGACGATGGTTTAGTATGTTGTGCTACCTTCTATTCCCCGCTTACACAAATCCAACAAAAACCCTGGAAAAGCGAAGGGCATACCCCCAATACCTACCAATACCATGGACCATGGCTAAGGCACATAAATCAACGGTTCTTTGTTTTGAATTAAAGTGGGCTACAGTGTAAACACTTTGTTGTTGCTACTGCCATGGATGTGAATGTGGATGTGGGCTCGTTCTAGCCGCTGGCCGTTTCGGTTTGTGCGGTTATAAAAGACGCCGAAATTGCTTTGAAAGTGCCGCCATAGCTGCCACTGTTGCTCGTTTATATAAATATACATATATATCTGCCCTTTCAATGGAGTTACCTATGGGTCGATTAGTTAACAGTATCAATATGGAACTATCAGGAGAAGAGACTGAAGGATTCAGGCATTCAAAGTCAGTTCCTAAGCCTAAAATCTTGCTAATGTCTTTAGAATAACTTTGGAGAAATTTGTTTTCAAAATCTACTTTAGGCATCGACATCTTAACTTATATTTTCCCCTCTCTCTCTTAGTTACAATTATTAAGTTACCAACTAGATGTCTTACGTAAGAGTGAGTGTAGGTTGTTATATTTATAAATACCTAGTAATCTTACTGTTAAGATATCGATCTGAAGTTATATATTCTTTCTCTCAAGGGACTTAAGGGCTACTGCATTTTTGAACCCCTTAATATCATGAATTACTATTGCTTACTGATTTTAAATGACCAATTCCGCCCTATTATATATTTTTAAAGCTTTAGTTAACTGAGCTATCAGCTATAAATCTTCATGTTTTAGGTGATTCCCTTAGTAACATTAAAAGCCTTATTATTTAATGGTTTTCATTCGATTTAGATATTAACAAGCCCAGCTTTCTCTTCCTTACTCGGTATGAAATTAGTTGTCTAGTTATAAAGAGAGTAAAGATAAGAGTTACCTATTATACCTACTAAATAACAGTTCCTTTATGCATCTTGAATTTTTGACTTATTTGAAAACTTCTGAATGGCATATCAAGAAGCTTACTCTAACTTTCTCTCAATCAACTGTTTCTTATTCATTTAAAAATGTTCCATTTCTAATTGTTCCTAAGCCTAAAAGAAATGTAATAAGTAGTAAAATAATACTAATATTTCGTATATTGTATATGTGGATCAACAGTTTCAATGAAATTTTATAATCCAAACTATAATCTATAATTTACTTGGCTTCAGTTTACTTCAGGTTGCTTTAGTTCTCAGTGTATTTGAAAATTCGATGTTTCCTTTAATGTTTTTTTTATATTTTTTTTTTTGTCAAATTTTTGGCTATTCGCTTTTCTCGGTACATATTGAATTTATGGTTTCGGTGCCAAAGCATTGACCGAAATAAAATTGCAAGCAAACGAAACGAGAGAGAGGAAAAAAATATGTAGCTATGGCCATAACTAACGCCACATATTGTATATTGTCTGGGAGGGAGGGAAGGAACTATGGTAGCGAGAATAAAGGAGAATAGTGGAGTATGGCTTTATATAACCGAGAGAGAGAGCAAATTGGAAAACCTTTTAATTGTCACTTTAAATGTTAATTTTCAATTTCAAACTTGAACCGAGTGGCCAGGCCGGACTGGTCCGGTCCGCCTCTGGTCCGTGTACAAGGCCCATAACTCATCATACAATCAGCGCAACAACTTTTGTTTTATGTCACAACAACACAATGGCAACAACATCAATGGAACTGCCAGACCAGGTTCATGTTCAGGGCAAAAAGGAGAGAGGCCAGCGATAACCCGGCTCCATATCCTCTTTTTTTCCTCCACTTTTTGTTTTTTTTTTCTGTTGTGTTGTGCTCCTTTCTGTTTGTTCGTGCTTGTCGTGCCTGTCCGTTGCATTTTCAAGTCAAAGTGGCGTCAACACTGGGATAACTGTTTGCGGCACACGGCAGGCATAATATTTCATGGCAGGACACAGGCAAGCCAGCTCACCTTCATTTTACTCCATTTGGCAATGGAGCAAAAGAATCAACAAAAACAACAACAACAAAAAAAAAGCACAAAAAGTAAAGTAAAGGAGCAAATAAGCCAAAAACGAAATAATTTTTACAGGCTACAGACGAAGCAATTGGACGAGGTGAAGCCAATGCCGGAGTTCGTCGTCTGGGTCATACATATGCCATCGAAATAAAACCCAAACAGGGCTGGCTACAGTTTGCAAGTGATGTCAACGATTTATTTGATTTAATGCCAACAGAAGCAAATACAACAGCAACAACAACAAGAGCAACACCACCAGCCGACCAGACAACACCAAAGGACGTAAATGTAAAAGGATCAGAACATGAGACGTCGGGGTCACCAAAGCAGTGGCCAATTCTGGACAAGGGCAGGTGCAAGTGTCGTTATTGTTGTATGCAGGTTTTGAAGGTGAGTTGTTGTTGATTCTTTCCTTTTTTTTATTTGTTAACCATTTTGTTTTTTTACAGCTAAGCAAGGGAAAAATCAAACAGTTGAGCAGCTATTGTCCCATGGACTTGTTTTCCGGGTATGTCTCTCTCATCAACAGCATCAACATCAACATGAAACAACAACAATAATCAAGCATCCAGTCAGCCAGTATACGCTCCAGTCATAAATTTCAATCTGCTCCATTTGCGTGTCCTGTCGTGCTTCATAATTCCAACACTTTTGCTGTTTCTCTGCTTCTCTTCCTTCAAGCCATAAAGCGCAATGCCAAAAGCTTTTCTCCTTTTTCCTTTATTATATAGCCCAGAAGCTGGTCCAGTCCAATCCAGTCGAATCCAGTTCAGTTTGGTCCACTCTATTCTTCTCCCTGTGTCTCCCTTCCCCCCATTCGACTCCAGCTCTGCTCAAATTCGTTTATTTGCGGCCCGCTGTTTTAAGTCATGCGTGCATCCGTGCACAAAATTCAATTTGCTTGCGCTTTCATTCCGGTTTACCGCCTGCTTCGCTTCCATTTCCACTTGTGCAGCCATTCCTTTTGGCGTTGTTGCTGCTGTTGTTGTTGTTGTATTTATTTTTCAGTTTTTTGTGAAAGGCCTTCGAAAATTGTTGCCAGCAGCTAGCCGTCCATATGTATATCCCATCTGTATACGTATACATAAGTTTTAATAGTGTTATTTATATGGATGTATGTCCCCGCCTTTTGCCCCTTTCTCTTTCTCTTTTACCCGTTATTATTCTTCTTTTCTTCATATTTTTTATTTTATTATTATGATTATTATTGTTGCTGTTGTTCTTCATATTTTTTTAGTGCACCCGGTCGTATACTTGATGCGCTGAATGCACTTTTCGCCTGCCCGCAAAATAACTTACGTGTATTCGAGAACGGCAATTTAATTTATGGCGATCAAGCGAATTCGATTTCCTGTGAACAATTGTATTCGCAGGTTTTTCCCGGGTAAGTCAAAGTCAGAAAATGGAAATGTGCAAAAACACCTCGAGAAAAATGTATGTGTGTGTCTGTTTTTTTTTAAACTTACGTCGTAAAGTCGTTTACTTGAGGCAAACAAATTGGAATAAATCATTATCGATCTAATTACAATAAAGGTACGGCATATGTATATGCCAAGTGCATTTTCATATAGCGAATTTTCCCAATAATGTGAAAAGGAAGCTGAATATAATATTCCTATCATTTTCTTCAGCTTTTTTTCAAGTTTCTTTTTCTGATACTAAACATTTGAAAGGGAACATTTAGAACCGAGATGTGAATAGATTCAAAGAAGAACTAAGATACAAATTGCAATTTAGTAAACAAACACAAAACTGTAAAATTGCTTTATTATTTCGAAATGAAACTTATATTAAACAAAAGTAGATTCTGAATACTTTCATTATTACATACATATAAAATTCAACATAATTTATACATAATTATGATAAATTTACTTTTCCAAATGCATCCACTACTTACGAATATTTTTCGTTTTTATTTACAAATACTTGCTTAAATTAAAGGATCCGCTCGGAATCCTGTGACTTTAATGAAAGCAAATTCAATTAACTGCATTTTATAAACACAAAAGGAAATTTGACATAGAACCCAAACTTACTTTAATACAAAAGTACCAGGATATCATTAGGCATTGTCCTTTTGGACTATAAGTCGTGAGGGTGTACAATTTGAGGCTGTTTTTTCCTCCTATATTGTAGAATTACAAAAGTTTGACGAAAGACTCAACTGGAAAATAAATGATAATTTATCTTAGTTTGGATTACAAAAAAAAAACTTTAAATGTAAATTCATTTTACCAAAGCGGTGATAAACAAATTTAATAAATTATGTTTTAATTACGAATAAACACTAATTTTGGTATAAATTATTTAAACACAATTCCCTCTTGAATTCAAAATAGCAAAGCCCAACTTGTCTAAAATCTAAACTTGATTAAAAACAGGAAAAAATGAAGCAAGCAAGTCGTCCCTGCCGACGTTGAGTATACCCTGTACCAACATTAAAAACAAAACTTTCGAAGTAGCTATCCATTTCATGCAAAATTTTCCTTTAACATGCAGCAGCAGCGAACGCATGCTATCTCGCTCTTTCTTATCTGCCAATGCCGCCTTGGCATTTCAGTACAAAACGGACATAGGCATATGTCCGATGTTTATTGTCCGATTTCGACAAAATTTGGTCAGCTGGTCCATATATGGTATATAATTAGGTGTGCCAAGTAAGAATACGATATCTTTAATACAGCTCTAGTTATTCGTTTTTCCGATTTGCGGGGGCGGAAGTGGGCGTGGCAAGAATTTGAAACAAACTTGATCTGTGTACACACTAGACGCATGTTCACACCAAATTTGGTGGCTCTAGCTCTTATAGTCTCCGAGATCTAGGTGTTCATACGGACGGACAGACGGACATGGCTCGATCGTCTCGGCTAGTGATGCTGATCAAGAATATATATACTTTATGGGGTCGGAAACGTATATTTCTGCCTGTTACATACATTTTAGCGACTTTAATATACCCTTTTACCCTATGGGTACAGGGTATAATGAAAATCATGTAATAGTCGAATAATTACAATTACAATAAACGCTTTAAAAACAGGGTTTTCCAATAACAGGTGTTATTTTGAATAGCCCGGCTTTTCTGCAATTGTCACTTTTTAAGCTTTCATTTTTTGATATTTGATACACGCTTAAACAACGGATTCAAATTATTAAAATTCAGTATGAAAATGGTGGTAAAACTCTGACATTTTTATACCCTGTACCCATAGGGTAAAGGGTATATTAAAGTCGCTAAAATGTATGTAACAGGCAGAAGGAAGCGTTTCCGACCCTATAAAGTATATATATTCTTGATCAGCATCAACAGCCGAGTCGATTGAGACATGTCCGTCTGTCCGTCTGTCCGTCCGTCCGTCCGTATGAACACCTAGATCTCGGAGACTATAAGAGCTAGAGCTACCAAATTTGGTGTGAACATCCGTCTTATGCCCAGGCAGGTCAAGTTTGTTTCAAATTTTTGCCACGCCCACTTCCGCCCCCGAAAATGAAAAAAGAAAATTTTAAAATCAATTTACTAGAGCTGTATGAAAGATAACGAATTCTTTTTTGGTAGACATAATTATATAGTCAAACTGCACAAACTGACCAAATTTCGAGTAAATCGAGCAATAAACATCGGAGATATAGCCATTTGAATTTTGTACTAAATTGCCAAGGCGGCATTGGCAGATAAGAAAGAGCAAGATAGCATGCGCAATTTAGAAAAAATGAATTACTAGAGAAGTTTTAAAGAAATCACATTCTTATTTGGCACATCTAATAATGTGGCCAAAATGCAACATCTGACTAAATTTAGTCGAAATCGGACAATAAATATAGGAGATATACGAATGTGCGTTTTGTACTGAACCAACAAGTGCGAGATTAGCTGTGCCAGGTGTGAGCGAGATAGCATGCATTCGATGAAAATTTTGAATTAAATCAAAGGAGATCTCGAGGGTGTTCGACTTTATTTAATATAACTAGTTGGTACAGGGTATACTCAATGTCGGCAGGGACGACTTGCTTGCTTCATTTGGTTATTGTGAAGCACCTTGTCGGAGTGAAATACAGAAATTGTGAGATCTTGTGATTAACACCTTGCGACTTCTACGCCAACATCCCAGGGCCGATTCAAGACCTCAAAGATAGAATTCGGGAGGCTATCGAGGAAAGCCACTTTGCGATTTGGTTATGAAAAAGATATTGTCCTATAAGCGTAGGTAGTGGTTTTCATTTGCCAAATGTTATTTTCCCGTATTAACGCCATACCTCTTCCTCTTCATAATGCAACAAACATTCGATCATTTATATGAACCAATATAAATGAAAGTAAATAATATAACCAATTGAGGGATGTGTTATATATTGCATTTGAATGATAGAAAATGAGCACCTCTGGGCAACATTTTAATGTCTTAGGAGCTTTTCCAGACAATTTACTCACTCACAACTTTTACAAATAGACAAGCCCAAAAGTGGCTAAAATGAATCAAAAAGAAAGCTAGGAAACAAAATTAGCCCCAAACAAGGGAAGAGAAAAATTACTCATAGAAATACCTTTAATTCTCGTTGTTTGTTGAGTGGCAACAAATCAAATTTCTATTTGCACTATAATTATTATTTGTTTGGCCGGTCAAACAATGTAGAGAATTGGATACACCCAAATTATTCAGGGGAAAACACGCAAATATTCAATAAATAATGGCCAGGCAAAGCAAAATGTCCAACATGAAATTCTCGAGTGGCAAACGTTAACACATTGCCATTTCCTAAGCATTTTCAACTATTTCCTTTTCATTTTCTCCTTTTTTGTTTCTTTTCTATTGTTTTCTTTCGCTTTCAAACACCTTTCTGGCATTGCCATTGCCAACACCAACAACTGAACATGTTGACGACAACCGCATAAAACGAATTGGGATTGGGAATGGGAATGGGAAATGTGCATTGAAAATGCCAACAAACAAAAATTTGCACCCAACCAACACCAACACCGACAACCAACCAAAACAACGACAACGTCGACGCCATGGTCATAAAATCACTGAAATTCTCCAGTGAAATTATGGTGCTTATAAAACATTTGCTGGTCGCCTGCCTTCTCAGGGAATACAATGTGGAGCAGCCACAAAAAGGGAAACAGCAGCAGCAGCAGGAGCAGGAGGAAAAGGAGCAGAGCCAATGCCATAGTGAAAGCCAAAACCAGAGCCAGGTAACAATTGGGCAAGTGGAGACAAAAGATTTAGCTGGTGAAATTGGCGCCGCTAATGTTGGCATCACCGAATCATCCAAAAGGCAGATGGAGTACGAGGTTGATTCTGTCAATGCTGGTCAATTCTCGTGGAGGACAAGAGAAGCAGCTGCTGAAAATGCAACGACCCAAAGGTATACGAAACGTAGCCGAATAGAAACAATAACAAAGGATACAAAAACGGAAACATGGCCAACAACGAGCCCGCGTCCAAAACTGAATCAAACTCAAGTACAAGCTGAAGTCAACAAAGCGGAAAGACAGGACTTGCAAAAAAATTGTGTGTTGCAAAAAATTTTGCATTTACAATTGCTGGTAAAGGTAAATTTTCTCTCTCTCTCTTTCGTTGCTTATTTTTATTGTACCAGGGGAGAGATAGAGTAGGGCCAGTAGCCTATCCAGTGAGACTTGAAGTGTATTTGAAAAGGCAGCTAAATGGCCAAGTGACTTACCCTAGTTTCCGTTTCGTTTCTTTTCGATTCGTTTCGTTTTGTTTACAGCAACACTTTGATTATATGTGGCAAGCCAACTTTGCGTCACATTCCCAACGTAGCTATAAAGCTTTAAGGGAACTGTTGTCCCTAATCGATGACATTAAATTGGAGGAGCTGCGACCAGAGCAGGCATATATGCTGGGTGCCACTGCATTGGATTGTTCGATAATGTTGACATTTCAGGAAATCGAATGTCAGGATAACAAAGACCAAAAAGGGTAACTAACCAAGTGACTTACTAACTAACTTTCAGCACAGACACACACACACTCACACACGTATCTCAAATCAATCGATTGCAGGTCCTTTGCCAATCTACAGCCATGGGTGGTAACTGTGCTGGGTCATCAGTTTCTCACCAAGCTCACTGTTTTGGATTTGGATCCCAAGCCCGATAGTCACTTTCATAAATTCATAGAGCAGACACGTGAAATTGAAAAGTGCTGCCAAGCATTAAATTAATTAATAAAGTTTACATAGAAAACTAAAAGCCTCACGCAACCGAATGTAGAGCGTAAAACACTGTGCTACACTTTTCTTCCTGTTCTCTATTTTTTTTTTTTTTTTGTATATTCTCTCGGAGTTTTGAACCTGAACCGCCGCACCTAGCTCTATGTAAAAAAAAGGAGAATGAAAAAAAAAAAACGTTGACAGGAGCCGCGGCGCAGCGGCAAACAAACCACAGGACACAGGCACAAGCCAAAGGTGCGGGAGGCAATAGATGGAGGAAGAATAAAAAAAATAGCAGCGAAAAAGAAAAAAATGGCTAGCCGTGAACACTCCTTAATTAATTTCCATGCGAATGCGGCGCCATACGCGCTAGAAGGGCGCCACTGCCACAGGATGTGTCCAGAATGGGGCCACTGAAGCAATGGCTATGCAAAGTTATGTCAGTTGGTTGAAAGTCGTCGCGCTCGGTATATCTTTGTGTCAGTCGCTTACAGCACACAGGACAGCCCACACACACACATACACACCAAAAGGATTAGCAAAAAAAAACTATGGGCAACAAAGTTGTTACCTTTACCGAACAGCAATTGGATGACTATCAGGTTGGCATTAAATTATCCTTTGAATAACAATATAAATATGCTTTAATTATTTCTCTTTCTCTTTGAAGGATTGCACATTCTTTACACGCAAAGAAATTCTACGGTATGAATAAAATAAGTAAAACTATTTTGTTTCATAAGTGATTTGAGAGATGCCACTCCCACATGCTTACTACCCATCCACAAACAATGACCACATGCTGCCATTGTTCATCATTCAACCTTTTGTTGGCCACACGGAACAAGAGAAAACTCAACACAGACTCTGGGAAACACACTCACACACACACACACACACGAAGAGTCGAGCCAGCCTTTCCATCATACAACGATTTATCCACTTTTCTTTTTTTTTCTTCTTTCGTCGTTGTTATTGTTGTTGGCAGCGTTCATAAACGATTTCGTGAACTACGGCCGGATTTGGTGCCACGCCAAATGACCGAGGGCCAGTCAAGTGTCAAGGTTCCCTGTGAGTGCATTGAAAAGATGCCCGAATTGCGTGAGAATCCTTTTCGGAGACGTATCTGTAAGTAACAAAGGAATCTAGGCATCATTTCAAATTCTACTGTATACACATCCTTACCTATTCCTTCCAGGTGAGGCCTTCTCACGCGATGGCCAGGGCAATTTATCCTTTGAGGATTTTTTGGATGCTCTTTCTGTCTTTAGCGAGCAGGCGCCCAGGGACATAAAAGTTTTCTACGCTTTTAAAATTTATGGTAAGGCGACTTCATTTCTTTTTTTTTTGCAGCTTTTGTTTATGCATTTCCGCAGCACAACACGCGCTCTTTCTCTCTGTCTCTCTATATTCTCACTCCTTTTGTTTTCATTCGCCCTGTTGTCTTTGTCCTTGCTTACATGGGAACGCATTGCCCTGGCATTGTGGTAATTTGTCTGCAAGTGGCATTCTGCCAAAGAGCCCAAAACTTTTGGGTGGTCCATGCAACCAGGGCCAAGGTTCAAGGACAGTCATAAATTTCAATAAGCATTTTAATTGAAATTTAAATTAGAATTTTCGAAAAATGTCATGCTGTAAATCTAAAAAAACAAACAAACATAACACAACGCAGTAAAATTAGTTGAATCATTTTAAACAAGTGCAACAAAAGTAAATTAACTTTATTCCCTCTTTAAAGAGTTAACTAAAGCAGATTCTTTAAAACATTTTGAACTATATTCTAGTTTATATCTAAAGAGCAAAACGGCGAAAATGCTATCCATAAATGCAAACATTTGGAAGATTCAAAGTTAGACAGAAAATATTTACGAGACATTTGCAAGAGATCTGTTAGGTTGTTTTTTTCAAATACTTCTTGGGTTCATCTACTTATTAAAATAAGAGTCTTCATGAAAGTAAATAATATTAAACAGATTCCATTTATTTGATTGTGTTTGTTAGATCTTAGTTAAGTAATCATTTGATGATGCTTTTGCATTATTTCACTGTGCTAATTGATGTATTTTTCCACAAAGTAAAACGAGTTTGAAACCAAATTAATTAACAATTTTTAAACCCCTTCCAAATAGCCAAATTCACAATAATCTGTCTAATTCTGACCGATTTGGGAAAACTTTACCATTATTTGCTTTTCAGAATCAATAATCAAAATTGATATACAAATCTGGGCAACTAATTTTTGATCTTTTTTTACAATTTCCAACAGTGCAACAATTATTGTTAAAATTTTAAAAAAATTTTCTCGCATTTTATCAAAAATTGTTTGTTAAAAATTTTTAAATTTTCTATCATTTTTTTAAAGCTTTATTTTAAACATCTTTGGCGGTTTTTACTATTTTTGTCTTTTAATATAAAAGTCCTTGTCAAACTAAATTGGCAAAAGAGAACCAGCTAGTTAGCTCGGCCTTCGTGTTTTTATTTTAAAACTTTCAACAAAAATGCGGGAATGTGTGTCACAGAATTTAACATAAAAAAGATTTTAGTTTCAAAGAATTTCATTCTTTGGCATAGTTTAAAATAGTTTTTACTTCCAATGATAAACATGTTATCAATTTTTTTGACTTGTGATAATTGGGTTTGTATATTAAAGTGATCTGTCTACGATATATACATCCACCTAATGGAATGTTTTTGGTTAGTTTGAGGCAAATGTTGGAGGAGCTCTTGTTATTAGGTTCGGTTATTCTGATAATTTAAAGAAGATTACTTTAAATTTTAATTTGACCAAAAGTGTGCAATTAACTTTTCAAAGTAAAGGAGAAGAAATATATTATTAGATGGACTGTTGATGTTTTCATTTATATTTGCTACTTTTGCATCTATCAGTTACTTTCTTTACGAAAAGTTAATTCATTTAATTAAAGTTTTCTATTAATATACCAGGGAAGGGAAAGAAAGCACTTAAATTATTGAAGATAAAAGATATGTCTCATAACTAGGCCTTTCCTTCTTATCTGCCTTAGTGATTAGCATCAGGAGACAAATTTCCATTTAAGTATTGTTTTTTTTTCTGCAATGAAAAAGAATTCTTTTAGCAATATTTTACAAATATGTATCCAAAATCTACCATAAATACTGATGTAATGCTTGCTGTATAAACTTATGGATTACATATTTGGATGCTGAATGATGAAAGGATAACTTTAAAGGATTGTCTTATTACTAGCATAAGTTTCAGCTCATTTATCTTTACGAGTTAGTCACTTGGCCAAGTGTCATCCATTTGGTTGCACTTCTTCTTCGATTCGCTTAAATTTGATGATTTCTTAGTCGAACTCTTTCTCTTCTTCTCAGTTTAGTTTAGTTTGCTAAAAGTAAATCAAACAGAATTATGAATAAAATTCACTTTAGTTACAATAACATTGTACATAAATAGGTCAATTGTGAACTCTCAAATGGCACACAGCACGGCAAATTAGCAATGCTAGCTACTATACAATAAATATATATACAATATTTTTGTGAAAATATATTCAGAGAATTGAATAGAAAGAGTCCACAAGAAGGAGGCGAAGAAGGAGAAGCAAGTCGAACTCTTTGACTTTGTTTCAATGTGCATTATTCAATAGACACAAATTGAAACGTGCAGCAAGAAACAGGCGATTACCTTTCACATGCACACACCCATCCACCCACATCTATCTACACACACACACACACACGTTAAACTTATTTTGTGCACACATCACTTGACTTTTGTAAAAGAAAATGTCAAGTTTTGTTGGCTGCAGTTTTTACATCCATCTAACGCTTATCATGTCCTTGCCCATTTTTAGACCCATACTTATGTCTGACATAACTTTACAGATTTCGATCAAGATGGCTTCATTGGTCACGATGACCTCATGTCCTGTTTGACAACAATGACCAAGAATGATATGAGTCCGGAGGAGCATCAGCAGATTGCAGACAAGGTAATCGAGGAGGCGGATGTCGATGGCGATGGCAAGCTATCAATTTTAGAATTCGAGCATGTCATATTGCGGGCCCCGGACTTTCTCTCAACCTTTCATATCAGAATATAAGTAAAAAACTTGTATTATTAAATTGTTTATATCGTATCAAACTGTCTTTGTGTGTCTGTGTGTGTGTGTGTGTGTGTGTATATATCCTGGCCTGCATTGGCCAATTGTAGTGACAATGGGCAGCATGTCAAATGTCAGGCAACGTTATAAAATTTATAAGCCCATGCATGCAGACACTGAACTGAACTGACCTGACCTGGCCACCCAACTATCCAAAAACCAAAAGGGTTGAGACCCATTCAACGCCCAGTTGGCCAGAGGCCACGCAGCAGCATCCCCAGTTATCCTCGTTATCTATCTATGTACTATATGTATAAGTGTATGTCTCTGTGTGTTCGTACACTGTCAGGACTTTTATCAATTTGCCAATTTTCAGCTTAAACTTGCTTTCAGGCAAATTCAATTTGGCTTTTCCGATATATTCTGCCTTTTAGTCTATTTCCTATTTAATTATATATTTTGCCTAGATAACAACAACAAACATAATACTAACAGCAACAACAACAGAAACAAAAAACAGAAAAACTTAATTAATTTTTTTTTTTAAAACTAAATCGCATAACGATATACACACGAATTTCAAGTTTTTATTCTCATCCTCGTTCTTTTTTTTTCTTTTTTTTTTTGTCATTTAAATCACGTTCAAGTTCAATATTTAATTTAGTTCACTATTTAATAATACGCATAATTACATACATATTAATTGGTTTTTGCTTTTTTGTATTAGTTTCTGATTCCATGATATATATGTATATATATATATGTATATATAGATTTAAATTTAGGCTTAAACATTACAAGAAAGTCTATTACAAATACATTTCGCCATTTATAGGTAATTGCATGCGTCTATATATGATTAATGGATAGGAAAACGTTTATGAAATTCCATTCCAAAATAAATCTGGAATGGAATTACTTTTTGCTTTTTAGTTTAGTTTGAGTTCGGATTTAACTATAGAGATTTTTTTTTTGCTGTTTTAGATCGACTATTTTGTTACGATTAAGATTCAGATTAAACAATATATTCATATGTATGTATATATTTTTTTGCATATGTTGGAAAACAAAAAGAATTAAGGATAATGGCTATACACAAAAACAACAACACTTATCGTTTACAATCTACACTTAATTTGTTAATTCTAGAAATATGTTTACTTTATTTTTTTTTTCTTCTTTTTCTCATTTTTTTCTTTTAAAAGTAAATACTAAGCGAATTTTTATTCTCGGTTTTTTGTTTGTTTTCTTCCAAAAATTATTGTGATGCCTTTTAAGAATCGAGTTTTGTTTATACAATGTTTCGTATACAGCAATGATATATATGGTATATATATATATTTTTTTGTTTTTTTAATTTTTTAATAATTAAGTCTAAATATTAATATGGAATAATTTCATACATATATGTAAATATATCAATTCATATATATGTATGTTCATAATTTGTATGCTTAGATCTGTTTAGTGTGGTTTCATTTTTTTTTTATATTTTTTCTCTTTCGAAATACATTCAAATTGCATATTTTTTTATTTTCATCTGATCCAATAGCTAATTGTTAGCTCAGTTTAAGTCGCTGTCTTTTCTTTTTCAAGGTTTTGTTTCTCGTATACATGGTTTTCATTCATTATAGTCTTTTGAGTTGAAAATATATATATATATGTACTTTATTTTCTACTCCTTCAATTCATCCAAATCCGCATCCTGGACGCATTTCCTTTTCCCTTCACTCTGTTCAAACTGTCATTCGAAAGCCCCGCTTCGGTTTGTGTATTGGCTTTCGAAGGTAGCTCGAAGAGTTTAGTCATCTAAAACTCATGGTTGGTAAACCCATAATCCGAAAAGCTTTCAAAGCTTTTCAACAAATTTCAGTAGACCGAATTGTGATGCTCGTAATTGTTGTGGGCGGCTGCCGCAGCGTGATGCAAATATGATGGAATTGCTGTGGCATTCAACTCCGAGGCGCGTCGCCTCAAAGCCGCAATGCTGTGCCCTCGCCAGACATCTTCCTCTGTGGTGCCGCTGCCATCAGTTGGCGATTGCATGGACTGATGACAATGTGGCAGCAAGTGGGCATTCCCAGAGCTTTCCTGCTAAGTACGAAACGAAACGGGCTTAAGCAAAAGCTTTTAGTGCAAGCTTTAATTGTTGTTTCTTACCTGCTGTTGCTGATGTGTTTGCTGTTGCTGTTGCTGCTGATGTGTTTGTTGCTGCTGTTGCTGTTGGTGAGTTTGTTGCTGTTGCTGCTGCTGCTGTTGTTGGTGTGTTTGCTGTTGCTGCTGCTGCTGCTGTTGTTGTTGCTGTTGCTGCTGTTGATGGGTCTGCTGCGGCTGTTGGTGAATTGGCTGTTAAAAAGGAGTTCAAATTGTATTATTTTAAAACATATTGCAATTTTCGAGTTTTTAAATAGGTTTTTTTTATATTAAACATAAATGTAAAATATTTATTTATTTTAAACTACTTAAAGTCGCAAGCAAACACATAAAAATTCAGGTTTTGAGTTGGTTTCATATCTTGATTACTAGTACAAAATTTTACACAGATTAGTTATTATTATTAAATTCATTTTTATTGCAAATGTTTAATTTTGTTCTAGTTATCAAGTTAGTACAATGGTTCAATACTTAATATATTTTATTTAGCCATTGGCGTAGTATAAAACGTAATAAAAAGTTAAGTTTACATATCTAAATATGCAACGTTCAAACAGTTATAGTTAATATAGTTTTTTCCGCGACATATATAGAAATCTAATCTATTCAAAACCCGAAAATTTAACAAATAAATTGAATTTTTAAAGCAATTACTAATTATATGTTTAAAGTATTTGAAAATTTCAATATACTAGTTATTTTTGTCTTCTATTGAAACAAAGAACTTGAAAAGGTTCATGTAAACAAAAAAGTGCAGCGTGTTAGAGTTTTCTGCACTTCATTCTAACATAAAAGGTAATTATATACATATATATTCCTAATGAAAACTTAAGCTTGTTAGATTTAATTGATTGATTGATCAAATGCAAAACTAATTATTAAACTATTAACTACTTATTAAAGGTTAGCAGAAGCAGAAAGATGAGGTATGAGAAGGTATTCTTGTCTTCTATTCCGCACGAAGACTTCTTTTCAGGGAGTTCAGAATGTTTGGATCGGTATACTATATTCATATTAGAAAGTATTCAATGTAAACATCGATGTTCATCGATTTGGTTTTATTCGAATTATTTTTTAAGTTCATAAAATTGTATTACAATAATGATCTCTAAGAATGCCAAAGTGCAACTATTTCTTAATTTATTTGGTCTGTATAGTTATATATGTATAAAGGTTTCGAAAAATATCTGTTTTATCGAACTTCTCTTTTGTATATCATTCATATAAAAACTTCTCGCTTTCATATGAGTATATGGATCCATATTTCAAGCATTCGGTCAACAATTCGAACAATAATTTGCAAGGTACATACGTAAATTAACCTTGGGCAAGGCCGAATTTATTTATGATGTAATCATAAATGTAATGTAATTCAGTTATAATTTATGCTAACAAAAGTTGTTTCGAAGATTGAGCAAATAACATGAATAAGTCTATATAAAGAATGTATAGGATTGATTTTAAAATTGTCCATCACTTTAATGCTGAACTGATTGCCTTAAGAATCTTCTATTTATCTATTCTTAAACTTATTCGACAGTCTTATATTTTGAATCTTAGAAAGAGTAATTTCTTAAGTCTATTGCCAAGGCAAAAGATATACACGACAAGATAATTAAATTTTAATTTGTATACCTTAAGGCAGATCCTTGTCTAGTACTTACCATGGGTTCTCCATTCACTTCATTTTGAGTGGCATTGGGCTGATTGGACAGGGGCGGTGGGGTCACCGATGAGCAACTGTTCATATTGGGCGGCGTGGTGGCGTTCGGGGAGCCACTTGGGCCGCAGCTCACCCCGCCAACGCTGTGCTGATACATCATTGAGTCGCCTAGGAGAAGGAGCAAAAAAACAAAAAGGATTAAATAATACACACACACACACGCACATACATATCTCTGACGTAAGAATTCCCCCCAAATTAAAAAAAAAAGAAAAGATGCAAACGAAAAAAATAAAATAAACTGTAACAATGAAAACTTTGCTGTCAAATTCACGAGAGAAGGGCAGAGGGAAAGGGGGTTGGTTGAAAACATGTCTCCAAAATGTCAATTAACACTTCTATACGAAATCAAATAAAGGCTGCAAAGATATATATCCACAGATACAAAGATATATACATATCGGTAAGGGTATAATGAAAAAAATGTCTTTTGGTCATTCCTGAAAATTAAACGACTCACTGTTAATTGAACGAACAAATAAGCCAGCAGCATTATAAATGATATGATGTCGATATATATCCGTATATATATATTCAGCTTCTTTTTGGGCTACCGAAAAAAAAAAACCAAAAACAAAAACTGACGAGTTCAAAGAAATGAAAACGCTTTTTTTTCTGTCGTGTTTGAGTAATTGTCAAGAGAACTGGATTTTAGATGGTATCGAAAGCTAAATAAACAAAACAAAACAACAACAATCCCAAAGGTAGAAAGAAAGAACTGAACAACAACAACAACAACAAAAAAGTGTCAACTCTGCGAAATTGGTGGAAAATTTTTTTTTTTTTTGTTGAAAAACATGTGATCCGAAATAACAAAATATGTATGACTCGGTATAGGGTAAGGGGGGTAGTGTGTTGGGGGGTGTTTTCTGAGGGGGGTAGATGCAACACCTACCCAAAGCATTTAGGCCATAATGCTGATAACTGCCCATATTAATGCCCGAATTGAGGCCGCTATTCAGGCTAGACGAGAGCGGTGACGATTGATTCAATTGGCCAAAGCCTTTTTACAAAAATTGCAGCAATTAGTTGAAAAAGAATTGTTAGGTTAGTGGCATTAAAATAGCCCAACAGTCAAGTCTACACTTACCTGCTGTCATGGGATTGACACCCACACTCCAGCGATCACCGCCGAACATGCCCGTGCCACAGAGTCCATCGCCCATGGCTATATTGGTTATATTGGCCCCAAATGGCGGCAGGCCATGAGATGGTAAGAGAGCACCCGGAGTACGAAATACATTTGTTGTCTTCTTGCGTTTCTTCCACTTGGCACGACGATTTTGGAACCAGACCTGCAAGTACCATTTATAAGAAAGAAAAGAACAAATTAATGAGGGACCATACAGCAACAAATAAATATATGTATGTATATGTCGGAAATTAAAAAATAATGTAACTAACTATATTCAAATAAAATGTAAAGACTAACATATAACGTCATGTTAAAGAAGTCGGGCAAGTTAGAATATGAAAGTCGTGACAGGACAGTACAGAGACCAATGTCAATCTTACTGAGAACTAGGTTCGAGACCCACAGGGTTGTATCGGACTAGTGTGGTGCACCTGCGATAGGCAGGAAAGTGACAGGAATGTTAAGCAAGACAAGTGAAGAAGAAGGTCTCGAGGCAAATTGCCAACGAGAAAGAAACTCACTTCGGAAAGAGACCTGCACAAGACCAGTTGCAACTTGCTGAGCTCCCGGTAAGAATAAAAAAACATACTGAAACACAAGGATGACGGACAATATGAATGCCGATGGGAACAATATTACCCCGTTTCCGACATATATATATAGATATATTCCTATAATGATAATGTTCAATGCCAATAAGTTCTATATCATAATTCATTATTTTTTATTTATTTATTTAGACTAAGATTAACAGGTAATTGCAAATTACCTCTAATCCATGTGCTAGCTATAACTACTATGGTCTTAAGCTAGTTGTAAAATATATATATACAGCTTTATAATTATTTACATTTCTTTGTTAAACTATATTTACATGAGTTTGAATAATATTTTACAATAGATGGTATAGGTTGACTTCTCTAAAGAATTGGGAGATAGCGACGATATTGGGGTTACTTGGGGATAGGGATTCAATCGGGTTAGGGTGTAGGAATTTTTTCCTCGGCTCATTATATTCCTTGCATTCTGTTAGTATGTGCAGAATTGTAAATTTTTTGTTGCAATGTATACATTGTGGGGGGGGTTGTTTTTTGAATATGAATTCGTGGGTAAGTTTTGTGTGTCCGAATCGGAGTCTATGAAATTTAATGATGTCTGTTCGTTTAATGTTATTATCTATTTTTATTTGTGAGTCTCTTATCGAGGTTTGGTTCATATTAGTCGTCTTGTAGTGGTCTGATGTATTCCTCCAAACTTTGCTCTTGTATTTCTTAAGGATGATGTCCTTTATGTACTTTGTTGTGTCTTTGTGGTTAAGGTTCTGCTCAACTATATGTGGGACACTGTAAGCTATCTTTGTGGCTCGGTCCGCTGTTTCATTGCCCTGAATGCCAGTGTGACCTGGTACCCATATCAAAATTATTTTGGGGTATTGGTGAGTTACTATGTCTCGTATATGAGAGATGTACGGATTTTGGTTGTTGATCTGGGTTACTGCCTGTATTGCCGACAGTGAGTCTGAACAAATTGCAAAATATTGTTTTTCTCTTAGTGCATATTTACAGGCGGCCAGTATAGCTGCCGTTTCCGCTGTGTAATTCGAGGTGTGAGGTGGGAGCAAAGCCGTTTTAACTATGTCTGACTCAGTTGTGATGCTGTATGATACTCCTTGTATTGATTTTGATCCATCCGTGTAAATAAATTTATACCTATCATATCTCTCTTTGAGGCTGAGGAGCATTTTGCGATATATTGTGGGGGGTGTTGATGACTTAGTCATATAGTGAAGAGAGAGATTAACTGACTCTTTACGGAGGGACCATGGCGGTTTTAATAATTTTCTACTTCTATCATAATTCATAATTCACAATTTAAGTAGAAATTAGACTTCAAGGTACTTTGCTGTTGGACAACGCCCTTGGACATTTAAAAAATACAAGCCATCCGAAAGTTAACACAAAACTTCTACAACAAATAGAACATCACTTTTTCAGCCAATTACTGTGGGATTGGTTCAGATTAAAACAAACAATTCACAATTGGGCGATAAAAGTTCTGGAGAGTCTACTGATAGTTTGTCTTTAGGAAAATTTAAAGAAATCATTGAATTGGCAAACAACCTGAAATCTTCAGATGAAAACTTTGTACCGAATATCGAAAGACGATAAAATTTTGCAAGACATTTGGGAAAAACCATTTTTCCTTACCAGTGCTACAAATAAGTATAGTTTCTAAAGCCTAAATCGAAAATTACTGATTTCGTAAACAAGCAATAAGAACCGCCACAAAAAAGAAAATGTTTAAATTCCTTCGATTACTACCAATCGGATTTCTTACTTTCTAGTTTGAGTTTAGTTTAATATTGTATAAAATAGTTCAAATTTGAAAAATAAATATCTATATTTTGAATCTGTAGTCATCTTGGAACATAGCCCCTTATTTTGTAAATCGTTTAACAAGATTTCGCTTAACAAAGTGTTTTCTAGGAACGTAACCCCCGTGTTAAGCGAGGGCCAGGTGTACACAATTTGCTCTTGCTAACATTTATATATATAAATATATATTTATTAATTAATTAAGTTTTTAAGATTTTAATGAGTCGGCTAAGAATATGTAAACATTTCAATAGGTGACCAAGTTAATTATAATTAAATCTGTTCCCACTTATTAATTCAACTTCAAATTATTGCAACTTAAACCATTATTTCTTCAGGCTTAAATTATTCACTTAAACCAAATCCTTTAGTTAGTAGCTAATAAAATCAATTGACTTACTAGTAGAAGAACTAAATTTGGTTGTATTCTTAGTAGTAGGTTTAACAGTTTGTATACTTGAGAACTTTATTGACATATTCAATTGAAGAGTCAAAAATGTAAGTTATGGATAAAGTTTATAAAAAGTTAACGAAAATTTAGAGAAGAAAACTGTTTTTTTCATTCGATCGAAGAAAATTTAAAGAAAGAAACAAGGAAAATAGTTTCATTCTCTAAATTTTCTTCAACTGAATAAGGAAAATAGTTTCCTTCTGTAAATTCAATTAAAGAAAATTTAAAGAAAGAAACTATTTTCCTTATTCAGTTCCTGCACATGGAGGTAAATTGAATTAATTTCTACAAATCTGTCAAAAAATAATGTTTTAAAATTACGTGTATGTATATTAATAATGGAATATTCTGTGAAATTAAAATAAACTAAGAAAAATTTAAATATACAAACGATGCTCATTGACTTTTCCTTTTTTCTGTAATTTTCACGGAATCTCTCTGATTTTTGCGAAAAATTTCTTAATTAGTCTATATCTTCAAAAAGTTTCCTTCAATAAAATATTAAGAATTTCTAAAATACATAGATAAAATGGTTTAATAATTTTTTTTATCTATTTTCCCACTTAGACAAAAATGTAATTTCGATTTACTTATATATTTTGGTTCCTAAGTCTAGTAGGAAACAATGATGTTGCAGTATTTCCCTAATTATAGGAGAAGTCAATTTGCTTTAAGGCATCTATTTTCAAATAGTCCTTGAGTACATCCCCATTTACATGTGTATGTGTGTGTTATATGTATATATGTACATATATATCTGCATACATGTGGAAATGTATGTTTTGTTATGGCTTGTTAAGCAACTCCCCTTTCACTTTGTTACTCCTTTGCAGCATCTTCTCTTTCCCGTTACATGGTCTTAATCGAGATCAATTACCGTCGTGACAGTCAAAACATGTCTCGACAAACAAGCACACACATACACACGCACACACACACACACCAGAGATGCCAATACATTTACATGCGCATAAATTCCATATGTAAATTCTTTATCTATAGGCACAATATGGCTTATACACAGCAATTTGGCCCTCAACCTTGCGCCGTGCACACCATCTTTGGTCAGCTACGGCAGTGCCCAAACCCTAGGTCCTTTTTTGTAGGAGCTTTTGTCTTATTGCTGGAGAGGTCGAAGCCCATGTCGGATGTGTTTTGTCCTTTAGCCAAAATTGGCATTTCCATATGGTTGTGGCATATGCATAAGAATGACTCGTAGACTCGTTTCGACGTAGACATGTTGAGATTTTGACATTTACAAGGTAACGGTACAAACACACACACACACACTCCCCCACACACACACATTCATAGTGTGTAAAGGTGTAAAGAGAAATGGTGGGTAAAAAGTGTTGGCAGATTGCTGCACTTTTACTGTAAGCATTTTCACTATTTTACTAAGCATTTGCTACCTATTAGTTATGGGAATAGAAGGGGTATATTGGAATAGATGAAATGTAAGAAAGAAGAGAGATGTCTTTGTTGTTAATTTGTATTTTGACTCCCTTTCTGTTCATGTAGTTAATATTGTTCTTCAATCATAAGTATTTATTAAAGGGTATCTTTTAGTCGTCAACATTTCATTCATAGCATACATATGTGTGTGTGTTTCGTTGTACATTTCGTTTTTCTCCTTTTTTTTTTTGAAGGGTTTTAGTTGCGAAAAAATAAAGTAAAATGCCAAGCAAAATGAATGAATGAGTGACTGAGTGACTTGTGACATGGAAACGATTTTGCCTTCATCAGGAAGGACTACGTTGATCTCAGATCCATATCAATCGGTCGTGTTGGCGGCCATCGTCGCCGGGTTGACAACTTCACACAAATGTATCTAAAAACAAAAAAAAGAATCCCGGCAAATCTTGAGCTGTCAGTGACTCTGCGCTGTCTGTCTGTCTGCCTGTATGTCTAACTGTTTTGTAAGCCAGACTAATGGCAAAGGAATACGAAGAAGCAAAACAAAAAACAAAACAGAAAGGAAAGGAAAAAAAGGAGCAGCAACTTTTGTGCAAAGTGACTTTACTTGTAATTCAGTTGATGCTTGATGGTCCCTAGTGGGTTTGTCATCCAATGTCGGGCAGACAGTAAGCCAGCAGAGCAGAGCAGAGAGAGAGAGAGGACGAACTATGCCAGGATCGGCAGTTGGTAACGCTCAATGATGCCCACCAGGGACGGCTAATGTGCCGCACTTTAACGTGAACAGAAGGAGAAATAGCTAACAGGAGCACCACCAGCAACTCAACCACCAGTTATACAGTGGAATGGTGGCTTTTGTTTACCCTCAAAGCGAAAGATGGGAACTTGTTAGGGGGGAGAGGTGGGGGTACAACGACCTTGACTTGTTTATGTTTATGGTTTTTCGTTTCGTTTATCTTCTTTTTTATGTGTTTATGCGACGCTCTATTTATTAACTTTTAATTTAATAATTTAAGACAATGTCTGACTGTCTGGTTCGCATTTCTACTTCCTCTCTCACTCTCTCGCTCTCTCTCTCGCTCTCTCTCTCTCTCTCTTTAGCTATCTCTCTTTTACTTAAGGTAAATTAAATTTGCCCAACTTTTATTTTGCTAAACATATTCGCAAATGCATGTGTGTGTGTGTGAGTTTTTGTGTTCTTTTTCTTATTTATTCATCAAGTTTTACTCTGGCCCAGAGAAATCGACAAAGAGAAAATCATTGCATGCTTTTGGGCGCTCGAGCCCATTAAATTGGCATAACGTGCATGACGTGCACGGCACGTAAATAGGCGTTAAAATGTCGGTTAAACAAAAACATTTATTTTTTATGCACACCACCACACCATACCCCTCCCCAACCCCCAACCCTCCTCTTTCCATACATATGTACATATATCTCATATATTTATATGTATATATTTTTGTGTGTATGTTGAGGGTGTGCCAGACGGGCAGACACTCAATGTGTGTGTGTCTTGTTTATGTTTTTTTTTGTTGTTGTTGTGTTCTTTTCTGGTTTTCCTTTTGGTTGCGCCCAATTTTTGAACTTATGCCGCGTTAAATTGTGTGTTTCATGGTAATTTTTTAAGCTTCACCCTTATGAATAAATTATCAGCTGACTGAACTGATTCCAGGCATCATCATCCTCATCGTAAGAGTTGGATGAAATAGGTGGTGGTATTTGGTTAAAAGGGGAAAATATCTTTTATTTTTAAAATTTCCTTTTTTCGAATCAAAAATAAACTTTGACTTTGAATTCTTAGTAGGTTTATTGAATAAAAATAATGCCAAATTAACTAAAAACCAAAGTAAATTGAATGGTTTGAGACGTGTTTACTCTATTTAGATAATAGTTTGTTTATACTATTTTTTAATGAAAGTTTATGCTCTGCATTTAGAATGAAAGTTTGTTAAAATGAATTTAATTCAATTAGCCAATAAATGGTCATTTAATATCATTCGTATCAAATATTTCTTATGCCCCACATACAACATAAATGTCTTAAATGGTTCAGTTAATGAATTCAAGAAATTAAAAGAATAAATTGCTTGTGATATAAATATTATGCTTATATATTATATATATATTCTTGAATATATGTATTCTTGATCCTTTTTTGTTTATCTCTAACCGTAAAACTGGACTATGTTTTCTATTTTATTTTCAAAAATATATGAAGCAAATATAGATAGGAAGAATTATAATGCGAGTTAGATGCTATTTCGTTTATGGTGCAAACACAGTATTATGACAGTTTTTGTTTCTTCTTTTCAAATTTGATTCACGGTTTTTATACCCTGTACCCATAGGGTAAAAGGGTATATTAAAGTCGCTAAAATGTATGTAACAGGCAGAAATATACATTTCTGACCCCATAAAGTATATATATTCTTGATCAGCATCACTAGCCGAGTCGATTGAGCCATGTCCGTCTGTCCGTCCGTCTGTCCGTCTGTATGAACACCTAGATCTCGGAGACTATAAAAGCTAGAGCTACCAAATTTGGTGTGAACATGCGTCTAATGCATAGACAGATCAAGTTTGTTTCAAATTTTTGCCACGCCCACTTCCGCCCCCGCAATTTGGAAAAAACGAATACTAGAGCTGTATGAAAAATATCATATTCTTATTTGGCACACCTTACTATATAGCCGATCTGCACCAGCTGACCAAAATTTGTCCAAATCGGACAATAAACATCGGAAATATGCCCATATTCTTTTCGTACTGAAACGCTTAGGGCGAGATTGGCTGACAGGAGTGAGCGAGATAGCATGCGTTCGCTGCTGCTGCATGTAAAGGAAATTTTGTATGAAATTGATGGCTACTTCGAAGGTTTTTTTTTAAAGTATCTAGTTGGTACAGGGTATACTCAACATCGGCAGGGACGACTTGTTCGCTTCATTTTTTTTTATCTAAATTTTAACATATTTTTAGTTTTGTTCCATAAACTTCAAAAATATTTTGTTAAATTTAAATAATTTGTTGTTTTCTTTAAGAGTTATCATTTGGGTTTATCGGAAAGTATAAATCGATAAGTAGTATAAGGCTGTTGTTGTATCTGGTATTCTGTTGGTTAATCTACCCTTTAGTAAAATCTACGTTTAATTTGTTTCTAATAGTCTGAATTAAATAAACACTAAATTTATTTTCTTCAAATATTAATTACATATTTTAACATTCAAGGGCAAAAAAAGGGAACGGCATTCTCTTTACCTTAAAGAAATGAACAGATTTGATTGCAAAAGTACAAAACTATAGACAAATGTGCGTCAAGGCTTAAGCAAACAAATTCGTTTTAATGACTTTGCCACCTTTGCAACGTGACTTATTCCTAATCAGTTTTTGATTTGAAATGCATGTTAAAAATAATGATAAGGAATATGAATAAAAATTCTTTTCACTTTATATTTTATAGTTTATTTAAATATTTAGTATTTCTATCGTTATAAAAGATGAATCAATCATATTAAAATAATTGCTTGAGCAAATAAAGATTGTCAAATTTATGTATATCCTATAAAGCCCTAAATTGCTTGGGAAATTTATTAAAAAAATTTATATATATCACTAAAGATTGCAAATTTCTTCTTTTCTTGGTACATCTAATCTCCTTCTCTCTTTTATTATATCTAGTAATAATTCTTTATCTATAGTAAAATTTTAGAAAAATACATTTTGTATCTATTTTATGATGTACATATGATGAATTTACACATCTCTCCCAGACAGATAGAAATATGCTTGGTATTATGTTTGTATGTCCAGTTTAAATAGATTGTAATATATATTTGATTTTAGAAATTTTGCATCTTAACCCTAGCGTTCAATTAATGATCTGCTTACTTCTGACACAAAACGATTGAATTATAGATTTAAATTAATTATTTTTCCCCTGAATAAAGTAGGTTCTTGATCAGTCAGTTGACTATAACATATACTATATATCTTCCATTCCATACCTTTGCCAACACTCAGTTTTGTTCAACTTTATTTATTTCTATACTCAAAATACAAATACAAAAATTTTCAGCCATATGTTTGTATACGAAAAGAAAGCATTTTCATGTTTTGACTTTGAATTTGTTTCATATCACCACCAAAAAAAAATAAAAGACCTCTAACAAAAGAGAGGAGCGGAGGGTGTGAAGTAAAGAGACGACTGGGTGGGTGGAGGAGGAAACTGTTGCAAATAATAAATGAGTCAAGTTCATGAAAAAGCAATTTCTTGCGGCAGGCCACAGAGATATTAACACCCCTCAAATCTGTTTGCCGATTTCATTTCTATTCCACAAGACAAAAATAAAGGGGGAGGATTGGCCCAAAATGAAAGCAGAAGTCACAAATTAAGTAGGTAGCCAAATTACATGGCCAAAAGGGGGATGTGCCGCATTCATATAAATGTGTCTATGACTGGATGACTGTCCGTTCGGGGCATGGGAATGGGATAACAAGTGATTTGCTTTGATTTTATGGCTTCTCACTGTGTTGGTTTTTAGTTATCTAGAGGGCGCGGCGGTGGGGTGTCATTTTTATTATTATTATGAACCTGTTTCTATGTGACACCCTGTGTTGTTGTTGTTGTTGTTGGTGTTGCTTATGATTGCAACGTCTGTTATAATGAGGCCACCGTTGTGGTTTTCCCCTGTCTTTTATTTTGAGCCTTGTTTATGGCTAACTGTTCAGTTCGTTATGCAACATTAATTGAACATTATGTCACTTCTAATGGCTGATTAAACAGCTGTAAGAATTGCAATGAAAACACAAAACTAAAGACAAACTATATGAAAAGATGTATAGAAATTGGATATATAACTCTATATTGCATATATTCATTACAATTTGACTACATTGAAATGCACTTTGGCCAAAAGTCCATACTCGAAAAGCCAATAACAAAAACATCAATCAGTGGTAAAGAGGAGGAGGAGGGGAGGGGGAGGAAGGGAGGAGAAAGGTAAAGTGAGGTTTATAGGTAACATAACGCGATTGCAACTACAGAAAATTGCAATCAAAATTCGATTAGCCTGCCAATGTAAATATTTATTTATTGTAACCAGTTAGCAGAGAGAGAGATAGAGAGAGAGGTGGAAGCGGGGCGGGTTCTTTCACTTTTAATAAACATTTTTGATTGGCAAAAGAGTCAGTGTGTGTGTGTGTGTGTATGTGTGAGTGTGTGTTTGCAATATTATTTTGGCCTGGTTTTATTGACAATTTTTGCATGGTAATCAAAAATCAATTGGCCAGGTTATTGCTTTTTCTTGGTCTCAGTTTACCCACCTCCCTCCCGCACTACTCTGTTCTCTGGGTGAGTGGGTAGCTGCCTGGCAACCCGCAAAAACCAAATAAAATGGCCACTCGACAAAAAGTCCACAATTGTCTCTCTGCCCTTTCCGTTTGTCTGTCTGTCTGTCTGTCCGTTTTGTTTTATTGTTTGCGTATCCTTTGATGTCCTACTTATATCTCTCTTTTTGTTGGCCATCTTCAACTTGATGGCAATCTTTTTATTATTATGATTGCTGAAGAGTTGTTGCCACTTCCACTTGCTGTTGCTGCTGCTGCTCCTCCTCTTTGCTCCTCTTTTGCTCTGCCAGTTCTGAGTGGTTTATGAAAATCGCTTTTCGGCCAATATCTTTTCATTCGTGCGGAGATAAAACTTGCGTATAAATTCATAAAATGCCGTTGTCTCGACTCTGTCTCTCTATCTCTCTCTCTCTCCCTCATACACTCTCACCCACACAACACACGCATACAAATGGAAGTCGATTTATTTTATGTTATCCTTTAAATCCTGCTTTACGATGGCCCAGCCCAGCAGCGACACTTGCCGGGACTTGCTTTCATTCCATCCCCCCCCTCCCACACATCTCTCTATTCCCACCCATCCACCCCCCTACTCCCTACAGTGCTCTGAAGCTATTTATTTCATTTGCTGCTGCTGCCTCTGCTGGCCCCCCAAAAGCCACTGGGGAGGCTGATGACGAGTTTACACTATGACCATCTCTCTCTTTCTCTTCACTTCACTTCACTTCTTGCTCTGTCTATCTATCTCATTCTGCCTACTACTATGTGGCTCTCTCTCTCTCACTCTATATACTCGAAAATGTGTCGTCGTCGCTTTTTGATAGACATTTCGGTTGTTGGTTGTTGTTTTTGAAACTGATAACTGTTCCTGTTCCTCTCTTCCCCCTTTGTAGGCCTAGTAGTTTGATTTATGAAATAGTTGTAAATGTAACCAAGTTGAGAAAAATCTTTTATATTGCAGCCTCCCCCCACACTTCAGGAACATTTTGGGTATGCAACCCCCAAAAAAAAAGAAAACTTTTGTGTTGTGCATTTGTGGAGCATGCGCAGGGTCAGGTTTTGGGTATCCTGGTCTCCAACTCTGGTTTGAATCTCAATACACCAAAGTTCTTCTTTTTTTCTTTTTTTGTTAGCCAAACAGTTTTAGCCTTTTTTTTGTTGTTGTTTCTCCCTTCTGTTTCATTTATCAATGGTTTGGTTGTCTACAAGCTTATCCCTCTATAGGGGGGCGGGTAGTGGGCGGTTATGGTTGCCTCTGTCTCATTGTCGTTTGGACTATCCTTTTTTTTGTCCTGTCCCTGGGCACTTTGGCACGCCATTTTCACACAAACATTTCAATGAAAAGTATCAACGAAATTGCTTTTGAAATTGCTTCATATGCCATAAACAGAATGCGTGCCAGATTTTCTTGATGCTCTTTATGTGCATTTTACGTCCTTCTTTCCCCACAACCTCTCTCCCTCTTTCTCTCTCTCTCTCTCTCTCCCTCTCTCTCTGTAGCTTAAATCCCTCGCTTGCTCTGCCTCTGTCTCTTGTTAAAGCTTTCACTGGCAGGCATCTAAAATTTTAGCGAACCTCTCGTACACTTTTTTCTCTGTGTTTCTGCTGCTTCTCCTCTCCTGTGCTCCTTTTCATCCTGTTTGCGTTTGTTGCATATTTTCCCGTTTTTTGGTATTTCAATTAAACTTTAATTAAAATGCGATGCCATGGTTATCAGACGCCCGCGGCCCAGTCATAGCCATTTGTTGGAGTGCTTCGTTAGAAAATGTCTGCTAAAAATAAGCTCGTTACCTTTCCCCCCACCCTCCAATCTACTTTAGCCCCCTCTGCCCCACCCACAAGTCCGCGTCTTTATCATCATTTCTATTTTCCTTCTTTTTTTGCAATTTTTGTAGCGAGAAATTTAATAAATTCTTTCTTAGATGTCTTTTGTTGTCTCTGCAATATTATGAGAATATTTTTTTTTGTCACTACCTCCCAATCCTCCATTTTTTGGCTATTAGTTTGGCCTTAAAATAAAGTTAAGATGGGAATACAAAAGTATCGCAAAGGTTCACAGGCAAATGTCTGAACTTTAATTTAGTTATAGTAAAAAGCTGTAAAAGGCGGACTAAATTTCTCCAACTCCTAATGATGAAACTAAGAAATATACTTGGCAATGTAAATAAGTGAAAGTGTTAGAAATTTCTTATTTTATATATATAATATTTATAGAAAATTTAATTAATACGCTAAAAAAGGCAACTTCAATTTAGAGCATAACTAATTCAGTGTGTTTTTTAGGAATGATATTTGAAAAATATATTTTTCATCTGCTTAAACCATTTTTTGGACTCTTGTCTTTGTAAATTCTCAAAACTCTAGTTTTGGTATAAGTGATTAAACATTTATAAGGATTAGATTGTGTTTGCTGACCGATACTTAGAGATATAATTTTCTTATAAAATCATCATTAAACTGATTTCCTAATAGTTTTTTTATAATAGCCTTTTTAATTGACCTTTTTACTTTGCCTTTTATAAAGAAATAAATCAGTATCTAATAAACATTTTTCAAATTTTGTAAAGTGTTTGCTTAACTTCAATAATTTGCTGAGAACATTTCAAAATTTTATTCGTTTTTTCTACCCTATAGTTTTCTTATTTTTTCGAATAATAATTATATTCAGACTCTTCACCTTTTTAAAAATGAGCCTTAAAATTTATATTGAACGATTTAATAACATTTAAGGTAAAAATTCATTTTTATTCAACTCATATCATTGTAAAAAAATGTTTTTTGACGAAGCCCTAAGCAATATTTTTAAGAAGTAATGTAAGTACATTTTCTTATGAGATGCTACTAAAATTTTAAATACTTTGCTAAAGTCCTTTAAAATTCCTAAGAGCTGAGTATACATATTATACAAAATTTCTATTAAGTATTAAATAAAATAGAAGTAATAAGTATTTTTCATTGCCAACTTTGTAAAATTTCTTAGCATTTATGCTGATTTCCTTTGTTCGAAAGTTCTCCAATATTAATAACTTGCCAATATCAACTAAAAGTCTAGCAATAATTGTAAAATGATTCAGTTGAACTACTTAAAATACTTTGTTTAAAGTAATTTAAATCATAATGCGTTTGAAATTAACATTGCATTTCTGTAAAGAACAAAGTAACAATCTGGCATCCTTGTTATAGTTTGCTTTATTTTGCAACACTGTTAACTTAGTAAGTTAGTTCGCTGTGCTATCATCGTGAAGACAAGATCGTTCGCCAAGAACTCCTAATTTGTATAATTCCTACATCTATCATTCCGAATCCCAACATGTTAGCCAAAAGTGTGAGGAATGAATTAAGCAATATTTACAGATTTCATTGTGTCAGTTCCATATTTTTTAGCGACTTTCATATACTCTTCTACCCTATTTGAATATGTGACACAGATGTTCAATTTGATAATTTCTAAAACTCAATTTGCAAAAGTCTTTCAAAGGTTTATTCAAATGATAAATAAACCAACATACACATGATATGGTAAAACATTTTTAAATTTAATTTAAGCCCTTAAAGTATTAGAAATAAAACCAAAAAGTAATTAGATCCTTATTTTTTGAAGAGAATTTTGAAAAATAAAATTTGACATTTCTCATATGCAGGTAACTTTTTAATCTGTCCCTCAACTTATATGATATATACATATACGAGTATATATAGGAAAAGTTTTGTAGTTTGGCATTTAATCTGCTGCAACTGTTACTCAGTATGTTCTACACACTTTTGGTTGCCATTGCGCCAGAGTTGCCAGGCAAATTAATCAAGTGAAAAATTTCATTTAGGGCACACAGTTTGCTGGCACGTGCTTGACCGTCGTTTGATACACTCGCTCCCTCTCTCTCTCTATCTCTCTGCCCCTGCCACACCTTCTGAGACTGCTTAATGTGCAACAAAAACACAGAGAATTTAATAAACAAACCAATAAATGCAAAAACATTCCCAAACAATGGACCCATGACAATGCCTCTGAGAGAGTGTAAAATCATGATAAGTCAATTTTGTGGGAACATTTCTTCAAACCCAACCCAACCCATCCCACCCCGCACTGCATCCTGCACCCTTAAGGCATGGATCTATCTCCTGCTGGGCTGTTCACGTGTTCCCATTTGGAGGAATTGTAAGTGACAAACATATTGTAAATAGCCATGGGTGGCGGACATTGGCAAATTGTCCATTGCCAGCTGTGAAAATACAAATTAACAATTGTCCTGCCGCAAGAAGGAAAGAGAGAGGTCCTTGCTATTGCTGGCTTTTAATTTAACCAAAGAATGCGATTAGACTTAACTAAGCGGATATATATGTATACTTAAGGTCAGAGGGGGAAGAAAGGGGAAAAGCACTGCCTAGTTTTTATTAAATTATATTTGTATTTGTGTATATGTGACTGTGTGTGTGTGTGCGTGTGTGTGTGTGGATATGTGCTTACTGCTTACTGACTGCTCGTTTTACTCTTTGACTACGTGAGATTCATAACTTATGCACAGGACTTTTAGCCTCCCGCCCCCCGTTAACCCCCTTTCCTTCTTTCTTTTGGCATATTTTGTGACTTGATTTTCGTGTTAATATGCCTAACATCCTTTTTGGGGGCATTTAGAGGGAAATTGAGCTGGAGGCCGTGTCTTTATGCCGTCATTAGCTCCAAATCCTTGTAGATTGATTTAGGGCCAGACGTGTGTGTGCATATTAAATGAAAGTTGGAGATTTCGCAACACTTTCGCTAAAACCTAAAAATTTCCAATAAAATTTTATTCGAAAAAGTGTTACAGAGAGAGAGAGTGAGAGAGAGAGGGGGGGAAGCGTGGGTGAACAGCATGCCAGAACTTAATTTATATGCTAATTTGTTTAACAAGACAATCCCGAAAACTAATCCAACATAGGCTGACATTCCACTAAGCCGCCAGCAGCAGCAACAACAACAACGACGAAAAATCAAACATTATAGCGTGTTAATGGCAGGAAAAGCGGAGGAAAAACACACCCCAAGCCCAGCTACAAAAAAAAAGCAACAACAGAAAAAAGAGAAATGAGAAAGGAAAGAGGGCACCACATGCATTATCCTCTTGCCCTTGCCATGCTTCACCTGCATCAATTTGGCATTGTCCTGTGTGGACAGCCGGATAAAGGATGGTCGAGGGTGCGAGGGTGAGAAGCTGGTGGTGGAGGAAAAAAGAAAAACATTAACAGCCAAACACTGATACGCAATTATTAAAACAATTTATCAAAGTAGAATATCCGGCAGGGCAAAGCCCAACATCAGGAGCATCATTCTCATCATCATTATTCTCCAAAAGGTGTCGCCTGGAAGTAGGCAATAGTTTTCCCTTCCTCCTCCCTATATCCTTTGTTTTTTGTCGTTTTTTTGGCTAATTGTTTTTCCGGCAGTCAAATAATTCTTGGTGACAAAAGTTTTGGCATTTATTTAAAACCGCACAAAACAATTTTCACATTGCATAGTTTTAGCAGTAAACCAATGAAACCAAATATAGCCACACAAACAAACACACCGAAAGAGAGAGGAGAGCGAGAGAGGGGGGCGAGAGAGGGAGTGGGGTATCAGGTTAGGTTTCTGTTTGCCAATGTTGACTCGGCAGGAAGCGGAAGCTTAAACACAAATTTAATGAAGCAGTAAATTCGATTGTCGCATAAACAAAAACCCACCGCCCCCGCCAGGCTCATGAAGGAGCCCCCCAAAGCAGAAGAAGGAGCAGAAGTCAGTCGAATTGGGAGTGAACACAAAAAGGAGGAGAAGGACACATCAAGCCAAACAGTAGGATAATGTTAACAGTCAGCCAGGAAGCTAGAGCCAGCCACAAAAGGATAATGCCCATACATTCGCTTTATGTGAGTGTGCCTGTGTCTGTGTGTGTGTGTGTCTGTATATGTGTGTGCGCTTGTTTGTATGTGTTTGCATGTGGCAAACTTTTACACCGACAGAGGCAGTCATAAGTCCAACAAAAGAGCAAGAGAAAGAGGGAGACGGGAGACAGAGTACTGGGGACTGGGACTCGGTAACGCCATCTAAATTTGACTTTATGTGCTTTAATAAAGTATAATTTTTTTTTTTTTTGGACGCTTAAATACTCCATTGCGCCAGAACTCAAATCAGATTCTCCATTAACTGTTGAATTTTAAATTAAAGCTGAGAACAAGCCAAAAAAGATAGGAAGAAGAAAAACAGATGATAAACAGGAAGAAACTATTCAATTTGAATCAATTTTAGATACAATAGTGGCCGATGACAGTTCAATGATAATCAATTAGTGGTAGATAAATTCATAAAAATTCTGTATATATATAACATTTATATAAATTGATTTAGACAAGTGCAAAAAGTATTTGATTATGGAATCGTTCTATCATATCCTGCAATCAAACTATTGCAATATTTGGTTTTTAATATGATTCACTTTAAATTAAAGTTTTTGATGGCAACGAATCTTTGCACAAGGATATTTTGGATTAAAAAATTTATTAATATTCAGTAGAAAAAACAAAAAAAAAACTCAATAATTCAGTTATTTAGTTAGAAAATGGAAACATTTGTTTAGGTCTCATAAATAGAGAAAAATATTCATAGAGAAATATTTTTGTCTCTGCTTTACAAAATTGCTGATATTTGCTTTGCTTGGACTTTATCCGGGATTGCAAGTATTAAATGTTTTATTTTGAAAATTATAAAAAAATACAGTTAATTTTTAAACACTTGCTTTTTCAATAATTGTAATGCTTAAGATATAAACAAAATGAAAATTTAAGCATAGAAAATGTTTAATAATACTTCTGAGTGCTATTAGCCACTGAAGTGTCTATGAAAAAGCTAAAAGTTCGGTTTTGTTTGTAATAAATAATATTATATATTATATAAAAATATTATTAAAAAAAAAGAATTTAACTCAAAGAAAATCATTAGTTGGTTGGCAAATTATTGAAGATTAAAAAATATTTTCTAATTGACATTTATTAATATTCAAAACATTTTTATATACTAACTGGAAAGGTTAACTTTAAAAGTGTTTTTTCAGTTTTTTTTTTTGTATATGAAATATAAATATGTTTTGATAGCAAATTAAAAGGAATAAAATAACCTTTTGAAAAAGTCTAAAATGATATGTTGGAACATCAATTTAAATAATAAAAAAATCACTTGAAGTTAATGCTATCAAAGGGAACTTTATCTATCAACTCATAGTAATTGGTCCAGTAAAACGAAAAGAAAAAATTGTTTTTGTTGGCTACTAAATTAGAAAAATTTTTAATTTAAAAAATTATTGGGATTTGCTGTTGGATATTTAGTTAGAAAAAGTTGAAAATGCATTGATTATTTTTAACGATTTAACTGATTAACTAAATCCTCAAAGAACTCTAAATAACTTTCTTATAATATTAGCAATGTTAAACGAACATTAGCGTATTTTAGGTCGGTATCCAGAAATGTAAACATGTCTAACAAATAATTCATAAGAAGCACATCGCTATTCTAAACCAAATGGATTTGTATTATTAAAAATCGCTTTCCAACTATATATCTATCGGCCAAAAACCACATTTTATTCCATTTAGTTTGGTTACTATCTCTCTCCAAGAACTTGACGTATGTATTTTCAAACCATTTTGTCGATTGGCGGTGGTTTTTGTGCCGCATCAAGTTAAAATGTCATGTTGCAACTAAACTAAACTGACAAACTGCCACATGGAAGTTAACTTGCCTAGATTTGGGGCGGACAGTTAATCAGCCATGCAAGAAACCGCTAAACAAAGCCGCAGCAAAGTTTTTGCAACCGAAAGAAAGAGAATGAGAAGGACTCACCTGGACTCGCGATTCGGTTAGGCCAATGCGCATGGCAATTTCCTCACGCATAAATATATCCGGATAATGGGTCTTGGAGAAACATCGTTCCAATTCGTTCAACTGGGCTGGAGTGAATCGTGTCCGATGTCGTTTCTGTTTATTTTTATCCAAATGCTGCAAGAGATAGAGAGAGAGAGAGGGGAAAAGAGATCATGATGGGATTGGGATTGCTATAGATGACCTAAGACACTAAAGTTATCAACATTCAAAACTAGAATCGAACTACAAATTAAGCTACAGATAGATTACATTTTTAATAGATTAGACTACAATAGAGAGAGTATCTATGGTCTACATATGGAAAAAATCAAATCACACTTACTTTTTATTTAGATATATTTTATTTTTTTTTTTTTTGAGATTATTATTATTATTATTATTATTCATTGCACATTTAATTGATTCATTACACAATTCAATACACACACATTCACATTTTTGGATTTTGGATTTTGTTTATTTGAAATCGAATTGGGTTTTGGTTTGTATTTTTTGGTATTTTTTCGGTTTTTTGGTTTTTTGTTGAAAGGATTGAAAAAAACATCGAAAAGAACATGGATTATTAAAAAATAGTTTCAGCATTTTACTATAGCCGATGATATAGAAGTTTTTATTTTGTAAATTAATGGAATTATATATCGGTTTTTCGTTTCTCTTTTTTTCTCACCTGATCCTGTTGTTGCATATTGTTGTTGTTGTTGTTGCTGTTGTTATTATTATTGTTGTTGTTGTTGTTATTATTATTGTTGTGATTGCTGCCGGCGGCAGATAATGGATTGGAATTATCGCATAAACTGCCAGTAATATGAAGTCGTGCCACACCAACACCAACACCGACACTGGCACCACCACCACCACCACCTGCAACACCACCACCACCACCAGCACCGCCAAGATCGGCTATATTTGGAGCTCCCGGCAATTGGCCAAAACTATTAACGCCAGCATGGAGGGCCGTTAAAGCTGCCTTGGGTAAATCACAGTCCTTGGGGCCTAATGAGATGATTTTCATGTATTACAATCAAATTGCAGATTATTAAAGGGAGAAAAGAAAAAGAAGGTCGTTTGTTTGTACTAGATGTAGATTATTGTTAAGATATTTAAGTAAAGTTGGCCCAAGAAAAAGCCTTAAAAGCTGTCTTACAGCTAGTTTAACTAATTCTTTGGTATACTAAGATGATTCTTCAAATGATACTTAATATATTTATATGATATGAAACTCTTTTCTTTAGTAATATGTAGTATCTATTCACTATATGTACATTTATCTTCATGTATTCGGCATTCATTGTATCTTCATATATATCTATGCATATCTATTATCTATTCTATATTATTGTTGTCGCAATGGATTTAGCTTGCTAAATATTTTTTAGTAAATTCAATATTGTTATTGTTATCACTGCCTTTCTATTGATTCATCTATAGTATATAGTATCTCAGTTTTTCAGCTTGTCCCACGAATCTTTACAGTGGAAGGTTAACGAACGCCTCGGATAACAAAAATTTCGCATAACAAACACATTTTTTTGGGAAAAAAAGTTTTGGTTAACGAATAAAGTTTCGCATAACGACCAATGAAAATGTAAAATTTCTCGAATACCCATTATACTTGTGTCCAGTGTGACCGTTTTTTCATTTCAGATGCCACCTACCGCCAAATACACATTTCATTTTAGTTTCTTTCAATGAAAGCTCAACTTAAAATAAATTGGGGAATTCTTTTAAGTCCTTCGAAGTTTTTATGGATTTTATGCTATTTTATTTTAGTAAAAGCTCCAAATTTAACCTTTTTAGAGTGCTTTTTTTCATTATTTTATTTTACATTTCGCTTAACGAACGTTATAATTAACGAAAAAGATGCTGGATTCACTTGTGTTCGTTAACCGAGGGACCACTGTATTTGGATAAGGAATAATACTAAATGCGATTAATGTGACCTAGTTTGTAATAGCTCTTCTTTTGAATGTTTTGAATGCCAATGTAATTATTCTATAGTATTTACTTATTTTCTAGATATTCATAGGTCAACAATTTCCATAACGTAGGCTACACTATCGAAGTTACACTATCGAAGTTTTCTTTCGGATCCCTGATAATTTCGTAAAATATTCTATAAAGTGTGCATATTTACTAAGGATAATGTGAAATTCCAAAGGGAAAATATAATTTTTAAAGTCTGCTCGGTCGTTTTGAAACTAAATGAATTCAAACATATAAAATGTTTTCTCTTTATAATATTTAATTTATAAATGAAACCTTAAAAGTCTTAGTAAACTCTAATGAAAGTTACTTCAAAAATAACAAATTTTCACTACTACTGTCTATCCACTTGTAAAAGATTAATTTTCTTGAATGCCAAAATTATCTAAAGAGGTTCAATTATATTAGTATTAGTATTTCCATACAGAAACTTGTATTAAAAACTAATCAATCTCTGAGTGGCTTGTTTTTACTTTTGATCAATTTCAAAAAAGTATTCATTAAAGTGTCTAACTTTCTTTCTTTTCTTATTAAAATTGTTAAATTAAATGTTGTTTCTGGTCTTGATATTGAGTTGATCTTGACTTTCGACTTTGAAACTTTTCACTGAAGCTAAAATAAAAGATACTAAATCGGGAAAGTTTTTTAAATAAAGTTAAAAAATTCTAAAATATTTTAAGTAAGTCAAAAACTTAAAATAATATTTTCAAAATTTTTATTGTTATAATTGATTTGATTTTGTTTCAGTAAATTTAGAACTTTAAAAATCTTTTGTTTTGCTGTATTCTTGTAGATGCTTTTCAACAGTTAATCATTTGATTACTTTTATTTTTTTTTTTTTCAGTTGATAAACTTTAATTAAAGTTCCTTGACAAGGTCAAGGTAAAATTAAATCAAATTAAATACAATTTGCATTCGTTTCATCTTTTGTAAATTGAAAGAAATTCGAAAAATTTATTTCACTTTATTTCTTTTATTGTGTACACTGTCACTCACTAAAGTTAATTTATTGTTTGCTATTATATACAAATGTTATGTATATATGTATATATACTATATATATTTCTGATATCGTCACGAAATTGCGTTAGTTGCGGGACAATATGACGAACGATGTTGCGTTAGGGCTCAAACCGAACTGCGGCGATCGGATAAATTGAATTTTTCAACAACCTGTCATTCAAAAAATACAACAAAAAAAAAAAAAAGAAAAGATGCCAAAAACAGTAACAAAACGGCAAAAGAGAGGGAGAGACGCAGACACACACACAGCGAGGAAGAGAGAGAGAGAGAGAACTACCAACAACATCTCAACTGAGGTGCGATTCAACGCAACAAACACAAATACACAGATACAAATACATACACAGATGCAATAGCTCAGATACAGATACATTTTGAATGTTAACCCCTTTTTTTTCTCATCTCATTTTTAACCCTCTATGTAAGGTACAACAACAGCAACAACAACAACAACACGGTAGTTGGGATACAAAAGTAAAAAAAAAAAAATCAAATACAAACAGTTGTTGTACGTGTTGTTGCTGTTGCTGTTGTTGTTGATGGAGTGGGTTGACTGTGCCTCAACGTCGTCGCTGTCGTCTCTCAGGTCTCATCTCTTGGAATTTTTAACATGTACGTGTGAGAGAGTCTCAAAATCTAAAGGCTAACTGACTCGAACTCTTTTTCAATACTATTTTTTTTTTTTCTGTTGTGATGTGATTTTTGTTTTTCTTTATATGTAAGTTGTTGTTGTTGTTGTTGTTGCTGTTGTGTGTGTATTTTTTTCCCATCTCTGGTACAAGTTAAACATTTACTCATCGCCAGTTGATGCGAACTCTTACCAATATAACCTTTTTGGTAAGCCTTCTTCCCTCTCTCCCCCTCCTCCGTGGCTATGTCACCTATGCAATGCTGTCAACTGATGATTTCAACTGATTTTTCAACTCATTTGAATTGTCAGTGGCAAAGTGAAGGTGTAGGCGGGAAAAAGTGTGCAATTTCCATTGAAAACAAAGAAAATGAATAAAGATCAAATTCTGTATCATTCAATTTGTTTCTAAAATCTTTTGCCGTTCGGTATGTTGGCTTTGATGTGTAAGACAAACAAGGCTTTCAATGATTTTTATTGTTTCGAAATGGACTTGTTAAAATTTCGGTAACTTCACAGGGGAGAGGCAATCGTGTTGCTGCTGTTGCTCGTGATGTTGCTGCTGCTGCTGCTGTCGATGCAGTCCAATCAACAGGTTTTCTCTTGCCATTTAGTTAGAAGTTGCCTTCTGCTGACGCCACATAAAAATCCAAATTAAACATCACAAAAAAAAGAGGAAAAAATATATATACAAAGTTTTTTTGACGACATTCCCGCCCATATCTCCGATACATATGTATGTGTGTTGCTGTTGTTGCACAGTTCACTCGCTTTTAAAGCGTTACCAGTAAAGTGCTAATTTTTACACATACACCCAGAGCGGCTACTGTTCATTAGCAATTTTTTCCCCCCTTTTTTTTTCTCTTTGGTAGTAGTAGTAGTGGCAATCGTTCCCAATTGCTGTTGGAAGCTTTGAGAAGCTGCAATCTGTGCGTTTGTCAAACACAAATGGGAAACACATCGGCAGCAGCTGCCACCACATGTGGCAAGTTGTAACTGTAACATAATCAAGTGGACCCCATCATCGTCTTCATCATCATCCTGATCATTGTCATATTTTTAGAGCATTACGCAGACAGATAGCCGAAGCCAAACCCCAAAAGCCAGACTTTGGCTCTACGCTCGTGATTAGTAAATTTAAGGCGCGGTGTTAGGTGCTATATATCATGCAGCTTCCACCATCGACGGAGCTTAAGATACATTCATAATCTTCATCATCATCCTCATCATCATCGTATCTCAAATTCACGCTCGATGGCAACATCTCAAATACTCCAAAGAAGTGCGACTTTTAACATTCAACTGTGCCAATGCCCAGTATATGGGGATCTTCCTTCTGTTTCTGTTTCTGTTTCACGTTTCGGTTTCTGTTTTGGCTTTTACTTGGTTCGGTTTGGAATATTCACAAAAATAACGCCACTTCTCGAAATCGCACTCATCTCTCTAACTCTTCTCAATCTCTCACCCCCCTCTAGTTGGTCTAACTTGAATGGTTTTTACAGTTGTAACACATAAATATGAAAATATTAAATGTCTGCATACTATATATTCTCACTGTACCTTGTGTGTGTATATACAAGTTGGAAACGGTATTTTGCAATGACATTGGTCAACTTGTGACAAGATTATGTCACAGGAAAGAAATATAAGCAATATTATTCAGTTTAAATTATTTTCAAGAAATTGTAGACATTGTCCACATTTAATTTTGAAGCTTCAAAACTTTTCTTAAAATATTTTAAAAAAAGAAATTATAGACTTCGGGGTTTTTATATCAGAACTTTATATATATTGGATTACATTCTAATATATCCAAAACTCAAGACTGTGTAGAAAGTTTTCAAATTTATATGTTTTGTTTAACTAAAAAATTAAATGATAAATATAAGTTTAAACTAAATTTTTGGTTTTGTAAAATTATTGAAGTTAAGTTTAATGGTTTTATAATATGCTAAATTTAGAATAAATAATTAAGACTCCTCCCCATATCAACTAATTGTTAACATATTAAAACAAAACAAAAAAAATTTATTTTTTGTTAAATAAGTTGTTTTAAAATTTAAAAAGAAAAGTATGATTGTCTTAAGAACGCATTTTAATGCTAAAATTCTTTTCAAAATTTAAATAAAAATACTTCTCGAACTATTTAAAATTATGTAAAAAACTTAAAAAATAATATATCAATTTGTATTTCAAAATTATAAAAGAAATAAAGCGATAATGCTTAGTGACTTTAGAATAAGTTGAGACTTTTGGTTGGCTATATAAAACTTTGACCCACTGTATTTAGAATACAAAAATTCAACAAGAAGAAAACAAGGCCAAAGAAAACTATTAGCTATACTATGTATATGGCATACAGTAGAACAACTCTAAGGCGAACTTCTTTATAACAAAGTTCTCCGTATAATAAATTTATATTAAAGAGACCGATTTCTCATAATGTTATCAGAATTTTTTTATAATGAAGTTGCAATGTCACAATCATTCATTTGTAATTTACTTTACTTATTTATCTCTATATATGTATATATAAATATATATCTTTTATTCCTGATATGGGATCCCTTTTATGGGACGTTTGGATGTACAATCGTATTTTCAAATATATTTTATAAGTTTAACCCCATGAATTTTCTAATTTTGTAGAGAACCGGAATGCATAAATGGTTTTAATATATTGTAGGTAGCTATAGGTTATATGAATCTTGTGATCAATTAAGATTAATGGAAGCTATTTCCAGCAAACGATTCTTAAATGAAAAGTTTCACATATACCTTAAATTACAGTTATGTTTGCTCTTGATTAACAATTAATGGAACAGCTTAGAATACCTTTAATTGGTTAGAACCAAAAATAGACAAGCTAAAATCGTAACTGGGACTAGGAATCTCTTTTGAAATTGTTGAATTAGTGTAAGAAGCAATTTTCAACAAAAACCTTTTATTATTTCTTTGATTTTTGTGTTAATCTTGAGTTCTATGACTTGGAACTATATTCGATTAGGATGGTATTGTTGCACCAATCTCTAAAGTCAAGTAAATGCAAGTTTCTTATTTATATAAAATTGTCAAAGATCAGTTGTAATTGCAGTTAGTTTACTTTTAAACATTACTAGAAAGTTTAATCATATGTGAAGACACCATTTTCCTATGATTTATTGTTAAAAGTATTTTTTATATAAAAGACGTTGCAAGACGTTCAAGTAAAGTGAAGACAAAAAAATTCCAAATAAAATGAATGCTCTGAAACAAATACTTTGTTACAGAGAATAACTAGTAAATATTTTAAACTTTAAGAAAAAAAAAATGATTTCGTTCTAAAATTGCTTACAAAATATCAAAGTGTGGAAAAGTAATTTTGTGGGTGGGCCAATCCTCTCTCTGCTAGTTTATGCTAGTCCAATTAGTCATTACATTAATTAATATGCATATGTATAATCCAGAGATGAATGCTAATAAATGTTGTCATCACAACGAAACAACATTGATGTATTATTTTCAAAAACAATGTGTATATTTTTTATTTTTTATTTCCAACTTTACTTGCTGTGCAACTTGTTTATATATGTATTTTAGTTATCCTAATGATATGTCTAATTGGACATTGTAATCATGATAATCAGCATGAACATTAGCCTAAGCATTATGATTATCATTGTTATTGTGATAACATTCAAATCAATCAAATATGCGTTACTAATTTGCTTTTTGGCCAAATGCTAGTTACAGTTACCGAGGCCCAAATTGCACTAGGTGAATTAAAACGAAACGCATTTTGGAGGGCATTTTAGTTTTTGTGCCCAGATGCCAAATGCAATGCAACTGAAAACCAAACGAAACGCAGTGAAAACCGCACAAAAGCGATTAATTAATTAAAATTGGCAAACATGAATTTATCGCGCAAGCAATTTGCACAATTTGCACAAATCAGTTTGTCTGTTTTTCGTGCGCGAAATGCAAAATATGCGTGTGCCACAAAATATATGGGCCTAGTGCCAGTTGCAACAAGCAATGCAAAGCTGCAACATGGCACCCAGGGAATCCTCTGATTTTCTCCACTATGGGTCGTCAGTTGCACTCTCTCTCTCTCTCTGTCTCTCTCTCTCTCTCTTTCTGCACACTCTGTGCATAATTATTGAAATTTGGAAATTGTGCGGTTTTTAGGCCGGTTGTTTGGTAGTCTGGCTGACTGGTTGGTTGGTAACCACAAAACAGGGAACTGAATACCCAGTAACCGCAAAACATTTCGATACAAAACGGTTTCCAAAGCGGGGGAAGGGTGCGAGGCCAGGCAACATATTTCACTAGCGCACAGAATACCACAAAAATGCCAATGCCCAGGAAGAGAGAGGAGAGAAAGAGATAGTACAGTGAGATAGAAAGAGATTCTACTACTAGTGGAGGCAGTTCAAAGTCTGCTTAAATTACAAATGCAATCATGAAATTAATTTAATTAATCTGAGGTATATAAAATTGTTCGCCCTTCTCCCTCTCTCTCGCTCACACAAAATGTTTAATAAAATGCGATTTAAGTATTTCGCGACATTCGCAGAATATGCAAATTAAATGGCAGAAAAAGATAGCAAACATAGGGGAGAAAACACATAGAACGAGAGATAGAGAGAGAGAGAGAGAAAGAGAGAGAGAGAGAGAGAGAGAGGGAGAGAAAGTGAGAACTTTGTTTGCCTTTCCTTTTTGCTGCTGCTGCCTTGTAAATTGTTCTTAATTGTGGCAAGTCTAAGCCCCTTCTTCCCTTCCTCCCCATAGCACCTCCTCTTTGCAGTAACCTCAATATGCAAATGTTGGTTTTCTGCTAGTTTTTCTCTTTTCTTTTTTTGTTTATGTGGTGGCGGAGTCCGAAAAGGCTTAGGAAATTTATTATGCCCAGACTTGTGAGTGTGTGTGTGTGTGTGTGTGTGTGTGGTGCAAGGATTTCAAAAAAAGGATTATTTTTAGTACAGGAGGCGCATTGCGAAACATTGAAATTTATGGCTTGAAAACAAAAACCAAAAAAGGAAAGAAAAGAAACAAAAATTGAATCAAAGCAGAGAATGAAAATATTCAAAAGAATATGGCATGGAAAACTTATGCTATGATCCACTTCAATTAACCAATCAAGCAGGATCAAAAATTGTTTAAGAATATTTTCAGTGATATCATTTGTAAATATATGTATATACCTATTATTTATAAAACACAACAGAACACACATCTTTAGATAGATTGAATAGAAAAGATATTAGCTCTGTAGCTTCAAGCATTTCGAAGGAGATAGTGTTGATCCAGACAGACAGACGGACATGGCTATATCAAGTCAGCACATGTTGCTGAACGAGAATATATATAATTTAGATACTCGGAGATGCTTTCTTCTATGCGTTGCAAAATTCTGACCGAAATTAATATACCCTTGCAAGGGTATACAAAAGAACTATAGCAAATCAAAGGTTTGTAACTAGAACAAACAAAATTCAGCATTAATTCTTAAAGGTTAATGGAAAACCATGTAATGACAATCGTTGTCAACATTTTCTGAAACAAATTTACCGATTTGCTTGTATCATATCCGTTATCTTATATCATATATCTATTAATAATAATATATCATATCTTTTAAATAAAATTCAACTATGTAGAATATATAAAAAATGGTGACTAAAGGTCGAAGTAAAGTGCTATCTACTCCTCTTTACATTGAATTGCGCAAATATTTATAAACTTTTGTAAATTTTAAACCTCAAAACCTGAAAATATGTAAAAAGTCCATAGACTTTTTTCAATCTTAAACTCATTAAACTCTATAAAATATGTGAAGAATCTATGAACTTTTTTTAATCTTTATTTAGTTTAAGGCTATCTTTAATAAATTATATGAAGAATATTCTGTTTAATCTATATTTTTATATATCTATATTTATATATATAAATATCTTTGCTATAATTTGTTTGTATAAGAATTTTTAAGGCCCAATAATACTTTAACAATCTCAAATGACTTTTAAAAATTTTTCATTTAAGTTGTTTAAAAACCTATTTAGTTTTTTAACGAAAGGGACTCCCTATATAATATGGGATAACTAAAACTATTGTAAGTAGAATGTTCTTTTTTTTTTTTGAAATTTGATAATTAAATTGAATTATTAGATGCACAAATTAGTTTGTTTATAAAATGAAAGTTTTACTTGACCACTTTCACTTTTCCAAGAAAATAAAAATAAAATAAGCAAAGATTATTAATATTTTCCTATATTCAGTTTTAATAATAAAATTCAAATTTTATCCAACTAAGAAATAAAATTTATTTATATTTTTTGTAAACAAACTTATTTTTAGAAAACTTTCAATGACTAACTAAAGATTTTCCATAGAATAAAAATTATATATGTATATGTAAAAAAAAGCAAATTGATTATTTTCCAAACTATGCGCTTATTGTTGTCAACATTTCGATTCATATTTTTTTTTTCAATTCCTTTTGGCAATAAAATATAAAATATGGTTCCTGCCAATATTTCTGAATTGTGTGGCAACTATAGAGAAAAATGCATTGAGTATACGCCATGTTGTGCACCAAGAGAAAACTGGTGTATGAAAAATGGCAATAAATTAATAAAAGTAATTAATTACTTTGAGGAAGCTCAGTTTCGAGGCAAGAGAGAGGGAGAAAGAGATGTTGATAAAAATTGAATAAAAATGCCGCGCAACATAAATTTTCCCTCGTTTCCATTTGGAGTTGCTGTTGCAGTTGCAGTTGCAGTTACAGAAACTGCTTTTCCATTTGCCCTTGGCCCTGGACAACAATAAATTGATTGCCAAAATTGAAAGTACTTGAAAAATTATCAACAATGTGGTAGAAATTCAAAAAAAAAATCAAACGATTAAAAAAAATGCATTCATATTAATAATGAATGAATTCGAATGTACATTTTGATATAAATATATACATTGATAATTATGTGTACAATGTACAAATGTAATTTACAATACAATTTGCGGCATATTTAAAAGAGCAATTATGGCAATTAACACACAGGCCGAACCCAACCCGCACCCACTCACTGATGATGATGATGATAATGATTGACTGATGATGAAAAGTGCCGAGTTAGTTAAATATACAACTTAATTATTGCTAAATGCATGCGACACCGGGCGCCAGCTCCAAACAGTGTTTAGACATCTCAATTATAGGCCATTTAGCAGAATCAATCGGCTTGAAAGCCAATCGGAAGTAACTACTAGACAAACGTATGCCAAAGAAATTAGTTTAATTATAGCCAGAGCGGATGGTTTAATACACATATTATTATATATTAGCGTAATTCACCCGACGATCTTAATTACGCCAAATATATACATACTACTATCTATCTATCTATCTCTTTTTAGATTTCTATTGCCATCTCTGTTGTGTTACTTACCCAAGACATTGGCCCCAAGATTGTTCAGCATGCTTGCCGAAAAGTTTCGTATCGATAGGGTCGACAGTTTGTCTGTGTTACAATATCTTTGCGTCTTTAATACAGGATTCCTTTCCAAATTCAATTAAATTGAATTAAGAATGTCGTTGTTGTTGTAGTTTCGTATACTCTTCTATCACAGTGGATTCTTAGGACATCCTTTAAAAGTGTAACTGTAGAATGCGTTTTACATTCTGAAAGATAAACCGAAAAAAAAGAAAGAAAGAATGGAAGGAAGTAAGTTTTATATATATAGAAATAAAAGCTATCCGACATTAGTTTATATGCATTTATCTTAAATTTGAAATTAAAATTAATAATAAATACTTAATTAGTATTTCATTTGTGCCTACTTTTTGCCTTTTATCGTTTCCATTTAGTTGCATTTTCTCATAGAATTTCTCATTCACATAGAACAAAAATATTGCGACGGCAAAAACTAAATTTTTTTTACATCAATATAAAGAAAAGTTCAAATGAAATTTCACGCTTTATGATTTTTCATTTAATCTCAAAACAATTTAAATTTCTTTAATTAAATGTATTGCCATATTATTTCACTCTCTAACCGAAACACATTTCCCTTTCAATAACCGCAAATCTTAACCTAATGTAGACACTTTGATTCTTACAAGACTTTTATTGCCAAAGCACTCACCTTGATTTCCCCTCCTCTCTCCACACTGTGGGCGGGGGGAATCTGGAGCGGGATTTGGGCGGTCTGGGTCCGAGTTTAGTTTAAGTCCAGACGACGACGATGACAAAGGCAATCAAATTGCCATAGTAAAAATTAATTAAATGCCTTGACCATAAAAAAAGCCAAAGAAATTAAATCGAAGTCACTTGGCCGGAAGTTGAAAAGTTTCCTTCTTTGGCACGCACACACCTACACACAAATACACATACACACACACACACACACACACAAGCACACACTCACACACGCAGACACAGACAACACGCAATAAAACGGAAGTTGTATCGTTTATTGATGAAATGTTTGACCAACTGACAGCTGGACACAGTCCGCATACATATACATGTGTATTTGTATTTTACAGGTGCGGCTGACCTTAGGTTTCTTCTTCTTCTTTAACTTTTTATTTTTTTGCTAAGATTTTAATTGATTTATGTTAGTGCAATAATTTTGTTTTCATTCTTTACACATTTTCACTTGATATTACACTTGAAATTCTGATTCGAAAATATTTGTTATAATATTTTCATATTTTGTTTAGCGACGGCATCTAAAAAATTTCCAACAAGTTTTCATCTTATTTTTTTTCTTTTTTGAGTTGTGTTAGCTATGTGAGATGTTTGAGAATTGGCGACGGGGAACGGAATGGAACGGAAACCGCGTAACGTTTCCTTAGCGGACTCGCTTGCATTTGAGACAAATGCGAAAAAATCAAAACCGAATCGACTCCATGATGATGATGATGACGACAATGATAACACACACAATCTTTTTGCCCTGCGCACTGACAATGCTTTCAATTTTGAACCACCCCCTCTTACTCATGCACACGCACACACACACACCGCACCACCCGCCCCCCTTCATGCCCAACATAATGGTGGGCAAACACAATCGACGGACGGTTAAGTCTCAGAGTATTGTGTTTATCTGCCTTTTGGGTTATCTCTTTTGCATTGATTTGCGCAAAAGAAGGAAAGAAGATATATACATACATACATGCATACATATACACACATACATATGTATGCGGCCATAATGGACCCAATTGGTTGCACTGCCTGTCTCGCTCTAGCCTTAGCATTCAAAGAGCGAGTCGTCTATACAGTTATATATTCCACGTTGCTGATTGGCTGTCATCTAAGCTTGCTTTCTGATTGGTTAATGTTAATTCTCTTAACAGTAAATTTACATTTTGCTGTAAAATTGGCGATAACAAGTCCTTCTACGTTTTTTATCGATAAACATAGATATCGACTATAGTCCCGATACACTTAAAGAAACTAATACAAATAAAAAGTGGAATAGTTTGTATAGCTAAAATAGTTTTTCTTTCGAGAATAGTTTTTTGTGATTTTTCTCTTTGGTGGTGGCATTTTGTGTGTGGAATTTTCAATGAATTTTCCCTATTAGACTCTTCGCGTGTTGCCAGAGCAGCCAGAGAGAGTGAGAGAGAGGGAGAGAGAGAGAGCAGCGCGTGTCTTTCCATCTCTGCCACGTGTCAGTCGTTCGCTTTTCTTGTTCACCTGTTGTCGTTTATTAGTTTCCTTGCTTTCCCCCTGTGATTCGTTGGAATTTGATAATATTTTGCATGCTGCACAAATGTCGAATTAGTCAGACAAAGAATGTCCCCGGCGAAATGAAATGAACGAAAATGTCATGGTAACCGCGCAATTCAAAGGGACAGCCCTTCGACTTACCTTTTTTTTTTTTTGCCATTTTCTATCCATATTCTGTCATGGACCAAGCCGCCACTCATGGCGGGCTCAACTCTCAGAGATATGAATTTATTTCTTTTTTAGATCTTCTTTTTTCATTTCTTCAACATATATACATATATATGTACATACATACGTACGTATACATATATACATGACTGTGGGGCGTTAATTGAAAACTCAAAGCAAAAAGACCACAAAAAGTGTCTGGTACAACAAATAAAAAAAAACCAGATAGGAATGGGAAAAGGGGTAAAAGAAAGAAGGGGGGTCATAACGTTGAAAAGAAATATCAATTTGTCAGCCATGTTGATGACTGTACTATAGTATAATATCACCAGATGTGCATTTTGGTTTCAAAATAAGTTGCAAGTAATAAAAAGTGAAGTTCTTAGGCTGTAAATGCTAGGATTACTACTAGCTTTAGTAACGATAAGTTCAAAAATGCAATTCTGGATAGATTGGATAAAAATGGATGGTATTGCTGTCATAATAGATTAGGTAACTTGTTTTCGCAGTTCCCAAAAGTATGCTAAGAACAACAAATAGAACTATAAAGTTTGTTAACTCACAGTTAACTTAGATGAAAAAGCTCCATTTAAAATAAGGCAAATATTTTATAATTCAAATACCATCTTAGTATTGTTGTATCATTTTATTATTAATTAATTTTTTTCTTGTAAATTATTTCGAAAACAATTGGGAAAGATGAAAAATTGAATATCTCTAAAGAAAGATAAAAAGCAAATAATCTAATGATCAATAAAAAATGAGTAATGATTTGATAATGTTCGACTAAAAATTCAACTTAGCTTAACTAAAAGGAAAATCTCTTTAACTTTTAAATGAAATAGTTAATAAATAAAATAATCAACTAAAAATTAAAAACTAGTAAACTATATTTAAAGTATGAGATCTCTTAAAAAACACAAATTAAAATAAAAAAAAAATGAGAAAAAATCATTTACATAAATCAATAATAAACTAAACAATCAACTGAATAACAAACTCAGCTAAAGTAATAATAAATTCAACTAAACTCATAACTAATTCAACATGATTTTTACAAAGTTTCATAGAATTTATAACAAAATTCATTTAATTTAGTTACACATTTATTTTTCAAAGTGTATTTATATATTGTTTAAACAAGAAATATAAATCGTGAAAATATCTCACTTAAGTGTTGCTATCATTTATTAGAGCTTCCAATTGAAATGCCTTCATGGAGACATGGTACTCTAGTTGTATGTTCCATCATCGATTTGGCTTCGAATGGTTCTATATTAAAAGCCTATAATTAAAGTAAAAAATATGTATTTCAAAAATATAATTGTTTTATTTATTAAAATTTACAAATTTATTGGTTGTATGTCCCTCAAATATCTATTGCCATCTCTACCAAAAAGGAGGGTAGTGAAAACTTATACTAGACTTCAGATGGTTAAAAAAGAGTAAATTTGCATTTGCCCTTAAGTTAAGTGGATAACCAGCAAATTAAATTAATATATGTTAAAAACATTGAAGCTAGACGACAAAGGGGAAACCTAGTTGAAGAACAAAGATGCTTTTGATCACTAAAGAAGAATGCTACGATCGATAGACTAAAAAGGAAAAATAAAATTGCATTGCTTGTTATATGTCAAGTTTTAATAATATATAAAATACTTGAAATTCATAAGAAAATATTAGTTTATTATTGAGAAAAGGATCTGGAATATGTTGAGTAATTTACCGGCTATACGTTGTCTTGAAATAAATAAAAGTAATACCAAACATTACATATTGCTTGTTGTTTAATTTATTTATATAAAAACAATTGGAAGTGGAAAATTTCCAATTCCATGTCGCATTTCAAAAGTTTCGAGATAACAAACAAAAATAAATTCACAATTATTTAGATAGATTACATATGAAATATCATAATGAAATTGTAAAATCAAATTTTTTGTTCGAAAACCTTCATTTCCTTTGTGGTACTTCATAATTAGAATGTTTTTTTTTGATTTCATATGATATTAAGTTATATGTATTCTAGATATTCTCACACTGGAAAAAATCTAATCAGTCTTAAAAAAGTGATCAAATATTGGGAAGAGTTTATAAAAATTTACAAATTAAAGAAAAACATTTATTTGTAAATTTTTATAAATTTTTTAAAAAGGTTTAAAATGTTCAGAAAGTTCTGAAAAATATACAATCTAAGATTTGGAGTCAGATACAGAGTTCTACCTTTCCAATTTGGTTAGCACTTGTATATCTTCTAACGCCTTATCGAACGTGTTAAAAAGATGGAATGCTGCTAGCATTCCTTTTCTTCTGCTAAGAAGATCCTTTTCTTGTACTTAAAAAGAAGGTAACTGAATATGAACTGATAATAGAATTATCAGTTATAGAGTTATGGCGCGAGATAGTTGCATTAGTGGAGTTTTCTATTATAAGAAGTGAAAAATATAATCAATTGAAATTATCAAAAACTTTTACACATTTTTCTAATATATTCTAGAAATTGTAAAAACTTATTAATATCTCAAAGTATTCACAAATATTAGGTTTATTAACAAAAATTTTAGATAACAAAAATCTCTTTTCAAATTTTTGATATCATTTCTGGTCATCACTCTGTGATCTTCTATCTACTTTAACTTTAAAAAAATTCGATCTTAATTTGGGTGATTTCGAAACTTTGGCCATTTTGGCTTGATCTTTGAAAGGGTATACAACTATCGATATGACAAGTACATTTATTTCCCACATTTCTTTTTCGTATGTTTTTTTTTATTCTGTTTTTTTTCCACTTCTTTTTTTTCTGGTTTATTTGTTTGAGCGTGTTAATTAATCAAAGGCGATTGCTGCTGTTGCGCATTTTGTGTATTCCTCTTGAAAAATGTTACGTATGTACAGAGTGTGTGTGTGTGTGTGTATTCTTATGTGTGTGTGTGTGTGTGTATATATTTTGTGTTATGGACAGTAGTTAAATTTCACAATATTTGCTCTGGTCTAATCATCCTGAGGATATCTCAATTAAATGCAATTTTGAATGCCAAGCATGAGCAGGACATAAATCACTTTGCCAAATGCTAACAGGATATTGGCTGTTGACATCCTTTTGTGACTAGGACTAGAGCACGAAAAGGAATCCTTGATACACCAGATACATATACATATATACACTCCTCTTGCATACTAAAAAACCCGTGCTTTCTCTCTGCGAATTTCTTTGCGACTTTGTTTGACAATCGTTTAAGCTGCCACGAAACAGAACCAAAAGAAATATTCCCCAAAAAAAAGAGAGGAGGAAGACCAATAAAGGAGGGGGAGGGTAGAGGGAAGAGGGCACAACAAGTACGTGTAGGATGCAACCAAACAATGGACAAAAAAAAAAGAGCGAAGAAACAAAAATTTCCAGTTAGCAGCTCACAACAATTCGCTTTTAAGCCAGCGCATAAATCAACCATCCAACTGAACCGGCGAAAAGAAAAAAACCCAAAAAGAAAAATCGAAAAATATCTACGAGATACATTTATCCCCAACAACAATTCGAGAGAAAAGTTTTTGGTTTATTTTTTATTTTTTCTTTCGAGCCGCGAGGATTTTTTTATTGAAAGGATAATCGATGGCTGCCAACTGATATCTGAAGTTGTATTAAAGGATTTTTTGGCCGTAAAGGCAACTTTAAAAACTTCAACCCCTCAAGATGTCGATGTACTAAAGAAATGCGGCTCTGCGGTCAATTTAATTGAATGATGAATTGCGATGGACGTGCCAAAAGAGGGGGAGATGGGGGGAGCTGTATGGTAAAGATGTAGGAGTTTGACCCTGGAGAGAGAAAGAGAGAGAGAGGAGGAGAGTAAGGAGTCAATGTAAAGGACAAGGCAACCGCAGAAATTTTCTTGCAGTTGTCAAAGAATACGCTCGACAAAGACGAATACGCATAATCAGTCAAATTTTATGACAAGCTCGAAACGAGAATATCAGCTTAAGCATTTAATTGGCCCAGCCAGTCCACTTTCAGTCATAAGAGTCCCCCAGGACAATGCCTAATTAGTCCGCCCCTCCCACCCACCAACTCCAACATATACATACATATACATTTCTGCCGAATGACAGTCATTTTTTGTTCTGTCCCTTGCCATTGGACCCAAAAGGATTTTTACTCTTTTTTTTCCTTCTCTCCTCTTCACTTTTTGCTTTCATTTGACTTTTGAGACGGCCTGTGACTGTGAGCCTCTGACTGATGACTCTAGTTGGGGTAACTTTGAACCTAACCCAGAACCCCTAAACCCTAAACTCAATGGTAATTTGTCTAGGCTGAGTGCCTAACAGCCTGACAGACAGACAGACAGACGGAGAGATAGACACACAATGTCCTCTAACTGAGGCTCAAAGTTTTCTTTTCTTTACTCAAACTGTTTTCTCCAGTTTTCCAATTCCAGTTCTACAGTTGTTGCTTGTGGCATCATCTCCCTGCATTTTGTTGCAAAAACGGGCAACGGGCAACGGGCATAAAAAATCACACAATGGCAAAAACCAAAAAATGTTTTTCCTGAAGTGAGTGCACTTCCATGTAACGCATTATTCTTGCTTAACAGTTTTTCCTATTGCCCCTTTATATTTCCCTCCCTCCTCTCTCTCTCTTTCTGTCTTCTAACGTTTTGGTTGCTTTTCCGCCTTTTTACGCGTCGGACAGAATCTGTTTGTTAGTAGAAGAAGTTCCAAAGACAGGCATGAATTCAATATTCTTGCCAACAACTATCTTTTGGAAAATGTTTACAATTTAACTTGTCAACAGCGAAATGAAATGAAAGCAATTGAGTTCAAGGCGTCTTTGCATGCACTAAAAAAATTTTAAAATTGAAAATAATCTAAATTTACTAATTCAGATTTATAGCATCTAAAAGATTTATTTTACCATTTTATTTCATTGTCCTAGCAAATTATTTAGTAATCATTTTATAGAATTTCATTGCTTAATCTAAACGATTTGAAAATGTTTGAGATAATTGGTTCCCGATCTCTGTAGATTAATGCTAAGGTCAAAGCCTTAGTATAGCCTTCACTTCAGTTATTAGTCTTTAGGAGGAATGTAAAATTTGAAACCAAATGCCAAGGACTGCAAATAATATTGTTTTTATACCCTGTACCCATAGGGTAAAAGGGTATATTAAAGTCGCTAAGATGTATGTTACATGCAGAAGGAAGCGTTTCCGAACCCATACAGTATATATATTCTTGATAAGCATCACTAAAAACACCTAGACCTCGGAGACTATAAGAGCTAGAGCTACAAATGGTAGATCCGTCTAATGTGTAGGTTTCAAATTTGTGACACACCCACTTCCGCCTCCGCAATTTAGAAAAAACGAGTTACTAGGGCTATATTAAAGATATTCTTTAATGATTATTTCTATTTGGCAAACCTGATTATATAGACAAACTACAAATATCGGAGACATACCTACATATGTATAATATACTTGGGTAAAAGCAGCTCATTGAGGTGAACCGGCTCATTCGTTCTGTTTTTCGAAGTGAGCCAACTCACTCATATGGCTCACTTGTAGATAGCTTATAAGTTCACTTTGCGATCACCAGTTGAGCGAACCATAAGAACTAGTGTGCCAAAATGAGCTAGTGTGCCAAACTGAACTAGTCAGCCAAACTGAGCCATATTGAATGAACAAGCTCAGTGGCTCAGTTCAGTGAGCCATTCATTTTGGCTCACTCACTCATGAGCTACCCAAGTATAATTTGTACTGAATTGCTTAGGCGGCATTAGCTATCAAGAGTGAGCGAGACAGCATGCGTACGCTGCTGCATGTAGTAGGGAATTTCGTATTACACTGATGACGATCTCTCATTCAATATAACTAGTTGGTACTGGGTATTCTCAGGGACAACATGTTTGTTTAATTTTTATTATTATTATTTTTTTTTTATTATTGTTTGTTTTAAGAAATCGACTTTTCTTTGTGATCCTTACATGCTGATCACAATTTACAAATATTTCAGTTTTATTGTTTTGTTAGAAGTTCAGTTATTAAGTTTCAATCCAGCTTACCATTTTTTTTTTTTTTTTTTTTTTTTTATGCGCGAATCCCAGCGGTGCACTAAGTGCCCACAACTGACTGAGGGGCGCAAACCGCATGACATACGGCACAAGTCGCGGGGAGCAGTTGACAAAAAACAGCTACAGCTATTTACGAGCTAAGTAGGAAATGATAGAAGATTTTAGTACTGATAAAGAGAGCTCTGGGTTGATCACACGATAAAGTTGATTATAATCAGCCGACAGGACTCGAAAGGGATTATGCAGTGCATAGTTAGTAGTACAGTGTGCAAGGGATAAGGGAATATAGTTTCTAGTAGGTCTGGATGGTAGAAAAAGATTTAGTAGGCTATTTTATCTACCCTTGTCTTTGCCTTAAACTGTCATAAAATTTGGAATAAATTAAACAATATATTAGTTATTTATTGTAAAATATTTTGGTTCTGTTTTATTTTCTTTTAATAAAGATTTTACTATCATACTTAAAAGTTTCAAAGAATTGACTTTAACTTCAAAGAAATGTTGATTCCCAAAGAAATGTTAATTAATTAATTAATAAGAATTATTTTCGATAACTAATTTTATATCCATTTAATTTTCTTTGTGTTACCTCAGTTACAGATAACTTCTCCAATTTAAGCATATTTATATTTTTGATTGATTTTTATACCCTTGCAAAAAAAGGTTAAATTAATATAAGTCTGAAGATTGCGTTAACAAAGTATCTGTGAAAATATATATATGCAAATACTCTGGATTAGAAAGAAAGGCCGACTTCGTATAGGAAAAATTTGGGGTCACAGAATTACATTGTTTCAGATTATATAAAACTTAATATATTCCTTTTCTTGACAAAAAACAAAGTGGTGCAGAAGTATTTCGCAATTGGTATATTAGCGGTCAAACTATTTTTTTTTTTTTTTTATTAATTTTCAATAAGTTATTGCCAAAAATTTGTACAGTTGGAAATAAACATTGATTTGCAGTTCGAAATCTAAATTTTGTATTTCCATTTTGTAAGATGCAATGTGAAAAGATCAGAAAAATAAAGATAAAAGCTCAGATAAGCAACAAAAAGCTTATAACAAAAGTGCTTCTAGGATTGTAAAAGCGCAACAATGAAACAAATGAATTTTAAAAAATAAAATATACATTTCTTTTATTAATATGTACCTTACGCTTTATCGAACAAACTTAATTTGTATATATAGATACTAAGCAGCAAAAAGCTCATTAAATTATTTTGAAGAAACTTTATATTTTCGTTTTATATACAAGCAAAACACTTTTTAAGCAAGTTGTCAAACTTTTGTGAGCTAGTGTTTAACAGATTCTGTTAACTTTAACATCTAGCACAGACACAAACCGCTAACAGCTTAAAGCGCTGGCGCTTAAATACACTAAGCAGTGCACCGTGTTCAACTGTGAAAATGAACAAAGCAGTGCAATTGTTTAACGGACAACTGCTTACCTTGCTTGTTTTTCAAACTAATATTCTATACTAGCTATTGCCCGCGGCTTCGCACGCACTGCTACTTCACTCGTGGAAGGCGCATTATATCGTCCTCTGTGTTCTCCGACAGGAACTTTATTTGCATGGATTACGACATTAAAGTCGGGAGTACTTGCTGGAACACTCTCTATCGCAGATCCTGGATGAGGCGAGCCTCACGCTCTACGGAGGATTCTCTTTCTCTCTCAGCTCTATTTCTAACCCGAAGCTGGCTGAGTCGGGCCTCATACTACGGTTCTCAAAATATTTAAAAAATGTGTTTATTTACAACTTCGCATTAGAAATCTTGAATTATCAATGGTTCTCTAATTTATTAAGCATGTTATTGTACACAAAAACCTTCCTCTTGAATCACTCTATCTATTAAAAAAAACCGCATCCAAATCCGTTGTGTGGTTTTATAGATCTAAGCATACATACATACAGACAGACGCAGGAAGCGACTTTGCTTTATACTATGTATAGATGCATGGAGAAAGAATATTTGTTTTGGATTAAAGCATTACGTTTTTGTGCTTCATCCACAGCTGTTCAATCACTTCACATTAAGAAAAACAAAACAAATTTCTGAACTTTTTGAACTGTTCTGGATAGCTAGATAATAGTTTTGTTTTTTAAAAAGAATTTGCATCTAATGTATCAGCTCTTAGGGCACTCTATTCACATTTCGAAGTCAGCCAATTTTACTAACCATACTAACTAGAATTCTAGAGAAAAATATTTTGAAAACGAACTTTAGGTACACTTTTGTACGCTTTTAATTGGATTATATACATTTAGCTTAGAAGTTGTAATCATATTTTACGATCAACTACAAGAAATTTACGTGCATATATGTATGTATCTGGTACTTAGATATATGAATGTAAATTCTTGCAGTCGATCATTTCAATGAAAGAAGAAGTTCAAAATATTGTTTTAGTTTAAAATAAACTTTGTTGCTGCATAGCCAAAAAGGAATTCGGAAATTTACCAGTTTATATTTTTCATAATTTTAATGAAATAAATAAATATGTTTAAACTATTAAAAAGAATCATAATTTTATTAGTCAATTCTCATTGCTGAGTTGTAACAAAATGAAAAATTCTTAAAAATTCTTTTGAAGGACTAATGATGCACATAAGGAACTAATCCCTTTCAAGGAGTGATCGCTCCCGAATAACTAATGGGTGAATTCTGTAGGATCGAGCAAAAGAAAGGCATAACCGAAGTTAGTCTACTTTTTCCCAAAGTTAAACAAACAGTCAGCATATGACCTACTTCAATACAATTCCCAAGCTTTAAATTGTTTAATTTAAATCTTATCCGAAAATTGGAATACTTCTAGTAGATTTGCAAAGTTTTTTTTTACGTTACTTAATATCTTCATATGTATAATATTTATCTTAAGTGGTCCTTTCAACTTTTCTTTCTCTATGCTGACAGTGATACTTTTTGTATTTCTTGTGCCTATTGAAAAACAAATAATAATAAAAGTAAAAGGAAACCCACTCTCCCTCGATGGTGAAGTAGGAAGGAATACCTGCGGAACATTGAAGGAACAAGGGCAAAGTAACAAAAAAATATTGCAAACAACTGGGAAAACAAGCAAACGCCCCTAAGCTGCTAATGAGGAAGGTTGAGGACACATCCACAAAGGCGAGAAACCTCATAAAGGACGCATGCTGTGATAAAGATCACATTCCCGAAAGAGAGAGAGAGAGAGAGAGCGGGAGAGAGGGAGAGAAGACAGAACAGTAGCAAAAGCAAACGATCTGAAATACGCTCTAGTTTTGTGGTTGCTTCTCCTTGATCCTTGTTGTTCATTTAACAATCGCACACTCGGCTTGTAATGGTGATAATCCTTCGAATATGTGGTAAAACCTATGACAAAACAGAAAGGACATAAGCGGATTGGCCAAAACAAAGTTGAGTGGCCTCAATACCTCAACACAACAATTCCACAATTTTGATCCTGCTTGTGTTTTGCTGCTGTAAGTGTTTGATGTCCTGCGGCGCATATTAACATTATCAGCTGTTCTCTGAGAAGAAGAAGACGAAAAAAACGGGAGGAGAGGAGGAAAAGGTAAGTCCAATAGACAGTGTGTATTTGTTATCAGGGGCTAGTAATTGCCTCGTCCCTGTCGTCGGCGGCATTCAAATAATGTGTGAAAATTTACACTGAACGGAAAGGACTCCCTGCTGTGTGTGTCCTGGTAGGAGTACTGTGCACACCATTAGCTCAAGGTGCTGTTCATTGGTTTAATCAGCATCAGTGCAAAATGCGTTTAAGTGATTTAAGGGATATATATGTATACATAGATATATAAGACGTGAAGAAACAAATTCCACACAAATCAAATTCCAAATTAACAAAGTGAGACAAATTTCCAGGATGATTATATTGATGACAACGATTGCACTTTGCATTTCAACAGCGATTCATCCGCATATTGATTTAACTTAGTTGGCTTTGGCTCTTTTGCTTGCCATCATTTTTTCTGTTTTTTTTTCTTTCCTCCGGAAACGGAAATTTCTTTGGCATGTTTGTGACGACTCGGCATTGCACCATGGGTGCTTTTACCTTTATTTCTGCAGTGATAGAAAAAGAAAATGTTTTCTTTTTTATAAATGGAATGACTATGCACTAGTTTTTATTTGCCAAAAAAAAATATAAATTTTCAAAATCGGTAAAATTACAAAATTACACTAAATTGGATGATAAGTTGAATCTTCGTCGAAGTATTTGTTCAATATCCTTTCTATGCGGCAATACATAAACTTTAAGCTATAAGTTGGTTATTCTTTAGCTGATTTTAATAGTTAAAAAATTACAAAAATCGTTAAAAATAAGATAGAATTTCCATATTATAATGCCAATCAAAGTTTGCAATTCCAAGAAGGAAAGAAAGAAATAGCCTAACTAAAAGTAGATTGCCTTGGAGCCTTGTGATGTCGACGTTCCTTCGAAGCATTTAGTACAAGTAGATTGAGAAACAAACAAAGTACATGTAGCTTGAGAAACGATGTTTTTAATGACAACTTTATGATAAAGTAGCCCAAATTTAATAAATTTACACGAAATCTATTAAAACTAAATTTTTTACCCATCTTACCCATGACAGGTAAATGCTAAAGCCGTTCGGTCGGATCGATTCCCAAAATATGCAATGCATGAATGTGAAATATTTTAACCCTACAGGGAAATACGGACTATGTATATGGCCATATGATGATCACGTTGTAATAAATTTTATGTAAGCGGAAATACCTTTTTCTATGCATTTAAAATTTTAGAGGAAATTATTTGTATACCCTTGCAAGGCTATATTAATTTTGGTCAAAAGTTTGCAACGCATAGAAGGAAGCATTTCCTATAAAAAGTATGTATATTCTTGATCAGCTCGATGAGCTGAATTGATTAAGCTCTGTCCGTCTGTCTGTATCAACACGATCTCCTCCGAGACCTTTAAAGCTACAGAGCTAAGACTTTGCACATAGGTTTCTTTTTGCTGCAGGCATTGTATACTTCGGAATCATTCCAATCGGATGACTATATTATATAGCTCCCATAGAAACGATCGGGTGAGAATAGAATTAATTTTCCATAACTTTGTTGTTTTTCAATCGAAAATTACAAAATTTGTTGTTTATGAGTTTAATACGTTTTTTAACATATCCACCAAGTTTTTTTAGAATCGGTTCACTATATCATATAGCTCCCATAGGAACGATCGGTCAAAAGTATATATATTAAAGCAATAATTTGGGGGTTTTTAAAGCGATTGTCATTTTGGTATTTCGAAGTTAATTATATCTTAAAATATCTATGCGAAGTTTCAGCCAAATCGGTTGACTATATGCTATAGCTCCCATAGGAACAATCAGACCAAACTATTTCTATTTTTGTCGAATTATTTTTTTTCCTTAATCTACAAACTTTTAATATTAGTTTAACTTGTTTTAACTTTCTAATGATTTTGTCCTATTGTAAATATGCAATTGTTAAATAATAGTTTGCAAGGGTATACGAACTTCTGTATGCCCGAAGTTAGGCCATCCCTCTAGTCTTTTATTATATTTGTATTTTCCTAAAATATAATAAGTAATATAATAGGGAATCCGAAAATATTTTATAAAAATTTTACCATTTATTTATTATAATATAACAATGTAATATTTTCTTTCTTTCAGCATATTTTATTTGGTAAAACAAATTTAGTTATGGACAAAAAGAAGAGCCATACCAATTTTTCCTGTGAGACGACTTAAACATGTAAGAAAATTAATAATTTTACATCATTTAACATATTTTTTACATTATTTTCTTTTTTTAAAAGAAAAGAGTTTAAATAATAAATATTTTAAAATAAGTATTTATTTTCTTTTATTTATAAAAATTGAAACTAAAATTACTTGTATGAGCTACACAACAAAATTAATGTTCCTTTACAAAAATCAGTTGAAAATTAAACTTTTAACTAATCAATAATTAAAAAATAAATGTAGAATTCCATCCATAGTACAGTGCTGCATAGAATTGAGTGTCCTCCTGGGTTACTTTACATAATTTCCAAATTTGTGTGTGACATCATTAACCGAAAGCGACCTAAAAAACAACTCATTTTCAATACGAAATCAAAACAAATGCCAGAGGCAATTTCATTTGAAAATGATTATTATGATTGTTCGTTATGTTTGGCCACTCTCCCTTCGCCCACCCCGTCTCTCTCTGTCTCTCTCTCTCTCTCTAGTATGCCTTGGGTCAGACATTATGGGTTCTTCAACTAACAATGTTATAGTGTTTCGTTTATGCCACATGCTTACCCAGCAATTTGCGTGCAACTCGCCCGCCCGAGGACAGAAACCAGAGCAAACCAAAGGCACCACCAGAGAGATGAGATGTTGACAAAGGGGCAGGGGGGGAGCGAAAGCGAAGTCAACATGCAATATATTTGTAACATTTGGCAGACGTCAACGCCTTCTCTGTCTCTCCCACCCGCTTAGAAGTGGGAAAGAAAATAGTCAAATCAAATCAAAGCCAACAATTTGATCAGAAAAATGTCATAATTCAATCAGATAAAGAGAGTGAGTAGGGGGAGAGAGAGAGGGGGGATGTTAGTCACCCTCTCTCCTTTTCATATCAATCTTAATTTACAGTTCATTTGCCTGAGGCAGCCATGAAAAGAGTGAAACAGAGCGAGAAAGGGAGAGAGAGAGAGATGAGGCGTAACATTAGTTTTCCTTTTTCTTCTTCTGACCTGTGGGCGTTCATTTTATGCTAATCAGCGACGAAAAGTGTCAAATTTCAGTTTGCTTGGTCCGAGGTCAGAGTTCAGGGCTAGTGCAAATTGAGAATGAGAGAAAATGGAATTATGACAAAAGTTTCAGTCGAGTGTTGAAAATAATTTCCCGCGTTTTAATGCTCATTTTTCGGCAATCATTTTGTATACAAAACTAATTAATATCCTTTTTGCCCAAAAGTGCAACAGAGATGCGCGCACACAGCATCCGCAAGGACAGTTGGCAACAACAAAAACGAAAAAAGGATGCGGACGCGGATGCGGATGAGTCACAGGATATTTGTGCAGGTAATTTCCGCTGCCGAGAAGAGTTTTTGTCCATAATTAATTTATGCAAAATACAAATGCAAACAAAATTGCCAAAATAGATTTTAGTCATTTTGCCATAAAATTTGTTTTTCGTATATAATTAACTTTTTCAGTGGGTTTAATTAGAACTGTTTTCCTTTAGTATTAGTTTTTGAAATTGTTGTCAGTTGTCAGGCAGTTGGCCAATTTCGTTTTAGTTGAAATATTTCGTTAAGTAAAGTTAATGAACTTTTAATCGCCATGTGGTGTTGGTGTTGGTTCACGGAGCTCGTTTCCCGTTTCACGGAAAGTGAACTTTTTTATGCTCTACTTGGCATTATCATTGCCATTGTGCTTATATCGCATATATATTCTGGTCTTGCATTGGGACAAGCCGATAATGATTGGGAAACAGTTGACTATAATGTCGTAAGAGAAGTCGCTCAACAAACGCCAAATTTTGCATATTGCGGGCCGGGAAATAATCAAAGTCCGATTAATATTGAAACGGAGTGTCTGGAACGATCGTATTTTGAGAGTCCTTTGGTTTGGTCACACTATAATGATCTGCCAGTTGGCATTCGCTTGGAGAACAATGGTCACACTATTCTACTGAGAGCCGCCTTCCGCAACTCTACACCGTTTATAGATGGAGGCGATCTATTGGGACGTTTCGATTTTCATGAAATCAGTTTTCGTTGGAGCTGGTACGATACTAAAGGCTCGGACCACACAGTGGATCATCGTCATTATCCTTTGGAGATGCAGTGTCTGCATACAGATACGTACTCACATGATTGTGCCTCAAGTCAGAGTCTTCTCATTGTATCGTATTTCTTTGAACTATCCGAAGATAATCCCTATATAGATGTACTTGTACAGCATTTGGCAGCGGTTCAGTATGCAGGACAATGTGTAGAACTTCCTCCCTTTCCACTCAGCTATTTGATGGCACAGTTCCAAACGAGATTTTACAGTTATCGCGGTTCTCTGACGGAACCACCATATCATCGGGGAGCAGAGTGGCTAATCTGGCCCATACCATTGGCCATTGGTGAGCGGCAGTTGAATGAATTTCGTCAGTTGCGCAATGGAAACGGAACTCGCATTAGTTGGAATGGTCGTCCAGTTCAGCAGTTGCAGGATCGCACTGTCTTGTATAATATATATCGGGGTTAATTTAGTGAGGGAGAGGCAAGGCGGGAAGGTTACCTACCTCCTCTAGATTTCAAATGACGTTTCAACAGTTTTATATTTATTTTCTAGTAGTGCCGCTTTCGACAGAATTTTATATTGTTTCCATGGAAAAGCATTTTAATACACTGCTTTAAAAACCATTGTGATTATTGCAGGAAAGTATTCTTATAAATATTCTGAATCAACACAAAGCAACCATAAATGTTAAAATAAATAAGAACTACAGAGGAAAGGAACTCAGAGTTTGGCAAACACATTTCATTTTTGTATCGTATTCTTTGTTTCTTCGAGTGGAGTGAAACTATTATTTAATGTTATATTAATTATGAATCTCTTCTGTACTTTCCCAGCCCTGACTTTAAAAACTTTTCCCCAAAACGCAATTCCCAAAACCTGATCTCAGTCATTTATAAAACATTTCCGTTTTATATGAAGTTTGACACACTTTCTAAATATAAAATGCGTGAATTCTTAGATTTTTTCTCTGTACTCATTTTGAATGACAGGCTAAAGTTTTAAAAATTTAGTTGATATTTTTGATTCAGTAAAATAAATTTAGTTACAGAAAAAAAAAACAATTTTCGATATTTTTTTTGTGTACATTTGGCATTAAAAATTGTCTTAAATTTGATATAATTTTTATACCCTGTACCCAAAGGGTAAAGGGTATATTAAAGTCGATAAAATGTATGTAACAGGCAGAAGGAAGCGTTTCCGACCCCATAAAGTATATATATTCTGGATCATCATCAACAGCCAAGTCGATTGATACATGTCCGTCTGTCCGTATGAACACTTAGATCTCGGAGACTATAAGAGCTAGAGCTACCAAATTTGGTGTGAACATCCGTCTTATGCCTAGGCAGATCAAGTTTGTTTCAAATTTTTGCCACGCCCACTTCCGCCCCCGCAAATGAAAAAAGAAAATTTTAAAATTTACTAGAGCTGTATTAAACATATCGAATTCTTATTTGGTGGACATAATTATATAGTCAAACTGCATAAACTGACCAAATTTCGGACAATAAACATCGGAGATATAGCCATTTGTACTGAATTGCCAAGGCGACATTGGCAGATAAGAAAGAGCGAGATAGCATGCGTTCGCTGCTGCTGCATGTTATAGGGAACTTCGTTTTTAATTGATTGCGATTTCGAGAGTATTTGAACTTTTGTTTAGTACCTTCGCAAATTAAGATAGTTTAAAATTTTTGCCACGCCTACTTCCGCCCCCGCAATTTAGAAAAAACGAATTACTAGAGAAGTTTTAAAGGAATCACATTCTTACATTCATCCCATTCTTGTCACACCTAACAATGTGGCCAAAATGCATTATCTGAGCAAATTTAGTCGAAATCGTACAATAAATATCGAAGATATACGAATGTGCATTTTGAACTGAATTGCCAAGGCGACACTATCTGGAAAGAGTGAGCGAGATAGAATGCGGTTGCTGTTGCTGCATGTTAAAAGAAATTTTGAATTAAGTTGACGCCGATCTTGATTTAATATAACTAGTTGGTACAGAGTATACTCAACGTCGGTAGGGACGACTTGCTTGCTTCATTTATTTATAAAATTTTAAAAATTAATACTTTGTCTTAATTTTGACATAGACATACATAGATAACCGGCTTTTGTCTTTCCACCCCTTGACTCCAATGTTTTAACAAACAAAATTTCAAAATTTTTCATTTACATATACATATTTATATAATTTACCAAATAAGGAGTTATAGCTAATTTACATTTAGTTACTTAAGGTATAAAAAGTGCAAAGCAATAGGCAGACTGACATGGCTAGATCGATTTGGTTATTGATGGTGCTCGAGAGGATATACATATATTTTGAAGGATCGGAAACGTATGTATGTTGCAATTTTTAACCAATTTTATTATAGCCTCTGTAAGGGAATACAAATACCACCAAAAATAAATTAATATAATAATTATTTTAGTTTGAACTGTTAGCCATTTTGATATTTAATTTTGGCTTCCACCGAATTCAAAAATCTTTAGAATTTTCCAACTTTTCATATAATATTTAAAATGTGTTCAGAAATGAAACTAATGTAAAACACATATAAAGAAATGAAAATTAAATCCGCATTTTCTTTTAATATATAATTATTTATTTGCTGAATCGATTATATAGCTGAAAGGGTGTGGCCAAGATCAAGTACATATATCTATACAAGTAACATATAGCACAGTTCATATATACATGCATAATAATTACCATTATAATGCATAATTCTCCAAAACATTAATACCATAATTACATAAATATAATAGTTAAATTTGCTGTTGGGGAAAATTCTCTTAACTAATTAGTTCGGTTATTCCGCTTAAGCCAAATCTTCCGGACAATTTCATTGAGTTTTCTGGTAAATAGTTTGCTTATATAGAGTAATCCACTAATTAGACGTTCAAAGAGCATTAAGAATCCAGAGCAGAGGCAGGACCCTGGGATGTTCTTGTTCCGTTCCGTTTCTAGCCGCAGGACATCTCTTCCTGCGTTCAATCGGGCATTGAACGAGAGAAAGGAATAGAGTGAGAAGGAAGAGCAAGAGAGAGGGAGAGGGAGAAGGAGAATGCGTATGTTTGCGTATGTCTGAGTCTATAATTTCGTTAGTGCAACGGAAACTGTTGCGGACATGTTTGCCCTGCGACTGAGATTGGTATTTGGGAATGGGATTGCGATTGGACCTCCTGCGGCGTCGCACCCTTGTGCACTCTTCGTCTCTCTCTCTCCCTCTCTTACGCCATCTCTTTCTATCACAGCAGCTGGCTGACAATCACACACAGAGTAAGAAAGAGAGAGGGAGAGAGTTCCAGTTTCCAGGCTTATAATTATCAGTTTTGGCCCCTAGTCAGGCATGGATATATGTGTTCCGGGATTGCCTTGTAATTAGTTTTTATTTTGTCTCTCCCTCTCTCTCTCTCTCTATCTGTTCTACACTATTCTCCATCCCCCTGTCAATTGCAAATACAAATCTAAATGTGCTTCAATTTGATGCAAGGATAAGGACATCATCATCATCGATATATATATATGTATATAATGAACATTATCAGCTTCTATATAATCAATGGCAGGCCCAACAAAATCGAACGAATTGCATTTGCTGCAAATCAACGCTAATGAAATTATACAAACAAGTTTCAGTTTTTGGCCCTGGCTATCTCCCATTCTTTCTCTCTCTCTCTCTCCCTCTCTATAGCTTTCTCTGTCTCTCTGTTTTTGTCAATATTTATTTGGCCGAATCGGCCGTTACGCAATTTGCGTGTTTTGAAAACTTAATTGAATTGCAATTTCCACAAATAGAGCTTAATTTTTCGGTCACGCTCAACATTTCGTTTCGTTTCTCATTCCCTCTCCCTCTACCCAAAAATATAGAAAAAAAATCGGTTTGCGAATTGGTACATACATATATATGCATATAGATTTATTGTTGGTCTGTTATATATGGCAAAAGAGGAAAGAAAAAAGTTGAGAAATGCAATTAAAATTGCATAATCCCATTTATTAATGCTTGATATGCAAATTGAATGCACACAAAATATGCAATTATCATTAGAATTGGAAATGTGTGTGTGTGTGAGTGTGAGTGTGTGTGTGTTTTTCTCGTTTTTTGGCTAAAATTTAATTAAGCCTTTTCTCTAAAATGGTACGATAATTGCAATTATTTGTATTAGATGATTAGTCCGAAATATGCATTAAATTATTTGAAAATTCCATTATATATATAAATTTAACTGGTTCGAATATTTCCACATAGACAAAGTGAAAAGCGATAAAACATTATTCGATTTAATTACAAAACAGCACCAAAATTTTCATCACTAATCAATTGGAAAACGAAGCACCACAAGCTTGTTCTCCCCCTCTCCTGCCAATGTTGTCTGTCATTAAGATTAAACTAAACTTGCCCCCAAATGCTTGGATAACAATTTGAAAGGAATTTACTCCTTGCAGCCAACTTTGCACATTGGGGCAAAGCTCTTGAAGTGTGAAGACAGTTTTTAAAACCTTGCGGAAAAGGGAATGTTAATTTTGGAAAGAAGTTTACAAGGCTTAGAAAAAAGAAGCGTATCCGATCCATTGGAACGATTTATATAGAGTCCTAGGTCTATAACTAAATTACTTCTCACAATATTGCTTAGTCAAGTTTTTACTATTTTGGTATCTAATGACACTACGAAGCTTGATCGAAATCGGTTTACTATATCATAAAGCTGCCATTTGAACAATCGGCAATTAAAAATTTAGTTAGAGACACAAACATTAAGAACTTTATACTTCTGAGTTTGGTATACGTCAAGTTTCATCAAAATCGGTTGAGTTTAATAAAAACGATTCCAAAACAATAATCAGTTCAAAAAATTTGTTGGTATGAAATGCTTTTTGTTTTTCTTTAACTACTTTCCCTTAACGAATACAATAAGTGATACTGAATACTAACTTTCCTGTGCAAAAGTTTATCTTTAACTCATTAGGAAATCGTTAGAATCTAAATTTTTCGTCGTTTTGTGATATACGGTAACTACTTTTTATTATTTTTCAGTTATGGAATTGAAATAACATTATTATAACAACACTAATTTGATTTTTCGGAAAAACAGTTTGGGTTATAAGTTTCACAGATCAAAATGTAATACAACATCAATAATTTTGGGCGGGGAGGAGCAAAAATAGTTCATGGAGCTATCAATTCAATTGGTTTTGCCACGAAACAACATTTAAATATCAAAGAAGCTAACTTCGGCTCTGCCGAAGTTTGTATACCCTTGCAGCAAAATAATTGGTATAAATGTTTAACAAAATCAGAAAAAAAACAAAAAACACATCCAAATATTTTCACTTTTTCACCGAGCATTGAACCATCAAACGCCAAGCCCATCGTGCCACCGATCTCTACATACTACGCCACCGTCCTTTATTACCAAGCATAAGCTAATTCGACATATATGCAAACCCATTGCATCTCGCTCTTTCAATTTCGTTCTGTGTAAGAGCACAACTAAAATATTTCTGTCTCTCTCACACACCGCGTGGTGAAGAATTTTTGCATATGTATGTGTGTGCGTGAGCATTAAAATAAAGTTAATTTCATTTAAATTTGATTATTGATTTGTAACCTTAATAATTATCCGATCTTGTTCAAACTTGGTGTAGGGTATATGAGTAAAAATTAAATTTAAATGCAACAACAAAAAAACAATAATTTTATATATTTCTTATTTGGTGCCGCGCGGATTCGAACTCGAGTCTTTTGTGTTTGTACGGCAGATTTCTTGGAATTTGTTTTTGTTTCTTTGCTGCCAAAGAAAATTGCTTATTTTACTCGAGTTACCTCCACGTTTTAGTTAATAGCTCCGGTGATAATTATCCGATCCGACTAATTTTCAAACTCACCATACTTGCTAGATCAAGGAACTTAACTTTTTATGTTTCAACCATGTAGCTTGAAATTTGAGGCTGTCATCGTGATTCAAACAGACAGACGGACAGACGGACATGTCTCAATCGACTCGTCTATTGATGCTGATCAAGAATATATATACTTTATGGGGTCGGAAACGTATATTTCTATGCGTTACAAACATCTGACCAATTTTTTAATACCCTCTGCAAGGGTATAAAAAGCGTTCGTTGGAAGTGAAATATACATAGAATATATTAAAACACAGATAGTATTTAAGTTAATAAGTGGAACAATATAAATTAGGGGAAATATTGAATTGATCTACAATCTCGACTTTGATCTATTTATTTAAGTATTAAAAATTCAAATCTAATACAGTCGAACTTTGCCAAATCAAAGTGTCACAATCGCGCTACAAAGTTCGAGTTTTGAAGACTTCAAGTTAAAGAAAAATATTGTAAAACAATAAAAAATACAATAAAATATCACAAAATTCGAGTTAGAGAAGTGCAATTCTATATAGTTTTTGATCCAAACGCTAATAGAAAAAGTTCGAATTAGGAAAGTTCGTCTTTAATTTAACTTCATCACTTACAAATTAGTCATAGTAAGAGTCCATTGCAAAGTGTTTTATATGTCTTTGTCAGAAACTCGATTTCTGATTAACTTTATTTTATATTTTTGGAACTTAATAAAAAAGTATTCAAATTTGATTGCTTGAACTAGATTCGCAATAAAATTTGTAGGATCTGATCGTATGGGCATTCTAAATTAACTGTAGAGCTATGTACCTAGGACAATCAAGAAAATATATATCTCGTTTGATTGAAACGCGAATCTGACTAATTCCTTTAAACTTTAGTATGAGTAGTTCTTTACAGTACATATATTGAATCAAAAATCAACTATGAAAACTTTTAAATTGTAATTTCTACTTTTTTGATTATATTTTTTTTACAATACAAAAGCATTATTCAATTTCAATAATCGATTTAGAAATTGTTTGTCACAATGTATATTTGATTTATTTGCAATTGCCTTTAAATCGAAGCAAATTCAAACATATCAATCAACATTTCTAATTGAATGTAATTAGAAAAAGGGTTAGTAATAGCAACAAGAAGAGAAAGAAGAATGCTGCCAAATTCTGTCCCATTCACTCATTCACTATATGTGTTTGTGTTTGTGCTGTGTGTTGCCCTTTAACCATGGCACACACACACACACACATAGACACAAAGCCACGTAAGTTTTCCCTCACTGAAAATGGCAAGAAAATGAAATTAGACGAATAGAATGACGATGTAAGTGCCATGAAAAGACGTTAAGATGTTCTAAGTGGAAAAGGAGGCGTGATGCCGGGCAGCCAAGTGAAGCAAGCACATGCCAAGGCAATGATGATGATAAAGAGAGAGATGTGAAGAGAGGTTGGTTAAAAGGGAGGGAAGAAGTTGCCGCCGCTGCTGCTAAAATTGAGGCAAATTGCATTTAAGTGTTGCCGTTTTCATTTAGCCGCATGAATATGTATGGTAAAAGGACTCTTGGGTAAGTCTATTCTGCATCTTCTTTGGCTCCAGTATCAGCTCAAGTCACTCTCTCTCTCTTTCTCTCTTTTGCTTTCTCTCCTTTTGTGGGTATGGGAAAATTGAATTGAATAATTGAGAAAACGAGCGCATGATGGCATTAGTAAGTGATTGTGTGCGATTCTCTCTTTCTCTATATATGAATGTGAATCTCTGTCTATGTGTGTGTGTGTGTGTGTGTGTTTGCAGCTAATGAATTTTAATTGCTTTTATTAAGGCACAAAGGCAAGTGAGTACGAGGGAGAAAGAGAGAGAGAGAGACAGAAAGTGAATGCAAAAGTGTTTATGGCTGTGAATCAAAAATCCCAGTTTACCGTTAATTGTTAATCATTAAATATTGTTGCTGGCAAAATCAATATGGCAGCCGAACTGGCCGTCTGCCTGTCTGTCTGGCTGATGATGATTAATTAACGCCATTTTGTAATTATCTTTTGCAATATTTAATTCAATTAACTTTGCGGAAAATGGGAAAGCCCACTCTCTCTCCCTCCCTCCCTCTCTCTCTCTCTCTCTCTTTGTCTTTGCTTCTCTTTTCTTTCACTGCCTTTGGCCATTTACCACTGATAATTCAAAGTATATACGTAAACAAATAAATGAAATGAATTTAATTGAAAATTGTTATTGCAAAAGTAACCACATAACAATAACAATGATAATAATAATAATAAAAAACCAATAAATAAATCAACAGAAAATGCTCAAACGAAACAAAAAATGAATGTACATGTGTACACTATATATATGTATGTATGTATGCATGTATGTGCATAGTTGGAAGAGAAAAAATGGAAAACCCATGCCAAGCTGACATCCATCTCATCCTTGTTTCTTCTTTTTTTATTTCTCGTTCATTTCCAGCCCTTTGGCGCACTTCCTTTTTCAATTAAACGCCACCATTTTCCATTAACGAATTTGCATGTGTGTGTGTGTCACACATATATACACTCTCCTTCACTCTTTCTCTAACCATCTCTTTCACTCTCACACTTGTGTCTGTATTTCTATAATAAAATTAAATTAGAAGACCAGAAAATTAAATCATCAAAGCTTGACGTCAAGCGGCAGCAGCGACTGCAATAGCAACAGCAGCAGCAGCGGTCTCTTTCCCTTTCCCCCTCTTCATGTGTTTCTCACACTTACACATACTCACACTCAAACACACGCACACACACACAGTACCCAATTTGCAAAGCGACAGTTACGAGTTCATTAATATTTTTTTTCCTTTTTGCCCATTTCCAACTTTTTCTCAACTGAGTGCTCCCCAGCCTAGTGCTCTTGCGGTTTTTTGGCCAGGTCCGCCTTCACCTCCTTAACTTCTCTTTCTCACTCACACACACGCTCATTTGTACTGCCTCTGTCTTACTCTCTCACCCTCTATCTCTCTCTCTTCCTGTTGAGTACGGTTTTGGGGTTTATGGAAGGGGCAGGGGTTGGTGTGAGGCAGCATCATAAATTAAATTCTTCATCAACTCAAACTCGTTAAGCGCCAATAAAGTGACAGAGAGTTATTTTCATCACTTTTTCAATGGTCTACCACAAGGCACTAACTGCATATGTATTTGTATCTGCAACTGTATCCGTCTGCCTGTGTGTGTGAGTGTGCATTGGCTCTCTGCGCCGAAGCTCTCTTCTTGTATGGAAACGCTCTCTCTCTCTCAATCTCCCACACTCTCAGTTATTTAACTGGTTTTAAGCCACGCCTCACAGAGAGTAAGAGCAAAAAGGGAAAGAGAGAGAGAGAGAGCGAGAGCAAATACCAGGAAATATTAGTAAATTGACTCAATATAAACTGGTTCCAAAATCGGTTTATATTTTCCATATTTCTTTTTTTTTTATTTTGTGTGTTTGTGTGCGTGCGTGTGTGTGTGTGTTTGTGCATTCTTTGAGTCATTCACGCATGCCCCAAAGGATTTTGATGCGTTCTTTAGATATGAGCTTAAAAGCAGTATATGAAATGTTGTACAGTTATCTGATTTGTCAATGTCTGCCTGTGTCCCTTTTCAAATTTCATTTCAATTATATTCTACCTAAGTGCATTACAAATTAATGCCCAAGCTCTACCCTTCCCCCCTTCCTTCCTTATATCAACCACAAGCAGCTACATCGGCTATATATAAATATACTATATCTGTATGTATATGTCGGTTGCCCTTTTTTTTTTTTTTGCTATTCGCCCTAACTGTTTAACGATAAAAGCAAACTAATTAAAAACAACGAGCAAGACGACACAAAAGATGAAGAAGTAGAAAAAGGAATAAGTATGAAGGAGATGCAGAAGAAGAAGGAGAAATTGCCACATAATAAAGCAAATTAAAAGCAAATTAATTTAAAACAAAAAAGTAAACGTTGCGGATGTGGCGTAAATGAAAATGACGCACACAGAGAGAGAGAGAGAGAGAGAGAGAGAGAGAGAGAGATACCTATGAAGTGACACCTCCCCAACCCCCCGACCACCCTCATTCATATACAGTTAACCGCCCACCGTTGCTCCACTTCAATTAAGCAGCGCGCCAACATGGCAGCCTCTCTCTCGCAGCCACACACACAAACACACAGAGACACACACCCTCTTACCCACTCACATGCTCTCATTTGTAGGACGTAATTACGTTTGGCAAGCTCGTTATGCGTAAGAATAAACGCACATTAAGAGCTCATTAGTTGGCACAAATCGAATCGTCCGGGGTAGAGGAGGAATAAGAAGGGAGAAAGGTAGAGCGGAGATAGTACCAGAAACTGGATGACGATGACTCGTTGGATGGTTGGTTGGCTGGTTGCTTCGTTGGTTCGTCTGTCGGTTAGTTGTCTGGCATTTTCATTTAACATGTAATGGAGGAGATACCTGGCACATACATACATACGTAAGATGGGAAAGAAGTTGAATGAATTGAAGTTCAGGTGGAAAAGCCACAACTCATGCCAACAGGTAAACGAGTTGTACACACAGACACACACATACACAGACGGTCATGTTAAATGGAGAAATGGCTGATGGAACTGAGTGAGTGACTGACTACCAATATATTACTTAACTGACAGCTAGGAGTGTAAATTCTGAAGGGCACTGAAAAATTATTACTTTTCCAATTTGAAGTCTTGAAATAAAATTTAGCCGAGGAATCAGCTGAGTATTAAATGGAAGCAATAGATTAGGGACTCTGTCATTTGAGAGAAAGGTTGAGGTTTACCTTTAATATGCAAAGTAAACTTTACAATTACAAGAACAGTAATGAGAAAATATAGTAAATGATGAAGTTTTAGTATGGAGAGGTGTAATTAAAGTTTCTTAAGATATAAAGATGTAGTTGTTTTAACTAAAAGTTAAACAAGCGGAATATTAGCTGTCGATTCAAGGTTTTTTTAACTGACTATACATGAATATTACATCTAGGTGTACTCTAAGTGATATATATAACGTGATTTTTTAAATACAGAACATCTTAGACCTCTCAATGAGCTAGTTGAACAAGGTTTCCGGAACATTTTAGTTATTAAATTTGAAAGGGGAATATCATGGAAAATAGAGTTTTGCATACAACACATAATAACTGTTGATTTATATGGTTTAAAAATGGTCAGCTGAAAGTTTACTAACTATATTTAATTTGAATTAATAACTAAATGACGAAAATTTACTCTATGCTGAAATGTCGGAACTTTAATGAGAAATTTTAGTATATTAACAAAATGTTTAATTAATAACTTACAAAGTATTTATTGTATCAGAGAAGGGATACCTCAATACCCAGAGAAATTAAATATACTGTTTGTAAGCGGCTGATCATTTTAATTTATCCTAAACGAGAAATGAAACTTATTCTCTGCAATACAAAATGATCTATCGTAAGGAAATAATCTGGAATTCTTGATCGGACACCCCTCGAAAATAATTTCCAAATCCGTCCATGAATAAGTGGTTCTACAAATAAGTTATTTAATAAACCGCTAACTCTGATTTGCAACATCAATCTTTAGGTCAACTTGGTTCACTTTCAGTAAGGTTCAAGCAACCATTTACAGTCTAGACAAATTACCGTTTATATTTTAAACCTATTTCCTCAATCAATATAAAATAGTGTAGCTGAATTTATCGAAATACTATCTCTCTCTAATGCATATCCTGTTTAGAAACGAAAGTGATAATAATATGTTGCTCCAAGTGGAATACATGAGGAGCAACTACTAACCAAAAAGATTGTTGCCCATGCAGTGAGTGCAGGCAGCAGTTAGTTTATTTCATTACGCAGCTGACAAACAGACCACTTTAGTACGAGAAATTCATTGTCATGACTCTGACAATGGTCAAGAGGGCGAGTTGGTAGTGTGCGCTACAAATACAAGTGTGTTCCGACACTTTATAAAGCGTTTCGAATACAATGGAACGCATAGCACGCGACATCCCCTCACAGTTCGGGACAGAATCCTGCGCAATCTCTTGCTCTCGCTCTCCAGTGTCTCTCTGTTGCTTCATCCCTCTCTCATTTGTTGATTAAATCCTGCGCAAGCTCCGCCCTCCAATATGTGGCATAAACATTCAAATATATATATATATATATGTGTATAAGCAACCGGTTTCCAATATGATTTCAAGAACTCAAACTGTTAGAGACCGTCAGTCGAAGCGGCTTGTTTATTGCCAACTCTGCCTTGGCACCGAGCGCAACGGTTTCGGTTGGTCGGACAAAAAAAAAAGGAATACAAATTCAGACTCAATAAAACGCGCCATCTAATAGAAAGCAAAATCGTCAATAGAAACGCCGTCGCAGGAATTATGCGTGTCTATAAAGTGAATGAAAGTCAATCTAAATACAATTTCTTGTGAATTAATTGTGCATCAGCTGTGATTAAAATAAATACATCAAAATATAAATAAATCATATCAATTAACAATTAATTGACTAAAACAAAAACAAGTAAACATTTTTCCTAAATTACTCCAATAATGGATATAAAAGCTTCGACACCACCTGCCCTGGATGGAGCCAGTGCCATGGTCCAGCCAGTGATTGGTTCTCCTTTATTGAATGAGCCATCGAAGCTGGCAACTGTAGCGGCAGCAGCAACAGCAGCAGCAACGGCAGCAGCAGCTGCTGCAGCGGCAGCAACTGCAACAACGGCAACGGCAACAACATTCCAGCATATATTCGAACAATTGGTGCAACAAAGCGGCGGCAATCATAAATTGGCACCCAAACAACTTGAGCATTTGCGTCATTTGCTTGGTAATGTAAGGGATGCCAAAAATTTACAATTAATTGTTGAGAAATTTAAGAATCTTGAACAATTTCATGAGCATTGGAATGCATCGGCTGTTGGTCAGCAGCAACAACATCAACAGCAGCAACAGCAACAACAACATTTGGCCACCATTAATAACAACAACAACAACAACAATACTGTGATCAGAGCGGAAGGTAAGTTTCCGGAGAAAAACAAACAAAATCAACTTGATCTCTGATTTAATTAACACAAATTGCTTGAGAACATGCCAGAAATAGGGACACACGGACATTCCGCATATTTAGCATGTTCACAAAAATGTCGGTAATTTTTGTCCCCCTCCTTAGTTGTTGTTTATATTTGTTTGTAGCAGCTTTTGTGACATGCACAAAATAATTAAAAAATTATAAACTAATTGCTAGACGAAAGGATGATAATTATAAAAGCGTTTGCCTGCCGTCAGTTTGTTTTAATTTCGTTAAAAATGCATAAAACCATCAGCGAAACGTTGCTTACTTTCCAGCATGCAGTTGGCAAGGACTCGCCATGGCTTTTTACTTTTTTTTTTTTTGTATTTGGACTCTCAGGCGTGACTAGCTCTCATTAGATGCAGAAATGCAAATGGAGCTCAATGTGAATAAAGGGGGTTGGGGGTCCTTTTATAGATGGCAATTACAGCTTTTAGCTCGTTAAAATTGCAAATAAAGTTGTGTGTCCTGTGTGTGTTAGTGTGTGTGTGTGTGTATGTTTGGACTACATTTTAATATTTTTGAAATTGCTGACAAATTTGCATAGCCATGTTTTTTTTTTGTTTTGATTTCATTGCTTGTTGTTTGTCGTGCACCTAATTGACTCTGGCAAACTGTAGGCAAACAAGCTTTTAATTCTAATTCTACCTTTTAACCAATTTCTCTTCCCCTCTTTGCTCCCCCCTTTTGCCATAATATAGACAGCGATACATCGTCATTCAAGGACAATGCAAGGAAGTTCGGTACGGGTGGTCAAACTCTGACACCACGTCACACAATTGATGCCATTCTGGGACTAAAAAATGGTAATGGCCAAACGGAAACCGGAAGTGATGGTAAGTCCACCAAAGTGAACTTTAACCTGGTATTATTTATAGATTAGGTAAACTGCAATCAAAAATGGCAAATCGATTTCAATTACCAGTCGTTGTCAAATCATAAAACACAATCGCAAAATTATATTAGTCTTACAAGAGAATAAGAGGGAGAGGAACGGCAGGTTGCCTCGTTGCTTACCAATAGCGTCTGGTCTGGTGCACCTTGCCAACGCCTTGAGAAGATGCACGACAGCTGATAAGCAATCACTAGGCGGTAATCGTTTACATAACCAGAAAGAAGCAAGTGAAACCCAAAGAGAGGAAACGAAAAGGGAACTTGGGATTAGGCATTCTTGTTTTCTACTTGGCGGCCAACGTGGGGGCGTCCGTTTTAAAGTTTTATTAGATTTCTTTTTATGGGTCGTTAGTTTTGAAGGCTTTTTAACTGGATTATAGTGTGGATTTATTTATGATATTCGCATGTTCGATGTGTGTGTGTGTCTGGTGCCATTTGGAGACGGCACTCGGAGCAAATTCTGAAAATGGGTGGCAAATGGCTTTAGGCACGTCATTTATAATTCATTTCATTTTCATTTCAGTTTCGTTTGTTTTCTGATTGCTGTCGAGCGATTGTAGTAAGACGCCTACACCTAGAATATTATTCCTGTAAAGGGGTGGGGGGGGGGGGAAGGGGAATAGGGGTAGTTGACTTGTGAAAAATGGGTGGAGATTGATATTTGGTTAGATTAAGTTTCAATGGCTTAGCCAAAGTAAGAAACAAAAAAGCAAATCAAAATTGGCAAACAATATAAAAAAAAAAATAAAATAAATTGCCGCACAGTTTAAATGGCCGCAAATTAATTAGAAGCAAGCAAATTAAACGGTTAGTGATGTCTGCGGTGAATGGCGCGGGAGAGAGCGAATAGTGGTAACCCTCTAACCCCTTCCCATCACACCGGTCTCTTATTTGAGCCATAATTAAGCTGGCGGCTAGACACAAGCTGTCAAAAAGCATTTAAACTGACAGCTGGCGGTAGGAGATGGAGAAGGAGAGACCAATACATAGAAAGAGAGACAGAGAGAGAACGAGTGAGCGAGAGGGAGAGACTCATTAAAAGCGCAGGAGGCACAAGTGCATTAGGCCACAATAAATGGATGGCTAAAGAGATGATGTAAAAGAGGGTACAAAGGGGCAAGGTGCTCTGCATCATTAAGATCAAGATAAACCTACACACACATACAAACACACTCACACACACACAGACTGACTCAATCAGACAGACGCCGCTTCGTTTCGATACATTTTGGGATCAGTTCGATCAGATCCATCCATCTATATATATATATGCGACCTGTTAAGCAGTTGACGCGGCATTAAATTGAGCATTAAGTCGCCTTAATGATTTTAATGCGTGTCCGTGTCCGAAGTGAGCTAAACGTGCGTCGGTGGTTCCACCACCACCACCACCATCACAACCACCACTATATAACCAGTCAGCCAGCCAGCCACTTCATTTATGATTGACAGTTTTGTTTATGCCTTGTTTCGATTTATGATATTGGATATCTCATCTCTGCCGCCGGAAGATGCCAAACAATATGCATTTCCTTTTTTTTTCTTCCATACATCTTTCTCTTTAGCCCTCCCCCCCTCACTCTCCATCTCTCCCTTCTTTTGGCCATGACTTTTCAGTTTTATTTTTTCGGTTTTTTACTTTTTTTGTTATGGGTTTTTGTTCTGATCTTGCAGCTAATAACATTTCAATTAGAGACCGCCTAATGGCCAAGTTGTTTCTTTCTCTTCTTGAAACTGTCAAATCATCAAGAGAAAATGACGCGATTAACGTCAATTTGTATTCCAATTTGTTAATCTTCTATAGAAATGGTAAAAAAAAGAAGGTAAAATATCGACAAACAAATTAGAGCAAACAAGTCTTCAATTGCAATCTCTCCCGCATCTCCTTTCTCTAGCTCACTCATTCTCCTCTCCTCTCTCTCTCTCTCTCTCTCTTACTCATCTTTTAGTTTTAAATATGTTTTGTCAGTAGCTGATTTAATTTGAACCTTTTAACATTTCAACTGGAACACGCCGCTTTATGGCCAACAACAAGAAGAGAAAAAAAAAAGACCAAAAACTTTTCAGCTCTCCAGCTGCCAACTTTAATTGCTAATGGAGAGCAACAGCCATATCGGAGATAACAACAACAACAACAAAACTTGATTTCTTAATTGAAGTGTCGATCAGTCAATTTTGATTTTTTTTTTTTTTTTTAAGTTAACTTGCAAGTTTGTAAGACTGAAACGAACTACCTTTGCTTGGCATTGAACTTTTCTCGAGGAAGACATCTGGTTAATTGGCAAAAAATTGAGATTGTAGCTGAAAATTTCTAGATTATTATAATCTTTGATTTTAGATGAATAGGTTCAAATAATATCATATAGAAATATCTGATGGTATAGCGATTGTGGGAGTTATACTTAGAGATACTCAAGGCAGGCTTTGGTTACTTTTTTCCTAATCGAATAATATTTTAAAGTTGAACTTGTTCTTTATATGGAAACCTCATCACAAAGAAATTATGATATATTGAAGGAAAGAAAATTATTTATTATATTGAGAACGTTATTATAGAGAAGTTCACTATATGTAGTATTATTTACTACAAATGTTGCAAAGAAAAGTTATAATAGAATTATAGTAAATTGGCATTTTATAGTTGATCAGTTTGCAATTAATAAACTTGTTCAACAATAACATCTCTACGGTTCAGACTTTATTTTTATGTAAATATTTTTTTTCTTTTAAATTTATTTTATATTTGTAATCTGTCGCAAGACAATGAACAAATTGTTTGAAAAATAAGATTGACAGAAATAATATTGGAGCCAGGCGCTTGCGACTGACGCCAATTTTAGTTGGTTCCAAGAGCTCTACCAGTCATCTTGTGGTCTGAATGGAAGATCAAGTGGGTGGTTTCTCCTGAGTCTCCTGATCTGTTGACCGTTGTCCAGGAGATTAAGTGCCAAATAGTTTTCATGGTTGTCAAGTCTCTCGCAGTGACGGTCGCTCAGTCTTTGAATCTGTGACTTAATCGAGGGCATCTCCAGGTCTCTATGTATGGTAGAGTTTCTGACAAACCACGGAGCATTCACGAACCTACGTAGTAATTTGTATAATTGAATTGAATAAAATTTTAAAAATATTAAATCGAAGCAATAAAAACTTGAAGATATTTTGTTGCACTAAATTAGCCACAAAATGTTCTACACCTTTAAAAGTCTTTCTTTTGATCACTTCTTCCACTTCTACAAATGTGTTCAATCTGTCTTCTTAGCAGATATGACTATATAGGAAGGATGTTTACGAAATTCATTTGCATTGTTTTGTCTAGCTATTTCAAAAGACATTACATATGTAAATCCTATTAGTATTTCAAAATTCTATTATTATTTTCTTTATCTTAAGTATAAAACAAAATGATCGCCATTTTAAAACTAACTCAGAAAATATATATGCAGTTATATACACAAATGGTAATTGCATTTAGCAAACTTTTAATTTTAAGACGGTTTGAGATTAGTTATTTTATATGGTTGTCTCTACAGCGGTCTTCCGAGAACCACCAAGTTCTCTCATGGCTTAAGTACTTGCGATGCCTTTTCATTAACTCAAGGCTTAAACAAGTTGGGAATTACAACTAAATGCATCGACTGAAGGGAGGAAAAGCTTGCAAAACCCTATCACTTAATGATTTATTATACTTGTATCATATAATATTGTCTTCTACCTTCAAAATATCAGCGAATAACTGAATGTGGTCTCAACCGCTTTTTGAAGCTCTGTAAAATTCATCTAAGACCATTTGGAATAGAACATAGATCAAGGGAACTTTAACTTCTTTGGATCCAGTTCAATCTAATCTTGGCCTATTTTGAAAAACTATATTTTACTATAGCCAAAATGCTGTAACCACAACAGTTCTTACTCTTTTGCCAATTGGTGAATTCGCAAGGGTGTACAAACTTTGGCATGACAGAAGTTATTTAATCCGTCCTTCTAGTTAAGTTTTAGTTTTTAACTCAATAGGAACTTGCTTTCTTAGCATTTCTTTCTTTTTTTTAGATTTCTCATATATTTCAGTTAGTGTGAAATCTTTGCCACATTTCCACACTTTACACTAATTACTTCATATATGTATATGGAGAGTTATAACTTCTTCCACTAACTTTTCGTTGTTGGCCTTTTCTGGGTCTTCGCGCCTCACGCAATTATGGCACGCACTCCGTGTGGGCTTCTCCCCCCATTCCCCTTTCCCCATACTTACATCATGGGAAACAATGCCGACTAGAAGTGCGGTGGGGGGTGAGGGGTTCATATATTATGTATTGGTAGCTTTTCAGCTACTGTCTAAGCGGCACCTCAACAGCTACGCACCTCATGTGGCTTTTGTTTAAAACGGATTTTTTTTTTCTCAGAGGTTTTTTTTTTGATGTTTTGTTTAATTTTTTAGGGTTTTGTTTTCTTGGCTCTTTTGTGGCAGCAACCAAATGCAGCTGCCTCCGTTTTTTTTTTCGGTAGTTTTATATATATTTTGATTTCTTCTAAACACTTTTCATTAATTTCATTAATGCAGACATGCTGGGCGTGTAAAGTTCGATTGATTTGGCAAAAGGTTAATTTAGGGCATTTAAAGTTTCTGCTGTTTAAAGTTAATTAGCCAAAAATTTGTGACCCAATTGGTTTGATTGAGAAAATACAGACCGAAAGAGATAGAAACAGAGAGAGAGAGAGAGGGAGAGGGAGAGGTAGAGAGATAATTATATTAGACAATCAATCGGAGTAGTAAATGGTTAGCCACACTTACAGCAAAAAGCAATTACACCCAGAGACTGTCAAATAATTACAGATATTTTGAGGCCAGTCAACTAACTGAATAGGTAATTGGTTTGTGTTTTAACTCTAGCCCAGTTCCATTTGCTGGCCCCTTTTTCAAAAGCCAATTTAACACAGAAATTGAATTTGGTTATACAAAACTCCCAGAACAGAACAGAGCAGAGCTGAGCGGAATAGAACTCCCAGAACTGCAAAAGTCAGTGCAAACAAGACTCCTCCTCCACAATTTCTGATGGTTAACCCACCTTGATGGCCTAGCGCGGCGACAACTAATGACTTCCTTGCATGTCACGTGATATGTGCAAACGCCAGCCAGAACGCCCATTAGAGCCAAACACAGGACCTAAATTCCCCATCTGTTCCCTCCCATTTCCTCGCCTCGTATCCCAACTGGGCTCGAATGCCGAAGGTTACTGTTTCACTTGTTTTTCGTAGAATTTTTATTGCCTCACATTGCGACTAATTGAAAGCCGTTTATTAATGAAAGAATGGCGCAGGAGCAGGAGTAGGAGACCAACAGGTCTCCAACAGGCCATCCATTCGGGCGAATCAAATTAAATAACACATTGTTATTAGCCGGGCTAATTAAAATGTAATCAGTCCAAGTCGAATCATTGTTGCTAATGTGATTCGATTTCCATTTGTGTTTCGTTTTTTTTTTTCTATTTTAGGTGACCTCGGCGATGAGGATGCCACCGATCTGCGTTGCAACATGTCACTAACTCAATTGCGCAACATGGATAATCATATGGTGAGTCTGTTGCAACAACATGTCAACAAGAATGGTTCACCTTATGGCCCTGCAGCTGGCGGATCGGTCGCCAATTTAAGTCCACCGTCGGCTGGTCAACATTTGTCGCCTAATCCACATTCAGTTGGCTCAGCAGCAGCAGCACCACCACCAAATCATGGACATGCTCCACATCCGGGACATCCCACGTTTGGCTATCATAATGCTTTTAGTTTTGGCCAAAGTCATGGCTTTGTTCAGCAAGTGCAGGAAGATGTTGCTGCCGGCAATTACCTCAATTCGATGCATCAAATGGTCGAGGCCAATCAATTGCAGCCGTCGCCGTTGCCCCCACCACCACCTCCTCCACCGCCGCCACATCTTTCTCCTGCTCCTGCTAATTCATATGGCAGTCATCAGCAACATTTGGCTGCCTTGGCTGCGCATGCGCAGGACAAATATGTCAAGTCATCGCCACCAGCAACAGCAGCAGCAGCAGCTACAGTTGCGTCAACTGGCAGCAGTTATTTTGTGGATACCCAGACGGCGCCTGCCCAATCCGCCTCCATTCATTCGGGGGCAACGACGCGGTATGATGATGACCGTTCCATGTCCTCGGCGACCAGCGATCTAGATGATCTGGATGAGGATGATGCGGCAAAGATGAATATTGATGTTACAAGCACTCCACCAACTCCACGTCCTACCCTCAAACGAAAATCCACCAACTCCAACTCTGTCTACTGTGATGATAATGAGACAAAATTGGCCAATGGCCAACATAGCCAGCTGGGTAATTATGGCATAAGGGCGCGCAGTTTGGATGAGGTCCAGCAACAACAACAGCAACATCAGCAACAGCACCAGCAACAGTCACACCAGCAACAATCACATCAGCAACTGCAAAATTTTCAACACGATTATCATAGAGGACCTAGCAACAACAATAACAACAACAACAGCAGCAACAACAACAACAACAATACAACGGATCAAAGTGAACGTCTCCATGGGGATAACGATAGCTTGGTCAATGGCAGCTGTGCCTCTAGCGAGGATCTCAATCAGACCAATAATAGTGAACAGGGTGAAAAAATCACTTCCGGCAGTGATGATGAGGGTAAGTTGCGATAACTATAAGAAATAACCGGTATAACCGTTCTTAAATACCGTTACCCGGAAAAGCAGCCTAAGGTTTTGTTAGCTATGAATTGTAACCAAAACTAGAACGATAACCGTTTAAACTAATAAATCGATGAATATGTAGTTATATTAGAACCGTTATGAAGTGTTACAAGAAAAACCACTGACTTAGCTTAACCGTAATAACCGCTGAGTGGTTATTTCTATGGTTGCCAACGACAGCAGTAAGGTTTATTAGTCTTAACTGATGTGGAATTGTTGATTAAATATTTGAGAACACAATGTAGTAACAACATTGGCCTTCTTAACTGAACCGTTATAACCGAAACGTTAATGCTGCTTGATTATTTTTGAAATAGAAGATTCTACGTTTATATCCTGAACATTGTTATTCCTTAATATCATAAAAGAATATAGTAATAGTTCTTACTAGCTTAATGTATCTTTACAATTGAAACGTTGTTATTCATTTCCTCTTTAAGACAATTGAAAAACTGAGTCCTAAATGTCCCAACATTCCTTTCGTTGAGTAGTTAAACAAGGATAAAAACTTGATTCTCAACAATCCTAACCATAATTTTATTATTTTTAAACTGTGTTACCGCATCCGTTAGATGCCATTACACTAACATAACCGATATGACCGATACGTAAATAATACCTAATTATTTTATACCGTTAAAGAAACAATGTAGGTAGATGCTCCAATCGTTATAACTGATACGTAGAATGACTATATTCTTCTTTAACTTTATAGAGTAGAAGCATCAAGTGATTTCTTGATGATTTCTTGTATATTCTTAAATACCGTTACACATCACTGTTGTTAATTATACCCTGTACCCATAGGGTAAAAGGGTATATTAAAGTCGCTAAAATGTATGTAACAGGCAGAAATATACATTTGTGACCCCATAAAGTATATATATTCTTGATCAGCATCACTAGCCGAGTCGATTGAGCCATGTCCGTCTGTCCGTTCGTCTGTCCGTCCGTCTGTCCGTCTTTCCGTCCGTCTGTCCGTCTGTATGAACACCTAGATCTCGGAGACTATAAAAGCTGGAGCTACCAAATTTGGTGTGAACATGCGTCTAATGCATAGACAGATCAAGTTTGTTTCAAATTTTTGCCACGCCCACTTCAGCCCCCGCAAATCGCGAAAATAATTTACTAGAGCTGTATTATAGATATCGTATTCTTATTGAGCACACCTAATTATATACCCAAACTGCTCCACCTGACCAAATTTTGTCCAAATCGGACAATAAATATCTTCGACTTCGATTCGATTTTATTAAATATGTGAGGTACAGGGTATACTCAATGTCGGCAGGGACAACTTGCTTGCTTCATTTTTTTTATAATCAGTTTAGTAATTTAAAATTAATACTACTATAAGTAGATTATATACCGATATACCTTACAGCTGTGTTTTTATACCTGTATATACGCACAAATGTAAAATGTTAAAATCTTAAAGAACCGAAATAAGATAGTTTTATAGACGGAATGATTCATTGCAAAATGAAATAGCGTAAGCTAGAAGATGATTATACCGATAGAAAACATATCGGTTAGGAATCCACCTTTACTCTTTATAAACTTGAACTATTCAAGGTCTATCATTTGCTTTTTTCTCTATTCGATTTAGGTTGTGTTTCACGTTCGATTTGATATTTTTTCCCACTTCTTATGTTATGTATTTGTTCTTCTCCTACATTTCTGGTTTAGGCCAAGATGATAATTGCGCCAAGAAGAAGCATCGACGCAATCGTACCACGTTTACAACTTATCAATTGCATGAATTGGAACGAGCCTTTGAGAAGTCCCATTATCCCGATGTCTATTCACGGGAAGAGCTGGCAATGAAGGTGAATTTGCCCGAAGTGCGTGTCCAGGTGAGTTATCGTCCTTTAGATAAACTACTATATATATATATATGTGTAAGTAAGTGTAGATTATAGATGCCAACAGAACTGGCTAGCTTATGCAGCTATTCTACCTCTCCGGCTAATTGTGCACCATGAACAACAAACAACAACATGTCTGGACTGTAGCCAGTCTCCGGAAATTATATAATTTCCGTTTGCAATTTATTTTAACGTAATTAAGCTGTGCCAGCTCTCAGTTGGTCTCTCTCCTCTCGAAAGGTGTTGAACATATTTTTTAGACAACGATTTATGGGAGAGAGAAAGAGAGACAGGGAGAGAGAGATAGTTGAGTCTCAATCGTTTCTGTTTGAGCCTTTCCAATTTTGTTTTCCTTTCTTTTGGTTTGATTTTGGGGCTTCCCCTTTCAAATTTATGTCTCAATTGCAAAATGACAATGGCAAGAAAGAGTTTCAAGTTTTTGTTACCCATTCAAAAGATATGTTTTATATGCATTTTATGCGACTAACTAGTTATGCTCCTTTCTTTGCCATCCTTCTTCTTCCACTGGATATGGATCTGCATGTCTGGCAGCCATTCGTTTCGGGTGGCAAATTGCGACATTAACGGTTAGGGCGCCTCGTAAATTCCTTTCACATTGGTGTAGTATAAAATACGCCAAGGCATAAAAGAAAAGGGACAACAAAAACACAAGAACCGGGAACAGAGTCGAGAAAAAAGGGAGACTACCAAGTTGCCGAGTTCAAAGTTAGGCAACCTGCCAAAGAGTGGACCAGGACCAAGAGACCAGTCGAATGGCATACTTTTTTTTTGCAGTGCAGTGCAGTCTAACCGCAAGTCAAATAAGTCGTCCTGTGGTGGGTGGTAGGAGTAGCTAGCAAAATGCAAAGGACATATCAAATTTCATGATTTCGTTTCCTCCAACGACAAATCATTTTTATTGACTAAACATTATCATGCCTACGATTCCAACGATGACGCTCTTGGTGACACTGTCGCCGGTCTCTCCCCCTCCTAGCTCTGCTCTGTCTCCAACACAACTTACACACATAAATAAATAAACAAATATACCTACTAAAATATACTAAATATATATATATGTATATTTGTATACACAAAAAAGTAATGAACGAAAATCGCATAAAAATTTTTTAGCCTGAGGAAAAAAACCCTTCGGCGCGTTGCGGCACGGCAATAAGCGACTCTTGGCGATTTATCAGTATTTCTAGATGGGGGCATGGCCCTCATGTGTCACTTTGTCAAATTGACACGAATTCAAATTATGCCAGAAAATCCCACACCCCACAAGCACCCACAAACCGTACCCCTCTCGCTCTCTCGTCCACCCACTCTGCCTTTCGTTTAACTCGTTTTTTCGATTTGGTAAACGGGGGAAAGGGAAGGAGAGTTCCCTTTTTGGTACCTCCACTTCAGTTCTTTATACCTGTCTCCCTCTCCCTCCCTCTCTCTCTCTCTCCCTTTCTCTGTGTAATCGTATTTGCGGTTAGTTTGCATGAAGTTCTAGTTATCGTTTTTTCTTCTCTTTTTTTTTTGGGCCTGAACCTGGGGAAATTGCTTGGTGTGCAACTCGTTGAAGGTGGAAATTTGTTTTGATTAAGTTTGCACACAACCATACACACACACACACACACATATACAGTCACACATATATACACACAGAGGGCAAAACGAACAACAGTCAAATACAATTTCTCGTTTTTAGATGAGTTCATTTTTTTTTTGGTTTTCCTTTCTACTTCGATTCGATTTTCCTTTTTTTTTTTTTGATTTGGTTTTTGGTTTTTTTTAGGAGGGGGTAGGGGGTGTACCCTTCTCTTTCTCTTCTTCTTTTTTTTGTGTAATAGATTTGCTAAATGTTTGTTTAAAAAGTTTGATTGGATTTTGCATTTTTGTATATGGCAATTTCTGTGGCTTGTTTGATTGTAGTTTAAATGACAGAATTTGCTTTGTAACGAAAGAGACATTTCAATTTCATATTGTTGGGCACTGAAATTGCAATTGAAAGCAATTAATATTCGTACAAGCCCTACCATAAAAATAAAAAGGGGAAAAGGGAAAAAGGAAAGGGCATAAAGTAGAAGATAGCCATGAGAAGGGGATTATCTTTGATGGTAACCAAAACAAAACGTTTAAGCCAGCAAATTAAACAACAGATTAACGCCCCACAAAAGAAGAGGAGGAAATGGCAGTAGACAACATCATCATTAACACTAAACAAACAAACCCCTCCACTCCACTTTCCACCCGAAAAGTGATGATGATGATGATGATGATCTCGTCTAGCTGCCAACCATGAGACCTAAACCATATGGTTTGGCTTTAGGATTGGGAGCTGTATCACACACACACACATACACACCATTCCTGGAGCTAGATGACAATTATTTTATTTGGATTACACGCTCCTGACAGACAGGCTGCAATATCTTTTTTTGGGTTTGTTTTTTTGCAGGGGTTGTTGTTGCCCTTCAAGGGTTAAAAGCATATAAATGTGTGTGTGTGTATGTGTGTATGTGTGTGTTCAATCACACGGCGTGTTAAGTCGGAGTAAAAGAGTTTAATTAAAACTTAATTTAGCATGACAAACCAAAACAAATTTCAATGACTGATTGATATCCTGGCTATAATTTAGTGTAACCAAACTAAACCAACCGACTAAATAAACTTTTGTTTAGGCTTCTTGATTGGAATTTGATATAGTAAAGTATTATAAGGAGAATAGAAAAATAAGAGATCGTTTCGAGTTAGATTTATCAGTTCAGAATGATATAAAGAGGAAAAGCAATGTTTTCTTTTCAAGTAGTAAATGGACATTCCCGGACAATCGAATAGAATCAGCTGTCATTTCTCATTCTTAGGTTTATTTTTCTATACTCCAACTAGTGCTTTGAGTATAACTTAATCATTAATTTATACTTTAAACTAAAACCTAATTCTAATATAACTTTTACAAATTTATAATGAAAAATGAAACCATTTTTTTGTATCAGACTGTTTATTAGTAACCTCAAAGAAATCTATTTGCAATCTCTTCTATAAAACAATAAACAAATCTTAATATCGCACTACAATAAGTATGTATAAGTTTTAGTATGGTTAGTCCTCAAGAAGACCTTTCACTTGAGTAATTCGACAATATTAACAAAAGTTCATTCATTCATCTTAATATTAAGCTAATCAAAGATGAAATAAAAATGGTTATCATTACTTAAGAGACTCAGAGATTATAAGAATAACTTGCCCATAAATCTAATCACACAATAGTCAAACACTACGAAAACTTGATAAATGTCACATGTTTCATGAACGAATATTGGATTTTAAATTACATTAAACTTAATTTTAAAATCCCCAGATAGTTTTTCATATTGGTAGAAACAGATATGACTGGTTTGGCAGAGAAACATACCAGTTCAGGATACATGTAGATTAGTGAAATTCTCTTCCTGGCACAAAAATTCCAATTTTGAGTTCTTAACTAACTAAGCTTTTCAGCGTTATACAAATTTCTTATCGGTTATCCTTTCTCATTTTAAAGGTCCCGTAAGGGTATGTTCATAAATTCAGTTTTTATTGTTATCGCAGCTATTTGTAATCGACTAAGAACCATTTTTTAACTTTCAATGAGTCAATTAACCACTGCATAGAGCCGATTTCCATTTAAATATTCCTCAAAATTTGCCATTGGATGTGCTGGAAGACTAATTTTTCTTGCTGCGCAAAGGGACACATTTTCGTTGTTATAGTTTAACAAAATAAAAAAACTAAGTGCGAATTCCTTTGTTTTGCAAAGCTAACAAATAAAACTAAAGACTACACAACAAAAAAACCACAAAAAAGTAAACCCTTGTTTAACTTAGCAGTCTTTGTTATTAGTTGTCTTAACTTAAGAGCTAGCAACTCAATATAAGAATACTTTTGACTAGCATGATTGATCTTATTAAAGCTGTAAAACGTCATTATTCAATTCGTTTGGTTATGATATAACTAGAAGAAGGATTATGATATAAACATATGTATAGAATAAATAAATAAAGAGCTAATGTCAATATTTCAACTTCTCTACCTTCAATTGGAAGCAAATGGCTAAAACGCAATTTTGCCAATATATACATATATGTATAATCGGAAACCTCTTACTGGTTCGTTTAAGATTCGAAATAAAGTGAAATGAATGTTGGAATTATTCGTTTGCTGTAGACAAATTGATGATTAAATATCGTAAAGCTGTCAGAATAGGCCACAGGAAAGTAAATGCAATAGAATAATATATGGAAAGTAGTTAGATAGATAGATATGTATATATATTCTGCTCATATTGCTCATACGACATGTGTGACGTGACAGACACGGATACACAGACACAGACAGACAATCACTTTGAGCGGAGGGTTGTATGTGTCTCTGTCTGTCTGTCTATCTGTTTAAGTGTGCGGATGTGTGTGTGTGTGTATGAGCATAAACAGCAAACAAATAAAAATGTCATTTCACTAACAAATAAAATAGATTTTTATTGCATTCCACTTGCTCATTTTGTTTGCTTTTCCTTTTTTTTTTTTGTTGTTGTTTTTTATTATTTATATTGAATATTTACTTGAACTTTTCTCCATATTGCATGACCATTTTCCCTTCATTTTTTCTTTCTTTTTTTTTCTCCTTTCTTTTTGATTATTAAATGCTCCATTTTCTTTATCGACAAGTTTTAGTTTCGCTTTCGTTTTCTCTTTTCACATGTCATAATAACAATAATAATAATAATACTATAATGCATATTAGCAACATTTGTTTGCCATTGCCTTTTGCCTTCGACATTTCGTTTCGTTTCGTTTTATTGAAATCCTATACAAATCTAATAATGAAAATGATCATAAGGAACAGAATGAAAATGCTAAACAAACCGATTTATTTGCTATATGTCATTGACTATGAATGTACTAACCCAACCCCCCTAACCCACCAAAGTGACACACTCCAGGGACATGAGAGAATGGCAACAAATTTTTCAGTTTACTTAACTTATATTGTTATGCGACTGGCTGACTGAATGGCCCCAAAGGCCTCCCTTTTGGGGCCGTAACATTTTCAATTGGTCATTTATTAGGCACTTTGTGTGATTTGTCTGGCGGTGGCCCCAAAGTGACCTCAACCAAAATTGCTGTAAGTTAGCTTAGTTAATAACTTAAATGTAACTGAATTAGCTCTCATTTTGTACACTTTTTTCCATCGTCATAGTTGGCACATAAATATTGTAGAGAAAAAAAGGAAACCGACGACGACAGCTGCTCTTAAGTGCGTGGGCGTTAAGGCGGGGGAACAATTAACACATTATGCCATCTTTGCATAACCGAGGGGTGGGGGAAGGGGCGAAGGAACGTTTTATAGGACAAAATATAAAAACAAAGCCGCCGCAGGGGTAAATAAATGTCAAGTCAAACGAGTTGAGCCAACATACCTACCTAAACCCGACTAACAGGGGGTTGACACTAACTTATGGTACCCTTTGCTTGTTGGGTGAAAGGGTATATTAGATAGAGGAAATACGATTTTGTGAATCTATTAATAGTGCAAATATTTAAAAAAAAATGTCCCCTAATATCCTTGACTGTAAGAGGGTGTTGATTAGGTTCTTCCAAGTTTTCAATTGAAAAAGTGAGTTTCATGCGTATTAAAGTATATGTATTATAGAATCCAAAACCGAATAATTAATATTTAGAAAATCTATTAAGATCTTTCTAGTGCTACCCTGTCGATATCGATAAATCAGTCTTTCTCTTCTCTTCATATTTTCAAGTTTTTTTTTAAGAAGCAGTTAGTAAATCAATCGATTAACTAGAAAAAACAGCTATAAGACAATTGATTTATCTTAAGTATCAAAAATATATTCACAAACTCTAATAAAACGTAACCAACCTGAATCTTTTTAATAACTAACAAACATTAACCCAACATAACCTCAATAAAAAGACGATAAAAGTCGCCATGATCATTTAATCTGTTATCGATAATAATTTACTATTAGCGTTGCCAGATCTACTATGCAAGACAAGATGGAAGACACTTAAACTTTTCATTGCTTCTGAGTACAGGGTATTCAATAGTCGACACTTTCCCTAAACTTACCTAAACATGCATATTTATATTTACACATCTGCCACTGCCGTTTTGTATAAAATTCATTTTAATAAACTGTCAACTAAAACAAAGCTGAATACAAAAAAAAAATAACTCAAAGCTCAAAACACTTGATATGAGACGACTAATTACCAGTAGCCACAACAATAAGTTCCGGGGCATAATGCCCATAACCCTTCAATAGGGGAATGCCAAGATACAAATTGTGACATATAAACAAATGAAATTGAGATGTGATTGTGGGTGAGTGGGTGGTTGGGTGAGAGTGCAGACAAAGGACAAGAAATACGTTACACAAATGTCAGTAAAATCAAGATAAAATTGATTAAAATAAAGGAACGATGGCATCTAATTGAAACATAATTAAACTGATTATACAAATTTGGGGAAAAAACTAAACTTAAAACCATTCAAGTATTGAGAAATGTAAAAAACTTTTATATCTTGCTATACACTTAATATCCTTTTTCTATAGATATCCCTCTCGTCGTCGGTTTTTTATATTAGAAATAACATTCGAACATTTAACTTAGATTTGATAAGTTTCAGCTAAATCATTAAAATGTAAAAATTTAATTGCTTTTCTTTTGGTGAACGGGTGGATCGATTTCGCTAGGTCTTTTTTGTGTCAGGAGAAAGTTCCTGTGAAATAAAAAATATAGAAAGTTGAAAAGAATATTGGAAAATTGAAACCATAGTTAAGACAGAGCTATGTCTATTCTGTCACCTAGTTATTTATAACAATAAAAAGATTTTTCGCAAGGGTAAAAACGGCCTCTTCTAGTTAATATTTCCTTCAGCTGCTTAAAAATTTAATAGTTCTGTTTGGCCGTTAAGAGTTTTGAAACACTGCTGTTAGGGAAACAAACTAAATATCTAAACTTTAACTAATATTTAAGACCATTCCTAGTCTTTGAGGATTTTTTTATTTGTAACTATGTGTATGAGGAACTCAATATGATGAAATATTTTAAAAACAGAGCTTTCCCATTATATTTTCTGTTTATACATCCTAATTTATATATAACAAAGTTTGTATATAATAAAGTTTTTTCTGATCCCTTGCAAATTCATTATAAGACAGTTCGATTGTATTTAAAAGTAATCTACTTGGAGGAAAATTGTACTAAAATTATTCAATTCTAGCAAATAAGAATCGCTTAGAACCAAAGTTTAAATATATATTAAAAACACTTTGCCAATGGTTAACTTAGGGTTAAGGTTTAGTTCTTTCATAGAACTATGTGTACTGAACCATTGCCAAAACAAAAACTACTCAGTTTTATTAGGTAAAACTCTTGATTACAAAAGTATTGAAGGTAATTCGCTACAGTAAAAGGGCTTAATGTTTGTTGGGAAAACTTTTACCATTTAGAACTTATAAATAAATGATTATAAAGCATTTCCAGTCAACAAATGATTACATATATAGCCTTTATTTACTGAAATAACCTTGCAGATCTAAAGAGTAAAAGTTTTTCCAATTAACTTGAAACTTCCCAACAGCAACTAATAAAAAAAAAAGAGTTATTATCAGCACTAGTAACTTTCCTTTTAACTCTTCAATTTTTAATTGAAAATTGATCTGAAACTCTTTGCCGCTTTCAATTAACCCTCATTAGATATTCGGCTCATGAAAGGAAATCAGGTCGCTTTTGGTTTAAGAAAGTTTGCCTTCAAGGATCTGTATATTATCATATGTATATTTGTGTAGGAACCTACAAAATCCGTGTCGCAATTAATTAAACTTTCAATGGCAAAGACGTCGCAATTGCGGCAGCTACTCAAAGGCCATGGAATTCCATGACAGAGACGGCAGAATACCATCCAAAGGATGAGAGATCTGGGGGCAAGGACAAGAACATTGTCGGCATCGTCATTGGCATTGGCATCGGCATCGTTTGTTTTGTTTGCAATGGCATCCAATTTCATTCTTTTATGCGACTTATTGAGTTTACGCTGCTCCACACAGAAGAGAACGGTTCCGTAGACCCTGAAGGGTGTCTCGTCCTTTCTTCTTGTAGTCCCTTTCTTTCTTGCCCTGCGTTTGCTTGCCTTTGCTGTGCCTTGGGCAAACTTTAAAGCAGCCGCCGCCGCTGTCGCTGCCCGCCCGCCTTTTATCTCTTTTGGCAAAAGCTTACATAGCGCATCCTTTAGCCCAGGACTCGAACGTGTATGTGTGTAATTTAAGCTGCGAAACGTGTCCTTGTGTGAGTGTGTTTGCCTATCGACTTTGTTTGACTATGATTGCTCATTTGCCAGCTGCTGGAAGGCTAATGAAATCAGAATCAAAATCATTTCGAATACTGAGAGAGACGCGTGCAAAGGATTTGTCTTAGATATTAGTAGCAGCCACTAGAAATTTGTCCTTGCGCATTTTAATTCAGTTAGGACAATCATTTATCAAATTTACCGTAACCTGTCAACACACATACGCATTTCAATAAAAATGAAAATATATAAATCACATAAAAAAAAAGGAAAAGGGAATGAAATTATAGATCAACTCGACCAACCCTCTGACAGTTGAGCAAACATAACCTCACTTGACATTAGGGGTTAAAAACAAAAAAAAGAAAACGAAGGGAATGGGAACATAGCAGAGCATGTCCTCCAGCTCCTTTTTGCTTTCCCTTCTTTCACTCACTCTTCTGCAAGAAGTTTGGCTTAAATTGTAACAAAATATGATCTAAATGTAATCAAGCGTATAACAATGAAATTATTTCTTCGTTTATTTTTTATGGTAAATTACTAACAAAATCCTTGAACGAACATTCGAATATCCTTGCAAAGCTGTGGGTTCTTGGGATGACAAATGCAACGAAAGGAAACAGCTGTTTGGTCCGAAAAAAAAAAGATTCGCCACTCCAAATGTCAAGTGTCTAAATGCAAAAAGTTGGGAGGCGGTACGAAGGGGGTTGGCATCATCTCACCCGTGAGGGTAACCTCACCCTTACACCCTTAACCATCAATGTGGGTTGATTGTTGCTTATGGTAGATGAAATTATGAATATTATTCAATTTCGACGCCTAAATGCTTTGTAATGAGTTGCACATCTGTTCATTCATTTTCATGTTTTCGTTTTCGTTTTCGAGTTCGAGTCAAAGTCAAAAGGCAGCTTGAAATCCTCTTGGGCGGGTGCTTCCCTCTCATTCTCTCCCTTATTCTCTCGCTCTCTCTTTCTCTTTCCCTTTATTTATATTATTGCATTATGGCACTTGCCGTGTCCTTTGTGTGTCAGCTGTCAAGGGTGCTTGAATTTTGATTTTACAGTTTACAAGTATTGAATTAGGCAGAAAATTGTTTTCACATTTTTTTTATTTTCATGTTGTTTATTTTTATTTTTTTAATAGCTTGTTAAATAATCTTTTTAAACGTATTTGAAAATCATTTGCAATAATCTTAAACTAGGTTCATATACAAAATTAGATTTATATCAAAAATCTTGCAAGTTAAAGAAAGTTGAGAAAAATACAAAAAATTTACGACCATGAATATTTAAAATAATCTAAAAGATAATGAGAAACTGTATTATATTCTAAGAATTTTCTATTAGATTGAACAGGCTTAACATTGAGATGTTTTCAAAAAGAATTTAATTTGATACATATTGTAACATTGTTTTTGGAGAGATCGTATGCATTGTACGTATTAGTAGGACTGGCAGCAGTTGGCAGATTACCTTCCCAACAGCGGACTGTTAATACCATTAACAGTTGATCGCTAACAGCTGTTGTTTAGCAGGCTAACGTAACATTTTTGATTTGAAATTTGTTTTACCATTTTAGCATTCGCCTTCGAGTAGGTAATAAAATTTTGAAAAAAATGTTCAGATCGTGTGAATATACACTATCAATATATAAGAATATGACGAATCATTTTAAATGTTAATTTAATTTGATATTTATTGTTTTGAAAGAAACATTATTGTATAATCGTGTACCTTTAACAGTTTTGATACGTTTTCCTGTTACAGGGACTAATCGATTAAATAGAGAGTACACAATGTTTTCTTTTTGTTCAAATCTAGAATGTAGATCAACTTGGCTATTCTTCTGCACATTGACGTTTACAATGCGCGGTACGTTTAGGTGGCGAAAGAGCCCTTAAGGCAATGTCTGTTACTCGCCAGCACACAAAAGCGAAGTCGCTTGCATAACGAAGGACAATCAAAATAATAATTAAAACTAACTACGAGCTAGATAGTCAAGAATACAAATTTAAGCATAGGAATAGAGAACTTTGTTCCTATTACAGTATAAGTACAGTTGCAAGCGGGACAAAGCAGTCGCAAAGGTTCATGTAAAGTATACTTGGGTAGCTCATGAGTGAGTGAGCCAAAATGAATGGCTCACTAAACTGAGCCACTGAGCTTGTTCATTCAATATGGCTCAGTTTGGCTCACTGGCTCAGTTTGACTCACTAGCTCTTTTTGGCACACTAGCTCAGTTTGGCTCACTAGCTCATTTTGGCTCGCTAGCTCAGTTTGGCTCACTAGCTCAATTTGGCTCGCTAGCTCATTTTGGCACACTAGTTATGAGACTAAATTATGAGAGTCCATTTGTCTACTCCAACGGATTTTTTTATATTTTTTGTAAATTTTTATGTTGGCAAATCTGCCTTTTATTACCAATTTACGAGCCTCTACTCTATATAGACATTATTATACTTAAATAAAACAATAACAATTTATACTTAAAAAAAAAAAAAAAAAAAATCTTGTAGCTTGAGGTAATAAAATAATAATAAATGCAACAACGAAAAAATTACCAAGTTCGATGAGAATTTTAAAAATAATAATTATTTTCTTTCCTTGATTTTTAATGCTCATCAAATAATCCCATGGATAAATTACACTGAAAGAAACTACATATGAAATAATAACAATAATATAGGCATAAATACAAAAAATCATAACTATAATAATAAAAATAATAATAATTACAAATAATTACTATTTAAAGTAAATGAATAATAAAAATGATAAATTTAATAGTAATATATATAATAACATTACCAAATAATAGAAATTATAATAAAAGAATAACAATTAATAATAATTATCATAAGTAATAATAACAAATAATAATAATCCCTAAATAATAACTTAACTAAATAATTATTATAAATTGCATGACAAAATTGAATTGCATAGAACTTTTCTCTCAGTGTGTATGTACATAAGTACATTAAAGACATACATATATATTATATATACATACATATTACATATACTTAAGTACATATCACAGATTGATTCTTTTTCGTCCAGTGTGTGTGTGTGTGTGTGTGTGTGTGCGTGTGTGTCAGTTTAAATGAGCCTTGAGCTTAAGTTGTCAAATTAGTAGAACGCCAAACAAAAAAATTTCAATTTCAGCCTACCAACAAGAAAGAAAAAACGAAAAGAAGAAAAACAAAAATATGTGAATCAGAGTCAATCAAAAAGGAAATTTTCAATAAGGACAGGTATAACAAGACCACAGACAAATCGGTGAATTTGACTTAATCAGCTTTATATAAAATGCTTACATATGACAAATGATGAGAATGGAGAATGATGATGGTAGAATAGGGAGGGGGGAATTCCCCACAAACAAACACATACACACGCACACAATACGCTAATTATGTCAAGCCACAAACAGAATCGGCTTATAATCATTTCATACATCATATATCTATATATACATATATATCTATATGTATGTGAAGTGAAATCTTTGTCCTTCGGTTTCCGCTTTTAATTAATTTCTGTTGCCTGCTAATTGATTTTATGCGTTTTATTGCCATTCAAATACTAAATCAACACAACAACAAAAAAAACACTTAACAAATTCTTGTTCTTGGGGTTAGTTCTTTTTGTTTCAGTTTCTTTTTATGATGTGCTAATTAATCACCTAAACAATTTCTTTTGGCACGCAAATTATAATTAAGTTATCCGAGAAAAAGTTTTAATATATGCAGAAAAAAAAAGAAAACAAAAATAGGAATTAAATCGTTGAGGCAAAACTATGAACACAACTAATTTATATTTGTCATAAGAAATTATTCAAATTGTGCGAGTAATCAGCGTGGCAACTGCCACAAAAAAAAATATGAAAAGGAAACCAACCCTCCACTGCCTTAGCCATCTCCCCCTCCCCTGTACTACACTTTACTGTTGCAAATTAAAAATGCGTCAACAGAAAATTTTGTGTGTTTGTGTGTGAGAAAGAATGAAACAAAAGAGAAGCTAAAGTTGAATCAGAATCCAAATCGTGCGACAGTTTCTACACCCCCCTCTATCTCTGATCCATTTTTGGAAATGGAACTATTCTTGTTTATTTACTTACCTTCAGGTATATATATATATATATATGTTTTTGTCGTCCTTTGTTGTCCGATTTAACTGCTTATTAACTGTGCGTGCGCTCAATGTTGCTTCGCTCGGCTAACTCGAGCTCTTTCTCTGCCTTTGGCTCGCCATGTTGGCAAGTAAATAAATAGCTAATTAAATACAGGGTGCCACGTGGCAAAGAGCAAACACGCCCTGACAAACAAGCAGCAACCGTTTCAACCGTCTCCCTCTCTCTCTCTCTCTCTCTCTCTCTCTCTGTCTTTCTTTCGAGAAAGTCATTTCCAATTGAAATCATTGGGAAATTTGAGACAACCTTTTGATCGAATGGGTGTTTGGTTAGTTACTTTGCTATTTGCCGGGGGGTTGGGGGCTAGTGTTGAAGGGGGAGTATAGGTCAAATGCCACCTTGGCTTTCACATGATGACATTTGAGGCGTTACACTTAGTCTGTGATTGGCAAAGTCGTGTGGCACGCTTTCTATTACAGCAGCCGCCAGTCAACTAAACTGTAATTATAAGTAAATCAAAGGTTAGCCTAGATTATGCCTAATTTATGGACCAGTTTCACATGGAACAATCGGAAAGTAGAAATCTATCGAATTATTACAGACCTATTGCAGCTCAGCTTGTGTCTGCATAGATATCTGAATATATATCTATATATCTCCAGTAAGCGCTGAGATCAAGAATGATGCACTCCAAGTTATAGAAAAGACTTGTTAATGCCTCTTACTAAACCATTTTCACATCAAACACAATGAAACTAGAAAATTTATTCATAGTCAAAGCTTAGCTTAGTTTATGTCGATACAAAGATATGTATACATACATATATATATCTAAATAGATAATGATAATGCTCCGGACCAGTTTCACATGGAACATTTTGAGAGTAGAAATCTGTATGTTATTTGTTTACTTCAGGGACCGAAAATAATTGTTATTTTTCAAATTTTCTTCAAAAAAATCATGAGTAACATAATTTTTATTTAAAAAAGTTACTTTTTACTGTTATTCCTGATTTTTAAAATATTTCTCCTGAATAACTTTTATTTTTGATTTTTATTTTTTCCCTCATGCCATAACTGTTATTCATAATAAAAAAAATATAAATCATTTTTAACTCTTATTTTTGAGAAAAAAAAATATAAATCATTCATGATTTTTATTTTTTAATAAAAAAAATAAAAATCATTTCTTGATTTTTATTTTTTTTCCTCAAAAATAAAAATCATTTCTAAGTTATCGATGATTTCTGTTTTCCCACTCCAAAAATACTACTCAAACCGTAAGAATATGCTTTAATACACGACTCTGACTATTGATAAACAACAATTATTATTACGGTACATGTGAAACGGTTGTTTGGTCGTTATCAGATATACACTGCTGGTCATAGCTTTTGATTGGTCACTGAAATAGACTCAGTTCACGTTTCTTAGAGTTCTGCGAACGGATGCAATTATTTTGATTAATTGCTATAAATAGATAAATTGACTTCCTCCACTTCAAGGACTATCAAATTGAAAAATTAGCAAGGAGATAGAGCGTAGCTCCAAAACTCTTAATATATATTTAAAAGATTCGAAGGCATATGGAAAAAATTTTAAGGGTCGAAAAAGAGCTCTAACTTTCTGAGCGGAACTCCTTCCAATTTCACCAAATTAGCAGCTAAGATAAAGGAATTAGCCGGGGTGAAAGCAAGTCTTTCGACTGTGCAAAGCAATGTCACGAAAGCAAAACTTTCCAAGCGGCTAAAAATTAAAAAAAACCCTTTGAATGCTATACGGAAAGAAAAACGGCTTGAATATGCGAAAAAATGTACCACTATTCAACGTGACAGTGTATGTATATGTTTGGTGCATATGCGAAAATAAAGAAACAACAATTTCATTAACAGTTTTTTTTTGCATTTCCATCAATTATTTAATTTGACGAAAAGAATTTTATTTATTGAATCGCCAGATAAATTGGATCTCAGATCCGTTAAAATTAGCTTTAATGCTAAAAATGGCCTTTCCACGCTAACTTGCGTGGCAGGGACACATTGTACCACTTTTGCCAATTGATATAAATAAGGATATGTGTATTTCTTTTCCTCCCAGTACGCCATTAGGTCCATTCTTAAGTCCGTTGGTTTTGGATTGTACGCATCTATTTCAGCAATCGCTTTGGCTAAATGAGTGTCGACTTCTTCTGATGTATCCTCTTCAACTGCGAAGGAGTTTAATAAAACGAATTTTTCTCAACGCTTGTCAACTCAACCGAAATCAACAGAATAGTAATTCATTTGGCAGTCGAGCCCATGATTGCTGAACTGTTAATTAAGTCTAACTATTACAGAGGCGTACTTATTCTTCTAAGGGTTTTCATTGAAAATATCGATAACCCTTTTGATCCGCCACTGACCAGACCAACAACCGTTTCACATGTACCGTAATAATAATTGTTGTTTATCAATAGTCAGAGTCGTGTATTAAAGCATATTCTTACGGTTTGAGTAGTATTTTTGGAGTGGGAAAACAGAAATCATCGATAACTTAGAAATGATTTTTATTTTTGAGGAAAAAAAATAAAAATCAAGAAATGATTTTTATTTTTTTTATTAAAAAATAAAAATCATGAATGATTTATATTTTTTTTTCTCAAAAATAAGAGTTAAAAATGATTTATATTTTTTTTATTATGAATAACAGTTATGGCATGAGGGAAAAAATAAAAATCAAAAATAAAAGTTATTCAGGAGAAATATTTTAAAAATCAAAAATAACAATTATTTTTGGATTAAATGAATATAAATCATTGTTTAACAATTATAATTGATTTTTTTGAGTTTCACTTATAACTGTTACGGACCCTGGTTTACTTGTTATCTATTCAAAATTTTAGGATGGCTTATTAGGCGCATGACTATAGAAGTGAATAACAAAGTCTTATTGCTTTCTAAATAGGAAATGATGAAAAATTGTAGAACTTTTTCCAAAAGAAGCCCTTATTATTGTCCTCTTTCTTTTCTATATAGAATATTTAAAAAGTAAAAGTTTCTTAATTGAAAGTAATAAATTCCAAATCAAAGTATCCAATGCAATATATTGAATCTACACATGGATCACTCTCACTTAGTAAGATAAACTATATGTATATGTATAATCTTAACATATATGTGTAATATAAAGATGATTTATTTGATCTCTTAGAGAATTTGGAACTTTATGAATGACTTAGAAACTTCTTTTATTCGTTTACATTGATCCTGGTTTTGTTATTTTTGATCGAATGACTTGTAAAATTTCTTAAATAATATTAGTTTTCCCTCTTAGAATTTGACAATTTAAGTGGCACTCCAAACCTTCTTAACTTTGTGCTGTAAATTGACAAGTATTATTTTGTATCTTTCAATCTAGATTCAAATGAATCAAGCAAGTCGTCACTGCCGACATTGAGTATACCCTGTACCAAGTAGTTATATTAAATAAAGTCTTATTCGACTCGGCTGGTGATGCTGATCAAGAATATATATACTTTATAGGGTCGGATATGTTTATTTCTGCTTGTTACATACATTTTAGAGACCCTTTTACCCTATGGGTGCAGGTTATGAAAACTTCCAAAAATTAAAGAATGTGTAAGTAAAGCTATAGCTCAATCCCTGAGAAATTAAAAAATTGCTTGCTAAATTTGTCTCAAAACTATACTTGGGTGAAAGCAGCTCAATGGGGGTGAACCGGCTCACTCGTTCTTCTTTTCGAAGTTAGCCAACTCACTCATATGGCTCACCGGCTCACTGGCTCACTTGTAGATAGCTCATGAGTTCACTTTGCGATCGCCAATTGAGAATAACGCAAAACGAGCCATAAGAACTAGTGTGCCACAATGAGCTAGTGAGCCAAACTGAGCTAGTGAGCCAAAATGAGCTAGTGTGCCAAAATGAGCTAGTGAGCCAAACTGAGTTAGTGAGTCAAACTGAGCCATATTGAATGAACAAGATCAGTGGCTTAGTTCAGTGAGCCATTCATTTTGACTCACTAACTCATGAGCTACCCAAGTATACTCAAAACGATTCAAAAAAGAGTTAAAGGTAGTCCTTCAAAATTCCAAAAACTTCACAAAATTTAAGTTTCCTTTTAGTTCTCTGTAAATCTTTCATTATTTAATATCACAAATCGGATCAGATAAATCAAAACACCGACAACTAAATATTTCTCTTAAAAATTTCATGTGATATAGAATCATATGATGAATCATATCATATATCCAAAATTAGCAAATTTTTACTTATAGAAACAGTTAAGCAAGTAACTCCATTTAAATACAAAATTCCGATTTGGAATTGTATATTTATTACCGATTGGTCATTACTATATATACTACCTCCTGTCCTGCTTCTTGAGTCGATTTCTAGTACTAATATACAAAGAAAGCCAATATATTCTTTTTATTTCTGCTCCATTCTTGAGATCCTGTGAAGAATCCTTCGTGTAGTAGTAGCTATTGCATTTGTAAATCAATATGCTTGTCGGCTCTTAAACTAATTAAAACATCTTGCCATCAGAAAAGTTCTTTTGTTCAACTCTAATTTATTCCTCGAAAGGCATCACGAAACAGGATGCCTCCTTCTACTTTCTGTACGAGACTGAAATTCTCTTTTTTGAGTAGGCTACCGGAACTAAAAGCCAACAAAGAACAAACATGTCATAAAACTAAATAACAGAAAACGAAAAAAAGGACTTCATGCTGTGGCATTGTCCGACAACATCGAAGCAAATTATGACAGGGATTGGAATGAGAGCCAAAAATGTGTTCAGTTCTGATATATAATTAGGGTTACGCGAATTTCATATATAGCGAAGGCAGGGTATGAGTATTTTTTAATTGAATTAAAGCTTCCACACGAGAACAAGGACTTAGAGAAAGGAATCGAAAGGAAACGAGGGAATGCTAAAACGAAAAAAAAAAACAATTTTTCAATTCATTTCTCAGACTAAAATTGCATTTTGGCTTATTACCTTAGGCGCCGCTATCAATATCCTTGAGCGCAATGGGTTGTCCTGTAAGCCGTCCCTACCCTACCCTACGCTACCCCCTGCCCGTCTCCCTGCCTGTAATTATATGGTTCATTGCTGTGCATATGCCGAGTCAATTTTTCTTTTTTCTTTTATGCAATTAAATTGCTTATCGCAACGAGCTCAGCAAAGTGCAATTTTCAATCAAATTGATTGAATTGCATGACAAATGAAAATGTTTGAATAATAATAGGGAACGGTATACATATATATCTCAAAATATCTCTACTATATGTACTTATGTATATGTATATATAATTGTCTGATTTCAATAGCTGATTCTCGTTTATATTGTTACGCAAACCACACAGCAAAATTTCACTTACAACTAACAAAATTTGGAACGGAAGTATATATGAATTGCAACAACAATAACCATTTCCTATTCTGTAATATCGTAAGTCGTACAAAGTACCCCCCCACCCACCACTCCACCCACTTACCACTCCACTTTCAATCCATCCCAGAAGTTGCAAACAGTTTTATTAAGCTGCTGAGCTCTTGTGTGTTAAAAGTCAATTTTCCAATTTGCAAAACTGTCAGAAACATTCGAAAAGCAATTTCTGTCCCACACACACACACACAAACACACAAATAGAGAGAGACAGAGAGAGAAGTAGAAAGAGAGAGAAAACAACAGAATGAGCAAGAGAGATGACATAATACAAAGGAGGTGAAGGAGAGAAAGAGAGAGAGAGTCGTTGCGGGGTTTAGTGTATTTTCTGCATACAAGCCAAATTGCGTATACGCCTTGTATGCTAGCATTTCTTTTTTTTTTCCACATTTTTTCCCTCCCTTCTTCGTTGTTTTTTTGTCCTTCTCTTTTTGGGCAACGACACTTTGCGGCAGAAGTTTTCCAATAAAATGGCAAAACTTTGCTGCGAACAAAATTAAAGAAGACGGCAAGGCAAAATGTAGTCAAAGAGAGGACAAGCGAGAGAGAACGAGAGAAAGATAACTAGAGGGAGGAAGAGAGAGAGAGAGAGACCAAATGGAAGAGAATGCAATGATGTTCTGGCCAGGTTTTTTGGGCTTGGAGTTGGGGGGGGCCAACAAATTGTTGTTTGCTGCCAATGTGAAGTTTATGAAAAAGATTAAAGTTGAAAAATGGTTGGCCTGACGCAGAGATGCGAAGAGTGAAAGAGAGAGAGACAGGAAGGGAGCGGGAGAGTGGTAGGTAAATGGGTTGGGGGGGATGTACCTTGTGGTGAGTCGCGTGCCCCACATGAATTCCAAATGCCGCAGGCAGTCTCAATAAAGCAAAAGAGGAGGCCAGGACCAGGATCAGGACCAGAGCCCGAGTAGAATGTATCAAAATTGAAAATGGCTGAAAATGGGGATGCCTCTCACACAGTATGAGTGTATGCGAGTGTATGTGTGTGTGTGTATATATTTGTGTTTGTGTGTCCATGGGGTGGAAAATTCATTCAGTTTGGTCCAGGACTTCGGTGGGGAGGGGGAAGGGAGAACATCAACAGCCAAAGATGAAAGCAGACAATTTTCCCAACTCTTGTTGGCTTGATGATGATGATGTTGGTTGGATGCTGGCCTGGTTGGTGGGCGTATGGCTAAAAAACACCATTTTCTCTCTCTCTCTCTCCCTTTCTCTATATATGTATTTATATATGTATGTGTGTGTGTGTGTGTGTGTTTGGGGATTTTCATAATGGCGCGCCATGAATGGAAATTACAAAATTGATTTTGATGATTTAATTAAAATGAAGAAGCACAAACTCAAATTATAACAGTCGAGAGAGACGAGGCTTTAGCTACCCCCACCCATCCCCCTGAATCCCCCTCTCTTCTTCTCTTCATGCAAACCCTGCTAATGTGTTTATTTGTGTGTGTGTGTCTGTGTGTGTGAGTTGGCTTGAAATGTGGCCTAAAGCTGCTAACTTTAATTTATTTTCTCTAGACTGATTTGAGAGACAGGAAATTAGACTTTCTAAATGGCTTTTTTTGTTATTGTTGTTGTTGTTGCTATTGCTAAGTGAAATTGACTACGAATATTAAATGAATAACAAAAAGAACTTTACTGATTTGGCCTATAATTCACTTTTGGCTATCATTTGAATTAATGAATAAATACACAAAATTCATCAATATTTATTATTGCCTTTTTTGGTATTCATTTTTGGCATTTGTTAGTTGGATTTTAGTTTAAACAAAAGGAATATCATTTATTTCATAATTCATAATTTCTTTAACAAATTTATATTCAAATATGTGATAAATGATGTTAATAGAAAATCAAGCAAAACTTCAATACTTTTTTAACCATAGAACATGTATTAAAAATAGATAAACCTCAGGAATAAGACTAGTTTAGATGGATTTTTGAAAGAGTTAAAATTTATTTAATGATAATTTTTTAAACTTTAATACATAATATAATTGAAACGACATGGTGAAAATCATTTAGTTAATTGAAAATTAATATAAGAATCGGGATTATATACATATGTATTAATTTACAAAAATATAAGATATACATAGTCAGAAACTTTTGTTTATCTTTCCTTGAAACAACTCTTTTTTAATTAAATATATTATTTAATACTTACCACTGCGAATCGATTAATAAACAAAAAATAATTTAATGAAACCTAAACAAAAGATGACAAAATGGAACTTAAGTGTGACTATAACTTAAAATATTCATAATATTAATTTTTCACTTTATTTTCATTTGCTTTAATAATGTTTTTGACTAGCCTATATCCTGGCAGTTTAGATATATAAACTTAAATAAATTAATTAAAAAACAAGTGCTTTAACAAGATTAAAAGTTGTCACTGTCAAATAATCCTTTCAAATATATTTCATGGATAGATAGACTCCCCGTTTATAACATTAAAAATATTTCAAATAATATCCATATATGTACAGGTATCCGTCGTATAACACGATAGTTATGTACGTTCCAGAAGAATATCTAAAACATAGTTTTCATATAAATTTTCGACTCAATACTAAAGTTCAAACTTTCTTATACAATTAAAAACACAAGATATGAATAATAATACATATGTATGTACATACATATTTCAAAATTCAAAAAACAAAATTTAAATAATTATGTGCACATTAAAAAATTTAAAAACAAACTAAAACAATTTGCACGTGGGCGTTTTGAGGGAGCAATAGCTTCATCAGAAGATATTTCTTCGACTGAAACCTAATTTTTCCAAAACAATTGTTATCGAAACCGCGTTGTATAAGACCGCGTGATACGAGGGATACCTGTACATATATATAAAATAATATCACAGAACATTCTCAATTAAACCTCTAGGAATATTTTCAATTACTTGGAAGCAAACAATTCAAATAATTAGTTTTCGAAAACCAAACGCAAGAGGTTTAGTTTACCTGTGGGTTGATTAAAAAACTAAATAACTGCTGCAAGGCACTCTTAAGGCTCTTTATGTAAATTTATTATTAAATTTCAAAGTTAAATTTTTTTTTTTTTCATGGCATTCCGAATAAAAGTACAAAAGTTAAGAAAGGTTGATCTTCCTCTACAGGGGCGGATCCAGAGGCAAATTTTGGAGGTGAACTCACTATTCAAAAGTGTCAATGTGTTAAAGTGCTTTATTGAAAAACATTGTATTCTTCATGTTAGAAACCTTTTGGGGGGAACTTTCCCCCAGTTCCCCCCCCCCCCCCCCCCTTGGATCCGCCACTGTTCCTCTATTACTGTTCTGATCCCAAAAATTGAAAAAATGATAAACCGCAAATTTACTATTGTAAGTATATTTATTCTTGATCAAAATCACTTGTCGAGTCACTTGAGACATGTCCATCCGTCTGTCCTTCCGTTTGTTCGTCCGTTTGAACCTAGATCTCGGAGACTATTAGAGGTAGAGCTACCAAATTTGGTTTGTAGCTCCGTTTAGGGTGCAGGGAGATCAAGTTTGTTTCAAATTTTTGCTGACCTGGTGAATTTGAATGAAATCGGACAATAAATACCGGAGATACATATACGTTTATGCAAAATGGCTAAATTGGCTGGTAAGAGTGAGCGAATTGGATTGCGTTCGCTGTTGAAGCATGTTAGGCGAATGTTGTATTAGATTGCTGGCGATTTCGAGAGGGTTTGCTTACATTAAATTTCTCTACTTGGTACAGGGTATAATCAATGTCAGCATGGACCACTTGCTTGCTTCATTGTTTGTTAATAACTATTATAAGCAACTCTAGCCAGCAATATAAAGTTAATATTTGCTTCATCAGTATAATAGTTGAAAACTTTTGACTGAGATTAAAAGTTGACATCATAAAATCAGGAATTTCTAGAAAACCAAAAAGCGCATTTAGTTCATTTGATTAAATTCACTAATATTGATGAAGAAGTATTCTCTTACAAATTCGTTTAAATATTCATAACTTTATGTTATAGGAAATCGACTAGGAATAAATCATTTGCCATTTTGTAATAATTGGGAAATAAATCTTTAATCGTATTACTAATATATGTACATAAATAATTTTCTGCCTGATTATGTTTAATTAAGCCAAGGCAAGCAAGTTAACCGCATATAAAGGTAGACAAACTGACAGACAAATTATATATATTTATGCACTTAAATCTATATAAATATATATCCACTATATATGTATATACTCATGTGTATATAAACATATATATATATTCATGTAGAGTAGGCATTATAGCTACTCGTTTATTTGGCCATGGGGCAAGGCAGCAAAAATGACAGCCAACAACAACAAAATGGAAATGAAATTTCCATCAGAAATAATTTCTTATTAATTTGCGCAAATTGCATTTAATTACTTTGAGCGAAGCAGAGGGAGAGAGAGGGAGGCAGAGGCAGAGCCAATGCCAAAGGCCAAATAAAGTTCGTACGTCCCCCCATGCCCCCCCATCCACCCACTTTTGACTAGGCGGAAATCGAAAACAGTTCTTCCTCTCCGTCTCTCTCTCTCTCTCTCTCTCTCACTCTGTCTCATTTGTTCTTTCGCTCTGCTGCTCTCTGTTATTTCGCTTGCCTTTTCTGTCGCTCGTTCTGCTTGCCTCTCTCTCTCTCTCTCTCTGTTTTGCTTTTGGCTCTAATTAGACATACACACACAGAGAGATACAGAGACACAGACAGACACTAATACACTTTCATTGTTACGGTAATGCTAATTAGAGCAACGGCAACTAATTCAATTTCATTTTATTTCCTTCTAACTTTGACATCGTTGAATGATGGAACTCGAGTCTTCGTCTGTAGTCTAACCCCCCTTCCCCACCCTTTCTCATTTCTGTTTATGTGTGTGTGTGTGGATTCCATTTGTGTTTTCATTAACAATTTTCCCTTGTCCGCCATTTTGCTTTCTTAATACTTGTCGCTCTCTCTTTCTCTCTCCCTCGTTTTGTCTACTAATTATGGTTAGGTTTTCATCTGTCAATCTTTATTAAATTAGTGCTACTCCTTTAACCTGTAGAGAAGAAGAAGATAAAGAAACTAAATAAGAAGAAGAACTAACAATATCTCTGTGTCTCACTTGTTTTCTTTTAGGTTTGGTTCCAAAATCGTCGAGCCAAATGGCGTCGCCAAGAGAAATCGGAAAGCTTGCGCCTAGGATTAACCCATTTCACCCAATTGCCGCATCGTTTGGGCTGTGGTCCATCAGGATTACCAGTAGATCCATGGCTATCGCCACCATTGCTGAGCGCCCTGCCAGGTAAGCTGGAAAACTATATCAAAAATATTTATAATTCAACTTTTCCATTCTTTTTAGGCTTTCTATCGCATCCCCAGACCGTTTATCCCAGCTATTTGACGCCACCGCTTAGCCTGGCACCTGCCCAACTGACCATGAGTAGTTTGGCAGCCATGGGTCATCATCATGGCCATGGACACAACGGACCACCGCCACCGTCACCGGGCGGACATGGTGGGCATCCTCAACCACCACCGCCGCCACCACCACCGCCACACTCACATCCACATTCGCATCCCCATCATTCTGTTGTGCCCCTGTCGCATCTCTCACCGCACTTGTCACGCATGTCACCGCACGCCACATCGCTGGGCTCACCGCATCATCATGCCGGAGTGACTAGCCTAACAACAACAACCACGCCCAATCCCAGCAATAGCCTGCCACAGCCCGCAATAACCACACACACATCCACAACATCTACATCGTCCTCATCCTCGTCACTGGAGTGCAGCAGCAGTGGTGGACCCGATGTCTGCATGTCACCGCAAAATCTCAGCATATGCAATGCCGATTCCAATGGCGAGGCAAGGGATTGCAGCGATCTGGATAGTAATAGTAGCAACAATGCCACTAGCCTGGACAAATGTGCGGCCAGTGCCAACATTGAGCTGCTCGATGTAGGCCGGGAGAGTCCGCCGCCTTCGTTGCCTTCAACGAATCCCAATCAACCGGCGGATATGCGTAGCAATTCGATAGCCACATTGCGTATTAAGGCCAAGGAGCATTTGGATAATCTCAATAAGGGACTTGTTTCCATGGTCTAATCGAAAATCATCTCCCGCCCCCATTCTAACCTTCCCTCTCCATTAATTAATTATCTAAGTATTTTAGAATCTAACCCCCATCTCCCTCCCGCCCCTTAAACGATCTATGTTCCACACTGTCTTTCAGTTTAGCGAATTTAATGTTGTAAGATCCTTATTTATATTGTATAATCAAACTAAAAAACAAACAAGTAAAGAAATATGCAAAATTTTTAATGTTAAATTAACAACAACAACAGCAACCAGTAAAAACAAAAGCAAAATTTAACACTAAATAAGAAAATTTGTTTAAACAAAAAGAGAAAAAACGAAATCCTAAAAAAGACAACTGCATATTTAGCACAAAATAAATATAAACAAGTTTTAGCTCAAGTTTTTTATTCTCAAATTTTTCCATATCCACCTCCCTCCCCCCCTGGAGACCTAATCAATAAGTATTATCTACCTCATCGATCGATTCGTCCTGTCAAAATCGCATTAATGACTTGATTAATAAGCAAAACTAAAGAGAAGAAAAGGCATATGGAAAAATGCTGACAAGTGGCAATTAAATGCAATTAAAAAGGACTAAATGTACAGCAAACATTACACATAATTGACAATGAACAAAGGACAAAGACAAGGAATTGAAATTGAAATGAATAAATTATAATTGATTAACGTAGCGACCAATTAAAACGCAAGCCGAGGGTAAGTTCGAGTTGTGGCCGAGTTCGAGCCAAGTCCAATTCCGAGTCCTCATTTAGGACCAAGGATAATTGCTGGCCAATTATTGCATTACATCGCTTATCACACGCAAAATATCAAAATGAAAATCTCACCACAAAATTCATATGTAAAACGGAATTAACTCACATGAGGCAACTAGAAATGGGAACTAAAGTAAGTGGCAACTGTGGGAATGAAACCCTTTTCCGGCATTGAAAGTGGATGATGACGAATTTGGACAATTTATTACCATTCATTAGGTATAGTTTGTAGTGTCCTTGGGGGATTTTAAAGATTACCAAAGCAATTAGTTAGCTTTTGCGGAAGATTGTTCAGTAAATAGAATTTCTATCGAGGGTCTTTAGAGGTTCAATGAATGGAGTAAGTGTCTCCTCCTAAGATGCATTCCTAGGGTGCAGTACTATACATATACATACATATGGACTTTTCAGTGTAGTCCCATTGGCAGCCATGCCAAATGTGCCTAAATAGTATCATAAGAGTTCCACAAAAAGGTCGAAGTCTGAGAATTAAATTCTGTTTTTATAAAATGGTTCATTGGAAAGGATCATTCTTTATATTAACGCAACTTGAAATGCGGAACAGTTAGAAATGTCAAAGAAGTACAAAGGATTATAGACGTATTTCAGACTTAAATTGAATTTTTGGTGATACGTGTCTTGAATTTTAAATGGAAGTATATTAAAATGTGATAATATTTTGAGCTGACTGTGTTAGATTTCACCAGAAATTACAACAGTCTGTTGTTAATTATCGTACTAAAAGTTTCGAATCAAATCCTTAGGATATATACATCTGTTTAATATAAGTTAGATTTTCCAATTTTGTTGCTTCATTTTTATATGGCTTAACAAACAGGCTTTTAAAAGTTTTTGGAAGCTTGAATATAGTTAAATCCGTTATTTTTGAAGACTTAATAAATGTATAGATATTTTATATCTTGCATTTAGGACACCAGTTTTTTTTTGTGGAACTAAATAACGCAAAGTTTTGCAATTATTAATGTAAATTCACATTATTTTTTGAAAAATAACTGTAGCTTATTGTAGCAATGTCAAAATACTTGTTGCTAAACAACGGTTCTTAGAGTAATTTTAAAATACTGGCCGCGTTTACAGCCCTTTTTGAAGGGACTGCAAGAATACAGGTTTGTTTACAGCGATTTTCAAACGCAATGTTAAAATACTGGGAGCAGGAATTTAAAGCGGCGCCCTCTAGGAAATGAGTTTTGCCAATGCGTGCGCCAGAGTGTAATGTTCAAATTTCGAAATTAATACAACTGACGACAAAAATTCTTTCTTGTAGCCAATTAAGAAAGCATTTCATGTTGTCAATCTAAAATATCTTCTACAGGTTGCACACGATACTTAAAGCGTATCTAAAAGTAGATGTTAAGTGAATGCTCATTTAATTATACATACAGGAGATACTACAAAAAATCAATTAAAATCTAAATAAAGCATTTTGATTCTTCAAATGTGTTTAAATTCCGTTACGCCAATTTACTATCATAAGCAATTAAAACAAGCTGCAAGATACATTCGTTAAGGACTTCGCAAGATACATTATTATTCGTTTTCTTTAATAATTCACAAATGTTATATTAGAAATTTTTTCCAAAACTATATAATATCTCCATAGAAGAGTAATCCAATAAATTTTTGTATGAAAATCATCGTACTGACAGGGAAATACCGTGTACCGTGTACTAGAATTTAGTAAAATTAAACTACCTGAAAAGGCCAACAAATTCAAAATGAAATTTTGTTCGCAAGCTGCAACATTTGACTGTCCTTCTTTTATTTTTAGTTTTATAAATTGTTTAAATTTTTCGTTCATTCCTGTTTTGCGGTCTAAAACTTTTCTAATTATAGTGTAGATTCTGGTTTTAATTCAATTTCCACAAAATTAAAATTTTAACAAAATTGGATAAACTTATAAATTTTGGATTAAGTAATATACATTCGAATTTCCGATACGAAAACTTTTTTATTGAGTGGTTGGGATGGATCCTAGATGAATCTGTAGCTGTCATAGTCATAATCTCAAAAGATTCCAACTTTGTATGCGTGGGCTGATCCACAATCTATATAGTGTACAACGTGGGTTAAGTTTATGTCTAAGTGTTATGCGGCAGCTTTGAATATACCCTTTCAACCATGAGTATAGGGTAGTATACTGTGCTGGATAATAAAGTGAAAGAGATAGAAATGTAATATTTAATTTAACGTATTCCAAATTCAATACGAATTAATATATGAAAAAAGGCACCTTGATGGAGTCGGTGTACACTATGGACTTCCTTATGAATATATGACTATTTTGTGTATTTATATACAGACTGATGATTGAGCTGCAAGAAGGAAGAGAGATAAGGGATGGGATGGGGTAGGGCAATCCATATGAATCACCCTCTATATAAATATACCAAAAATAAACAATTGTGATGGGAAAGTGCCAAGCACTTGCCATATATGGAAAAAATAGTGTACAAAGGAGAAAAAGTGAGCAAGAGAACGCCAAAAGAAATACAATTGCAAGTCAAAGTCCAAGAGAATTGAACTTGAACAAAGGCGCAACGAGACGAAAAGAAGTCGAATTAAAATTCCTAAATGATTATTTTGCAAGAAAATGGGAATATTTGGACACCATCATCATCATCATCATCATCATTGCCAGACGGCGACACAACAAGTGTGTGCCCGCTCAGTGGAACACACTCAGACCAGAGGAGGACAGAGACAGAGAACGACGGGCCAAAAGGCTATAAATAGATATTGTCAAAAAGAAAAATAAAAGAACCACCGAGTCCAAGACCAAAATCTCATGGCCATGAGTGGATCCGATTTAGCGGAAGCAACAAAACAACAAATCTGCATACATTTTCCCTACATTATATCAAATATATATACTTATATATATCTGTATAGTATAGAGCAATTGTAAATTAATTGAAAACATATCTTTGTCTATGCTACCCTCTTGGCATAAATGATGATCTTTTTCCACATCAAGATATAACTTTATATATACACATGGATATATATTTATCTGGCACATTGACGACACACAGCTGATAGCGACCGTTTGGTCGATGATGAAAGCGTTGGCGGTATTTCTGCTGTGTTTTTTTCCTTTTTTCCTTTGCTGCCGCTGCCTGATTTTCTCTTTTCTTTTTTCTATTTTTTCTCTTTCTTTTTCTTGTTTTTGTGTATATGTATAAAATAACATTGTTAAAAATAAAATTCATATACATACATATATATATATTGAAACAACATTTTCTGATTCTTTCTGATACTTGTTCCGATTTTGCTGTTTTGCCTGCCTAACTTTGTATGTGTGTATATGTGTGGGTGTGTGTGTGTGTGTTTGTGTTTGGGTGTGTGTTGCAAACTGTACGAATAGAAATCTGTTTTAGCGCACAACCATAAATGTCCGCGTCACTTTTTGTTGTTATTTCGTATAGGTAATATAGATCGGATATATATACAAAATTATGTATATAGACAACCCGATTTAGATGACCCATGGCATCAAAGCATCGAATTATCATATAGTGAATGAATGAAAATTTATAATAATTTTGGAATACTTCTTGGAATGTGCTGTTGGATAATGATAGTTTTGAGAAACATTTCACGTTTCCGATTTCGCCTTGAAAGTTTAAAAATTTCTTTTTATATATAAAGAGAAATCTTAGAAAATTTTACATATTTTTTTTTTTTGGTAATTGTAAGCAGGGAAATCTATATAGTACAAATGTTTGCAAAACCTAAAGGTACCTAGAAATATTAAAAAAAAAAAAATGTTAATTTTCTTTAGTTTTCTATTTTTGTAAACTTTCGAAGAAGAGAATTTCAGAGTATGCGAATTTTTGTAAGACATTTGGTATGAAGAGAAGAAATCATTGTCGGGAAAACTTTTTTCCATAATTTTGATTGTTTATTCTTGGAATGGAAGTAACATTTAGCCATAATTTACATATTCTATTCTCTGGATTATCACAGAAGAAAGCTACTATAAGAAAAAATTGGGAATTTAGAAGAAATTTAAGGAACTGTTAAAAACTAGATTAGTTCAACTAAAGTATAAGACAATATAATAAGTCAATAAAATATGATTGAATAGCATTACAATTGGATTAAATTTGAAATATATTTTATAAAGAAAATGTTTCCACAACTAATGAATCTCATATAGATCTTAAATCGAAAAAATATATGTTTTCTAAACACCTTAAGAATCATTGCCTAACTAGACCGAAAATTGTCTTTTATTGTAGTAACTTAAGAAAATTTTTCTTTGTGGAATTTCGACTTTCATTGTTCTTCCATGGTTTAGCTTTAATTTAAACTAAAGTATTATATTACATTATTATCCCTTAACAACAATCAATCAAATAGATAATACCAAATAAATGAATAAACATAATCTTGCAATTTGCTTAACTCGGACTTACTTTCTTAATTTTATATACATTTACTAATCGTTTACAAAAGGTAATTGTTAAAAATATAAAAAACCAAAAATTGTTTAAAAAGTTTATAATATATTCTTAATTTTTGGTAGCTTTAACAAAGAATTACCTAAATAATTTTGAAAATATTTCAATTCAATAAGTTTCTAAGGAATGTAAATGTAAACGTAAAATTATCTTTTTTATTCAAAAAATCTATATAAAAAAGATTTCCTCTTGAAGATCTTTATAGCAAAACATCTTAAGTTCTACTCACAGTTCTTTTGCTGTAAGAGTATACAAACTTCGTTGTTCATAACTTCTGTGTCTTAACTCTACTTTCCGGCATACAATTCTATTGGCAGACATCCACCCAGTACGAAAGGTATAGATATCAAAGATCATATATACATATATCTGGATATATGTGTACATATACATATATATCTTGATTGGCCTTCTTCAACGGCCTGGCCCATTCTATTAGTGAAAAGATTTCCTCTCCAGATTGTCTGTGTGTGTGTGTGTGTGTATCTTCTGTAACTAAAAATAATTCCATCGATGCACTCGAAATTCTACAAAATATTTATTTTTTTTTTCTATTTTCAATTTCTCCCTTTTCATGCATTAACAGAAATCAATGAATATGAATGCATTCGCTGCCGGCCATTAACACAATCGCATTAGGTTTGAAAATTGTGTGTTATATAGACATTTTGCGTTGACCTGATTTACTTATCGATCCATTTGGAAGGAGGAGATTGAAATGGGCTGCCAAGTGGCATTTCAATGATAAACACGAGCCACAAAACGAATGCAGATGCAGATGCTGCAGCTGGTAACTGGACAACGGTCAGTCAGTCCATCGAATGGAGTGCTAATGCGTTAAACAAATCATCACTGATTAGGCCTATTAAGAGGGGGGAGGATGGGGGAGAGAGATTTGTGGTTAACCCTTCATCAATTGGCAATTGTCATTGTTTGTGGCTTTTGTTTGTTTCACACGGTCTTTGTCCAAAGAGAGAAATCCAATAACTAATTTGAAATTAATTTAGAAGGTGGGGGGGAAAATGTGTTGTCCTTCTTTGATGGACTCTCTTGCGATTTCTCCCTCTATTCACTGGCAAATTGGCAACTTAATAAAAATTCCACAAATTCATGAGAAATTCAAAGCATTTAAACCCGCCGCAGGGGAGGTGAGAGACCAGGACCAGTACCAGAACCAGAACCAGAGTTTCTATCATCAACGTCCTCATCATCATCATGGCTTGTTGCCATGGCTTTATCACCCTGTTCACCCCCTCGTCTCTCTCTCTCTCTCTTTCTCTCTCTCTGTCTGACTTCTTCTCCACCTACACCACGTTGTCGGCGACTGTGTGCATTCCGCTTGAGCTGTCAAATGCGCATCGCGTCTCTCTCTCTATCTCTCTCACTGTGACTTTCTCTGATGTGGTGGCCACTTTGTCACCCACCCAAATATCAAACTGAAACGCCAAAGGTTACCCAACCCCAAACTCCAACCAAAACACAGTCTCTTGCCCTTTTGCAGGGCTCAATTGCAATTTGTTTTCGGTGATTCCCAGCCTCGTCCTCGCCTCAACTCGATTCGACTCGACTCGACTGTTCGCTGTTTGTTTAGGCACATTCGAAGGGGAAGGGATTTGGTTTTTGGTGGTCGGGCAGTACCAAGTTTTTGGGCATCTGGCATTGGGTAATTCACACAAATGAATCCCTTTAGTGTTGGCAATTGGTGCACGTGCACTAAAACAACAGAAATGCCAAATGCTGCCAGGATACGTGGCTCATTATTAAAATTCCTTTGGCCTAAACCAGGACCAAGACCCAACCAAGACCCTTCCCCCCGCCTTCGCTGTCGCCGCTTGACATCACATTTGACTGGGTTTTTATTAAATTTTGATTTAACCATTTATATATAATCTATTTGCAATTGGTTTTTATTTTCATTGGAACGACAAAGTTTTGATTTGTCAAACGGCAAAGCCAAACGCCACAGTTTGCCCTTTGGCCATATAAACAGGGAAGCATTTTTATTTATTTCCCCCCCTCCCCCCTTTGTTTGTAAGTAGCGAAATTTTATTGCTCATTTGGCAAAAATAACTACTAAGGGATATAATACATAAGAGTCGGGGTATTATAAAACATTTATATTGCATTTTAATCTCAAATTGACATACAACAGTCAGTGAGTTTAATATGTAATAATATTGTTAATGTAATAAGAATAAAGTAAAATAAAAGTCAAATTTTAACCCTTATTAGGGTTATTATTATCGTTAGGGAAGTTTTTCCCTGGTCAAAAGCGGATAAACCTAGACAATATCTCAACTTTTGTATATCATTTCAATTAGAAGAGAAAAGTTATAATAAGAATTCATTTTCGGTAGCCAGAGAAACAAATTTCATTTTGCAAATTTTGTTTGGAAAAATTATCTGTTTTTCAATTGTTGTTTCTTTATTTTTAACTAGACTTGACTTTTTATTCTCAAAATTATGTACAAAGAATCTTTAAATGTTTAATTGTTATTTTTAATTTTGTTTTAACTTTTGCGGTTTCTAGTTTTGAGTTCTTCGTTTTGTCCTTGCATTTTTTCAAACCATTTGACGCATGTCAAAAATATTTTTAGGTCGCCAAAAATACTTATACAATACCCACTACAAACATTTCTAGTACTTATTGGCACTTTTGCGAAAATAGATATATCAATTTTTGGTCAAAAGATGAGTACGGCTGCCCGTCTGTCTGGATCAACCCAAATTAGTCTCTCAGTTTTCAAGATATCCGAAATAAAGATGGAAATGCCAAAGGTTTCAACACGAACTTATCGTGTTGATCATGGGGAATCAAACTACTATATTATATATGCAGCTGCCATATTATCGATCAAATTAAAAGAAATAAAATAAATTTCATTGAAATAAATGTTGGCTTCTATATAGTAAAAACCCGTTGACTCTTTATGACAATTTGATTTAAACTTTCATGTACTGGATCTTCATTATATAGAAATTATAATACATTAACTAAAAATGGAATGTAAAAGTAGTAAATTTTAAATTTTCTCATTATACAGAGATCTTTTTCATAAAGAAACTCACTTTAGGGAAGTTCGAATGTACTTATATGTATTTATCTGTTTATCTTTTGTATTTTAACTACAGATTTTTTATTGAAAGAGTTGAAATGGTTTTGAGGAAAAGTTGGTTGGATGATATATTATTTATTATATTATTAAAGTATAGGATATAGTTATAAACTATCAACCTTACTATATTTTACAAACACTGGCAACTAAGGCCTTCGGCTTAGACGAAAAACTACATCCATACACTAGCCTGGGATTCGAACCCGGATCCTCGTTGTTCAGTTGACTAAATGACTGGGCCACTTAGACAACTCATCTACCGAGGACTGCTGGTTGGATGATATTTCAATTTAAATACCTTAAGCTAAGAATTTAATTTTTGAATATTTAAGAATTGAAATTTGTGGGACTTGTTAGTTTTACAACTAATCAATTTTGTATAAATGATCAAAAAATAATTTAAAATTCTGAACTACTGCTGAACTGCTAAGTAAGTTAGTTTATTGTAAAAACTGACAACCTATTATTATTAGAAAACAAAATTAGTTAGGATTCAATTCAAATACTTAATTCAAAGCTTTAATATTTCGATCCTAAAGTAATAGACAATATTAGCATTTGTCGTAGCTAATTTCTTCTTAATAATTATTTATTAAAATAATATTATGATAATAATGATAACAAATAAATGATATAAAATAAATTGATAATATTAACTAAATTGGTAATAGTAAATAAATTTAAATTTAAATTTTAAAAATCTAATATATAAAAATAAAAAAATTGGGCAATGTTTATTTACATTGTTATGTCGTGTAATGCTTATTATCTATAATTGAGTTAAATGTACGACAGTACATTTAGAAAATAAATAAAATTATTATTGCAAAAGACTGTACATCTTGACGTTTGTTTAGAAAATATTGCTAAGGCTTATAATCTCAACAGTAAATTGCCATCTAGCTATGCACTTATGTATTATGTAATTGTCTATTTCATATTGTAGTCCCCAAAAGTATGCTAAGAATAACAAAATAAATGTTCAGTTAGGTTACCAACTATTGATGAGTCAATCAAGAACAAGGCATGATACAAAGTTAGAGTCTTTGCAACCAGATCTGGCAACCTTATTACCAATTTATGCTAAATTAAATCAGTTTAATTTTAAATAAAAATTTTTAAAAAGGGACAGCAAAACTTAGGAACTTTAGTTTTTCAGTCCAAAACTTGTTGCCATATGATATAAATATAGCATCTGGAAATGCTTAAAAATAAACAACAACTATAGTATATAGATAGATAGATATATTTGTGTATCTGTTGAACGTTTGAATTAGATATAGATATTCCAGCATTTATCTAACTATTTACTGTTCCATCAGTTTGGAAAACGGCTTTTTGCCAATATCAAATCTAATTCCATTTATCGAGATTAGTCATTTGGCTGGTCTAATCGATGTCTCCTACTAAATAGATGAGGCAATCTATGCGTAAATATCTTTCATTGGGTATGGGAGCGCATAGATTATGCCATAGAACGTAAACATGCCCCACTTAGTTGTGGCTAAAAATAATATTCCAAACGCCACAAAATAGTCTCAAGAACCAAATTAAATGGGAGCATGAAAGATCCCTGCAAAGCATAGAAGAATGATTTTTAGACCCCCCATGCCCCTCCTCCTCCATGTCGACAATATAATGCCGTTCCATAGAATGAACAAGTGCAATGCTCATTGCATTTGGCATTCTAAAGCGATGTAAGAAATGTTGTAAACAAACAATTAGTTAAATTATGCTCATTACATGGGGCGTGGGCCGGTCAACACGGGAACAGAGAAACAGCAACAGAGAAAACCAAAAGAAAGAGAGTGAGCACGGGAGAGAGAACTGTGGGAAATATGACCAAAAATAGAGGTGGTTGCTCATAGAGCAAAAAGGAAAGGTGCAAAAGGCTGCCAAGGCAAATACATACATACATATGTATGTACATACATCCATCTGTATGTATGTATATATGTATATAGAGAAACGATGCGAAAAGAAATATCGAAAATAGCAAATGAATTTATTACGACACAAGAAAAACACGAAAGTTATGAAAACGCCGATGAAAAATAGAAGGCTACAACAAAGCAAAAATCCAACAAGCAAACATATGTATAACAATATACATACATACATGTATCTGTTATATGTACATCTATCCTATACATATGTGAGATCAAGAATAGAGGCAACAACAACAAAAATTATAAATGAATTTTCAAAATCCCCCACGACCTAAAAACGAAATGAAAACGGAATATTGCTCACGCACACCCGCACACTAAAGGCAAGTGTATAGCAGATAGAAGGAGAGAGAGACAAGGAATGAAGCAAAAGGATAGACAGAGAGCACAAGAACAAGAACGAGAGCAAGCAAAGGAGCAGATGCTGGAGGCGCTGCCTTGCCTTATACGGCACTTTTTTAGTCTTCGGCCACTGCTTACCGATTGCCCGATCGGCACGCTCGATCATGCCGAACTGCTTTCGGTTGGCGCTGCCTGCTGCCATTCTCTCGTTCTATCTCGCTACAATTTCCAAAGCGCCCCCCTCCCCCACATTTATGCTAAGGATCTATTTTTAGTTGGCCGAAGCAGAAGAAACGATGCTGCTGATGATGGAGAAGCAAATGCAGGGAGTGTGGTGGGGGTGTAGGAGAATGCGCAGCAGCATATCCATTGGAATGCCTTATGTGTATTGGTGTTGTTGTAGGGGCTGTGGCTGCTGGCGCTGGCGCTGCTGCTGCTGCTTCTGCTACTGCCGTTACGGTGGGGGGCGCTGAGTTTCTTTTGGACGAAAAAGACAATTCGTTTGCGGTATAAAATCCGAGTACCAACGCGGCGATAATTTAGTCAGTCAGTTGTGTTCCAAAGCGTACACATTGCCGTAATTCTTGATTTCTATTCACCCGTGGTGCCGTAAAACAAACAAAACTCAAACAAAATGTGTGACGATGAGGTTGCTGCTTTGGTCGTTGACAATGGTGCGTATCCCCTCTTCCTCATCCTCCTACTCCTTTCACTGCAAAGGAAATCTCAACTTGGATTATACGAAATTGCAAAAGAATATTGGACTAACTGATGCCAAAAGGATATAAACATAAAAATGAAACAACAAAACACTTTTATAGTAGTGCAAAATAGTGCCAAAGTGAAATTTAATTTGAAATTTCCAATAGGAAAATTTCAATAGAAGAATTCTCAATAGATTCAAGAAGTTCAAGTTGTATCTGAATTCTGAAAAGATAATCAAATATCTTCAAAATTATCAAATTCTTCAAATAATTAAGAAATTTTAAAACAATTAAGGAACCAAAGTTCCAAAATTCTTCAAATAATAATGGAGCTTTAAAATTCCTATAACAATTAAGAAATCTAAGAGTTTCTTAATTCTTCTTCAAATAACTAAGGAACCATCAAATACAACAGATTGGCACTATTTTCTATAGTTTTTCTGTTCCTAAATTTATCTAATAATTAAAGAACATGGAAACACTTCAAAGTACCGCTCATGCCCCCCACTATCTAGATTCCTCATGGAATAAAGTTCATTCAAAAACAAAAATTCATTCGAAAAAAACAATTCCCGCACAAAAAAGTATACAAAATGTCGTGGTAATGAAATTTTTGCTACATTATCATCAATTATTAAAGCATTTTTTATGCAATTTAGGAAATTAGGGAATTATTATGATTCCGAGCAACTTTTCGACCACATTTCTCTAGAGAAATGTGGGAATTCTCATGTCTAACATTAATTTGGCATTTTTTCTCGATGATTCATTCGTCGTCATTTTGGTATGTTGTCTAATCTTTGCAAGTTTCTATACCAAAATTGCTAGGGAGAGACGTTTTTGAACGGGGGGAGCCTTTCGTTACTAATGTACGGCCCGTTTCGTTCTAATTTTCAGGCTCCGGCATGTGCAAGGCCGGTTTCGCCGGTGATGACGCACCCCGTGCCGTCTTCCCCTCCATTGTCGGTCGTCCACGCCACCAGGGTGTGATGGTCGGTATGGGACAGAAGGATTCGTATGTCGGTGATGAGGCCCAGTCCAAGCGTGGTATCCTCACCCTGAAATACCCCATTGAGCACGGTATCATCACCAACTGGGATGATATGGAGAAGATCTGGCATCACACCTTCTACAACGAGCTGCGTGTTGCCCCCGAGGAGCACCCAGTCCTGTTGACTGAAGCCCCCCTGAACCCCAAGGCTAACCGTGAGAAGATGACCCAGATCATGTTTGAGACCTTCAACTCCCCAGCCATGTATGTTGCCATCCAGGCTGTGCTCTCCCTGTACGCTTCCGGTCGTACCACCGGTATTGTTCTGGATTCCGGTGATGGTGTTTCCCACACTGTCCCAATCTATGAAGGTTATGCCCTCCCCCACGCCATCCTCCGTCTGGATTTGGCTGGTCGCGATTTGACCGACTACCTGATGAAGATCCTCACCGAGCGTGGCTACTCTTTCACCACCACCGCTGAGCGTGAAATCGTTCGTGACATCAAGGAGAAGTTGTGCTATGTTGCCCTCGACTTCGAGCAGGAGATGGCCACCGCTGCTGCCTCCACCTCCCTGGAGAAGTCTTATGAACTTCCCGACGGTCAGGTGATCACCATCGGTAACGAGCGTTTCCGTTGCCCAGAATCCCTGTTCCAGCCTTCCTTCTTGGGTATGGAATCTTGCGGTATCCACGAGACCGTCTACAACTCCATCATGAAGTGCGATGTGGATATCCGTAAGGATCTGTATGCCAACATTGTCATGTCTGGTGGCACCACCATGTACCCCGGTATTGCCGATCGTATGCAGAAGGAAATCACCTCCCTGGCTCCCTCAACCATCAAGATCAAGATCATTGCTCCCCCAGAGCGCAAATACTCCGTCTGGATCGGTGGCTCCATCTTGGCTTCCCTGTCTACCTTCCAGCAGATGTGGATCTCCAAGGAGGAATACGACGAATCCGGCCCTGGCATTGTCCACCGCAAGTGCTTCTAAGCAGTTACTTGCTGACAATCATCTCCAGCACTCTAACCATAGTCTTCACCTTCATTTGTTCATACTTTTGTTGGTGGTCTCTATGGTTTTGAGTGCACAACAACATCAACAACAACAACAACACCAACATCAGAGATGCCCGCCCATTTGAATGTTTTTGAATGTCATCCAGAATATTAATTATTTTTTTACTGACTGAACACAAACAAGAAAACAAAACAAAACACTATCTATGTAAATGTAAATGATAAAACGAATCCAAACCCGAACCCCATCCACCATCATTCACTTGTCTATATAGAAGTACTTCGTGTGTTTGCGTTGATCATGCCAATTGATTATTTTCATTCTAAACGAACAGATTAAGATATTTTGTACACACAATATCCAAGATCAATAGAGTCATGGGGTCCATTGATAACAAAATAGCTGCAAAATAATCATTTGATTGTAATTTTAATTAAAACAATTTATAATTATTTATAAATAAAAAATGATTTTTTAGATTTTAAAACATAATACAAACAGGGTACAAATGGGGTTAATGTGCCGATCCCACAAATTGGGAGCGGGGGGGAAGTCCATATAGGAGAGCCGTTGAGCTTTCAAAGCTCTAGAGAAAAGCTCTAATACAGGATCACTGGAAATGATTATGCAATATGCATAAATATATATACAAAGCTTTCATAGTCTAAACAAATTCTATTTTTGAAATCAAATCGGAAATCAGTCAAGCTTTCATGCTTTACTATATAGACTATTCTTCCAGACAACTCGTTTCGTATTTCCTTATATTTTTTTTTTTTGTTTGTTTTGCTTTCAAAGCTTTTTCGGTATTCAACAGAAATATTTTCGAAAATGCTTTTGTATTTCCCGCATTTCTAAAATATGTTTCTATATGCGTTACTATTTTTAGTCGAAAGGCATTGGCATTCCGCAGCACAGAACAATATTTGTGGAAATTCGATAGGCCAAAGATGAGGCCAGAGATGACCGATGACGCAAAGGGTAAAACTAGAAAAGATCAAAAGCATCCCAAAAAAGAAATATACAAATTGCCAATGTCAGTTGTGAACGAGCAGGCGGCAGACCAATTTCCCAATACCAATTGAACGGTGCAATACCCTTACCAAAGATCTTATTTAGCTGAAGGAAAAGTCAAGTTTCTCTTTATATTTATATCAGTTTTCAGAAGTATTTCACTTGTTTGTAAATTTTCATGTAAACTATACATATTTAAGTGAATATATGTATGTATGTACATATATATTTGATGTGCAAAAGACAGATAGATATGTAGAACTAGCAAATGGAAGGTCATAAACCCATGGGTTTGAAGATGAGCAAATGGTGTATATAGTAGAGTTTGGAGAACTTACATCATTCAGAATATCATTAGCAAAGTTTCGTAGCACTTCCACATTTTAACCAGTTGTGAATTACAACAAGCTCAAAAACAAATCTTTTAATCAAAAAAGTATTTTTGGTAGATATTCTCATTATTATTTGACTTTCAATCAGATACAAAAAGATAAAGTTCTTAAGGACAAGTAATACTGACTAAGAAAATGAAAGCTAGTTAAGTACTTACTCAAGTAACTGTTGTAGCTGCCATCAATAAAGGCTTATACATGATAAATACATGATAAATATCCATTTCAGTAGTAGAATGATTTTTCTTAAGACCATTTTTAAAGAAGATTTACTTGATTTTAAAGGATTCTGTTGGTTTAGTTTTGCAATATAGGATAGTTGAGAGTTCATTTCCTCCACTTACTTTAAACGCTTAAGTGGGAAAAAATGGAATGAATATCAAAATAATGGAGAAGTTATATTATATCCCTAATGACAAAAGGCTATATGAGACTCATTATTATAAATTTAAAAGATTAACTAAGTCGCAAGTGATAAACAAGAGCGAAAAAAAAGAGCGTCATAGAGGTAGATACTAACCACAATGACCGCTTTCTAGGTTAATCTAGTGTAAGTTAAGTTTCAGTATATCTCGTAACTTTAGAAACGTTAAGAGCAATTCGAAAATTGCAAGAAGTTTTCTCCGGTTTTCCCAATCAAATTTCAACAAAGGAAGATGTGCCAGAGTTTAATTAAGATTAAAGTTGATATGATCTCCCAATTCAATGTTAAATTTTACTGAATATTACGTACCTATCATTTATTATCATTTCCAATATAGCAGTTAAGGACACTTTATTTTAAATTTTAAATATATTTGTTGAATTTATTTATTATTACGTCAGCTCCTTTAGTACATAATCCTTTTTACAATATTTTGTTAGTTTATAAATAAAGAAAGAAAAATGAAGAAAATGATTTATCACTGTTTCAAAATATAAGTTTCTTGATTCAAAGATAATATTTATATTTTATAACACAACATTTAACTATTGTCTCTTAACGAAAAAAGAAAGAAAATAAAATGATTTATTTATAAATATATTGGGTATATGCTTATAATTCTTGTTACGTTTGGAGTCTTAGATTAAAGCCAATTTAAAATTTACCAATAGATCAAACTGTTAGTTTGTGTGTTTGATTATGAAAACATGAAATCCAAAAGGTAATTGAATATAAGAAAAAGAAAAAACTATTACAGGCAACTCTCGTTAATTCGAAATTCAAGGGACTCTTTAAATATTACGAATTATCGAGTACATATTCGAAATGTTAAATGGCTCTTGCTACCTCAACTGTCAAAGGTTCTGATGTATCCTCTTCATCGTTGCTCTCTTCATTCGTATCTCGGCATCGTTTAGCGATCCTTTGATAGCAACATTTTCATCCAAGAAACTTTGCAAATTTGAATTGTCGATAGTTTGACCATATGAGTTCGAATTACCGCGTCGTACCAATGATTCTTTTGTTGGAATTCCCGAGTGCATATAAATATAAGGACATAATGCGAAATATAAAGAGATTTTGCAGAGGACTCGTGATGACTTTGAATTAATGAAAGGTTCGAATTATCTCAGGTAGTTTCGTAATTATGATGGAAAAGTCATTGAAATCGTTTACCAGTTGATAGTATTTGATAATCTTAAAACAATAAAAACTGTCATTATTTTGAATTGAAACCTAAATGTGATCACCCTGTAAAGTATTTCCTTTGCATCTATGGAAATGATTATACCCTTTCCCAAGTGTATTTACTATATTATTTTCGATTTTATTTAATTAATGATCGGTTCAGCAAACTATGACACTGGCATCAGTTTCTGTGTGACATCTCAACATTCGCCGTGCAATTTGTCACTATGGCGTTGAGGCATTTAATTCAAACTCGATCTTCATGAATGGGATTCTTTTGAATGCATCCGCATCCACATATACATACAAACAAGAAATATCTGCATCTGCCTATGCAAATGGTTAATTAATGGGCGCGAATCCTTGGCACTTGGCCAAAACAAGAACAGAAACCGCAGCAGATGACGCTAATGAGTTGGCATAGCCATAGTGAAATGTCTGCTAGGCCAAACGAAGAGAATTCTCCTTTTCTCAAGCGAATCAATTTACGCGGCGATGAGCAATAACAAAAACAAAACAAAAATAATGCAAAAAATTGGCATAAATGTGAAATGTGAGCTTAAGACCCAGCCCAGTTCTCAATACCAGTTTTTGAAGTTCGAAGCAACCCCAAAAAGCAAAGGTTTCAGCCCACTAATCAATTTGCACAAAAACAAAAATAAACACGAGCACGTAAACCGAACCACATACACACAGATACACACACGCACACACACACAGATACACTTATACACAATTGTCGTCAATCATAATGCAATTTCAGTTCTTAATTTCCATACAAATTCGATTTAAAATTCATAATAAAGAGTACACAAATATAACCTAAACTCGTCTACATATGCATCATTTGGCATATACGTATGTATGTGTGTATATATGTATGTATATAGTGTGCGTTATAGGACGATTTCAAGTATGCCCATATGGTCAATTAGTCTCTGACTGACGACTGCCAAAGCACACCAACAATGAGAATTCAATTCGAAATGGTTTGATGGGAGGATGATGAAGGCATCACAGAAATTCTTCAAGAAGCTTTCTCAAATGTACTCGTACCACCCCATAATGAACATACACAGACACACACACATGCATACACATACACTGACACACTCACACAGACATTGTTTTCACTTCAATTATTATCGGTAAAGTTCGCAAAGCCACTCGAAAATTAAAATCACTGAAGCGGAAAGTGTTGAAAGTTGAGATTTCTTTTCGAAGGTTCCAAAGGAGAACTAGAAAAAAAGGAAAAATGCATTTTTAGTTTTAAGATAATTTGTCTTAACATAAAACCAAATTAAATTAAATAATGCAATTTAATAGAATGCAGAATACTTATAAATGCTTCATAGTGTATATTTCCCAAAGGGAAATATTTGTTAAAATTAAAGTAAATATCTGACAAAAGTTTCTAAACTCATGGCCCTATCGAATTAAATGTCAAAATTACAAAAAAAATATCAAAGAAGCTAACTTCGGCTCTGCCGAAGTTTGTATACCCTTGCAGCAAAATAATTGATATAAATGCTTAACAAAATCAGAAAAAAAAAACAAAAAAGCAGAAAAAACCACATCTAAAAATTTTTACTTCTTCACCGAGCATTGAACTACCAAACGCCGAGACTATCGTGCCACCGATCTCTACATACTACGCCACCATCCTCAATTAGCTTACTTAAGCTAGTTCGACATACATATGTATGTATATAGCAAACCCATTGCATCTCGTTCTTTCAATTTCGTTCTGTGTAAGAACACAACTAAAATATTTCTGTCTCTCTCACACAACGCGTGTTGAAGAATTTTTGCATATGTATGTGTGTGCGTAAGCATTAAAATAAATTGACTTTCCATTAAATTCGATTTTTGATTTGTAACCTTAATAATTATCCGATCTTGTTCAAACTTGGTGTAGGGTGTATGGGTAAAAATTGAATTTAAATGCAACAGCAAGAAAAACAATAATTTTATACATTTCTTATTTGGTGCCGCGCGGATTCGAACTCGAGTCTTTTGTGTTTGTACGGCAGATTTTTTGGAATTTGGTTTTGTTTCTTTCCTGCCAAAGAAAATTGCTTATTTTACTCGAAGTACCTCCACGTTTTAGTTAATAGCTCCGGTGATAATTATCTGATCTGACTAATTTGCACACTTTTCATACTTAATAGACTAAGGAACTTAACTTTTTATGTTTCAACCATGTAGCTTAAAATTTGAGGCCGTCATCGTGATTCAAACAGACAGACGGACATGTCTCAATCGACTCGGCTATTGATGCTGATCAAGAATATATATACTTTATGGGGTCGGAAACGTTTATTTCGATGCGTTACAAACATCTGACCAATTTTATAATATCCTCTGCAAGGGTATAATGAAGCAAGAAAGTCGTCCCTGTTCAGTTTAACATGTAGCATCAGCCAACGTATGCTGTCTCGCTCACTCTTGCCAGCCTATGTAGTTCTTGACAATTCAGTACAAAACTGATATATGTATATCTCCGAATTTTATTGACCGAATTCGGCTAAATTTGGTTAGATGATGCAATTTGGCCACATGATTAAGTGTGCCAAATAATAATGCGGTTCTTTCAAAACTGCACTAGGAATTCCGTTTTTCTAAATTTCGGAGCAGGAAGTGGGCGTGGCAAAAATTTTAAATAAACTTGATGTGCGTAGACACAATGCGGATGTTCCCACCAAATTTGGTAGCTTTAGCTCTTATAGTCTCCGAGGTCTCGGTGTTCATACAGACAGACGGACATGACGAATATATAATCATACATACATACTTCTTGTACATACTACTTGGAGTTGCAAAATGCTTCCTTCTGCCTGTTACATATATGTTAGCGACTTCAATATACGCTTTTACCCTATGGGTACAGGTAATAAAAGATCAAATATACATATAAATAAAATAAACGGTATTCTTAAAAGTTATCTCTTATGCATTTGGATAAGTCACTTTTCTGGTATTCCAACTGCTCTATAGAGTCCCCTAGATTATATTTTAAAGTTAACTTTATTTAATTTTATGATTTATAGAAATAACTAAAAAAGGGGAAAGGAACGCATCCAGATTGGAATACATATATTACAATACATTATTTATTTCAATATGAACGAGTAACTATATATGTAACCCGCTAACCCGAAGTTATTCAAATTGGAAAGTCGCTTGAATGTTTTCCAATTATAAATATTTTGTTCACATTCATAATATTTCTATTTATTCTAGGCATAAATGTCTTTCATGTGTAGTTGAGAAATATGTATATTCATGATTGTTTATTCTATTAAATATTACTTTAACTGAAGCCAAAATAATTTGCCGAAACTATATATTTTTGCTTCAGTGCATAATTTGATTTGATCATTTTAATTTGCCGATGCTCTTGCTATTGATCTTAAGTTCCCACATTTTGTATGCATAGTGGATCGATGGCAACTGTACTTCAGTGATGACAGTCCATCGATAACTCTTTCATGCTTGAAGCAAAAGTTTCGATAATAAAACCATAACTAAGTCCTTTTCTATGTTAATTTCTTCTTTGTTACACGCCTCAATAGTTGTCTCTACCCCCTTTACCACCTACCCTGCTTCCCCTTCCCTTTCTCTTTTGTCGAACAAGGCAATTTAATTTGATTGATTTCAATTTCCCTCATACCATAAATTTTTGGGCTTAAAAATATAAATCGCAAGAATAATAAAAAGCGTCACATTTGATTGCATTTTTTGTGTTGTGTTTCGTGTGTGTGTGTGTGTTTGTGTGTGTGAAATTGGGCTGACAATGTTCGTTGACCAAATAAAAAGGACTGCAAAGTGTAGAAGAAAGGGAATATGCGGAATGTTCGTTTACCCAACCAACGGCCAGGATAACCCATGCAGTGAAAGGATGGGAATTCGATGGGGGTGATTGCCATTTGGTGCGTGTGTATGCATCTGTGTGTGTGCATATTGGTGTGCGTGTGTGAACAGGGAAGAGGACGAAACCGAAAGACCGAGCCCTGTGTAAACGTGTTAGGGCAGAAAAAATTGCACTTTACGCAATTTATGTGCAAATTTTTCAATGACTTTAAAACAAGGGGAAGAGAGAGAGAGACACGGCAACGGAAAGGTATAGGTAGAAGGGTGAAGGGCAATCTGACGTCATTATAATCGCTCGCTAATTGACTCTAATAGACTTGGCTGGAATCCCTGTACAATTTTCGGGGTTGCTTTTGATTGATTCGAAGCCCATGGTAAAACTGAGTTTAAAAACTTGAATTTCGGTTTTCCTTCAAAGACATTTTCAATACATATTTGGTTTTCTTTTGAGCAGTTTAAGCAGCTTTCAAACACTTCAAGTGTGAAAATGTATTTGCATCTATTAAGTGCCCACAAATTAGCACAAAAATAATGCCTAGACTTAACAGCTATTTGGCATATGAAAGGTCGGCATAGAATCGTGCGAGAATAAATCCCACACACGCACATTTAGACATATACACTCGACTCATGGAGAGGTCCTTTTTTGCACCTTTTGCGCGCACACACACACAGGTTTAAGCAAGCGGCTAATACCCCTGACCCCTGCCCCGACTCTGAACCCGATCCGTGCTTCACACATGTGAGTACAACATAATTATGCGGCTGATTTAACTCCAAATGGCTGGCTAATTTCACACAAATGACAAATATTTCACTCTCATCCTGGTTTTGTTCTGAATTTTCATTATTTTTTTCTATTCTGTGATTTGTTTTTGTATTGTTCTTTCAAGTGTTTTATTTTCTTTTCTTTTTTTGGACACTTGAATTTTCATTCGGCCTTGAGAAAGCAAAACAAAATGGTTTCACTCATTGCAAAACAAAAAAAAGAAATAAGAGAGAAGAAGGAGAAGAACTTCCACAAAAAAATAAGGCAAGAAAATGTAGCCACGCCTCTGCGAGGGAGATAAGAGAAAACGAAAATATCTCACACAGAAAAAGAGAAGGAAATTCGCATTTATTATAATAATAGGAAATGGGAAAAGTGCAAAGAAAATTGCTGTCAATTTCCCTTTCATACCGCCATGCCGCTTTTTCCCAAAAAGAAAGCCAAAATGAAATTAAGTCAAAAGCAAAAAAATAAGAAGAAGAAAAGAGAGGAAGAGGAAAGGAGACAGAGACAGAGAGAAGACAGTGACAGAACAACAATTGTTCGTCTCAAACTTTGCAATTTGCGGCGCGTTTCCTGTTTCCGTTCTGTTTAGGCGAAGCTACCAATTGTAATTGTCATCAATTTCGTTTGATGTGCTTTTCCCATTTTCCCCATTTTCACATTTCCACATCGCATCGTAACCGTAACGATTAGCAGCCACTTTGCAACAGTTAAGAGCCTCATTGAGTTTATTAAATCAGGCGTAATAATTGGCCCAGGCGGCATACAAACGTAAAGAATATCGTGAAATGACAATTGGCAATCCTAGAGAATAGACATGGTAGGCTGACAGACAGACAGACCGACAAATAGTCAGTCAGACAGTCATACAGGCAGGCTTTGCTTTAAGAGCCATCTCACATTTCACAACAAATTCGGCATTTTAACATTTCGGTACGTTTGAGAACAAATTTTTTGGAATTCCAATACAAAAAAAAAATATTAACAAAAAGCAATTGAAAATCATAAAACATGTCAAATTTTGGTGGAATTGAGCTCCCCATGACCATGACAACAATCGATGATATAGCTCATGAGCTAGGTAAGTTGTACAAGTGGTTTAACCATGACCTAGTACATTGTTTTTGCCTATCAGTAAGTATATGTTAACGAGGTATTAGTATTATTGTTAAATAAATATTACGATTGCCATAGGCCACATTTGATTGATCATCCATCTACCTATTGTCTATAAATATCTCCTGATTTTAATTGCTTACATTATTTCATGTTTCAAATAATGTATTATATCCTTGAGTATATGAAATAAGTTAAGATTTTCCACCCAACTTAACTGACGAGTCGATCTAGCAATGTCTGTCTGTTTCTTTGCAGATTTTTTACCTTTTATTTAAAGCTACCTGCGTGAAACTCACTAGATAGGCTTTTTAGATATATACTCGGAGAAAGTTTAAGAATTGGTCGCATAGGACCACAATAAAGTATAGGCAGTATCGGAACAATCAGTCGAAAAGTCAGATTTTTGTTTTTTTTTTATATGCGTTTTCATACCTTTTGTGTAGCTTAACTATATAAAAAGTTTAAATCAGGTCAAATAATAATTGTGGGCTTAAAACAAATGTTGAATAGATTGAATTTTCATCAGCCAATAATACATACGTACTTCCCATATAAAATTGATATTAAATGTTAAGGTAGTTCGGTTCACCTTTTGTCAGTTCTTACAGTTTCAAGTCTAAATATTATCTCCTAAAATTAGAATCAAATAGTAAGAAGTCAAACTAACATATGTATATATATGCGTAACTGTTGTTTTTGAGCTAAAGTTTGTATACTTATTATAAAATTTTGACTAAATCGTTTTAATACTGCTTCTCAGACTCAATTCTTAATTCAAATCAAGAGTCAGAATAATATGAAGAATATGTTATTACTTATTACTTATGGTAGAATTACATACACCATATGAATTCCAAATAGTAAATAGTTTCTTCTAAATAATGTTAAAAAATCGATTAATTATATTTTAAAGTTAGGCAAAGAAAATAACATAGTTACTAGCTGTTGTCTACATAAGTAAAAAAAAGTAATCAAAATCGGGACTATCAGATTCGGATAATTATGTTTCATTGGAAATCTAATATTCTATAATATATAATACATAAATCGTATTCATGTTTGTTTCTGAAATTCTTATTCATTTTCAGAACGAACTCATCTCTCTCATGCTCCTAAGCTTCTACAGCAATTGGAGTCGATTCACGAACCACAAAATGAAATGGGTCGCAGGGAGGTTAAACGCCTGAAGGAATCCACTGATGATATGGCCCAATAAAATTTCAAATTGCATGTCACAATACAATAGAAATATGGCAAATGCAACACCTGCCCGCGAAGGTGTTCACCTGGCAAAATAATGATCATATACCAAAAAGGTTTCTCACATACTCCTCTGGCGGAAAACAAATAAACCCAGAACCCAATCCCCCCTTCCAAACGGATACCACCAACAAAAATAAGGGTTAAACTTGAGTTGTGCTTAAAAACATAAACAAATTGTGACAAAGTTACGGAAATTTAATTAAAATCAAATACTCAAACACTGAGTTAAACAAATGAGGGTAGCGAATTGGCAGTCAGGTGTGACTCTCTCGGAATAGTTTACTCTACTATACATACATATATATATTTATATATATATCCCAACTAACATGGTTTTCCGGGCTTTTCACTGGAGTGACTGACTGACTGAATGTCGCCTAGTTTGCCGCGTCGTTTAATAAACAAAATGCAAACAAAGTTTAACAGCAATGACACACACAAACGCTCACACACACACACAACCACACCCACTCTAGTTTTCTGCCCTATTGTTGATATTGTTGTTGTTGGTTTTTATTAATATAATTTATGGGGCCGTGTGGTTGTAAGGTGGAAATGAGAGGAGAGCTAGGTATAGGGACAGAAGCAGCTGCTCAATTTCACAGCGCATACATTTGATTAACTTAATTTAATAGTATATATCTCCTTTCTATTTTTTTTTATTATGTGGGTGTTTTGATATATTTGTTTGTTTATTTAATTTATAGGCATATTGTTCGTATTATATTTGTGCATGACTAAAAACTATACCAATAATAATCACATTAAATCTAACTTAAGTTGGAAAGAGTTGTAAGACAAAAACTTAATCCTGAAACTATTAACGAAATTTATAGGTAATAAAATGTAAATTTATCTGTATATATAGCGGTTGCACGTCAATTTTTATCGGTTATTCGGTATGAATATATAGGTTAAGGAACAATTTCACAGATGAACCAAATAAACTATTTGATGCAAACTTTTTTAAAAAATGCAAGTAAACCGAAATAAATCTGTTGATATTTCTATTTGGTCTATCAATTTTTTCTATATTATTTATTTTTTCAATCTACATTCAGGATAAAGTTTGGGATAGGTAAGCTCATTGTCAAGGCTGAAACCAAAGAACTTGTTAAAAATCGAAAATAAACCTTAAAGTAGGTGAAGTGGTAAACCTCAAAATAATTCTCCCTCTCTCAGCAAGTGTGCTACTATATAATGATAAATATATATATATACAAAATTGGTAAATTATATCGATCAAACATTTTACGATTTAGGTATAAATCTCTATAAAGTGAAACTGAACTTATTCCGTAAAATACTACATCTTTTTTCGTTTACAATTTTATTACATTATGATAAAGTAAAACGATTTTTAAGAAATTAACAAGAAAACTAGGAAATATGAAAAACTAACAAAAACAAAGTTTCAAGGCAGTAGCCAAAGAATCTAAAAGTTGTACTTACTATAAACTTCTTTCTAATGATCGTTTCTATGACATCTTGTATATGGTCAAAAGATATTTTCTATGTTGTTACTAATTTCATAATTAACTTCTTCTTTTAAACGGTATATTATAACAGTTACGGGTAAGTCTATAACCTAAACAATAATGGTTAAGCGAAAAATGGTTGTAAGAATGCTAAGGAAGATCAGCAGCTGTCCTTTGGTAAGTCGAACGATTTCTAAGTGCCTGGACCCCTGGACCAGGTAGCCATTTTAATTGGCCATTAGAGAAATCAAGCATGAAACCATTTTTGGCTAAACGGTAAACAAAAACCACGGGGCTACTGCTCATTCTTTAATCACAACAAACGGGGAATGAGAATAATGAGAAGCACGAGAGACGGGATGAGATGAGATGAGAAGAGAAGAGAAGAGAGTGGAAGAAGTACTTAAGGACAGTTAAGGATCAGCTGTATTTCGATCAGTAAACGATAAATAAGGCATCAGCTTAGCTCATTCGAAGTCGTTGAAAAACAAGAAATAAATACAAAAAGGAAACTTCACTTTCAACGCCAGCCAAGAAATGCCGAAATCCTTAATACCGAGTCCTGGGTGAAGGATCAGATTGTCGGCATGCTTTGAAACACAACAGAAGCAGCAGCAGCAGCTTGGCAATCGATACAAAAGTATTGAGTTTCCTAAATGTCGTCAAAACACATATTGATACTACAATATCCTGTTGGAGTGTCCTGTCGGCAATTCAATTTGCCTGCAAACGTATGTTGCGGTATGTGGGCAATTTATTTTTAAACGATCAATCGACGGATACATGATATCCTCATCCACCTTGTTGTGTCTCCTTCATCTTCTTAAATAGTTGTAATTACGGCAATTTCTTCTTCTTCTTTTTCATCATCTTCTCATTTTTTACAAAATGGCGCTCATTAGCGTTTCCGTATTCGCCTCCTGCACGGCACAGACAATCTGCATAATTATTTTGCTGACAACTTTTTGATGAATTAAATAATTTTTTAAGTGTTCATAATGAACATTGCGGCTGTCATTACACACACACACACAGGAGTTCTGTCTTTTTGGTATCCTTCATATCCTTCAGTTGCTGCCGCTGCCGTTGCTGCTGCTGCTGCATCTGAATCTTACTTGAGCGTCTGTTGAGCGGATTTAACTTGTTTAATTACCGCTGTATTCAGTCGTCATGGCTCATTATAGGGTGGGGATTCCTTTTGGGTTGTCAGCTCCTTGTGAGCAAATTCACAAAATGTTGCCAGTTTATCAAGTGCCCAACCGAACCCCCCGCTGCTCCTGCTGCTATCCTAGGTCTAACTGTTGCCATTTTTAATACGTTCGAGTGTCAGGCCAAAAATGAAATGAAATTGATTTCTGTATTTTTTCGCTTTTTTACTTTTGTTCATTGTGTTGCCGGCAATGTGCTTGATTATGTTTCATACACACACACACACACACACTCATACACAAGGTAAGGTCTCTCTCTTTGAATGCAAATACTCGTCACTCAATTTCATAGAGCCACACAAATACCAAACTCAAAAGGCCACTTGATAAATTTCATATATTTATAGCCCGCAGAGTGACGCTACTGCATTTGCACACACTGAATGAAATGCCATGAGCACACACACACACACAACACACACAGGCACACATACATACAAGGACATTTTGGTTGGCCCAAAAGTGTGCAAGTAGATGGGCGACTTATAAGAGTCCTTCATCCTCTTACCTCATGCCAAACCATACCCCATTCTCCTTTCGTGGACTCTTTTTTTCCCCCCTCCGTCTTGTTGTTGTGCAGCTTGGCCAAACACTTGCTCAAATAAAAGATCTACTTCAACTTATTGAATTTTGGTTGATAGGAAACAAGATGTGGGAGAGATATATTTGGTATAAATGTGATGAAAGAAATATTCTTTTCCTATACTCTAACAAAAGAATTTTGGAAGAAAAAACTATGACGACGTTTTTAGAAAACTGAGTTAAATTTGACTGAAAAGCTATTTTTTAACAATTCTGTAATTGAAGGCAAAAAAAGTTTTTGTAGATGCAATTTTAACTTGAATTTTTCCAATAATATATACATACGAATATTAAATACATACTCAACATATTCATATTGTAGCCGTATGAAAATAAGCTTTAGCTTGCTCGTTTTATTTAGTTTTCTGTATCGATATTGTCTCTTCAAGTTCAGCCAAGAAGCACTCTCTACTCAGGAACTCTGCAAAGAGCCTTTCCGCCTGTGAGCCAGAGCAAGATAGATATACATACATGCACAAAATCAGAACTTTACTTATAACCACTAACTATACAATACATAGATGGGACAAACGTAAGATTTTTTGATTGCAAACACTAGCCTAATCATGGAACCCCAGAGACCTTCGGCAAAAAGGCGAACGTTCGTACGCTCAATGAGAGCAAGTGAGAGCAAGTTCTGTCAATGTATGTGTGCACTCGTCGGTACATCGGCAGGCATCGTAGTGTGTGTGTGACGTGAAGTTTTACAACACCGCATTTCAATAGCTCGCTCGACACAAATTTTTAATTTTCAACAAAACAGCGACAATACCAAGTGAATATAGCCCTGCGGAAAGGATATCAATCAATCTTTGCATTCAATTTGAAAGTATCTCGGTGGCTGTGCTGATAGAGTGTTCGCTTGACGAGTCGAATTACCGTTGGTTCGAATTCCAGCATATAAACCCTTCTATACAAAATTGTTTCTATTTTCAAATTATGAATTGATTTTTTTTTGTATTTTTCGTGCTGAAAACGAGCAAAAATGCAAAGATTGGTTTTGCGAAACTCATAAATGCATAGAGCATCGAAAACACTTATTGAACTATTTTCTGTTAGTCTTAGTCTGTTAGTCGGTTCATCTGAAAAGCAAAAAAGTAAATTAACACATCAACAAAGTCTTTTTTGTCCTTTTTTTTTGGGATTTTAGAGACGAATCACCAGTCCGGCTCTTGTCTAAAGAGCCGGCAATAAAAAACCTAATAATCTTTAATTATTATAAAACAGTGAAAGATAAAAAGAAATCAATTCATTATTGAAAATAGAAAATAAAAACAATTTTGGATGGAAGGGTTTGGATTGGGGATCGAACCAACAATAATTCGATTCGACAAGCGAACACTCTATCAGCACAGCCACCGAGACACTTTAAACTTGAATGCAAAGATTGATTGATATCCTTTCCACAGGGGTATATTCACTTCATATTGTCGCTGTTTTGTTGAAAATTAAAAATTTGTGTCGAGCGAGCTATTGAAATGCGGTGTTGTAAAACTTCACGTCACACACACACTACGATGCCTGCCCATGTACCGACGAGTGCACACATACATTGACAGAACTTGCTCTCACTTGCTCTCATTGAGCGTACGAACGTTCGGCTTTTTGCCGAAGGTATCTGGGGTTCCATGGTTAGGCTAGTGTTTGCAATCAAAAAATCTTACGTTTGTCCCATCTATGTATTGTATAGTTAGTGTTATAACTGTATATCACAGTGGTTAGCTATTCTTATGCAATACTGGTTTCACTACAAACACTGGGCCTACTTCATATTAAGTTTGAAGTAACTACATACATATGAATGTATGTATGTATATTCGGTACTTCGCTTTCATTAGGAACTGTATTAGTTGTGAGTTAGTTTGGAAAACTTGAAAGATAAAAAAAAACATCTGAAGTTCTTAATAATGCAATAATTTTTAAACAAAAAAATTTTGGAAAATATGAAATTAAAGCAAGTTTTTTATAGTTTTCAATTCAATGCCCTGTCTAATTTCCTTAGTTTTAAAATATTTAGTAGTTACATACATATTTGCACAATAAATCTCATTCCATAAAATTGGAGAAAAATAATTTTAAGGGGGTATTCTAGTCTAGGATTTTGAAAAAATCGAAAATTTTTTTTTTGTACATTTCGATAGTTTAGGTATTTAAGAATACCTCCCTAAAAGGATTTTTCAAAATTCGAATTATATCTGGAGTTATTGTCATTTTAGTGACGTGGCACCCAGACCGGTTTCGGCTAACCGTAAAACTTTGAACGCGTTTTTCTCGAAACTACTTTTTTCGAGCTGGCGGTAAGGATATATCGAGTTCTAATGGACCGATTTACTTCAAATTTGGAGAGGATGTTCTTTATACATCTCTTCATCGGGTGGTCTTTGCTCAAAAATATAACTTCTCATTTAGTATTTTTAAAAAAATCGAAATTGTTAAAAAACATGCAAAAAAAAAATTTTTTTTTTCAAACTGCCGCCATTTTGTAAAAAAAATTTTTTTTAACTTATCCAAAGGTGATACGATAGCGACATTTATAATAATTAAGAATCCGTCTGGTTTTTGTTTTTCAGATCACCAGGAGGGTTGTAAGAATGCACGCCAGGACACCCTCTTTTATTTAGACCGCCCACTTTGACTAATTGTAACTTTGTAAATTTTAATTTTTTTTTTTTTTTTAATTTTTTTATGTATTAATAACAAATCAATAAACAAATGATAAAAAAATTGATAGTAAAAATATTTTTTTTTCCTTTGTAGAGCGCTTCAAAAACCGGGCGAAATTCATGCCTCTACACTAGAATACCCCCTTAAATAAATTTCTTTGGGACTTTATAGTTTTGACTTTAAGTTTTGAATCTTCTAGTTGCTATCTCTTAGAAATTATTTAATCAAATAAAAATTTGCAAAATTATCTTATATATAAATATAATTTTCAATTCAATTCAATTTTATTTCACGCTTTGTTATAAATACAGATTGTTTGTTTGTGAATTTTATCTTACAATATTTTAAGAGTTTAGACTAAAAACTAGGCCTTTTCTACTTACATAGATATTTATTTACATATTTACATGACATATGGCGTATGCGATGACATAACTATTAGGGGAAAAAAGACAAAGAAGTAGGAAAAACCCCAAGGAGTAAATATAATTTATATTATATTAATTATCTTATATCTTATCTTACATTATGATTCTATATCTGAAATGGTTTTATATCTATTTCAAGTTTTTCATATTTTACTTTCGTTAAAATTGATTTTCAACTTTATTTCAAGTTTCAAGCCACAGTGTGACCGTCTTTTGTATTCCATTTAATACTTACTTTTTCTACATTATTACGCAATACTTAACACTATCTTTTATCAAATTTTTAACGTTTTTGTTATAGCAACTTATAGATCAATATTTTGAATGAACATTTAAAAATTCTAATTTAAATGATTTTAATTCCAGCTCTTGAACTTTAACAACTTAAGAAGTTTTTCTTAATAGAAAAAATAATTGAAAACTTCAAATGATTCGAAAATGTGACAAAATGCTCTTGAAATAAGATTCTTTGCCTTTTCCGATAAGAATATTCATAAATAAAACAAATTTATAATTCACACTTCAAATACTGTTACAAAACCTTCTCAAAATGACTTAAAAGCCAATAAAAAGGTAGAGTATAACAAAAGTAACACGGGAGGACATCAGGCATTTTCCGGATGTAATGTTCCTTCACCTCGCGCACATACACACATTCACACACATCTGCAAAAGATATCCTCTGAAATGGGGAAGAAAGAAGTCAATTGCATATGAATTGTATGAAAGCTGCTTTGACAACTCTCTCTCTTTCTCTCTTTCTCTCTAGTAAGTATCCTTCCTCATGCTTTACTTGCTTTTTTCTGACTCTTGTCCTTTTTGCCAGCCAACGACAAATCCGTTAAGTCGCGCATTTTGTTTCATTACTTCATAATATTAAATATGCGGTATTTGTGCAAGGAATTTTCAATTCTGACCTGCAGAAGGACAAAAAAACTGTAAGTGTAATCAAATTCGCAATCCTTGTAACAAAAATTGTAACAGCAATTTGACGGCTTTCTATTTTTTTCTTTTTTATTAAATTTGAGGTCCTTGGACCGATATCCTGCCGCGCTGTACCGAATGCTGTGCGAAATTATTAAAAAGTAATTATGGCACAAATTACGAGATATCAATATAGCATTTAGCTCTGCATGCGGCCAAAACACTACAAAAGGACCACGAGGAGAGTTCGAGTGCGAGTGAACGATTCCAGTTTTTCTAATAAAGCCACCACCACTTCAATTTCACTTTTTTTGTGTATGTTCGTGCATATCCTTTGGCTCACACATCCTTGAGAGAGTTGCATTTGATGATGTCGATATTTCTCCCCTCATAGTCTCTCTCTCTCTCTCCATCTCTTCTGTCTGCTGTGACACAATGCGATTTCTTCTATTCTTTATATTTGTAATTCCCTTTCCTTTTTGGCTTTGCCGACGACTTCTTTCGTCTTCCTTTTCACATGTTATGCAACATTTCCTTTTCTTTGCTGTTTTGGAATTTGACATAATATCGAGATTATTATTTGATTGGAACTCCTTTGTTACTTTAAAATAGGAAGGAAGGACTATTTCAAGGGTAGGTAGGCAACTCTCCAAAGATCACTCTGCACTCTTCCTTCATTGAGAGTCAATCTTAGGTGGAAAAGGTCGTACGGAATATTGTTAACGAAGTAATTAATCGGTTATAATGCCCCAGGATGTTATACTTTGCAAAATAGGGATTGGGGTTAAGCTTTCGAAACGATGAGAAACATTAAGATTAAGGTTATATTGTTAAAATTGTGGCAAAATATTAACAATTACAGTATACTTCCTCTTGAAATATTAACAATTACTGTATATACTTCCTCTTAAAAACGTTGCCATAGTTCAGATTGCATATTAGTTATACAGGTATTCCTCGTATAACGCGGTCTTATACCACGCGGTTTCGATATAACGCGATTTGGAAAAATTAGGTTTCAGTATGTTGAAGAAATATCTTCTGATGAAGCTATTGCTCCCTCAAAACGCCCATGTGCAAAGATCTTTGAAGACAGTGAAACAGATTAATTACCATATGAAGTTTGAAGAATAACAATAAAGTTTTTAATAAACCTTTAAATTGTTTTAGTATGTTTTTAAAATTTTTAATATGATAATTATTTAAATTCTGTTTTTTGAATTTTGAAATATGTATGTACATATGTATTATTATTCATATCTTGTGTTTTTAATTGTATAAGAGTTGAAATATATGTGCATCTGTTATTTTGTATGTATTTTATTTAAAAAAAACCTATTGGAACATAACCCCCAAATTTATATGAAAACTATGTTTCAGATAACGCGAGTTGTTCCCAAAGTATCCAAATTTGTTTTTGAAAAAATTTCACAATACAGTATACCTACAATAAATAGAACGCTGAATGAGAGCAAAACGATCGTTGAGCGAATTGTTTATTGAATTTTCCTTGCCGCTGCACTTGAGCGACATGTATTAATGAGAAAGCTAAACATATTGACTTGTAGTTAATCAAATCTTCAATTTCTTGTATCATTTTAAGAAGTTAAACATAAAATTTGTAACTTCATAAAATGATAGAAGAAATTAAAGACTTGACTAATTACAATTCAATTTAATTTTTTGAACAAATCCTAGTTTAAAGTGGCGACTAAACAGTTTTGTTACATATAGAGTCCGAATTTAGTGTTTGGGCTAAACGTGCAGAAAATTACAGTACTGCATCGATCAACTTAACTTACTTCTTTATAGGACTTTATCCTTACTGAAGAAGACGTCCAGTCTTCTACTATGCGAGACTTGAGTAATAATTCGACGCTGGAAGCGGCACTAAAAAACGGTGGTTAGCTTTACTGTTATCCAAACAAATTAAGGAAGGTTTCTGCCTTGTTGATTCAATTATGATATTTTATTGTCTTGAAGTCGATCCGACCAATTTTTCGAGATACACCTGCTTTTGTATGCGCAAGGTTCTTCTGGAACTTTAAACGCGTTTTTCTCGAAGCAGTGTTTCTCGACCTGATGGAAGGAATTTTTTACACATGTTTACAGATAGTGTGTGCATGGGATAGACCTCAATCATGAAAAAATATTAAAAATTGTTATCTCAAAAAAAATAATAATTATTAAGTCGAAGAATCGCAAAAATCGGACTTTAATGTTCAATTGTAAATAACTTTTGCATTTTTCAAGTTTTTTTTACAGACTAATGAAATTAAGAATTTGTTTGTTTCACATTATCCTACAGGACGGGAGGACTTCCATCAGCAAGACTTGTCATGACGCGCCGATAAACTTTCAGCCAACAAGTTCTAATAAAATTAAAAAAAAAATGTTCGTCTAATTTGTGTGTTAAAATTTGATTAATAAACGTGGTAAAATAAATTCAGGGTCAATTTTTTATCCAAATCTTTGATCAAATTTTTTAAATAAAGTTTTGATCAAATTTTTCAGATAAAGTTTTGTCCAAATTTTTGGGTAACTATTTGTGACAAGGACTCAACAATCTTTGTCTCATTTTGCTACGCCTTATTACTCTGAAAATTAGCCAAAGATAATGATAAAATTTTGTTTGTTCATTCATTTATTTCTATATAATTTTACTTAATTTATAATTTTGACACTTGCTAAATTTAATACGTATATATATACATACATGCATATAGACTATTTATAATTATATAAGACTAATTTACCTTTTGGCCATAAGCTAAAGCTCTAATACTAATTAGATTATATAATACATAATATACAGATATATAGATTAAGATTGATTCCTAGTCAGATATCATCACAAATTTGATTCTCATTCCAATTTCCATATCAATTTTTTAATCATCACTCTTGGTCACCACGGAGACAGGAGTCGAGGCATTGCTGCTACTGCCACCAGCTGCACTGCCCATCAGAGGACTGCACGGAGATTGGGCTGTGGTGGAGATGAGAGTGATGCCAGCAGCACTCGATGATGTGGGCGTCGATGGATGTGGATGAGGCACAAGTGTGTTGGGGCTCTCCCGTGGACTGCTGTTGCTGCATGGCGGACTGACCTGGGCTGTCGATGAGCTGGAATGCAGGGAGAGATTCTGCGGATAGCCACCGGCAGCGGCAGCTGCCTGAGCAGCTGCTGCAGCAGCTCCAGCTCCAAAGATGCCATTAAGATTACTCAGACCCATGTACTGAGAGAGTAGAGTATGGAAATTGGGCAACTTGTAGTGGGGTGTCATCAACTGTTGGGGCAGGAGGCCAGCTGGATTGAAATGTTGATGCAAGGCAAAATGTGGTGGCCAAAATTCAGTGGGTAGACCAGCAACCGGATGTCCTGGAATCGCATGAGGCGGCAGTGGTATACCCAAAGGAAAATCAGGCAGACCTGTAATACGAAATGGGGGAGAATACCAAGTTGTTAATTAGAGGGGCGTCGTCTAACCAAATTCAAATTCCACATACACGTGGCCAACACATAATTTCTAATTATGTTGCATATGTAATTGTGGTAATAGAATGCTTACCTTGGTCGGGCAGAAGATAACCGGCCTTATCCTGATTCATAAACTTCTCACGTTTTCGCCATTTCGCACGACGATTCTGGAACCAGACCTGCAAGAAGGTGAGAAAATGCACACACAAAAGTTTTAGATTGACTTGCTCTGTTGTTGTTGATGGCGAATGCAAAATTTCAAAATGTCTTTGACCAAAAATCTATCAAAAGTTCCTCAAACTCTCTTTTCTCCAACCATCTGCCCATCTATCCACATTCACATGCAATTCTCTTCTAACAGAGAAGTCCGAATACAATGGCATCCAATCGGAAGTTAGCTACTCTTTCTCTCTGTTTCTTTCTCTCTACCCATCTTTTGAATCTTATGCATTTTACATTGACTAACAGAAGGCCAACAGAGGGGGGCTTGGTAGGCAGGGGCAGAGTAAGTGGGCGTACACCATATCCGAAAGTCAGAGCAAGACTTGGGTATATTAAGAAAATTAATTGTTTGTAAATTGAAATCACTTGACAGCTGACAGTATAAAAGAGTTGTGCAATTATAACCACCCTGTATTTTGCATACTCCTCCCACAGACATGTCCATTTTCATCTCATCCTCATCCTTATCCTCATCCACATCATCATCATCATGATGAGGCATTCTGCAACAATGTGTTTAGCCGAGCGAGTAGTAAATTAGCAACGATTTCCTTGCTATAATTGCTGCCAATTATTGTCCTGTGTGTCTGTTTAGCACCCGTTACCCCCCACCACCCTCAATCTGCGTGTGTGTGTGTGTATGATTTTTAATTGTTAGTAGGCAGACCAATTATAATGTGAACAACTTTTTACATAACCATCGAGGCAGTAAAAGTTGAATTACGGATATCCGTTCCAGCATTTATCACACATGTGCGATCAAAATGTTTCCCCAAATCTGAATGTAAGCACAAGGACAATGAATAATTTTCAGTTTTCATTAGTTCAAAAAAAAAAAAAAGAAACAATTATTAACAGAATTAGCCCTTGAAGTGAACTGGGAACAGTCATGTGATATTGTAACTTGATTATAAAATTTAAAATGAAAATTGAAACTAGTCAAGGGAAAGGCTAATTAATCTATTAAAACTGCTTTAAATGTTAAAATGTTTTTTTTTGTTACTCCAAAAATAAATATATAAATATATATATGTTTTTTTGTTACTCCAAAAATAAATATATAAATATATATATGAAAAAATCCAATGTGGCTTAGACAAACGTTTCATCAATTTTGTCACAATTTTTTGTGCCATTTGGTAATAAAGATTGATCGGAATTTCTGAACTCCCTGAATATCGTTTTTAAGTTGGAAATATCTTTTAAATGGGCTTAAATGCTATAAAGAAAAGTTGTACAACGCTATATCTGATTATCAAATTTAAATTAAAGTTTCAGAAATGCAATCTGCTATTTGGGTAATTGAAAACTAATCAATATATATATTCAAAGAAACTCTTACAAATCATTTTTCTTCAACCTCAACCAGCTTCCCACTCCAATTCAAAAGGAACTAAATTATATAAAATTATTGTTATTCAATTTCAGATATTTTTCAAAAACTAAGCAAACTTTTTTGTGTCATGGAAACCAATTCTTTCCAAAAAAGCTTTTTTTAGTGTTACTGTTGCCTAATCTGTCAAATTCTTTTAATAATAAAGCTTGTTAATAATTGTACATAGTAGTTCCAAAGGACTATGTAATAAATGTATGTATGTATTTATATAGTATAGCAAGACAATTATTAAATAAGAATTCATTTATATGACCCTAAGATTTAAATCTCTGTTGAAAAATGATAAGCAATGTTTAATTATTAGGCGCTTGATTCAAAAGGAAATTAATTTGTACAGAAACATATTAAGATTAAGATTAGTAGGTATCATTTATCCCATATATGTATGTATAAAGCATTAACATTCATTAAATACTTATAGAATAGAGAGATGAAAAGAAGAGTACCTCAAAAGGATCTATAGACACGTTTTCGTATTGTATCTATTTGGTTTCTCTTTTATTTTAGCATATCTCTTCTATCTTTAACATTATCATCAAGATAATGATTCCTTTTTTAGAAACTATATTTAAATAGTATTATAGAAACTTGATATTTACATCTGATCGAATTTGACTGTTTTAATTTCGATTTCGAAATTTAACTCTTGTAACTTGTGTGGATAAATAAATATCAACGAGTCTAATTATAAATCATTTCTCTAATAAATTTTAGGCAGGCGCGATAAGTTTAAAACCGAAATAAAAGAAGTTGTGCAGGAGCACAGAAAAACACGTCAATCCACTATGAAGAAAGAATGAATATGAATCATACTATATGATTAATTATTCAAACTTCCATCAAATCATTTTATCTTTATGCAACCAATTGATTAATTAATAAAATTAACTTCCACCACAAAAGCAAATCATACAATTTGTAAAAAACATCAGAAAATATATGTTACCTAAAAACTGTAAATATAAAATTCCAATAGTTTGACTCTTAAATATCTCTTCCCTTTTTTTCCCCTTTAAACTTTTTTTTGGGAAAAAGTATTTTTGCCAAACTAAGCCCCAACCAAATAAATATGACTAAACCCACGTTAAGTCCATTGCTTACCCCTTTTTTTTTTTAAAAAAAGAAGGATATATAAATTTTTAGCATCAAACAAATCCCAAAATAATTGCCCACTCATCAACCCCGCCAAAAAAAAAAAAATAAAATCGAAAAAAAAAAACAAATAAACAACAAACGGGGATAAAGAAACAGATACAGATACATTTTTCTATCTACTCAAAGGAAGAAAAAAATATATATACAAATGTAACTGCAAAATCTGTATAACATGTGAGACAAGCGATACATACATACATATATGCGAATCAATGACCAATTATGCTTAATCTGCCAACAGATACATGAAGAACCGTGAAACGGACAATTTGTATGCAGAGTCCTAGTCCCAGGCCCAATCCCTGTGTGTGTGTGTGTCTGTAATCCCTCTCCTGTGAGTGCGCTTAGGTCAAGTTGTTTTACATTTTTCGGTATTTTTCTTTTTTCCGTTTTTTTTTTTTTTTGGTTTTTGTATTTTGTTCCCTGTCAACAAGCAAAATCGCTGCTCAATCAAAAGTGAAGTGTTTGAAAGCATTTTGAAACTGAAATCAAATTGCGCAAGGACACCCTAATTACATGTGCAGCCGTGTGTGTGTGTGTGTGTGTGTGAGTGTGTGTATATGTGTGCCGCGTGTCCTGCGCACCCAAAGCCACTTTAATTGTTTACCCAAAAGTTGAGTTAATAAAAATACCAACACCATCCATGTGAGCCATGCAAGCGAGACCAATTTAATCATTTGGAAAATCACAATATCTAATGTCCTTGTGCCACCCCTAAATGCCAAGGGAGACCAGTGAGAACCCGTAAGCAACCCTCGGTTAACTAGATCTCTAAGCTTGTTTATATACAAAGTGGGTCTTAAGTGTTTTAAAGGCCTATTTATGTGTGTGTAAATTGAGATTGAGTTCAACTGATTAAACTATTTGAGAATGCAGCGAGAATTTTGGAGCTAATTAAAGCAACTGCAATACAATTTCATTATTGTATTTTGTTTCCCCTCCCCCCTCCCCCCTCCAGTTTCTGTTTTCATTTTTCAATTTGTTTAGTTTTTTAGTTAGTTACCTGCACGCGTGCTTCACTCAAATCCAAACGCATGGCCAGATCCTCCCTTGTGAAAACGTCAGGATATTGTGTCTTCTCGAAGGCTCGCTCCAATTGATGCAATTGAAATGTTGTAAAAGTTGTGCGAGATCTGTCGAATCATCATGGAATGAGAAGCAGAACAAGAGTTGTCGGCTTATTAGATGATGTTTTTTTCTTTTTTAATAGCTTAACAATTGAGTAAATACGATTTCATCTCATTGTCTACTTTTTTTTTTTTATAAGCGGATTTCAACTCACCTACGAACTTTGCGCGGCCTCTCCATATCATTGAGATCATGTCCATTGTTGAGACTGGAGGATAGGTCATCATCATTATCAACATCCAAGCCGCCTTCTTCAGTATTTGTGGGTGAATCCTCACGTTTGGCCTGAAGTTGCTGCTGTTGCTGTTGCTGCTGTTGCAATTGATGATGTTGCTGGTGTTGCTGATGTTGTTGCTGCTGCTGTTGATGATGTTGCTGGTGCAAATGATGTATCTGATGATGGGCATGATGCGAATGCGTAATCATTACTTCATTCGGCGTATCTATATAGGAAGAGAGGAATGAGCAAAAGTTATACATAAGTTGAAAGTTCAAAAAGCCAAAAAGCCAGCTGCGTGAAATTGCAAAATTCATTCAATTGTAACTCAAGTAGTAATATCCTGAATTTAACCCCCTTTTTTTTGCAAACACAAGCAACAAATAAAATAAAAAGAAGAGGTAAAAAAAAAAGAAAAAAATACTTAAAGCTCTGAAACGTTTCACATTTCGAGTGGCACGCAAATTGATTTGCCAATCAATACACAAATAATTATATGCACACACAAATATACATACATACATATATATATATATATCGATAGGAGTATGATATTGTAGAAAACTGCTGGAAACTGAAAAGTTTTCATCCTTAACGTTTCAAAGTTCATTATCCCTTCTAAATATTTTTAAACAATTTTTTTTCTTGTCTGGAAAGCCTGTAATCAAAATTTAATGAACCTCAAATTAATAATATTCACAATGCTTATAAGGATATGTATGTACGTACGCACACAGCAGGACATTTTCCATTTTTCCCATCATCGGGCTTTTGTTATCCTTATCGTATTTCGTAACATTTCTGACGATTGTTCTGTGTGTTAGTGTGTGTGTGTGTGCGGCAAAAAAGGTAATTTTCCCTAGCATCAAATTACGCGGCGATATATCCTGGCTACAAATGTCCTGTGGTGCTTTGCACGTTGTCAACAACTTGTAACCTTTGATTGAGGTCGAGATGGGTGCCCATTTTACATAGGTTCCATTTGTCTCCTCCATCTCTCTCTCTCTCTCTCTCTCTGTGGCACAATCTAATTATGGTTCTAATGATGCAATTGCTGCTTCTCGCTCACATTGTTGAGTGCCTTGTTATATTGTGATATATGTTTTGATATTACTTTTATTTTCTGACTAACAAGGAGAGTCCGTCACGAGACCTCTTGGGTGCGGCATCATGCCAAGTTAGGCCACGCCCCTAACAAGAGTATATATCATACCACCACCTCTCCACATTGTGTTTGGTTTTTACGTTCTGTCACTAACTATTCAATGCAAATTTGCATAAAGGACATGCGGGTGTTGTACGTGTGTGGGTGGGTGGGTGGTCGTCTAAACAAAATATTCCTTACAAGTTACTTTGAAGTGGTTTTTGTGGTTGTAATATGTCAAAAAATTAAAAAAGAAAATAATCAACTTTTGTCATTTAAACACATGTTATGAAAAGTTTTTCCATTGTCAGGTCAGAGATGATGGTGAAAAATTTTTAGAAAATTTTGAAAAGTGTTAAAGAAGTAGAAAAATCTACAAGATAATATCGAAATCTCAATAATCAGTAAACTAATCTGCTTAGTGTAACAAATCTCTAAAATAAATCTTAATTTTTCAAGGTTTTAGTTTTTCGTTATTTTAGAAACTTTCTATAATATTGAGAAATCTCTATTGCCAAGGACTGCTTCTAGGCGGCTAAGCTTTATGGAACTCTGGTTGACATTTTATTAAAGGGAAAATTATTTTTAGGAGCAATTTCTATATAAGGCTTTCTTTATAAAATCTTTGAATTAGATAACTGTGAACTTACTTAAAATTTTGAAACTCTCAGATAAAAAAGGTTCTTTGTGAACCTTTTAAACATTAGATGGCAAAGTTATATATAATTTTTAGTTACTGTAACTAACAAAAGAGTTTCTTCAAAGCCCTAAAAAAATATGAAAGCACTAAAATAAGCATTGCAAAAAAGGTTATTTTTACAGCTAAAAAAACTAAAAATCTTTAAGATCTTTTTGAAGTTTTTTTTATGAAATTTCTGATAGCTTTAAACCCATTTTGGCTTCTTCAAAATTAAAAAAACAGAGCATTGGAAATAAAAAATTTTGAAAATCTTTGAAAGAACCAATATAAAAGAATATTTAAAAATATTCAATGTGAAAGTGTTCTTAAATCTTCAAAGTTTAAAAGTCTATAAATATTATTGAAAGATAAAATAAATTGTAGAAATCAGAGTCTTGTTCAGAAAATTTTTTAAATATTGAGAAAGTTAAAAAAAAATCCACCTAGAATCTTTAAAGAGCCTTTTCCTTTTACTTTAAATGTTTCAAGTGTTTACTTTATATCATTATCCTTTAATTCAACTTGACTAAAAGAAAGGTGATATCGCACTCTTTAAATTCGTTAACTGATGTTAATAGTTCAATATTCTCTAAAGATCTTTCAAAAATCTCAAACGATTGAAAATAAATTATTAAATTAAACTCGTAATGATAGTTTTTGCATTCCCAAAAGATCTTTAAAAAAAAAACCTTTAATAATATTAAAACCAGTAATTCCATTAAAATATTTGATCACTTCTTTCGATCGCCGACGGCAAAATAAGTTTAGATTTGAAATTTGTTTTGCCAATATTTTCAAATTATATTCCAATGATTTACAATTTAATTTACTTTCACTTACCACTACGTTTTGTTTGATTTCCCAATATCTGATCGATGCTATAGACGGCTCTGGGCCTGGAGACAGGACTCTCTTGTACTGGACGCATAGCTGGTGGCATGATTGGATGTTGATTGTGGAGATGTTGTGTTGTTGTTGTGGTCATCATAGCTTAAACACACACACAGCCAGAAGCCAAGTGGATATATTTAAACTGGCTAACTAGCAAAAGTTATCTAACACACAAACACACACACACGCACTATTAACTTTTATTTTTTTGTTTAGTTATTAATTATTTTTAAATTAATTGAGGAGGGGAGGGTAAGAAAAACTGTTTAATTAATATGTTTAAATATTGAGTTAATTTTTGTCGCACAGCCAATTTGGTTGACTGAATTTACGAGTTGAATAGTGTCAAAGGACCACAGCGACGAGGACGACGACAACGAGAATAAGGAGCGAGGACGTGACGCTCGTAACGATCAACAACCACCGACTGAGCCAGTTTTGGTATTGAGCCTGGTTGTTATATGTGTGCGGCAAGTGTCTGAATGAAATGGGCGAGGCTGAGGAACAACTCACTGAACAATTTCCCTAACGTTTCGCCCTTGGATATCCTCTTGCTGAATGTCTGCTATCTCGCTTGCTTTTGGCGGGGTTGGTTTACTTATCTGTGAGTGTGCGTGTGTGTGTGTGTGTGTGTGAGTGCAGGTAGCATAAGGGGTGTTCCTATGGCTCTCTTTCTATCTCTCTATCTCTCTCTCTTTCTATCTCTATTTAAACACTCTCTCTCCTTCTCTCCGTTTCGTCTCTCTTGCTGATTTGTTGTTTCTTAATTCATTAAATTAGTTTTTAGTTAATCAAATTTTATCATATAAACTTTAATTTAGTTTATTTGCTCTCTCATTTAGATTGTGTGTTTGCCTCCTTCTCCCTGTATTGCTTTCTCTTTCTGCTGTAGTATAACCCTCCCCCTGTCATTGCTCTTCTCTTCTATTAGATGGCCTCAACAAATCACAAAACAGGTTAGTTCCTACCTGACCTCTAGGCAGCCATTTCCATTTCCGTTTTCCCAACTTGTCGAAAGAAATCGTTGAATTTTATGATCTATCCCGTTGTTAACAGAGAAAGGATTCATTGATTCAATCCCCTTGAATGCTCAATGAATCCCTTTACTTAGGAAAAGGTTCGAGCAAAGGAGTAACAGCGGATTTTTACCTACTAAACTTCATTGATTAAACTGATCTGGATGGATTGAAAATCAAGTACAGTTGAGCACTTAGCACCTGCAGATAGAACAGTTTTACCTACCAATTTTCTGAGATCTTCTTTCGAGTAGAAAGTTCAGTTGCATAATTTAACACTCATTTTAAAACAAAGGACATGCAAAATGACATATTCTTAGATAAATAGCCATATTCCATGTCTAAGTCGCTGAGTCTGAAGTCTATAACGCCGATCTTTTGTCTCATTCCTTTTTTTTTGCGAAAAACTTACACAATTCCTTTGTGATCTGAACTGATCTCTAACCAAAACAAAGCCAACCACCGTATTGAATACACGTAATTTCCCAAGAAGTCTGAACAAGTAGCACTCGACAAAAATGCATTGACCAAACTCATTAATATGCCAGATGTGTGACGCCACACACCACACCAACAATCCCAAAGGAGGGAAAAAAGGGACCAACCACTGAGCCAGTGGATTAAGATCGTAGCACAACGCATTAGCGCCTAATCATATTTTCATAGGACGCGTTCGTTCTCCTTATGCAGATTTCATTCATTCAATCCGATTGCATGTTCGTTTAATTTAGAGCTCCTTGGCTTGGAGGGGACTTAGGCAAGGCGGAATCTATCTAGCTGTTTACCTGCCCAGATCTCTGCCCCGTCTAATCTATGATCAAAAAGTGGGATGCCTGTCTCTTAGCCCAAATCTCAACATTTATGCAGCGTCATCGATCATAGGGCACTTAGCCCTGTCGATTTTAAGGATAATTGCCATACAGATTGAGCCAATTTTCATCGGGATAAAATTTCTGAAATATTGATCGACTTTTGGTCGGGGTTAATTAATTTTCCAAAAAATGAAGGTTTCTTTATCGCTCATTTCGTACATATAGTTTGTGATTTTTTACTCAATTTGTAAATCTTAGTTTATTTTCTTTATTATATAAAGTTGAATTATTTATTATAACGTTGCTTGATCTTATAACTAATTACTCAGAGTGCTAGTTATTAAGGGGACCATATAGGTTCGCAAAAATTTTTTTTCGATTTTTTTTTTTTTGCTTAAATTGTGTGTTAATGTGTTAAAAACATCCTCTAAAAATTTTAAGTCAAAAGGACATATGGTTTTTTTTATAGAATTTTTTTTGTGCAGGAAGGTCGGGCGTAAAAGAAGGAATGGCGAAACATTTGGGCATCCACCGCCACTACACTTATTTGTTTTCACCCCGTTTTCACGCACTTTGATCTAAATTTCTCGAAAACTACTGAGCCGATTTTGATAATTTTTTTTTCGGTGAAAGCTAACATCCCAATGCAACGAATGAATGCTTGAAATCTATTAAAAAGAATTTTTATTTGATTGAAAACAGTTGTTAAAACTTTAAACGCGATTATCTCGAAACCACTTTTTTCAAACTGGTTGGGAGGATAACTTCAGTAAATGTGAACCGATTTTCAATATTTTTTAAATTACTCCTTATACCCACCATTCTCGCGTATACTAGGATATTTTGGATCGGTCAAAAAATAAAGGACCTAGGACCAAAGAAAGGGGTCAAAAAGGGTAGATTTTCGAAGTTTTGACTTTGACACCCCCTCACTCCCCTATATAGTGACCGATTCCAAATATCCTAGTATACGCGATAACCACATCAATTCTTAACATAACTCCATTTCAACTTTTTCTCTCAGATAATCCTTTCTCAAAAAATCCTCCCAACCATGGGCCTACCTTTTAAATTTTTCGTCAACTTTAGAACGAGTTACAACAACAACCGTTACAACAACAACAACAAAAAATTATTTTGATTTGATTAATTATCTTTCAAATAAAATAAAATAAAATGCATATTGATACCTCTTATACTTTTTGTGTAATTGAATTTTTTGTAAACCCTTGTAAAACGACACCTGAGACTATATGGTCCCCTTAAAGACTTTGACTCTGTATAAGGATGTTATCTTATTTTTACCTTTTAATCATAGTTAGCCTCAATCATATGCAGTTTATACTCTTTATGGTAGTTTACAGTCTTAGTTTAAATTTAACTACCAAGTTTTATTTTTAGGTATTTGTTATTTTTACTATTCTCTTAAGTTCCATTTTAATTTCAATTTCTTGTAATTTTGTTTGTTTCATATCAATTAGCTTAAATTAAAAGATTTATCTTTTTTGTCGTCTGTGACTTAAGATAAAATTTATCATTAATATTTTATTGTTTTAATTGTTTTTAAATAATTAAAAGTTAGCAATATTCTGTTGTTGTTTTTATAATAAAACAGATTTTCATATTCTATCCCTTGTTATCAATCTTTAGTTTTACCTTTTCAACTTTTAATATATAAAATTTGGTGTTTATCAAAAAAAAGGGTAAAACTTTGAATTTTAAAATGTCTTAAATTTTAATATATAATAAATTGTGTAATTTGTCATAAAATTGGTTTGATTCAAAAAATATTTTTTATAAATTCGGTTCAAGTATGATTTTTATCACATAACTCATAGAATTTGTATTTTATAATTTCAAAATATCATTAGAAAAGTTGCTAAAATGTATATAAGAGGCAGAAGGAAGCATTTCCAATCCCATAAAATATATATATATTCTTGATCAGCAGGGGCATCAGATTCCTTCATTTAATTTAATTTTGTAGATTTCAAAAACTATAAAAACATTTTAATTTGATAGTTACCACATTTTTGTGATATTTCCATACTTTTTGGCTTGCTTAATAAAAATTATTATGTATGAAAGAGTTAGGCATTGGAAAAATGAGCTAAATTGAATAAAAAATAAAAAACAAAATAAAGAAAATGAATAAATTTAATGTCTTTTCCAGTTGTTTAAACTGTTTTCTGACAGACTGTAAGTTACTTAAAAAAAGAAAAAGCCATTTAAAAACAATTACAGTGAAAGCTCCCTTGGCCGGACAGTATTTTTGTACGCCCAAGGAAGATGTCCGCCAAAGGGAGATGTGAAAGAAATAAAGCATTTTTTTGGCTATTCAATAATTTATGTTTAGATAAAATTAATATTTATTTTAAATTCTTTTTTTTCTTATTAGTATACATTCACTTTTTTTTTTTTGTTACGTTGTTTTTAACAATTTTGTATTTTAGAAAATTGGTCAATTGTAGACTGCTTATGCTTATGCTTAAGATGTAAGTGTTCAATGCGACTTTGAAAAATGTTGAAGGATTGATAAGATATAAAATCAAGGCTCGCCAATTCCCTAAACCTCTCAATTTGTTACAATGCCTCAATCTCATCATCTGAATCGCTTAAATCAACTTCACTTTAATCAGTTATATTAATTTCAATATTGTCGTCTTCTGTGGTCAAGGAGCTGTCTACTTAAAACGAAAAAATTTAAGATTTTCTTTCCCAAAACTTGAAATAAAAGTTTTGTTCATCGGCGCCAACCGCATCGAAATCGTTGTTCATTTTGAAGCTTCGCGACATATCGTTGTCCGCCTGAGAGAAATGTTTTGTATAAAAATGTACGAAAAAGAGAGTCCGCGTCCTGCCAAGGGAGCGTCCGCCCAAGGGAACGGATTTTGTATGAAAATCATGCTAAAAAACTTGGGACTATAAAATTCGTTCGGCTAAGGGAGCTGTCCGCCTGAAGGAGCTGTCCGCGAGTAGAGCTTTCACTGTATAAGTACACTGTATAAGAACATACATTTACATATTACAAAATGTTAATTTTTAGAATAACGATTCAAGAGTGGATTATTATATCGATTATTTAGTAAGACCAATTATTTTTGGTTAGAAAATTTCAATTCCAGTTTCATATCCGCCGAATCCATTGTTCTAATAATTTCTCTAGTTGCAATTAATTTGCTTGAGAGCATTCAACTGGATTGTTGTCTTCACTCTTTGCTCCTCTGCTGTCCTCTCTCTCCTGTTGGTCTACATTCGCACCACTCCAAATTGACAAGCTAAAAGCCATTTAGGCCAAGTGTGAAATGACAAATTGAATCAAACTCAAATTCAAACTCATTGAAGGCTGACTTACACTTCATTGTAATTTCTAAATTAGACCAGCAATTGATGGGTGGCAAGGAGTGTGGCAAAGAAGGGGGTCATGCTCTCTCAATTTGTACGCTCTCTTGCTGATGCTTTCTCTTGCAATCTCTCTCTCTCTCTTTGTCTTTCTGTCTGTGTGTGGGAGAGTCATGCGCAGTTATAATGAAAGCTTATTGGTTACTTTTAACCTTTCACACTCATTCACACAACTTGTGAGGGAAAGAGAGAGTGAGAGAGCGAGTGAAACTCAAACCCAACCAGGTCATTATCGTGTTATCCCAACTCCACTACTCATCCTCCATTCATCTTTGCCAGCACCCCCATCCCTCCCCGCCTCCCCCAACCTACCACATAAACACATTGTGGCAATTCTCTCTGGTGCCATGACTGTGTTCACCTTTTAATAAGGTTAACTGCAACGACGACAACAACCCAATAGATACGAAGGATTTCCAATGTGTGTGTGTGTGTGTGTATGAGGAGGGGTGAGTTGGGGGTGTTGGATGCGGTAGTAAGTAGTTGGAGGCAACATTTTTCTTAACCATTAAATCTAATATATCAAAGTAATAAAACGAATTTCACTTCTGCCAGTGGATGGGTGGGATGTGTGCGTGCGTGTGTGTGTGTTTACTCTCTTTTTTCCTTTCCTCCTCCCCCCTCCGTTAAGTAATCCAACTAACAAGTTTTTGTCTACTTGCCGTCTGCCTTCTTCTTACTCATCACCCCCGCCCCATTCTAGTCATCGGCCTGGCATTGTCTGCCGGATGTTCTTCCCTTCACGGAATGGCGGATCTGGAATCTGCGTTCAAGATGAATAAAGTGATGGAAGCTGCTTTTGTTATGGACTTTTGTGTGTGTGTCTAGGTGGGGAGGGGGTTATTTAATTTTCGATTTTTCTAACCCCCTCCCCCCCTTTTCCTGATGCTGTTGCTGACAAGGTATTTGAACGGGGGATTGACTTTTGTAATTAATTGCCGTAGGGTTAGAAGATTAAAATGCAACATCAACTCCTTTAAGGACACCCTATATGCATACATACATAGTTTATGGGCCAAAATGTAATATATGTGACAACAAATAAGCAACTTGGTTTGAAGTTGCGGTTGCCCACACAGAAAATTATTCAATATCCTTTGCTAAGTCAAACATGCGATGAGGCATTAGATGAGGAAGGGAAGGGAACGGGAGGAGAGCATCTTGTTTGACATTTAGTTTCATAATTTAATATGCCAACAGTGACCAGGACACAAGGGTGAATGTGACGATAAGCCCAGATATAGAGATAGAATGAGAGGACACACTAAATGAAGCCTTCCTTCCGTCTAGAGAGAAACCGCATATAAATATCCTCAACTGAAGTTTTGTATCATGGAATTTTTCCTTTCCTCTCTCTCTCTCTGTCTCTTTCTTTCACAATCTATGTATGTATCCTTCTGTAGAGAATAGAAAATATATTGAAACGTTTATATTAAGCCCGTAGGCTACTAAAGGAGAACAAATACCATAAGGATACAGATTGATGGACTGCTATAAAGATATTCACGATAGATAGTAGCAGCCCAAGCTAGACCTAATGGCAGCACACTTCTTTAGGCCAGATTGATATCGTTTCGTGGTACGTATTTGGCTAGCATTTGCTAGAAATATGCTCCCACATACGCATTGGCAAAAAGGACATATATGGTCATTATCCTTGGGAACGATAAGAAGCCACTTGAAAGTCCTTTTGCCGACAACAATATGAAGCGAAAAGAAAAACAATTTTCTAGATAATTATGCGGCACAGCTTCTGTCACCTTTACTTTTTGTATTGCCTTTTGTGTTCATCAGAGGGGAAACAGGAACAAGGATGCGTGTGTGGAATTCATAGGAAAACACATATACACACACCTACACACATATTTGCTGTGCACTTGAATTACATAAAAATGGCAAACAATGGCCCAAAAATGGAAAGAATGAAAACAGAAATAGGAAGATACATATATGCAAAACTGTAGCCAAACAAACAACAAATAACAGCCAAGTGGCCAAAAAAAGAAAGGACTCTTCGAGATGAGGACAATAAGGCGCTTGATCGTTGTATGAACTCCTTCTGCTTATAGACCATATGGGCGTGTCTGGGCCAAGCCAAACAACAATTGTAATCACACACCTTTTGTTGAGTGTGTGGTGTGTGTGTGAAAAGCGTGCCCCGAAAACAGCAACGACAAAAAAGAAGAAAAACACATACACACCCACATTCACATAGTGGGAAATCGCAAAAGAAAAGCAAAAGATAAATCTCACATACGACATGCATTTGTATGTGTGTTTTGCATGTGTGAAGATTTCTCGCCCTTTGTTCTAGATTGGCAAATGAAACAATTGAGAAATCATTCGGAATGATACGGAACTGAAAGGCTCATCATCAGCAGCAGGCAAGATTATTGGCACCCCAATATCCCATTCTCCATTCGTTCTCACTCTCCATAACGGTGTTCCTTTCCACCATTCTCTCACTCTTACTCTCGCTCGCTCTCCCTCTCTCAATCTCGGCTTCATTGTGGACTGATGGCTATAGAAACTTGTTCAAAAATTTCATTAAAAACGGTTTCCATTTGTTATTGTTGCTTCGGTATCTCATAATGTAGGCGCGTAATAAAATAAAAAGTGCATATCTCAACGCCCCCAATCCCCATCCCTCCCCTCTTAGCGTTTGCCACGGAAATGTAACACACAATTGGCACCAACAAAAAAAAAAAAGAAAAAAATCGTAAAGAGAAAAAAAGAAGCAGCAGAAAAAAAATTTTTTAATATCTCAGGCAAAATTGCATTCAATTGCCTCTGTCTGTGTGAAGAGGGGGAGCGGGCATATGCATATGTGTGAGTGTGAGTGTCTGTGTGTGAGTTTGCATAAGTGCTGTAAATTTCCTTATTTGCCTAGGCCCCAAATATATGTACATACATATACATACATATAAAAACTTGCATACAATTTTAACTCAAACAAAAACGTTGCAAAAATGAAATTTGTTACATTTTTTATTCGGTTTTGTTTTGTTTATTTATAACAATTGTGTTTAAAAGCGCTTAAATTTTACCCAGCATGTGCAAATAACCATACCCCCCACCCCATACCCCAAATCCCTAACTTTCTTCCCCTCTCCCCAGCACACTGCTGGCAAGTGCAATTTCTCGTTACGGTCTTTGTTTGACTTTTTCGGGCAACGAGAAAATGAAAACTAAATGCAATAAACGTTTGCGCCTAAAAGCTGCAACAAAACCAAAAACTGAACCAACAAAACTGGCAAAAAAAAAAAAGAAATAAGCAAAAAAAATCAACGCCCAGAGATTAGTACATACATATGCAGACGATGTGTGTATGGATTGCAAATGGAGGGGGCGCAGGAGGAGGCACAATTCGACTCCATTTTTATAGGGTAAAAAGGATTTACTTTGAGGTATATGCTTAGTTGGAGCAATTGCTTACCTACCAAAATGTAACGAAATCTTTGACTAATTTAGCTGAAAGAAGTGTATACTGATGTAAGGTAACTACATCTTTTAGATAGTCAATGCTACAGTTGTTTATCCTAACGGAAACTCGGAATATCCTATAGGACATATAGAGCATTCCAAGTGAAACTTTAACCATCAATCCCATTGATATGATAAATGTTTTTTGTCTTTTGAAACTTAAAAGGTCTTAAATTGAAATTGGGGTTACCATTCATATGAAATCTTTATTATGAAAATTCCTTTGAAATCCACAAAGTTATAAATCTGGTTTGCAATATTTGATATAGTCATCTTATAGATCTAAAACTTTTAATAAAATAATGATCAGGTAAATCTCTTGTTCAGCTTATGTAAGAAGCTTTCCGCCTAAAAATAAAGATCAATAATAATTATTCTTTTTAAAAATTACTTCAGAATAATGAATAAGAACATTTGTATATTTTTATAAGAATTATTATTATTCAGATAATATAATTTTTTGCTTTAATGATTGAATTTTATTTTATATTTAATAGCATCAAGAGAAGAGTAAATTTAGCTAATATTTTTTTAACACTTTGTAGAAACATCTCATCCTAATGTGGATAAGACTTTTTTATATAGAAAATCCGAATTTCTATTATCTCAAAAACTTAAGCTAAATATGGTACATATTTAAACTAATATTTTCTAGTAACACTGGAAGAAAGGACGAACTATTCCTTTAAAAATTATCTAATAGTAATGCAAAATATAATTTATAAATGTTACCTAAAAATGTACTGCAATAATATTAAAATGAAGTTATTTTTACAGAATCCAAAAACGATGATTCCTAATGTCCAAAAAACAGGGTTGCCAGATTGGGGGTTACTCAAGTATCTTGGGGAGATGAAAGTGTTGGATAATGTAATTAAAACTCTAGAGATTCAAAATCATATCATTACTAATAAATTTAGATACAGGATATCTCCATATTCCATCATTATAAATTGCATCAATTTTTGTTGTTCCTTTTTGTCAGTTTAGCATTCATTTAATCTTTGTCTGAACTGCAGTTGTTGCCACTTTTTTTTTTGACGTTGCACACTTTTGTGCGTTGGATTCGTTGCCTCTTCGTCTGTTTTTTCCTCTTTTGGTCTCTGACAGAATTGTAATGAAATTTTTTTGGCAAAGCGGAAAAGTAACAAAACGAAAGAACAAAAAAATATCGAAACATTGAAAATTTCATTTCAACGCAATTTGCCTGTAATTGTTTGGAAAACTGTGGTTGGTCGGCAGAGCCTTGGCCTGAGTTGGCGCAACGCAATCGAAAGGGGGAGTAGTGGGGGAGGGGGATGACAACAACAGGGAGACCAGACATAACTCAGGGTGGACATCATTAATGAAATTTGTTTTGGGGTTGGGGGGGGGGGGGGGGGCATATCGAAAGGGTTAATACAGATCAAATTTTATTAACTGTTGAAACATTGGCCACAAAGTTGACGTTTCATTTGTACATTAAACAAGCATAATTCTATATATCTTTTAAGTATTCAGATGCAAAGTAGATTATGGAAATTACAATGTAATAGCCAATAATTTATTTTCCCAATGTTATATTCGTGAGTTTAAAAGTTACGACCAACTATCGCCTTTAAGAGGAGAGAGTTTTCATCTTCAACAAATTGTTGAAAATATGCAGTTTGGGTATATTTTTATATTTCTGGTAGTTCAAGGTTTAGCTCTTTCTAAAACTAATTTCAAACCAATTCCTTAATATTTTAATTCAAATACTTCGGTTCTATTTTAGTCGGACATGTATAGATCCATCTTTCTGCCTGCAACTGAATCCCAAACTGGATAACAATTTCCACCATTTCTTAAGGGGTTATATCAACTTGTAATTTTAAAAAAAATTAAAATTTTTTTATTTGTATATTTTGAACGAACATACATCTAAGAAAATTTCACATCGATCCAGCAATTAGTTTAAAAAAGTAAGCTTATATGTAAAGACCTCCACTTGCGCTTTGACTTAAATTTAACGGTTCCCAAAACTTTAACTGCGTTTTTCTCGAAACTATGTTTTCAAAGTCGGTGAGCAAGATTTCTCGGAATTGGCTTAACCGATTGAATTGAAATTTTCACACGATATTCTTAGAAATTTTTGCCAGGTAATGATCCAAATTAAAAGGATTCTAAAATTTATTTCGATTTTTTAAGCCACCTCATAGTCAAAAAATTTTCGAAAAAAACAATTTTTTTTTTAGAAGCCGACATTTTGTTAAAAATCAAAATTTTATTCATTTCTGTATTCATCTATTCTCTTTAAAAATCCAATTCGTGTAACCAGAACCAGAGATATCCTGCTCACCTGCTTTTCGGAGGACCTCAACCTGTTAATAAAGGATTCACTGAACATCTTAAAATATATCTTATTAACCTTTTATTAAATTAGAGAATGCATCTATTTATCAACGTAATATTATAGAACTAAATCTTAATCCATCCAAATGGGTTAAACCATTTTTACAAATCTGCCCTACAATCCTAAACTTAAAATATTAATTTTAAATCCACCATAAGTAAATGTTATACTGATTTTTCTGCTCCTTTTTTGATTGCTTTCATAGCTCTCGAATTAATTGTATGGCTAATCAAACTCATAAAAACTGTGTACAAATATATATGTATATTCGGTAAATCTTCTCATAATCAAGCTATGCGCAAAACCCAAATCCTGGTCCTTTCCTTTTTTTTCTGGTGGGCCCCTTTCTAAGCCCAGGATTCGTAGTTCGTTTAAATTGAAAAAAATAACATGACCGCAGGCAACACATACACACACACACACATACATATAGAGAGAAGGGCCAGCACATCGTCGTGCTTATAGTATAGTAGTCCTTTTTTTTGCGAATCTGGTGGATTTGCTGCGGGTTGCTGCTTAGTTAAGTCGTCCTCGTTCGCGTTCTCATTCTCGTCCGTGTCATCGTTGTCATCGTCTGCTGTCTATATTGACACAACATGCCAATTTTCTCGTGGCAGGTGGCGATGATGGTGATGGCCTTGTGGCCTGCGGCTTTGTGGGTGTCACAAGGGTAAAAATGCCAAAAAGAATCCTGGCAAAGAAAAGTGAGAGAGAGAAAAAAATAAGAGAAGCCAGTGGGTGGGACCAGTTAACTGCTGTGTGTGTGTGTGCGGCCATATCAACTGACAAAATAATTAATTTTATTCGAGTTTTCGAGTTTTGCTAAAAGAGTCCTGCTTCAGTTACTCCATCCTTGTGCCTTTTCTCATTCCTCTTTCCTTTTTTTTTTTTTTGCCTGGCATACGCAATTAAATGCGCCTTACGCCTTAATGTGCAAAAAAAAGAAAAAGCGACGTGAGAAAGAAAGGAAGACATATCCCACATTAGAGAGAGGTATACGGGGGGGTAGGGGGGTGCGGTACGTTTAACATTTGACACGCCCACTTTGGGAAGTAGCAGTTTCAGTTTAGCTTTTGGCTTGTAATTAGTTTTTGGCAAAAGTTTGTTTTCCTTTCGTTTTTCTTTTTCGTTTCGTTTCTTTTTCTTTTTTCTTTTTATTTGTTGTATTTGTTGTTCCTTTTTCTTTTCTGTTCCTTCTTTTTTTTTATTATCGACTTCGTCTCTCGTATTTTATTGAATTTTCTTTTCATTTGTTTGTTGATTTTTGGGATTTGGCGCATTTCGTATGCACAACGGATAGACAGAACCCAAAGGAGTCCTACCAGGATAAAGTTAGCTAAAAGGTGGTGGACCAGGAGCAGGAGTAGGAGGAGAAGGAAACGTTTCTGTCATTGAGACAAGTCTCTTGTTTATCTAGCTTCATCTTCCACTGCTGCTTAATGTTGTCATTGGTTGCCTCTTCTTCTCGATTTCTGGTTGGCATTGCCTGTTTTTCCAATAAATTACTTAGTAATCAAGTGAATTCAAGTGCAAAAACGGCAGCAACGATAAAACGACAAAACGGCAAGGACGAAGGATAACAGAAAACAGAAGGAGCCAGTGTGAGTTGGTTGACAGCAGGAAATGTTCCATTTGGTTTTTTTTTTCTCAATGATAACTGCAATTTTGTGCTTGCTCTTGGTATGGAATTTATGCTTAGTTTTTATCCCCGGAAAATTGTGGGAAGAGAAAGGTAAAAAGGTGAGACACAAACGACAAAAGGTGTCCTGGAAACTCTGGCAAAGGATTACTCAATGACTGCAAGGCAATTAAATCAGATTATAAACTGAACACATCACACCTTGTAGATATCCTATAGAGAAGCATCTCCTTCTCTATGAAACTGTAGAATAATTAGTGACACTTAGTGGAAGTACTTACTAAAGAGTATTTCATAGTCAATACTTAAAGGTAATGCATTGATAGATTTGCCCATTTTTAAGGTATTCAATTTCAGTTTTCAATAAAAATAAGCTAATCCATGATTATTGTAAGCAAGTTTGGGCATCAGAAGAACAAATTTAATGAGTTCCCTTTCACTTTATCTACATCTTCAGGCAATAGTTATATAAAATCGTGATTATAGGCCATATAATTGGTAAATATTTGGACAATATGATGTTACTTCTTTCGGTTAGTACTTTGTATGAACGATATATGTCCATTGATATACAACATACGAAGTCCAAGGAAGGTTTAAAAAGTGAAAAGACTGGAACTCCTGGTACAATAACTTTCCAGCGAGGAGAGGCAACTAATACCTAAATACGTAACGTGGTAGAAGCAATGGACGAGATAATTATTATGCAAACTAAATAAATAAATATTAACATAATAAAAATGCTGGCAATTACAGAAAGGAAATCTTTTCTTTTTCCATGCAAAAGGAAATAGTCGATCTATTTCTCAAATTTTATAATTTCTTCCTGTAAGGACGATGACAAGTTTGTAATAATTACCGACATTATCCATCGGTGTTTTGAGAGCTCAATTAACAATGAGTAACATTTGTTCGGATATTGTCGTTTCATATTTTGATTACAAATCTCAAAAATTACATCAAATAAAATAACAAAATACACGAAAATACATCTGTATTCGAAAAGATTCATTCTAAAAACAGGAAATTCTTATATATACCATCTTATATATATATACATACAGGCATATGTATGTATGTATATACATTTTCCATTCTGTAAAATGAAATGTAATCTGTTTGACAGAAATTATGCAAATGCAAGAAAGGATAACATTTAATAAGAGTCAAAGTACATAGGAGTAAGGACAACAGGAAGAAGAAGGAGAACGAGATGTAGGAGCTGAGAAAGAAGAATAGAATAAGGTGAAGTGGATAGAGAGGGAGGAGAGGTGGAACTAACTAATCTGTCAGCGACAGATGCGGGCGCAATGATAAAATTAAAATTGCCCAGCTAGCATTGCAATTACCCTCAAATAAAAAGGCACAAGGATATGCTATAGAAGAGACCCCCAGCCGAGAGACAGAGACACGAGAAAATGAGAAAGAGAGAGAGGGAGGAAGAGAGAGAGAGAGAGAGAGAGAGAAAAAGAGGGAGATGTAGCAGTAGAAGCAGCTTTTGCCCGCTTTTAATGAAATAAAATAAATGCTACTCACGCACACACACACACACATACAGTGAGAGAGTGAGAGAGTGAGAGAGAGAGAGAGAGAGAGAGAGATGGAGTGAGTGAGCGAAGAAGAGGTGAAGAGAAATTCGAACAGAAGCAACAGCAGGTCGCCAGCATCAGCCGCAAGGACAAAAGGCATTTGACATTATGGCATTGTTAAGAATGACCCCCACACTACTAACCACCCACTCACCCCCCCTTCACCCCGTGCCAATCCACTCTCTCCAACCCCTTTCACTTTGCTCTGTATGCTGTTGATATTATATTACATTTTATAAATTACATTTTATGCGGCAGGCAAAGCTGATTTTGTCCTTAGCTTTTTGCCATTTGCCTCTCTTTTGGCTTTCGTTTCGTTTTACATGACTTGCATGCAAAAAAAAACAAATACAAAAAGAACAACAACAACAAAATAAAGGACAAGTTGACATTTATTGTTGCTATACATTAGTGGCAATCGCAGTCCCAAGTCCTTGGCTCGAGTTTGACTTCAAATTGCACAACGGAAATGCATTAAGAAATTTCCCCAACCCAAACCCACACCAATCCCCCCGTCACGTATCACACAAAATGTCCTTCAGGTGCATTGAACGCTTTTAAAATAGAAACAAATGTGAAAGCTAATGCAATGTCTAGCCAATATATACATATATATATTTCTAAATGAAAATAATAATTTGTTCGAATGGGATTTAGCAGCTAATGGCTAACCAACAAATCGATTCATAGAACATTTTACCATTAAATGGCTAATAATATCAATTCATTCATATAGATGAATTTATATAAATTTCGCTTGACATATTCTCTTTTTTCTTTTTTTGTACTTTTATGACAAGTAATCCGCTTTCACAGCAATTGATGAAGGGAGGGGAGAGGAAAAAGAAATCGTTGTCACAAAATGAAAGTTAATACCCAACAACGAGCCAATTCGATAATAATGATGGGCGATAGCCCGTACATATAGCCAACAATCCCAATTATTATCTCGACATATATATAAATAGATAAATACCTGGTACCTATATATGTTTTATTTGATGTTATTGATATGTAGATATATATATATTCATTATGATTGTATTACTCCAACACATTTCGGCTTTGGCTTTAATATAGTTTTTTTTACTTGGAATGAGAGTGGAGTGGAATTGGTCCCTGTCCCTGTCAGTTCTTATCATTAGATGATGCCTGTTTGATTTTGTATTAAATTAGTGTCATAAACATAAAACCATAGACCAGTGACAACTGTTTGAATTCTCACACATTTTATCAATGGAATTTTATTTACAATCTGGTATTAACAACTTATTAAACAATTTTATGGTGTTATATTCAATATATATGTATATAGAAACTCATACCCAAAATGCCAATCCCTATGACATTAACCATATTCATATTGATCCACTCTGATTTAAAGTTGTAATGTAATTTCCGTTATGCGTTTCCTGATGTCCACCAAATTGTGCGTAATTTTATTTATTTAACGCAGTTTGCCATCATCAGCATCTGAATCATCTGCCTCATCATCATCATGGCCGAGTTGGCAGTTGGCCAGTTAATTTCCGTTTGCCAATTTGCATTGTTCGAGTGTTAATCCCATGATTGTCGGTCTGCTGTATTCACGCTTCTGATAGACACTTTTCGCAACTCTGTTTTCAATTTAACTTAAATAAATAAAAATATAAGTACACACAAACGCGCACGCACACACACACACACATTCTTATAGCAACTTATACACTATCGCCCAAAAGTAGGCCACATAATATTGCATCAAAATTCCACCTGAGCAGCAATAAATATTTGCAAATTTATTTCAGCCTCCTTCTTCTACTTCTTCTTCTTCTTCTTGTTGATGGCGCATTGTCCTGATTACGAGCGGGTGGAAAATTGGCTTCAATTATGGCACAGTATGATGAAATTACGAAAGTAAGTAGCTACTTTTGCTTTTGCGCTCACTTCAGTCAAATGTAATTGCCGCAATTTGCAGTCGCTGCCAGTCGCTAATAACGTTTATTAAAACCACAACAACATGCAACAAGAGGAGAATCTCTGCACACTCATACACCCACACACACACACACACACTTATGGGGTGGGATTGGGCTGATGGATAAATGCATTCGTATGTGTAACGTTGGCAAATTATGCAAATCCATGTGAAGCGCATTATCCGCACAATGACAATTAATCGCTGCAAATTAAAATGATGACAATGTGCTAGATTTTCCATCTGCATTTGCTCTTGCTCCTTGTTGGCAAAAGGATTAGGCTTAACAAATGAAATTTAAATTACAATTTTTTTTTTTGTTCCATCTTTATCATTATTAAATATTATATAATAGTACAGTAGTATATATAATTAAACAGTTGTAGCAGGATAATTGATATTATGTTCACCATTCAAACGACCCAAGTCACGTTCTTCCTGCTGCCTGCGACGCTCCTCATGATGTCCATCGAGTCCTACGCCCAGGCGTTCTATGTACTTTGACGAACGGAAACCATTTTTCTAAAGGAGGAAATAAGTTGAAATTAGTGAAGTCTTTAGGAATATTGAAAATTAAATTTCTCTGATAATGATTACTATGAATAATTTTTACGTTATACTTCGAATCAATTCTTAGTTAAACAATAGATGATTTGTCAAATAAAAATTAGTTTTTAATACTTGTTTTGAGGATCTCCACGTACCTATAGATAAGCAGGCACTTATAAACAAATAATACTTACAGAAAAGCCTCGCAACTAATGGAAAATAATCAAAAAGCGAAAACCAAAGTTGGTTTAAAAGAATAAAGGATTGCTGCGTGTCCTGCGAGCGGTAACTGTATATAATTCGCCCCAAGATATGCTTCAATTAGACTTAAAACTAATTACTTTTCCCTCCATTTTTACAACTACAGTCCAACTTCCATAACTCCAACTTATCTAACTCGAATTTTCTCTTACTGTAGAGCGAAATGTACATTGAATTTCACTTCTTTAACTCAACTCAAACTCTCAAACTTTTTAGTGGGATTATGGCACTTCAAGTTAGGGAAGTTCGACTGTATATAAGTAAACAAATTCTGGTATAAAATATCTTAATAGTAGACTCAACAATAGCATTTATCATTTTACAAAAATCATAAGTTTTGGCGTACTCAATATTTATGTTGTGCTGATTTGTATGTATGTATATCAATATATATAAAAATGAATACTTGTCTGTATGTCATCAAAGAACTCAAAAACTACTGGGCCAATTATTATGAAAATTGGTTATTATGAAAATTGGCAACTTCTGCCCCGTTTAACTGATTGTCATAAAAATTAATATTACCTCTTGCGGTAATATTCAGGGAAGTTGATGTGCATAAGACCATGTAGGTTTCTGTGTTGGTACTAAAAATTTTCGAACGATGATGCCAATAAATTTGTTAGTTATGCTACTTTGAATTGAATATTCGTAGTTAAGGCAGAACAGCGTCTGTCGGGTCCACTAGTATATAATATATCTTGATATTTCATACACACCTCAAAGTATATGGCACGCGCCTTTTTGGCCGCCTCCGGATCGAAATTCCATTCAGTCCGTTCGTGTGTTATCGGCTCCCCGGCTACATTATTTTGCAATGTTTCTGCAATGATTCGGAGTATAAAGCCATCGGTTTGTTGACATGTCTGCAGGAGTAACAGAATGTTACACTAAAGGACAAAAATTGAAAAGAAAGGCCAATAAATTGTATATACAAAAGTAAAATTTGAAAAGAAAGAACAATACATCGTATTTTTTGAAAGTCATATAAACAACAACTATTTGTGTACTATTCGTAGGTCCAGTGACATTATTTTTTTTCTTCTAGTTGTTATAACGAGCGGTTAATGCTCTATCCGTGCTTTCTTCACAAAGAAAGTCTTTTCATTCGTTGTTCGTAGAATAACACAAGTCATTGAAATTATCATATTTCAACACACTATACATACATATGTACATACATACATAACTGGTGAAGAATTTCACTTGATTGCAAAGGTTATAGCGGGTGTGGCAATAGTTAACAATTAGCTTTACCTTTATCACTAATTGTTTAAGTTTCAATAATTCTTTGCTTAATAGGTAATTACCTATTTTGCCTATTTTACAGGGTATACAAATACCATCCATATTTATAAAATTCCTCAAAAGTATACTATAAAGAGCAGCATATACTTTACGATACGAATTATTTCAATATAGTCTATAAGGTAGTCCTCTTAACTGATGCTATTTCAAAATAAAATCCGCGTTTAGTCACGTTGGCAAGGCATTCGTACATCGCATATGGTCACACTGGCACTTTGTTTGAATTTAAAGCGTTCGCATAATGCTCTTAAGATCACTTTATTATTTGGACACTTACAACCAAGATAAATACAACTCGCACTTGTAGCATTTCTTTGTAACTTAATTTGTTTGTTCGTTGGCAACAAATTTTGTAAAGCGTCGCCTCCGCCCGTTCGACTCACTGGACCATTGATCACTGAAATCGGTGGATATAGCAACACATCGAAGCAGTTGCATAAAGCGCAACCAAGCGACAACATAAACACAAGAAAAAAAAACAACAAAATATCAAAAAAATAAAAATATGGCAAAAGCAAAACATTTTTAGAGAGCGAAGAAGAGAAGGAGAGCAAATTTGACTTACAAATTTTTGAACAAACATGAAAATCAACAAAATGTTGCTAAAACATTGTTTGAATTTTCCCCAAAATGATAATAATATATACGATATATGTATGTATATATGAACCTGATCTCTGAGTCAAGCAGTGACCTTGAGTAAATATTATATTCATATTCGTTTAAAGTACTTTGCAAAACCTTGCCATACGCAGACATATGCAAAACTAATTAAGCAAACATTGTTTTTGCTTTTGCTTTGTTTATAGCCATCTATTTAATGTCTTACCAAATTGGTTTTCATGGCAGACGGAACTAAGTGCCGCATACTTGTTAAAGGTTAGTGGCACTTGGCTTACAAAACCAAGAAAAAGAAAAATAACAAAATAAAAGGAGGAACTATACAAGAGCTACAAAACAAAAAAAATGTCGTGGCTGAAGAAAGTGCGGTGGAGTTCAATAGAAATGGCACAACTGTCAGGCAAAAACTGGTTAGTTAAACGTTGGTTTATTGTAGCAAAAGTTACATAATTTCCATTAACATCATCATCATCATTGCCATCTCCATCTTCATCTTTTGCGGGAGTCATCGGGCCAAAACCAGGCGCCTTCTCCACTTCCACTTTAGCAATTTGGCCTCAATTCGAAGTTGGTTTTATTTACTCTTCCGACAACTCTTTTTGAAGAGTGGCAAAGCCAAAGCCTACGTGAGATGGCTCATGGCTTTAAAAATAAACACGTAAAAGAAAACTCAAATTTCCGGCAACTTTGGGAAGAAAAAGCTTAATACAAACAGCTGGCTATAACAGGACTTTCACTTTCAAGGAAAACAATCAAAAAATATCTAGTTTTGCAAAATCTCTAGCATCTTTTAAGATCAAAAAACGATTAAACATAACTCCCACTTTGAAAAAAATACGTTACAAAATCAGCAAGAGAGAGAAAGAGAAAAACAAAAACAACGAAAGAGTCAAAAAAGCAACTCAAGTCAAGCTTAGAAAAGCTTTCGCTTCAATTCAAGATGAGCTTTTCATCCGTCTCTTCAAGCCTCTGCAAAGGCCAAATGCATTTCAGTTACCAATCCAAACGCTTAGAGCCAACAACTGACAAAACTTAACGCCGCTTAAAATAAAGTTTTTAGAAAATTTCAAAATAAGTGCAAACATCATGGCAAAGTTTAATGCTCTGCTTATAGTGCCTGTGAGTCTAGACCATTTGATTTTCACTTGAATATCTTAAATCTAAATATTGATAATGCCAATTAACATGGCCCAAGAAAAAGTCGCACGTTCCAACCGCAGAGGTTGACACAATTTCACACGAAAAGACGTAAAAGGAATGAAAAGAAAACTGTTAACGATCATTGCAGTGACTTGAATTCTCAATGAACTAGCTTTTTAGTTTGTTTGGTTTTCTTCTTCTTTTTTGTTTATTGAATATTTTTGAAATTTGTGCCAAATTTCGAATTAAAGAGACCTTGAAATTAAAACCAGAAGAGAGGCAACTCTCTCTTTCTCTCCATCTTACTCTTTGGCCAAACCAAAATGTGTCATAATCTTTGAGCCAACTTGTAATCAGGTGTTGTTATTGTTGTTGTTGTTGTTGTTGTTGTTGTTGTTGTTGTTGCATTGCATAACCATCGGGGCCAGACAAGCGTCCGTTACCAATTGCTCATACCATACGAGAGAAATATCATTACATTACATTTTTATGTGCCTGACACACTGAACTAATACGCCGGCTTTACTTTTAACTATCTATTGCTCGCTTTCATTTATATACAAATTTATATATACCTTCATATATATTTTGCAGATCTTGTTTTTGATTATTGCATTTATTGCTCACTCCGCGTTTGCCACTGTACAGCCGAAAGCACCAAATTTTCAATATTTCGAAAGGTACAATTTCATTTTAATTAGGTTTTAGTTGATTTTAATCTTATTTCCCTAATTGTAGACCCAAATACCGTTACCCCTACTACGATGAACATGGTCGAGGAAAGCTGCTTTATGGCTATGGAGGACCAGAACTATATCAATATAAGACTTATACACCTCTAGAGGGAATACACTAATATATAAAACTAAAAGTCTTTAATATTCCTATGTATAATAAATTTAGTCCAATAATTTATGTGAATCTTCAAATATAATAGTAATCAAAAAACTCTATCAGTGTTGTACATTTTCAAATTTTAACGGATTAATTAAATAATTTAAATAGCTCGTTAGATGACAGAAGTACATACACACATCGTAAAAAATGTATTTTGCTTAAACGAAATGTCGAAAACTAGTAAAATATTTTTTTATTTCTGCTACTTGTTGATACTTTTTTTACTTAACACATTTTGCTTATTTCCTTTAATTGTTATTGTGCTTCCGAATAGCAGTAAAATATTTACTGATTCATTTATTATTTCATAAAACTTTTTTAGGGGAAATTGCAAATATATTTAGTTTAAAATTCTTTTTAATGCTACTTATTTTAGTACGTCACAAAAATATGCTGGGTATATGGTAGTCGACGCGATTGCCAAAAAAAAAACAGTGGCATTCATAAGGAGCGAATTTACTCACGAAAGCGGAGCGAATTCAGAATTATTGCAAATTCAGATTTTTAAGCGAATTTAGAAAACAAGCGAATTCAGAGGGAAGCGAATTTAGAAATACAAAATAAATAAAAAAAGTTTTCGATTCAATTTATTAATAAATAAAAATGTCTCGCAAAGAAGCACTCTCACAATTTATTAATCAAATACATGGACGCCCCGTGGCAGTCAAGCTAAATAATGGAGTCGACTATCGAGGTAGAGTAAAACTTTACTTACTGAAAAGAAGCACATTTCCGCCTATTAAATTATAGATTCTGAAGGATCTAAATGATATATGTAGTTAGTTCATTATATGTATCTTCAAGCCATGTTCTGTGTTTTGTTCCCGATTTAATGATTTTATACTTGTTGAAAGCCGGTGACCCATTAGGTCATCCGGGTCAGCCCTTACCGGCATGCAGGAAAAAGGACGCAGTGCGTCATATTATTAGCTCCAAATAGAATGGAATATAGAAATATTGGTTCAACCGCTGTCAGACTTAGAGTTGAATTTAACTTTCTGTTTTACAGGTGTTTTGGCTTGCTTGGATGGCTACATGAACATTTGCCTGGAACAGACGGAGGAGTATGTAAATGGACAGCTAAAGAATAAATACGGCGATGCTTTCATTCGTGGCAACAATGTGCTCTATATATCGACGCAAAAGCGAAGAGTTTAATATCTAAGTTTATTCCATACAATAAATAAAAAAAGCGAATCACTTTATAATCCCAATTCCTAATCACTCTCAACTGGGATAGTGTGGATGGCCAGTGCCGTATTCACTTGGTATGGCACCAAAATAACGCAATTCCTTGATGGAGTAGCCCGAACCCAATGCAGCTATTAGACGTTCACCTCGATGGCCAAATTTTCGCTCATAGTTTGGCTGCCAAGCTCGTCCGAAATGGGGATCAAAGGGTATTTCGCTGGGCTGCTGAAATGGTGAGTTGCCCAGGAACAAACGTTCAATATAATCCAATACGGCTTTCTTTTTCTGAAAGTGCACGAGTATGGGACTGGCCTGCGCACCTGTTCGCGGATCCTGTGAGGCTAGATTCTTGAAATACTGAAAATTCACCAAATCCACATTTGAAAAGTCAAAGACCTCAGGAAAGTCATGAAATGTTCCACAAACAGTAGCCGACAGGCTAAGGCACTGAAATCGCAAGGGCAATGTTAATGTGGTGATTTATTGGATTTATTAATTGATTCCATAATACCATTATGGCCATTGCAATTAAGACAAATTTGCACATTGCATGCAATTGCGTTTCCGACCAACAAAAAGACTCTCTCGACTCGTCACCGACTCAAATGAAATTCAACTGATTTGAGTATATTTCGGCTCTGGTTTCTGGTGTCCAAATAATGTCGTCCAGCAATCAAAGCCCAGCTCTTGTATTTTGTTGTAATACCATTACCCAATCAATTCCACATGACACACACGGCCACTGCACACACTACGCTACATAATTAATTGATATGCATGTCGCATAGGCGTTCCAATCAAAGCACAGGCACCCGTCGGCAAACCTTTCCACCTATCTGACCGCGACCCATTGTTCAGATTGCAATCTTAATGAAGCGTCTTTTGTTTTCTTTAAGAGGGCCTGACTTGAAATGGGACGGGGAGGGGGAAAGCTTGTAATAATAAAAATGAAACATTTTCATAAACAAAACGTTTCAAAAATTTTGCAATTCATAAAATGCATTTAATGCAATCAAATGATTTGTATTTCATCAATCGTTTTCGTCATTTTGTTGGTTCTCACGCTGCGTGAGCGAGATAAACTTTGCAAAAATATAAACAAATTACCGGAAGTACTTTAGCTGTGCAAACATATTTCTTATTGGAATAAGAATAACATCATGGAAACTTGTTAACGCTAATTGGGAACTAATTTCAAATGCTTTAAAAGTCCTACGTGTCAACATGTTCTTAGTTTTTTATGAAAATATCAAAAACCAATTATGAAAATTTGATAACTTTTATCCAGCAGAAAGAACAATTTAAAGCTTTGTAGAGAATTATGGTATATCCATATCAACTTGTGGAAAATTATGTATCAAATTAGTCGTTTAAAATTGTTAAGTAAATAAACGTAGTCTTGAGCAATAATCTGGTTTGTACCAATCTGATCCTGATTTTGGAAATAAAAAACTCGGCAAGTAAGAACGTCTGATTGGAATACAACAACGACTCCAAATTGAGATTAGAAACTTATAGTTATAGTTTTGTTTACTTTATGGTATATTCATATAATGGTTTTGAAATTTATATAGCCAAATCATGTCATTGTGCATCGCCTTTTCAAATATTTGGAGCTGCTGGTATCCTGTATATGTACTTCTACAAGGACTTCGTCCACTCATAATTCTTCGTATTTTCATTTTTAAAGAATATTTAAATATTTCTATGGAAACTTTGTAAAGAGTCAATTATTTTTCATTTTAAGAGCTTCCCTTTTTGAGTCAAATAAAACATTCAACATTTTATTTTTGATTCTTTTGTAATTCAGGCAAAACATATCAAAGGACGATAACTGAAACCAATGGCAAAATGAGTGCAAAAATACTTCCAAAAATATCAAAATACATTATGTATATTCCAGTGACTGTGTAACATACTTGTGTCTCTCCTAATTTTTCACTGCAAGTGGCCTGGCTTTTTATTAATTATTTATTTGTTAAATCACATTTCTATTTATATGTATGTATTTATGTAGCATTTTGATAATTTCCTCGAACTCGGAACTAAAAATTTTTGCATATCGTTTTGTATTTTTTTGCTTATTCAATATTGTTTGCATATTTAAGAAAACAAAACACAGGGAAACTTTGCAAAAATGTCGACAGTGGTGGAGTAAAGAAGGAGCTGGGAGGTGGAAAAGCTAAGAAGGGGAGATTTCATCATTTAATTGGCCCAGGACAATAACTGCTTCATATCGGGATCATCTGTGAGAAGTAATCAGAACATAGTTTTACATAAACTTTGTTAAACAAAAATAATTCAAATTCAAACTTACCATCATCTCCCGCCGTTGCTAGTGTCTGCTGCGCTGGAGCTTTCTTCTTTTCCTTGGCTTTTTCGGGCAAGTCCTCTGAGGGTGCCTCTGGTAGTGAGGGCGTTGGCTCTGGTATGCCAATAATTTCCTTATCAAAGTTCTCTTGCTCCAACTCATCGAGTTCTCGCTCAAGGTCTTCATCATCCAGATCGGCGCCAAATGCCACTGGATTCGAAATAGCATCGGATATCTCACGGGCCACATCCTGTTGCTCGGCAATATCATCCATCATATCATGCACCTTATCCACATCCCTACAAGCGAAGAAAAAGTCAAATTGATTTTGTCTAAAGGATCTGAAATATAACTTACATATTCTGGTGCGCCGATTTGAGGGCATCGGCAGCATTCTTCATTGTGGTCAAGACGGCAGTATTCGTGTTGGCGCTCTCCAGAGCCTCCCGTTGCATTTCAATCGTGGACAAGGTGCCATCGATTTGTTGCAGCTGCTTCTCCAAACGCTTCTTCTTTTTCAGAGCTTGCAGTGCCACTGGAAAAACGAGTGGCAAAAGGGAAACAATATAATGAACAATATGAAGCAATCAAACTACGCAACAGTGCAAGATGTGACAACGAATTGAATTTTGTTTAGCTATCGTTTTGGATCGAATTACTTTACAAATTGCAGTTAACATTAAATGTGAATTGTTTATATTACGTTCTGAGCGTGGGATGGGGCCATATCCAGGCATTGAGAGGCATCGAATTTGATTGATGGCAGCAAGAGAGTCGAAGAAATACAAATTGGTTTTAATGGCAAATTCTATTCAAGCGTCTTATCACTTATTAAATTTATGAAAGGCCTAAATCTAATGCTACAACAAAAGCAAAAACAATAGCAACAAACAATGAGTCATAATTTTTCCCCGTCTGCTTCAGAGACTCTACTTGGGGGGGAATGAGCAATGTAATGTCGGCGATTGGTGACCACAAAAAAGAGACCTTAATCGGTACTCTATCAACATACCTCTTTTGTTTTTGGATGCATTCTTTCGTGCCGTATTCAGTTCTTCCTCAATTTTGGACTCAAGGAACTCCTGTTTCTTGATCAGCATATTTTCTGTCTCGCGTAGTTTTTGTATCGCCTCGCCCGTGGATGGTGCCACCTCCTTCTTGCCACCGAACATTTTGCCAAAGAAACTCATCCTGCTGTATTCTGTTGGATTTCCACACCTGACAAAAGCTTAAAATTGAGATTTTCCTAATTGCGTCGCCCCACTCCTCCACTGTTTTCTTTCTTTCTTTTTCGACTAGTGGTGCGTCACACACTAGAGGTGGAACGAACATCGATTGTACTGTCGATATACCGATGGTACAATCGATACACAACCAAACATCTATGCTTAACCATAACTATCGATAGTTTGCGAATGAATTCGCCCTACATAGCAATCACGCATTGTGGCAAGATGGAGTGAATTAGAGATGGCCTAAAGTTAGTAACAGAAATCAATTTCAAATATAAAGTTCATTATTATGAAATTCGAATTGTTGATTGTAAAACACTGTTTCCATGATTTATTTTTTTATTTAATTGCTTAATGAAATTCATAAAGTTTAATTAATTAATAAATAACGATTATTTTCTGAAAAAGAGTCTTGAGTTACAAGTGGTAGTCAACTTTAACGGAAAAACAGTAACTTCGTTAAGGAATGAGTCACTATAGTATCATTAGTTATTGTTTAAGCTTTTCATTTAGTCTGTGTCTAGATATCAACGAGCTCTGTACACAACCAATATTTTTAATATAAATAGTGCTAGCTTATTTGTATTCCAACCTACAGAAAAAAAGGTTCTCGTGATGGTAAACAACGATGTTGAGGAATGCTTAGTCAACAATGCAGAGGATCCTATGTCCTCTGAACAGTGGAGTGCATTGACACCACCTGCTGAAGAAGAGCAACGTTATCGTTGGTTCATCTTAGAACCGGCTGTATTTTTGATTTTCCTTGCTAAATACTTAACGGGTAAGTGCAAAAGCAGGAATAAAAATTGACATTTAACAATATATTCTTTTGTTTCTAGGGACGGTTTATCAAAATCAAATACTTTATCAAACCTGTCTCACCATTTTGAAGATCAATGAAACCGAATGTCAATCATTAAAGGGTCTTAATCGGGAATCAGATGAAGTTAAGGTATGGTATTAGAATTTACATATTGGGGCTATTGTTAAATCCACTATGACTCATTGTGTAAAGGCAGATAAAGAAACAGATGTGCATTGTTTATTAAAAAAGAATTAACATATTTCTTTGCAGAAACTCGAGGTTATAGTGCAGCAATATTCGGCAGACATTATGATGACGAATTCTTTATTTGATTGTATTATACCAGCCGTTGTGAGCCTGTTCATTGGACCATGGTCGGATAAGTTCGGTCGTCGACCGATTTTACTGACCACATTCACTGGCTATCTGATTAGTTGCATTGCCCTCATTGTTCTCAGCTTGTTAACTAAAAGCACTAATATCAGTCCCTGGTGGTTTACTCTATACTCGGTTCCGTCCATCTTTTGTGGAGGATCTTGTGCCCTGATAACTGGCATCTATTGCTATATATGTGATGTCACCAAAGAAAGCCATCGAGCTCTAAGGTAATTGATCCAGAGAATATGTAATGTAATATCAATTTTTATTTGTGTAGAATGGTTCTAAACGAGGCTGCAATATGCGCAGGAATGATGATGGGCAATGTGGCTAGTGGTTATGTCTACGAATCAACCAGTGCTCCAACTCTTTTCATTATTTCTGGCTGCCTTATGGTTTTAGCATTGATCTATATTGTATTTTTTGTACCAGAGAGCTTAAGACCTGAGCATATACAATCAGGGGTAAGAGAATTTTATTTTCAGTGTTTAGGTCAGTCTTATTCTTGTATCTTTCAGTCCCGTATTCGTGAATTTTTCCGTTTCGATTTGGTCAAGGATTTAGTTCGTTCCTGTTTCCAAACTCGACCCAATTATGATAGAGCCATCATCTGGATGACAATGATCGTGCTGACCATTATGATTTTTGATATGGGTAAGGGTATTATAGCAAATTACCATACAAATCTCATATTTTTGTTTATTACAGAGGGTCTAGCTACTGTAAACTATATGTTTGTTCGTGAAAAATTTAATTGGACCGTTATGGACTTTAGCTTATTCAATGCTGGCCGCATTGTTATCCAAATTGTGGGCAGTATTCTGGGCACAATCGTCTTGCGACGTCTCTTCAATCTGTCCATCATAACAATGGCTCTGCTTGCCTCGGGATGTTGCGTTTTGGAAAGTATAGTTAGGGCTACAGCCCAATATTGGCAGGAGATGTATATTGGTATGGTCTTGGGAAACATGCGCGGTGTTTTGGGACCGATGGGAAGGGCCATTATATCACATGTAGTTCCTTTGTCGGAAGTTGGTAAATGAATTTTTTATCTGCATAAAGATATACAAAATTAATCGTCTTTTCTCGAATTTAGGTAAAATATTTGCCCTAACCACATCAGTAGAATTTATCTCACCATTAATAGCTGCTCCTTTGTACACTGCCGTCTATAAGGCAACTGTTCATAATTATCCTGGGGCGTTCAATATTATCAGCGCTGGATTATACTTTATAAGTTTCATATTAAACTCGTAAGCACATATGAAAAAAACTCATTCGCAACTTCGAGAAAGCAAATAATTTGAATTCTTTTCCAGAACTATTTTTGGGATTCAGAAATCATTATGATAATGTCTATCAGGCAATTGGCAGCTAACAGTTCTCATTCAAATGTGTAACAATTTAATATATGTATTTATATTTTTTTAATAGATTATTATTTTTAAATAAGTACTATCGATAAATAAACGGAAAATTGCGATTTTCCTATAGATGCTATCTGGCAGCGCTATCAGAATTATATAGTGCTACCAGATTTGCGAAAATACTAGATAAACATCTGCTACTGAAAAACTAAAATTAAAATTTACTAAAACTAAAAGAAACATTAATTAATAAATGCCGGAAAATGGCCAACCGAACGGTTAAAGAGGCAAAGAACGTGCACGGCACCAATCCGCAGTATTTGATAGAGAAGATTATCCGGTCCCGCATCTACGATTCCAAATACTGGAAGGAACAATGCTTTGCTTTAACCGCCGAACTGCTTGTGGACAAAGCCATGGAGCTGCGTTTCGTTGGAGGCGTCTATGGTGGCAATATCAAGCCCACCCAGTTCCTTTGTCTTACCCTCAAGATGCTGCAGATTCAGCCCGAGAAGGACATTGTAGTGGAGTTTATAAAGAACGAGGAATTTAAATATGTGCGAGCACTGGGTGCCTTCTATCTGCGACTGACTGGAGCGGCCCTCGACTGCTACAAGTATCTGGAACCCCTTTATATAGACAATCGCAAACTGCGGCGTCAGAATCGCGCAGGCCAGTTCGAGATTGTCTACATGGACGAGTACATTGACGAACTACTGCGTAATGATCGCGTCTGCGACATTATACTCCCGCGAATTCAAAAGCGCACCATCCTTGAGGAGAACAACGAAATTGAGCCTAAAGTATCAGTACTAGACGAGGATCTGGACGATGAGGTACCCAGCGACGATGAGAAGCAAGCTACTGATGATCGGAGATCCCGTAGTCGGGAGAGGGATAGACAACCGGCTCCTACTCAAGGAAGCAATAGCAATAACCGCTCTAGGGACTACTATGAAGAACTGGAGGAGTATGACCGTCAACGCAATCGGGTGCGGAACAGGGATGATCGCCGGCACACAACTACAAGCGGACGTCACGACAGGGATCGGGACAGAGAACGGGATCGTGATAGAGAAAGAGAGAGAGACCGGGAGCGGGAACGAGATCGTGTGAGAGAGCGGGATCGTGACAGACACAATGATAGAGATCGAAGGGATCGGGAAAGAGAAAGGGAGCGTGAAAGGGAACGCAGTGGCCGCCATGAACAACGTGACAGAGATTCGTACTCCCGCAACGAGCGTGATCGTCGGCGTTATTAAGATTAATTTCATACATATATTTAAATTGTACAAATATTTGCTATACTAAATACTAAAACAGAAAAAATCGTATTTTGGTATTTTTTAATTGCAACAAGTTGGCATCTCCTCATATGGTTCGCTGGTAAACAAATAAATAAACTTTCCAAAACTGCAAGTGCAAACGAACTGGTTATAAATCACTGTTTTTAATCGTGACATGCAATTAATTTTATCAATTTGCTGTTGCAAATTCAACAACGCTTAGTTTTTTTAGTCTCTCATTTGAGTTTAACGAGCGAGGAAGTGAAGTTCTGCAGGCTACCCAAAAAGAATGAATCGCAATTGTTCGTAACGTTACAATTAGATTCTTTGTGTGACTCGATCAAGATACGGATACAAAAATGCCACGAAACGATGGATATGAGCAGCCGTTGGTTAATGATGTGGAAGATGCGGTCAGTGCTAGAGCAGATTTGCCGCAAGATGTTCCATTACCACCGCCTCCACCTCCCACAGCGGAGGACAATGGCTATCGCTGGTTCATCTTGGAGCCCGCAGTTTTCCTCATCTTTTTTGCTAGATATTTAATAGGTATACGGGAAGCTTTCAATTTAATTTTTTTTGACGATCTCTTTAATTTTTGGACATGCGTTTGTTTTTTAGGGGCGGTTCTTCAGAGTCAAATTCTTTATCAAACCTGTGTCACCATCATGGAATATAATGCCACAGAATGTGAACCATTTAAGGGCATTAATCGGGAAACGGATGAAGCGAAAGTAAGCATTATAATATTATATAAAATGCTTGTGTATGCATACAGTTTATATCATTTATCTGTCTGGTATAGCCAGAATTTTAAATTTTTATCTGTTTTGTTTACTCGTTCGATGAGCGGAACGAAATGTGTACATAAGAGAAAAGAAAGAGAGAGCAAGGGGAAGCTGGGCTTAATGCGAAAACTGAGATTAGGTGTAATTGAATCTAACAATAAATAGGCTAAGTAATAGAATTCATTGTTTGAATTTTTAGAGATAAGACACAATGTAGAACAACCCTGCTAAGCTCATCAGCAAATTTAAAGATTATTGAAATCAGTTATTGGAACATCTTTGTCTCAATAGTAACCTTTGTTTGGGAATAGATAATAATGCGCTAATAATGATATCATCATTGATAATTGGAGTCTTTCGATATTACTTTAATTTAATGTTACTGTTGTATCGTAAAAATAAGCCACTTAAAAGCAATTTAACAATTTACAAACCATTGAGTCATTACAATATTTTTATTTACATTTTGATTAATTTTGCAGAGAATTGAGGATAAAGTTCAGGAGTATTCGGCAGATATTATGATGACAACCTCTCTGCTTGAGAGTATAATACCAGCATTTGTTAGTTTATTCCTGGGACCATGGTCAGATAAGTTTGGCCGGCGACCTATTCTCTTGACCACATTTACCGGCTACCTGACAGGAGCCATTATCTTGATTATTATCACTAAGATAACGGAGACCACAAATATTAGTCCTTGGTTGTTTTTACTTTCGTCAGTGCCAGCGGTTTTAAGTGGTGGAACTTGTGCCTTAATAACTGGCATTTATTGCTATATATCCGATGTGGCCAAAGAGCGTAAGCGAGCTCTGCGGTAAGTTAACAATTAACTTAAAACTAAAAGCATTATTTAATATTAATTTATTTTCAGAATGGTTCTTAATGAGGCCTCACTGTGCTCGGGCATGATGGCTGGCAATGTGGCCAGTGGTTATATCTATGCTGCAACCAATGCGTTTACACTTTTTGCCATTGCTGGCATTCTAATGGCCTTAGCCTTAATCTATGTGTTCTTTTTTGTACCAGAGAGTCTTAAGCCTGAAACTATACAAACTGGGGTAAGAAAGAGCATTATTAACTTTATCTTAAAGGAAACTACAACGTAATAAATTCTTATTTTCTACAGTCACGCATACGAGAGTTTTTCCGTTTTGATCTGGTCAAAGATTTGGTGCGAACCTGCTTCCAACGACGTCCCAATTTTGATCGTGCCATTATTTGGTTAACAATGATTGCCCTAACCATTGCCATCTTTGATATGGGTAGGTTTTCTTTCGTTTTAACTTGTCTAAAGATTGTTTATCTAATATCTGAATTGATATTTTAGAGGGTGAGGGCACTGTCAATTATATGTTTATGCGAGAACAATTCAATTGGACCATTAAGGATTTCAGTTTGTTCAATGCCGCACGCATTGTTATCCAAATCGTGGGCAGTATTGTGGGAATGATTGTGCTGCGTCGCTTTCTAAAACTTTCCATTATAACAATGGCTATGCTCTCCCTAGCCTGCTGTGTCCTAGAAAGTACAGTAAGAGCCACTGCCCAATATTGGCAGGAAATGTATGTGGGCATGACGCTAGGCATGATGCGGGGAGTCATGGGACCAATGTGCCGGGCCATATTATCACATGTGGCCCCCAGCACAGAAGTGGGTAAGTAGATCAATTGAAATCTAGTTAAGCAGATGAGAATATAACAAATTGTCTTCTTTTACTATCTAGGTAAAATCTTTGCTCTAACAACATCAATGGAATCCCTTTCACCTTTGGGAGCTGCTCCATTATACACTGCCGTCTATAAGGCTACAGTTGAGGTTTATCCCGGAGCCTTTAATTTCATCAGCGCTGGCTTGTACTTTGTGTGTTATGTTTTAATTGCGTAAGTTATAATGAACAATTTTGTAACCGAGGGAAAGTTTCACCAAATTTACACTTTCTCCATTCACAGGGCCATATTTGGCATCCAAAAATCGATGGGAAGTAGTACTGTGTACAAGGCCATTGGCAGCTAACCGTTCTCAAATTACCTCTCTTAGCCCAATTGAACATACATTGAAATCAGTTTTACAAGTATTAATCAGAGTTTTAATTTTAAATATGTTTTATTTCTGGACTTTTTTTCAATTATGATGTACAGATTGATCAACTGTAAATATATATACATATACATACATAGAAAAACTTTGCATATCCAACTGAAAATTATAAATGTTTGTGGTTTGTTTTGGTTAGTAAACTTAACCTAATCAGTAAAAAAGAAGATAAGAACAGCACATACATGAGGGCTGGTCTGCGTTGGGCTACGGGGTACGGGGTGGATTGAGGGGCATGCTTAACGGCTTGGTTTACATCGCGAATATCAACAGCTGGCTGCGTTTAGTGTATCGCCAGAGTTCGACGGGCACGCCACCAGTTCTCTCTCTCTCTGCTGCGCAATATATAAACAAATAAGGCATTGCTTAGCATTAAAATAATGATTTGCTGATTTCTTTGTTGTGTATGTGAACAATTAAAAGAAAACAATTGAAACAAAGTATAAGCACATTGTCTTAGTACAAATATACAAAATAAAATGTCAAATAACGATGAAGAAGCATTGGTTATTAGCAACAACAACAACAACAATAACAATGCGGAAACTGAGATTGTACAACCGTCATCATTGTTGCCAAGTCTACGATGTCGGCTTAGTAAATTTACATTGGAGCCCGCCATATTTCTTGTCTTATTTGCTAGATATTTAATGGGTGAGCAACATTCGATGAAAACTTTGAACGGACTAAACATTTATATATTATTTTATGTGTTTACCAGATGCGGTTTATCAAAATCAAATTTTATACCAAACCTGTATTACCATTATGGAATATAATGCCACAGTTTGTAAGCCATTTTTGGGAATTGAGCCAGCATCGGATGACTCGAAGGTAAATAAACTATCTATCTAATTGATAACAATTAAAATTTAAGTCCTTTTCATGTTATCAGTGAATTGCATACGATTTCTATTTCTACTGTGACTCATTTCTGATAAGACAAAGTATATTCATATAATTTTGGGATATAGACAAATAGTTTTCCCGCCCCAAAAACAAAACCCCAAACATATTGGTATATGAATCATAAAAATTGAAACGTGACTTTTCTTTGATTTCTTTAAACAGACAATTGAAGGCCGAGTTCAGACATATTCAGCAAACATAATGCTGATAAATTCCCTCATAGAGAGTTGTATACCAGCGATATTGAGTTTATTTCTGGGACCTTGGTCGGATAAATTTGGCAGACGTCCAATATTACTTTCAATATTCACGGGTAGCTAATGATCCATAAAATTAATCCAATCTTGCTATTACTCTCTTCTCTTTGTTTTTAGGGTATCTCTGTAGTGCCATAATATTACTTGTGCTCACTGGGATAACAAGTAGCACAAATATTAGTCCCTGGTGGTACCTATTCTCTGCAGTTCCCTCAGCTTTGAGTGGCGGCACTTGTACCTTAATTACCATTATGTATTGCTATGTATCCGATGTGGCCAGCGATGATAAGAGACCAATGAGGTAAAGTTAGACCTACTAATACTTGAATATAAATGAGTTTCTTGCTGTTTTGTTTTAGAATGGTTCTAATGGAGGCCATGTTGGGCTTGGGCATTCTCGGTGGCATGATGACAAGTGGTTACATCTATGCTGCCACCAGTGGCATTATCATTTATACAATTGGTGTCTCCCTTCTTGTATTGGGATTGGTGCATTTATTATTTTTTGTATCCGAAAGTATTAAACCAGAGAATCTACATACGGGAGTAAGTTGGCATGTTGAATTATTTATTAGCAATATATTTCTATTTTTAGTACTTCTCTCTTTTTTTTCGCATAGTCACGAATTCGAGAGTTTTTCCGCTTGGATTTGGTCAGAGATCTCATAAACACTTCATTGAAAAAACGAGAGAGTTATAATAGACTTATTATCTGGTTAACTATCATTGCTCTAACAGTTTCCATATTCAGTTTGGGTACGCTTGAATGAATCGATAGATCTTTCAATTGTGTATAACTAATTCAATTATGTTTATTTATTTAGAGGGAGAGAGTACAATTGGTTATTTGTTTATGCGAAAGAAATTCGATTGGACTGTCAAGGATTTTAGTGTATTTAATGTGGCTCGCATTGTTATCCAAGTGGTGGGCAGTATTCTGGCCATGGTTATACTACGTCGATTCATGAAGTTCTCTGTGGTCAGCATGGCCATGTTGGCTCTCGCCTGCAGTGTGCTGGAGAGTACGGTTAGAGGAACCGCAGTGTATCCAAGTGAAATGTACTTGGCCCTAGTTCTGGGCATGATGAGGGGCGTTTTGGGACCCATGTGTAAGGCCATTTTATCGCATGTTACGCCAAGTTCGGAATTTGGTAAGTGCTTTCAAACTATCGCAGATCGGAATGGCAAACTAAAAAAATAACATTTCATTTAAGGTAAAATATTTGCTTTGGCCACTTCATTGCAATCATTGTCACCATTGGCAGCTGCTCCTCTATACAATACGGTGTATAAGGCCACAATTGATGTCTATCCCGGAGCATTCAATTTTATTAGTGTGGGACTTTACTTTTTTGGCTTTGTTCTGATGTCGTAAGTTAATGAGCTCTCATCCAAAAACTAATACTTTGTTGTATTTTAATGGTTTTCCATTCATTATAGAATCATTTTTGGCATAGAGAAATCGGAGAGTTGCAGCAGTGTATATCAGGCCATAGGTTAATTATTTGATTAAGTTATTAGTAAATTTGTACATATTGTAATTAGAAGCAACTGTTTTGATAGTATTATATGAAATATATGTATATATTTTTATAGTATTTTATAGTTTTTGTTTGGCGTAACGAAACAATAGCTTAGTGCAATTCGAGTGCTTGACGAGGTCGGAAGTTTTTCATTTTAATGAATTGCAGTAGATATCACTGAATACGTAAAACTATGTCGGACTTTGACAATGATTTGCTGATTAATCATAATAATGAGGAAAGGGAACCGCAAAATAATGCTCGTCCAATCGGTTATGTTTTGGAGCCAGCGGTATTTTTGATCTTTTTTGCTCGCTGTTTGATTGGTAAGTTCATTTTATTGTCCAAGTCATGTCAAAGTTTAAAATAAGCTTTTTGTCCCTCCCAGATGCAGTTTATCAGAATCAAATACTTTATCAAACCTGCCTTCAGACAATGCAATATAATTCCACACAATGTAAACCATTTTTGGGTATTGATCGCAGTTCCGACAAGGTAAGGGGGCAATTTGCAATTTCTTTCCTATGGAAATTGAATTCGAAAACGTAGAAAGACTTGTTCAAATATGCTTTACACAATGTGTAAATGTTATCAATTGTTTGTATATAGGGAGCGTAAAATTCTATTGTTGAATTTTTAAAAGATAACATATGGGTAAATGCGACGTACTCCACACCCAAATCGAATACTAATAAAAATATTTCACTAAGTGACTAACTATAGAACACCGCTAATTATCTGAACCATTAAATAAGATAAAATGTTAGTTACTTGACCGCCTATACAGTATTTAAGTATTTTGATTCACCATCAATAACCGATTCGATCAAGCTCTCTCCGCTACAATGTATAACATTATATTTATAGTTTTTTCCCTAGCGGTTGGAAACAAACAGGTTTCTTTTGGGGTTAAATCTATTCAATTTTATGCCTCAAACCTAAAGCTGAAAGTTATACTCAAATGAGTATAATATACTTAATACTTAAATGATTGTGTCTTTTGAAAGCTTATTGAAATCTGTATTAAGTGCAGTGTATTATTGTGAATTGAGTTTCTGAATGAATGGACTATATTTTGATAAAGAATTTTCAACTGATAAGAGATTAATAAACACGTTTTTATCAATCATAATCAAAAGTAACGTTGAATCTGACTATTATATTTGCATTAGATCATGTATAACCAAAATGAAATCTAAATACTTTAACAAAAAAAATGTATAATAATAAAGAATTTTAAACTCTATTCGTGGGGTTCTGCTACGAACGGACGAATTTTAGGTTTACAGACTATGTTAATGTTAATTAGTCTGTTAATTAATAATTTAGTGTGCTTGATAACACTGTTTTTTTGGGGAACTGCTATAAATCAAATATAACATAATTTATGCGTTTAACTATTTAAACCAAAAGTTCTTTCAAAATAGTAACAATAAAAATATTTGAAAGTTTTAGATCAGCATCTAAGTAGATCCATTTGTCCTTCAAAACAAAAAAGCAGTATTAAAAATACCGCGACGCTGAATAAAATACTATACAAATATACAAATACTATAAATAGGTAGATGTAAAATAGTGTTCTACCAGCAAATAGTAAATAGATCAAAAAACTATAGTCCACAGACAGATAATTTGATATCAAAGCTGAATATTTGTTGGTAAAATTCGTGTCAACTTGAGTCAGTTTGATGATATAATGTATGTATATAACAGATGTGCCTTTACTTGTAGAGAAATGAGTATGTCAAGCTTAATTTAAACAACAAGTGAGTGAAAATTCGATTTCAATTTAAAACCATTATAAATTTAAAGGGTATCCTTAAGTCGTTTCGAAATGACAAAATATAGTTATCTTATGGCGTTTGTTTTAGTAGAAATCATATTTTTGGATACTGATATGGTTAAGAGACTCGACTATTGATAAAGACGGCTAATTTACAGTGTTGGATCACCTGTTATAGTGCGTTATCAGTGTATATAATTAATTTTAAATGTCATTGCAGAAAATTGAGGTTGAAGTACAGGAATATGCTGCGAATATAATGATGATTAGCTCTCTTATGGAGAGCTTTTTTCCAGCCTTGGCGAGTCTCTTTCTGGGACCCTGGTCAGATAAATTTGGCAGACGTCCCATTTTGTTGGCCACATTTACGGGTAAAGTTGAATATTGATAATGAATAAGACGAATAAAATATTGATTACTATTTCAGGTTATTTCCTAAGTAGCATAATTTTAAATATTATTACACAAATAACTCTAAGTAGGAGTATTAGTCCTTGGTGGTATCTTCTCTACTCTGTTCCTTCACTTTTTAGTGGAGGAACTTGCTCGCTTTTCACTGTATCTTTCTGCTATGTATCCGATGTGACAACTACAGAAAGGAGACCCATGAGGTAAGTTGAGTTTTCGTCTGATTATAGTTTATATGAACTGTTTATCTTTTTCCTTTTTTAGAATGGTCCTAATGGAAGCTTCGCTTACAGCTGGTGGAATCATAGGGAATGTAACTAGTGGTTATATCTATGAAAAGATCTCAGCTGGTCCCTTATTCATCATATCATGTTCTCTGATGGCCGTGTCACTGATCTATTTATATATATGGGTGCCTGAAAGTTTGAATCCTGACCATATGCATGCAAATGTAAGACCAAAGATAACTTTGGTTTTTCATTTGATAATCAGTTTTATTTTCATTTATCTTAGGGCCATCTACAGGAAATCTTTAGCAACGATTTGCTTAAAGATTTATGGCACACTTATCGTCAAAGTCGGGGAAATTCAAATAGTTCCATCATTTGGTTAACCATTCTGGCGATAACCATTCACGCCTTTGCCACGGAGGGAGAGGGCAGTGTAAACTATTTGTTTTTGAGAGAAAAGTTCGACTGGACTGTCAAGGATTTGAGTCTTTTCAATGCTGCCCGCCTGGTTATTCAAATAATGGGCAGTATTTTCATCCTAATGATGCTACGTCGCTTCCTAAAGTTATCCATTGTTAGCATGACCATTCTATGCTTTGGCTGCGTTGTCCTTGAATGTGCGACACGTGCCACTGCCCAATACTCTTATGAAATTTATATAGCCTTAGCTCTGGGCATGATGCGGGGCATTTTGGGACCCATGGGCAAGACGATACTAACAGAAGTCACTCCTAGCTCAGAAGTGGGTCAAATATTCGCCTTGTCCAATTCCATGCAAGCATTCACACCCAGTATATCGGTGCCTCTATATACAGCTGTCTATAAATTCACTGTTGAAAATTATCCAGGATTCTTCTATTTGATCAGCTTGGGACTTAATTTTCTGTGCTTCATTCTCATTAAGTAAGTTGGAGTAAAGTAACTAATATAAGTATATATAAAATTAATTTAAGATCAAACAACTTTCGCAATAGTTACGATATTTGCTTTTACATTTTTTGAATATTACGGGTCACGTTATAGTCTCAGTATTAGTGCTTTATCATTTGACGGAACTGATCTATCAGCTATGTTGAGATTAATAGCTGATATCTGAAGATTTTTATAGTATTATTCAGATTTATATATACTTCAGATTTCAGATTTATTATATACAAGTAGGTAACTCTTCTTATAAATGAGTTTATAAAATTAGTAAAAAAATTAAAACGGGAATCTATCCACAAGCTACTTAAAGGCGATATAGACTCACCTGAGTTATAGAAACACGTAAATCAATCAGCTCCATATAGACCTACTAGAAATTTTATTCATTTATCTCTAATCTTAGTAGATTAGATTACTTACTGAGGCATGATCCTTTTCGAGTTCTTTGCTCTGATTATAACCATTTCTGCCATGTAATCAGTTCAGAGCACTCTATTCCTTTACTAAAAACTTGTATCCTATCGTACTTAGCTCGTAACTAGCTATAGTCCGTTTTTTTTGTGGATTGTCCCCGCGCCCCTCGGTCGTTCGAACGAAAGGTTGGGATTCGCTCGTAAAGATTTAAACTGGTTAATTTAGATCCTGTTTTCTTAGTCAAATTATATTACCCTTTATTTATTTAGCTTCAATTGGTATATTTGCAGTCGTTTAAATATTTCGTTATTCAAGGTTTTTGGGTTAATTTCAATTTTAAAAACAGCCTTTTTTCTGGCATTTGTTGACTTGGAGTTTTTAACTGATTTTTGCTAAATTCAGAAGATTTTTAATAACAATGCAAAGTATTATAAAAATCAGTCTACTTTGTTATTAGCTTCCATTCTAATGATATGATCGAGAACTTGTTTTGAGAGTGAGCCTTTTTATTTTATTAATTATTTTCATTCAATTTTGATAAAAATATTTATACAAAATATTATCCTTATTGCCCTTAGTGTTGTTTGGTATAATGAAATAATATAAAGTGAAAACTCTTTTTTTAAGTATACAGAAAAATAATAATCGTTTGAAAAAGTATATATGTATACATACATTGTTTAAAGATCAAGTATTATGCCTAAAAAAAAGAAGATTAAGTTTGCATAAGATTGTAATTTAAGAATTGATTGAATTTGAATGGGGAAACCAACACTTCTTTATATCGCAGCTTGGCACGACTTTTTTACGTCTGTTCCGTCTTAAGATTCTTCACTTTTTCTAAACATACATACGTCTCAAAAGTCGTCTGGCATTCTTTTTATACCCTATACCAAAAGGGTAAAAGGGTATATTAAAGTCGCTCAAATGTATGCAACAGGCAGAAGGAAGCATTTCCGATCCCATAAAGTATATATATTCTTGATCAGCATCAACAATCGAGTCGATTGAGATACGTTCGCCTGAGACCGACGAAAAAGACAGAAATATTTGTATTTCGATATATTTACAGTAGAATCCGGATATAACGACTCCGCTTATTGCGTCCGTCCGGTTAAAGCGACGAAAGTTCGATGTCTTGGTTGGTGCCCATACAAACTTATATGAAAGAATCTCCGCTCAGTACGTTTATTTTTTTTCAGTATTTTTCTCAGTTCAATCGGTTATTACGACGATTCGAGATAAAAATATGTCGTAACATAAAAATACCAAAAAATAATAATTTTTTGGTCCGTCCGGATAGTACGTCTTGCGGATATAACGACGTAAAACGTCGCTCCCTTGAGCGTCGATATAACCGGACTCTACTGTATGCTGAAATAACAGTTATGGTGGTGTAGTAGGTAGGAATCAGGTCACGCGTGGTTCCATCTCCATTCGAGGTCGGGTGTGATTATGTTATTTTTTAAGTTTTTTTTTGCTTATAATTTGTATTATTTGTAATAGTCTTTATAGCTCAATATTCTGACAACTTTATAAGTATAACATAAACTGCTCTTAATCTGCGTACAGGGTATGTTCAAGTCGGCACTCTGACTTGCTTACTTCATTTTTCCTTCTGTTCCGTCTTGTAGTTGTCTTCACTTTATCTTATAAGTCAATTGGCATTCTTTTGCATGTTGTAGTTTTTGTAGTTAATTGTAAAAATAACTTTAATATGCCATTTTAAATTTTCTAAAATTATATTCCCTTACAAAATCACTGAAATTCAATCAAGTTAGGAATTTAAGAAATTAGCATTTCTTATAAACATTCGTTACATGAATGCTTTGGGCAGCTTTACATGGAAACGGTGTGCCGTTCTCTAATCACTTTACACAGCTTTATATAACTGTAAATATTAATTATTTAATTACAGCTTTGTATATTGCATTCAAAAAAAAGAACCAACGGAATGACATGGCAGAACGGAAATAGAGGCCATGTTTTACGTATTGTCAAGATCTTTATCTCGGAAGAGAGAAAAAAAATAAATTATTTATTTTATACATTATATGTACATATATTTATTTATATTATGCAATTTAAATTCTTACTACATGTTAACATTTATTAATTAAGGGTTGGGGGTTCATCACAAATAAATAGTTACATAAACATTATATGAACTATGGCTTACAGGCTGCTTAGAATGGAACGACCTATGTATGTCCTTTTACCAGATCTATTTGAGGACCTTTGCGTAATGCTGCTTATGCATATATTTAATGCGCAAGACACAGCTGTGGGGGGGGAGGAGAAAAGTGGACAAATTAGCATTTATATTTCGTTGACATTAACTTTAATCGCTTACCCAATAAACACAAATGAGAGAAAATATAACGAGGAGCTAACAAAATTGAATAGTCCCGGATATGTGGTCAGGGAACGTTTGTAGATCAATGTGTAGAGCGGGGCGGCAACTGTTTTGGATTTAATTAACAAAATGTTTAGCTAATCAATAACGCAATACGAAACAAAAAAGAAAACAAAAACAAACAATAAATATTACGATTTTATTACTTACCAAAAGGTGCAAACGATTGCAAAACATTTTTAATGGAAAAGATTTTACCTAGAAACAAACAAAAAAATAGAAAGAAAAGCAATGAATGGGAATAGTTAAGGGTATTCTGTTATTTTTTGTTATTATTGCTTACCCAAATCCGATGGTGGCACTATATTGGATACAATTGTGCGGCACATGGGACCCGAAATGGAACGAAAGACACCCAAGGCCACTGATACATACATGTGATAGGGTAAAGTGGCAAAACCCTTGGCCAAATTATTAAGTATTTCCGAAAAGAAGGCCAACAGGGCCAATGTGACCACCGAAAGGCGAAAGACCTTGAAGAAAAAAACACAAGTTAACCATTTTAAAATGAATTTAATAGAACTAATTAAACAAATTTTACCTTTCTTAGTATAAGAAAACCAATAAGAGCACCCACCATGGGCACCAAATGGCTAACTGTCTCATAGAAGGTATAATCCCGGACAGTCCAATGAAATTTCTCACGCACAAACAAATACATGACAGTCATGACACCATCTGAAGAAAAACAGATTAATATCTGTTAATAATTATAATTACCTTATATCTGACCACAAGACACGTGCCAAATCGATGATTCGAGATATACTATTGGAAAACTTACCGAAAACAAATATGGATAGAAACATGGCCAATGTGACTAGCCAAATAATTGCACGAGCATGATTTTCGCGTGGCTTGAAGCAGGTGCTAATCATGTCTTTGATGTGCACCACACTGAAGAGACCCGCCTTCTCTTTGGGTCCCGCAGCCACCTCAAATTCTCTGGCCTTTTGCTGGGCCTTATCTGGCAATCTCTCTACATATTTGGCCAAGAGATCTTCATCGAATGTCATGGCTGGTGTAGCCGGAGTGGGTAATTCACAACTGGCACCACCCCGACGATCAGGTCCCATGAAATCGCAAGCACTGATTGGTATATTCTTTTCCAAATCCTTTTCCTTGGCTGACAATTCCTTCTCCAATTTGGCATCTTGCTCTTGACGAAAATGCAGACTTTCGGGCACAAAGAAAATAATGAATATAGTGGCAAAGGTCACTATAAAGCCGGAAAGACCAATTGTAACTGCCGCACTAGTCGCCGCATACACAAAACTGGAGAGTAGCGAACCACTGGTCAGGCCTATGAAGAACAGCGATTCCATAAAGATCATCCGATAAGGTCTCGTCTTGCAATCGGTTATATCCGATATAAAACAAAAGGCGGCCACCGAAAACACGCAATTGCCCCCGAGCATTGAATGAGGCACTGCAGCCAAAATGTACCACCAAGGATTCACAACATAATAACTGGACAGTTGGCATATCAAAGCCATTAGCCAAAAGGACGCCGAAAACCCTGAAACACAGTAGAAAAATATACAAATAATGATAAATTGGGAATACGATCATGTCTCGCCTACCAATCATCGATACTACAAGCAATGGCTTGCGTCCATAATGATCTGACCAGGATCCAATGAAGAGACCACAAAAAGCTGGCACAATGCTCTCCAGTAGGGTGCGGGATAGAAACAAATTTGCCACATACGGTTGCAGTTCCGTTTCAATGGCCTAGTAAGAAAATTTTTGTAAATTTTATATTTAATAAAACTATTGAAAAAGTTAAACTTAGTTAAAATATATAAATTAATCACAAAAAAAAGAGGTAAAAATAGTTTCAAACGAATTTAGAAATTAGAATAACTTAAAATTATATATATTTATATCTAGAGGAGTAGAAAAAGCTGTATTTTCCAATACAAATATTGCTTTAAATTGCCCCTTTAACTGCTTTAAAAATTATGTGATATTTCTTTAAAAATTGCTTTAAAGAAATATGTTTTTTTTTTTAAACATTCTACTTTTTTTTTAAGTTCTTTTTAGTGATAATTTCTTTATATTAATTAAGTACCTAAGTCTCAAGGTTTGAAAGGTGATTTTTTCCCATACTAATATTACTTTGATTGTTTCTTTTGCAATCTGTAGAAAATTTAAAAAAATTTTTTTTAAGGTTTTATAAAAAATGCAAAGCAACAAGTCCTGTTGAAGGACTATTCTTATAAGTTCTACATAATCAAATCATTAAGGATTAGTTTTGTGAAATTTTGTTTATTATATTATTTCGTTCTTTTTGCTGTTGAAAATATGAAATATGTACATATTTTCCACTTGGAAAAAATTTGGAAAAAATCCATCTAATGCGTTAAAAATATTTTTTTTTTTTCAAATTTTTAAGAATACATTTTTGTGTATTTTTAGTTTATACATATGAAAATTTGAAACTTAATATTGATCCGATCAATGCGCAAAATATATTGAAATACAATTTTGTTAAATTTTGAAAAGAATTTTTTTTTTTTTAATTTTTTAGATACAAAAAATATCTTGGAATCATGAAAAGAAAAAAATAATAATCAGAGATCCAACAAGAGAATTGAAGTAAAATTTTATTAAATTTTCAAGAATATGTATATACCTGTAAAATATAAAAATATATACTTGGGCGAATAATCTCTAGCTAACAATAATTGTATCTTTAAACTAAGAGCCACGGTATTAGTATTGGTTAAGGAACTTATTAATATTTGTTTTCATATTTTATCCCAATAATCAATAATATACTGAAAGGCAAAATTGTATTGTACATTGCTTGAAAATTATAGAACGATTAGGAATTTTGTTAAACATTTTTCTTTTCTAGAAATTTTTCGATACAATAAATTGTACGAATAAAGCTTGAGAAATAATATAAAGAAATAAAAGGCGTTGGTTAGTATAAGACTTGATCCTGATTCCTGATTATAAGTGCAAAATTGCCAAATTCTAAGTACAGTATTTATCTTTAATGTTAATCATTTTCCTTATACTAATTTCTTCTTTCACAATGTAAATAAATGTTTTAAAAATAAAATAATTGCAATTATTTTTTAAAAAGATTTTTTCGAAAGAAAGCTTTAAACGCTTTTTACACAATTACACATTCCGGATATGATAATTGAAAGATGCAATCCATTTTCTAGCTATATAATTATAAATTCAAAAGCTAACCCATTGTTTTCGAACAATCCAATAGACATTTCTGATATCTATTTTAAGATAAAAACAACTCTAGAATATAAGCGAAATACTAGCTAACAGCACTTTTCATATGTATGTATGTAATTGATACTAGATTTAGAAAATTTCCAACTCACATTTATTTTAGCGCTGGCATTTTTGATATCCAGCTGCTTGCAATCGCTTTCGTTATAGTGAAAAATCACTGTACACGTTTGATAGATGACCTGATTACGTTGAATTGTGCCTGTTTTCGTTTTTTTTTTGTTTTTTTTTCCGTGAAAGAGAAGTTTTAGCCAAGTTAATCCGTTTTGTCACTTGAATTACACTTACCCGATAGTGTGTGCGAGAAGAGTAACATGAATACAACCGGTTCTATATAGAACATATGAAATATTTTGTTCCATTGCAGATTCTTGAGACGCTCTAGTGTCAAGGTGGTTGAGGCCTTCTCAACCATATTTTCAATTCAATAAAAACTTTTTTTTGCCCAACAAAATTATTAAATTTATATTTCTTAATATGCACCACAACACTTGAAGAGTTATAATTAAGTTTTACTTGACTTTTAGTTGAACATTATCACACTTATCACGTCTGTATCTATATAGGAAATCACTGCAAAAAATGAATTGTGTGGGAGTAGTTTTCCTGTTGTACAGTTCAAGTTCGACTTAAAAATTGTTGTCTATTTATCTATTTGTTTTATATGTTTGTCATGCATATTAGATCTAAGATCCAAATTTAGTTAGATTCACTGAGGCGACACGAAACCGGCAACCGATCGACCGACTGTCCGACTGACAATTATTTACAATTAGAGTTTCATTCTCGAAATGAGAGGCTCTCGATCCGCATCAGCGTTTATATAGCCAATGTTAACAAAAAATCACAACAACAACAACAAAACAAACGAAACAGTTGTTCATCAACAACAAATAAAAATAATAGTAAAAAAAAAAGAGGCATAAAAAAAGGAGAAAAAATACAAAAACAAAAATACGTTTGTGGCAATTCACACGAAAATTACATTACATCCCCGTGGAAACGTAAGGGAAAAGGTGTTATAAAAGTATTACGATTAGTATTATTATTATAATAGATCCCAGACAGAGAGACAGAGAGAGAGAATGAGAAAAAGAGAGAGACAGAGAGAGAGAGAGAGAGACTGTTACAGATGTATTTAATATACGATTTCTTTGACTCTCGCCAATTTCTTTATTTCTCATATTGCACTTGCAACTAACTAAACTAATCGAATGTAATAGATCATTTAATTTATATATATATGCCGATTCATTTATTTACTGTAATTGTTTTCTTTGTGTTTTGGCTCTTATCTGGCAAAGTGTAAAGCACAAGCCGGAGTTGGCTCACAAACCTCATTTATATTGTATCGATTAAGGTGGATCGAAACAGAGATTGCTTTGATTTAGTGCATATTCTTGGATAGAGTTTTCATTACTTTTAACTGTTGTTAGCATTCAGTTCTTATCTTCTTTTGGACTTTGTTGCTGTTTGAATTTTCTAAAAATAATTCGGAGATGCAGCTGAAATTGTTAAGCCATGTCAACTTTTACTTAGCCTTTGTCGAAACTTGCAGTGCATTTTTATACCCTGTACCCATATGGTAAAGGGTATACTAAAGTCGCTAAAATACATATATGGAACAGGCAGAAGGAAACATTCACCAGCGAAGTCGATCCGTCCGTCCGTATAAACACTTAGATATCAGAGACTATAAGAGCTAGAGCTACCAAATTTGGTGAGCACATCCGCATAATGTATACGCAGTTCAAGTTTATTTCAAATTTTCGCCACGCCGACTTCCACCCCCATTATTACAAAAAAACGAATTACTAGAAAAATTTTTGAAAGAATCGCATTCCTATTTGGCACACTTAATAATGTGGCCAATTTGCATAACCTAACCAAATTTTGTCGAAATCGGACAATAAGTATCAAAGATATAACTATATGCGTTTTGTACTGAATTGCCAAGGGCGACATTGGCTGAAGGGAGTGAGCGAGATAGCATGCATTGGCCGTTACGACATGTTAAATGGAATTTTGCATTAAATTGATGGAGACTTCGAGGGCGTTCGACTCTATTTAATACATATGTATGTACATATATGTAACTAGTTGGTACAGAGCAGTGGCGGATCCAAGGGGGGAGAACTGGGGGAGAGTTCCCCCCCAAAAGGTTTCTAACACGAAGAATACAATGTTTTTCAACGAAGCACTTTCACACATTGACACTTTTGAATAGTGAGTTCCCCCCCCCCCCCAAAACTTGCCCCTGGATCCGCCCCTGGTACAGGGTGTACTCAATGTCGACAGGGACGATTTGCTTTTTCATTTAATTTTGTTTCAAGTTGTAGAATTACACAGTTGGTATCCTTTATGGGCTTTTTATTAAAAATAATAAATATTGTTAACTTAGTAAATTCACACAGGATGTCAAATTTTAAATGGAATTGTTTCATCGATTATGAAAGTTGTGATAGGATGGTGAAGCGTATTAATGTAAGAGAAAAGTTTTGATTGTTTTTAGATAATTTCCAAGCCTAGACTGAATCAGTGCTCTAATAGATGCAAAACTGCAAGATGATATACAGAATGTGAGTTCCAGTTGTCTTAAGAGGCTAAATAATGAGGGAATTCGGAAGACAGACAGCTCGTCATTGGCAAAAATAGTGAGGAAAAAGATGTTTTAAGCAATTAAATGGAGAATAAGTAAAAAGGATCTCCAACGATTTTCTGAAACATAAATAATTAAAAAGATAACTAGGAACAAATGAATAAGACATTGCCTCTTTAGAGGCAAAAAACTGAATAGAAATTATGTGAATTCTTGTCCAGTATTTATTCGATTTGGGGTCAGGGCCTACTAGATGTAAAAGTGTAACATGCCAGGCATAACATTATACATACAAATTTATTGAAAAATTCCAGAACTAAATATACAAGTATAAGTTTCTCGGTTTCATCTTATGTAATACCTAATGCATTTTTTTTTTATAATTTAGTTAACATAGTGATCTAAACTAATATGGAAAAAGGAATTTATAAAATGTTAGTAAACTTGTGCATGGCGTTCATGAAAACGATATGCTTCTACAGTTATACATATATCTATTTATATGTTTGTGGGTTGTATGTGGGGGTGTGTGTTTATGTGTGTGTGTAGGGGAGGGAGGGAGAGACGGTATGTAAGCCTCCTCCTACCGCTTATTAAGCCTATTCAGCGGCTGCATGAGCTCTAGCTTGGTTTCGAACACGATTCTCATATTCCGAAAAATTTATACAATAAATAGTATAGGCCTCTGACTGGGCTGGAGAGTTAATATTCGGCTCATTCAACAAACTCTGAATGCCCAATAAGATCTGTTTAATGGTTATGGCTGGACGCCAATCCTTTTCCTCGTTAAGCAGCGACAAGCAAACTGTGCCAGATGGATACACATTGGGATGGAATAACGGTGGCTCAAATTTACATTTTGGTGCCGATATAGGATAATCGTAGTTGAAGATCATGCGCAGCTTATAGAGGCCACCCTCCCATGGTGTAGACTTCTTACCGGGAATGGCACACTCCCAAATCATCAGATTTAATGTGCCGTCTGGATTCTTGGCCGGACGGGCCACAAATCCAAATGGATGATCCTTGCGCCAGGCTTTGCGCTCCTCACTCAAACGTTTTATAGCAATGCCAGACATCTTAAAGTTGTTGTTATGCCTCTCTTTTATCTATCTTTCTTAACTGGTCAGCAATTCACTTATTTTCCTCGTCTCTTTTTTTATTGTCTTAGCTCAATTTTTGACTCTTAGTTACATTACAACATGACACTGTTTACATGACCTCTTATAACATGATCATTTTTACATGACAAATTTATCATGATAATTATAACTTTACATTTGGAATTCTTATGCCCGAATCTTAAAGTCAGAACATTATTTTCCATAGTTTTTCAGTGCTTCAGTGCTTATCAGCCAACACGAATGTACATATGTATGTATGTATGTATGTACATATATGACCTTTTTCAAACTCGGTTTAAATAGGTTAAAGGGGTAAATTAAAGTCTCCAAAATGTATGTGACAGGTAGAAAGAAACATTTCCGACCCCATGAAGTATATGTCGGAAATTAAAAATAATGTAACTAACTATATTCAAATAAAATGTAAAGAATAGCGTATAACGTCATGTTAAAGAAGTCGAACAAGTTAGAATATGAAAGTCATGACAGGATATTACAGAGACCAATGTCAATCTTACTGGGAACTAGGTTCGAGACCCACAGGGTTGTATCGGACTAGTGCGGTGCACTGGCGATACAGCACCGAGAAAAGTGAAGAAGAAGGTCCCGAGACAGATTGCCAACGAGAAAGAAGCTCACTTTGGAAAGAGACTTGCACAAGACCAGTTGCAACTCGCTGAGCTCCCGGTAAAATAAAAAATATACTCAAAGACAAGGATGACGGACAATAGGAATGCCAATGGGAACAATATAACCTCGTTTCCGACATATATGTATATATATATTCTTGATCTGAATCGTTAGCCGAGACGAATAAGACACGTCTTTCTGTATGTCCTTCTGTCTGTCCGTATGAACACTGAGATTTTGGAGACTATAAAAGCTAGAGTTACCAAATTTGGTAGCCCCATGGAAATTATTAAAATTCAAACAAGTCTTGGAAAGATAAAAAAATTTCACCTTTAGCTATGATTTTAAGAAAACAATTATCTAATGTTTTTTTCACAAAAATTTGGAAAAACAATATCCTAAGAGTGCCTTTTTTTATATTTTTATTTTAATTATTAAATCTATTAACAAAAGAAATCTAAAAGGTCTTCTGATAGTCACCACAAGAAATTTCTACTGCAACTGAATCATTTTGAAATTAGTAATTTATTTACCCGAATTTTCCTAAAGTTAAACCGAAACATCTTATTTGTTACTTCTTTTAAAATTATATGAATTGGTAAAAGAAATATATATATTTAAAATGATCAGTTTTCATGTTCCTGACTACCCCCAAATAATAGTAAGGGAAATCAGATAAGACCCAAAACGTTATTAATTATTAATTAATTTGTTTATTTTCAAACGTTTTTAACATTTATTCCATAGATATATATTATTAAAATATTTTAAAAATTATCTGAAAATTTTCAAGAATATTTAATATATTAATTAATATTCCACTTAAGTGCAATGTAAAATATACACACAAACCTGACAACAATTTAATATCATTATTTTCATTAATTGAATGTTTCTATTTTTAAGTATTAACTGAATCCAATAAATTGTCTTGTATTCAAATATTCTTGCAGCAAAATTGGCCCCCAAGTTTGACGGGCCATTTTGTGTCCTTAAAATCATTTCCAAGAACTTCGTCCCCCTACGGGAGTCTTAAGGGCGACAACGACGCACAGGAAGCATAGATGACATCAAGCCTCTGCAAGAAGATGAAGCAGACGCCCGAGATGGGGAGCGAATCCTCTCTAACGCCGAAGCAAAGTCAGCACTTGCAGCACATAAGCGAAGCCTAGAGACGAACCTACAACCTACAGAGATGAGTTAGTTCGGAGGGGCCACTTGCTGGAGGGTGTGCCCTCCCAACGTCCCTGTCCCCCCTTGGGGGTCTCATCGCAGTTACAGCCCTTTAATATTCATCCAAGGGCAAATCATAGTTATTTTAGTTATAGACACCCATTGTAAATTAGATATAAGACTGCAATTTGATAATCATCAATTTTGAAAGTTATTTGAAGAAACCCATTAAAAAAGATTAAAAAATATAAGAGCCATTTTTGGTATCAGGTTTAATTAAATAAAATAAAATCCTCTCTATTTCTATTATAACTTATTTCACTATTATTTAATACATTTTATCGATTTGTTTTTATATAAAAAATAGCCTTCAATTTTTTAAAGAACAAATTTGTTAATATTTCAGTAAATATCGTCTTTCTGAGTATCAAAAACAAAGTAACTGAAAAGTTTAAATTAATTTTAAGATCTGTTTTTTTTTTTTTATTTCGGATCATAATAAATTTGATTGAGTTGGATTATACTTGGGTAAAAGCAGCTCATTGAGGTGAACCGGCTCACTCGTTCGTTTTTTCGAAGTGAGCCAACTCACTCATATGGCTCACTTGCAGATTGCTCATGAGTTCCCTTTGCTATCTCCAATTGAGAAGAACGCAAAATGAGCCTTAAGAACTAGTGTGGCAAAATGAGCTAGTGAGCCAAACTGAGCTAGTGAGCCAAAATGAGCTAGTGAGCCAAACTGAGCCATATTGAATGAACAAGCTCAGTGGCTTAGTTCAGTGAGCCATTCATTTTGGCTCACTCACTTATGAGCTACCCAAGTATTATTTGGATTAAGAACCATCCAATTTTGTTATATCATTCCTGAAGTATTTATTTTGTATATTTACGATATGGAAACGGGTTGATAATATCAAATATTTCCACTAATCACATAATAATTGATTATTAAATTGAATTACACATGATGGATGGATAACTAACCAGATTCCCCTCCCACATTCCCCTCACATTTCGTTATGCTCTGTTGAGGCATAAAATTTGACCAGAGAAGAGAAGCAAAAAAAAAAAAAGTGTGTTATATTAACATTTTGCTTAATTTGTTGTTTTTCTTTATTTTTTTATTTAATCAAGGGTGTAAAACAAAAACATTAGAAATTAGCAAGAAAAATTAGCATTAAATTTAAGTCGGCAGTTAACACCAATCACTAGGACTTGTGTTTTATATAGATATTCCGTAAATAATGAAAACATTTTGTCAAGTGACTGCGCACACGCCAATGATAAAGAAAAAATATCTATCGAGAAATATCTATATATTGTTAGAAAGAAAGTTCTTCAGAGATTGATGTTTGTTTGCTAGTTGGTTAAGTTGAAATTTCTGTTTATTTATAAACCAAAAAACAACAACGACAAAAAAACGTATGACTTTATTTGGCATTTATGTAAATAAGTTTCTAAACCAAATGGGAAGCACCTAAAAAAAAACCCAATCAATTTATTACAAATGATTGTTATTGATTTATTCATCGTACCTCTACATATGAAATTATTTAAAGACCGGATCGTAGTGTTCCGAATGTCTTGATTTGATACGCCAGACAACACTAAAAGAAAACATTATATAAAATATTTATAATAATATATAAACAAAATATTTCCATTTCTACTTACAGTAAGAGAACAATTCCTAATCCATAGAAATTAGCACTAAATAAATTGAACAGACTTGGCGCACTATTCAATGATATACTATAAATAAAAATGTACAGACTCGATGATATAAACGGGGTGAGGGTCTGTATAACGCTCAACAGGGCAAATATTTTGCCTAAAATAGAATATTTTTTATTAAGTAATTAGCAAAGGCCTGGAAATTCCCATTGTCTTAACAATAACAAGAATAACAATACAAACCTCTCTCATCTGGTGGCAATAGACTGGTTATAACAGTTCGGCACATTGGATTCACTAGAGATTTGAGAGCACCCAGTCCAATGGCCACATAGATTTGCCAATCCACAAAGGCAAAGAAGCGCATTAGACTACTTGATACATGACTCAGCAGAGAAATGAAGGCCAATAAAAGAATGGCCGAATTCCTAGAGCACTATTTAAAAATATAAAAGAAAAAGAAAGAAATAGAATTATAAATGAATTAAGAATTTGTTAATCAATATTAAAAATTTAAAAGTCTTTCTATTTGAGTTTTCTGTTCTTCAAAGGACAACATCAATCTGACATCATGAAAATTAGTTACTTGCTAATCATTTTTATTTGACAAATTTATAAGAATTGAAAATTGATATTTTAAATTGAATTATTTTAAATATTTAACATAGTGAACAAATATATAGAAGCGAATATTAAACCTTTCTCTCAATTTTATTTTTAAGAAGAATCCGAATAATATAAAAAATTTAAGTATCCAAAAGGTGGTATAAGTTTTTCAGGTGAATCAAAGTTAAAAAAATTAAAGAGGAATTGGATCATGTTTAGAAAGAGCTAAGATTAAATGATTTTACAAAGATGATGTAAATCAGGAGAAAGATTGTAAATACATTTTATCCATATTGAAGGTAAAAAAAGGGAAACTTTTGAGATTCAATTAATCTAGGATAAGGGTCGAATGTTGTTAGAGTATTGTAAATCCCTTTAGTGCGATGAAGAAAATAAATAATAATAATTAGATAATATAAACCCATTTATTGTAATGTGGTGAATTATGTTTTGAGACTATTTTCTGAAATTTTGTGATTATTTCAGTGATCATTCTGGTGATCATTGAGGTAGTTCCTGCGGTCCTGATGGTCATTCAAGTTGTTATATCAAAAAAGCAGGAAAACAAAAACTTCAAACGAAAAAATTTATAAATTCTTTACTTGTCAAACTGAGTAATGAAGCGATGCACAAAATTCAAAAAGTTAAACAAGGTATACATATTTTGTCATTCTCAAAGAAAATTGTGGAAAATTCAATTTAAAGATTTTCGTAGTACCGAGAAACTTAACTAAAAGCGCTTTATCTTTATCAGATATTTTAGGATTTGAAATGTTTACACAACAGTAATACATTTTCAATATCTTTTAGATATCAATTTTAAACTAAAAATTTTGTTAATTGTCAAATTTTTAATTGAAAAATCTAACAAATGAATTCCCAGACTTTTAAATGGTTTGATAAAAACGAAACTAAATTTATTGTAATTAAAATAATAACTAAGTATTAAAATACTAAAATAAAAAAAAAAAAACTTTATATTAATAAATTTAAGGAATATGTCTAAAGTGTTAATGAAAAGCCAAATAACGGTCTAAAATTCGAAATCCTTTTTAACTTTTATTGCGTCACACTTATCACGCATCTTTATGAGCTGTTTGTATGACAGCTGTTATTTATATAATAAATTATATATAATTAAAATAAACTGCTAATTGTAATCTAGATGGATAATAATAGCATGAACAACAACAATAATAAAGTGTTATTCCCAACCGATCTTTCCTATGGGAGTTCCTATATGATATAATTAAACGATCGGATTGATATCGAAATAGTCCAAAATTTGTGTTAATTCAGTTAAACGAACAAAAATATATTGCTATATGAACTAAAAGAAAATAGCTAATCAAGAATATGTATACACATATATATCTTTGATATAGTCGAAACGTCTCCCGAAATTAGTAAATCTACTTAGAAAGAGTATGAAGGTAGCTTTTAAATTAAGCAATGAAGTAACTTTCTAGGAACCTTTTAAAGAGTTTTTCAAATACATTTCAAGAAATTTGGAAAAGAATTTCTCATGTATTCCTTGTAGAATTTTAAAGAAGAACTTCTCAAAAAAAAACTTATATTACCCTATCTCTTTTAGATATCAATTCAAAGGATTACTCTAAGACGTAATTCATGTAAAAAAGTTTAGTCTTCTTACCTTTCTAAGAGACCAGAGAAAGAGCATGCCACCGGAACCGGCCACAGCTGGAACCAAAATGCTCACAGATTCGTAATTTGTAAATTCTTTGACTGTCCAATGAAACTGAGCTCTCATAAACAAATAGAAGACCGAATTGCTGCCATCTATAGTATGGAAAAAAGAAATAAGTGTTACTCCGCACCTCAGACAATCATCTGAAATTTAATCTTACCAGTGACGAAAGCCGTGAGGAGCAGCACCCACATGATTAATATTATAATCGAGCGATCTTTGTATTCTCGAGGCCGACAGCAGCTATTCCACATGTCCTTTAGCAAGGCCAGCAAATTTGTTGGTGTTGCTGGCGCCACCTGTTGTTGGCTCGGTAAACTTTCAGGCAACAGGATCATCATCAGGAACAATGCGAAAAGAATTGAGATGGAGGAGATTCCAAAGACAATGTAAGATTTGGAGTCGAGTTCCTCGTAAACATATCCAGAGGCAAAACTACCAAAAAGTAATCCCACATAAATTGCCAGCTCATAGGCAATCATTCTGAAAGAATGTAATTAACAAAATCCGCTTCATGATAACTTACTTAAATTTAAAGAAAATTAAATTAAATAACTCAACGATTTCTTATTGAAATTTAACTCTGATCACGAAAGAATCAATACGTATTTGAGATGTTTAATAAAAAGTTTTATCAGTGAAGATCTAATATAGTTCAAATACCCGCAGGGGCTTATCAAGTAAGAAGGGGTAGACGCAATATAATTAACCTCTAATTTAAATACATATTTTTAAGCGTTCTCGATAATCGGCTTAAATAAGCATTTTAAATAACAAGCATTTGAAAATAAGTTAGTCAGTCTGCCTTTAAATGAGATGAAATAATTTTGAGGAAATTATGAAAACTATCTCAATAATCATTTGGTTATATTTTTCGTATCTTAAATTTTTTATATAATTTTTCATCTTTTTTCAAATTTTTGATTTCATTGTTAAATAAAATTATTACACATCTAGTAAAGTTCAGTACACTTAGGAATTGAAAAACGATCAAAAACAATCACTTGAATCCTGAACACAAAACACATCCATAAACATGTGAAAGTTTCTTACTTACAAAATTGATCTGTAGTCATTTGTTAATGGTTCAAATTATACTTGGGTAGCTCATGAGTGAGTGAGCCAAAATATATGGCTCACTGATCTGAGCCACTGAGCTTGTTCATTCAATATGGCTCACTTTGGCTCACTAGCTCATTTTGGCTCACTAGCTCATTTTGGCACACTAGTTCTTATGGTTCGGTAACTGGCGATCGGAAAGTGAACTTATAAGCTATCTACAACTGAGCCAGTGAGCCATATGAGTGAGTTGGCTCACTTCGAAAAAAGGAACGAATGTGCCAGTTCACCTCAATGAGCTGCTTTTACTCAAGTATAGTTCAAATGTTCACAGTTATTCATAATCCTGTAAGTTTATCAGTGAATATCTAATAGCTTTGCTTAAATCTGAGTAAATATTATCCATTTAAATATAATAAATCCATTTAAAAAATGAAGTAAGCAAGTCGTCCCTGCCGACATTGAGTATACCCTGTACCAACTAGTTATATTAAATCAAGATCGGCATCAACTTAAATCAAAATTCCTTTTATCATGCTGCAACAGTTACCGCATGCTATCTCGCTCACTCTTGCCAGCCAGTGTCGTCCTAAGCGCTTCAGTATAAAACGCATTTACGTATATCTTCGATATTTATTGACCGATTTCGACTAAATGATTTCGTCAGATGATGCATTTTGGCCACATTATTAGGTATGCCAAATAAGAATGTGATTGCTTTAAAACTTCTCTAGTAAATCGTTTTTTCCAAATTGCGGGGGCGGAAGTGGGCGTGGCAAAAATTTTCAACTATCTTAATTTGCGTAGACACTAAACAAAAGTTCGAAAACCCTCGAAATCGCAATCAATTCAAAACAAAATTCCCCTTTACATGCAGCAGCAGCGAACGCATGCTATCTCGCTCTTTCAAATCAGCCAATGTCGCCTTGGCAGTTCAGTACAAAATGCAAATGGCTATATCTCCGATGTTTATTGTCCGATTTGAATAAAATTTGGTCAGTTTGTGCAGTTTGACTATATAATTATGTCTACCAAATAAGAATTGGATATCTTTAATACAGCTCTTGTAAATTGATTTTAAAATTTTCTTTTTTCATTTGCGGGGGCGGAAGTGGGCGTGGCTAAAATTTGAAACAAACTTGACCTGCCTAGGCATAAGACGGATGTTCACACCAAATTTGGTAGCTCTAGCTCTTATAGTCTCCGAGATCTAGGTGTTCATACGGACAGACGGACGGACGACTCGGCTGTTGATGCTGATCAAGAATATATATACTTTATGGGGTCGGAAAAGCTTCCTTCTGCCTGTTACATACATTTTAGCGACTTTAATATACCCTTTTACCCTATGGGTACGGGGTATAAAAATTCCTTATCATTTCTATATAATCTATTTATGGTTTTGTGATCACAGATGTGCTTGATATTCTACTGTTCGGTCCGGGATTTTATTCTGAATATAGTCTTGGAAATGAGTTAGTAAGATTCTTTTTACCAACCCTCATACTAAAAAATTTTGAGTATCGAAATTTTGCCTTTTTGCTTAATGTATTTCGTTTGCTTGATTTTATTTACAATATTATCACTTCAAAATGCTATGTACTTTTATCAAAACAAGAGCTGGATATGGACTATTTAATAATCTTACTTGAAGAGAACGGTTTTAATGAAAGAGGAAATGTATTTGTGACTGAAGAAGAATCTATTATTCATAAAATATTAATAAATATTGTATCGATGTTTTCTTTATTGATAAACACGCACTGCAATATTTCAAAGGAAAATCCCTTTTCAATGCATTTTTTTACCCTTGCAAAAAAGGTATATTAATTTTGGTCAGAAGTTTGCAACGCATAGAAGGAAGCATCTCCGACTATATAAAGTATATATATTCTTGATCAGCACGATGAGCTGAGTTGATTTAGCCATGTCCGTCTGTCTGTCTGGATCAACAGCTTCTCCTCCGAAACCCTTAAAGCTACAGAGCTGAAACTTTGCACCTAGGCTTCATTTTGCTGCAGGCATTTTATATCTCGGAATCATCCCGATCGGATGACAATATCATAGGAACGGTCGGTCGAGAATAGAGTTAAACCTCCATTACTTTGTTGTCTTTCAATCAAATATTACAAAATTTGGTGTTTATGAGTTTAGTATACTTTCTAACATATCCACCAAGTTTTATCAGAAACGGTTGACTATATCATATAGCTCCCATAGGAACGATCGGTCAAAAAAACGGTTTTAGAGCAATAACTTGGGTGTTTTAAAATCAATTGTCATGAAATCGGTCATCTATATGCTATAGCTCATTTTTTTCTTAAGCCACAAACATATAAAAGAGGTTTGACTTGCTTAAAACATTTACCAATGATTTTGTAACATTCTAAATATGTTATTGTTAAATAACAGTTTGCAAGGGTATACGAACTTCGGCACGGACGAAGTTAGCACATCCTTCTAGTTTTTCTTTTGTCTAGTTTAAATTAATATTCAAGGGTTATTTTTGATTGAATATTTAACTAAATACTTTAAAACATTTTATAATGAAGTAGAATTCTTTCTTTTTATATGTATTTTGTAGTTCCTAAGGTTTTCTACACTGATAATAACTATCGCTGAGTTTATTTTTAATTACTTTTTATGATTTTTTGTTCTTTTTCTTTGTTTTCTTATATTTTTGAGGATAATTCGTTTAAGGTAAAGTTGATTTGAATTAAAGGGATGCTCATTCGTCATAGATTTAGTCCTGTTTTGTCACAGATTTAAAGATTGTGCTCCCGTATTTTCTGAATATTCAAACTATTTTACCCACTTAGTTTTCACTTTTTTACACAACCCAAAACCAATGATAAGAGTATAGCTTATTAAGGTAATGGAGAAAGAGAGTAGGCTTAAAGATTGTGGATTTATATGGCAAACTTTTTACTAGCATTTCGGATACATTAATCTTCATGCTTGATACAATGTTTAATAGATCGTTTATACTTTTTTTCAAAATCTTACCTATATGATCTCATTTTTCCTGAAGACACATCGCCAATGAAGCAAACAGCTGCCACTGAGTAGGTGACACTACTACCCATCAGGCTTAAAGGGATAATTGGGAGAATATAAAACCAAGGACTAACCATGCCATGATTTTGCAATGCCAAATAGGCAATGACTGACGAAAGAAAATACTGCACCGCATAGCCTGGAGGGGAAATAATTAAGCATAGAAGATCAACTAACTAATCTACTTACCCAAATACGAGGCCATCAATAGAGGTTTACGTCCATAGCGATCTGCCCAGGCGCCGGCAAAGAGTCCACAAAATGCTGGAACTATGCACTCCACCAATTTGATGGTCAGCATAACACGAGCTGCATATGGTTGAACCTCCGATTCGATTTTCTAAAAATTATGTACATCTAAGAATAATCACATTTCAAATATTGAATAAAATTACTGACCTTTGTTTCATTTGTTGAATTCTTTGTGCCCAAAAGCAGACAAAGGGCATCCGAGTAACCCAAGCCCGCTGTGCAGCTTTGATATATTATTTGATTCTTTAATATGGTGGCTATAAAAATAATAGTCCTTTATATTATACGCCCAATCCTTCACTGATCTCTAACTTACATGAGAAATTGTAGGCAAATAAAAGTATCAAAATCATGGGCTCCAGCAAATAGATATTCCATTTAACAGATGGTTCTGTGATTGTTTGTTCGTTTGCCTCTGTTGGATTACTATTCCCATCACTGGTCAAACTATTCTCGCTGATGATAGTACTGCAACTGCTGCTCCTTGCCTCAGGATCATAGTGATTCCCATGTCGAGACGTCGATTTGGCGACCAAGTTTTCATGGGCATGCGGTTCCTCGTTCATTTTGCGACTGAGTAGTCCAGTTTGAACACAATTACTCATTTCAGAAATCATTGGACGAAGGCACGATTTAAGATAAAGTACCGACATATATATATGTAAGTAACTGACGTGCCTGCTCTCTCAAATGGGATTTCCATGGGAGTAAACATACTTACACTCAAAGAAAATTGATAAGAAATTCTTCTCATTTATGGATTAAACTTAGCTAATTCTATTTATCTCTTTTAAATAAGATTTAGTTTAACTAATAATTGATCCTCAGATAAGAGTTAAGGTCCAGTAATTACTTTGCCTTGTTATAATCACATGGAATTTATTTTCTCAGTGTATGTGAATTTATCTGTGTTTATTTTCTCGTAGTATTCATTCATTAAGACAAGAAAAAAAAACCCAATACTAACTAAAGTGAATACGTTTATATATGAAGTTCCTTGTATTGCAGTTTATAGATATATATATATCTTTATATATTTATGTCTGCCTGTTAAACAAATGTTTATTAATCGTAAAATTCTTATCATACCAAATGCAGAGGAACAAACTTAAATCTATTTAAAATAAAATACAAATCGTTCTTAAGATGACAGCAGGAAAAGTATTTCAGTCCAAAATCACTTCAAAATTTAGTTAAAAATGTTATCCATTTCAGTTCAAATGATTAGCAATTGTTTTGTATTAAGATTTCCATCATATCTTATTCTTACTTTATGTATAATGACTCAGACAACAAGTGCTAGCGGGGGGACTTTTTATTTAAATAACGTGACTTATCTGAAAAGCTCAAGTCAATTTGAACTCTTTATTATTTATATGTTTGTATATAAATATATAGACATAGAGCAGCTGAAACATTTTTGTAGTTCATTTTGAATTTGGCGCCAAATGATAAATTTAAACTGATCTCTTCCTCTTTCCGCCACTGCAATCAGCTGAGACCGGCTGATTTTGATATTCGAGTTAGGTTCAGTTAATCAACATAAAAATTAATAAAGCTAAATCGCATTTTAAAACATACCTTACAGTGCTTTAAATATACAATTTAAAAACTCTTCTATTAGTGCCAAAGATGGATTTAAAAAACTTACTTGGACAAACAACAAGTGGCAAACAACTATCCGAATATCAGATTAATTTGTTAGTCAAGAATGGGATTAAGACTGCCCAGGAGTTTTTAAAGGCAGATTTACCGAAGCTACAAAACCTTCTGGACATAAACAGAATTCAATACTTATACGACATTAAAGTGGAATTGATTGATTTGTTGGGAAAGCAAACAAAATGCACATTTGCTACTCTTTACAGGGAAGAGAAAAAAAATTATTGCGAGAATTTTACCGGCATAGAAGAGTGAGTAGTTAATATGGGCGAATCAACAAAAAAAACTTATTCTCGGGTACTATTCAAGACTAGATAAATTACTGAAAGAGATTGGGCAACCGTCTCCTGGAGTCTGGGAGATTTATGGCGAAGCTGGCGTGGGTAAAACCCAATTCATGTACTGCTTGGCAATCAATTTCGTATGCCAACAAAGGGAACAACCGAAACATATTCTATTTATCGATTGCAAGGGCGACATAGATGCTGCGAGAATACACGAAATTTTAGAGGAGCGTAAGCATCCTCATCCGGAAAAGGTCATGGAGGCAATAAAAGTGGAGAAAGTTTTCAACGATCAACATTTAATTGCTGTTCTAAGAGCCCTCGTAAAGCAGCGGGAAGAAAAGCGTGAGGAAGCCATGGCCATTGGTTTAATTCTAATTGATTGCATTCCCGCTTGTTTTATTCACTTGCGCAGCAGGGATGAGCGATTGCTGGCCAAAGCCCAACAGACCGTAGTGGCATCTCTTCTGAGGAAACTTAACACAAAAGGAGTTGCTTCTATTGTGGGTAACGTATCATTCGGTAGGGATGAATCAGGTAAGCAGAAACACATAATGAAATTATATTATTTACTCAAGATTCTTTTTGTTATACGTTAAGGAAACATTGAAGAGGAAGAGGGTATGATTTCCGAGGATTCCAGCGATACAAAGCCAAATGAACCTCTTATGGGTCATTACTGGAAATCTATATGCACTTTGCGCTTGTCCCTGGAGCTTCCAAACCCAGAGGACGATGTTACTGACATTGACGAAGTAATCGATGACGGCATCCGTGTTATGAATGTAATAACCAATTCGTATGGACCTGCAGGTGGCAGTTGCCACTTAAACGTCTCCAAAGCTGGAATCATTTAACGTCGCTGCAATTGCTGGTAAGATTTCATTACACGTTTACCGGGTTCTATTCCATCACCAAGACCGGGACGTTTACGTTTAGCGTTGGGATGAGCAGGTTCTGCATTTTTAAGTATTTGAATTGGCTCCGTGTTGGCTTCCTTCTCCTCGTTAACCGACAAGTCCGAATCATGGGCATATTGACAGCTGGTGCCAAAACGGCAGCGTCCTTTTCGATAATTCCAGCAGATTTTGCGACCATTCTTTAACTGCATATGCGTATCATTATTGACCATTTTCACATGCCGCTCCAATGAGGCAGTCTTATGTAATTCTGCTTCAAGAAAGGGATTACTGAAAACGTCTCCTGTTTTTTTACTGGCTGCGTTTGCCAAAGCCGAACTGGCACTGGGCAGGGAAGTAGGCGGGGGAGGTAACTTTGCTGATTGGGGCTGTTTCTCAGAAGGCGAGCTGTTGAAGACACTCTTTTGTCATTATACATATAAATGTAGTTTAATTATTTATTACGTGCCTGTTGTCAGACTTTTGACTGCTAGTTTCCTCTTCATCCTCATCAGAGGAATCGCTATAATCTGCAACCAGCGACATGATTTCAAGTTCGTTTGTTTTGGTGGTCGATAGAGATGAGCAACTACTTGGTACCGTGATTCGTCACGACTATATACATAGGCACATATATATTGTTTATTAAACATCGGAAAACTAACAAGAAATTAAGGAAAATAGCTTGAATTTTAAATGAAGGCCATAAAAATGACAAATATACTACACATCAACTGACATTGTTTGGATTGAAATGCACTTATGAACCTGGCTCTGTCACAACTTTCCGAAATAATCTCACCTCTATTTAGTATTTTTAATCGATAACGTCATCGTAGTTCTATCGGACTATCGGTTGGCGCCAAATTGAATCTCTTTTTAATGACGTTCAATAATTTATACAATTAGTTATTAAATTAATTATTATAATTCTATTGATTGTTCATTTTTAATGAATTTGCTTTCTGCTTTATTCCATAATTATAATATGTATATAATCACTTTATGCATGCTCTAGCGGTGTGTGTGTGTGGTTGTGGTTTGTGTGTACATATGTTGTATATAAACTATTAACTAAGTATTTATACAATATTTATAAATATAAAAAATTCAACTTTGTTACAGTTTTTCATATAATATGCTGATGTGGTAAAAAATATCCAAACGTTTAATACAATAAATGGAAAATCCATGTTCCATGCCAAGAGTCCATGGCAATCGATCATTCCAAATCATAAACACGGCTTAGCTTTGTTCTGGCGAATCGCAAGTCGCTAGTCTATAGCTGGTGGGCGAGCCGACGGATCGTCACGATCGATGGGTGGTGGTGAAGTTAAAACTTCGACGCTTTGGGCGGGCCCAGCTGTCAGATAGCCAGCTGTTGGATTAATACCTACAAATTCAAATGGATATATGAGTCCTGAGATTAAAAAAGAACTCTTGCTTTGCTCACCAGTCAAATAGCCACGTATGTTGGTATCGGCAATGAATAGGTCATGACGTTGGTCCTTAAACTCAGCCCAGACGGGATGCTTGAGCAAAATTTGAGTTACCCGATCGCCATAGTTGAGATTGTGCGTCATGCCCTTAAGAGCAGCTACAATTTGTGCTTTAACTGCCGATGGATTTTCCACAAATTCCAACCGACTGTCTAACAGGCCGAGGAGAAAAGGTATGAGACCCACCTCCAACGACTGACTAATCAGAGAGTCCTGCGAAATAAGTATACAATATTATAAATACACATTAAATTTAAATGTTATAGATCAAGGACTTACGTGCTGATGCTTAAAGAGGCGGCTCAGAGTCTCGCAGGCTTTCTCAATGCAATCCCGATTATGTTCCATGCACTTTTTCAGCGGAGATACGCATTCCGTTTGTGAAACGGCAGAAACACAAAACTGTAAAGGAGATTGTTACAGGCATTAATGGATGTTGTATCTCCCTAATGGTATACCACCTACCTCGGATAAAGACAACTGATGTAATACTGAAAGCGTGTTCTTTGGCTGCACGGAGAGTAGATTGAACAGCTTTGGTATGTGGCCAAGGACAGGTATATCATCGGCCAGATTTGGTTGCGACCGCAACAATTCTACTAATGCCGTCGTCGATAGATCTAAAACATCCTGCTCTGATGAACTTTTACTTATTTGCTCGACAACAAAGTCAAGAAGATCAGAGAGGAATTGCTTGGGCTTGCGCAATGTCCAGGCAGGATTGGCCACAAATAGACGGAGGTAGACACCGGCTACGACAATTTCATTTGATACTATGTCCTTAAGTATTTCGGGATCCTTCCAAATATGACGAGGATTGGTCTTTTGTAGTTGATAGAACCTAAGACGATAGAGAGGATAAGTTAGAGAGCAAATTTTGTGGATGCGATAATAATTTTACTTGTCACAAATTTCGGCTACAGCATCGCAGACATTGGAACGGGTATTATCATTCCAAATCAATTCGGGATGTTCGTGTATCGACTCAAAGAGCTGCACCGATGTGGCCGGCGATTCCACCATGGCATCGATAAACAACATTGGCAGGAATTTTGATATGGTAATCCGTACTTTGGGTCCACTAAGACGATCAGCCGTCATTTTGGCCAAAATTTCAGCACACATTTCGCGTATTTGTGGATTCCTTGAGTTGCAGAACATGTCAAGTAGATAAATGGCAGCCCCCTTGGCTTGGGCCTCCTTAATCATCTCCTGCACATTCATCAGACCAGATAGAGTCTCCAAAACCTTAATTTGGCTAGCACGAAGTTCGGGATCCTTGAGAGCAACCAAATAACTGCCTAGAATTTCACAAGCCGCCACCTCCGAAACGCATTCCTTGTTGCGGGACACAAGTGCCACTACCTCAAGGGCAGCTGCTTTGACAATGGAGTTCTACAAAGGGATTATTAGGATTCATATAAGTAAGAATTACAAATTAAAATCAATTTAACTTACATCAGCGAATATATTGTTGGCCAGGAAACCAAAAATCATATCGAAGTTGCCAATGCACTGAATCTCCACCTCTGCATTGGACTTGACCACTGCAATAAGAGCCCGAAGAACCATGGTAATGTGCACCTCCAATTGTCCATCATTGGCAAAGTCATATTTGCATTGCTGCAATGACAATTGCTGTTCCGCCATGGCATCTGTTTCCAGTTTCTTACGGCTTTTGGAACGATTATAGGCATGGAGAACATCATCGAAGGTTGTTCCAGGTGCTCGTTGTTGTTGTTGCAGCTGAGGATGATTGGGTGCCAGGGTGGGTGTCAGTATTCCATCACTGCCAACTTTGGGCGTTGGCGCAGGTGAAGCAGCTGATGGATTTCTTTTTTGGTTTAGGAACTGATAGGCATGCTTTAAGTAATCTAACAAATCCATAATGAACTGCTTAGGCTGGACAATGGGATGGGTGGGCATGTCGTTGTAGATTCTTATAAATATTCCACCAATCTGAAGTTCATCCCTGAAACAAGACAGGGTTAGGACAAAATACAGAATGAATACAACATTTCAACTTACTTATGGGCATCAAACTCAAAGCTGGAGACCAGTTCATAGACCTGAGCAACATCCTCATGCGTCTCCTTGGCGGACGCTAGTCGCTGTTGCTCTAGAAAATCCTTGAGCTGAGCTCGTGTACCATTATCCCAGATAAGATACGGATTTCTGGTGTTCGCCGTTAGCAACTTAAGAACTTCGCTATCACGGGCAGTGGCCAGTTGATTCGCTATATACCGTGTCAAGAGACGATCCAGAACTTGTTTAATTAATGTATTCTTGGCTTCGCCAGACACAATGTATTTCTGCTGTATGTCTCCAGCAGAATTTCTCGGCTTTGTTAACTGTTGCTGTTCACTCTCCGTAGGAGTGGAGCTGGAGGTGTCAGAGCTACTTCCACCACCATTACCACCGCTGCTAGATGAATCCAACGATTCCTTTTCCGTGCGACCCATAGTTATGGCTGCTTGTTTGCCTTGGAGTGGGTTGTGAGCATTCTGTGTGTAGGCAGAGTTAGTGGAGGACGACGTTGTGATTGCCGCCAACACCGGCTTCGGTTTAATCGATGGCGCTGTGGCTGGCGAATTAGATTCGCTGCCCGTGATGGGCTTATGGCGCAACTCCATTTGGTAACCAGCCAAAGCAATGCAACCCTGAACAGCCATTTTGGCCAAATTATTGGCCAACTGTTGCTGATTTGATTTATCGCTAACTTCCACTCCACTCTCGTCCAGCGTGTAGTCATAGTCAAAAATGAATAGCAGAAAAGACCACAACACGCCATTTCGTGACAGATTGCACTGCAGATCATAGTTATTGGCCGCCAGACTGGTAACCAAACTGACCGACAGGGTGTGCTTGAAGTAAACCACACGACATACATCGGACAGTAATTGAGGCAATTGGATAATCTTCTGTTTGCACTTTTCAAAGTTACAGGCCACCTCAAAGCAGCGAGTAACATTCGATATGACTTGATAGTGCAACGATTCCGGTTTGGAATCCACACCCAAAATGGATACACAACGCGTGTAGGCCTCCAGCAAGGCTTCGATACCCTCCTCACGACGCAACTCCTCTGCATTGAGTGCCGAACAATGGACCGTATGATAGCACAACTCCGAAGCGGCTGTAAGCAGTTGGGCCTCTTTAGAGAAGAGCTCATCATCCCGTGTCTCGAGGCGTATGGTCTTAATCAATTGGGGATAACCAGCATATTTGTAAGGACGCAAAACTATAGTAAATAAAAATTTTTTGATTAGAGCTTCCATAAATTAACATAGCAGATCTCACCATCTGGGTAACGCTCAAAGAGTATACTCTGAGTGCGAAGGATTAAAACAATATTATTGGGATCTGGTCCTCCGGAGCTCCATACATTCCGAGAGCAAAGGAATTCATAGGCCTGGAATAGGTAAAATGTATATTAGAATATATCCTGCATTTCCTATATCTGATTTCTTCAACCCACCTGGTTAACTTTTTCGAATATCTCACGTCCATTGGGATTCTTATCGGGATGATACATCTGAGCCAATTTGTAATAACTCTTTCTTATCATTGATTCATCTGGCTTGAGGTCGGGCGTTTTGGTTAAATCGATTCCCAAATCGTGATAGGCTTGTTGTATTGTCATCTGTGGGGGCTTCTTTTCCACCTCTTTACGCCATGCGTCTAGAGTATGCTTGAGCAATTTCACTGGATCCGAAATTGGCCAATTTGGGAACTTTTGTGTATCACACAAATGGCGCAGGTAGTAAATGTGACAGAAGAGCTCATTCTCCAACTGGGGATAGCTAATTACCGGTATAGCCAGGTAGGGATAACGAGCCATTGTATGGCCACGTAAACGTGGAGTGAAATCTGCTATATGAGCAGCAATCTTTTCAATTAGCAACCGTCTCATTTCTGAACTCCATATCACTTCAGGCGTATCGAATTCGCCCAAAAATATTTCGGCAAACTTATCGGCACTGTAATTCTCCAGAAAGCAAACCATAGCCTCGGGCAACAGTTGACCTAGAATGCTACGATGCATAATGCCCGACTGTGAGGTTTCTTCGCTACGAAATCCTTGCTTCATGTGGGTCATTTTAAGGAATCTGGTTATTGGTAAGATGTTACTGCCTGTGTACATGAGCATAAAATAGAAGACGCCAGTTAAGTAGACTTTCGGCATCTCTGGATTGTCCTCCATTATTTGACAAAGAAGAGTGGCCACACGTTCTAGTAATCCCGGATCGTGGGTTAGACACACTTGCACAACATGTGGTAGACAAATGAATTCGGAGAGTTTCCTTGACAGTTTCGGTCCTGGGATAAGCACTGCCACACCATTTTGTGTGCGGCTGGGAAAAAAGCTGGTACACTTGATTAATATGTCAAGGATTTTGGAGGCCAGCTCCGTTTCATCATAGAGAGGTGTTCCTTTGGCTATGAGGCACCATTTCAGTTGAGGTATTTGTTGCAGGGAACGCCAGCCATCCATGCCAATAGCCCAGCATCGTGTCTTGGGCGTTATCATGCCTTTCTGCCAAAGCTCTTTTAACTCAGAGTAGGTAATAGGACCCTGGCGCTCTGGTTTCTGGCCATCCTTCTCAACATTGTAATACCAATCTTTCTCCTCGTAGTTTGACATATTGGGACCAGCTTCAATAACATTGGTTTTCGTATTTAGTTGAGCACGTCCCTTGTGCAAATGGGCCAAGGTGATCAAATCCACCAGACATTGGACATGATCAATGAGAGCACGACAATTGGATTTCTCCAAGACCAAGCAGGATATTAAATTGATCAAGGCATCACGCATGGAGGGGGAAAGGCACTGCAAGCAAAGCAATATTAGAAAGGTGAACTGAATTGCTAATCTGATTTGACTTACCCGATCGCTCAATTGGAGTATATAGGACATGTCGTTGAATCTACCAATTTCCTTATGATAGCGTCTGTATACCTTGGCAAGAGCTTGCAAAGAGAATACAGTCATTTGGTCATCATTTACACGTTGACGGCACAGGACACGTCGATACAGAGCATTGAACAGCTCAATCCTAGAAAGAAATGTTACAAAAACATTACAGAAAGTTAGAAGTTTTGCATGCAAACAATTGCTTACGGATCCTTCACTAAATTCTGCGGCCAATCGTCCTTCTCCAGTATCAAACGTATATAGTAATCACCAATTTTGATTTCGTCAGCTAAACATTGATAAGCCACTTCGAATTCCTGATAGTTCCAGGCCACAATCATTTGGCCAGCCAAATCCCGATCGTTGAGGAACTGCCTCAGCTCATTTTCCAAGCACATACGCAACTCTTCACGGGTCTTGTGGTTCCAAATGAGATTGGGTAGACTGTGATCTTTGGCAAAATTATAAAAGAAATAAGGCAAATTCACTATAACATCAGAGGTCTTTTTCTTTTGCCGTCGATTGCGCAGGACAACTGGACGATTCTTTAAAGCCTGTGCAGCCGGATCCTGTGCATCGATTAGATTCATTCCCCAATGCTTTATGCCCTGTAAATGCTTCTCTATCACATTCTTGCGAGTTTTATTGGAATGTTGTATGGCGAATTTGAGATTATCGCGAAAGTTTAATTTATCCTCTTCGATATCGGTGTCCGGAACAGTCTCCTCGGATTCCAGGAAAGTCAAAAGACCAGCGGGCTAAACAAATAATAAATCGTAGACAAAATTGCTGACAAAATAATTCTTGTAAAACTCACAAAAATCCTTTTAAACAGTTCCATGGCCTCTTCACTGTCCGTAAGCCACAGACCAATGAGATGGCGAGACAATTGGCGATGTGTTGTCAATGTTGGATCATTGGAAGGAGTATATAAGGCAACTAGCAAATGTCGACATAATGCCGCCTCATCCAAAGCTAAAGCCTGCATTTGCTGAGCCACATGCAGCTCGCCCTCCTCGATAATGGCGCGCAAGACCAGGCCAGCTCCCTTGACAATAGCCAGCGAGGGATGCTGAAACAGTTTATACAAATAGCGACCACGTTCCGCAATCAGTTCCAACAGAGTATCAAATTGTTTGCCATCCGTGGTCTCACTGTAAGGCACACACAAGGCAAAGGTGAGGAAATCCAACATAGCAGATAAGACCAAAGCACCGCTGCCATGGCTCTAGAGAAGGAAAACATTTACAATTACGATTATATCAAAGCTCAAAATCTTATTCACTTACCACATGATTTGTCCACATATTGAGTAACGTTTCTAGAAACGATTTGGATGACAAAATGGAAGATTTGTTTAATTGTTCCTGCTTGAGATCATGGTCAGTATTCACAGAATGCATCAAGGAGTTAATCATATCAATGGCCGAATAGGTAACAGCCAAATCCTTGCGCCTTAGAGCGGCAACCACCTTTGTCCCAATGATCTCTCGAAATCTAAAGTAGAATATATTATATAATAATATGTGTAAATAAAATCTCTTCAATGGTAGTTTACCCAGAGAGATTGGTAAAGGCGGCGTAGCCCACTTTGCTGGCCAGAAGACGTGTCAAGGCATGGAAAATGGCCTCCAATTCTAAATTAGATAACTGAGCCGTCGGACTGTCCAATTCTTTCTGGGCAAGAGCCTGCAGGGCGCTTAAAATTAGCTTCTCCTTATTTTCAGCAAAGAGACTCTGTGGCAAAACAAATTCACATTAAGAAATTAAACATACATATATGAAGAAAATAAGCTTACATCTTGGGTAACACTGTAGTTGAGTCCACTGTGCGGCACATTGGCATTGAAACGTTCTAGGATTTCATAACGCTTCGAGGGATTCTGGAAATTGTTAATAACCAATCGCAAGAGATTCGCTTCGGTCTCCTCATCCACTGAGCTGTTTAATGGCACATATCTCTTGCCCCTAGGCGTATTGCCTATACGTATATGAACATCTTGATTGCCACTTGAACGTACTGCATCCAAGACGGTGGCCAGCAGTGAGTCCCTATCATTGGTGCTATAACTACGTACGATTCCATTCTTATATTCGATGCTAAAGCGTTGTAGATTGTCCTTGTCACGCACTAGAGCAAAGACATCGGTGAGTGGGCGTAGCGTACAGACGCTATAGGTTTGAGGATCACGTTCCAGTAAGGTAACCTCTGTGAGACAGAGAATGCGCTTAACCGGATCCGGGTGTCGAGGTGTTAGCTTTTGTACTGTAAACTCTGTCATTGAGGTCTGGAACTGGTCGCCACTAAAAGAAGAAGTGAAATTGAGTCCCAACACTAAATGAAATTGAGCTTGGAAAGTCTTACCTAAACTTGCCAAATCTCTGTCTTTCGAATTGCTCTAACGTTATCTGGCTTTTAAGTATTTTGGTCTCAATGCCAAGATATTGTGAGGATTTTTGGGCTATATTCTGGACGATCTCATGATGATTCAATGCTTTGAACAAATGGAGACGACTAAAGCCGCCGTGGGCCATTACAATCCCTCCCTCATAGTCGGAGATGCCTGCTTCAAAAATGTGCCACAAAATGAAGATAAGTGCAAAATAGGAATTATAAAAGAAACAATGGATTAACAGTGCGAATCTATGATTCCTCTCCCTGCCCTTTCCATCTTTAAATAAATACCTATTATGCCCTCGATATCCTTGTACATGTAGCTGGCCAGCACATCATTTGTAGTGGGATCCAACTGATCGAGGGAGCATGGCGTAACCTCCAGCACAGTCGGCAAACTAATCCCCGACCAATGATATTTGTAGGCATTAAAGCGTTGAGTATTCTTCGGTTTGTCGGCAAACTCCTTGTAATATTTCAAAATGGAACAAAGTATTTCATGACGATATTCCGACGACAATTTAATTGTATCTAGTTTCTTGTCTTTTTTAATGTTCAGCAAAAACTCATTTGGTATCTGGACGAGAGGGGTGTAACAATAAGTTTCTTTATCTGTAAACGTATAATGACGACTTACATTTGTTCCTTTTGAGGGGGCGGCTGCTACAATATCCGAGTATGACCAACGATTGGTTAATTCAAATCTATCCGGATTATAGGTGGATATGCCAACTGTTCCAATTGAAAGTATTCGTTTATATCTGCCCTTCCACGAATGTTTGGTGACCACAAAACACTCCAGATCCACGTTTTCTCGCGTCGACATCTTATCTTGCATTTGAGTACCAACCAAATAGTCAAAACTCTAAGTAAAAGATAGAAGAGGAAGAGAACCTAATTTGTTTTTTGTTTCTTTCTTAATTATAGGCGGTAACGCTCAGCTGATTCATCAATTGACCACCAAACATTTCCAATTGGACACTTGCACTGATTAATTAAATGGAAATGTTATCAGCAGAGCGAGCAGCTGCAATGTGCCAACAAAGAGTCCGACAGAAGAGCCCCGACGTCACAAACTAAAGAACCATTGGCAGGCACCTGTGCATCCATTGGCTGTTGTTCGTATTTCGGTTATATAGCTCACCTTAACAATTTAATGCATTTTTTTTCGGCAATTAGAAAATAATTATGTTAAATCCGCAAATTTTCGCAATAAACAATCATTCGGTCTAAGCATAGCTTTCTTGAACTTGGTCACATTGAAAAAAGAAAAGAAAAAAGTGTTTGAAACCTGAATTCGCACCGCTTTTAAATTCGCTCCGCTTAATTCACTTGCGGCGAATTTCATCAAAAAATGCAAGACGCGTAAACAGCTGATGGACCGGATTTTAATGCAAGCCGCGTGAGAATTTTTATAAATAATAATTCATCAAGTAATCCTGAAACTATAACCGAATACCACAAGAGGGAAATGAATGCTGATTTAAAAACTCGAGTGGAGAGCTGTGCACGCACAGCCGAGGACTTTACACGCATCTACTATGCCTCCTTTGACTCAAGACGCCATCAAATTGGTCGACTTTATATAGACAACGCAATCTTCAGTTGGAATGGCAATGGGGCACAAGGACGCGAGATGATTGAGCGCTACTTCCTGGAACTGCCCACATCCAGCCACCAGATGACTACATTGGATGCCCAGCCTATATTGGATTCAGCGGTGGCTAATCAAATGACCTACCTCATACTGGCCAGCGGAACAGTGAAATATGCCAATCAACCGATTAAAAATTTTCAACAGTCATTCATTATAACAGCACAGAATGAAAAATGGAAAATTGCCTCCGACTGTTACCGCATGCAGGATGCGATAGTGTAAGAAAGCACCTACAGACAAACCATACGATAGATATGTTATAAATTAAGTCACAGAATTGTTGTCAACTCCAATAAATGTTGCCAAACTTTTTCACCAGATCCGTGTTGCTCGTTATTTTCATTCGCAGATTTGTAGAACGGTCACACTTGTACATAAATAAATGAAATTCAAATTCCACAAGCACAACAAATTTAAGGTTTTACCTTTCTTTCAGCTAGAAGCTTGTAATAAAACATTTAGCACTTTGGCTTAACTACAATTAAAAACTTTATTTTTTCATATTGCATAAAAAGTACGTACATTTTTATCTAAATGCAAATAATGATGGCAATGTGTATATGTGAATGTATATATGTGTGTGTATGTGTGTAAAGATATCTAAGATAAAAAAACAATCTCATCTCGCCAACAAAAGTAAATAAGAAACAAACAAAAATAAACAAACTACACGTACAACATTCGGATTTCTCATACAAATATTAGAAATGTAGAATAAAAATGAGGTCTCAATTGGACCTCCGGTTATAATATATATCTGTATGTATGTATGTATATGGATCTGTGGAATAGCATGAGATAACTTTAAGTATGCGTAGAGATCTACGAGAGGGACTCATAAATTCACGCACTCACTCCTCCTGATAAGCTAATGATGATCTTACAAACATTAATGATGGATGGAGGGGAGTGTGAAGGGTAAAGGCCGGGTACGGGATGGATGCTAAGTCTTAGACAAATATTACATAAAAAAATCATCTCAAGGCATCAATGTGAAAATGCTCTCAGACTGGGAATTTTGGTATGGAGGCGACCTCATTAGTATAGAACTGGACTGTATGGCTCATTGGTCAGCAGGAACATTTGTTCTTGGCCTCCTGGCCATTCTGATCATTAGAACTGTTCAGATTAAATTTATCTCCATCAGCCAAATCGGCAGTAATTAGTTTATCATTGATGAGTATCTGAGAAATAGAAATATAACTATTAAAACTGGTTCCAAATTAAAGAATGGACAATCTCTTACCTTATTGACCAGGGCTCGAGCAGCCTCATCAATGTTAATATTCTCCTTGGCAGATGTCTCAAACCATCCGGCAAAACCATTCTCCTTAACATACTCATCCATACGTTCTGGCTGCGTAACTATACCCTGCTTCTCCTGATCGCACTGCAAGATAAGGACAAATTTAATGGATTCCTTTGCACACTCTCTCTCTCTCTCTCTCTCGCTCTCTCTTACCTTATTTGCCAGCAATATACATGGTATGGCACTTCCGTCCGGCAGCTGAACTTTGGAATCTAAATCCTCCTTCCATTTGCTAACACAATCAAATGTACCACTCCGCGTCACATCAAAGACAATGAAAGCTCCAACTGCCTCCTTGTAATAGACACGAGTCATATTGCCAAATCTCTCCTGTCCGGCAATATCCCAGAGCTGCAAACGAACTATCGTATTGGCATCCCAGTGAAGAACTTTAAGGGCAAAATCCACACCAATGGTGGCACGATAATTTTGGCTAAAGAACTGATGGACATAACGTTTAATAAATGATGTCTTGCCAGTTCCCAGTTCACCAATGACTAGAATTTTGTATAGATGTTCACGTTTCTCGCTTGTAGAAGTCATAATGGCCTGACAAAGAGATAAAAATAACGGTAATATGAATAAAAGTAAGCAAAATATTACATTATATCTGTGTATACAAATAGTTTTTAGAAGTTCAATGGGCAAATTCAGATAGATATGGTCTTTTATCAATTCTATTATCAATATAGGTACAGTTGCGTTTGCAAATTATAGTAATGGATGTAACTGAATATTTCTATATATTTATGTTACGGTAACATTTCTGTTCGAAGTACAGTCTCGCTCTTTGTTAAGTAAGTGTTTCATAAATTAATAAATTTCACTTTCCTGTACTCTTATACCTTAAGTAGGTGTTAATCTTGATTTGAGATACCTAATCTAAGGATTTGTATTAGACAGTCTTTGTGGCACTTAGACCATTCTCAATTTTCCCTTTTACCCGCCATTCGCTGCCTAGTTGAATGACACACAAATGACGGGGGTGCGGATGGTTTGGCGGCCCTCCCCTTCCCTCCCTTTTCGACGACACGACATGACACTTTTGCGGCTTCGCTGTTAGCAAGGTAAACACTTGGAGGCAACACCTTACCGGTTCCATTTCCATTGTCAGGTCACCAAAGGCCGGCATGGATTGTTGGGGCTGCTGTTGCTGCTGCTGCTGCTGCTCCACCTCTTCTTCCTTATCCTCACCACTCTCCTCAGAGGAACCCGAACCACGATTTGAATATTCGCTGACCACTGATTGATAACGCAATGTCTCTCGTCTACCCTCAATGCTATCGTGATCACCGAGGATAAGATGTTGCTGCTGTTGGGCAAAGCTGAGTCTTTTCCTAATGCTAGAATCACTTGGTTCCTCTCCAGAACTTGGCTGTTGAGTTGCGGCTGCAGCTAAGGCTGCTTCGTAAGCACTAAGAGGACTTCGCACTGCACTGCCAACAGCAAAACGAACCACTGGAATGGTTTGGTTATGCGTTTGAGCGCTTTCCGCCGATGATATGCCGTCGCCGTCACCTTCTCCGTCGCCAATATCAATGTCGCCAGCCTGTTCGTCCAATGAGGGTAGAGGCAACGGTGGGGGAGGATATGAGGGTGCTAATGGCTCTAGAGCCTGATCGGGTGCCACCGGATTGGCCACCGTTAATGTAGCTGGTCTTGTAAGGATGAGCCGATGACCACGCTGCTGCTGCTGTTGCATCAATTCCAGCTTCTTGCTGGACTTGCTCGATTTGCTGCTCCCGCTAGACTTGCGTACTGCCCCAGTGCCAATAGAAGACTGAACTGGAACTGACTGCGATTGAGACAGCGACTGACTGACGCGACTCGGCTTGGCTGGGGCCCGCTCTCGAGGTGGCGTATCTCGTGTGCTCTCGGTGATAACGATTTTCTCTTCGCTGGCCTTAGCGTTAGCGTTAGACAGTGGTTGCCTCTTCTTGGCCACAATTAGTTTGGTGGTGCTCGTTGTTGTTGTCGTTGTGTTTGTTGTATCTTTTGTTGTTACCTTTTTGCTGGTGTTGTTGTTGCTAGTCGCCTTCTTCTTTTTCAGCTGCTTTCCACTACTCCCAACCACCTTGCCCTCCTCTGCTATTGCTTCAGGTGTCAGGTAATCCCCAGCCGTTTCCGTTTCGCTGGCTGCTGAGCTGCGACTCTGATTCTTGCTGTGACTCTTACCAACAGGCTCAACTTTCTTGCCGCTTATGGTTATCTGCAAGGTGCTACTGCTGGTGGATGGTGTCGGAGACAAAGTGCCACCAGTGCCCAGACTAATATCATCGCTGGTGGCCAGACTTTGTGGACGCACTTTGGCCGATTTACGCAAAGTGCCCAAGAACAAACGTTGGGTAAGACTCTTTTTCTTCTCCTTCGGTTCGACTGCAGCACCACTGTGAGGGCTTGCAAGATCCTCGATTCCGTCACTACTTCTATAGCCCTTCTCTTTGCTCTTATCTCGCTCCGCTTGCTCTTTATCCTTTTTAGTCTTGGGCTTGGAGAGACTACGGAATGCCGATGAAAAGCGTGAACGCGTCTTTACTTCCTCCCCCTTGTCTTTGGTTGAAACTTCGGTTGACTCTCGTTCTAAATCTTCTTTTAGGTTTTCCTCTAGTTCCTCTTTCTCTGTGGCTTTGGTTACTTTTTCAGCGCTTTGCATATCGCCGGTTTTTCTCAAAGGGAATACTGGATCCCGGCTTGGAGCTTGGTGCGGTTTTGGGGCTATAGGGCTTCCATTTGGCTTTAAAAACAACAGTTATCCTGCTCCCCCGAACGAAATAGATTCGAAAGCAACCGCAATCCAATAAAAACGAACGCGCACTGAAATCTTAAATGTTGACGTCTAGGCTTTTATAACTTAACACCTCCCCTAGACAGTGCCCCACCGCACCCGCATAGAGCACCGGTTAGGTCTGTGGTAAATTCGTAATGGGTATTACATTACAGTTACTTGCTCTGTGTACACTTACCAACACTGGCACGCAATTAATATTGCGAAATAAATGTGAGAAGAGCAAAGACGTCGGCGGCGTTGTCTTTTGACTGCACTGTTTGAATGTAAAACAGCCGCTTATCAAGCAATCTTCGACCACAATCTGTGACCAGTGTCTGTTTCTTGACCAAGCTAACTGAGAATAAGAATGAAACGGAATTGTTTGTATATTTATTTTTTTCCATTTTCAATTGGCCCTTGGCTCATGTAATCAATCGACTTTGTCAATAGGATCAAGGTGAGAGTTATGGATACACTGTAGTGCAATTGATAACTAATGTACGAGGCAATGCGTCCAATCGAGCGGCACATTTATTTGTAGTATCTGAATGACCTGCCCCTGTATGGCGGACCGTGGTCTGAAAAGCCATTCAAGCTGCAAAAGCTATTTGACACGCATTTCGCTGGCTTCCTTTAAACTGAGGATTTGACGCATCTCAAACTTGTCCCAAAAGCTTCAAAGTGGAAGACATGAATGAGGCGCTTGAGTGGGTGGTTTTGGCCGAGTCTCTACGTGACTATATAGAATTACGTTTATTACAAAACGTGGTTAACATTAACCGCAATGCGAATTTACAGCGACTCAAACAAAGACAAAGATACACCGAGAGAGAGAGAGAGAGAGAAAGAGAAGAAAATATAAGATTACCTCAAATCTAGGTTGCATGGCTCCCACTATTTATAGACAACATACGGAAGTAAGAACTGATGTCATTCCAATAATGCGATCAATCTGAATAATTATGTAATTTTGTTACCTGAACCCTTTTGCGGTATAATAGAGTATTAAAACTTTTGTTATCGATAGCTGTGTATATTAGATATTTTGTTTCCCAAATGCATGTTCTGGCATTCCATTCATTTAGAACTAAACACGATATGGTTGAGCAAGGAAAATATTTTAATTAAATATTAATATTTATGTTTTCCTATAATGAAATTATGTTGGACAAAAAGAATAGTTAAATCAACTAAACAAATACATAATAATTGTTCTCATTTAAAGCAAATGGTATACAGCGTTGTATAAGACAAAAGATAGAAGAACGTGTCTTATGCTTTTTAAAATGCATGAAAAATAGATATAGTCGAAATTCTCTGAAACGAATCGCAATCCCTTGCGCATAATTTCTTCGCTACATAGATACGTTATATAGAAAAGAAAAAATTGTCTTGTTTTTTTAACATTTTCTATTTGCAGAAGTCAGTTATTTTTGTTTGTACCACATTTTTACACTTTTCATCTTCCAGATCATTTCCTAGGACATTTATAGAAGCATACAAAGTTTTCGCTATCTCGTTTTTCATTTTCAAATAAGAACGGAAATTTTTAACTTATGAAGAAAGTTGTGCATATGTGGGAAATGACATAGCAATATATAAATTCTTTATATGGAGATTATGTGGAGATATTCGTTATATGAAAATTCGTTATAAACAGATTAAAATACACTAAAAATAAATTCAAATTACAGTGTTATTAACATTAATTCGCTATAAAGAAAACTTCGTTATATAGGAGTTCGTTATAGGGAGTTTCCACTGTACTTATATATGTACAGATATATATATATGTATTTATAAAGACACACTCACTAAGTTACTTAAGAGCACTTTAATTTCATTCTTTCTTCTTTTGACCTAAACAACGAAAAAAGTTTGAGATAACAGGTCGTATTAGTAATATATTTATTAACACCTTATTTTAGGGCGCGCAGCACAATCACTAATGAAAAAGTAGTAAAGAGTTAAAACTTGTAGTCATTGAAGTAAGAATAATTTGTTATTATTATAGAAATCTTATCCACAAACTTATTTCAGAAAAGTTTCAATGAAATAATCTTATAGTAATTAAACAATAAAATGTAGTAGTTAAACTAAGAATTCAGTCCCAGTAGCAATGGCTGTCCCTCCCCCTGTCATTTCAGTTTTATCTATAAGTCCACATAATCTAGTACTAATCTTCATCTTAAATGGAACAATCCGAAATTCATTTATTTTGAATTTGAATGGAGAAATTAAAGAATTTTGGCAAAGGGTGAAATGAAAAAGTGCTAATAAAAAAATAAAATTTTTAGCAAAAAAAGCTCTTTGAGTTTTACTTGAACTAATGTAAAATGTTCCCGTTTATTTATTTTGTACAAGTATTTCCGAGCAGTTTTATCTTGCGATAAGAATTTGAAAGACGACAAGGGAATTAATCCCTTGGCGATATAATTGTCTATGAGTCAAATTTTATTTATTTATTTATTTTAAAAAAGAATATGAATTTTTAAGAATAAAGACACTTAACGGAAAATGGAAATGGAAAAATTTATTTTAAACCGTTTAAATTAAATTTTCAATATAAATTCTGTGAAATCTTCAACCGTCTTGCAAAATAGTTTTCCCAACAATGCAAATCCTAAGCTTTCTATCATTTGTACACTAGAAAATTTATATTGCAAGCTTAACTATTTCCTGTTGGACTCTAAATTCAAGCACGATTCCTTATTCTCCATTTTAATGTGCACCATTACAAATTCACTTTTCTAGGCAGACACCCCAAGTGTTTGGGGAGTGAAAGGATTTTCCTTTTGTGTGCCAGGAAATGTTTGCACGCAATGGTCTCAAAAGAAAGTAGGCCCAAAGAGCATGGTAGAGAATATATATTGCTGTAAACGTTTGCAATTACCAACAAACGACCCCATTTGAAAACAAAAGCCTTACAGGATTCCAACATGGATATGTATAAGTACAGGTGATGGTTTTGCAGCCCACGTTCTAAACATAAACAGTTTGCATGTGGCACGAAATTGTTTTTTAAATTTTCAAGCAAGAATCGAAATGGATTTGAGTTGAGCGATTGAATATGTAGTAGTGGTGGCGGTGGTTGAGAAGGGAGGGGAAAGAGTATTTGCCTTGCATACAGATTCATTTCTGTAGCTTAGTTTTGGCGGCAATTGAGATTGTGCTGCATACTTTTAGGCTGGCGCAACATTTTTTCTTTTTTTTTATTATTATTTCTCTTCAGGTTAATCTAATCGTATTGAAGTAATTTTCACAGTTATCACATTTTATATATCTATAATGTTGAAATCTGGCCCATACATTACAATCGTGACCTTGCGTGCCATTCAAGCGGAGATTTCTTCATTTGACTCGTGTATTATGTGGATTATATATACAATTATCAGTTGTATGCAATTGTCATGTTAATTTTAAAAGCAAAATAAACCCAAAGTGCATTGTCTTAATCAGCGATGCGAATAGTCACACTGGCAATGCCTGAACAGAGATTACATTAAAGCATATTCCGTAGTTCGACCGACTATATATACATATATATATATATGTATATGCATAAATCGAACGCTCAATGAACTAAGCATACTCTGTCACACTTTGCTCATTTGATATCTTATCAATTTTCCAATAGTCATCACCGCCAAAACTGAAATAACTGAAATTTGTAGGCAATGATTAGATTGTCCCCGAAATGCAGCGTTGAGACAGACCGACCTTGTCTATTTTGTATTTTTAGTGATTCATCAATAAAGTGACAAACAACAACAATTTGAAATGGTTTGCATTTAAGCTAGGGCTGGGGCCTCTTCTCCATTCATACACTTTCGCTTAGTTGACCTTAAAACGTGCCTGTTGTCCACAGAAACGGTAGCGAATTCCCCCACCACCCACACACACACACACACACAAACATCTATGTATATATATTTCAATTTCCCATCAAGGGACGCATGTATACATACATATCTAGCGAACAATCGCTTAAGTATCTAAACGAAACACACCCACACCCACACACACGCTAACCACATGTCAGAGTGAAATTTGTCGATGGCCATAACAAGAGGGCCCCATTAATATAGTAAGTAATAGTAGCCGCCGTTGATTTGGCTCTAGATTTCCAAATTAATTTTCATTTAATTCGTGTACGCCAAATTAGAAATGAACTGTCAAAGATATCATAAATGTCAAAAAGTAAACTAAACGAACTCTACATACTCTTACAATATAAAAAATAATGTAGCATGATCACAAAGTAGATCATAATTATTTAGCAAAATATGTTTAAAACATGCTTAAACCATTTATAGAGTTTAATCAAAAAGAAATTTGACTTTGACTTTTAAAGCGACATAAAAAAATTAAAAACAAATTCATTAAATGAGTGATAACATGGATATGAAAAGTATTCGAATAATTGATGTAACCGGGTGATATTCTCTTTTAAAATGCTTAATATTTAAAAAGATTATTCATATATAGACACAACAAAAAAATTTTGTTCAGTTTTTGTAAGGAAAGTGAAGAAAAAAGGATCCAAATGATTAAGACCTTAAAAAGAATTGATTTAATATAGTTTTGGACTAATTTTCTGATAATTTGTGGATTGTTCATATTAAGAATTAGGCTTCAAAATATTTAAGAATACATATACTAAAAGTGAATTCAAAAAATGTACTTTCAAAGTTAAAGAATAGAAAATAATTTTAAAATCCAAAAAAAAAAAAAAAAAGTTTTCTAATTTATTTTTGTGGAATTATTTGTTTTGTTTTCTCTTTTTACTGAAAAACTGTTTAATTTATATTTAATATATTATAGCTTCTTGACCTTATTTTCGACTTTGGTCCATTCAATTAATTAAAATTAATTAAAATGACAAAAGTTATTTTTGTGTATATTTTTTAATTCTAAGTTGCCGACTACTAATTACTCTTCCATCTACAAATTCATTTAATATTTTGCTTTGTATCTAAATATGTACATATTTTATTTTAATATATTTCAATGTTATCACTTGAACAAGGAAATTAGAAACTTATTAGTAAAATACCAATCAATATTTTATTTAGCAAAAAGGGATAGTCTTTGTACTAAAGTCTTATTTGATCTAAAATTAAATTGTCTTTAATTAAAGAAATCAAGCTACCCTTGAAAAGACAGAGTTAATAGAACGTCGATAATCTGAGATAAAACTTTCATATGGTTTTTTTATAGTTAACTATGAGTTAACTTAATAAAGGCTAACTATTATTGAACTAACTACACATTTGGAGTAAATCCAATTAATCCGAGTATTATCCGTTCTAAGAATAGCAAAGTAACTGTTTATTTAGTTAATTAACTTTTCACATTTCGGTACTTTGTTAATTTTCCCAAGCCAAGCTTTCGGTTATTCAACAACTTTAACCGAAACGCAAACCATTTGAGAGCATTTTTTCATATGATTAGTTAATAAATTGCCCTGTTCTCTAATGCAATACCTGGAAAAACCCCATTTTTAGCTCGGTTTATAAATTCTCGACAGGTGTGCTTGATTAACATTTTCAGCTGCTACTGATTTGTGTTAGCCAAGTTGCTACATATAGTATAACACTATTTATTTGATTAATGTATAACTGAAACTCAATGTAGTATTATATTTTTTTTTGTTTTTTATGGGAATACTCACTCCATTTTGAAGATAGCCATTATTCCTATTGATATCCATGTTGTTTCGCATTATAGGTTTTTCCTCTGTTTCCGTTATGAGCGCCTCAATGGCGCTGAGATCGAGTTCAGGTTGAGGATTGGCGCTGCGCAGGGAGAATTGCGACGATGTGGATGAGGTGTGGGAGGAGGGATAATTGGGTAGCTGTAGTTGGTTTTGCTGGCGACGAACGAATATGGGTGACTCTTTGGCGCTAAGGGCGCCAAGGGAAATGGTGCTCAACGGTTGGTGTTTGTGTTCCACGGGAAACGTGTCGTCAGTTGATTGGGATGAATGTGACCTTCTGACCTTTTTGGTCAGATATTGACAACGCAAGCAGGCACAGGTGCCCAATTCACCAAGACTGCTCACCGATTTGGATTTGGTTTGCTTAAACGATGATGGCGTGGTGGCAAACTCACAGATATTTCGACGTCCGGCTGAGGTTGAGACCACGCTCGTAATGACGCTAGTTGCCATGCACTCCACCGCCGCCTGAACTCTATTCTTAAGACAAACAAAACACAAATACAATTTGCTATGAAGTTTGTTGCTCTTTCGACTTTGACAAATGGCTTCGGCTAGGCAGCTGACTTGAGATTGTGTTGCCTCTTTTTTATCAGAATTCGTTGCTCCTACACACAGTCTCCTTCAGCAGCACAGCTTCAACTTTAACAGTTTCAGTCAAGGTCATTCGCACGCGTTTTATCTTTTAATGTATTATTCTGAATGTCTTGTTGTTGTTTGTTGTTTAGACACCCGCTATATTTTGTTCAGTTTATTCATATGCCAAGCCGCAACATGTGGTTTCGTCTTTACACATTTATCATTATCACCTTCTTTGTCGTATTGCACGCGCTTTCGCGTTATTTGAAACGGCAATTAAAGCTTTATGTCTATGCACTTGAACTGAATTCGTTTGAATTTGGACTAGATTTCCAAAAAAAATTTTGTGCGCAATTAATTGGTTTCACTTTTTTTGCGGTGTGCAAAAGGTTATCTGGATCTTGCCCAGGTTTATTGAACTCTTGTTTGCAAATGCACTTTTCGAACACCAAATTGACAGTAAACTGGTTTGCATTCTCCAAAAAACATGTAGAGCACTTTGTCACAGAGCTTCAAGCTTATTTATTGCATAAGTTTTAAATGGTATATGTATGTCTGTAGATATATTGTTGTTGCCTTTGGGCATGAGAATTAAATTCACACACGTATAAAAGGCTCGTACATGACTGTCTTGACACGCAAAAATACGTAAAAACAACAATAACGTATATGGACGAGATATAATAACAAAGATCGACAAAACCAGCGTGATAACGTCTTTACGCTAAAAGATTTTTTGAAAACTGACTGTTGGAATTCCAACAACAAAAACCGTTATTTTAACTATTTCAATGTTTGATCCAGTATTTTTTTAATAAAAGTGAATTCGCTCCGCTAATTTGACAACTTGAATTTGCTTTGGCGCGAAAAGGTAAACTCAATTAATCAAAAATGTATTTTACTACAACAGGTGTACCAAGAGCATTAGAAGATGGTATAAATGTTGCTTAAAATCGAAATGTTTTGTGAATTGTTATTGCACTGCATAGTTGGTGTAGTGAATAGTTGGTCTAACATAAGAAGCGACTTATCTATGCAGTTAAGAGAAACAAATTTCTGCTTTAAACGTTTTTATATTGCTCACATCCTGAATAATAGGTGCCACATTATCTGATGACAAACAATATTTGTGACATTCTGGAAACGGAAAATTAATTAAAAAATGTATATTTTACTGAGATATACTCATTGAGAACTTTATTTTAAAAAATGATGTATCTATACGGAATATGCTAAATAAACAAAATGGTTTTATTACCAAAACAAAAAAACCTTTTATCTCTTCTGAATTGAAAAATCAGTTGAAATTATTGTTTATGAGTATTTTTTTTAAACCATACCCAATAAAGACACTGGAGAATGTATTTTCGTTTTACTTCCGTTTTTTTTTGTCATGGCGCAGGTTTATTTTTTCCTTTTCACGTGATGTAACTAACGAAATGTATTACACTTTTAGTAACTAATAAGCTTCAGATTATTAGATTTTAGTTATGTTCTTTAAACAGAATGTTATCCAATTCCTTTTCATTTGTTTGAAGTCTCATTGTTAAACTTTGAGATAATATATTTTTCAAATTTTGACATAGATTTTGCAAACTGTTCCAAAAACAAAATGCACAACAAATGATCACGAAAAAACACAAGGCGAATTCAAGTTTCACACATTTTTCATTGGTCAAATTTACAGAGCGAATTCAAGTTTCACAAACTTTTTATTTGTCAGTTAAACAAATCGGATATAACTAGGTTGAAAATCTATTCCTCAATTTTAAGCCCAAATCATTTTCATTGATATAGTCTTTATGACTTCTACAAATATTGGGTAAATACACAAATAAGACTATAAACTAGAAAACAAAGCAAAAGATTATAGATGATTGTGTTAAACAGTTTTAAAAAATAATTTATTTACAAATCATTAATATTTTTTTTTTTTTTCATCAATATTAGCTTCCGTCTTGGTATTGTTCTCAATTCTGGCTAAGAATTTGTGGCACCTTTTACGAAAAAAAGAAACCTGTAATATTTATCAAGTTTGAAATATGGAATTGCATATTGGAATTAAGAACCAAGCATACTAATGTATATATAGTATCTGTATATACTATATCTTGAGATATATCACTGGCAACTTGTCAACCTATTTAGTGTGCCTTCTAACAATAATTTGATCAAGGAACATCATTAAATTTAACTTAGTAAAAATGTGATCAATACCTTTGCTAGTTTATACAAGGTATTCCACAGAGGTAGAAAATATACACATTTTATATATGTAAGAAGACATCTATCAAAAATGTATCGTAAATACTACTTATAAACAAAAAGGACTCTTAATTTTTAGTGGGCTTTGGTTGTTCTTCTTGCTGGTTCGTATCCAGCTCAGGTTTGGCGGCAATTTTTTTAATTTCAGCGGCGGCCTTCCGTCTAGCCAGCAGGAAATGTGATACGTTTTCGTAAACCAGAAACGTGATCATGCAAGCTGGAATCACACGTACGAGATTGGCCTGCAATCCCTTATAAAAACCGGGCATGCCCTCGAAACTGCAAACAAAGCGAGACAAAGAAAAAGACAATTGATTAAATTTTTTGTGTAGGAAAAAGTAACCACTACGAGACTTACGAACAATGCGCGTTGAATGGAAGTTTCAGTTTAGCAAAGAGATTCTGCAGAATTTTGGTCATGGATGGGTAAAGGGGATTACTTACAACACAGCAAACAGATGAGTGAAGAAGCTGCCCTTTAGCCCGTTTTGTGTAAAGGTGAAATTAAAAGACTCGTATTGCAAGCGGAGACTTTAAAGTAGTTTTTTCTTTTCATTTCTTTCTTGCTTTTGCCTTCCTGGCATTTTAATAGTTAAGCATAATTGTAATTTAGTAATTCTCTTTTTTGTTTGGATTCAATTTGATGCCACTTTTTCTTTCTTTTGTTTTTTTTTTTGGTTGGTTTTCTTCTTTTTTTTTATGTTTTTCATTTGTTCACAATGCGTTTGATTTACTTTTATGCTTATTTACATAAATATTGTATGTCAAGATTATAAAAATTATAAAACCATATGCAAAATTATGAAGAATCTTTTTGCCAAAATGAAATTTTCTTCTTTGTTTTGTGTAACAAATTCCATTACTGAATAAATAATTTAACTAAACTATAAACTAAATGTTGTGTGGATGTGTTTTGCTTTTGTTTTTGTTTTGTTAATGAAGAAATGCATCTTTGAAATTAGATTTCATAACTTTTGCAATTGCTAGTGCTGCTATCACAACAATAACTTTCAAAGTTTAGATATATGGAATATGCTTAAAAACTATTTTAAGAACTAAAATTAAAACGAAACTGGTCAAATTCATCGAAATTGTAACAATAATACATAGGATAAACATAAAGTTTGTTTTGTCATTTGCTTGCTGATGCTAATGCTACATTATGGTGTTTTTTTTTTGTTTTGTTAAAAAAATGAAAGTAGATGGGATACTATATATATATATGAATATATAGATGGATAGTCTAAGTTAGATAGATTCATGTATTCTAAAGTGCTTAAATTCTGCTGCAGATTCATCTGGTTAATACTATTCTGCATCTTGTGCTTCCTCTAACTGGTCAGTTTCTCCCATATGAGCATGACCATGCAAATGTTTGGCGTGACGTGGACCAAATAAGGGACCAAACCCTTATAGAAACCTCGCATACGTTCGTACCTCCAAGTCTGTTTGATGCAGTCCCAGGTGCCATTATAGCGATGATGATGATCCTGGAGACGGGCACGCACCACTTGATATGGGTAAGTGGCCGCAGCTGCTATCAGTTTAGATATAGCGGCAAAGGCCAAATATTCAGAAGTAGCCTATAGAGCAGAGAGAGTGAAAACAAAAAAGAAATTAGGTTAGAGAAATTATTGAACAGGTGCCAAATCTCATGCCATTACGACGTCACCATCAACCAGCTACGGCCGGATATATACAGATACATATTTATCATTTATATATACCGATTTATAGCCACGAGTGTTGATCATGTGATTCGTTTGGCTACACCCACTCACCAGCTTGGTATCGATGGGCAGTTTGCGATAATCATTGTAGGCATTTTTCAACTCCTCATAGGTCATGAATTGTATGGCTCCATGGGAGACACCCAACATGCCGGGAACAAAGCCTCTGTAAAGTCCTCGAACTCCCTCCTCTTTGTAGATTTGGGCCAGGGCGTGCACCATGCCACGATATTCGGCACTAGACGAAGCATCACATTGCAGACATAAACGCGTTTTCACCACCCAGATGGGATTGGTCAGCAGCAGGGTTAGGGCACCGGATTCAGCAGCAGCCAGCATGTGCATAGTTGGACCCAATGGCATAGTTGTGTTACCACCCTGAATGAAGGTCTTGATGGTATTATAGCTAATAGGATTAAACATTAAACAAGTTATTTTATATCTATAAAAAACACAGTTTAACTTTTGCACTTACAACATAAAGTAAAGTCCCCATGAGGAACCGGAACCCCAGACATTGGGTGTGACACCTTTGTAAAGACCACGGAAACCCTCTTGACGGAAGATAGTGGTGAAGGCACTGCCCAAACCGCGATATTGTGGCACTGCAGCAGTGCGTCCATCATTAACTGGAAATAAAAATTAATATAAATTAATAACTTTGTCTAGACTAGTTGGCCTTGATAAATTTTATGATAAGTGATGGATAAAGGGTTGAGTTGAGTTGGCTATCATGTTTGGGTTGGGCTGTGGGGCGACGTCATCTACAATTTTTGCTTATAGAGATACCTTGGCAACTGTACGAAAAGGCCAGGCCAGGTTGGGCTGGGCAAGGCGATTCAAATCAGTTGTTGACTCCAGGCCCTGGCTAAAGTCAGTTGTTTTCGCCAAAAAACATGACAAAAAAGAAAAAAACGAAAAATGTAGAAAAACAGATAGCGTTAATTGGCAACGGATGCGATAAGGCAACAACGAAACATCTAGCTCTAGCTGGCCCATTATCATCTATTTATAAGTGAATCGGCAACAATTATGGCCTGACAACAGCTCTAAATTCTAGAAAAAATGGGGGCTCGTCTCTATACTCTTATATGTATATACATACATATATGTGAATTTCTTTTTTAAATAAATTTATTATTTTTCTCAGGCAAAATTTATTTTTAGTTGACCTTGAAGGTTGACAACTACAGCAAATTTAGTTCCAGGACAAAATGTAATTAACTTGCAAAACATCAACTTATTGCATCGATTGTAATTATCTATTTTAGGCTGCTACTGATAAGACAAACTGTAAGGGTGGGGTTATATTAGTTTCTATACCCCAACTAATTTGCGCTGATAATTGGCAATATATATTTTCGCGTGATGAACATAAAAAATACAATAAACAATTCGTTTTTCCAAGACTAAAGTATAGGCAATTTGTTTTCCCAGGAAGAGTGTCATAAAATTTGAAACTACAATAAAATAAAAGGCTCGTATTAAGTTCATTAGTGTTAACAAATGGATATATACATATAGCCACTCATCTAGACGTGCTAATTGGGTATAATTTCAATGGTTTACAACCTACTGGATAAAATAGGACTACCCTTTAATGGCAAGGGTATGAATATGTGAATATTTTTGTAGTATGACTCAGCCCAAGCGCCTAAACTTTGTGTGCGCGCTTGGCAACAAGTGAATGAGCTTACAGAGAAGCGTTTATGAAAATGGAACCAGTTTGCAGCAGGCGGCACTGAAAGTTGCCGTTACACACATGTACACGAAATGTACAGTCGTCGTCGCCGTTGTCGTTGTTCTGCTGGTCAAAGTTTTTGGTCACGTGAGACAACAAATAAATGGAGGAGCAGAAGGAGAATGCCAAATGATAAACAAGTTTTTTTTTTCCCCAACGCAAAATGCGTCAGCGAAAAGACCTTGCGCAAGTTCCAAGAAACAAAAAAAGAAAAAGAGAAAGGGGAGGAGGTAAGCAGCAACAACAACAACAGCTGTTAAGGGGAGGAGAAAACGAAGGAAGCTAATGCACAAAATTGTATCCATGCTGGGTTTAGATTCTAAAAGTACATATGTACACTCACTTTTTTTGGGGGGATTTTATCAGCTTACAAACAGAAATGGCAAAGTGGTGTGATTTTTGATTGTGCCATTTCGCATAAACAATTTAATTTTGTTGTTGTTATTGACTCTTACGATCAGAGGCTAAGAAAGCTTAACAACAACAACAACAACAAGCAAAAAATAAACAAGCTCCACAAGTATTGTGTTTCTTGTTTTTGTTATTTTTCCCCTTTGGGTTAAAACAAAACACGGAAATATTGCTCACGTATTGTCCCCATGCACTGAGTAGAGCAAACGAGGACAAGAAAAAAAAAACAAAAACTATGCATGAAAACAATAATGAATACACATAATTTGCAAAATTAAGCATAAACAAATTGCTGAGTCAGCTGATACCATGAACCAGTACACAGCTGATAACTGTCTCGCCATTTGTCCCGAAATCATTACCAGGGCAATAACAACAATTACACTGCAACGGATATATAAAAATTTGAAACGAATTCTGATACTTTGATCGAAAACAATAGAGATAAAATAATCAGTCAAAATGGGAAAATTTGTCAACAAATCCATAAATTTTCGACAGTTATCGTTGGCGCAAGCCAAACAAACAGATGACGCAAAACTGTAAAAATTAAAAAGTAAACAACAACTAATAAAACTAAACTATAGAATTCCCCCACGTGCCGATAGTTACAGGCTTTATTGCAAGCGAGGGTGTTGCATTTCACACACACGCAAACACACCCACACTCAGAATCTCATTAAAACCAAACAAACGCAAACGCAGTGGGAATTTGCCAACAAACTTTCCATGGAAAATTTTCCTGATAGCGAACGAGAACTGCACTGTCTGCACGTGCTGTAATGACACAGTGAAACCTAGAACACTCTGGACTATAGAACTAATAGTTTATTTTTTTGATTACTGGCAGACAGTTAATGATAATAAAAAACGTACAGATATGTATGTACATATATGATCATCTCTCTTTTAACGACCTTCATGTACCCTCCCTCCTCTTATAGAATGTTTAGAAAAACTCACCAGCAAATCGAATCTTAATCAAATCCAGTGGATGCAATATTAATGTGGATGCCACACCGCCTGATACACCAGCAACCAAATGCTCATATTTGAAATGGGCGAATACATTGAACTTTTTGGGACTTCCTGTGGCAGCGACAACGGCTGCTACGGCTCCGGCGCCGCTGGTAGAATTCATTTTACTCATATTGACTTTGTGATTTTTCTTCAATTTGAAATTTGATGTCTATTTTATTCCTTGGCACCGTCTCTTGTTGCTGTTGTATTATTGTTATAATTTGACGAATTTGTTGCAGTTGTCGTTGTTGTGAGTGAAAATTGAGCTACAATTGAATTGTATGCAGTATTTTCTCTTTGTTCTACTTTACGTACTTCTATTTACACTTCTCTTTGGTTTCAAATTGGTTTTGTGCGAGACATTGACGCAAAATCAAAGAAAATCGTTGGCTAAATTTATCTTGTTTCTAGGCGCAGACTTTTTGCCGTTTTTGTTGTTTGCACTGCTGCTGCTGCTGCTACTGTTCACAAATTTCTGCCTTTGTTTTGTTGTTGGCCAGCTCATATTTTCTCTCTATTTAGATTTATTGTTGTATTGCGACAAGTTTCAGCCTTATTTTTTCTTTCCTCGCTTACTCTGCGATTGTCTCTATCTCTCTTTTGCTTTTGGCTGATGAAATCTGTTGAATTTTTTTCAATATTTCAATCCAAATTATCGTCGCTTTGCCATTTGCTGATTATGCAACTTTAATGCCAAATGCATTTCTTTCAACGAAAAGCGCACTTTTGCTTCCAGTTTTTCTAATTTCAATACTTTACAGCTACTTTCCGTGCCAGCACGTGTGCTTACGATTAGGTAAAATTATTTATTAATTTTCTCTCTTTTCCTTCAACTTTAACAAATTTCATCAACCGCCCGCGCTGAAGAAAAAAACAACAATGAAAAAAAAAAATAAATTTGACGAATTGAAAACGTAGGGCGAATTAAAAAAGGCAGAGCGAATTGAAAACGTAGGGCGAATTAAAAAAGGCAGACCGAATTGAAAACGTAGGGCGAATTAAAAAAGGCAGAGCGAATTGAAAAAGACAGCGAACTGGAAATCCGATCAAAATAGTTGAGCGAATTCAAATTTAACCTCAAAGTAGATAAAGGAAGTAAAAATCTATCTACACCGATAAGTTGATAAGTATTTATTATTTGGCGCACATTTCAAATTAAAGTCAGACAGAACAGAAATAACTTTGGCTTAGCTGCGTGAATGAAAAAATGCGCTTACATACTCGCTTTGTGGTATTTCAGTTTTTCAAAGAATACTCTATAAAACTGAATTTAAATGAGTCTCAAAAAATCATATTCGGACTCTCGTAATTCACTACAAATATTGTGGGCCATCAAAAGTTTATCTCGTATCTCAAGGGCCATGATTGGAATGCAGAGTAAAGTGTGAGTGAAAATGACTCAATTTAATTAAGATAACCTTAAGTGAATTGAATAATTTAAATTAGTTTAAAGTTTGCACTTTTTGGTTTCACTCTCTAATCAAAATAATGGCATGTTATTTATTGTGATTGTGCAATCCCCCGGACACGTTTCTCCCTATTATTTTGGCGAAGATGTCACTTTGCTTTCGCCTGTACGACAAAGCACTTCAAGTTCACTCCTCTTCAGCGACTTGCCAAGTGCAATCTCTTCAAAGTGCTTCTTCACGCGCAGACATAAATGTAACAAATACAATTAAATGGCATTCTACCATAAAATGAAATAGATGGAGGAGGGGTTTTTCCGCAATTTCTAGATTTCTTGAACAATTACGTCATTTTCTAGGGCTATGTATGAAACGCAATTCGCAGAGGACAACCTGATGAAGACAAAGTTCAAATGGGGGGATACAGAACAAAATGCTTACTTTGTGGTAGGTTTGAGTGGGGTGATAAGGTGGCTTCTATTACCACTGATGGGCTAGACACATAGCAGATCACAAATAGATAGATAACGCCCAGTTCAACTTGAACTGAGTGTACAAACCAACCACTTGGAGTTGGTATAAAAACGAAATGTTAACTCATCATTCGGCATAGTGAACTATCAATCGTTCCCTCAAAAACAAAATGAAATTAATTCTTCTAATTTGCCTGCTGCCTTTGGCAGTTATGGCCATGTCTACGGCGGATCGTGCACTCCCGGCCGTACGCTATGACAACTTCAGGGTGTACAAGGTTTTCATTGAGAATAATTTGCAGTTGGAGGAATTTCAGAAAGTCCAAGATCATACGCAGGTGCGAACGTATTTGGAATAATTGGCAAGGACGATTGTCTTAACTGTTATCCTTCTTGGCAATTTCAGATTCATTTTCTTAACGAACTGGCTGGTCCTGGACGCAGCTATGACGTCATTGTGGGCCCCTTGCTTCATAGAGTTTGGGAGAAGACCCTCAATTTCCTGGAGATTGCCTTTGAAATAATTATCGATGATTTGCAAAAGTAAGTGAAAAATTTGATCACCAAGTCAAACCTTAATATAATAAATATTTTCCTCCCAAAGACTGCTCGACGAGTCAGCTGTTGACAAGAACAAGGAATCCGATATGGAGTGGGAATCCTATCATTCCTTGGAGGTGATCTATGCCTGGTTGGATAAAGAGTGTGCCGCCCATGATTATCTCGAGTGCAAAGTAATTGGAAAATCTTACGAGGGACGCAACATTCGAAGCATCAAATTGTCCAAGCGTGAGGGTAACAAGGCCATCCTTATAGAGGGCAACATTCATGCCATGGAATGGATCTCATCGGCCACGGTTACTTTCATTCTGAACCAGTTGATCAACTCGAATGATCCAGAGATTCAGCGTTTGAGCGAGGAATATGATTGGATTATTGTGCCCATGGTTAATCCCGATGGTTTCGTCTACACCCATGAAGTGGAACGCTTGTGGCGCAAGAATCGTCGTCCCAATGGTTATACCAACATCACCGGAGATTGCTATGGCATCGACATGAATCGCAATTTCGATTATCATTGGGGTGGAGCTGGCTGGAATATCGATGATCCTTGCGATCATTGGTTCGGTGGCGATAAGCCCAATACTGAGGTGGAAATTTTGGCCTTGCAGGACTTTGTTAGCTCCTTCGAGGATGGCTATATACGCTCTTACATGGCATTCCATGCCTATGGACAATACGTGCTATTGCCCTATGGCCACTCAAACACCGATTTCCCCCCCAACTATGATCAAATGATGCGCATCGCTGCCGCCTTTGCCGATGGAGCTGTGGAGCCCTATGGTTCACCCTTTACCTACGGTGCTAGCGGTCTACTAAATTGTAAGTTTAAATTTAATTTCCACATTAAGTGAAAGGATCATTTAATAAGTAATTCAATTCCATCACTTTAGATGTGGTCTCTGGTGCTGCCAAGGATTGGGCTTATGGTGTGAAGAACATTCCCTTCACCTGCACTGTGGAGCTGCGCGACAAGGGTACATTTGGTTTCTTCCTGCCCTCGAATCAAATCACCGAAGTGGGTGTGGAGGTCACCGCCGGTCTGGTTGCCCTTGTTAACAAAGCTCAAGATGAAGGCATTTTCAGCTAAGTAACTGAAGGTGTAACACGATACTGTCTTTAATTAAATAACTTAAATAAATTTTACAATTTTCAATTGAACATTACCAAGATTATGTGAACTAAATGGATCTTAAAAAATTTGTATTTACAAAAGATATTGTGAAATATTATTACAGTCGAATCCCGATAATTCGAACCCCGCTGAATCGAAAACCTCAATATTTCGTAATAAACTGCTGGTCCCTTGAAAAACTTCGTTAATTCGCAATTTTTCTGCCTACTCAGCAAAGATTTGGCCTCTTATCAATCGTAATTTCGTTTCGAAACCTCTTGTTATTCGTAATGCTTGATTTTGTTGCGAGTGAAACAACCATTAGGCGCGGATGATGATCCAATTTTGACAAACTTACAAGCTAAAACTGAAGTTCAGCGACTAAGACTTTATTTTTAAAATCATCCGAATGTTCCGGATTATGTTTTTGATGATTTAATAAGCTGGCATAACTTAATAGAGAAAATAAGTGAAAAGAACATGAAACAATCAAAAATTACAAGCTTTTCATACCCTGTACCCATAGGGTAAAAGGGTATATTAAAGTCGCTAAAATGTATGTAACAGGCAGAAGGAAGCGTTTCCGACCCCATAAAGTATATATGTTCTTGATCAGCATTACTAGCCGAGTCGATTGAGCCATGCCCGTCTGTCCGTCCGTCTGTCCGTCTGTATGAACACCTAGATCTCGGAGACTATAAAAGCTAGAGCTACCAAATTTGGTGTGAACATCCGTCTAATGCATAGACAGTACAAGTTTGTTTCAAATTTTTGCCACGCCCACTTCCGCCCCCGAAAATCGCGAAAATAAATTACTAGAGCTGTATTAAAGATATCGTACCATGCGTTGGCTGTTTTTGCATGTTGAAAAGAATTTTGCATGAAATTGATTGCGATCTTGGGGTGTTCGATTTTATTGAATATAAGGTACAGGGTATACTCAATGTCGGCAGAGACGACTTGCTTGCTTCATTTAAATCTTAATTTGTTGTTGATACGTAGTACGTACATACTCATTATTTTAAAATATGTACATGTATTCATGTATATTTAATTTTATATGGAAATTTGTATCAGGAATACGATATGTTACGAAATGTTACGTTATGTTAAAATGAATGCCTATTTTATTTTTAAATTAAAATCTGAAACGACTTGAAATATAAAACCTCTTAAATTCGTAATTTTGATTTTTTTGAACCCCGTTAAATATAAAACTTGGTAAATCGTAAATCTCTGTAAATCGTAAAAAATTCTGTTTCCTTGCGATTTGGAATTATCGGGACTCGACTGTATAACAAACCAGCAGCACTTTACTATCTATGTATATTTGAAAAGCAGATTCTTATCGCCACTGATAAGGTTAGTAATTTGTTCGTCGTGAAATTATAAAGCTAAGCTAATAAATTTTCATATTCTAAAAATAAATTTTGAATTTTGATATACTACATATGATTCAAAAAATGGTGTAGTTAATAATTTTTGTGTTTCTCAACACTAGCCATTTGAATCATTAAAATTTTCTCTATTTTAGGGTGACCCAAAATCTTTTCTGTTCCTTAATTCTTCTCATAATTCAATAACAGAACCACATTCAATAATTTTCTAAAAGATTTCTCATAATTTTAGTAAAAACCTTAAAGGCAATTAAGATAATTTTCCATGTTAACATTCTAGCTACTGTAACCAGAACAGTGTTGCATAACGTTACGACTTATAAGAGTGTGTGTAGTGGCATTTCATTACTACTTAATTGAAACTTTTTCCGTTCATTAAAGGCAACCGTAATGTCCTTTGGTAGCAGCTGGAGCAGGAATTACTTGCTTTGGAAGTAGAAGTTGGACTTTGCCACATGAATATATGTGTGTATATATATATGCATGAGGATTTTGCTTATGCCACATTGCAGCAGTATCAATAAATATTTATTTTTCGCCTTTAAAGCCAAAAGCTTCTGCAACAAACTTTTGCGCCTTGTAGGAAAACTTTGGCCAAATGCAACGGCATCAGCAGAAGGAGGCACAGCAACCGTTGCATGCGAGGCCGAAAGAGGAATCGGATGAAAAAGGTGGAGATGGAGCGAGCCATCAACACCAACCGGTAGCAGAGTAACATAAAATTTCCTACTACAAAGTGGTTATTTTGTTTGAAGTAATCCGCAAGAAGTCGTTAAAACTGTCGTTGCCAGAGTAGATTGATGATGGTTTCACGTGTCCGCCGCAGAGCCAGATATGTATGTACGTAGATACATCCATCCGGAGATCCACTGGCAGGGACGTTTACAGAGTGGTGTGATGGTGGCAAAAGGATGTGCTCCTTTCGGTTCGAGGTGTTTATGATATGGAATGCACTTGAAGATGCATTTGCACCATGGCAACTGGGTCGCAATATCAGCAAACGATTTCTCGGTTTTTCTTTTTTTACCCCTCTTTTATTCACCACTTTTTCATATCCTACTCCTCCTGCTGTTTTACCCGCTCCTTTTATCCCCCCTTCAATGATTTCCACTTTGACATGGAAATGCGAAAAGAGAAAATGTCTTGAAAAGGCTTTGACACCTGATATGAGTGGTTTGGCATGGGTGGAAGATACGGAAGAATGCCAAAGGATGGAGAGAGGGTATGGTTTAAGGAGGAGGACCTGTAATCAAATATGCAGAGCAAATAAAATGCCAAAGGTGCTGACGTTTCTGTTAACGCATCCAATGCTAAGCAAGATTCCATTACAGTTACTCCCAAAATGTCGACACAATTTTCAATTAACTTTGCCTCGGAGGCATTTTCCTTGGCATTTTATGTCACGTGGGCAGGAACAAACAAACGAACAAACAAACAAACAACAGTACAACAGTAGAACAGTCAAACAGCCAAACACAGGCAAACATCCGAAACGGCAAAATGAGTCCAAAGGTTAAGGTTATTTGAGCCATAGAATTGGGAGGTGTGGTAGCCCATAAAAGCACAGGAATTGGGTCCACGACCAGGACGAAAGTCATTATGTAAATGCCTTAGCCTTGAAGTGTTATGTTATGTTTTATATGACCCAATCATATTGCAGATGATTTCTATGCAAAGTGTTGCCCTTCCACTTTAATAATAACCCACTTTCAAGACATTAATGGCATAGGAAATCAATTTATTGGTCTGCCAGACCCCTCCCAACTCCCATCAAAATTCAAATCGAAATTGTTATTGTAATCGCCCGTAATTAGAAATTCCAAAATTGATGGCGAAATGTATATAATTAATGTTCATAATTTCCAAAAATGGCCAGCCACAGGAGACTTGTCTAATATGTTTTGGCCATAATTTGCCAAATCGTAAAATCGATTAGAACTCTGAACTAAAACAAGTGGCTTGTAGTTGCTGAAGTCCCAACATAAATTATATAAGCTACTTAAAAATTTACAAATTCGTAAATGAATAAAATGTAAGAGTGGAATAATTTCTAGCTTAGTTTAATTTTCGTTATCCCTAAAGTATGAGGAAAAACAACTTACCAAGTTCAATCGGGTTATTAAGCTTAAATATTCAGAGAAACAAAGTAGGTGAAAATTGAATACAATTTGCACTTCAAAATTGTCTTTAAATCGGAAAATTCAACGATTATAAAATTAAGTCTTCGTATAATCGCATCAAAACCAATTAAAATGATTCTTTACCTGATAATTAGGTAATTTGACGACTATATAAAGTTTATAAATCCTTGATCAGCACAACGAGCTGAGTTGATGTAGCCCTTTCCGGCTGTATTGACCAACACGATCTTCTCCGAGACTTTCGAAGCTACAGAGTTCAAATTCTAAACCAATTTCCTTTACTACTGGCATGTAAATCCCGGAATCATTACAGTTGGATGAATAAATCGAATAGCTCCGATTGAAACAATCGGTCCAAAATAGGGGTTAATTATCAATGACTAAATGGTTTTTAATATCACTAAATTTGTAAGTTCAATATACTTTTTGGCATACCCACCAAAATTTATCGGAATCGGTTGACTATATCATAAATGTAACTTCCTTGGATATGATCGATCAATGTTACGAAATTTGGTATTTGTAAGTTTGGTTTAATAGAAAATATATGTATCTATTGAGCAGAATCGATCGACTATATGATATAGATGAAATGGGATAGTATGAAAACTTACAAACATTAAGTAAAGAAACTTCAACTTTGGACTTATTACTTTAAATAAAAATTTTCAGTATTGGATATTACCAAATTTAATCATAGTATGTATGTATATATCAACAGATTTTAAAAACAGTAAATTTTAAAATATTAAAGTAAATTTATTATTGATTTCATGTTCGTTTTGAAGTACATCAAATTTGATTTTTATAATTTTCAAAATCTTAATACCTAATTTGAATTGATTTTAAAATACATATTTTAAGTACTAAAAAAGAGCACTCACTAGAGAAGAAAGAGTTCATTTGGAATCCGGGAAATGGCCTAAAAATAACATATAAAGAACAAATATTTAAACCAGGATTTTCATTGAAAACTGTCCAATTGCACATCGAATTTTAAGTGGGAATGTCAGCTTAAATGCAGTTCGTCTAGATTGCGGCAATTAGTCGAGATTGCCAAATTCTGGTTTGTGTGTGTGTGTGTTGAAATATGGATATATGTATATAGGATATATGTATGTATGTGTGTGTGGGTATTTGTATGACTATATCTAATGCCATTTAATTGTTTGTCCTGTCACATTACAAGCGTTTATGTGGCTATGCCCAAGCGTAATCCTTGCTCGACCAAAAAGTTGTACATAATTAAACGATGACAAAAAAGCAAAGTGTGGAATGGTCTGGGGATGTGGGATGGATGGTCTAAGGGGACATTCGACATGGTGTGGGACAGTGGGAGGAGTGTCAAACCGCAGACAAATAGCCGACAGCAGCTGCGGCAAGGGACAAAACAGAAAAACACAGAATGAGAGGGAGACAGAGAGAGAGAGAGAGAGAGAGAGCCAAAAGGAGGGGAGTAGCGAGAGACACAGACAGCGCACACAAACTGAAAGTTGCTTGTCATTGAACCATGAACTGAACGCCAACGCCATCAACTGGCAACTCTTCACTCGCTCGCTCACTCACTCAACCAGTCAGTCATTCAGGCAGTCAGGCAGTCAGCCAGTTGGTCAAAGGGAGAAGGATTGTGGGACGAAGGGTTTGGGCAGAACAAAAAGAAAACACTAGCGTCACGTGTTTGTGAATCGCGCGTGTATTTGCTTATGCAAAAGGCCACAGCCAGAATGGGGCTCAGAATGAAGCCAGGACAGGGACTAAGGATGGGCATGGGACATCAACAGAGAGACACTGTGAAACGTAACAGTGTGTGATTTAAGAGTGAAATGGAAAAATGCAGTTAAAAATGAGCATGTTGCAAATACTTAAATATTTATATGGAATTCTCTACATGCAGGCGAACTCAATTCGTGTATTTCATTGAAGAACTGCACACACACATACACACACACACACAAATGGCGAAATACTGAAAAATACTGTTAAATATATTTGTGCATTTGAAATTTATTTAAATGATTAATGATAATTGAATAACATTTCATTGATCTATTTGCATGGATTGATTGATGACCACGTTGGCACAACAGTTGTATAGGGAGGGAAGACAGGGTATGATGATGCATTAACATTATCTTTAATTAGATTGCCTGGCGGTCAATGTTTATCTGGTAATCTAAATGATATTTCTCCTCAATGAAATTATGCAGAATGCAAATATCTAAAGACCCTTCATCTCTGCACACACACATTCACGCCCTAAGCACACACAGAAACAGAAACAGTCCGAGTGGAGTGGCTATTATAAAAAGCGCACTTACATAATGGACTCAACGGACTTTTGCTGCTTACTCTGTCTCTTACACTGAAATATATTTCAATTTGGATAATTAACAACTTTTATTCTTTTACATGCAACAATTGAAACGCATATCTTTCCAATAAGTTAGTCCATATGTGAGATTATATAAATTTGGCATACGTAATTTGTTTAATTTTAACAGAGAAACGCAGTTAACATAGAATGTAACAGAACTGTTGTGTTAACATGGGGGAACAACTGAATGTGGAACAGGCTTTAATAACTAAGCAGGTAATTTTCATTTTACATGCTGTTGCTTCTGTGCTTATTTAATTCATTAATACATGTGGCTTGCGACCAATTAATAACTATCATTTTCTAATTTTTAATAATTCTTTATAAACTTCTATAAATTAGAGTTCTTTTCACGAGCAAATGTTGCACTTGTTTGTAAAAGTAATGTTCAAAAATGTGGCAAAAGTATTTGAATATGCAAGAGAATACATACACATAGATTGCATTAGTTAAGAGTGTAACGGCTGGAAACATTAAGGGTATTTAGGTAATTTTTTTTTTGCAGTGCATTTAAAAACTGGTCACGCATTGCTCAACCATGAAACTGGACAGGAAATAATGTTGAGCAGCAGCTGCTAACCGCTGCTTGCTTGCTGCTGGTGTTTCTTTTTTCGGTAAGGATAACGAAATATTTTTTATCATCATCATTGTGTGTATATGTGTGCACACATACTTACAAAGTGCACGCACACAATTACACTTATACTTACACTGGGGCGTATGAGTTATTTTTATTTGATCTGTATGTTTGAGTTTCGCATTAAAAATGCTCTCTGGTCTTCACTGAGGCATAAAATGCTGGCGGTTTTTATTGAAACCGACAACAGTAATATGAAAATTATTTGGCTTATTTCATTATCTCATTGCTGTTCCTGTTACCGTTCTTGTTCCAATTCCTCATCATGTCGGCCAATCATCATTCTCCACATGAGCAAGCTTTAGGTGTAACCATAAACTTTTGTTTTGAAACCGGATCCGGCTGCTCCTGCTGCTGACTGACCAACTGTCATTTATTGGGGCACACTTCAGCCAAATGGCGTTGGCCAACTGACGCACACGCCTTGTCCTTGTTTGCGTCCCCATCAGTAGACATCGATACCGCAGACCACACACCGACCACTCACACAAACAAACACACACACTCACACTCACACACATATACACATATGTGTGTGTATATACGTTGTAGTCGGTTGGGTCTTTAAAGCGGCTCCTAATAAAATTGAGTTATATCGGTGATATTGGTGCTGCTTTCTGCGGATAGGCGATACAACATTAGCTTGGCTTCCCTGCAAGAGTATCTACTCACGGTTTTGCCCCGGCGGTCCTGTGTGCCGTGTTTTTGCCCTTGTCCTGCTCCTGTTGCCCTTGGAGCGCCTTGGTTCGGTGACTCTGGAGAGGGGCGCGGTGGGTCTGGTGAGTTTCCCGCTCTTTGGCCGACTTTTGTCGGTGTGGGTGCCTGCCAACAACAAGGCATACTCCTTGAGTTTTTGCTTTTCTCGCTCTCACGTGTGGTCTTGCCACCGGTCAACCAGCTGGCACGCTGTGTGGCCAGACCAGCTGTCTGTGGCTGGAAACATATCAGCTGCGTGGGAAGTAATCTGGAAGGTGCAGATCAAAGCTTTGAAAAGCTCGCAAAGCGGAGCTTTCGTCTTGATACGTTCACAAACTTATCTACGAGCATCGACATATACATCTTTTGGTCTCAGCTTTACAAGGCCGGCCGGTGGTATTGTTGGCTAAGCGGCTGTGGAAATCAACGACGCTTGGTTCAAATCGCAGTCGGAGCTGCGATCTTCACATTGTGGGGATAATTGACATTTTTTATTTCCTTTTTATTACGTTCGCAGCAGATTTAATTAATTTGATGCAAATTGGGTAATAAAGGAAAAAATAAAAGTAATCATTTTAAAACGCCGCTCCCCCCCTCTCGCAGCGGTGCAGAGCGACGAGTACCAGGCGGCGTTCGGTCGGCGCGGCGCGCTGCAAAGAACACCGCCACAGCAGCAGATGTGGGCGACGCCGGGTAAATGGCAAACTCCAGCTGGGGATGAGGATCCAGTTGTGCCATCTACTTCAGTTCCTTCTTCGGTAGAAGTGGCCCCAACAGTCCCAAAAAGGGCCAGGAGAGAGTCATCGTCCAGCCCTAATCCAGGACGAGAGGATATGATGCCTCCAAAGAGGGCAAAGGGAGTACATTGCAATAGAGGAAAGAACTGTTGCCAGGAGTTGGCCCAGATGGGCGAGCTACTGCAGGAAATTGTTGAAGCCACAACGTTGGGAGGAGACTCGAAGGTGCGGCACATTAACAATAAGATGCGGGCACAATTCGCACAATTAAAGTCGCTGTTTGAAGCTGTCAGTGCGTTCTACGGCGATGAGCAGCCAGAATTGGATGCTGACACAACAATAAGGGAGCAACGCAAGACTGAAAATCGCTACCAGCAAACGGAGGAGGCACGCGTCATAGATGCCTCCACTCAGACGTCCAAAGCGGCTACGAAGGTAAATGTCAGTAAGCAGCAGACGAGCCAGCAACATACTGCAGGCAACCTGCCAGGTTACAAATGGCAAAAAGTAGTAGGTAAAAGAACGGCAGATCGTGACCACAAGCCACCGCCGCATCCTAGACACCGACCTGATGCTATTTTGGTACGAAGCGAGTCCTTTTCGTACAGCGACATGCTGAGAAAGGTGACGCGGAGCACGGATGAGAACCTGAAGATCTTAGGGGAAAAGGTGCGTAGGGTCAAACGGACTGCGAAGGGAGAACTACTATTGGAACTGAAGCCATTGCAAAGCAGTAATATGGAAAAATTAAAAAGTGATATTGGAGCTGCACTCGGTGGTGATGTCGAAACAAGAACACTCACCCAACAAACGAGGCTGGAAATTCGTGATCTGGACGAGATGACTACCTCAGATGACATCTTGCAGGCATTCTCGGCCCAGATGGAGGTCAAGTTGGAACCAGAAGCAATCAAGAGCCTGCGGCCTGCTTACTCTGGTACCCAAAAAGCTATGCTCAGTGTTTCTTCAGCGGTGGCCAAAAATATTCTCGCTGTGGGTAAAATCAAGATTGGGTGGACTGTTTGCCGCATCAGGGCCAATGACACCCCAATCAGATGTTTTAGGTGCCTGAGATTTGGTCACATAGCAGCCAAGTGTATAGACTCTATCGATAGAAGTAACTGGTGTCTGCGGTGTGGTAGCCAATCACACAAAGTAAGGGAGTGCAGGAACAATCCCTTCTGTTTCCTTTGCGACGTCAGCGGGGTGGATGATAAGGCACATATGGCAGGTGGTACGCGTTGCCAGGCGCCTCCGGCGGGAAACAAAGCTCAGAGGTTACCACAGCACACAGGTAATGATTAAGTTAATACAAATTAACTTAAATCATTGCGAGGCGGCTCATGACTTGCTGTCGCAAGTTGTGAGGGAGACGGGGGTTAACGTAGCCCTTATTAGTGAGCCCTTTCGTCCAAGGACATCCAGTCCATGGGTTAGCAGCGCCTCCAGCAAAGCGGCGATCTGGTCCTGCAGCTTCCCAGCGCTGCATCTACGAGACACTAGAGCAGGTGAGGACTTCGTGAGAGCACACGTGGAGGGAAAGTGGATCTACAGCTGCTATTTACCCCCCAGCCTGTCATACGAAAGCTATTGTAATTCACTGGACGAATTAATTGCAGACGCTAGGATTCATTCTCCTTGCGTAATAGCAGGCGATTTTAACGCGTGGGCAATTGATTGGGGCAGCGTTTACACCAATGCCAGAGGACGCGCCCTATTAGAAGCCATGGCTTCAATTGACGTAATCTTGCTTAATACAGGCACAAGGAACACGTTCAGCAGGGCGGGAAGAGGATCCATAATCGACCTAACCTTCGTTAGTACAAATCTGTTCACGAGCACCACTTGGCGGTTAGGTGAATCATACACGGCCAGCGATCACGAGGCAATCTTTGTGACGATTGGAAGGCAGTTGGTTCAGCCAGCTTTCAACAATACCATTGATGCGAGTAAGAATGGATACAAGGCAGACACCCTCAACTTGCAAGTTTTCGCAGAGACGCTGTGTTGTCAAGAGTGGAATCAAGATTCGGCGCATAATATGGTGGATCAGCTTCTTTCAACTGTAACTACCGCCTGCGACACGAGCATGCAACCAAAACGGGGCTATAGACGTCATCATCGAGCAGTCTACTGGTGGGACGAGGATATCAGCAACATTCGCAGGAGATGCCTCGCTGCACGGAGGAGGTACCAGAGGGCAAGGAAGAGAGACGCGCCCAATTGGCCACATCTACATGGTTGCTACCGCGCCAATAGAAAGTTACTGAAAGAAGCCATAGCCTCTGCAAAAAGGGAAATCTTTCTTAAACTCTGTGATTCTGCAGATGATGACCCCTGGGGTAAGGCATACAAACTTGTGGTGAAGAGGATCTATGCGAACAGACAGGCTGCTCCGACTGAGGCGGTAGAGCTGAATGGGATTGTAAATGAGTTGTTCCCACATCACGCGGACTCATTACTCTCCAGATGTTCATTGCCAGACCCACCGTATGAGGTAGATGAAATTGTTGAGGAGGAGATCCTTGCTGCGGCAAATGCGCTCAAGCCGAATAAGTCCCCTGGACCAGACGGAATTCCGAACAGGGCGATAAAACTTGCGATGATGCTCCAGCCAGCCCTTTTCACAGCAACGTTTAACCAGTGTCTGGTTGAAGGCTACTTTCCAGCTCAATGGAAGGCGCAAAGGCTAGTTCTAATTCCCAAGCCCGGGAAAACTCCGGGTGAAGCGCCGTCTTACAGGCCAATATGTATGGTGGATGCCATGGGAAAGGTCTTGGAAAAGCTAATCAGTGTAAGATTAAACGAAGCAATTGACGAGGGAGGTGGCCTCTCAGCTAATCAATTCGGTTTCCGTAAGGCAAAGTCAACAATAGATGCCATCAGTCGGGTGGTGGACATTGCCACAAATGCAATTAGCGGCTCGAGGTGGAAAGGAGGTTCGAAGGAATATTGCCTTGTAGTTACTTTGGATGTCCGTAACGCATTTAATACCGCGGACTGGGGTTGCATCCTTGACGCCATCCAAAAATTCGGAGTACCACCGTATCTGTGTGCAATCATTCGGAACTTTTTTAAAGGGAGAAAGCTTCTACTCGAAACTACTGAGGGTCCCACTGATAGGCTTGTATCCGCCGGAGTTCCTCAGGGCTCCGTCCTGGGGCCACTTTTGTGGAATATCCTCTACGATGGTTTGCTACGCCTATCTATGGCTTCGGGTACTGAACTTGTTGGATACGCTGACGACGTGGCGGTTGTAATCGTTGCTAAGGAGCTGCGTACTGCAGAGGCTGCGGCGAACAATGCGGTATCTTCAATTATAAGCTGGTTGCGCTCTGTAGGGCTTGAGCTGGCGGCACATAAGACTGAGGCAGTCCTAATTAGCTCCAGGAAATTGGTTGAGCAGGCCAATGTAATGGTGGAGGGAACACCTGTAGCCTCAAAGAGGGCCATCAAATACTTGGGGGTTTGGCTTGACTCCAGGTTGAGTTTCCGCGAGCATTTGGAGCAGGTGCAAATAAAGGCGGCAGCTTCGGGGAGAGCCTTGTCAAGAATTATGCTCAATACCCGTGGGCCAAAGCAGGAGCGCAGACTACTTCTTATGAGCGTGGTACGTGCAATTATCCTGTACGCAGCTGAAATTTGGTACTCAGCAATGAAGAAGAAAAGCTACTGCAGAGGCATTAATGCGACATACCGGCTATGTGCTCTCAGGGTCTGTTGCGGTTTTAGAACTTTATCAGATGATGCGGCGCTGGTCATAGCGGGAATGGTTCCCATTGATCTGCTGGCTTCCGAGGCAAAGCTAGTATCTGATGCAATTAAGAATGGCACACCGAAGAAGCAAGCTCGCGTGGATGCAAGGGCTAGAAGTATAGAGATCTGGCAGACACGGTGGGACTCATCCACCAAAGGCAGGTGGACACATAGGCTCATCCCGAGGATTAACGTGTGGCTAAGCAGGAGCCATGGTCAAGTTAATTTTGCCATGACACAACTACTAAGTGGCCACGGGTGTCTTAGGCATTACCTCCACAGATTTGGCCACGTTACATGCAGCCACTGCCCAGCATGTGGCGATGGCGCTATAGAAGATGCATGCCACGTTATCTTCGATTGCAGCAGGTTTACTAACGAGAGGCTACACATGGAGGCGGCGGCAGGGTGCAGGCTTACCGCTGACAATCTGGTGGAGCGCATTCTGGCTGATGCTAGTACTTGGGCGGCGGTCAGCAAATTTGCAGGATCTGTGACGTCGGAACTGCGTAGGGCAGAAAGAGAGAGGGCGACATAAAGGATGCGATGGCTTCTGCGATGCAATTCCCCCAGGGACGTCCCGCAGGGTCCCGCATCTTAAACTATGCTGGCTGCTCTTTTCCTGTTTTCCTGTTTGATCTACAATACCTATGACTTCGTTTTTGTTGTTTGTTTTTCCCTATTCATTGAATTCCTGAGTGTTATTGTTATATTGATGTAAATAAATGAATTAAAAAAAAAAAAACACACATATACACTCAGGCCAAGTGTTCGCTGCATGTATGTTAAATAGTTGGCCACAAGTGTGACCTGGCAATTTATGAATATGATTGCCAAACGGGAGAGGGGGCCCAAACCAAACGGGACAGGACATTAATTGCCTTTGCCCCAATCCCCTTCCCCCACCACATACACAAATTGATGGCAGTTTTGGCCAAACTTTTGTGGGCCAGTGAAAAGAGCAAAGCGAGAATGGAAAACTTTGACAAGGAATTGAATTTCCACCCATAGTACAATGAACTTTTGGTAATGGCTGTTTGGCTGTGTGGGCTGTGGCAGGTTTGCCTGCCAGGTTGCATGTCGCAAATGTCCAAAAGTTCACGAAATTGCACTCACAATTACCTATGGAGGGCACAGTAGAAAGGCATTGACAGGCAAAAGGCAATTGGTATATGACTTTTGCTTTGGCACGACTCCAAATGGCACGCAAATCCTTGTACTTGCAGCTGCAATCGCAGGATCAGGATCAACCCCCGTAAGCAATATATCATCCATTCGCATTCGCATTCACATCACCATCATCAACATCAACAGGTGCAATCAAACAGATTGCCCTACACATTTGCAACATGCTACGTGCCACCGAAAGCTGCAATTAAATTTTGTTAATTTTAATGAAGCTTTTGTCGCATCTGCTCCTTTAACACTAAAAAAAACAACAACAATAACAAGAACAACAAATGAAAACAGTTAACAAAAAAATCGAAAAAGTTTTCGCAAAAAAAAAGGGGGGAACTTTTGTAGGGATTCAACTTGTTAGTTTTGGTTTAATGCCAACGACAGCTGCTCAGAAATTGCAATTTAAGGATTGGGTTCCTCCACTGGAAGACCAAAAGATGTCTGAAAATGGCCAAGATACCAACAACAATTCAGCAGAAATATCATATAACAAAAGCACACGGCATTTCAAATGTCATTTTGGTTCATTATTTGTTTTTTTTTTCTTTTTGCTGATAAGGAAAAAAGGTCAACAGCAAAATCGAAGAAGTGCTGAAATGTTAATTGGAATTTATTTATTAAATATCAACAAATGTAGAACATTTTTTTTAATAGCTTAAATGAAAAATAAAACCGTGTGTGAAAAGGTCACGTACTTATAAATGTGCATCCGTGTTTGTTGATAAGCACTGAAAAACAATTGAAAATAATGTTCTGACTTTTCCTGCGTTTCGGGCATTAGAACTCAAAATGTAATGTTATAATTATCATGTTATAAGAGGTCATGTAAACAGTGTCATGTTGTAATGTAACTAAGCATCAAAAATTGAGCTAAAACAATAAAAAAAGAGACGAGGAAAATATAATATATATATAATAAAATAATAATTGCTGACCAATTAAGAAAGACAGATAAATGAGAGGCACAATAACACCTTTAAGATGTCTGTCATTGCTATAAAACGTTTGAGTGAGGAGCGCAAAGCCTGGCGCAAGGATCATCCATTTGGATTTGTGGCCCGTCCGGCCAAGAATCCAGACGGCACATTAAATCTGATGATTTGGGAGTGTGCCATTCCCGGTAAGAAGTCTACACCATGGGAGGGTGGCCTCTATAAGCTGCGCATGATCTTCAACTACGATTATCCTATATCGGCACCAAAATGTAAATTTGAGCCACCATTATTCCATCCCAATGTGTATTCATCTGGCACAGTTTGCTTGTCGCTGCTTAACGAGGAAAAGGATTGGCGTCCAGCCATAACCATTAAACAGATCTTATTGGGCATTCAGAGTTTGTTGAATGAGCCGAATATTAACGATCCAGCCCAGTCAGAGGCCTATACTATTTATTGTATAAATTTTTCGGAATATGAGAATCGTGTGCGAAACCAAGCTAGAGCTATGGCAGCTGCTGAATAGGCCTAACATAAGCGGCAGGATGAGGCTTACATACCGACTTTCCCTCCCACCCACAACACACCCACACAACCCACAAACATATAAATAGATATATAGGGATTAACTGTAAAAGCAAATCGTTTCGTGAACGCCTTGCACAAGTTTACTAACATTTTATAAATTCCTTCCTCCATCAAAGTTAAGATCACTCTGTTATCTAAATTTTAACAAAAAAATGCATTAAGTATTGCATAAGCTAAAACCGAGAGCCTTATTGTATATTTATTCGTTTTTTGCGCCTATGGACGCAATTTCTTATTCCTTCATTTCTATTTTTCTTCTTTTTTATTATTTTACTTATTATTTATATTTTAGAAGATCGTTGGGGATCTTTATAACTTATTGTCCATTTAATTGTCTTAAGCATTTCCGTTTTCCCAATGATGAGGTCTCTGTCTTCCGATCTTCCTCAATTCTCATTATTTGTCCTGTCTTAAGACAAATGAAAGTTCAACCCGCTTTCAACACTTTCCTATTACATTATTACGCTTTTGATATCCTGTGTGAAATATAAGAATATAAAGCAACATTTATTTTTATTAAAAAGTCTGTGAACGATACCAATTTCATAACTCATAACTTCAAAAAGGCACTCTTCAGCTGTATTCTCACGCTCTATGTTAACGGCCAGGCACCTTAAATTGCTTTTTGAGTGGTAGAAGGACTGTAATTTGGCTTGACTGCGGAATAGAGACGGGGGCACAACAGGAACTCTATGAACTGCAACACTACAAGCCTATTTAAATGAATGGAATGTTTTACCATGGCAGTTTTTTAGTGTATGTATGGTTCGATCCTAAAGATAAGTTCGTCTATATACTTTTAACCCGAGTCGACAATCATTGGTTACTAGTATTTCAATCTAAATCATGAAAATCATAAAAAAATGTTATTTATTCCGTTGTTCAAATCCAAGATGTGTCTATATTGGATATCATTAAACTTTTGAAATGAAGCAATATATCCTCGTCTACTACATTTTTCAATTTCTTTATTTAGGTGACTCAACTATACCTAAATTTTCTATAATTTCCTACAAATATAACAAGCCCATATTTGATACTGCAATTTTACAAATGAGGTCATCTTGTCCTTGACATTGTAAATAATTAAAGTGAGAAAATTTTTCTCTCACTTAGCATTGAAGTGTTACAATCACAAAATATAAAAAAAAAGCACATTACTTGGAATGTCACTATCACAAGGATCGCCAAAGTACAGAAAGTTCTCGAGCACTCGTAATACTTCTAAAGCGCTACAGGTTGGATTGACATATTAGTTGGTTATCATATCAGTCCCGCAGCCACTCAGAAAACAATTCAAGATAGCCTGGCCGTTTACATAGAGGGTGACAATACTGTTTAAGAGTACCCCCTTTTTAATTTTGTTTCAAATTGTAGAATTATGAAATTGGAATCCTTTACAGACTTTTTAATAAAAATAATAAATATTGCTTCCTCCTCTTTTAAATCGAACTACGTGATCGAGCAAAGTTTTATATAGTCTCAGTTTTTCAGATAATTTTCAAATCGACAGAAACAAAGATATAATAGTTCCTGTTGTTTTAAGACAGAATAAATAATGAGAATGGAGGAAGATCGGAAGACAGAGAGAACACGTCATTGGGAAAAAGTAAGGGAAAAGAATTTTATTAAATTAAGCAATTAAATGGAAAATAAGTAAAAAGATCTCCAACGATCTTCTGAAATATAAATAATAAGTATAATAATAAAAAAGTATAAAACTAGGGACAAAGGAATAAGATATTGCGTCCATAGAGGGAAATATTGTCCAGTATTTATAGGATTTGGTGCCAAGGCATACTAAATGTAAAAGTGTAACATGCCAGGCATAACATTCCATCCTATAACATGACACTGTTAACATGACATCTTATAACATGATAACTTTTACATGACATCATGAACATGATAATTATAACATTTTTAATTCAAATTCAAGAAAACGCATAATATTATTTCTAATAGTTTTTCAAAAGCCAGAAATGAATTTATTTGGACGAAACCTTCAGTCTTTATCAGCCAACACAGATGTACATTTATATGTGCATGTCCTTTTCACACTCGGTTGTTTTTTTCTTTCCTTAAGTGTATAAAAGGTGACCCACTCGGGTCCGTAGTGTTCGCCAGGACTAAAAACAGAACTGAGCCTGCCATTTAAGCTATTAGCACTTTTTCTGCTCGTCCATTTAAATAACGGCAACCAGGAAAAAAAGGAAGCAAGGGGGCAGGGATAAAACAGAAACAGAAAGAGAAAAAAGTGCCTCATTCGCATTCCAAAGAGTTAATAACAAGCTGTAAACAATGCCCAACAACATCCACCATGCCACCAAACCGTGCCTCTGGCCTTCCCCCTTAGTGGCAATATTGAATGGTGAAGTAGAGAAAACCGAAAAAACCGAAACTCGGCATTGACCAATGCACAGATGTCGCTCAGATTACGAACTTAATTGCCCCAGCGATGCCAGGATATGAAAACCCTTCAAAAAAAAAAAAGAAAACCAAAGAAAAAGAATTGGAAGCAGTAACAGAAAATGAACAAAAAAGGTATCAAAATTTGTTGCTGTTGTTGCTGTTAGCCAAAAAGCTGAGGGCAGGAGGGCAAAAAACAGGACAAAATGTTCCGAGGCCAAAAAACACACACACACTCACACATCGAATGGAAAATGTTTGGAAAAAAAAATGTATGTGTTTTCGAGTGGGTTGGGGGGTGGTGTAAAGGGTATTGGGTGTGTAAAGCGGCTTTTGAATTTTTTATAGGCCATTTTAAAGCTGCTAAAAATGGTAAAAGACCTATATTTATATCAGGTTAATATGGCTATAATACGATGGATGGATGAATGAGGGAAGGACAAACAAAAAAAAGGAGGAAACGTAAGAAAAGTAAAGAAGAGAAAGTTCATACGCACATTGACCGGATAATGAAAAAGATTTTCATGTAGATTTAGTGCAATAGCTAAACGAGGAAAACGATATGTCTTTCCATATGTTAACTTATGGCCTTAAGGGCTTTCCCACTTGCCAGAATCAATTGTGTGCAAATCCTTTAGATCTTCTCATACCCGGCAAATCCTTTTCAATTTGAATCAACTGAGACGTTTGTCATTTTGACTAATGGCTTATCAAATGCAGCCAAACAAACCAAGGCAAACAAACAGGACAACTCAAACAGAAGTACTCGAAACTCAAAGTATTTCCCATGACAAAAATTTATTGTATCAAAGCGGAAAACTTCTTGGCTCACAGCTCGTAAATTTTCTTTCCGTTTCTTTCGATTTATGCAAAAGTTTTTTCTTCTTCCTCTCCCTCATCCCCAAAAAAGACAAAAAGGTGAGTGAGTGAGTGAGTGAGAGACATGCAGGAATGCTTCTGCAGGATAATGAGGAGAATCTTTTTTTTCTTTTTTTTCGGTTCTGTTGTTTTTATTGTTGTTGCTGCCTTATAAATTAACAATTGGGTCCGCTGGCCGTAAATATTTCAACGTGCAATGACACCAGAGTAGGAAAGATTCTGATTCTGCAATCGCCCACCTATCCCAACTACCTACATATACCTACCTACCTCACTTCACCTCGGCTCACCTCACCATCTACCAACTCTCTTACATACCTTCTGGTCAGGTTGGAGGGCAATAAAAAAGGAAAAATGATGAATGAAGCGTTTAGCGCTCGAGGAACAATAAAAGCCGGAAATGCTTAACTCGGGCAACAATAATAGCAACAACAACAACACAACAATGACAAAAGTTTCCTTTAGTTTGCTTTTTATACACTTGCCAAGGGTATTATAAAATTTGTTACATGTTTGGCATAAAAGAAAAAAAAAGCAGAACAAACCATTCTAATCATAAAATGTGGGTATATTTGAGGTATAATTTTTTGCACGTTTTAGATTAGGCGTGTTGATGAGGAGTTAAAGTTAAGTATTAAATTAACGATTAGATTAGTTAGTTTTGCTAAAATCTTTATTAGTTTTGTAGAAGTAGGCAATAATATTCATACCTAACAGAGTGGAAGACATTTTAATTCTGCTATAATGAGGAACATACAAATCTATCTAAAACAATTATAATAATATAGTAAACTATAATCCGAGGATTCGGTTTGATCAACTTGTGATCGATAAATACAGAGTAGGTGCTAAGAGAACAAATTAATACTACTCAAACGAGTTCTGTTAAACGTTTTATTTTTTAATCTATATATAAATCATCTATAAAGAAAAATGTAAAATATATTTCAAATATGTAATGAATTGAAAAGTAAAATAACATTAAAAATCTAAAATAAAAAAATATTGGGAAAAGAAATTTAATGGTTATTCTCTTTACTGCAAAAATCTTCTTTTTCAATATCTTTTTTGATCAGTACAATAAATTTACATGTTTACTTTTAAGGACATTTAAGTAGCTGGACAAATTCATTGGAATATTATTTTTTAAAGTTATAAAAGTTATAGCAATTAGTTATTACTTTATAACCATACCTTAAATTAAAAAAAAAAGTAAATAAATACTTCAAACAATAATATAATAAACTTTAAAACTTGCCTCTAAAGATTTTACTTAAAGAAAAAAAACAAAGAAATGGAAAAAGTTTTCAGTAAAATTTAGAAAAAAAATGTGATGCACTTATTTTAATAACTTCACAGGGAAAAAAAAAAAATTTTTAGCATTTTCAACATAATCGTTATGGCTTATATTGGAAAAATTTCACGATTCCATTAAAAATGAAATTCTTTATTTATATTTGAATTATAATGTCCTATAATGGCGACAATATTTATGAATTGGAAAAGTAAACGATTCGATTCTAGATAGCTAAAGAATTCCGATCGAATGTTGAACTTATTCAGTTTGAAGATTATTCTATAGAAAGTAGATTTTGTATTTTAAATAAAATCAAATGTGAAGCCTCAAATTGGAAACGATTTCTTGCATGTCCTTTTATCATGAATTTTGTTGTATATTTTTTTTGTTTGCCGATCTCTTTTTGTTTTTAATATTTCCCATTATACATATTTTTACAGAAATAAATTTATATTTTTCCCTTAATTAAGAAAGTTCACTTTTATTATTATATTTTTGCGTCGAATTCTTTTACATTCTCATTGAGCTGACCAAATTGAATTCTATTGATAACTGTCACAGGAAACTGTATACAAATTTCGGTGTTGGAAATAAAAAACAAAAAAAAAATCTTTTTCACATTCTTTATATTTTGAGGAGGCCGTGGGCCACGCCCACCTTGTTGTGCATTGTGTCAACTGTTCGGTCTTGGTGCTGGTCTGAAGAAAAATATGAATTGCGTGCCAAAGAACAAAAGCCGTAGGAGCCAACGGAGGAGCAATGAGAGGTAACAAGGAAAAGTTTATTCTTTTCGTTTTTTGCTTACTTTTGGATTTTCTTTTCTTTTTTTTATTTTGTTTTGTTCTCCCTGGTTTTCTTTACCCATTTTCCCTTTCTCAGTGTCTGCGTTTCTCTTTCCCTGTGTGTCTGTGTGTGTGTGCTATTTTCGGTGTCTGCTTTTTTGTTTGTGATTTATTTATTTTGTTGTTTGCCGCTTTGTTGTCACTTGATGCTTTTATTGTTGCCGCCCACCCTCCGTCCTTTTACTTCTACTTATGGCTCTCCCCCTTAAAAAGGAGAATAAGAAACAAGTATACGCCTCGTTGTTTGTATGGCTAAGCAAGAAATCATAAAGTTAAACTTTTCTTATTACCGTTTTTTTTTGTGTGTGTTGTTATTACGATTCTCATTATAACCAGCACAAGGAGTAGTTAGTCCTTCACTAGTAAATATATACATACACACACACACAAATACAATATAACAGGGCAAAAGGAAAAGAAAGGAGTTTAACCTCAGCAGAGACCCTTGGCAAAAATGGAAACGGAAATCGTTAGGGTTAGGCATGTGTCACCTGCCCAGACCAGAAGAAATATAACCAACTGAATGTGTGTGCGTCTCCCTGTGCATATCCGTTCGATTTGCTAAAAAGAAATGTGGCTGCGGATAACGATTCCCGACTTTGGATTCTCGATTCTCGTCTCTCGATTCACTAGCACTCGGCAGGACTTTGCCGTCTGTCAGCTGCCAGGTTTCTGTTTAGTTTCCGTTTGCAAAAAAAAAAAAAAAGAAAAAAAGCAAAACATATGCTCTCTATCGTTTTGCCCCTTGTTTTTCTCATCTGTTTCCTCACTCACTCACTCACTCACTCATTCATTCATTCATATGTTGAGTTTTGTTTCGGTTCTTTTTGCATATTTCCTGTATTTATTTCCATTGGCTTAAGGGCTTCGGGATATATAAAGAGAGAGAGAGCATGAGTTATCCTTCTGCTATCAATTGGCTTGATTTTTATTTATTTTTAATTATAAAGAATCGCAGCAACAACCCAAAGCAACAACAACAACAACCAGAATGATATTGGAGAATAACAAAAAAAAAAACAAAAACAAGCAAGAAAAATCAACGCAAATTTTTTTGTTGACACTGAACTTTTGATTTATGCGTGGGCGTCTGTGTGAAAGAGAGATAGATAGAGATGACTGCCAGGGAACCACACATAAAACGCCAACTTCATCAGTTGGCATACCGTAACCCTTTCCTGCGTCTCTGACACCTACACACAGACACACACACACACACACACACACACACACAGTGTATGCAAACGATGCAGGCAATGACCAGGACTTGGTCTCTTTCGCTCGCTTACCGCATTGTCCTGTCAGCGTCATTGAGAATGAAATATGAACAGGACAAATGTGAAAAGTGTGGACATTGAACGGGCAACAGCAACATCAGGAGCAGGAACAGGAACAGCAGCCACAGCAATGCCACTCTCTGTTGTTCACTTGCAGGATTCAACGGTTGGTTGGTTGGATGGTTCGTTCGTTCGTTCGGTCCAGCACAACGTGACCAGGCATTGTGTTTACTGTCTATGTATATGTGTGTGTGTGCCTGAATGTCCTGCCGGCAAATTGCTTGTGGTAGAAATCATTTAAAATGTTGCATCCGAAATGAATGGATCGCGACCAATTCCCTTCACCCATGCCAAGCTGCCCGCAATTTAAATTTAAAATGGTTGAATTATGGTCTTTGGGTTTCGCATTTAGCATTTAGCTTAATTAGTTTGCTCTCTCTCTTTCTCTCTCTCCCCTCTTGACCCTTTTTTTTTGTTGTTGTTGCAACTTTCAAGTCATAAGTCAAAAGAATGTAGCTTATATTTTATATGTTTGTATGTATATTTATATTTTCTTTTGCTCTTTACCTACTTACTTATTTATTTATTTATTTTTTATTTTTTTTTTTATTTATTTTCACTTTTATTATTATTATTACTTGCCGCACGCAAAACGTTCCACTTCGTTAAGCAAAAAAACGGCCAAGCGAAAATTTTATTGAGGGTGCCAAAAGGACTTGACTTGTACGAATGGAGAGAGAGAGAGAGAATGAGAGCCGTATGGAGGAATATATTTAACAAGCACTCCAACCCACAAAGTCTACCAAAGTCTTTCAAGCAAAAGCTTCTATATAACTTAAAAAATAAAAAAAAAGAGAAGAGAAGTTAGATTGAAGTTGGTGTAGAAGACTTTCATTTATCCTGTAAAAAAATAAAAGTAAAATAACTTTTGCAGCACTTTACTCGTATAAACAATAAATATATATAAAATCTTGGCCTTGAGTTAACAACTTTTAATGTCAAATCGAGAAATTTGATTTCAAGCCTTCGAAACACAAAATTCATATATGTATATATACATAATAATAATAAAGGAATTGTTAAATCATTGTTAATATTTATTACTAATTTTTATTGCAACCTTTCTTAAACGGTTTCCGTTTCAAATACATCTTACTTTCCTTTAGATAAGGTTCAGAAATTCCTATAGTGTAGCTCAAATAAGCTATCAAAGTAGGAGTCATAATTCAACTTATTTTTAAAGTTTAACATTGTTCATCCAACTTCATTTACTTATTCATATAAATATATATGTATACAGTAGAGTCCAGTTATACCGACTCCGCTTATAGCGTCCGTCCTGTTAAAGCGACGAAAGTTCGATGTCTTGGTTGGTCCCCATACGAACTTACATCTATGGAAGATTATTAATCAGAGAAAAAAAATATCGTAACAATCAATTACAGATTATTTAAATCAAGATTATTAAGAGAACCACATATTAATCTTGTTATATTTTGCTTATGAATATTCTGCATATTATGTAGACGACTTTTTATACCCTGTACCCATAGGGTAAAAGGGTATATTAAAGTCGCCAAAATGTATGTAACAGGTAGAAGCAAGCGTTTCCGACCCCATAAAGTATATATATTCTTGATCAGCATCACTAGCCGAGTTGACTGAGACATGCCCGTCTGTCCGTCCGTCCGTCCGTCCGTCTGTCCGTCCGTATGAACACCTAGATCTCGGAGACTATAAAAGGTAGAGCTACCAAACTTGGTGTGAACACCCGTCTATTGCATAGACAGATCAAGTTTGTTTCAAATTTTTGCCACGCCCACTTCCGCCCCCGGAATTTGGCAAAACTAGAACTAAATCTGTATGAAAGATATCGTATTTTTATTTGGCACACCTGATTATATAGCCAAACTGCTTCAGCTGACCAAATTTAGTCGAAATCGGACAACAAATGTCGGAGATATTCGCATATAAGTTTTGTACTGAAACACTAAGGGCGACATTAGCTGATAAGAGTGAGCGAGATAGCATGCGTGCTCTGTTGCGGCACGTTAGACTGAATTTTCTTTGAAATTGATGGCGATTTCGATGTTGTTCGACTTTATTTAATGTAACTAGTTGGAACAGGGTAACTCAATGCCGGCAGGGACGACTTGCTTGCTTCATTATGTTTTAGAATTAAATTTATGAATTATTATATTTTTGTTTTGATTAAAAATATAATTTGTGTTATTTGAAATCCTTCTAGAAACAATTTTTTTTTGTTAACAATTTGAAATCGTTTATAAAGACGTAAATCGTCGGTCCCTTGATTGTCGTTATAACCGGATTCTACTGTATATATATTTTTATTGATACTGCTTTAAGTATTGAAATATAAATAACTCTCTGTTTCAAATTTTAAAATATTGTTTGTTTTCTTTAAAATAAAAAGTTACTAGAAGTGAAATATTAATATATAAGGAGTTTAACTTATTTTACAAAAATTTGAAAATAATGCTTAACATAGAGAAAATTCACAGATATTGATAAATTAACTCTTTAGATTATTTAATATTTATGATTAATGTTCTATTATTTCGATAGGGAAAGCGAAAGAACGTTAAATTACTACTAGAAATAATTTTTTTTGTCAAACTTTTCCATCTTACAGTGCCATCAATATACCCAGCCTATGGTCGGGTCTATAGGGTATCGAAAGCAAAAAGTATAAAATTTTATCAAAATCAATAAACAAATTTTGTTGAGTTTATTCAACTTGCAAGCAAGCAGGCAGATTGATATCATCATAAATTAATTTTAAATTTTAAATTACAAAAGCAAAAAGTGCCATAAAAATTATAAATGTCGGATAAATTGAATTGTGATTGAAGAATAACGAATTATTTCAAATAATTTATGAGTTTATAAAAAGTTCGGAATATAGAAGTACGGAAATGATTTTCACGATTTATGTCTAAACGAGATATCCACTAAATTGTTGTTGTTTTCTTTAGCCTGAAGAGGTAATATTTCCTAATGGTAAATTAACATACCGAGTCAGTTCATTAATGCTTAAACCAGTTGAGAATTACAAGCTTATGAAGCGAAAATTTAGTAAGAAGTACAAAGAGTAAATTTATTTCATAATATTTAAGACTTTGCTTATTGTTTTTCGACTTTGTTCTTATAGACATTTTCACTATGACCAATTTACTTCTAATAAGATTTGATATGATTTGATTTGGTTTCATTTTTATTTATATAAACTTTCAGGGATAGTTTCTTCCATTTCATTCAAGTTAAGTTTTATTTGAACTTACAAAATTCTAACTCTTTTTGAAAATGTAAGATGCAAATGTGTGCCTTGATACATTTCAACATTCCTGTATGTCACTTTTCATTTCCCTTTTTTGCCCTTACATTTTCCTAGAGGAAAATTTCCTTTTATGATGATTTTTTCAAATGCATTCTTCACTCACGTAAAGTCAGAGATGGAGTAGCAGCAGGACCGGGAGCAGGTCATTTGTCAATTGAGCTCACTTCTCAGACATCAGTTCATCTCTGAGCCATTTGACAGGCATCTGCATTCGATTAAAAGCGAGGGAGAAAGAGATGGAGTCAAGACAGACATAGAAGGAGAGAGTAAGAGAGAGAGATATAATAGAGCACAGACTGATTTGAGCTGTTTAAAATTGATATGCCATGGAATATGCAGTTTGCATTTAGCAGCTGCTGCCTTTCCATAGACACACACACACACCCACACACACACACTCAAAAACAGGATGAAGATACCAATAGGCACACACAAAATGCACACGGACAGGCATAAATAGAGATGAATCCGGAACAAAAGGCACTGCCAACTGTTCCAACTGATCGCATTTCTGTCTTTTGGCCTGTCCATTAACTGTGCTGCTTCAATTGCTGCCGCTGCCGCTGCTCATGGAATCCAAATCTGTTGACTGAGCGACAGCTGCTTGTGTTCTAGATACAGCTGCTTCAGCCCTTGTTGTAGCTGTTGTTGTAGTTGTTGTTGTTTAGGTCCTGGTATTGGTATTGATTCTGGTCTTAAGGATTTTTATGGCATTACAATTGGTAGGCTCTCTCGTGGGCTAAAAATGTTAAACTCAGACACCGCCGCAAAACAGGAATAGGAAAACTTTTTCTTTTTTTTTTTTCTGTTGCTATTGTTGTTGTTGTTGTATAGACCAAGTCCAAGTTAATGCCAAAACGTGGCAGGAGGCAAACATGGAAACAGCCTTGAATGTTGTCTGTGTATGTGTATGTATGTGTGTGTGAGTGTTATGTATTTGTTTGTGTGTGATCAGCGATGCATGCAGGTAACATGCCATGCCAAGAATACATACAAGCAACACGAAACCTTGGCAACAGACAACAACAGCCACCAGGCAGAAGGAACAGCAGCAGCAGCAGCAACAGCTACAGCAACAGCAGCAACAATAACATCAGCAACAGCCCGAAAACAGTAAAAAAATAAGGCGAACAGCAGCAGATTAAATCAGGTAGGAAATTTTCTCGTTCGAGTGGTAAATTTTTTGCACCTGCCGTTAGCCGGTTTCTTTATTTTTTTTCGTTAGTGTGTTTGTGTGTATGTATGTTGCTGTTGCCACTGACTGACTCAGCTGCTGCTGCTGCTGCCTTTGTTGCTGCTGCTGTTGTCACTCAGATGATTAGTGCTGCTCAGTTCCGAGCTGCGTTTGCGCAAAGTTCTTGAAAATTTTTCTTTTTCTTTTTTTTTTTTGATTATTATGCAGTTTTTGTAAACATGTTAAGAGCGGATTCAGTCACAAAGAGGTTTTTGTATATATAAAAAATTAAAAATTAAAATAAATTGCGAATTGCTGTTGAATTTGGTTGCAAGTTGTCAATTTCAATATTATTAGCACTTTCTGAAAATAAATACAACATAAAGCAAGGTATCATTAGCACCTTTCAAATTTTTAAAAGAGACTTATAACTTATTTTGAAGTACTTTTCAATTTAAAACTCATTTCAAAATATGAAAGATTGGATATCGAAAGTACATACGAGAGGTAAAGATTTTGTAATCTGCTTAGACCCCTTTACAAAAACTTTTTTTTAGGATTTAAATTTTAAAAGCGCCTTTAAATTTTACTGCAAAAGCAATAAATTTCACTTAGCTTAATATAAGCTTTAATATGAACTGCTAGTTTATTAATAAATCGATAAATTATATTTAAAAAAATTTGCTTCAAAGTTTTTTAAGTATTAAAATATAATAATGAGTGGAATTATTGTCACTGCTCTTATTCTCAATTGTAAAATTTGTAAGAAAATAATTTTAAATAAATACTAAAATAATATATAATACAATAATATGTAATATGCAATGTAATAATATATAGAAAATCATGTAAAATATTTTCTATTTCTATATAATAAGAATAACATATAATAATATTTTAAAAATATTTCAATTAAGTAATTTAATTGTAAAAGTATAAATATGTAATAATAATTTTTCTCTCTCTTTGTTTACTTAAAAACTGTTTCAGGGACAATCAAAAAATTCGTTAAGGTACAATAATATTAACAAATTAAAGTACAATGAATTATTTATGGTACTTAAATATTATACATTTGCATTTAGTAATTTGCCTCATTGGTTTTTAATTATTGTATAGTTTGCATAATAAACAAATTATTAATTTTAACAGAGTTTAAGTGAACTTAACAATGTGTTTATTTTCCTTTCATTTTTAAATATTGAAATTGAATTTTATATGTTGCCAAATTGTTTTGTTTTATAGTTTATGTTAAAGTAAAAATTTTATTTATTTTTAATAATAAAATTGAATTTGTTTTATGTTTTATTTAAAGCTTCTGTAAAAGTAAACATTATTCCCATTCATAATTGAATTTTTATATATTTTTAAATAAATAAATAAATTATATATCTAATTTCATTTTATTTTTATTGTTATATTTTGCAATAGTTGGTTATTAAATATTAGTTTTTAGCTTTAATTAAAAATATTTATTTATTTTTGTTCGTCTTCATTGACTTTCATAGACCATTCTTATTGGGGATCGAGTTAATAATTATTTATTTTATTATATCTTTAGCTATATTTTAATCTTGAAACATAATGTTTAATATTTTTAATCTTTTGTTCTCGAATTCAAACCGGACCTGAATTACCGTTTTCGCATAGGTTGCATGTGCGTGAGTTGCATGTGGAAGGGAACCCTCTGGAGAGTCTGGAACCTGTCCTCGGCTCGTGTGCTCAGCGGGCAGCTCAGTTGCGACAATGGACAATGGACAGGTTGCAGCTTGGCCAAGCGAAAACCAAAAACGAAAAAAAAAAAAGAAAACGAAGGGAATATAAAATCAACAAATAGCCCAAAGGGGCTGGCCCTGGCCCTCATCATTTTGCAGGTTTTTATTTTCTCCAAGCACCTGCTTTTGCCTTGCGTACAACTCTCTCCTCCCTCGTCCCTCCCCACCTCCTATTTGGCTGCTTTTGGCCGCCTTTGAGGCATTGATTGTTATTGTTAATTGAGGCAACCAGCATAAATATTTGAATTGAAATTAGACTTTAAATCGTTCAGATGCTGATGATAGTGATAATGACATTTTGGGGTTAGTTTAAATAAACATTAAAGTGAATGTTTCAGTGGAATGTGAATATAACTATGAATATGGCCAACACATGTGAATGTGGCAGACAAACTAACTGCCATTTGATGCCAACAGTCAAGCGACTGCCTTTACGGGCCATTACCTTAATATGCTGGCCACAGAGCATAAAAGCCAAAGCCAAAGCAATAACAATATCAGTCCCCTCCACCAAAATAACAACAGGCGACAATGAAACAAAAATACAAATAAAAAAAAAGGAACAAGGAAAAAAAAAACCTGAAAATAAGAATATAAATGCAAAGCCATGCAAATGGCCACTCCCCTTGCAACTTCATGTGCAACAAGCTAGAACAAAATGACAACAAACAAAGGCATCAAATTAAAAACTAAACTGCACGGCAATGGACATGCAACTGGACAAGACTCCATGAGATGACCCCCGGTATGGGTATGGCCATTGGTATGGGATGGTGAAACATGTGGCAGCGGTTGATTATGCAGTGCCGGTCACAAAGGGCGAAGGGTTGAAGGGTTCTACCCTCCCCCTCTCTCTCTTTCTCTTCGGCTCCCTGCTGAAAAGTAAAAATGGAAAAATATTGTAAATTGCAATACACCGAAGCACACACACTGACCAGCAACACTCCCCACTTCATGCCACCTTTACCCCCACCAACTCCCCCCCTTTTCATCGTATAGCCACCGTATTCAGCCGGGCATGTGCATATATTCAGTTGGTGGTGGCAATGATGGCGGTGGTCGTTGTGGTACTGCAACTGCAACCCTTTCTTTACGTTATTGGAAGAGTAAAAACAAAAAAAAAAAAGTTTAAAATAAAGCGTAAGGCAGTTCACATTTTTGGCATATTTTGTTCTTGCAACAATGCAAAACTACAACAATAACAACAATAGAAACACCAAAAGTAGGAAGGAAACAAAAGGGATTGGAAAACTCTAAAAGAGAAAACTTCATTTCCGAGTTGTGCTATTTTTTGGTGGAATTTTTCACAGCTTTTAGGTGAATTTTTTCTTCTTTTTTTTTTGGTTACTCATCGGAAAACCTTTTAACTTTTTGGAGGTAGCACAAAAAAGAAAAAAAAAAAAAAAACAAAACAAAGGACGTGTGGCAGCTGCGTTGGCCAACTTCTAAAACCATTTATCGATGAATCAGTTTTTGAAACAACATCGGTCGAACATCTGTCATTGACGCACTTTTTTCTTTCTACTGATGTCCTTTATCTTTCATTCCTTTGGCAAGATCCTAAAGCCTTCATGTTTTGAAATCCTTCTAAAGAGATATCCGCACTTGTTAGCCTCTCTTAAATTCCTCTCTTTCTCTCTGTCTCTCTTTGTGTTTCTCTCTTTTTTTTGTTTTGCATGCTTCGTGGTTTCGGATGGAGTTCGTTTTGCACTGACTACCTGCTGCTTGTGGCACGAACTTCACTTCGCTCTCGCCACCGACGACACGAATCGTCAAGCATAAAAAGGACGAATTGTTGGCCGCTCGCTTCAGTCCTATGACAAATGCCGCGTTGTTTGGTTCGCTGAATCATTGGAAACGGACATTGGATTGAAAGTCTTTCATTTACTTTGACTTACCAAAAGCCAAAAAGTGTCGAAGTGCCGGAATAATTTTTGTGCGAAAGCAGGAAAACCATAATAAGTAATAAGGTGTTTTTTAAGAGTTTACGCTCCTTCCCTCGTTCAAGTTCTAGTTGATTTTAAGCAAAGGTTTTTTTTGGTATCGGAATGCGTGAGAAGGGAAAGAACCATTTGCATAAATTTCTATTCTACCGATACTGACTTTCGTGTGTTTATTGTGAAAGAGAAATTTGCGTTTACTTTATACACGAATAAATCTGTTTAATAATAAATATCTTCAAGTTAAAGTATAACGGAATTATTGAAACAATGGCAACAAAACAAAACATTTTGTGGTTAATTCTACTTTGGGCCATTGTGGTTAACGAGCAAGTGTTGGCCTCCAGTGTGGTTTTAACTGATGTGAACAACATGTTGCGCGATGCCAAAGCCGCAACATCAGCATCTAAGGACACCGCAAAAAAACCAACAACAAATTTTGAAGAGGAATCATCATCATCCGCTTCCACCTCAAGTGTGGAACTTTTGCGTTTTGTTGACGATAACACATCCGACGACGATGTCAACTCATTGGAAATACTGTCAAATGGTCAAAGGGTGTCTCTAAACCAACAACCTGCTGCTGCTGCCGTTGACCAACAGCACTTGACTTTAACCGATCAGGTCCGTGTGCTGACCAAACAATTGAACGCTTTGATGACGCGCCGTCGTGAGGATTACGAAATGTTGGAGCACAATTTACGTAAATCCCTAAGACTAACCGCAGATGCGGCCAATGTGGATGCAGATGTGCGCACCGAACTGGAGCAATTGAGGTAAGTGCCAAATGAACCAGATAAACAAGAAGGAGATGGAGAGAAGGGCTCAAATTGATACGTTAACTTAATAAGGGGCCAAAAAACAAGGCAAAACAAAAGAAAAACAAGTTTGCCTAGTCACTTGAAACTAGGTGGAGAAACTAAAAACTTTCCTTTATTTTGCTTAAGCACATGAAGACACTGAGAAAAACTGAGAAAGTTTTTATCACTTTGGGTTTAGTTTTCAAATAGGAAAGTTGTTCAATAGAAGTGCGCGAGCTTTTTAAAGTCTTTTCAGTTTTTCCTTTTTACAGCAAATTTTTGGAAAATATATAACAATCACCTCTCTTTAAAGGACCTTTAAAGAAGTTCATTAAATCGAAATATTTTGATCAGGATTGCAATATTTTTTTTTTTTTTTATTGTTAAATTTAAAAGACATCTTAAAGAATCTCCAAAACTTAAACGAATTGTTTCTAGAACTTTCATTTATTTGTCACACAATAAAATGATAAGAAATCGAGTTAGGGACATTGATCGTTTTGTTGACTACTTTTTCCTATCCTTACGCATTTCGTTGATTTTTTTTATGGCAATGTTAAGCAGTCGTTGTCAGATCTTTGAAACTAGCTCAAGCTTATTTCAGCTCGATCGTTTTTTGAATTTATAGCAAAATAGTTTGTCAAAAATTTGCTTACATTGGTTAAACTAAAAAGATTAGGCTGATAATACCAAGGATTACCAAGACTTTAAATAAAATTGAAAAATATATCACAAATTTTCCAATATCATCCGAATCCTTGTTCTATTCTTGTTTCACGTTTACAATCCTGAAATAAAAAGAAAATTTCATCCCTAATCATTATTAATACTTTCTAGATAGAGAGTGTAGCTTTAGCTATTCTTAGAAAATTTCTTTTACCTTTCTCAAAAGTTTTGCTTCCAGTGTGACATAGCTCCTAAAAGTAGGCAAGGCAAAAAGGCAAACTCAAAGTTTGCTTATTTTTTCGTGTGTGATTTGTGTTTGTTGTCATGGCCAAGACAGAGGCTGACTAATAATGATTGTCTCATCATCAGTGAGCTCGTCTTCGTTCCTCTCTCTCTCTGTTGGTGAAAACGTGTACCAGCTCCTGTACATTCGCCTCCCTCCTTGTTTTTCTTCGGGGGAAAAAAATGGCACACTCTTAATTTACTGTACAAATAGCTTAGGTTAGTCTATATATATTTATTTTTTTTTCTGTCTTTGCTATTGTTGTTGTTGCTACTGCCAACTTCCGCCATTGCTTTTGTTGTTGTTGTTGTTGCTGCCGCCGTGGACAGTCGTAAAACTTTGCCAGTGACACCGTAAATAATTCAACACACGCAGCTGCACATACACACACACACGCATGGAGACTTACACACACAAGCATACAGCGAGATAGACACATAAATATATACCGAAAAGGACCTTACATGGCAAGCGCCAGTCAAACGTCATGTCAACTGTGGTTTATGTGTCCTGCCTGACTCCCCCACCAGACCCCATCTTACTCCTATCCCACTCCCTTCTCGCCGTCCTGGCCCAAACCAGTGACATGATTATCTGATTGAGCGCACGAGTGTGCGAGGTCAGTAGGATAGTAGTGAAAATTTGGTAAGGGGGAGGGGGACGAAAGGCAGACCATTAGTCTCGCTTTACCATTTCCCCACTCCCTTTCGTGTAGTATTTCGTTGATTTAAGGTAAAGTAAATTCGAGAACATTTGCAGTTACCAAAAAAACAAAAACTAACAACTAAATAGAACAGCTTCCATTTGGGTAATTAAAATGTGCCGCCAATTGGAAATGGCACATCGTCTGAAAATACACATCACAGAATGAAATCGGCATTACAGGCCCGATAAAGCAGTTGCAGTTCTCATGTTGCGTTTTTTCAATTTACCCTCATGTCATTGACAGCATTTCCAATTTTCACTTGAATGACGTGAAGTGAACAACACCAGCAACAGCAAAATAAAATTCATTGGCAAATCTTAACATCGATTTAGAGATACCCTGTGCAAATTAAAAAAACAATTCGAGATCTAAAACTCTTTATTTAATACTTTTTTGTTGATATACTTGATGGTTGCTTTTTGTAAATGAATTCGTTTCTCTGTTATTAATGTTATGTTAAACTTTACAGTTCTGTTAAAAGCCAGTGTAAGTTAAATGTCAGTGTTAGTCAACTAGATTTCTCACCAATGATCGTTACTGTTTAAACTCACCATCTTTGCACTGTTTGTTAAAATTTAAACAACAATTTTAATTAACAATTTCCGTACTTAGCACATTTTCTTAAGTCCGCCTTTATACCCATACTTAAAGACAAGCAAAAAGTCTTCTTCTATATTTTAAATTCTCACATTTGTTTAAAGCGTTGAAATTGTCCTTGTTATATTTGCTCATTCTAACATTTTTAGCATACCCATTGCCCAAACGTTTTCTACGGTATAGAAAGCAACCTGCAACCAAGCGAAAAATTGCAAAAAATAGAAAAATAACAAATTGACGACAAAAAAAAACCAAGTAAAAATAAAAATGCTGAAAATTCATTGGTTAGGAAAAAAGTAACAACAATAGTTTGCTCTTTTGGTTTTTAGAGACTCTTGGATTTATTTTTTTTAATTAACTTCAACTTTAACTTTTTTTTTGGGTAGAACCGCATTCAATTAAATATTTAGGAAAGAGGAAAATGATAAAAAAATAATAAAATAATTTCAACTCAACTCGAGCCTCATGTCAGAGGCCTGGGCCACAAAAGTTTTTCCAAGTCATAAAATTAACCAAACAGCCACACATACATTTATATATGTATGTATGTATGTATGTATGTATATGTGTATGTACACACACTCACACGCACAACAATTTGAAATATTACGTATACGCACAGAAGCCAAGCCCAAGGAACAAGACCAAAGAAAAAGAAAAAGTTTTTTATGAAAATTTCATGTTGTAGCTTTGCTCTTTTGACAGTGAAAAATAAAACAGCAGCAGCTGCAGCTAAAGAAACACGAAAAAAAAAAAAACAACAACAGCGTTGTGAAAAAACAAAGCAGACGGGGCGGGGAGGGGAGGGGAGGGTAAATGGAAGATGAAAAACTTTTTACCTAGACTTTGACTTTGTTGTGCTGTTTCCGGCTTTGCCTACAACCACCAACTGACTACTGACTGCTTTAATTGTCTGCAAAATGCCAAAAAGAATATCCACATTCAACTTTCGCCGGTGCCACAAGTGCTGCAACATTTTCATTTCAATTTCTTACTAATATTTTGCCCGACTGCTGTTTGCCAGTAAAAGTTTTACTAGCCTCTGTGTGTGTGTGCGTGTATGTTATTTCATTTTTGGACTTTAGAACATTTTGTAGCTTGATTAAGTTTTGGGAATTCCATTAGAATGACCACCGACCAGGCAATTAGCCCCGAAAATGTCAATTTAAATGCGTTTCAATTCGATTTAGTGAAACGTGCTCGCTTATTTGCAAACTCAATTAAAAGCGTTACAAATTTTCCAATTTTCTAATTTGCTCATTTTCCACTATTTCGTTTCATTTCTTTTTTTTTTCGTTCGTTTTACGCAGAAATGAAGTGGCCACATTGCGTGCCGCCCAGAGTGGCAATAAGGAACGTCTAACTGTCGAATGGTTGCAGCAATCGATATCGGAAATACGCAAACAGTTGGTCGAAGTGCAACGTTCCGCCGGTAATATGGCCAAAGATGAGCAGATACGCACCACAGGCTATGAGGATTTGGCCACCATACGCCATGACTTTGAGCAATTGCAATTGGAATTGACGGCACAGCGGGAGAGGCAGCAACAGACCGAGGTCTATGTGCAAGAATTGAGGGAGGAGATAATGCAACAGGAGCAGGACTTTCGCCATCAACTTAACAAGCAGGCGCAAGCACAATCCCAATCCCATTCTCAAACGAGAGATTCGGCCAGCATTGAGGAGACTAGTCAAGAGGTGAGTGAAAAGAACTAAAATTTTTATGCTAATGATCAGATAAGCACGCAAAGCGTCAGTCGGCAGGTAAAACTTTTATGGCCTTCTAAAAAAGAACACACCAACACGAACAAAAACAGAAAAAAAAAAAACAGACGAGAAAAACCATCTGAAATGTTCTTTTTTTGTTTAAGCCATAAAGCGGCGGGGCACGCGCAACCAGGTTGAGCATTATCTGGCCATTTTATGCCTCATTTTATGCCGAGTGTGTGCTAACGAGACGGTGAGTTGGTGAGTTGGCGACGAGGTGGTACGGAAATTACTCATACGCACCGCAGGACATGGTCGTATTAAATATTTAATGCTCACAGGACTCACCGCTGTCAGCCACTTAGCCACGGCATTCATTCACGAAATAAAAGAGACAGAGAAACAGAGACTGAGAGAGAGAGAATGAGGCTGCTTAGGACTTATATTCTGATACCTCTGCTTGGCCCTAACTGAATCATTATGGGTTCTGCTTTGGGAAGGTAACGCATATTTTTGATCTCACACAAATATGAGGAGCCAGGCTATGCCATATTCACACCCACACTCCCCAATTGCACCTTGTTAATTATAATTAAAGTCAAGAAGGGTAGTTAACAATGGATAGAGGAGGGGGTGGAAGAGTGAGAGTGTAAATGAAAACAACAAAGCAGCTGCCAACAGGTAAAGCCGCAAAAACAAAAACGATGCCCAGGACTAAAGCTCCTTCAGTTTGCTTTCATTAAAAGGATTATGCGATAGGCAACAGCACATGGAAGGAACTAACATGCTGGCTAAGGTCACAGCTCCTACATATAAATATTAGGGCACAAGCTTTTCCAAGAAAAATACGTTATATTTTGCTTTCATAAAGGATTCGTTTTAACAAGAATTTCAGCTTTTACAATATTGAAGTTGAGAGTACATTTGTATGGAAATTTTTCTTTATAATATAAATTTACATTACTTGGTTTATTAAATCGGTTTTCTCTTTTTTAATTGAGTTTTGAAAAATTGCTTTGATGTTGGTTTATAATTGTTGCTTGGTATTCTTTTGCTGTCTTCAAATTATAATGCCATTTTATACTTTAACAGAACTTTGATTAATTTTTTTTCCCCCTTTTTAGCAGAGTTTTTAAAAGTGTTTTTTATGTACAGTCAAACATTCCTTAAGTTAACTTCTACATAGTGGAATAGCTTTCTTATTCCATTTTCAGTGCACATATCATAATTTCTATATAATGAAGTTTTTCTGTTCCCATATGAATTCAGAAAGGAAACCTTTTACATAAATAGAAGAATATTCAAGTATTTTTCTGAGACATTTCGGCTTCAAGACTCAAAAAAAATCCACAACAACTCAGTTTTTAATAAAAAACATTTGGATTACCATTTCCATATTAAATCATAGTACAATAATGTAAGATTACTAGAAAACTTTTACCCATATAACTATTCAAATTATAATATTTTTAGTTACTAACTTATAGAAAAAAAACACAAAATAATTTTTAAAGTAAGGGCAAAAGTTCTACTAATGTTTGAAAGCATTTTCGTAAAAATTAAACTAAATTTAAAGATTTAAGTAATAAATTTAAGATCTACTTCAAAATATACAAGAAAAAGTAGAAAGATAAAGAGCTCTGATTAAGTTTAGATTACATACTAAAAATAAGCCTTCAGTTTAAATCGTGTTTCAAGTATATTTCACTGATACGAACTAAATTTTTGAAATTTCCCATACTTCAAGTCATTTCTCGTTAGTTAAATCCAATTTTATTGATTGGATTACATCATTATTAAAAGGATAAATTGTTCTCCTTGGCAGATAATAATCTCTGCCTACGCCACTGAATATATGAGAGATTTTTCTTTTCTTTTATTTTTTGTTGTGTTGTTGATGTAGGAAAAATATGTCAGTGGAACTTGAGTACTTTAAATAAATGTGCAAACTGGTTTAGTGGCCACCTGTTTTAAGGTTCTTTTGCTCCTACTTTGATGTTTAGAAAAAATAATCTAAAAAAAAGTAACCACAAATTGCTTAACCAAAAAAAAAAAAAGGAAAAAGTAAAGGAGAGGCGAGGGAAGAGAAGAAAGCAATAAAACGTGCAGTCAAGTTGGCAAAGCGGCTTTCACTGGACCCTATGTGTAAGTGTGTGTGTGTGTGGTTGTGTGTGTTTATGTGTGTATTTCAGTTTGTGTATTTATGTAACATTAATGGCCACGCCTCTTTGTCCAAATGTATATAAAGCGAAATTGCTGAAAATTGCAAACAAAGGGCAGGAAATCACCTTTTAATCGCCCTCAGCTGAAGTGAACTTCAGTATTCAATGGGGGCCAGCTGCCTCATCTCAAGGGACTAGAGGAGAGGGGACTGCTGCCGGTTGACTGTTGTCTTTTGTCTGTGGCCCTGGCCAAAAAGTTTTACCAAACAGGCAACAGAGGAACAGCAGATGCTCCACTTGAATGCTGCTGCTGCTGCCAGAGTACCGATAATCAGTTCATCGTTGTGTGAGTGTGTGCCAACTGTATGTGTGTGTGTGTGATGTTCGCGCAATTTGATCCTTTTCATTATTACGTTTTTTCCCTTCTTCTTATTCGCTGGCTTTCTTCCCATCAAACTCATTTGCCACTGACTGACTGACTGACAGGCCACAGAACCTGTTGTTGTTGTTGTTGCTGTTGTTGTTGTTGTTTCTGCTGTTGTTGAAGTTTTTTCACTCTCCTCACTCCCCTATCGCTTCTTAACCATCTTTCGCTTACCCAAAGTAAAGAAAAGAAAAAACCAATTTTTAAAATTGTTATTATAAAAGCGCAGCAAAGCAGAAATTAGGTTAGATTAGAACAAAGAGACCAGGCATCCAGTCAGACAGAGACAGAAAGAGGGAGAGAAGGAGGGAGCGAAAGATAGTAGATAGTAAAAATAAAAAAAAAAAATGCTGAAGAAATGGAAGCAAAAAAATGAAACAATAAAATAGCACAGGTGGCTGTTAAGGGAGAACAACAAAAACAAAAAGTAATCAAAATAACAAAAAATAATATTGTTACTTGTTTTTGTATATATGTATGTACGTGTGTGCGTGTGTGTCTGTGTGTGGGAGCGCGGTTGGGTTTAATCAAATTAACTTTGACAAACGAACAACCCAAATTAGGGCAAATATGCAACTGCAAATAAGCGACGCAATTATGAAACTTTGTATAATAAATTGACAAATATTACTTCATAAGTATGAGTGACAGTTAATTTGTAAGCGGGAAAGGAAATGTTACAGCCATTTTACACAGGCTTTGGGACATATATATGTATAATAGGACTAAATCTACTTGTCATTTAAATTACAGTCATTTATTTTAAATCTTTTACAGCTGTTTACTCTGTTACGTTTAAAAAGTTTGGCAAGGCAGAAGCGCAATTGATCGCTTTACAGTTCTGTTAATAGACAACTGTGTGATACGGATAGCTATGTTAATGGTGCAAAGTTAGTGCTATGTTAATAGAGTACAGTGTTGAAGAGTGCTAGAATAGACTATAAAAATAGGCCATTAAGAAAATCAGAAAAACCATTCTATTTTAAATTATTGATCCAACAGATACATAATGTTTTTTAAGCTAAATTTTAATAAATATTTTAATTACTATGATATAATTCTTTTGGACCTACCAGTTTAAGACTTTTTACACCTTCAAATACCAGGTTAACTTGAGCAGCTAACCTATCTATGTATAAATTCTTTCGATAGTTTTAAAGACATATAGAGTTACAGCTAAAATAAAAGCATATTCTTCATCCTAATTGAACTCCTGTTGAGAGGGGCGAAAAAAAGAAGTCACAGATGTTTGTGACAGCCAAAAAAAAAAAAAAAAAACAAACTAAAAAAAAATAAATAACAGGAAAAAGAATCTCATCTAATTGCGATTGTCTGCAAACAGATTTCTCCATATACATATGAAATAGATGGAAGCTGTCACTGGCAACAGTAACAGTTGAAATGTATGTATAACACGCAAATGTTTATCATTGGTTATTGATGCTGACAGTCATCCCCCCACTACACACACCCACCAATGCTTCCCTGCCAAACTAACAAAAATAAGAAAAAAATATCTATATTGTATATACACATATATGTATATATATATATATACATGTATGTTGTATGATGTACATATGGGGAAACTTGTTGTTAAATTAGCAAGGCAAACAAAATGCGGGCGAGATACAGGACCGAGAACCGTGGACCAGGACCAGGCCTTGACGATGGAATACAGTACGGAGGGAAGGTGGAGAATGGAAGAATCCGGTTTCACCAGCAGACTCCCAGGACAGGCGTAGACAGCATTTGTTTTGTTGTTGCTGGTTTTTTGTCTCTGCCACTGTATACCTCTCCCTCTTTCTCTCTCTCTCTCTTTCCCTTAACCTTTCAGTCTCCTGCTTACTGTTGCTGTGTCTTTCACTCAGGCATTTTACCTTATTTATGTTGATATTTGTTCGGCTTTTGTTTTATGTTACATTCCACCATTCTATTTCTCATTTCCCATTTGCCTGGTGCCTCTTCCTTTTCTGGCTTAGTTGTTGTTGGCAATTTGTTTGATTGTTCAAGTAGCTGGTAGCCCTTTTTTTCTCTGTTGTTTTTTTTTTTTGGTTGGTTGTATTGCTCTTATGTACTTGATATTTATTTTATGAGTGAAATTATCTTTATTGAAACTTGGCATACACTTGAGATAGAAATACAGATACAGTTACATTTATATCACAGTGCCAGAAGCATCAAGAGCAGCAGCAGCAGCATCATCATCATCATCGAGAGATTGTTGCAGTAGACAAAAATTTTGATGCTTTCTGCTCTGCTTTGATGATGCCGTCAACAGGAGCGGTTTAAGGTCTTAAAGGGATAGTGGGAAAATGATTACGTTACCTCGAATTTAAGACATGGAATTAAGGGACATTGAAAGTCTAGTTTTAGACTTTAAAGTAAATGAATAAAGAGCAGTTTAAGAAATAGAGCACTTTACTTTGTTTCAAATGTGATCGATAACATTCACTTATGGCAGCAAAACCTATATACATACATAACTATATATACTATATATACTAAAATAGAATCGAGTATTTAACAGATCTTAGAGTATGTTAAGGTAATGAAGCTTTATCTTAAATCTTGATACATATTATATCTGAGTATTAGCTCAAAACAACATTTAAGATCTTCTTAGACCTTGAGTTCTCCTTCTTGTTGTAAGATAAATTTGATTTCTAAAAGTTCTATATTCTTCTAAAATTGTAATTCTTTACTAATTACTCCTGTTTAGCAGACTCATTGGACAACTTAAACTGATATTAAGGCATCGAAATATTACAGAGTTATCTTTAACTAGTATTTAGGATATTTTTAAGCTATTTGCTGTTTGCTTTCTTCAAAATCAGATAATTATTGGATTTCTACAAAACAAATTTCATTTCTTTTACCTAATAAAGACCGGTCCTGGCTACTCTATCCCTTAAGAACGGGCATAAGTATGGCAAGAGGAGAGTGTGTAGAGGCAATTGAAGTTTACGGACAAGGTCCTAAGCTTCCCACGCATGCATAAATTTATATTTCTATTACATTGAAATTTCTTTTCCCAAAAGCTTCAATTGAAATTTTTTTATCCATCATTTTTTATCATCTGATTGCATGTTTAAAGACTTAAAAAATGTTGCCTGCTCTTCTTCGGCAGTGCGCTCTCCTTTGATGTTATTAATATACTTTCCAACACTTTTCTTTTGGCAATATTTGCAAAATATTTAGTTTCAAATTATGCACACGTTTGCCATTTAGCTAGGAGGAGGAAAAAGAAAAAAAATGAATCAAAGAAGAGGAGAGCAAGCACAAGGCCAATGTAGAAAGAGGAAGGGAGGGAGGGAGGGGAAGGAAGAGATGGCCCCTAAATGCGCATTAAGTTAATGGCATTTTGTGGCTCCCACTCTTCTGCTTGTGCTCCTGCTCCTGCTCCTACTCTCTTGTATGCTTAACATTTCTCCTTCCCTCCTCCGCCAGACTTTGCTGTAGAGCGTAACTTTTTTGAGCATCGCACAAAAGTCCTATTAAATTTTTACGACAATTCGCCGTAAAGCTGGAGCTGGAACTGAAGCTGGAGCTGGAGCAGCAGCTTCTCCTCTTTTTTTTTTCTATTTGCAATGCACACACACTCACCTTAGGTTATGGTTCTCTCCTCTACTCTCTGGCTCTCCATCCCTTTGGACTAGCTGTCACGCTAATAGCAAATCCTTGTTAGCTTTCACTTAAGTGTAATATGCAAAATGTTTTTTTTTTTTCATCTTCTCTTCTCTACTTTAATCCTTGAATTACAACCCCGAGGCAACTCTTATATTGGAAAATTAATTAACACTCTACCTATACTAAATAAATGTATCTGCTACTTTCCCCTCCCCTTATCCAACCTACATGCACATCAAATATTTATGCTTCAGTTTCGATTTCAATTAACGCCCATCAAATGCTTTTAAAAATTGTTTCGCCTTCGACTTGTCAACGGGAAATTTGTGCCGCATAAATCACATTTAATTATACTAGAAGAAGTCTTTCTTCCTAGCTCCAAAAGAAACTTTATACTATGGCACCTTGTCTTGGGTGCTTTGTATATATATTTCCTTTCTTTTTTTGATATTTTTGATGGCCACTTCCGGTCTCGCCCACATGAAGGAGAGTTTATATACTATACTTTTGTACATATATCTCCATATATATATATATATGTTTGTATGTGTGTGTATATATAAAACGCGAACGTGCCGTATTAGCAGTGTTCGTGACCTTTCACATAAAACAACGCCAAGGCATCAGTAGCAGTTGGGGTAGGTAGGTCCTTTATTTCCCCACCAGTAAAAAGTAGTGGAACGTGCAGGCAGTTGAAAGCAAAAGGCAAACAGTACAGCAAATGCCTTTTTCGGACTTTTTCTTCTATAAAAGTCCTCCATAAATATGCGTAAATATGTTTTACACTTCGACACTTCGATTGAAAAGTTTGAAAAAAAGAGAGAACGAAATCAAATTAATAAACGCCTTGTGGGGAAAAAAAAGAAAGGACCCTAAATAATTACAGAAGGGGACCCTTTTCTAGAGTATTGAAACATTTTGTTATAATATCAGAGATTGAATTGGTTTGAAATATATATCAAAATGTCAACTAGTGAAAAGCGAGAAAACATAGATACAAATTCTGATTCATATGAATAAGTGTCTTAAGTCTTTTGTATAAGAAATTATAATTTAACTATATACCAATTAGAATGTTACATTGCACATTTCTTAGCCATGGAAACTTTATTAGTCAATTCTGACATGACATTTCTTTCAATGGTCTGATGGATGGACAGAATTTCAATGAATGCTGTTGGAGAAATAGAGAATTTCAATGAAAAGAAAACAAATGTGTGAATGTGAATGCGTATATGAGTGTGGGATTTGTATATATATGTGTGTGTGTGTTGGGAGTGTAAAGCATATTCATTACATTTGTATGTAAAAGGAAGAATGAATGTGACCCAAATGGCATTACCTTGGTTTGCTCGAGTCTTGTTTTTTCTCCATGTCTCTCCCATCTATCTGTCTGTCTATCTGGCTCTCTCTCTCTCTCTCTCTGTCTGTCTGTCTGTCACTTGGTAAAAATTATGTATTTGTGTATGTATGTGTGTATTAAATTTATGCAACTTTTACCAGCGAGAAAGACTTGAGAGCAAAAGAAGAACACAAAAAAAAGAAGGATGCAAAAACCGCCCACAGCCACAACTAGAAACCTAGAGAACTTCAGGGACTTACATGAAGCTAAAGCTCATGTTGTAGCTGACTTTGTTGTAGCTGCTATTATTGTTGTTGTTGTTGCTGTTGCCATTGCTGTCGCTGAAGCTGACATTATTGTTGTAGCGCGCCTTTCATACGTTTACCCCCATTTCTCATAGCGCGTGGCTGCCATGTTATGAAATGCATTTATAATAAATGGTTTTAGCATTCAATTCCCAGCACATGAGCCAAAGACTCACTCTCACAATCACACACACGCACACCCACACTGATACGCATTCAACGCGCTGTGAAAATAAGAAACCATAGCATACTTTTAAGCTCATCTAAATCCCTTCCATTTGCCTTACTCACTATTTTCGTTTTTGTTTTTGTATCCATTTTGCAGCTATCTGGTGATCACAAGCGTCGTCATTGCCGTTTCCAAAGTGAACAGATTCACGCTTTGCAATTGTCCCATCGTGGATTGCGTCGCCAGTTGAATGAACTGAAATATCATCGCATCGATGAGCGTGTTCGCAGTTTGGAACTGGAACAACATCGCATTGCCAATGCCAATTTCAACTTGAGCCGGCAAATTGCCACACTCGATAAGCTGCACACATCCATGTTGGAGCTGCTGGAGGATGTTGAGGCATTGCAAACGAAAATGGATAAAAATTTTCCCGAATTGCGGCATGAGATATCGAAACTAGAATTTGCAAATGCACAAATCAGTTCCGAACAGAATCTGGTGCGAGAGGAGAACAAAAATGAGGCTCGATCCCTGCAGGCCATGGCTGTGAGTGTTAGCGCCCTGCAGGATGAAAGGGAAGGAGTTAAGAAATTGGTTAACACGGTGACCCAACTACAAACAAATGTGGACCGTTTGCAGTCGATGGTTGGCGAGGCTATGGAAGAGCAAAGCAAGAATAAGGTAAGTCTCATAAATCCATTGAATAATCATATCCATCCCTTTCGCATTTTTTTTAAATAAACTTCACCAATTGTGTGCCTTTCCTTTTTGCATCTTTTATTCTCTTTGCCACAGCTGTCACATTTCAACAAGCCGCACAAGCATCCCCAACAACAACAGCAGCAACATCACCAAGCGGAACAGGATTCAGCCTTGGCTGAAACTCTGGTGGCCGAACTGGAAAATGTCGAGTCCCAATACGAAGCCATCATTCAAAGATTGCCCCATGACTGCAGTGAAGTAAGCCAACCGGATGATGGGTTACATCTGATAGCTCCAGCTGGCCAGCATCATCCATTGATGACCCATTGCAGTTCAGATGGTTGGACCACTGTGCAACGTCGCTTCGATGGCAGCGCCGATTTCAATCGCTCTTGGGCCGACTATGCCAATGGATTTGGTGTGCCGGGTGGTGAATTTTGGATTGGTAATGAACAGTTGCATCATCTGACATTGAATAACTGCAGCCAGCTGCGTGTCCATATGCAAGATATCTACGATAATGTGTGGGTAGCCGATTATGGTTATTTCTATATATCATCACGAGCGGATGGCTATCGTCTCCATATTGGGGATTACAGTGGCAATGCCTCTGATGCCCTCAACTATCAACAGGGAATGCAATTCTCGGCCATTGATGATGATCGCGATATCTCACAGACGCACTGTGCTGCTAACTATGAGGGTGGCTGGTGGTTCTCTCATTGCCAGCATGCCAATCTCAATGGGCGTTACAATTTGGGTCTGACTTGGTTCGATGCTGCTCGCAATGAGTGGATAGCGGTCAAGTCGAGCCAAATGCTGGTCAAGCCGCGTCCAGCTGGTGATTGCCCAGCCACAGCGATAGCGACAGTTGCAAGTTCTAATACCCCATCTCCTTCCACTCCATCCCAATCTACGACTGCTACCGCTGCTGCCGCTGCTGCGTAAGTGAGCTCTAAATAAAGTTATGATAGAGAGCCACAGGGAACCACCAGAGCCATTGGCCTAGTATAGTTGGCAGTGCTTTGTCAGTTTGTGGGCAAAACAAAAACAAAAAAAAAAAAACGCCAAAGCGTTGTAAAAAAAAGTAATCTTCATCATCATCAGCATCAACATCATTATCATTATCATCATTCGGTTCAACTTGTATATAGCTAAAAGAAAAGAAAAAACAAATATAATTTCCAAATGGAGCTTACTGGCCTTAGAGTTCACCTAGGCGTATGCGTAATCTAGTTAAATGTATACACTAATCTATATATGCATACCTTTACATATATATATATATAGGAACATGAACTTTATACATAAATATAAATATGTTTTTTGGTCTTTCAAGCAAGATCTCATAGAGGCTTAAGTTCCAATAACCGATTCGATTCGAATCAGAGAGAGAGAGTTTCGAATTTTTTTCTCTTCTCTTGTTTCTTTCAAAACTTGGCATATCAGTTCATGTCTAGTTATATAAGTCAAAGTCAGACAAATAATAAATATATAGTATATAGATGGAAATTGTGTGTATGTCTACCACTTTCATTATTTAGCATTTAGCATATCAGTCATAAATAAGTATGTATATCTAGGCTATAGAGTTGATAAATTGTAATTGTTGTACGATATATACATATGTGTAAAACTGTTTCCTAAATAATATAGTTATAGATCATCATTCTATTCAGCTCCATCCTCATCTGTTAGTCCTGCTTCTGTCCCTGCTAATCATAAACGCGAATTCAACAAAAGAAAACAAAACGAAATATATAGACAAAAGAAAAAAAACCAACCGAGTTGCAAGCCAAAGATAACAAAATGAAACAACATGGAATAAAGTATGCAAAATTTATATATATATATGTATATGTATATACCTACATATATATGTGTATTTAGCAAAACAGAAAGAACAAAATGAAAACTATTTTCTGCAGTATACCAAAAACAAGAAGAGCTAAACAAACTTAAACAAAAAGAGAAAAACAATTGCGGTTAGCGTTTAAGTTTAATAAGTGTATAAGTAAAGACAGATGAACTAAGTATATTTAATTGTATACAATGTAACATTTAATCTAAGAGCAATTCAATATGAATGGCAAAAAATGCAAAAGGCTTGGCCCATATGGCCAACATATTTTACAATAAATGAATTGATGTGAAACAAAAACAAAACAAAAAAAAAAACACCGCCAACAAAGAACAAGGAGATTTCTCTTTCAAGCTCACTTAACAATGCTTAGCCTTGGCAATGGCAACGCAAACTTGAATTCCAAGGTATATCGCACACTGGGACAGGTAACAAGAAAGGTAATATAAACAACAAATTTTAAATTTCAAATTCTTAAATTTTTCTATTCGAATGTTTATTAAAAGGATGTTAAGATTTAAAAGGCAATTCCTACTTTGCCTGACTGAGAACATTCATCTGCTAGCCTAGAAGAATAAAATGAAATTTTAATTTTTTTAAAATATATATATTAATTTTATTCAACATTGATGCCTACACCAAAAAGATGCCTAGAATGCCTAGAATACTATAACGGTGGCTACAGATACCCTTAACTTTAGTTGAACATTAAAATTTTCACTTTATTAGACAAAAGTCTTTGAAAAATGAAGTTCACTTCGATCAATTTGACTTTAAGCAGATTCTCAAAGTTTATTTAAATAAATATATATAATATTTGATCGAAGAGTAAATTTTAAAATTTGTGTTTTATCAATGAAAACAATGTTCTCTTTAAGTCTAAAGGCTGGGTTTCCTTTGTGGTGTTCCTTAAACCTTTATTAAAGTCGCTAAAATGTATGTAACAGACAACAATCCCATAAAGTATATGTCGTTAGTTCGGGGTCGTGTAGCTAATTTTCCATTTTGTTGTGAATCGGTCACGACATTTTTTAATAACCTTCCAGTTTCGCACTTCAATTAAGAGTGGATTTTCATTCATTGTCAGGCCGAGGCTACGGAGAGCAGACATATGTATTTGTTGGGCTCGGAGACAAAAGACATATGGACTAAAAGGATAGGAAGACATTACACATGTAGCATACATAATTCTTCTCTTTTCTTTTACTCGTTACAACACAATTCAATTTGAAAATAGTGATGCAACGTATATATATATTCTTGATCAGCATCACCAGACGAATCGATTGAGACTTGTCCGTCTGTCCGTCCGCCCAAATGAACACCTAGATCTCGGTGAGACTATAAAAGATAGAGCTTCCTTGGCTAATTTGTGTCTACGCAAATCAAGTTTATTATTAAATAAAGAGTAAGAAAGAGTAAGGAAAATATGTTTTAAGCAAAAAGAAGAAAAATAGGAATAAATGAATAAGATTTTGTCTCTATAGAGAGAAATAACTGAATGGAAAATATGTGAAATTTTGTCCAGTATTCATACGATTTGGTGCCAAGACCTAAGATGTAAAAGTGTAACATGCCAGGCATAACATTACATCTTATAACATGACACTGTTAACATGACATCTTATAACATGATAATTTTTACATGACATCTTTAACATGATAATTTTAACATTGCATTTTGAATTCTAATGCCCGAATATTTTCAATAGTTTTTCAGTGCTTCAGTGGTTATCAACCAACACAGATGTATATATGTATGTGACCTTTTTTCACACTCGGTATTTCACATTTGTGGGTTTTAATATTGCTAAAATGGATTACAAGTTATAAAAGAAATTCCAAAGGCTATTTTTTGGATGGAAATCCAATTTGCCAACATATTTCAAACAAAGATTCATGTTCTTCCTTTCTAGCAGATAGTTCAAATGCGTATATAATTTACACCCTTAGGCAAATGGTTGACATGACATTTAAAAATGATTTCTGCTTCATAAACAGCAAAATGAGAATTTCATTGGTGAATATTATAGTAGAGCTTTGCTATAGTGAACTACTTTATAATGTTTTTATATGAGTAAACTTTAAAGACTCAGTTTTGTCATTCTACTTTTGAATATCTTTTCATAATATTATTTCTGTATAAGGAAGTTTCCTAGTTCTTAGTTTGAGTCATAAAGTCATTGACTAACACTGACATTTACCATGCAATAGCTTTTAACAGAACGGTAGAATTTAACATTACAGTGATAACAGAGAAAACGAGGTAAGCAAGTCGTCCCTGCCGACATTGAAAGTCCATTTATAATAAATAAACTCGAACACCCTCGAATTTGTCATTAATTTAATACAAAATTCAGTTTAACATACCGCAGTAGCGAAAACATGCTATCTCGCTCACTCCCGACAGCCAATGTCGCCTTTGTCATTTCAGTGCAAAACTCATATACGTATGTCTCTAATATTTAGGATGGACGATAAACCCATTAAGACAAACATATCATAAATGATTTGTAAAAAGTATATATTTAAATAACTATAAGTTGATCCACTTACTTTAGTATATACATAAATAATTGGGAGAGGATTCATAACTTTTTTGTTATTTTTTTAAATTTATTTATTTTAATTTTAAAAGCTTCAATTGAAGATAATTTTTACGAATGGCCCACTGTGACTGGTAACACCAAAAAGTATGCTATGGATTTGAATGCAGCTCTCTCCTTGAACTAAGCTGAAATGATATCCTTGGCAATTTATCATACTTTTCCATGAACAAAAAAAGGCAAGAATGTATTTTTCGAGATACATTTTTCATACCATTTTTGGCAATAATATTGAATATTTTTTAGATTGACTTTTCACCAGGCCATGATGGCTTGACGCGCTTTCTGATCCTTATTTATGCATTTATTTTTGTTGACATTTTTGCACTTTGAGAAATCAGAAAAAAAAATAACAAACGCAAGAAGAAAGAAAACGAAAAAGTGGAGCTCGCAAATGGATAACTGGCTAAGGCGGGAGCAGCAGTCAAAAAAAAAAAAAAAAAAAAACAAAAAAGAAACGAGAAAAAAGAACAAGAAAAATGCATAGCAATTTTTTTATGCAAATTCGCCAGAGGAATGGAAAGCGAAAGAGACCAAAAGAGGGGGAAGAGAGAGATAGAGAGTGAGGTGGAATGAGGAGATGAGCAAACAAAATTGACAACCAGGCCAAACTTGTGACATTTATTTGGCAAAAAGTACAACAACAACAACAACAACAATATTTGGCATTTATTTAAAAGCTAAAGAGATACTTCAGAAGTGTAAGAGGGAAAGGAGAAGGCGGCGGCAGGAGATGAAAGAGGAGCCAAAAGCAACTGAAGGTGGGGTTAGGGGAGGGGGGTTAAAGTGTCGACTGGCTTTTTGAAATTCATTTTCATTTGTGTTTGAGTTTTAGGTTGGGTTCGGTCAACAGCATTTTCTGCACCATTTAACCTGAGTGCGAACATCTTGGCCAACTCAAAGTCAAATTTTCGGTGTGAAAGCCATAAAACCAAAATAAAACAAATACAAAAAGGAAATTGCTAAAACTGTTCAACAAAAAGTAAAAAAAAAAAATAAAAGGAAAGGGCATACATTTCAAATGAAAATCATTTATGGTCGAGAGATTTCACCGGCCAGCACATCCGGCAATTATCCCTCTAAAGAGTGAAGCAGAGGCCATTACTTTTAACTCCACTTGAATGATGTGTGTGTGTGTTTGTGTGAATATTTGCATTTTCAACATTATGAACAATGGAATAACTCACTTAAAAACAAACTTTAAATAAATTGATTTTCATTTTCCTGCATGCATGACATACATTTGGAGGATTTAATTAAAGGGACTTAGTGCCTTAAGCTTGGCAACTAAGTCACATGATCCTCTCTGTTTGGTGCTTACAAAACGAAAAAAAGAAGCAAAAGAAGAAAAGAAAAACATTTAATAAATTTTTACGACTCTAATGCCAAAGCCTCCCCAAATGACATACAAACATAAAACGCAAAAAACCCCTGGGGCAGAGGCAAAGAGCAAACGCTTGTTAGCCTTCTCTTTTAATCAGGCTCTCAGTGTCGTCGTCATCATCGTTGTAGTAGTAGTAGCAGCAGTAGTAGTAGTAGTTCCTTCCATGTCGTCTTTTCTACCAGCAAACCAGCAACAACAAGAACAACAACAGCCAGAACGAGAGCTAATGTGGTTGCCAAAAGGGCAAAAAAGGCGAAGTGGTAGAGACAGACGTAAAGAGGAGGTGGAGTAGTTGCAAGAGGAATATGCTAATTTTAATTAGTTGGAAATTTACATATGCGCACACACATATGCGCACACACAACACACGTTTCTTTAACTGAATGGCACAACTTTTGGTGGAAAATTTGTTTTTCGAATATGCCCCAGTCCCCACGTCCTTCCTGTGATGCTCTCAGTTTTTGAAATTGGAACAATTATAATTGTTATTGACAGATGACATGCCTAATGAATGGAAATCGACAACATTTTCAGATTGTTCTAAGCCAACAAAACAAAACGTCACTTGAGTATTTTCCAATAACAAAACAAAACAAAAAAGCTCTCTAATTCAATTAAGGATATTCCATTAAAAATCCTTTCGCGACAGTATCTAATTGGCAGTTCTGATAATACGACAAAATGAATTCTATAGCATCTATAAATTGAGTTTAAAATTCTTTCACATGGCATTTGAAAAGGATAAATATTTTGTTTTTATTTATTAATTTTAAATGTTTATGTATTATTATTTTTAAATTACTACTTAATAAAGATGAATATTAGGGGAAAGACTAAATATTTGGTTTTATTTATTAATTATAAATGTTGTTTTGTTCTTTTTTAATTAGTTCTTAACAAAGAGAAAGCAAAGTTAATTAAAAATAAAACTCCCTTATTATTTCTTAGATTTTATTTATTCCACTCTATTGATAAAGTTGTAACTAACATAGTTGTTAACATTATTGTTCTGTTAATAGCAGTGTTGGGCAATAATTTAATATGTATAAAAAAAGCAATGTAATAACTCAAATTTTCATTATTTTGTCAGTGATTTTTTTTTCCTGCTGTATTAAAGGAAGGTATTTATTAATGGTAAATTTATTACAATACACTGCAGTTTTTCTTATTGTGGTTAACATTAATGTTATTATGCTGTTAATGACAGTGTTGTTAAATATTTAAACGAAAATCATTTTAAATAGTTTTCCCTTTAACCTTTAGAATCTTTTCCAGACTTTTCTTATTACAACAAAGAACAATAACGATTACCATCAAGGGAAAATGTTTCTTTATCACCGCTACATCATTTTGCAACTGAAAATCAAAGAAATCATCAATGGAAATCGTTTTATTTTCGATTTCCATTTAACCATGAACTGAAACGCTTGAAGCATTGCCCTTCTTTGCTTTTTTTTTTTGTTCCACAATTGCAAAGTATGTCATAGGCAGTGTACTCTTACACTACAGTCAACTCAGTGCCACACATCCGCAAAGGCGAAAAGTAATCAGTCCTTTGTGACTAGTACTCAAAAAATCTAGAGTGTACTTTTTTCATCTCCCTTCCATCTACAATATATCCTCGGTTTTTCTTCTTCATCTTTTTCCTTTCATTTTGGTAGGCTTTTTTTTTAATGGCCGTTTGCTTAAGAGCTGACTAAAAGTCAGAGAAGAATAAGAAGGCAAACGAGTCTCGGGCAACGACAGAGAAACCTTATTGTTTCCCCTTTTTCTCCTATTCTTCCAACATTTCCCTCTTGTATTTCCTTTTCATTTTTTTTCTTTCTTTTTGTTTTGTTTTCTTAGTTTCTTTTCTTCTTTTTTATTGTCACAGAAGAAACGAAAGGCGATTATTGTTGCAAAGTTGGCTGACAACTGGCTACTGAAGTTTTTTTTTTTATTTTTGCCGGGTGCTCCGCCATGCCGAGATGCAGATGATTCTTTTGACGATGATGGTGATGACCTGACGAGCGTAATAAGGCTCAAAGATGGACCCAACCAGTGGAAGTGGAAGTCTAGTGAAAAAATAAACAGTCCGACCTAGTCAACTTGGGGCATAGTTGAGTTCCTTCAGTTTAGTTCTTAGTTCACAGTTCGTAGTTTGTTTGCCTTGCTGTCTGGTCTTTGTCGTCTCTTTCTAAGTTGTTGCCCGTGCTGTTGTTGTTGTTGTTGTTTTTCTTTTTCTCATTTTATTCTATATTATTATGTCAAAAGTTTGCCATTCTATAACGACTTTGAATTTTTAATAATGCCAATGTTTAAGTTGAACAATTTTTGCAGCGACAACAACGTCAACTTTTGGTTTTGACCTGCTAAGCTTTGTTATAAATTGAATGCTGCAGTCAAAGAACTCCAAGGGGGTGTTGGGTGTGTGGGTGAGTGTGGGGGGAATCTGAAAGGGGAAATTGAATATCCGTTAGAAAATTATCAATTTATGGCCTTTGATTGCCCAGCCATGATATGGACTTGGAATGAAAAGTGCTATAAATTGAAAATGAAACGAAACGATGCCCAAGGAAAAGCATCACCAACCAACAAACAAACAAAAAAAAGGCACAGGCAGCAGCAGCTGGAGTAGGAGCAGTAGCAGGAGCAATAGTATCACCAACATAAGGAGCAGCAATAGGGCTAGCATCAGGGCCCATAATGAGCAAGTCAATAGCCAACTCCAGACACACTTGCCACAGATAGATAGAGGGAGAGGGCGAGATCGGTAGAGAGGGGGCGAGAAATCGATTCTTGTTCGAGTGGGTGGGCACCACGAAACCAGGAACCAGGAACCAGCATGCGATAAAAAGCAGATTGCAATTTGTTTTACTGATTTCCATGCTTTTGGCTTTATTTTTTTTGTTCGCACAGCGGAAACTTTCATTAACATCAAACAGAAGCAGAAACAGCAACAGCAACTGAAAAAGAACAAGGGGCAGAGACAGAGCCAAAAAAAAAAAAAAAAGGAATTGCAGAAAGCCATAATCAGCCAAAAGGCATTCCATACCATAAGGAATTCCACGCACAGAGAAGACCACATAGCCAGGACACAGTCAATATTGGTAAAGAAAGATCAAACAGGAGGAACTTCAAAGAATGCAGTTTAAGTGAGTGCCAAATGGATGAATCGAGATAAGAGTGTTGTATTATGACCTTTTCTAGCTAAGTTATAATGTTGAAAAGGAGTCGTTTTTAGTCCTTTAGATTGCCCACAATTTAATTTATGCTTTCGTTATTAAGATCCATTTAAAAAGTTTGCTTTTCACCATTAAATTAAACCTTTAAAGCTCTATCTAAGGCTCTTCCAAATGAAAAATTCGCTTTTGTCTATTGCACTAATGATCTACATATGTATGTATAAAATATGTTCACATTTCCTAGGGAAATACCTGGAGAAACTTCATAGAATTATAAAGTTAAGATAAGGCACAAAATTTGTAAACCGATTTTAATATGTATTCATGTTCTCCACATTGTTGTTTGAGCACACGGAAATATCTAGTATATCTTGGAAGAAGCTCTTTTTTTTTCTAAAAAAAATAATACAAATTGAAAATATTATGAAAATTGAATTTTTCCAAAATGTTAGAACTTTGGTCAACTATACAAATTTCATTTGTTATTTTTTAGCTTAGGTGTAACTCATTTAACTCCGCATTTTATTTCGTTTATCTTCTGCTTGACAGACTATAGCCAGTGTTGGTAAGCAATAAAGATGAGAACTTAAGATAGCTGAGGAAAAAATTATCAAACGAACCAAAGATGAAGTTAATTTATATTAGGTTGAACCAATTATTTATAAAAAAAAACATATTTAGAAAAAAAGTAGAGTTTAAATCGTTTTTCATATTATTCCAGATTGTTAAGATATTTAGACAAGTCGCCCATTTCTAAGTGAACAAAAATCGGACATTAATGATTACATTATAACCGTGACATATATACTTTAATTTTTGATTCTTAGCACACTTTTTTTTCTCTCTTTATGCATTCTTCTTTTATAAGGCTTCACTGTTGGCCGGGCATTATGTAATTAATTTTGCTGGCGGACTACTTTTGGAAAAGTGAATCTTATATTGCACTCAAATGATTAAAGTGCACATATGTATAAGTGCATCTTCCCAAGACTCTATCTTGATTGAGAGAATATGCAATTATTATAATTAATAAACCAAAAGGCAAGTCTATTAATTTATTTTGCCACAAGACACACCTGTAGACAACCGAATCCCAACAATGGCAGAGCCAAGTCTATAGGAGAATGTTTGATAGCCATACGGAAGGCAAATTTCCATGGTCACAAAAGTGATAGGCAAACATTCGTCACCTCTAAGAGCAAATAAGCAAAAGCATATATACATACATATATCTCTCTACTGTTCATAGATAACACATACATACATATATACATACATACATATATATGCTTAAATGAAAAGTCCAACCAATTAGCTGGCAAATAATGGAGAGAAATGACCTAAGAATTTGAATTGGACTTTCTCTCATTTTGCATTCTGACAGATGCCCGAATCCTTTTTCTGTATTTTTTTTTTTCTTTTTTTTTGGGGTTTTCCAGCAGGCAACAAACTTTATTTGTGAAACTTTTGTTCGTATTATTTGTTGTTGTCATTGTTGTTGTTGCTGTTGCTGTTTCTGTTGTTTGTTGTGTAAGTAATTTGAACAAATTTGCGAGACATTTGTGGCTTTTGTGCAAATATTTTAGGCTTGACCCAGAACCCATCATCATACTCATGCCCCCCGCTCCCCCCTAATTCCATTTCCATTCCTTTTCACTTGCTTTCTCTTCTACTTGCTTTCGTATCTTTTCATCACATTTTGTATATTTGTTTGACTTTTTGCTGGGCCAAAGGCCAATTAACTTAAATAATTAGCCAAAGTTTTGTGTGTGTTTTTCGAGATAAAGCTGTTAAGTCCCCCGTCGGACGTTTGGGTTAAGATTTCAATAAAATTTTATGATTTAATATTATGAGTTTTATTATTTTTTTGATGTCAAACTTTTTTTCCATTGTAACAAAGTTATCTGGGCATCTGAAATCAATTACTTATTTGAAGAGAAAGTTATCAAAAAGAAGAAAAGTCGCTTGAAACGATATTTAAATATAAATATATATATATAATGATAACCGAACAAACGCAAGTTGGACATGATGAGAAACGTCGCAGACGCGCCAAGGAGAAGAAGGCTACAGTCGCTAGAAAACCGGTTACAATTCAAAAATTTTGGCGCATTGTCTATTGGGTGTGCGTTCTGATCATTGTGGCTGGAATTTGCTTTGCCCTTTACTATACACTCAACTCTAACTTAGGCCAATGCTACGACTATGATGTTAAATGCGACTAAATGCCAAGTTAATACTCACTATCTGATTGATTAACTTAACTTTTGCACACACATTTTTCATTTATAAAATGAAAACGGATAAACAACAATATTATTGGGTAAATGTTGAATCTTTGTTATTTTCATTAGTATTGTAGACTTTTAATTATGATTACTCGTTTTCATATTGCAGACACAATGAAACTGACATCTGATATATATCAAGAAATATACATATATATATAAGTATGAATCATATCTATCAGCATAAAAGTTGATTTCTCTTTTTGTTTAACAATTTACATATTATGTCGTTATCAGACCATTTGCACTCACATTTCAGCCAAGGGAAGGAGAAGCTCAATTAAAACAAAAGCTGATGGCTTCCTTACCATGGATGTACCAAAGAAGGGGCAGGAAGATGATCATTTTCAAGATTTTGTATTCAATGTACAGACGAATTTTTACATCTATAAGCTAGTAAAATTAAAAATAATGTCTTAAATAAGTCTTTAAATATTATCTTTAAGATTCAGGCCTTTGACTAGCCAGAAAATGGAAACTATTGTAAAAATTTGCAAATTTTGTAACTGTGCATAATTTTCCTACTACTGTCCCAATTTTCCTACTATAATATGTAATTCCACTTATATTTCTTTGTATTTACTTAAATACATAAATAATTACAATTGTTTTAGATTTTATTAATGTCTCGCATCTTTCTTATTGTAGCTCTGTTTTGATGGTTGCTTTTATTATCCCCATGTTTCTCTGCTTATGCTGGTATGTTAACTGAGGATCTGTTAAGAGCATATGCTCTGTTAAATGCTAGTGTTAGTCAACGTGTATATGAACTGTCGTCATTGATCGTTACAGTTTAAACTTTAAGCCAGTCACCCTGATGCAACACATTTCTCAAATATCTATTGAATGACCTTATTTCATTAGACTTTCGCAGGTAGGATCAACTAAGTCCTCACTGATAGTAAGTTCATTCATTTAATATAATTTTTTATAAAATTGAAATTAGTGTGTCTATATAAGACAAAATAAAAATTGCAAAAATTTTATAAAGTGTTCTTGAAGAAGAGATTAAAATGAATGCATTTGTTAAAATGAGATTAATAATTAATTAATAAAATGTTTTAAATATTTTGTGAAAGTTTCATAAAATAAAACTATGTTGATTCGAGCCTGTAGCGACAACTTTAATATGGAAGCCTGGGAAAAAAGGGCGGTGGATATCAGAACTTATCACTCAAAGGTAAAAATAAAACAATTTCATTTGTTAAGTTTTTTGTGTAAACTCGACAGGAGTTTTTTTTTGTTTTAAACATCGATTTATGGCAAAAAAAACAAAATAAATCAAATAAAAAAATTAAACCTCTAGAGAGAGCCTTTGCTGGCTAATTGAGTGTAAAAATTGTGCAAAATTTAAAAAAAAAATTGGTGTAGTAAATTTCGACAGTGTCCACGTACTTGTGGGAAACTTACTCTAAAGATTTGCATTAGAGGAACCCAACTAAATCTATCTTCGTCTGGCTTTTTCGGATTGGCTTGGAGTTTATACAAAACATTTAAAAAAAAATTACTTTTATATCAAGAATTTGGAAAATATTAAATGGAAATCGTTAAATTTATAAGCAAACCTCAAAATAGATTTTTGCCTAAAGAGTATTTCCGTATTTCAAAGTAAAGTGCAGTATTTCAAAGTAAAATTTTATACAATTACTTAAAAGTTAAATTGACAAAAGTTTTGTGAAAGTTTTGGACAGGTTTAGTGAACGTATAACTATGAATATAATCTTTAAACTCACAGATATCCAGTAAGTAAAGATAATGAATATTTTTTTAATTGTTTGATAATTGGTCAATTTCTATATTTTAATTACAGTTTTTAATGGCTACACCCATGGTTGTTGCTGATGCAGCTGCTTCAATTTGCATATGTTTGTAGTTTTTTAAGGTTTAATTTGCCACAAGAGGCAGCAAAAGCAGAAAGCAGCATGTGGCCTCGCCCGATATATACTATATACATATATACACTATATAGATGCATGTGTGTTCATATGTACATATGTGAATATATAGATATGGCAATGGCTATGACTGAGGCTATTCAAATTTATTGGAGCTTTAGAAATGGGTTTTTTATATAGCATGTAGATATGCGTTTTGGTTGACTTTCCATCGGTGGGTGGGGGTAAAAGAGGGGAAAACAGTTTTTAGTTGAATGCATTTGTTGAATACAGTTCGTATCGGTTCAAATTCTAGTATCAATTAGCTAAGTTAACCAAACCCAAAAACTTAAAAAATCGTTCAACGACGAAAATATTTAACAAATAAAATACTACAACATATCAAATGCAGACTTTTCGCAAATGAACTACTAAAATTTTTGCCCGGCAGCAAAACATTCATGGAATTTTTACTTTGATAATTGACTTATTTGGTAATGGCATTTCCTTTTAAACAAATTCCTTAAATTCATGTGCAAATAATAGCCGACTTTACCTTTAGCTACCTGGCAACCAATTATATATACGTATGTATGTATGTGTTGGGGGCCAACATATAAATGGCCTAAACCAATCAGTGAAGCAAGAGAGTTAATCGCCTTAACAAGAATGGAAAGACCACGTTTGTATGTATGTATGGCTATGTTGCAACAATGGGATACCGTATGCATGCCTGATCAGAGCTAATTAATAATTTTCTCTATGCTTAATATGAAGATGAAGAAGATGTCTCTAAACTGGAAACTTGGCCAACTGAATTTAATTGGCCAACCAGAGCGATGTGGGGAAGCCAAGAAACTTTACCAAATACTTTCAAGTATTCGGATTAGTTTATGTTGCCCTTTTTTGTACTTTTATTCCACTTTTTCCCTCTCTCTCTCTCTCTCTCCCCATCTATATGTTAGACAAGGATACTTTGCCCTTGGCTATTTTTATTTTTGTTCAAACAATTTGGCAGTGTATTGACCTAATTGTGCTTACTTACTTTCCTCTCTCTCTCTCTGTCTCTTTTGCTACTTACTCACTTGCTTCTTGGCTTCTTCTACTAGTTTAAATCTTTTGCTTCAGAAAGTTAAGCTCTGCCAAACAACCTTGAAGTTTACAAGAAAAAAGAAACCCCCAAATGAAAATAGTCTCTTCTAAACTTTGGATTGACAACTTTTATAATACCCTATACCAAATTAAAATCGAAGGAAATATGCATTGGTCTTAATTGGCTTTAGAAAAACTGCTCTTTTTTTAAAAATATCATTTCTCGATGTATGATATGAAATTTTCTGTATTGTTTTTGATAAATTCGTTAAACAAAGTTTTATTTATCATATATGGGCATTTCCTAAACAGGCGTGACTTAAAAAAAAATTTAAAAAAGGCAGATTTTAAAAAAAGTTTTTTCATATATCGATAGTACTTATGTAGAACTATATTCAGAAAAAATTTGATAAAAATCGAATGTAAGGATTCGATTTTATAGCCAAAATATGATCTGGCGTGACGTTACGCGCACGAAGTGGGTTTTCTGACTTTCACTGACAAAAGTTCAAAACTCTGCGAATTGGCTAAGCTTTTTTGAGTAAATGTTTTTTTTGTAATGTTTCTAAATAACCCAAGCTTATTTTTCAATTTAGCAAATCAAAAACAAGTTCATAGTTTTTTTTTTATTCAAATTCTAAATCTGGCGTGACGTTACTGGCGCGACGTTACGAAAATTTCCAAGGGAATTTTTTTTAAAAATTATTCCAAAAACATTTTTAAACAAAACTAGAACATTGTTTTAAACACAAAACAAAACAAAAAATTAAAAAAAAATTGAACTACTTAAAGAAATAAAATGGAAATGGGAATATTATACATAGTATGGAAATATAGAAAAATATTCGATATTAAGTATCAGTTTTAAAAAAAAATGCAGTTTTAGCTGCTTTTAGCTGTTTTTCTTCTCCACATGAAAGAAAATGCATCCGATAGATGTCAAGAATTTTTCGTATTCTCGCAATCTGGCGTGACGTTACGAACTCAAAAAAAACCAAACGGTTCGTTTAAACTCGGATTTTTTTTTTGATTTGTATAAGATAACTAAAACTTGCTTTAAAGGAAAAGTTTCCCTTAATTTGTATCGTCAGTTTCGAAATAACAAACAAAAGTGTGTTTTTTTCTGGCGTGACGTTACATTAGAACATTGATAAAAGGCAAATGAAAATTTTCCTCTTCATTGTTACATCTTTGCTGTTCTGGATTTTTTTTTACCAAATTGTAACGACAAAGAAAGTTTTGCAATATGAGTATAATCGTACAATTACTCTTAACCGAAAAAAAAAAATAATATATAAGATGGTCTTAGAAATAATCAAAATAGGCGAAATACCTAAACTTCAACTTTGAGGCTCGAAATCTTGCCATCGGGACTTCGAAAAGCTTTAAACCTTTTGATTTATTTATATTTGAACTTTCTTCTTTCATAATCAAAGAAAAAAAATTACTTAAGTGAACTTTTAATTTTTTGGGTTGAGGTTGACCTTTTTCAGGAAATGCCCATATCATTAAAACTGGTTGATTTTTTAAAATTAAATATCTTTATTTTTTAGAAAACCAAAATACACGCTATTATATTTTGTGCATTTATTTAAAATTTTATCCATTAATGAATGACTTGAATCCTCCGGATAGAAATTTTCCAAATTACCAAAGTCCCAGGAGATTTTTACCTTTTATTCAACTTTTAACAAAATATTTGCAACTCATAAATCGAAATGAAAGACACTGAATCACTTCAAAGTTCTGAAAAGCCGTTATTCAACTTAGGAAACCCTGGGAGTAATACTGTGTTTTTTCAAGAATCATCTAGTTTCTTAGTTACAAAATTAATCGGTTTTTATTTGTCAAAAATGGGCTTACTTTTAAGTTTAATCTTGCTGTTAAAATATCAATTTAAATATTTAAAAAAGCAATTAATAAAAGTATGTTGAGTAAATTTCAGATCTAGAAGGATGGGCTGGCTTCGGCAGTGCCGAAGTTCGTATACCCTTGCAACTGTTTAACAATTACATACTTACAATGTGACAAAATCATTAGAAAGCATATAAAACAAGTTAAACTAGTGTTAAAAGTTTGTAGCTTGAGGAAGAAAAGTAATTCGACAAAAAAAAATTTTTGGTCTGATTGTTCATATGGGAGCTGAAACTTAGATATACTAAACTTCTAAATATCAAATTTTGACAATCGCTTAAAAAACACCCAAGTTATCGCTCAAAAACTATACTTTGGAACGATCGTTCCTATGGGAGCTATAAGATATAGTCAACCGATTCTACTTAAACTTGTTGGATATGTTAAAAAGAATACTAAACTCATAAACAACAAATTTTGTAGTATACGAATGAAAAACAACAAAGTTATTAAAGTTTGGCTCTATTCTCGACCGATCGTTCCTATGGGAGCGATATAGTCATCCGATCGGGATGATCCCGAGATATGCAATGCCTGCAGCAAAAAGAAGCCTACTTCAGCTCAGTAGCTTTAAGGGTCTCAAAGGAGAAGCTGTTGATCCAGACAGACGGAGAAATGGACATACGGACGGAGCTTTATCAACTCAGCTCATCGTGCTGATCAAGAATATATATACTTTATATAGTCGAAAATGCTTCCTTCTATGCATTGCAAACTTCTGACTATAATTAATATATAAAAATGAAAATGGCTTTTTTTTAACAAGAGATGTGCATGATTTTGTACAAATTTTCCCTGAGTCTATATTTTTATACATTATTACAATAATATTCAATATATTTAAACTTAAACAGAATTTATATTAATTTAATTTGAATTCAATAAAATAATGAAAATAAACATGCATAAATCCATTCCCATATATGTATGTATTTCTCTTTGATTTTTTACACAATATTTTGAAGTAATATTTATACCTGATTTTCTGTAAACGATTAATTTAAAAATAGTATGAAAATGACGATTAAACAATAAGAAATGTTGGAGTTAAATATTTTTAAATAAAATTCCATAACAGTTAAATGTGAGCTGCATGGTATATAATGAAAAAAATAAATTTAGTTGTTACACATATTTTATCACATCCTTTCAAACTCTTTTTTTTTGCTACAGGGTATAAAGTGAAGGGGTTTAAAATGGAATGTTGAAGCAGGTTGCTGCTGGGTTTTTGTAAGCCTTTGATTTGGATTTAATTTGTGCTCGATGGACCAGGAAAAATGTTTCTGTGAATGTTTTTGTATTCGTATTGTTCCCATTTTTGTGAAAGAGAGGAGAAGGGGATAAATCAGCAGACTCTCCTCACACGTACGTAAAACAAAAGGCGTTGACATGTCCCATAAAGGACAAAACAAAAACATTTGACATAATGGAAGATTTTTGTTCAGTTTTATTTTTATATCATGTGTGCTAGCTTTTCTCTTTTTTGTTTTTTTTTTTTGCCTTGCCTCAGTCCCCCTCATTTAAATTGTAACGAAAATACAGGCAACACGTGCTGCGGCTGTGGCATGTAAATAGCAAACACACCGATGACAGTTAGGTGTGTGTATGTGTATGTCTGCGTGTGAGTATGTATTTCCGTCTGTCATGATGTTGTCAAAGTGTTGCTGTCTTTGTTGTTTATGTTCATAGTCCTTGTAATGATTGTCGCCCCATGCACGTGTTTCCGGTTTCGATATTTGTGCCCTAGCAAATGGAACAATTCATATAAATGTTAAAGCAAATTCTTTAAAAGCTCACACTGAATAATATGAAAAATATCGATTTGAATTGAAAAGAAAAGAGTACAAGAGCTTTATGCAAATTAACTACACATGTATATCAGAAATTTATTTGCTTCTATTATAATTTATTCTTGTTTTTTTTCTATGGGAATACATTACATCCAATTCGCTTAACAAGTAGTCATATTTGTAAACAAGAACAACTTTTCCTATGAACAAGTTACTTATTATTAAATGTTCAAACCCAAAATTTTAGTTGCCTACAAATAGATGAGTTTTTTTTTCTGCTGTACCATTCTTATAAAGAGTAATAAATGTATAAAATGAACTGGCTATGTCATAACTCAGCCTGAACAACAAGCTTTAACTATACAAAAATCAACACTGAAGCCAATTTGGATGTGGGGCACAGAAACCAAGTTTAACTCAATCCTCCATAGATTCCAAAACAAAGTACTACGTAGGTTCGTGAATGCTCTGTGGTTCATCAGAAACTCGATCATAAATACAGACTTGGAGATGTTCCGTATAAACTCCGACATTCAAAGCCTGATACTCGAAAATCATAAAAACTATTTGACATTTTATCTCCTGGACAAATCAGACGAATCAAAAGAAACCACCAACTAGAATGCCTATTCAAACCGCAAGCTGAATGGTTTAAACGGAGTTTAAAGCCTCAATGAAGTTTTATGTGAAAATTTCGATTAAAATATTGGAAGGATTCCCCCTCCCTCAACTAAAGTATGATTGTTTCTACATAGTTTTTTAAATTACATTTTTTTTTAACATGCCTCGCGATTGAGGCAATATCTTGTTATTTATTTTTTCTTATTATTTATTTTAAATAAAAATCTTTTTTTGTGTCTCTTTTGAGTTAATCCTTGTAAATGATTTGACTATTTGGCATTAGGTCACAACTTACTCTGACTTACAAACTACTGTTATACATCAAGATCCTTTAAAAAGGACCTCGAGTTGCCTTCTTTAACCATTACTGCTCATGAGAAGAAAATCGTCTTTCACTGAATCTCCTGACAAATCAACCATACAAACTCTAACCTAATTGAATGGTAGGAAACTGGCATCCAACTAGAATTGGCGTCAGTCACATGGTTTTAGCACTATAAAATGGTAGGATTTGCAGTAGAAAGAAATTGTACATTTTAGAAGATTCTTTTAGATATAATTATTTCGATATCGTTATTTCAACTCGGAACAGAACTACTGATCCTAAAAGAACAGAATTTATATATGTCGGGTCGTCTATAATCTTTAAAGCTATTATTATCGTTCCTTTTCGTTGTGTTATAAGTTTACTGGTTCAGTGGAATCCAGTCACAATGATTGGGAACACAGCAGCCTGTAGGAGACAGATAGCTGTTGCTGGACGTGGTCCTAGTATAGCCTTTTTGTCTTTGTGACATTTCGGGCCTAAATTTGTATAAAAAGGGCAGCCCGACTCGAGAAAGGGGCATTAAAAAAAGTGAAGCAAAAGACTAAGGAACTCGTGTTAAAATAAAGAAAACGCTATGGTAAATAACAATCTGCAGGAGCCAAACCCGACATATATAAATGGAATAATTCGAAGTTCATTTCATCAAAAATAATTAAAAGGCATGTCCCCCTAAACATCAAACCATAAATAAAATTAATAAATTAGAATTTAATAAAACAAATACAGCAGAATAAGAAATCTTGAAATACAGAATGAGCAGAATGTGTTTCTATCAGCAAATAAATAACAAATGTAACAAGATCAAAAAAGTATATAAAACTTAAAGACAATATTCCACCTCAGTGGTCCTACTAGTAATGCCCCTGCAAGAGAGTTAAATTTGTTTTTATCAAATATAGCATTGACCAACCAAGTGGAATTTGTGTCTACCAGTAAATAAAAATAAAAAACAATGTATAATTTAATAAAACAAATAAATCAAAATCAAAGTTAAACTAAATAAGGATGAAATATAAATATGTTACCCTAACATGAGTTAACATACCAGCGTTAACAGACAGCTTTTACATCAGCTTTAACATGACTGTTGGAGTTTAACATTGAGAGTATACTTGGGTAAAGCAGCTCATTAAGGTGAACCGGCTCACTCGTTCTTTTTTTCCGAAGTGAGCCAATTCACTCATATGGCTCACTGGCTCACTTGCGAATAACTCATGAGTTCATTTTGCGATCGCCAATTGAGAAGAACGCAAAATGAACCATAAGAACTAGTGTGCCAAAATGAGCTAGTGAGGCAAACTGAGCTAGTGAGCCAAAATGAGCTAGTGAGGCAAACTGAGCTAGTGAGCCAAAATGAGCCAGTGAGCCAAACTGAGCCATATTGAATGAACAAGCTCAGTGGCTCAGTTTAGTGAGCCTTTCATTTTGGCTCACTCACTCATGAGATACCCAAGTATAATTGAGAGAGTTATTTAGAAAGAAAGTTTTAGCATATCTAGGCATTGTGTTGGAAAAAAAACTAACGTTGGAAGTAATTTGCAATTTACTTAAAATGCTGCAACAGAAATCCCTGCTATCACAAATGAGCACTCAGGCACTTGTCGGACTTATGTCTTTCTTAAAATCTGGTATTCTGATAGGTTACCCGTACTATATATTGGTGTATTATATCGCCAAAAGTAACATATAGAATACAGTAAACACTAAATTATAAAGACTATTTATTAAAATAAGATCATCACTTTCAGGGTTGACAATGTGTTGATTCTGGGTTTAATTATTAATATGTATATCTTAGCAGAAACAATTTGGATCCATTGACCACGTTAAGCAAATACTCGATTTTAAATATTGTTGATACTAAGCTCATTAGCTACGCTAACCATGCGAGTGACAGTACTTGAAAATTCCATAAAATAAGTTGACCCATTTAATTATTAATAATATTTACCAACAATAATAAATAATATAAGGTCTTCTTTTTTAATTGGTTTTCCGTTTTAGATTCAGAAGAAAGAAGTGCCAATCGTTCCCATAGCTTTATAATTTAAGATTGTGATCTTGTTTCAAATGTTGACATGGAAACCTACTTTTAGCTGTTGATTCTGTTAAAGATCATTTATAATTTATTTTGAATTACAATTCCATTTATGCATATACCTCTTCTTCCTCTCTTTATACCACTGGACAAGTATAAATAGGGTATTTCCAATAACTAATATGCAAGTTTACGATTTCTTTGCACTTGAAAAATGAACTATTTTGCAGTTATAATTTATTGACTTGTCTTACCATATGATCTAGCTTCAACTTGAATAAATCAAAGTCTCAGCTGGTGCATTTGCATCTGCATTTACATCTTCATCTCTGTCTCTGTCTCTGGTTCCTTGTTCTGGTTGTGGCTTATCCATCATAACCCAAAGCAGATAAATTAAAGGCCACTCGAGCACAAATCCATGTGAATAAGAACTGGCCAGATAACATGAAAACATACGTATGTGCATATATGTATGTATGTATGTACTTGTACATATATAAGTATTGCGGATGCGGATGAAGCCACTTTAGCTCCAAAATAGAATGAGATAAGTGCATATACACACAGATTTATCTCATATATCGTCATCATTTGTCTGAATTGACCAACACACAAGAAAATTGTAAAGTGCATGAATACAAAATGAACTGGCAACAACTCGGTACATATTAAATTCTCAACCAACACCAACCGAAAGAGAATACAAACATACCTACATGTATATATATGTATGTATGTATATACTCGAGCCAAGTACGCAAATACTTCAAATGTTTCAAATGCGGGGGAAAAAAAACTCCAAACAGAAAACAGAAAACAAAAAAATAGCAGGAATAAAAAGTAACAAGACGAACTGAAACGGAAACCGCAGTTACAGATAGGCAAAAAAAAAAAAAGAAAAACAGAGAAAACCCAAAAAGAGAAAATAAAGGATATTCAGGATGCTGGATCTCAACTCACACCAATCAAACAATTGGTATTGTGTGCCAACCATTGCGGTTAGTTGGGATTTCCGTTGAAATTTTTACATGAACAACAAGTGAGCAAAGGGGGAGGGAAGCCTGGAAAGGTGCAGTGTGTGTTAGCAGAGGCAGAATGAAAGATAAAACCACGAATTGAAGCATTAATTGAATTGATTGAAATGGTCATCTACAACAAACCAAATAAAAAAAATAAAAAACACAAATATGTCTCTTCATACATTAAACAATGGAAAATTCTAAAAGTCGACTTTAAGATACCTTTTATTATATATTTCTTGATATGGAAAATAGGTTTGATTAATATTAGAGATAGTCATTCTTTTAAGGTAATCGTAATTACTGATAAAGAATGTACGAGATAATCATTGAACTTGTCTAATTGTTTAATTACTGATAAGAAAATTCATTTTAGAAGCAAAAAATTTAACTTACTTTAAAATATTTCTTTTGAATTACTTTTGATTTTTATAAATTTGTATTACAAATAACAGTTGAAGTCTTTAGTGAATGAAAAAAAAAAATCAATTTATAATTTATAAATGTTGGATTTCAACGTTTATTTGCAAAGTTAAATATGTATATATTAACTTATATTAATGACATACAGTGAATGTCACTGAAAATCGTACACATGAACAATTTTTATCACCGAGCAAAAAAGACCATGTTTCAAAAATCAGAAAAATTAAAAAAAAATCAGCATTGATTCATTAACATATTATCTTCATAATAAAATAATAAAAAACCAAACTTCATTGAAAACTTACAAAAAATATTTTATATAAAAACATTTTTAAGAGTCTCAATCCTTTTTGGCATTGAGTCAACCAACTTTCCCACTCCTTAGAAGGAGCCTTCCTCAAGACATGCTTCTTGGGAATCTAATGATTTCTCATTTTTTTTTTTTCAAGGATTTGCCAATAATGTTTGATGACAATCATATCGAAAGACTAATCGGAACATTCCATAACTTTTGGACCGTTGTACAGCTCCCATGTATTGGCATTCAAGGCGGCGTATGTGGGATCATTATCTACATACTGATTTAAAGTGCTTCGGATTCACAATTTCTTGCTACTTTGTATTGAATTTGATTTAAGGATGTTTGTATATCCAAACTGGTTTTATATTTCGTTCATGAGACGGGATAAATTATAAATAAATAAAACAATAAAAAATAAAATATAAAATAAATAAAAAAACTAGGAGTTTTTTCAGTTTTTTTTTTTTGCTGAATTTTTTAAATTTTTAAAATTTTTATGTTTTTGAAGAAAATTTTTAAAATTTAACAGCAAGGTCAATTTGATTTTAGTATTTTATTTTTTAAATTTATTCAATTTTTTCAAATGTTATTGTCCGAAAAATAAATAAAGTTTTTAAATCAGAGTTGAGGGATTCGCACAAAATATTTACATATGTTTTAGAAACGATTACTCTACTTTAGTGCGAAATAGTTCAAATAATTATATGCAACATTATTTTTAAGCATTTTAACTTTAATTTTAAGTCGACATCAAAATTATTGTAATATCAAAATTTTAAGTATATTGAAATAAGGATAATAAAGTTAAGCATTTTGCTTATTCTCCATTGGCTTGATGGGAGCTCTAAGAAGTCCCATAGAAAATGTAGTCAGATTTCTTTTAAAGCTTCAAAAGTGAAGTATGTATACATTTTCTTGATTTCAAAACCTAACACGTTCATTTTTTTTGTTTAATGAAATGCAGTAGGTACTCAGTGTCGGGTAGTTGCCCATACATATAAAATCTCTTATTTGACTATCTACTATCACATCTATAACTTTCAATCTTTCAATTCTTCAAACTTTAATGGATTTAATATATTCTTCTTTTTTTTTGAGAGAGAGAGCTCTGCTCATCGAACCGGTGTGTTAAAACTAAAAACAAAGTGAAAAGCATAATACATATGAAAGGTTTCACTGCTTTTCACTCTCTTTCAGAATGGAGAGGGTGGGGAGGAAGTTGGGAAAAACTTTATTCTATTGTTGAAATTTTCCACAATCTTGCACTTTTAGGGGCACTTGAGGCTATAGCTATACTGTTATATTATATTGTGTGTAGTTATGGCTATAGTTTCAACTGCAAATGATACCGCAAAACTTTTGCATTGAAGCACTTAAAATGTTTCCTCATATTTCGATTATTTACTAAAAACGATTTTGTACAATGCCGACGCCTGGCATCAATTGTGCCAATTGAGTGGGCGGTGGCGGCACATGATGAAATCTCTCTCTCTCTCTGGTGTGGTGTGGGCGTGGCAATGATTTTGCTGCTTTGCTACTTTGTTGTGGTAGTTGTCGATTGGTAACCTCTGGAATGTTTCCATTGTTCCTTGTGGCAAACTTAATCGAAGCTTAATTAGTTGACTTGTGGCAAAAGAGAGAGGAGAAGAACGAAAGGGAGGAAGAATGATGATGATGATGGTGTTCTGGGAGTGATGGCTCTTGAAGAGCCAAATATACAATTTCCAGAAAGTCACTTCTGCTGCTGCTGCTGTTGTTGCCAAATTAACAGGCATAATTAGCACAAAAATCTAGCTAAGCCGTAAACATCGAGCTACCAAGAAGCATTACAACAAGAGCCAAAGATGGCCAATTAGGCAAAAGCTGATTTGCTTCAAGCAATTTCAACTGTCTCTCAGATAATATTCAAGAAACGAGCAACAGAAACAAAAAAAAAAAACAAAACAAAATTAAAGCCCTGAGAAGTAAAATAACCTACTAAAGCTACTCAGGCTACAGCTGGGCTTACATATTCTCCATGTGGCTAGGTTGCTAGGATTAGAAATGGGTTTCGTATATAATGTAATACAGTCAACCAAATGAAATATAATCTTTGAAGGATGCTTTTATAAATACATATCCAAAAATGTCTATATTGATTTCTGTGGCAAGTTTGGAGCGTTTGGAGCAAAGTTGTTAAACAAAATATTGATTTTTTGGAAATAATAGGTTTTTTTTGACAAATAGTATTGAAAATCGGCGTACAAAAGGTAATTCAAAAGAAGGGTTTAACTAATATATTTTCATTTACCAAAAAAGAGACAGAAATAGGCAATCTCTCTCTCAATGAAAATCGTAAAGTTAATGTCCCTGTTATGAACGATTTTTCATATTTGAAAACTTAAACAATTTTAAGCACAATTGACTAATTGTACATTGCATATGAATATGTTACATAAGCGTTAACGTTTATGTTAAGTTCTCATTAACATTCTGTAAATATCATGTTAGTTATGTTAAACACCCACAACTAAGACTTCCAAGAGACCGAACTTACAATAAACATAATTATCTGATTTAAATTTGTTAAAACCAGGTTTTCTTTGTATCATTGTATTTTTCAAAAAAATTAAAAATTTTTTTTCGCATATATTGAATGAACATATATTTAAAGAGATTGTGCAATTAGTTTCAAAGAAATTAGCTAATATGTGAAGACGCATACGCGCGTTTTAACTTAGATTTAACAGTTCTCTAAACTTTAACAGCGTTTTTCTCGAAACTATGTTTTCAAAGTCGGTGAGCAAGATTTCTTGGAATCGGCTTAACCGATTGGATAGAAATTTTCACACGGTATTCTTAGATATTTTTTCCAGGTAATGATCGAAGGAAAATGTATTCTGAAATTATTTCGATTTTCGGCAGAAAACGATTTTTGTTTTTAGGAAGCCGTCATTTTGTTAAAAATCGAAATTTTGACTAATCCTTCGATCATTACCTGTATTCATCTATTCTCTTTACAAATCTTTTGAATTTTATCAATTCGGATAATCAGGACCAGAGATATCCTGCTCACCGCAAGACACCTTCTTTTGGAGAACCTCCAGGAGATGTCCTGCAGGAGCTATGCGTTCCAATATTTTTTGAAAAACATATCAAATTCTAAAATTTCATTGAATTTTTTATATGATCCTTTCTTTTATGCTTTCAATCAATAAACAGCCTCGTCACAAAAAATGTTCAGAAAAGCACGATTTTTTGGGCTTACAAGTAGATGTAACCTCTTAACTGATTAAATTCTCAACTGTTCTACTAATTCGTTTAATCACTTTTAAAACCCAAAGTAAGTCTGTTTAAGTAAAAAAAGATGATGGTATTTTCATGTTAAAGTTTAATTTTGCAGGCTACCACAATGGAATTATTTTTCTGACAGTAGTATGTTCTAAAAAAATTTGCTTTTGCTTTTCACATAAAACGACAAATTAATTTAATCCTTTTTATAGTGCATTTGTCAAAGGTTTTTTTTTACTACATTTTTATTTGTTTACATGACTCTGAAAGTGACAACTTTTCTAATCTTTTTCAATGAAAAAGAAATATCAAGAAATGTTATTATATAATTATTATTTTTAACATATTTATTATTAAAATTTTTTTTAATAAAAATTAATTTTTTTCATTTATTTATTAAATTGTAAGTTTAAATTGATTCAACTTTATTGTGGGAAGTCGAAGGGTCAAAGGCATTGCGTTTGCTGTTTTATTTATATTTTTCTTAATTTGACAATTTGCTAATTTTTCTTTTATTTGTTTTATTTTCAAAATAAAGAATAAAGTAGAAAATACTATTTCAAGGTTTCCTTTTGAAATGTCATAACTGTCATAACATAAAATATAGAAACATTTTCTGTGTTCTGAAAACTTTCAAACTTTTTTTTTCAAATTTGTTTAAAAAAACACCTTGATTATTTTGTGTAGATGCTTTAGAAACTTGTGTTGTAAAATAAATATGCCGTGTTTATGAGGGTATATTAATATTTATTCACGTCAAGAGTTATACATATCTATATGTATGTAAGAGCAGGGGGAAAAAAACGAGAGACGCTTTGTCAGCTAAATCGTAGACAAAGGACATTGGGCCATGTAATATATGCAGCACGAGTAAGTATAAAAACGCCATTTTGTGGGTGCTTTCTCTCTCTTTCTTCATCCTATCTGACACTGTCCTTAGGTGTGTGTGTGTGTGTCTGTGTGTGGAAGGGGAAAAGACATGCGGGCGTCTTGGCCATAAGATATATGTGAATGGCTGACACGTTTCGGGCCATGACAACAGCTGCACACATTACACTACATTTACCCAGAAGAGAATCCTTTTTGTGTGTTTCTGCAATTGCAAAGTTTAACAAAAATAATGTAATTAATGCCACGTCAGTCTGAGAGAGTGAGTGGAAGAATTTCTTAATTTTGAATGTCTTTTTGCCAATTTTGAATTACTGGCAATGGGGTGAATACTTTACATGAACATTTTCACACCAATTTTCATTGGTTGGTTTATTTATTTATTTTTTTTTTTTGGGGACATGGAATGGCGTATAAATTAGCTTAAATACGTGCCAAGATTTATCAAAAGAGAAATACATAAAATATTCACGCACTGTTAATTTTATAAATGTTTTTATTCTATCCTCTTTTACTTTTTTGTTGTTGTTGCTGTTGCTGTTGTTGTCCTTCATTTTTTTTTTGTCGGCTTGAGAAATTTCATTTTCATTTCATTTTCATTTTCAATGTACGTGCAAGCATTTTCAAATGCTTTTAACACTTTAATGACATTAATTTAAATGAATACTTACATACTCGTATAAAGGAGCACATACTAGAGATAGATATAAAATGAGGAAAATGGAAAGGACTAGAAAGGACACAACGAAATCAGAAGCAATTTGTTAGCCCTCCCCAGGGTAAAGACTCGGTAAGACACAGCCAGAGCCACAGAGTCACAGTCAGATCCAAAGTCGGCATAGGAGTAGGAGTCGCAGTAAAAGTAGGAACAGGAGTAGGAGTAGGAGTCGGTGTAACAGTCCTTGTGTGATGTTACGTTCTGCCTTGCGGTTGAGGAGGTTCTTTAATGCGGAAAATGCATTTTATGTGACAGTAGTTGTGTGAAGCAGCAGAACCAGACTAAAGCTTGTAAGGACCAGGACCTGGCAAGTCAATGCCATTTCCAGATACATATGCGCTCGAATGGAACTCAATGCGCCTTTTGCCATCGCCAAAGTACAGTCAACAGGCGATTTGCCACTCCAATGTGGCTCAAATAAAATGCAATACTGTGCCAGCAATATTGAGTTTTTCCCCTGTTTAATACTATTTGTATGTACATATACATACATATATGCTGGTGCATAGATCGTGATTATATAGACATTTAATTAACATGCCTTGCAACTAAACGATGTGTAAATATTCATTCTAATTGTATGTTCCCCCAATGAAAAAGAGTTTAGATTATTAGCCATTCGATTTGGCACTTTGAATTTCGAATGGTTGGCTGCTGGCATAATAAACAAATTTGGCGCTCAGGCGAAAATATTCATGCAATTAGGCAATAAGCAAACAAAAAACCAACAACTAAAATAAAGGCAACAGCCCTCACGCACAGATAAATAAATAAAACCAACAAATGCCGCCAAATGGGCGCAAAAGGCTTTCACAATGTAGGCGGCCTAGAAGTAAATGCAAATTAGTTTGGCCAAAACAATGGAACGATGCTTAAATCATGGACGTGGAGAAAAAGGGTAAAAAGGCAAACCAAAAAAAAAAACAGTGACTTCTTCTTAAAGAGTTCTCCAAGAATAGATGCCTGTTCTTAAAGTTACAAAAAAATAAATGAGTCTTCTGCAGAATTTGGTTTTATAAGTAAAAATATGTTTTCCTTAATATTAATGCTTAAAAATCCTGGCAATGTTGAACTGCAAACATTCTTTAATAATAAAAGATTTCAACTAGTTCTCAAATAACGAATCATTTTACATAATCCCTAAAATGAAAAGAAAATATTTACTTACTTTGGTGTTAACTCAAGCTGCAAATTGCACGATTATCCTATAACAAGTGATTAACACATTTACCAACACTAACTGCAGCTGAAATGTTAATGTTAACAGAACAATCAGCTGTACAGACTAATAAAAAGAAGGTGAAGAAAGTAAACGGTCAAAGTGGAAACTTAAATTTAAGTTTTTTGTGTATATATATTATAAAGTATCCAAAAATCTTTATAAGTAAAGCTATCACAATATCAAAAGACGGAATGTAACCGTTAAAGTTAAGTTCTTAATAACATTCTGTAAATATCATGTTATGTTACCTAACTTAACATAGTTATCATATTTATATTACCCGAATAAATGAATTCAGTTAAAGTTTAAGGATTAAATTTAAACTTTTCCCTTACAAGAAAAAGGCGTACTGAATTTAACAATCGAAGAAATGAAAACATAGTGCAGCTTATTTAAGCAATTTAACAATAAATATTACTCATGTGCAAAATAATATTGCTTTTCCAACTTAAGATACATTAATTTATGTTTAGCTTCAATTAGTTTTCTCTATTCCGAGATGTAAAAACATTTATACAAATTTAAACAAGTAATAAATAAAAATTTGTATCTGCAAATGTTTCAATTTACATTCTATTGTTAATTAATCGTTGTTGTGTAATGCCACGCCCATGTTTTTGGGGTGTTCATCTATTATGGGTGTGCCTGAATGGCTTTAAATGTTGTTGTTGTTATTGTTGATGTAATTGATGTGAAGCCCAATTAAATTGGGCGACATCATTGTGCAGATTCAGGCAGAGTTTCGCATAAATAAATAATACAACAACAAAAAATGTATATATAAAATATATAATAATAGTACAGAATGAAAATGCTAACAATTATTATTATTATTATTATCATACGAAGCAGAAATGCAGGCAGCAAACGTAGCAGAAAACTGCACAATAAATTGAATGGATGGAAAGAATGAAAAATGCCCAGAGAACTCCGACGCATTGAAAATTCATTCACTGCGAGGCTGCGGCTGCTGTCGTTTCCGCCAGCTGAAGCACGGGATGTGATTTTCATTTTTATTTCCGGCAATTAGCACTCGAATCGAGAGGGAGACAGAGAATAACCGAGACAGAGAGAGAGAGAGAGAGCGGAGCGGAGTGAAAAAGCAAACGCGCAGCCACTCAACTGAATTGCTTAAGCCGAAATCCATTTAACCTGGTCCCTGTTCCTTCCCAATGATTCAAAACTGCAGTTTTTATTGCATAATACCGAGAAATATTTTTTTTTTTCGCTTTGCCAGTCCTTGCTAAATTTTCACACTAATTCAAAGTTGAGGTCGTTTTCCTTTTGGCCATCCTGCTTGAGCAGTTTTCATTTTTTCTTTCTTTCTTTTCTTTTTTTTTTGCTTGCTGGCGAATCTGACCGAATTTATGTTTCCGGTTGCTTACCGACTCTTTCGCATCCGTTGGCGCATTAGTTGGGAATAGCGGGAAGGCTAAAGTGTCGTCGCCTGAGTGCTGCCAACAAAAAAAATATGGCAAATATAACAAGCTTCGGATATAGCTTAATTTGAACACAACTTCAGACCAGTTTATGGAAAAAGAAAAAGAAAACTTCTGTTCACTATTAGCCATAGAAGCTGGAAAGGTGAAAGGATTCAGTTGGCTTGTAGGATTCTGTGAAAACCAAAATTGATGCTAGATGTCGCAAAGTTACAATAATTAAACAAAACCTCTGAACATTCGAGCAAAGAACTAAATGTTCTGGGCATATCAACGTTGTTACATATTTATCAACTAGCCACAGAGACCGACAATTTGTTGCTTACCGTGAAACTGCAAGTCTGACAGCGGTCTGATTTATGAAGGGCAACTAGAAGAAACTAGGAGGAGCATATAACCAACCAACCAGCCAACTAACCAAAACCAGACGACCAACTCTATAAAATATTAAAGGCGAAAACTTCAAGAACAACAACTACTAGGAATGAACAGTCAACTGCCATCGTGTTTTAAATTACTCACGATTTCGAATGGAGCTAAAAGCAAAAGGCTAACAGCGAAAGCTTGTTTCTCTCTCTCTCTCTCTCTCAGTTGTACTTGTCCCTTTCTCTGGGTTTCCCTTTTTCTATTTTTGGCTTAATTGTAGCAACATTTTCGGTTGCGTTTTCACACTTTTGCACTTCATTCTCCCGAACGAACGAACAAACGAATGGCAATCAAAATGAAAGTAAAGCTTTAAGGATTTTCATTCTTTTGTTGCTCTGTCTGCCTTTCATTTTAGCAGCTTAAAAGATGTTTTCCTTCCAGCTGCTATTGCTGCTTCTTATTGCATTTTCAAAGTAGTTTACATGGCATTAGTTTGTATATGTATGTATGTATGTATGTTTGTTGTGTATGTACTTTAGGACTTAGCCATATTTAAGTGAATGCCATTGGGGAAACGAAGAGCCAACGAGCTAAGCAATTGAAACTGAAACTGAATTGAATATGTCAGTAGTGTCAGTAATATCCCTGAGGGTAAACTGCCATTCCTTCAACCCGCCTCTCCCCCAATCCCCATGTACCTTAAACTTTAACCCACGACTCAAGACCGAATCCCCACAGTGCGTATGTGTAATGCGTTGAACTGAGCTGAGACGAGCCAGGCAAACAAGTCGGATACTAACGAGAATCAGATGATGTGGCAACAGGACGAGAACAGGCCAAAAAAAAAAAAACATAAAAACAAATTTTTTCCATAAAATATTTAACAATATTCCGAAAGCTAAACTTTCACAAAATCGAAATTTTAATACTCTGCAAAAAAAGGAAAATATGAAAATAAAAAAAGTTTTAAAATTACTTTGAATTGTTCAATTGTATTTATATTATTAATGTGCATTATATAAACTTTGTTAAAGGAAATATTTTATATTTTTATATTTGGTTTAATATTTTCCATTACAAATGAATTTTTTTGATTCCTTAACTTTTGTGTTACCAACTTCCAAACAAATTGAATCTACCCAAAATATGAAGATGTTATTCATCTAAATCTATTTGAAGTTTTACATTTAAACAGCAATTTAAATCTAAAAATATTCACTCATAAAATATAAATTATTACGTTAATAACAAACATTTAAAGTAAATCAAAAGGAAATTTATTTTTTATTATTTATTGCTCTTACATTTACTGGAAATTATTTATATGTATATATCTGTGCGTTGTTTACAATTACATGAAAGCAAATAAATAAGTATACAAAACTTTAATTTTGATGAAGATAAATAAATAAGTATGTACACAGTGTGTTTGGGTAAGTATTTTATACTTAGTATATGCTAGCAAACAGATTAAAATTTGATTATCCACTTTTCATCTTTATCTTTGGTTGGCAAAATGATTGCTTACTTAGGAATAACAAAAGAAGTCTTTAAACTCAAATAACTGCTTAAAACTGTTTGGTTTTTATCCTTTAATCTTTGATTTAATATACATAGAATGGAGCATTCATTATGTTGTATGTATATTTTTTTTACAAAAGCCCAACAAAGTGTAACTGTTTCACTTAACTAAAAATTGTTTTTGTTGGCTATATAATATTTAACAGTCGGTAAATTACTGCTGTTTTCTGTGAATGTTTTGAGTACTCTGTTACTCTGTTAAATGCAATTAAATTCAAAAACAATGAAAGTTTATTTTTATATTTTTTTTTTTGCCATTAGCCGTAAGCTTAATTTTAGCCAAATGTTGAAGAATAATGTTTGATAATTTTAAGTACAAAGACATTTTTCGGACACCCTTAATATGTTTTATGTATTGCTCTTCGACTCGTTAGATTTTTATTTTTATTGATTAGAATTTTATTTATATTTTTTTGTTAAAGTAAATCGGAAAAAAATAAGTCTGATTTTATGCATTCAATGTTTTTTACCCTTGCAGGCGGTAAAACAAACTCGAATGAGGTTGGACCAAATTGGCTAATTGTTAAATTATTTCTGAAATTCAAGGGAAAGCTTAAAAGGTGAGTAAATATAAATAAAAATGCTGGTAACGTAATAAAACAAATATTTTGTTTCCCCATAGAAATATTGATAGTCGACAGTCATTGATTTTCGATAAGCATAGAGTATCAATTGTTAAGCTATCGATTCAATTTCAGAATGCGAGAACTTTCTTTAAGATGATTCATTGTGATGCTGTTTTTTCTTTTTTAGTTGAAATTTTCTGAAAGTGAAGCTTCAGTGAGCAAGAACTTTTCTCACTTTAATTATAATAATTTACGATGCCGAGGAAAAAACGATCTGACTTTGGTCGTCGCAGTCAATCAAATGTGCGACGAACTACCTCACGGGCTAGCTGCATTGATAACCAGAGACAGACAGATCAAGAAAATAGTCGTACTACTAAGTTAAAGTTGTGTTCTTTAGTGAGTGACAATGAAGTAGATTTGTTTGTCCACATTAAACACAACAACAAAAAGCACTATATGATTAAATTTACCGCTCCCGTGATCCTGGAGCAGCATTCAGCTATGATCCGGAAGTCATTAATCGGAATCGGACTGAAGTGGACGTGAAATGAATTGGATTGGGAACAAATGTCGGTGGCCCATTAACAGTTGAAGAACTTCAGCTCCAGTAGATACACACATAATCATTGGTTTATCCTGCATATTTTATTGAAATAAAAACCCCGTTCAGAAGGGGGATCTATTAAAAGATATAACCAGTGATGGAAGATGTTGCAAATAAACAGAATATAAATAAGGAATATTCAAAGCATTAAGATGTTGCCACAATCGAACAAATAACTGAATAGAAAATTTGTGGACTCTCCTCAAGTATTTATTCAACTTCAAAGTCAAGGCTAACTCGATGTAAAATTATAACTTGACAGCTATAAGATCTTTTACCTTTAACTGGTTTACATAACAGTGCTAAGCGATTCGAAAAACATTCAATTTTTCCAATTCTATATCACTCAGATTGGGAAAGTTATTGTTTAAATAAGCTTGTCTTTTCACTGTTCCGCCAATACTCTTTTTAGTTGAAACATTTTTAAAAAGGATTTCTCCTCTATTTTATTCAATTAGCTTTCTATATTTTTGAGTAGTACATTGAATATAATATAAAAAAAAATATAAAAATATAAAAATTTACTTGACACTGGCAAGTGAAGGACAACTACATATAACTTGAAACAGAACTAATGCTACTAAATATTGGTAAACTTCGGTTTTTACAAAACTATGGTTAATGGAATTACTAAATCTCTTAAGGTGAACTATGCAAATTAATAGGGAAAGTCCACAATTAAATTTCGAGTTGCTCATCATTTGGAAGTAAAGTTAACATTGCATTAACATTTAATGTTATGGGAGGCTGTTTGTTAGAACAATGTTAAATTTATCACCGATTGTTTTGATTTGAATGGGCGAAGATAGACGAATTTTGTGAATTTTAGTTCTTCGACAAAACTCCAAAATGAATATCCTATATATTCTCTCAAGTATATAGTGCATATTTGAATATTTTACAATTGTTACAGATTAAAAAAAAAAGCAATTTAAAAAACATTCATCTTTGCAATTCTAAATCACTCAGCTCAAGTAAATAAGAGCTTAATTGCATCTTTTATTCAAGATTTTCACGTTTAAATTAATTTTCTAGGACCTTATTTGTGCATAACTGAACTGAATTTAGGCTTTAAAGTCGTTTGCCAAATTTAAAAGAAGATTTTGCAGTTAACTGTTATTTGATAAAAATAAAAATATTTGTTTACTCAATTAGATTTACATAGAAATCAAAAATAAGATTAAGTTATTATAAAAGCAAAAAAATTTTTTATATTTGCAGTTAATTTTGAATAAATCTTTTGTATACTTTTTGTACCCTTGCAAAGGGTGTAAAAAAATCGGTCAGATGTTTGCAACGCATGGAATTATATGTTTCCTATCTCATAATCTTGATCCATAATAATATAAGAGTCGTTAGAATAATATTATCAGTAGAATAATATTCTTTTTATAATAATATTGTCAGAAGAATTTGATTGAATGGCAATTTCGACTCTATTTAATAATGAATTTTTTTCGTTAAATGAGGTTAAGAATTGATTTCAATTGATACAATCGTAAGAATTGTTTCTACAAATATTCTTGGGAATTTGTATTGATGTAACCTGATAAACATATAGAGATTTAAATTCCAATTGACTTGGCTATTGCTGGTGATTGAAAATGTACATAGTTTAACCGGTTCCCTCTGCCTTAGCATTGTTCTAACCAATATCTTTCTTTTCTTGGGTAAATAAAATCAAAGAATCCTGTGGTTATATTGTGGCCAGGAACACAACTTGAATTCCCTGAAATAAAATGTGGACTTAAAGCCAACAAAATGTTTGTCAGCCAGTTGATGCTACCAACATTGACAGCGTTTTCGATGCTCATTTCTCATTTTTTTCCTCATCGAAGACAGAGAGTCGAAGTCAGACAGTCAGTCAGTCAGTCAGTCAGTCAGTCCAGTGTGGTGCTGCTGTTGGTTATTACTCTTTTCCCTTGTAGCATTGTGACTGGGATGTGCACACGTGTGCTTGTGCCTGTGCCTGGAAATCCAAATCTAAATCCAAGTGACAATTGAATGCAGCACCAGAAGGAGCAACAGAAGCACTGACAGCTGCTCTGACAGAATTCAACTTGGCATTCCAAAAACTGAAATATTACTTATGCCTGCTGGACAGTCGATGTCGATGTAGTTGATGTCCTTGATGTTGTCGTTGTCGATGAAGTCCTTCTTTTGCACACAAAAAATCTGTAAAACGAAAAATGTGCAAAATTGACAATACGACAAAATATTGTACGCTGCACGCATTGTAAAATTCTAAGCTTATTTTTTCACTCTTTTTTTTCTTTCTATTTGTGAACTCGAAACGTGCCACAACCAAGTTATTCACATCGGGTGAGGGGAGGGAATGCTTGAACTTTGATTTTGACAATAATTTTGCCAATAATCTATACAATTTGTAAGCAAATTGATAAATTATAAATTCTTGGTAAATTCAAATCGAATATTGTTACCATTTTTGAAACACATTATCATATAAAATTGTTCAAAAAGTAAAATTTACGTGCACAATAATAATAGGTGACACTAGTAAGATACCCTGTATGAAGATAGTGACACGACAAATCGATTCTCTTTTCGTTGCTAAGAGTCTATTTTTGAGGCAAATTGTGTATTGGAGTAGAACAATATTTTAATATGGAAAATGAATCTGCTTTTGACCGATTTTTCAGCCAAAACTATAAACTATGATGGAAATTTTTATATTCATTCGTTCATAAAGTATCAAAAATCAAACCCCCTTTTTGCTATTGATTTTTTTTACCATAGTATGGGAAAATATAGTAAATGTGTGTAATAGTTTTTTTATTAATAATAAAAATAAAGTGTCCCTTACACATTTACAACGAAAGCTGCAGAGCGGCTGTTTCATTCTCATTGGAGTTTACATTCAAATTGTCCCGCCCAATTTAAGACTATCGATTACAGATCACTTTTAATCTCCTCTCTATCATTTCTACCAAGAAAACTTCAACAACAAAGGTGCAATATTTAATTATTAATATTTAGAAACTCATGAAAAGAGATAAAAGCTCCAAAAGTATATATGTAGCTTGCTCTTTTATTAAAGAAGGAAAAGATTCCCGAGATTTACAACTTGATTCGATTCTCCAACAGAGGAATGACTCAAATGTTTTGTATTTTAACAGAAAGTGTATGATTTTGTTTTCTTCGATTTGGGCTAGTCTTGTATACTGCAGATACTTGAAATAGACTACAGGGAATCAAAAAACTTTTCACTCATTGTTCCACTTTTATTTTGCTTGTTCTATGGTGAATCGACTTTGCCACTTTGACAGTTTTTCACAATTTACTTTGATGTCAATGCTCGCTACCATGTCGACGTCATCCGGCATCTTCATCATCGTCGTCTTCATCATTGGGCAGACAGCCGGCCTAACAATAGCTTCAAACAAAACAAAACAAACAAAGACACAGAAATATTAAAATTTAAATTTGTTTTCCAAAAAAAAGAGAAGAAAAATAAGAAAAAAAAACGCAATCATATAACAAGGGGGAACTCCGTGCACGGCTCTCGGTGCTTGGTGCTTGGTACTTGGTACTTGTCTCATGAGTCGAGCAAATGGAATAATATTTACCCAACGTGATTTTGTTTACCTATCTTTTCAAGCCCAAAAACTGCGTGCCCCAGGTATGCCATTTTCACTTTATCCCTGAAAAATCTTTCCCCTCTCCCCTGCTAACCAACATTGGACTCCTCATCTACGTTTATTTGGCCACAAATTGTTTGTATTTTGTTATTAGTTTTCTCTCTGTCTCTCTCTCTCTCTCTCTCTGTTTTTATCTCTATCTCTGTCTCCGGGTCTATCTCTGTCTCTCATCTACAAAGCACTGTGTGTTTGCATTTTGATGAACTGAAGTGAAGTTAATCCCAGACATTCATTCATTTTAAACTAATGTAACTTTGACTTGTATATGTGTGTCGTTCTTTTTCTCCAGTAGTTTTTGCCCGGAAGTTTAGTTAGTTGCATTCCCAAAAATAAAAAGCGACAAACAAGTAGAAAGGACAAGAAGGAGGAGGAAGAGGTGCAGAAGGAAATGATTTTATTTAATTAAAAACTTCAAACATGCATGCAAACAAAATAATATACCAAAAAAGAGAAAAACGAAGCGGGAAAACTTTTTGCTGCTTTTAATGTGTTGTATTTTTCATTAAGAATTTCCACTCCACCTCACCCGCTACCCTCCTCCTTTCACTCTCCCCCTCTGATTAGCTGCTCCTCTCGCATGTTGTAAGCTCTTTGGGAAAAACTTTTATGAGAGGGCAATTCAGATGTTAAAGTAAGCTACAAAATGATATCTGAAAAGTCATCTTGAATATCTCTCTCTTTAAGCTGCTTTTGGTAAAAACAGAAAACCAGAAAAAGGACCAAAATGAAAATGTCAAGAGAGAGAGAGAGTGAGAGATGGAGAGCGAGAACGAGAGGAAAAAGAGAATGTGCGAATGCCTTGTAAAAGTATCATGGGAGCAATCTCTTTTGATGTCATGAGCTGCCTCCTCTTTATTGCTCAGCTCTAAATCTCTATTATTTCAGAGTTAGGTATACTTTTGGGGGTACTAATTTAAGGTCAAACGACTCGGCACTAGGCAAATTCTTGGAAATAAGTAAGGTAAATGTTTCGTCAACATTTCAGTTAAATTTTGCGGTCAGCTTCATTTGATAATGAGAGTTTCCATTTAATTGCTGTCGTTCAAATACTTAAAGATGCTCAAATTACCTATTTTCTTACACATAATTGAATAAAATAACAACGTTGTAAGAGTGAGCATAAACATAGATTTTTCATAATAATTAAATCACAAATATTATTATTTTTAAATGTGATTCAAACTTTGAGTATTAAAGAGGGAAATTTTTTTCAATATCATGAGGTTGCAAGTTCAAAAAGGCTTAAACACAAAATAGTTACAACGATTGCTTTACTTTACATTTATGTATTATATATAATATCATTAAGGTACATATGTATATATGTACATATTTCTATAATCTTAAAATTTTATCTCACTGCAGCAAAAGTTTTTATTTGTTTATCTTTGCTTTTTTACGAAAATAGATTAACGTTTTAACATTTTATGCTCAACGGATTCAAAATATTTTCATTGAGATGTATTTAACGTTTACCCAAATTGAAAACATGTTCCAAACAACATGTTTAATAAGTAGCAACATTGGTTAATTTCGTTGTAAAATATAAGATTCTTTATTATCAGGTGGAAGTAATTCCCAACACTGTGCCTAGTTTTGGTAAATCCATTTTAATACCCTTGCAAGGATATATTAATTTTAATCAAACGTTTGTAACGCACAGAAGGAAGCGTTTCCGACTGTATAAAGTATATATATTCTTGATCAGCACGACGAGCTGAGTTGATATAGCCATGTCCGTAAGTCCTTCTGTCCGTCTGTCTGTCAGTCTGTCTGTCTGTCTGGATCAACAGCTTCTCCTCCGAGACCCTAAAAGCTACAGAGCTGAAATTTTGCACACAGGCTTCTTTTTGCTGCAGGCATTGTATATCTCGGAATCATCCGGATCGGATGACTACATCATATAGCTCCCATAGGAACGATCGGTCAAGAATATAGTCTTAGAGCAATAGCTTGGGTGTTTTGAAAGCGATTGTGACGAAACTTGGTTTTCGGAAGTTAAGTATATATAGAAATGTCTGTGCTAAGTTTCAGACAAATCGGTCATCTATATGCTATAGCTCCCATAGGAACAATCGGACCAAAAAAATTTTTTTTTCGAAATACTTTTTTTTCTCATGCTACAAACATTTAATGTAGGTTTGACTTGTTTTATATGCTTTCTAATGATTTTGTTACATTATAAATGTGTATATATTTAAATTGTTAAATAACAGTTTGCAAGGGTATACGAACTTAGCTCACCCTTCTAGTTTACAATGTTTTGTCACTTCCTGAATAACTGGCACACTGTTACGCTCCATCGGTTAAAGCTGTTAAGTTGTCAAGCTGACATTTTAATGATGTTATGTTAACTCATTTTAGGGTAATATTATAGTTAGAAATCATCAAGAAGGCCTTGCCTTGACTCAGATTAGTATAAATACTCGTCGAATTTCATCAAAATTTCCATTCACATACTTGCCTCTGATGAGGTAACATATTTATATTTCTTTCTTATTTATTTTAGCTTTGATTTTGATTTATTTGTTTTATTAAATTATAGAATATTTATTATTTTTATTTACTGATGGAAACACCTTCCACTGGGTCACAGCTGAATTTGAGTATGTCTCGAGAATAGAATAGGTAGAAACTATTTTTATTTATTAGTTATTAGTTAATTATAATTATATTTTGACATTTTAAAGACGTATCTTTTGTTTATTTTTGATGACAAGAACCTCCAATAATGCTACGTATATACTTAGACCTTCTTCTGGTTCTAATATAAATGTTTAATTATATGAACAATTGAAAAACTTGAATTATGTTTTCCAAAGAAAATTCTTCTCATTTCCGTAATTGTTCTCATTACAAATTCTGTGACCTTGCCTGGTTTGGCGAATGTTATTTATTTATGTCGCAGCTGTTGGCCAATAATTAATATGGCTGACTCAAGCGAATTGCACGTTTTAAAATATACAGCATGGAAATTAATAAAGCGCAGAGATTAAAACTTTAATCCTTTTTGTATACAAACAAACTGAATTTCACACATACACTGACAGAGAGAGGACTACATATGGTATTTATCACTCGAGAGTCACCTGACCTTTTTGTTTTTTGTATTTCGCATTGTAGATTTTTGAAAATTATGCGCATTTAATGGCATTAATTATGAGCTTTCGAGTGCCACCTTCTCATCCTCTTCCATCTCTACCTCTACATCCACTTCATCATTCTCCTCCTCCTTCTACTGTTCCTCCTTCTTCTACTGTTTTTGTTGCTGTTGACATTAATAAACGCGCATTTAATGAAATTGGCAAACGTGTAGCTACATAAATTAATTGTTTGCATAAATTATAAATGTCCGCCAAATTACACATATATACAGATTCACTCATAACTGTAAAATGTAGACCTGTAGCGTCGTATAATACAAGTACCTCGTTCTTATAGTAAACATAAAAGGGTATATTAAAGTCAGCAAACGTTCATTCTTCTGTCGTCCTTTAATAGGCTTCCGCATTGGCAACCATAGCACAAGAAACTGACAACTTTAGCAGCGGAAGTCTGGTAGCACCATTTAACAAAATATATCGATAACATCAATATTCTAAGCCAGTCAGTAGTGCTGCCAACTTGTAAACAGAAAAAACTGTTTTTAACGGGAAAGACGTAAGAGTAGCTCGAGAAAACGAAAAATGTTGAAGAATCGAATTGAGACTCACTATTGTAAAAATCGAATGAAGATATTATTCTTAGCTAAACCAGTATTTGCAAACTATTGCGTACATTATTATTGTGCATAAAATTACTTTGACTTTCAAAGAAACTTTACCTTATGCGTAATGTGCGAATGAGGATGCTTAGTTGAATCCTTTTTCTTGCCTTGGTTTTTTAAGGTTAAACCCCCATTTTATCTCAATATGTAACAGAAATTGTAGTGGAAGTGTTGTCAGATCTATGTAAGTTTTTGCCATTTTTGTAAGCACTGTACCATTGACGCTAAACTATATGTGACATCGGAAAATATCAATAAAATATTAAAAAGTTTTCCTTTTTTTTCATAATTTTAAAGTCAATAACAAGGCATGAAAAGGCAAGTATATTTCTTAAAAAAAAACTGGCATTCCGGTTTCTCGAAATTTTGAAATTATCCAATAAGTGGTAATCAAATAAAGCCAGACTTAACAGGAAAAAAGTGAAATTGACAACAAAAAACAGATACTAGTAGCGAGTATTACTGAGTAATTAGGGATTTCATATGTTGACAGATCTTCTGGGAAATTTATCTACCAACTAACTAACCTACTTAAGACTTAGTAAACATAAAAAGGAAGAATATCCAACTTAAAGGGTAATCATCTAACATTAATACAATAGACTATTGGCAGACTATTGCTATTGGGTTTGGCCTACTTTAATAAGCTTTTTAATAGTTGAATGCGAAAATCTTAAATAAATACAGTTCTTCTCCCTTACCATGGGCCTACTCAAAAGACATAAAGTCTGTGTGTTTGGGTAGCTACCCTATCAATTCAATTCTTCAACGACATTGCTACTTTCTGAACAGATTAAATTAAAACTGAATGAAAAATGCCAAACTAAATTTCTCAAAGTTATATTAAAAGAATTTTAATCTAATAATGCAATTTTACATTTGGGTAGAGGGTATCTTCAAGTCGTGATTTGGATACTTAAAGTACGCACTGATTTTTTCACTCTTAAAACCAATTATTAATTAAGGCACACAAATACATTATACGTATTTGCGTATGTAATTTGCAACAATTGCATAAATCTTGTTAATCCCATTTCCATTGCTGTTCACTTAAAAGCTCACTTTCAGCAGCAACAATAAAATATGAAAACGAAAAGCACTTTAACTATACATTTTTATATTTCTTTTTTTCATATTTTTTTATTCAAGAGAAAACTTATTAAAATTTGCCTATTTTCATTTGAACAATTAGCACTTTTACCTGGGCTGGACTCACCTGAAATCCCCCTCTGCATCTTCTCTAGCGTCCTTCGGCAATGTGGCTCGACTGTTGCTGCTCCAGTTGCAGTTAATGAAAAGTTTTTCAGCGAGGTCTGAATGAACTGGAAACTGAAAACTTGAATAAGTAATAAAGCAGTTGGCCTGCCATTTCAATGACGACTATGATGATGATGATGACGATGATGAGGATAATGACGATAGCGATGGCGATGGCTACGACGATGGCGATGACTATGATGCTGGTTATTTGCAAAACGCTTGACCAACTTTTTGAACTTCTCTTCACTGAGTAACTCTTGAGGCAAGTGCAATTGTTTGCAAGAGTTAAATCGAGATCGAGACTTTAAATATTACAAATATTTGCAGTATTTATTATTGCTGGAGTCTTCTCTCATTGAGCACTCATATTATGGCATTTTATTTATTTAACAAATTTCAAATGGTGTCAAACATTAAAATGAACAATGCCATTAGAACATAATTAAAAAAAACTCTTACTAATTGAAATGGCACTAAAATTTTCAAACGATACAAATTTGTATAAATTCAAAATGAAAACGAAAAGTTTAGTTAAGAACCTAAAATTTCTTATAACATTCAACAAAGAAACGAATGTAATAATTTCTATCATAGTTTTATTGATAACTAAAAGAAGAAATTAAAGATTCGATTTGATTTTTTTTTTTTTCAATTTTATCAGTATTTACTTAAGGTTTAATCCATTAACTGTATCAATTTATTCGATTTAGTTTTATTTATTTGTCTCTAAGAAGAAAATAAATAAGACAATTTTTGCAAGTTTTCTTTTGTACTTGTTAAATATTAATTTATGTTTGCAAATTATGATACTAAATGCAAAATACAAACCATTTAAGAAATACAATTAAGAACTAATTGTTTCACGTTTATCTTTTATAGTTTTCAATTAAAAATAAATTGGAAACTCAAATAATTAATTTGTTCTCTTTCTATGGTTGATTATTTGAGGTAAGTTTTAAGAGCGAATCACAACTGAAAGCATTTCTGTTTGAACAAAGTTTATTTTTAATAGATTTACCTTTTGATTTACAAGTACAATTTATTGAAATGCTTTATTTATGGAGGCCGTATTTTAGACATTAGTTTTAAAGCTACATTGATTAAACTTGGTAAATATACTTGATAGATGCGTACGCATCTTAGGTTTAAGGTGTGTCCCGATAAATCGGCCTAAAAGCCAATTTTTTTTTTATATTTTAAAGTTTGTAATTGTTCTACAATAGACCTCTTTAGTGAATTGTTATGTAAACATCGCACATCAATTTCCTGTGGTGAATTCCCCATGAAATAAATTTGCAGGAATTTATATTTGCTATCTGACACTGGTCAGAGCTGAACCTGCTCTATGATATATTTGGCCCTGTATCTGTAAATTAAAATAATGATTTGACCAAATACAAATAATATTTGTAATAATAATAAAAGAATATCTGTCTCCTAATAATTGATTTGTTTAGGTATTTTGTTCACTAAAATAATAATGATTAACTGCTACATATAATAAATACCTTACATGTTGGCATGAAATTTTCGCGAACTACGTTTGTATTTCAATGCACTACAATCAGAGCAAACCAAGTTCATAGATCCAATAGTAACACATTGGTAGTCACTGTGCTCAATTGACACTTGGCAATTATTAGTTGAACCGATCGCTTCCCGCGTTCGTGATATACGAATTCTTTCACGTTCATTTTGGTCCTCACAGGTCCTGTGCAGTGTGATTAGATGGGTGATTAGCTTGGTTTGTAGCATTTTGGTTTCTTCTGCCCAAATTTCTTCGTCTTATAGGAGGCATTTCAATGATCATTTAACATATACTTTGGACGTTCTGTTTGAATTTTGACATATGTATATGTATGTATATCAACGGCAAACTGATGAAACAATCTGTTGATCTTCAAAATCTGCATTTATCCTCATTTAGACGAACCAAGAAAGTTTTGTGTATTCTTTTTTTTTATGTGCAAACCTTGTCCAGACAATAAGGAACTCATAAAAGAAAGAATCATCCATTTTGCTGAAGTCGTTCCGAAGTTATGCGCTTATCAACATGTTTTACGATTCATTATATATATATATGTAGATTTAGATAGATTTTAACATCGTTATGTAACCGCAATGACTGCTCTTCTTCTGGGACTATATTTGATTGTGGTTACAAAAATGTATTTCTAATCCTTGTTTGTCTCAGCTATCCTTGGTTACCTGCTGTTCTTGATAAATTGCCTTGCTACAGCCAACTGACAACTTCTTGCCACCTATGGGTTGAACTTTGGCTTAGTCTGACCCATCTGAAGTCCACCCACTCAAACACACTCACACACACAATGTCACAATTTACAAATCCAATCAAAATGTTGCACAATTTACACAAAATAGTTGAAATTCCCCCAACAGAACGGAATAGCTCCATTCCACAGAACATCCCACACGAAATACGTGTTTATGACTATGTGTAATAATCATGAGGTCAAATCTTGAGAAACTTGTGTAAATCTCCCATTGGAGACACAGTGTATCGTTAGATATATATATATATATATATATAGACATGCATATAGTAATGATAAATTCAATTTGCTGCATCATAAACCAGAGGAGTAATTAAAGTTTCTTTTGTAGCTTTTATCATTTTTGCATTCAAATTTTAAATTGCAAATGAAAAAAATGATGATTGTTGTTGGCAACAGATGTGCCATATCGTGTATATATACTTATATAGAATATATTATTCATGATATTCATTTGAGCTGAGCTCATCACTTGCCACAATTGTTGTTAATATTTTGCAATTCGTTGCTGCTGGTTTTATTATCCTTGTTGTTGTTGTTGTTATTGTTACTGTTTTTGTTCCTGTTGTTTATTGCACTTGCAATTGCAATTTTATTTACAAAAGCAACATAGAAATTGCAACTGCTCAAATTTCGTATGTTCAGCATTAGAGACACAATTTGCATAAAACAACAATGCAATGGCAATGCCCAGATACAGGATACAGGACACAGATACAGATACAGATACAATTGCAGTTATGGTGATGATGCCTTTGATGATGATGTCAAATTTCAGTTTACTATAATTAGAATTTGCATATTATTAATGAAATTTGATTCCATCAAGCTTTAAGCATGCCATTGGCTTTAAATTCCGATTTTCTTTCCATACACAACAAAAATTGGAAACCCCAAAGCTGTCAATCAAAGTCAACCAAAGTTTATTGCACTTGTAAGGAAACGGAAAAAAAAAAAAGGGAAAAATGCCGAGGATATGGCAGCCGAGTGGAGCGAGGTGATGTGAAGTGGGCGGCCAAATACAGCTCCGAGGCAGAGTCGTGAATGAAAAGCCATACATATACATTGTATTGTATTGCATATCCACCCACAGTTATTTGTTACAGCAAAAATTCTCAAGAGTACCATGGTCTCGAATAAGTAAAACAAGTTGCATGCAACATGCTCCACTTTTATACCCTAGACTCCATATTATTGAAAGGTGTTTTAATTTTGTTACATCCTGAATTCTTAAGTCTATATCGTCTTTCATTTCCTATTTTGAGAGCCAAGTAATATAATTCATTGATTCATTTAAATCATTCCAAGGAAACTTAAAGGTCTCCGAATTCACTAATATGTTAAACATATTCAATAGAAAACTATTAGCCAATTGCATTTCCAACACATATTTCAGAATATTTTTAAATGTTTCTTTTTAATCATGTGAAAATCATGTGAAAAACTGAAATTTAATTCGGGAGACAACGCTATTGTCCCCGCCACTAAACTTGGTTTGGTAAGTTAAAAAAATCTTCGGAAAATTATTTTACAGATTTTTCTTAGTAAGTCTTTCTGATAATTCTTTGTATTACAAAATAATATATTTTTCATAATATTTTTATATAATTTTTAAAAAGTCTTAACCAAAATTTTTGTAGAATATGCATTTTTTCTTGTTTTAAAAAATACCTTTTTTTATACAACAATAAATTAGTGTTTAATGGAGTTTTGCGATATCAAGTTTTTCTGCTTCAATATGAATTTTTTGTTGTTAAGATGACTTTAAAATAAAAATCTCTTTGAAATAGTTTTTTCATTTTGTTTGACCGTTTTTAAGAAGACTTCCATAATATATCCAATAAGTCCGATGAATGTTTAACCGATGGTAAAAGGTAATATAGTGTTTTTAGGACTAATGTGGCAATTCGAACCGAGTCATTTTAACACATTTAATTTTTATTAATTTCTTACAAACAAAAAATGAATAAATCCTAACCCACAATTGAATTAAAAGAGAAGGATTTATTTATATCAAATGGGATTGACACTAAAAACCAGAAACAGTCGTTTGTTTTAACCAGTGCTTAGGGGCTGCCTATCAAAGCTTAAAGTATAAAAGCTATCGATTATACTTGACATCGATAACTTTCTTGCAAAAACTGTCAAAAGAGATAGACGTAATTGTCAGTTTTCTTGTTTTCAACAAATCTTCTATTACTACCCACAGGGTATATATTTTCTCTATAAATATTTACTTAGTCATTGACATTTATCTGTTAAAAGTACAAGTCGATTATCAAAATTTGGACTTTTATTCTAAATAAATAGTTACTATTTCTAGCCATTTTATGAATCCGGGCTAATTTGACCATAGATCTTCTTAACCCCTATAAACTTATGTATAAGACTTAAGTGAAAAATTGAATTGAAATTCTCTATTTGGTCGATAAAGTAAAATTAGGAAATAAGAGTTAGCTAATCATACATTTTACAGGATATATCAAAATCAGTTCTTGAATCAAGTGTAAGAAATTTCTTTAAATTGTTTTGATGAGGAAAATTTCCATATAATGTAGACTGGCAGATAGTCAGACAGACACGTGTATGTGTGTGTGTGTGCATGTGTACAAACAATGCAATCAATTTACGCTTCAGTTAAGTTTCATTTGCCATAGTTGAACTTATTCATTATACATCATACAGAATGCAGACTAGAAGAAAAACAAAATTAACTAGAACTAAAGAAGGAGATACACCCACACCACAACACCCCCTCACATGCCCCGCCCCTTTGTCTGACTTTCTCTCTCTCTCTCTGTTTCTTCTTGCTCTTTCCCCTACTCCCCCATGTCTGCCTTACTGTGTATATGCTGCTAATTGAAATTAATTAAGTGCGTATGCTTTTGATGAAAGTCATGGCTGATTGCTCCTAGGAGAAATTGTATAGAAACATTCCATAAGACAAATTTCACTCATATTTCCGTCAATATTTCTTAACGATAACCGATTTGTTGGAGTAACTGTTTGGCGGAACTCGATCATAGCTTCAAGTACATCAAAAGAAAAGCAATGCAATAGAAATAGAAAAGAAAAAGAAAAGTAAAACTCTCTAATAATTATTTATTAATTCAAATAGATCCAAGTGCTCTCCCATTGGAACTACAAACTAAGGCTAATTAATCAGTCAGATAGATGAACTACCCAAAAGAAACTTTAACAACTTGGGCAAACAATTCATTTGGCAAAGTTTTCACCCTAACTCCGACTTGAAAGATGTTTAAACTGTGTGTATTTTTTGCCTTTCTTTGGACCAAATTCACCTTGATAGACTTATTTATTTCGCCCGAATGACAACGACGTGACAATTTTGCACAAAAAAAGGAAGAAAAAAAAAGAAAACAACTAAATTGATGAAGGGCAAGGCAAGCAATTATTATTAACTATGTTGGGGGTCCTTGGAGGATTGAATCGAGATCAAGTTGACATTGTGGCAATGAAGTAAGGTTGCTACGTGTTGAGCATAAATATTGGCTATAACATGCAACTAGTGGGCAAAGATTTAACACTAAGTTAAGAAGCAAATAGATAGAATGCTTTAACATAGAATCGTTTGCTCTCTTTACAGGGACTCTTTACTCGCATTACTCATACGCCGCTTGGTACGCTTTAAAATAAAAGGAAAAACTTGGAAAATGCTGCAAATGGAAAATGGTAAAAGCTAACCAGATTGCCTGCATAATTGCTTATAATGGTTCATTATTATCTACCTCGAAAAGAGGAAAAAAGTTTCATTTAGAATGCGTTGCCTAGGTGAATTTCGGTTGTTTTCAGGCGCACGCACACACACACATAAACAGCGGGGGGAGGGGCAACCAACGAGTGAACAAGAGGATTAGACCAACTCTAATGGCAGCTGCACTTTAAATGAAAAATTCCAAGCGAAATATACGCAAACCTACAAACACGGCTCAAAAATTTGGAAAGTAAACGAATAAAAAATTTTTTGGAATTTAAAAGACATTAAAGCAAGCTAAAGTCTTAAGGCTAAGCCTTAATGCTGTGGCTACAAATATATATAAAATACATATATATATATGAATGTATATTTGCATTTGCATAAATAATTCAGTCAGCATAACGTTGAGAAAGGTACGAAACAGGAAATGAAAGTCGAGTTAACAACATTACGGAAAAAGACCGAACGAACGAACGGCCAACCTTTGCAGTATCCTTCCTATTTTTGTTTTTTTTTTTTATTTTTTGCAAACAGCTGAAGTAGAAAATTGTTAGAAAGCAATGGGAAAACTGCAATGACATTTTCTTCTCTACACACCTCTATCCTCCTCCATTCTATCATCCAAATGAACTTTGGCATACTTGCTTCTGCATTTCTTAAATTTTTTTTTTGCTGCTGATTAATCTTGTCTACCTGATTCTATATAGGAAAGGTATTTATGTATATTTTTCTTTTAATTACATTTTAGCCCAACTGTCAAAAATGTTTAGAAACTGTTGTTGTTCTATTTTTATGAAAATCCTTATCCTTTCCTCTTACCCTGCCTCTACCTTAGTCTATGGATGCTTGCACAATACATAAATTAAACGATATATCATGCTGACATCTTAAATATTGTTAAAAACTGTCACGTTTACCGTTTTCTTTTGCTTACTCATTCAGTTGGTGGACGACGATGACGAGGACGACAGCAACAAGGATGAGGATGAGTATATGGAGACGAAAACGAGAGCATTGAGAACGTCTTCAGGCAGCAGTAGCAACAGCACCAGCAGCTTTTGTCTGCGGATTTTCAGTGACTGACAGTTAATGGACCATAAGAAATTCAATTAGAGACGTTATGCTTCTTGTTGTTGTTGTTGTTATTGTTGCTGGTGCCTTCCTTTTTGTGGCATTATTTTTATTAATGATACTTTACGGTTTTTGTGTGCATTACAAAGCCAAAAAAAAAAAAAAAAAGAATTTATATATACGTTTATATGTATATAGAAAATAGAATGAGGCCAACTGTATGCGATTGTCCTACCTCTATGTATATGTAAATGGAAGTTTAGTCTGCTGCCACGTGATGCAAAAAGAAATGAACAATGGAGCATTGTGAATAGGTAAAAATATACAAAATGAACGGCGCCCGTAGGTAGGCTATGGAAAAATACGACTGAATGGCAAGGATTTGTATGAAATGTATGTTGGTACGCTTTTCAATGTATTCGCATGCATATGTGTTCAGGTGTCTGCATAATATTGTCTATGTGTGAGTGTGTGTGTGTGGGCGGATTCTTTTTTCACTGTGTGTGATCTAGTTAAAAAAAAATGGAAACAAAACCATGAAAATAAGAATTTGTATTGGTTTAATGGGCCTTTATATGTCGTATATGCACATTTTGGCTGACATTTGTTGCCAATATAATGCCGCTGGTTGAACCAAAACACTGTGAGAAAAAACTAGTCCTTTGTTTAAATAGGTTATTGTTATAAAACTAGTTTTGATAAAATTTGAAGAAGTGTTTGGGCTACAATTGTTTAAAAGCTTATCCTGAAGGACTCTGGAACTATAGAAAGGTTATGGGGAGAGAACTATAAAAGGTTATGGAGAGAGAAATTAGACTGTTTAGCTTACATTTCTTTTATTCTCACAATTCTTTATGTCTTTTCTTGGAATATTTTGAACTTTTGATAATTTTTGAACTTGGTAAAAACAAGTATTCTACTCATCGTTAGGATCTGTCTGCGTTTGTCAATTTAGTTGGATGTATTCTACATTTATTTTGAATCATTGTATTTGCTTTATATAAAAAATAAACTTATATAACTAAAATTCGCTAATAAGTTGTAGCTTTAAGATACAGCGACTGTATACACCCTTATCATAGTTCAGAAGTCGATTGGACACATCTCATTCTAATTTGAACAAGTTGCTTGGGGCTCTAATTGGGCTCAGTCTATACCCAGCACCTTAGTTTAAGTTATTCAATAATCAACGGAGTTGTGTATGATCTCATATCCGCTTGAGAATTTAGTTTTGAAAAGTATTCAAAAAGTAGACAGACTTGATTGTAGTTTATTATAGACATACTTAAACAATCTGAGTCTTACAAAAAGTAAAGAGAAATTAAATCAAATTATAACGTGAACTATTGTTATATTGTTTGTAGTCAACATTGAAAATTCTAAGATGTCAAAATGTAATAAATATAATTTGAAAAAATTGTTTTATGTAAATGCAACAAATACTGTAAGTAGAAAAAAATTACTTGCTATTTGAAGAACTGAATTTTATAAGGAAGTTTTAGAAAAATTATTAAAGAAAATAAAATTCCTGCTTTTGTTTTCATTTCCAAAAAGCTAAGCTAGGTTTCCGTTTAGTTAAATGAAAGTCTATTTACCAAATCTATATCTTTTAATGATATTGATATTAAGGCCTAATTTTATATCTACGCACAAGAAGAATATTTCAAATTTTTGATCGTTAAAAACGAATACCAATTGCATTAGTTCGGCTATCGTATTCCAATTTTGGCCTGCAAAAAGCAAGAGTCTATCATCAGTTTAAAACAGAAATTTCGAAGATATATTTGAAAATATTAAATCACAAAGAATCATTTGCCTATATGTATGGATGATTAAGTTAAAATAAGAATGAATGAGTTTTTCAATTACTAAATGTTGGTGAAATTTGAATTAAATGGCAATTCCATGTGACATTTAAAGTCCTTACCAAAACTAAACTAACTCTTGGGTGAATAGGACTTAAAAAAAAGTTGACCAAATTTGACTTTATGATAAAATTTAAATCGTGAGTTAAAAATCTAAGGGCAAAAGGCATTGCCATGGCAACTGGCAATTGGCAAGAGAGTTTTAATTAAGCTAAGAAGCGATAAGTAAAATGGCAAACAAAAAAGCCACCAAAACTGGCTTTCGGATTTGTTTTGTCAGTGGTGTGTCTTTCCCTCTCTCCCTCTAGCATACACACTCTCTCTCTCTCTCTCTCTCTCTCTCTCTGTCTCTCTCATTCATTCTTTGGCTCTATCTCACTCTAGCTGTGTGTGTTTGCTTTTCTGATTGTGTAAGCTGGCGGTTTCCTTGGCCACCTTCATTAGTGCGAGCCTGTAAAGTCAGCGACACCTTTTCTCATTTACATAAGTCCCACAAACAACTCACCCCATATAAAAACACAAACACACACCCACACACACACTCAGTAGTACACACACGTTAATCAGTTGGCGCTATCGACTTGAAATCTCTGCATTTGTCTTTGAGCTTTATGTGCCTGTCGTAACTTTCCAAGGGCAAAGAACTTTCTCAATGAGACAGCTGAAAATATGAGACCAAATTACATAATCAACCAATTTCCTTCAACTCCCAATCCCCACACACACGCATATCCCTACACACACACTTATCTTTGTCTCCCCCCCCCCCTCCCAATCATTTCGTTTGCCATCTTTCTCTCCCCGGGGTGAAGTATTTACGACATTATTAACTGTTGGCCAACTGCAGTTGACAAACATGAAATGCTTAGCAAATACATATAAACATCTATACATATATATAGATATATTTATTTATATAAATGTTTATATATATGTATGTGTGTGCGAGTATAATCGAATACAAATCGATCAATCGTTGCCACTTTTCTGCTTTTCTACTTATTCTTCTCGCTTCGCTTTCATAGCTGCAAATTGGTTTTTCTCTCTCGATGCAATTGCAATTCGATGCAACAACAGCAGCAACAACAACAACGGTAAATAGAAAAAGAGAATATGAGAAAAAAGAAAATAGAAAAGAGGAGGAGAGATGAAAACGACAAGTAAAAACTCACCAAAGACGACAACGACAATGCAATTTATAAACTGCTTTTCCCACTGTTGCCATGATTTCACTGAAAAGCAAACACTTTCTGCACTCCTTACAACTCCATTGGCATTTCAATTATGGCCCAAAATAAACTACTTAGCGGCAAGTAGCAAACACAACAACAGCAACAAGAACCAAAAAGACAGATGACTTGCAATTATTATTAAAGAATTTTTTTCATCAATATTTATCAATTTACTTACTCTATGTATATATATATATCGATGATTCTACTGCAACTGGTGCAGAGGTTTTCCTTTTGGCCGATTTCCAATTGAACTCAACAAGCAATTTTCATTGTTCAGTCAATGTCGTTAGATTTGTGCATTCAACTGTACAGATTTCATATACTTCAATTAAACAAAATGATGATCGAACCATGACCAGAACTTGTTATTTCCTGGTCAATGGCCACACAGAAACAGAATCAATTGCAATTGTTGCAGTTATTTTGCTATTGTGGCCCAAAATGAAACTAATCAAAACGATGCCATTAAAGTTTCATTTTAGTTCTAGTGCACAAAATAATAAAAATGAAGTAAAACTTGTAACTAAAGTTGAGAAATTTTGTTTATCAATCAAGATAAAATGTTGGAACAAAAAAACTTTTCCGGCTCAGACTAAAATAAGTTTTCTAAACAAATTCGAGATTGAAAAATATATTACTCTGGAAGTTGGAACATCTAAAATAATCGTTGTATTACAAACTAATCGATTGTTGCATTTATTTGTCGTTTTCTTTACGTTACATTTAACGTAATCGAAGGGATGCCCAATCACCTTATTATTTTTATGGAGCTTATGAGCATTATAGCAAATTGGCTTTTAGTTAAAATACATACATATACAGTAGAATCCGGTTATAACGACTCCGCTTATAACATCCGTCCGGTTAAAGCGACGAAAGTTCGATGTCTTGGGTGATCCCCATACAAAGTTATATGAAAGATTATCCGGTTAGTACGTCGACGTCGAACCGCTTATAACGACAAACCGCTTATAGCGACGATATTTTTCACAGTTCAACCGGTTATTATGACGATCCGTGAAAAAAATATATCGTAGTAATCAAAAATTACAGATTATTAAAATCAAGAACAATAAGAGAACCACAAATTAATCTTGTTATTAATGCCTATGAATATTATGCATATACGTATACGACTTTTTATGTTTTAGAAAGCTAATAAAAAAAACCAAAATTAAAAAAAATGTTTATTTTTGCTCCTTTCGGATAGTACGCCTAACGGATATAAGGACGTAAAACGTCGGTCCCTTGAGCGCCGCTATAACCGGACTCTACTGTATAATTCAAGTGAAAAGGAAAGAATATCCTGTTATCAAAAGATTTGATATGTATATACATATAGTCATATATCCAACCAACGCATTACCCCAAAATCTTCCACAGAAAAGAATCACATATCCAACTAACGCACTATCCTAAAATCTTCCATTAAACAGGATTCAAATATCCAACCAATACATAAAAATCTTTTACAGTCTGGACTCTCTCATAAATTAGCCCCCTAATTAAAGGTCGAATATCCAGACTAAACAAATATCACCCCATAGTCAAAACGTGAGAAAATGCCTATTCACCATAAAAACAATTAACCAATAGAAACTCACGAAAACCCTTAGAAGTAACAAGTATAAATATAAGCAAAAAGAAATGTATCATTAGAATTATTCCCAGTTTATATCTTCTACTGTAAAGATCATAAGTGAATAAACGCTCCGACTTGAGCATAAAATAAAAAAAATGTATCCTGGTCGTTTAAAACATTATTATATATACATATGTTGTATGTGCATACATTTTTTAAAGGACCAAAATAGATTTCCTTTGTCTTAGTTTTATAGTAAAATGAAAGTAAAAGCTTCCTAAAAGCCAAAAAATGGATTATATTATTAGGATGATATTAAAAGTCTTTTGAATTAAACAATAAAACAAATAGTTATGGATAATCAAGAATTAAATAAAAACAAGACTCAATGTTGCTCATATTTGAAATTGAAAGTAAATTCTGAGCCTTTGAAGAATCAATAGAACTTAAAAAACTATTGCTTAATTTTAAAAGGTTCTTAGTATTATAAATCCCGTCTTGTGTATTAGAGGACTGCATAAATATATTTTTTTAAATTTGGTTCAATTGAATATATTCGAATTTATTGGGATAAAGACTTTTGTCTTTCATTGTATGTATATGCTTTAAATATTATTATTACAGCAATTTGGAGAGAATCAGTTAAAAATAATGACTCGCATTCAACATAAAAATGAGCTTAAAACGGCCCTATTAGAAGAATTTCAGAAAATCCCTAGCGAAGTCATCCGAAGGTGGCCTCAATTGAATCTCGCTTTAAATAGGTGTTAAAACAAAAAAAAGTTCTCTTCAAATTTGAATTATTAGTTTTTCGTGACAGTTTTTAGGATTAAGTGTACTGCACGAAATAACCTGTGACATGGGAAATGGCACTAATTTTGGTTTTCTGTTATTTTTATATATTATTTGCTAAAAAAGTAAAACTCTAAGAAGCCTTACTGAATACTGAACAACTGTTGAAAACAACTGCATTTAAATTTGTTTGATATCTTTAATAGTTTAGCAGATGCACACTCTTAAAGTTTCACTGTACCGCTGCACGAAATAAGCTGTGAGCCACTGTAGTTCTTTCTCTTCTTTAGTGTGACCAGATACAATGCGAGAAAGAAACAGTCTGCGTCAAGTTTGCCAAAGTCCTTTTCGTATTCATATGCATTCTATGTATTATTAGTTAGTTACATACAGCAACCTGATTGGTCAAAGGCTTACTTGGATTTAGTAAAGGATCAATAGAATAGTTTACATTTGCGAATTGCATTCCTTGAATGCAAAAGGACATTCAATTAGAGCACTACTTCAAATGATTCCTAATCAAAACGACTAAAGTGGTCTTCAGTTAAATTGTTTCAAATAGTAGCAGTAATAAAGAACGCATGTTACAAACTTGATCTCAGATTCTTTTTACATTGAATAAATGAAAAAGAGATTTACATCATTAAAATAAACAAAGTACAACATTTTCTTAAGTGCATTAGCAGATGCACCTACCCAACCCCCTTCCACATTTTCTTTTAACTCTTCATTCCAGGCATTTCTCAACAATCAACAAAGATTCTCATCTAAAATTTACAAATGCTTTTCCCTTCCTCTAAACTATGCCCCAAATATGCACTACTGCACTGCTACTCCTGCTCCCCCTCTCTCTCTCTCTTTCTTTCCTTTCCCCCTACCCTTTACTTCTAATTTCAACTTGGCAAATTTTGCGCAAAACTATTTTAATTTGCATACCGAAAGAGCCCTTTGTAAGTTACTTCGAATATAATTGATGTTTATTTGAACTAATTAAATTTTAAGTATGTAAATGTTGATATAATTAAGTCTCTTTCTATCTCACTCTCCATATTTTACTGTATCTCTTTCCCCTCTCTCTCTCTCTTTCTCTTGTTGCTGTGCGCAGGTAACCGACTAAATTGTTCTAAAAATAACTAACAACTTGCTGACCACAAAAAGCTTTTTAACAAACCAAAAACAAAAAAGAAAAAAATAAAACAAAATGCCTGTAAAAATTGTATATTTCTCTCGTTTGTGAAATGTGTGAGAAAAACTTTTTGAAAGCGAAAGGAAAACCCAAAAAAACAGAAACAACAATATTGCATTGTTAACAATGTCTGATTGCACTTGACCTGGCTTAAACAAGTTTTATTTAAACTTAAATTTCACCCCAATTGGATCTGTTTCCTTTTCGACTTTTTTCCTTTTTTTTTTGTGTTAAATCAGAAAAATTACGGCTCTTAATGGGTGAACCATTTAAGCCAATTTAAAGCTAAGGCAGCCAAATGAATGTGGCTTTTATACGCAAACCCCTTTAGCCGCCCCTTCCCCAAACCTCGACAAGCTATTGCTTCTTGTGCTGCACATGCCTTGCCACTTTATCCCCCCTCCTCCTCACATACCTTTTGCACTAAAGTCAGACATTGTTCAACCAAAATGGAAACCAAACGAAGCAGAGTGCAGCAGCCACAAAAGCAAGAATCAATTGAAATCAGCATATGCCATGTTTGTGGGTGCATTGCAGGTAAGTGGAGTTAGAGAAGTGAGGGAGGAAATTTGCGGAGGAATTCACAACAAAAATCATTGCAAATTGCAATTGCAATGCAGCCTCAATACAGACTTAGGCTCTCTGTTCCATTCTCTGTCTTCTTCCCTATCTCTATCTCTGTCTCTCTCTCTCTCTCTCTCTCTCTCTCTCTTGTGGTAATTTTTGCAATTACCATTGGCTCCCGGGTTGGTATTTCTGGTTTTACGTAGAATTGCAACCAAAAGTGCAACTGGATTTAGATTTTGACTTTGCAGCCTTAATGCGCACTTTAATATTTCATTTTGTGACATCGGGTAGAAAACTGCACCAATTGCAGACAAGATATATACATACATATATGTATCTGTTGTCTGCTTGTTCCTAACCCACTAACCCATCCCATACCATCATGTCCCATCCCATACTGTTCCGTTTTGTTCAGCAATAACAATGACAGCCAACAATGGCAACAAATAAGCCGAAAAATAAACAGGAACCCCAAGCTAAACAAATAACAGTAAATAACAGCAGCCGCATCGGCTAACACGTACAATCGTGTGTGTGTGTGTGTAAGTGCAAGTGTGTGCGTGTTCTTACATATGCATATACATAGTTATATGTAATCTACATGGTTTATACCGTTTACAATTTACAAAATCGCGAAAAAAGCGCTTACTTAACTGCAAAAGAAAGCGAATCAGAAGAGTGTCTGAACAACTGGGAAATAGGGAAATTTATAGAATTTGTATATGAAATAGTTTAAATATATTTTTTATTGATATGAAGAACGAACTATACTTAACTATCCTAATATAATTATCAGCCTCACCCTCTATAAGAAAGAGTTAATCTCGATTGGGAAACGAAAAAACTTATCATCTTGTTTTCTCAAGAGCCTCTCTACTAGAATAACCTGAGAACAACGCAGAATGGATGTGCGCCTAAACCTTTATCTTTACCTTTTCCATACTTCAATAAATTTACAAAAATTTTCAGAAAAAAAAGTAGTTTTAGGAACTCTCCTTTATTCTCATATGTAAGATAGTAATAATGAGCATTTATTTTATAATTTGGTAATGATAATTACTTTCGATCGTTGAAAGCTATTTACTATTAGTAACTTTTTTACTTAGGATAGGAGTCTAACAAATCAGAAATAGTTTTCTTGTGCTTGGTTGATTAGTTTTAAATTCTTCATACAAATGTTGAAAAGTTGTTCTCAATATAAAAGATCTTAGCGGTAAATGTTACAATTAAGTATGGCTTTAAAATATAAAAAAATAATTTAGACGTATCTTTAGTTTAAGAATAAAGATGTAACGGAAAATGTTAAAAAGCTAAGTCTTATAGTGTGACCATCTCTTCTTTTGGAATTTGAAACGTTGTGAAAGTGCAAAAGTTAACTCTACATGTGCTTAAGACGTTTTCCATTATATATTCTCTTATTGTATTCTTCTTTGCAATACTTTCCTTCTTATTATGAAGACGACAGATTTCCGTGTTTAGCGCAGAGTCGCCAAAGAAAAATTGGCAAATGTGGAAAAGTACTTGGACTTAGACAATGGAATGCATTCAATTGCCTCGTCTGCAACAAGTATATCGTTTAATTATTAAACGAATGCTAAATGTGTAAACCTGATTTGAAGACTTTTCATATTTATGTCTTTTATGATGGTTATTATTAATAAAATCATTCATAATCGGAGAAGCAGTTGCCTATTTTAACTTGTTCTCAAATTGCATTGAATCGAAATAAAATTTATTTGTTTTAAGCAAAACAATACTTGAATACTTGGATAGTTCACCTTCTATTATTCTGCATTATTTCGCTCCCGGGTTAGGCAGTACTTTCCGGGACAGGAAAGTATGAGAAGGGAGTATTTTTACTTTAAATTAGCAAATTAAGAGTTTTCAATATTGTTAATTCATAATCTTGAAAAAATTTCTTCCGTATAAACCAGCTTATTGTATGCTGGACTCACCAAATGGCACACTAATCGTCGGCGTCGTCGTCAGCGTCGTCGTCCTCATCCTTGTTGTAGTCGTGAGCGTTCTCTTCGTCTGCACATTTGTTGTTTTTATATTGCTTTTGTTTTGGAACGGAAAATATTCGCTCTGGTTTTGGTGCTGCTGCTCCGGGAGTGGACAACTTTGCATGCATTTGTGTAACGGTAGCGGTAACGGAACATATTAGTGTACCAGCGGTAGTAGTAGTTGGTTAGGTAAAGAGAGAGGGAGAGAGAGAGAGGGTTGGGCAGCAGCAGCAGTCATTTTATAACAAAATAAAAAATGGGTCAATGGAACTTTATGGGCTGCCATTGCCATCGCCATGTTATCGTTGCAGCAAATAAATTTCAAATGCTGTCACATAAATTCGAATGTTTTGCGCCTTTACCCAGCTGGACAATGGTTGTAGCTAAAAAATTAAATTTGACTGCACATTGTTAATAGGTCTGCAATGTGGCCAATAAAAAATGCCATAAATTAGTCTGCTTGGGGTCGTTACACTTCTTCAACTTCACTTCGGGCGATAAGGCTAATGAAATATGAGAAGAGGCAGCAGCAACACCAGCAGCAAGTGGCAAAGTAACAACAGAAGAAAGGGGAAAGAGCTTTGCGGGCTCAGCTGAAAAGTATGCTACGACTAGAACAGTTAATTACCAGGCTCAGCCACACACCAACAAACACACTTACACATGCACACATACATAAAGAAATCACTTTGCTGTCATAATCAAATTGCTCAACTTGGGCAAACTTTGCCATAACTTGAATGCGCTTATTAAATTGTATTTGCTCGTAAACTTTCTATGTGTGTGTGTGTAGGTGTGTGGGTGTAATGTGTGTGTGCCCTCAAGTGCTTTTGATGTCTTCTTCTTATACTTTATCATCTTTCGAGTTTCTCCTAAAGAATTTAAGATCCAAAAACAAGAAGCAAAAAAAAAAAATCAATAAGCCAAATGACAGACATAGACGTAACTGTAGCCCAAACAAGTCAACATCAACATGCGGGCCCAAATCTGCCTTAGGCCGACTTCAAAATTCTCATAGTCATAGTCTCCACATCGGTTGTTGATTTTCCCCGAAAATTCGTGCAAGTCAGCAGCAACACGTGATGGCATGGGTATAGACTAGGGAGACGAGGGGGGAGTGGCAAAAAGTTGGCAACTTTCTTCTCACATTATTTGTGCAATTTTAACTTTGTGTTTGGCCCAAAACTAAACCGAACCAAACTAAACTAGAACGACGGCATTGTAGTCTACCATTTTCAGTTTTAATTATGCAGCTTGTAGCACAGACATTTGCATTTACCTATTGAAAATTTAACTAAGTCACAGATGATGACGCTTTGTATGTACATATGTATGTATGTATGTAGGAACGGATGTATGTACATGGATTTCTGATATGTTCCTTCAACGTGCTGTCTGGGTCGGGCATTGTGTTACATGGCAAGTAATCAACTAATTTAATTACGTTACATTACAAATATTCGAATTAATTGTGTTTATTAACAACAAAACTTGATGTGTGGAAATGCCAATGTATTTGTAATTATGCGATAATAAGATACAGTGGGTTAAAACTTACAAACAAAGTAGTCAATAAGCAGAGCAAACATTTGTTAAATGAGAAGAAACGATGCAAGCGCTGGAATAATGTAAAATATAATGAGTCAGTAATTGAAAAGTATTACAATAATTGAAACAGTAGAACTACACTTGATTTCTCTAATACAAGGACAAGCAATACATACATATAAATATTTACCAGACACATGAAAAATGTAAACCTTCGCAACTACAAAAAAGCATCAAAGCATAAAATAGAATCAATTAAACACACCCGATTCTGTAAATTGTACCCTCAAAAACTGCATAGCAGATTGCACCTCCAACTATATAAAGGATAGGTTTTTTTTTTTATAAGCAGCACTTGCTGAGTTCATAAAATCATGTCCGGTCTTCTGTCTATCCGTCTTTCTCTATGAATAAACATAAACCAATTTTAAGTTGAAATTTTCAATGTAGACTTTTCCTTACTGCAGGCTATATATTTCGCAATACAATGGAAACTAGCAAGTAAGAAGGACCAAGCATTAACTAATTATGTATCCACGTTACTACATAAACAGGACATCGGACAAAAGCTTCCATAAGAGCTTGACTACACTCTCAATCGCATCAAACATCTTTAGACCCAAAATATTCAACCATTATTAATGTTACAACTTTAATAATTGCCAATATAGAAATATCTGATCTTCATAAGGCTCCAAATCAGTTCGGTTCAATTCGGTTTTCGATTTTTAAAAACTAAATCTTTTGGTTTTAAAATCTTAAAAACTATTTTTTTTAACTACTGTAATAAATTTACAAAATCTGGTGCAAATTTTTGCTTTAAGTTATGAAAGTTTTATTGTATTTTTTATAGCGGAAATAAACGATCATTTTGGGGTAAATTCTTAAATAAAGAAATAGAGCCTTAGGAATATTGGACATCTCCTTTAAAAGAACTTCATCTTCAACCGATTTTAAAAAACTACATCTTAATTTATTTCAAATTGAATTCTTTAATTGGAATACAAACATAATAAATATATTTTTATTTCGATTTTTGTTGGAGTTTTAATTCTAATTCAACCTGAATTCAATCTTCTTTCCGAAAAAGGTTTCTTCAAGGCTCAAGATAGAAGAAAAAAAGAACATTTTTTAAGATTGTATTAAGATTTTTAAAGTATCTCAAATTTTTTTAACTAGAAAACAGACTGACTTGTGCAAATTATTCTGGGAAAGTTAGTATTAATCCATTGTTTGCAAGTTGCAATATAAAACGATTCAACTGAACAACTTTTCCAAAATAAAGTCAAATTTTGTCTAAAGTTGTTGATAGTTTTAATGTAGTTTTCAACTATGAATATAAGCGGTAAAAGAAAACTCTCTTTAGCCTTACAAAATACTTGTTAACTCAATGTTTGCATCATTAAAGAGTTCATCCATCAAAATTCCGAAATTCAGTCAAATTGGTTTGGTTTAATTCGTGGTCAATGCACTGGAATGTGCAACTATTCCATATTCGATGATGCAATTGAAAAAGTGTAAAATTACAATAATTTGAATAGGTGAATGTTTCATTTTTGGCATTGTTTTTATAATTATTATTTTTGCTGTTCCATTTCCAATTCAATTAACTAACAATTTTTTTTATCGATAATCAAAGCAAAAAAAAAAAAATATTGGGAAAAAGAAGATAAATGAAAATTAATTGTATGCATATGTGAATTTTTGTGGTAAAAATACAACTGTTTGGGTATATCCTCATACATGTATGTGTGTATGTATATGTATGTAGGCAAAAATCAAAATTAGTTTTGTTGGTTTTAGCGGTTTTTACCATGAGCAATAATGCCCAAAAGACTGACTCGGGGGAATAGAGTACAGCAAAGAAAGAAAAAAAAAAGTAAAACAAATTGATAAATAATTCACAATGGTATGCAAATTTGTTTGAATATAATCAAGGGATATTTAAATTGAAATATACATTTTGGCACAATAATTCAGCAAAATTTAAAGAGAAAGTAATCATGTCAAAGCTATTATTAACAATTCACAACTTCACTCAAACGACTCGTTACCACAAGGCTCAAACTCAACAAGTTTTACCCCAAAAAGTTCTGATTTCAGAGTGTGACACGCGTTCACGTCATATTATGAATATTACGTGTATTTTAAATAACAACAAACTTACATACAAACAGTCGCACATGGGCGTGGGTAGGGGGTACTTAAAGTGAAAAAGTTTTAAAATTGAAGTTATTGTATCTTCATCAGACATATTCGATGTATAAAAACTCAAGGCCAAAGCGTTTTATTTAACAATACTTTCTTTGTATGCATTTCAGGATGGGTAGTTTAAATAGTAACGGCTTTAGGTGGCAAACACATGTTATCGTTAACACTAGCAGTTAACATACACTTGCTTTTAACAGAACTGTAGAATTTAACATAAGACGCGCAACAGAGATTGAGTTTCATTTTAGCAACAACTATCAAGACGAAAAGTGAATCAAAAATACTTTGTACATAAATTAATATCACTACTACTACATGTTTTTAGAAAAATTATCGATGTTCTGGTGTTTTTTTTTTTTGAGTCTTAACCTTTTGGGACCGATAAGTCAAAACACATTTAATTATTTCTTCACATAAGCATAATCCATGTTTAGTTGTTCCCTTGGGTGAAATTTGAAACGTTTTCGCTTACATTAGTTCAGCCGAGTCCTGATTATATTACTCCTTAATCCTTTATTAAGGACAAGTTAGTAACTAAAAGATAAAATTAAACAATCAAGAGGTGGAATTTAGAAATGTTAATCATCTTGATGCTGAAACATTCTAATGTCATCCACTCTGTTCTCCATTGAACACGAAGGTCTTTGGCTGCGCAAATTCGCGCTTTGGAGGCACTAATTGACCACGAAGATCCTGCGGCTTAACACCGTTCTATTGCAAATTATGTAAAGGGGAATGTCTACATTAACCATTTACAGTCTGAATTAAACACCAATGAATACTAAAGTGAGATTAGTCATTTAAATAGAGAGAAAATATTTTTACACATTTTAAGGTCGGTTATAGTACAGCTGTGCTTGCGAATTGCTTTAAATATGTTCAAACTTTTTTTTTTTTAGAGTCTCGACAAATACGTCAAAATTGGAATTCCTATCTGTTATCGTTAACAGAAACAAATGACTTACACGTATTAAATTTTTGAGCCAATAAAAAATGACACCTTCGAAATCAATGACAAAACAGGTGGTACAGTGGGTACCAAAATCAGTGAGAAACAAGATTTGAAGTTAGATTTATGGCAGACATAATATGTTTTTTCATTTGAAAGCGAACAAGGCAAATTCTTTTAATGATCCCCTTTTAAAATACTGTAGGCGCCCCTGTCAAATAGCGTCGCCTGCTTATGCAAATTTTCTAGTTGAGCTTGTTTTCCAAAAACTTAACCTCACACTTACACGCACGCACTAATACAAACATTTGCCGCCTTTTAGCAGCATCATTTTCGCGTGCATATAAAAGGACCCGGCAAAGAAAAGTAGGGGACCAAGGGGAAAAACAAAAGTAGAGGGGGATAAGAGGGAGGTAGGAGTAGGGAAATGTTTATGTTTCGGATGCGTTGCAAAATGACATCCTGTCACATTTCCCGTGAGTGTCGAGCTTGGCCCATCTGTTGGCATCACTCACTACTTATAAGTGTGTGTGTGTGGGTGTGTGTGAGTGCGTGACTCTCAAACTGTCTGTATCCATCTCACTCACTCTCAATCCCTCTTCTCTCTCTCTCTCTCTCCTTTGCCTATGTGTCGTTTTGTCCGCCCGCTTTAAAGCCTCGTCACTCTGGCAAGGACAACAGCTGCTCGACAATCGCACGTTTTATTTAAATTTCACGCACCCACATTTATATGAGGGAAAAAAAATAATACGTAAAGAGCAGAAAAACACAAAAAATTTTTAGCACACTGGGACAAAGTGCGGCAAATAGATAGCTAGCTAATGGCAAATGTACTTACAGTGCATTTTTAATGTGATTCAAACTAGTGTGCATTCGCCCCATGCTGTCATCATCAGCGACAACGAAGCAAGGCAGCCAAATGAATAAAGAGGTCCCCCACCCCTGTTCTCTTCCCCCTTTTCACACATGCACACAAACACACACACATCAAAACGTACACATACAGGACACCATCACCGTCTGGAGTTTTATATGCATTTAATGAGGCAACATTGAAATTAACATTATTTTTTATGATTTTGATTTTATAAGTAGGCATTTCTGCTATGGGGGCCCTGTCATAAAAAAAGGCCAAAGCCGGCAGGATATCTACATAAGTATGTATACAAGGATATTTGGTATACAAGGATACTCGGGATGCGTATTTATTGACAATAATAAAATGGCAAATGTAAAACCAAGAGATAGCTATGGATAAGAATGGGGGGGCCTTAGAAGAGGGTAAACGTAGCTCTAAGCCCAACAAGATTGTTTTCAGCTTGTTTGCCTTACGTTCTGTTGGACCTCCTCCACCTTCTCCTTTTGCCCTATAGCAAGGACAATAAAAGGTATCCTTTAAGATTTGGGCCATCACATAAATACTTCAAAAGAAGCAAAAAAATGAAATTAAATCCATCAGCAATTTCAAATTCAGCCACTAATAACGCACTCTTTATACTTTTCTTGTTGTTGCTGTGCACTCTATAAACGGATTATGTTTATTATCGGCGGCATTATGATAAAATGAAAAAAAATAAATTGTTGTTTGCCAATTTAACTAAGTACTGACAATAAGCCAAAAAGCTCAACATTTGGCCGCAAAAACCACAACCAAAATAAAAACCCATCATCCTCTCCTTTCGCCATAAATATTGCCGATATTGGATACAAAATGCCGCTAATACGACTAAAGAGTTGAGGTAAATTATATTCATTTATATATAATTTGCATTGACCGCACACACACACGCACACACAGAAATATTGTCAAAGGATATGCGAGTGACTGTGTGTGCGTATATGATTGTGTGAATAATACCGACGAAAGTGATTAAAAGATGAAGTGTGATTTTCATTTATGTAGATGTTAATTAAATGTTTCATTATAAGTAATTCATTAAGCGAAAATAACATTCCATTTCAATTGAATTTCTCCAATTGCAGTAAACACCCTCAACACTCCGAAAAAGGAATGCGACAAATGAGTTTCATCAAAGTAGTTTTTCCTTTACGACGGCGAGTTGAAAGGTTTTGGAATCTAAAATATTTAATTAAATTCAACCACAATGAAAATTGAGTGACTCTATTTAAACTGTTCAGAGATATGAGTATGAAATATCTTTAGCGGAATTTAAGGAATGTAAGCAAATTTGCCTGATAGTTCAGCCATTCCGTAGAGATATGAGACTTGCTTGTTTGATAAAAAATACCCGATTTAGCAGGGAAATTAAAAATTTGAAAGTAAATTGTTTGATTTGCCCTTTAGAACCAATATTATGTTAATGTTAAATAACAGTCATAATTTAAAGTTAACGTTAACATCGCTGTTAACCCACTGTTAACTTTTTCAGGTCTTTTAAATTAAAATATTTTGTTGGTTTTGCTTTTAACAAATAAAGCTTAAAACAAATAAAAAATAGCAGAATCTATTGTTTTTATTCATTTTTGGCCGATTTCAGGCAATGTCGGTATAATAGAATTTTTAATGAAAAGTCTACGTCCCACGTTTTGAAGTAAAGGTCGACTCAGACAACGCGACTTCCAATGCCATGTATACTAGATTACGTTTCACATGTTTAGTAATATTTCTAGAAGCTTTAATCAAATTTTAATCAAATGGTTTTCCCTATACAAAATATTCAATAAAAATAATACACTCTCCTTACATAACCTCTCAGTTCACCCTCGTATAGCCGAGCTTTCTGTTTTCTCGACGACAAAAAGTGAAATGTGCCATCCACATATACTCACGCATTGCCACAAACACATATGTAGATATGTATATAGTTTATATAAATTTTTTTCAACATAGTTTCATATGTGGTGGAGAAAAGTTTCTGCAGTTTTTGTGGTCATGTATAGAGTACGTGGGGTTTCTACGACGCACTCACGTTCATAAATGTAATGCAATTTCAAGTTGAACTTTATTTAATTGAGTATTTCGGTGTTAAGGTTGTCGTCAGCACACACACATATGTACACCCATGAGAAACACCCACAAATACATGGATGTAAAAAAGAGTTTTATGGGAATAGTTTTGTACATGCCAGGACCGGATTATTATATAGTTTATAGACATAATTATTTAAAATCAAATTACAAATTTAAACGTGACAAATCTATGATTGTTGTGGCCGAGTTTTTAAAACCAGAAATAGGTAAACTTTTCAAGTTTCCTATTCAGAGGAGTCAATAAAAATATAAAAATAGTTGATCCCATGGTTATCCTTAAAGTAAAAAAAAAATGCTTAATCAAATGTTTAATTATTCCTCAAGAGTTGCATCTAGATTTTTTCCTACTTCTTGCTCCTTCACGATATTGACTAATATCTATTTCCAAAATATTCTTTCATAGTTAACTCCGCAACTGAAAAACTACAATGGATAACTTTCTATAATTCAACAAAAGAAAACAAAATCTTTTTTAGATGCCACAATAAATTACCTTTGTTTATTTCGCTTAAAGGGTCACCCTTACTCCTATTTGTGTAATCCATTTATGGTTATAGAGAAATACGCCCCTGGTCTTAGGATGAAGTTGGAGTAGCTTAAAGGCTTTTGTGCAAACTTTTGCATTTCATTTTCAGGCACAAGCTGCTTTTTGTGGTTTGTCTCTTCTATCTGACTGGATGCAAGATATATTAAGCTCAAACATTTTATCTATGATTTGGGGTTAACACACGCACACAAAGCAGCACATTCGCCCACATACACACACACACATACTTACAATATAGAAAAACAATTTGCTTGCTGTTAATCTTTTGGATGCTCATTATTCCTTGTTATTGGATCTTATGGTAAAAGAAAATAGAATTTTTCAGGCAACTGCTAAAAACTGGCCATAAAAAATTCCTTAGCCATTTGTGTATAAAAGTATAAAAGAGCAGCAGTCAGGCAGCTTACATGAGTTTATTGTGGAACATGGCATTATCTTCACATACACACGCACACACAGACACATGTGGCTCCAATCCACTTCACTCAAGCTGTAGTGTGTGTGTGTCCGTGTATACAAGTGTGTGTTTGTGCACTGAAGCAGCATTTTATTTATGCTCATAATGCTGTGCAATGAATAATTATGCAAATGGGTCAGCTTGCGGTCAAGAATAAACCCCAAAGGAAAGCAACTTTACTCCACTCATGAATACACTGAGAAAAATGCATGACAATGAAACATACTAAAAAAGGAGTTTATATAAACAGACCAACAATAGCAGATCAACAACAGCAGCTTAACAGCACTTAGCAGACAACAGAAAACTCACAAAAGCGGGCAATTAGTTTTAGCAAAGCAAAAAGATCTGGCAACTCGGGACACCGAGAAATTGATTAAGGAGTAAGCAAACCGCAGCAAAAACTACGCAGCAAAAGGAAATGAAAACAACAGCGAATTTTCCTCAAATAAGGATTTAATTAAAATCCACTTAACTCACATATATAAGAAAGCGTATGATACCAACTCATTAGAGAGAAATTTAATGGATTATTTTAAAATGAGTTATTAGTAATTAAGTTAATTTGAACTACCTATTACTTCTTAAGGTAGTTTTGTAGTTCATTACAGTGTATTACATGCAATTAAGTAATCGAGAAGGACGTATGAAGTACGAGAAGGAAGTATAGTTATACTAGTTTTGGTTTGAATTACTTGTCTTAAAATATATTGAGAATATTCTTAAAATAAAATAATCAGTATTATAGCATAAAGATGAACAAACTCCTAATATTGGTAAATTGTTTTTAAATTTCCAATATAAAAAAAAAAAAAAAAAAAAAAAAACAAAACAACAAATAAAAAAAACAATAAACAAAAATAACAAACAAAATAACACATATAACACAAAAATTTTTACCTTCCCTCTTCCCGTTGACCTTAAACTTAAATAAAAAAAAAAAAAAAAAAAAAAAAAAAAAACAAAATTAAAACAACAACAATCACACAACCAAAACAAATCACACAAACATAACACCACACTCACCCAGAAAAAAAAAAGAAGAAAAAGACAAAAAAAAAAAACAAAACCAAAACCAAACCCGACCCACACCACCGCAACAACCAAAAAACCAAAAACCACAACCACCCAACAAACACACACAAACGCGCACACCACCACCCCCACACCCCCCAACAACCAAAAAGCAAAAAAAACAAACCCAACCCCCAAACCCCACCACATACAACCCTAAACATCTCTCCGATGGCCCCCACCCCCCCACCCCACCCCACACAAACAACAAAAACAACACACAACCCACACACCCACCCCGTCCTCTCGCTCCCCCACCCACCAACCAGCCACCAATAAAACCCTCCTTCCCCCGCTTCCCCCCGCCGATCCCCACCACCCCCCCCCCACCCCACACCAACCACCACAAACGGCCCTCCCCCCCCCCCCCCCCCACATATTAAAAGTCCCCCCCACAACACCAGAAGACAAACGGAACCCACCGGAGAAATTGGCAAACGCAACTCTCCCCGCCTTCCCCCCCCCCCCCCCCTAAGGCACCAAAAATAAAAAAAAAAAAACATTATTTATTTAAAATAAAAAATTAAAAAAAAAAAAAAAAAAAAAAAAAAAAAAAAAAATTTTTTATTTTATTTATATCTTTCCCAAAAAAATAAAAATATATATAACTATTTTCTTTTTTTCTCTTCCCACTTCTTTTTCCTTATTTTTTTTTTTTTCTTCTGTTCTTAAACACCCCAACCAAAAAATTTTTTTTTTTACTCCCCACCACAACAAAACTCCTTCAAAAAAAAGTTAAAAAAAAAGCTCATTGTTAAATACTTTTGACCACCTCTGTATATAGAGAATATGCTATTACGTTTATTAGATCTTTGTTAAACTAGTAGCTTTAACGAGCATTGCAATGAAAGGTGTTTTTATATTATTCAATATATTTTGATATACATATCTCGAAGAAAAGTGCAGAAGTTTAAGAAAACTTTGCCATCTTCTTCAATTATGTATTGCCGGACTGTGATCATGAATCGTCATATCTTTATGAGTACATCAAATATGTCTTGATTATTTTTAAAAAGCCACTAACAAATTTTTAATTATATATTATATTATATGCCAAATCGATTCCATTAGTATTATTTCATTACTATTTCGTATTAAAAAACCCTCAAAAACTAGAATATATTAAATTTTCATATACCCCAAAAAGAGTTAGTTTACCTAATCGGAAATTTGGTTATTCTAATTAATGCAATCCTTGTGAAAAAAAGGGCTTCAAGAGAAGAAATTAAAAATATATATTTTTCCTTTAACAATCAGAGAAAAGAAATGTGAAACTTTTTGTAAAGAGTAAAACTGAGTTACTAGGAAAAAATGGTTCATTGACCTGTGGTTTGACAGAATCAAATGTTTTGTGTTTTGATTCAAATATATTGAGCGACTGATAAGATAAGATACGACTGTTAAGAACTATTTACCTACTTTTACTTGAATTATTTTTGTTAGTTTTTGTGTATCTTTTTCAAGGATATAACTTTAGGCACAAGTAAAAAGAAACTTGCAATCAATTTAGTTTTTTATTAAGACCGTAAAGAATGCGCCTTTTGCACAATTTGCTTGGCTAAAGTATTATTATTTTTTTTTAAGATAGTTTTTTGTTTAAGTGTCCCTTAAAGAATAATGTCACTGTCAGACTTCTGAGAGACTTCCACTGAAATAATTATCTAGAATAAAATGACGTAAAAAAATGTTTGCAGTTTTTCGCGCCTTTTGCGAACTTTTGTTGTTGGCTGGAAACTTTTGTTGGCCAACTAGCGTGGAATTCCCTTTCCCCACCTCTCCCCAATGCCAGGACAAAGAAAGTTACACAAAGCATTTGGATGGATCAAAGCTTAATCGTCTGCCGCTTGGCTACCAATGCGAAGTCCGAAATCCAAATTGCGAATCAACTAAGGCAAATTCATGAACTTGAAAGTTGGGATGAAAACTTTTCTGCTCGAACAGGACAAAGTCTGAAAGAAAGGGAAAGATTTCAAATATATTTCAGCTGCATAATATTTATTATCTCACAGATGCTGCTGTTGCTGCCACACCCATTGAATCTACGCCCACCGATTCATGATGCTGATGCTGACGAAGCCATATAAATCAATATCGTATTAACTGCTTAGTCGGGCTAACAAAAACCAAAAACTTTTTGTATATATATTTTTTTTTTTTTTACTTTTTTGTTGTTGTTTTTTGTTGATGTTGCTTGTTGCCTAAATACCCTTAGAGGCACATAAATAACGAAAATGTCAAAAAGTTTTGTTTTCTTATATTTTTTTTTTTATAAGTCAACTGCAAATGTTGCGGCTATTCAAGAAAATAATTTACCTCCTCCCCCATTCTGCAGCTCCTCTGTGAGAAGGAAAATGGAAAAGCTAAGAAAACGCTGTCACATGCACATCTTTTCAGTTATATTTTACTTCAATTACTTCCAATTAACCTTTGATGCAAGAGAGAGAGAGAGATAGAGAGAGAGTGACGGAATGCTAGAGAAAATGAGAAAATTAATTAAGTTAATCCACAGCAAACACTGGCTACAGAGGACTGAGCCACACACACACACACGCATGCACACCCACTTGCCACTTGCATTTAATTTTTTTTTAATTAAAAACATACAAATTGATTAATTAATTAGGTTCAGTTTTTAAGTTGAGGAAAATTCAATTGGAATGTGACTGAAATTTCAACCAGAAACCCTCCTTCGGCTGCAGATTATGTCCCATGACACTTTCAAGCATATTTGAAACGGTTTTTTCCGACGGCATCAACTTGAATTTCAATACCAGTTGATATAAAATCGATTTGATTTCTATAAGAGCCAAGCGATTGCCTAGTTGTAAAAGGAAGAGAAGAAAAGGAAATACTTTAAGTGAAATATATATATCAAATCAAAGTTATTTAAAGAGTTGGGGAGAATTATGCTTAGATTTGAAAGTACATCCATTTATCTACTTAAGCTGCTTAGTTTTTGATGCACACTCTGACACAAACAACATTGCTTGTTCGCATTGATATGCCCAAAATGTACTTTTCTGCTGAGTTTTTACGATTATTAGGCAATGCGATTTACACACATCTTGCTCAATTGCACAGCTTCTACAGTGAAAAGCCTTCCTGAAGTGGTAATTTTGGTACCTGAATTTCATGGTCCTGCAGCTGAAGCATATGCAGTAGCTTGAAAGTCCTTGCAAAGTGCCAAATTCACACACTAGCATTGGTCTGAGTTTCGACTTACATCCTTTCCTTGTTAATTTGTCGAAATAGACAAAGGACCTCAATGGTTACAGGAACAGCTTGTTATTTTTCACATTTTTTGCAGTTTTTCATCAAGAGCGAACGCATTTCGCCTGGGACAAACAGTTTTACTTGAATCATTGGTAGTTTCCTAATGGAGTCTGTCACTATTATCGGGTTTTGTTAGGTTTTGCAAGGCGACTATTGAAAGAAATTTAATTTCTAATAGGCAAAAACGCTTCTACAGTCGGCTTCAGAGCAAGTAATGAATGGATACAGATAAAAGAAGAAAAGAAATTTGTTGACATTGGAAAATAAGAAATTAAAGAGGCTCTGGATTTGTAACTTCACAATTCTGTTTATAGCTGGGATTTATAAATTTCGTTAAAAAAAAAAACAACAAAATTCTTGATTTCAGTGTAAAAAAGTATATGAAATGTTTTACTTCTAACCTCATATCTAAGTTCATGTATTAAGCTCGGACATTTTTCCCATTTCTGATTGAAAAAAAGAAATAGCTCTTACGGACGCTCAGTTGTAAAAGTTATAAATTCTTTAATATTTTGAATGTTAATAGAATTTGATTAGTGCGTTCTTAATATATGAAACTTTCGAAAAAAGTTAAAAAGAAAACTTTGATTTTTTTAAACTCAACTTACATATAATACTAGTCAGAAGAAACTGTGATAGAAAATGCTAAGAAAGTCTCTGGACATAGAAATGTTAAAAAAGAAAGAGAAATGAGTGTTTGAAAAACATTTCTAATTTCTAACAATAATTGACTCATCTGCAACAGCTAACTTCATCTGCAATTACCGACTTCAAACTTATATTTAGCATGTTTACGAGGCGTATGCGCAATGTATTTACTTATATACATTTCACACGCACAATTCTACACATAAATGGTTAATTGTGTCTGTGCAACAATTTGGAAAGAACTTTACCCTAATGTCTTAGATTAAATTGAATTTAAATTGGTCGCCAAAAGACAAAGTAAATTAATTAACTATCTCTTGCACTAAAAATCAACTTAAAATTAATGTATAAAATTCATTAGCCAAATATTATTGAGATTTTTATTTCATTTTTTAATTGTCTATTACCATTAATTTAACGGGCAAAAAGTAAAGAATTTTGAAGAAGAGTATTGTCTAAATCTGTCAATCTTTCAAGTATCAATAGAAAATAATTGATTAACTACTTTATTTTATTTTTAATGGAATGAGTTTTCAGCTAGTTTTATCATTTAAGCTTCACTTTAAGTAAAGTTTAAGTAGTTCCAATCCTTTTTCAAAGGAATACCCAGGGGGTCATTATCTAAGAGAAGTTCTGCTTCTATTAGAAAGTTTAGTATTTTTTTTTTTTAAATACATTTATTTTTGCAATAATAACAAAGGATTTTTCTATCCGAAGTACATAGAACTTCTGTTCAAGAGTTTTATGTGTCAATTGCAGATGCGAAAATATAATATATAGTTATGGATTCCCGTTTACTTTCTTTACTCGCTTCTAAATCTTCCCCTTGCTAATTCTTTTAATAGATCACATAAAATTACAATATTATTTCTCTTACCTATACAATTCCTGGGACCCAAACCGAAAGGTAAATACGTTAATGCATTCACTCCATTGGCAAAACGTTCAGGATCAAATTTCTCTGGTTCTTCGTAATTTTCAGGATCATGATGTATGGAAAATATGGGAATCTGTATTACATCTCCAGCCTTTGCCGCAATTATCAGCTCCCCATTCTCATCCATCAAGTCAATATCGCTGCTGCACTTCCGATCTGTGGCTATAGCCGGAGGCCATTTGCGAAGTCCCTCCATTACCACCATATCCAAATACTTCATATGATGAATATCATCATATGATAATGATTTGCCCCCCAATTCTTGCTCCACACTCAAGATTTCCTCATACAATTGCGTTTGTACATCAGGATTCATGCAGAGTTCATAGGTGAGGAAACAAAGTGCCTGGGAAATGATCCCAAAACCAGCAAAAAAGAATAATAAACACTGTGCCAACATATCTTCATCGGTTAAATCTGAATACCAGCATTTCGTATTTTTCTCATTCTTCATATCCTCAGTTCTCAATCGTTTGGCCTCCATCAGCAAATGGATCATATCGGGACGCATGACATTATGTTCCTTGCGATATCTCATAGCAACCATAACCAGACTTTTAAAATACTCTATAGTATTTGGGTCCAAAACTTGTATCTTTAGTAACTGTAATTGCAAAATAAAATTGTAAATTAATGATTTTATAATTTTATTTTTAAGCTCGTTGCAAAAATCTAAACACTTGTTAACACTCTAAAACAAATCCTATTGTAGAAGAAGTTTTACTGAAATAATCATTTCTAAAGATCTATAGAGTGCTTTAATTTTAATAAAATTCATAACTTTTTTTCCAATACCAAAATAGGGAAATAAAATTATCACCGACCTTAATTTGTATACCACATAGGTTTTAATCAAAACTTTTTGCTTCTCAAGCTAATGTCCATTAACTAAGTTTCAAAACTTTTTAAATCTTTCCTGATAAATTATATGCACTTGGTCGAAATCTATATCATAAAGCTCCCATAGATATTGTAACGACGCGTCGTGACGATAGGCCATCGCCTTTAAATCTGCCGCCTCGCTTACCTGCAGATAAGAGTTCACCCACCCTCAGGACTGGCAACTCTAACCTAAGCCTAATACGGCAGCGCCAGAATTGTTGGCTGCAGCCAAGTTTACTCTTTAAGTTCCGGTTGTAATTCAACCCAAAAGTTTCTGTATTTGCTCAGTCATCACCTCTCACACCGATCTTCGCCTGCGAAGGCATGACGTGGAGTTTAGTAATTTTTGTTACATTGCTGATTGATAGGTCAAAAGCAAAGTTTTAGATTAATAACTTGGTTTTTTTTAAGCGATTGTTCTGAAATTTAAAAATATATTTTATGTAATTTAATAATATAGTATATAATACCATGGGACTACCATGGGACCTATAGGATAAAAAAATTATTAGTATGAGAAACTTTTTTAAACTTAGCTAAAAATTCCGCTGATATACATATACACAAATTGTCAAAAAATGTCCAATGCTTTTCGAAACAACAAACTGTTCCACTGTATTTATATATATGTACATATGTTAATATTGTTGGTAGTAGTTATAAAATAGAGCTAACAAGATCGGTTTATAGAAATGGCTATTGTGGCCTTCACCTATAGATTAGCTTTGGAAGTTGGAACTCAAATAAATGTATAATATTGCAGGTATGTAAGTAAGTTCCCATTTTATATATTTTATAATTTTGTTCAATATTCTGATAAGTTATCTTTATTTACCTTAACTGAACTTATAACTTACTTTCATTATTCCCGGCATCAGGGCAAAGAGAACGGCCTTTACCATCGTTTTACCGCTGACCCGTGTCAACGATTGGCCAATGCGGAAGAATTCGTTATCTTTCCGCCTGAACGAGTTGACTCTTACACCGAAGGCAACACTGGCTATTACATCGTTGGCGTAGCAAGTAAAAAAATCCTTCATTTCCAATTCAATGGCACCGTCTTTTGAATTTGATAGTTTCTCGTGGACATGTTGAACACCCTCCACAGTGCATTCGTGGAGCAGTTCGTACATGGCTCTCAGTTTACTACCCGTGAAGGCGGGCGTTAAAATATTTCTCATTTCTCTCCATTGCTCGTTTGTCAGAGCCATGAGACTTTTCGACAGAATGGATTCATTCATATTAACCTGCATGGAATTGTGATTGACAAAATAATCGAATTTCTGTATGCCAACCAATTTGATCAGTTCGGAATCGCGCAGAAATATAAGTGGATCCCTGAACGCATAAATCCCATAGAATTTGCTCTCTTTGAATTTCATATGTTGTTCAATCATCAATTTAAAAACGGGCAGTCGTCCAATAAACCCACTAAAAGGTATATTACCCAAAAGTGGTGTTGGTTTCATATGGGGTATTCCTCTTTTGGTGAATGTCTTAAAAGTGGCTGTTGACCATTTGTATAGGATGAGGGCCAGAAGAGGTAGCGCCACAGCAATTAGTGTGGAATTGGAGCAAATTTCTTCCATGATGTCACTACAACGAACAAACGAACGGACGCGAACCAAACAATTCAATTGTTTGCTAAGAACTGAGAAATTGGAAAACTTCAAAGCTTTCGGAGAGCTCTCTAAAAGCTTTATCAGAGAGCTTTACAATCTCAATTGTGATATAGTTTATCAGTGATCAATTATGGAAAGATTTCACAGTTATCTACACTTATTTCGTTTGAATTTACATAGTCTACCATTATACATAAATATTATCAATTTATTTTTGTTTTTTATCCAAATAGATTATCGCGATTAGATTTAGGCCTAGGGTTCACTTTATTGCATAAAAACCAGAAAAGAAATAAGGCTTAGTCTAAAATGTCCTAATATTTATATTAATAAATTCGAACTTTCATACAAACCAAAAATATAAAAATACAAAAAACTTAATACAGTAGAATCCGGTTATAACGACTCCGCTTATTGCGTCCGTCCGGATAAAGCGACGAAAGTTCGATGTCTTGGTTGGTCCCCATACAAACTTATATGAAAGAACCTCCGGTTAGTACGTCGACAACGTACCGCTTATAACGACGAACCGCTTATAGCGAAGATATTTTTCTTAGTTCAACCGGTTATTACGACGAATCGAGAAAAAATATGCCGTAATAATCAAAAATTAAAAAAATTAATTTAATTTAAATTGTTTTGATTAAAAATATAATTTGTGCTATTTGGAAACCTATTACGAACATAGCAACCATAAAAATACCAAAAAAAATGTTTTTTTGCTCCGTCCGGATAGTACGTCTTCCGGACGTACGTCGGTCCCTTGAGCGTCGTTATAACCGCAATCTAGTGTATTTGAATCAAAGCGCTTATCTTGTGTCTTAGTTGTCTTTGCCTTATTTCAAAAACGAAAATATCTCAAAATATAACAAAAAGAGCAGATTTAAAAAAAAAACGGTTAAAATCATTTTAACTTTAATGAAATAAAGAACTTTTTGGTGAAACGACTAATTGATAGTACAATAAATCCATTATATCAATCAAAGAATACCGGATTCTGTGCATTTTTTATCCCAATTAAATTTCAATTCTGAAATCGAATTTTAATATGAGGGCAGGCTGATATGTAATCAATACAGGTTATAATAATTAGTTAGAGCTACTTGTTAGATATACTACCGTAGATCGAACAGGTAAAAACAAATCAATATCATAGATTAAATTTCTTTATTTAAAATTTCACAAAGGGATTGAAAATATCTAAAAAATATGAGATATACCACGTGAAACAATTATACTAAACAAAGAAAAATCGAACTAATATTTCGATGAGAGTAGGAATCAAAAGAAGAGGTTTGTAGTATTAAAATGAAACTTCCTACCTTAGTGACTGCAGTGAAAACTTTCATGACGGAGACCTCAGTTGGGCAAACATATCTTTTAAGGCGTCCGTCGTATTATTTTGTACAAAAAGTTCTTCTCTCTTTGACGGACACTTCTCTTGAGAGGACAAAACAATTGGCAATGGCACGCCCAAGAAAGTTTTTACTGTTCATAACTTGGCAGGATCAGTATGAAATAGCACTTAGTCCCATTTGTATATCCTGGATTATTGGAGTCGTCAAAATGTACCGAAAGTATACAAAAAACCTTATTAGAAAGTGAACAAAAGTAAATTATAGATGAGTTAGCCGAATTTCCAAGTTGACAGATGTCTGTGCCTTTAGTACTTTTGATTTGTCATTGTCCTTAATTATTTTTAGCAATTTGTGTAATGAACAACTGTAAGACCATCCTGCCCATTGAGTCAATAAAAAGTATTAAAGAAGCTAATTTCGGCCTTACCGAAGAGTGTATACTCTATGAATTCTAGACTATTTAATAGCTTTTGCCGTCATCGGTTAGATAAAACATTTGAAATAGAAAAGAAAAAACTAAAAGCGAAAAAAAAAGAATGCATCTTTTCCTGTTTAAAATCGCGTCTTTTGTGTTTGTAAGGCTGATCTCTACCCAATAAACCACTAATCGAATATATCCCCGATTTAATATTGTAGAGAAGTTAATTTAGGCCGGTGGAAGTATCTAAGTCTACATAGAGCCCTTATATAGAAGTATTTGTAAATACCGATACTCGAAGACTTTAAGCAACAATGGGTTTACGTTTTTTACGCCGATTATTCCGATTATTATTATTGTTAATAACAGCCGAATCAGATTAATTTTTAAACTTGTAACGCGTATACTTCTAAGAAGTTTATCTACCAAGTTTCATCAGAATAGCTTACAATTTATGATCTTAAACCTGCAAAGAAACAGACAGACGGACAAATGGACATTACCCGATCGACACATCCATTAATGCTGATCAAGAATATGTACACTATACAAGATCGAAAATCTTATTTCTATGCATTACCAACATTTGACCAATTTTCATTATACCCTCTGCAAGAGTAGAAAGGTCAGAAATCAACGCAATTGAAAATTGATAGCTGAAATCATTATTGAAATTTGCATGCAAATGAGAAATGGCCTGGGAATCATTGCAGACCCTATATAAAAGGGAAAAATTCAGGTCAAATCATTTAGTTAACAAGTTAGCCATGTTCGAGGATATTCAGTTAATCTATATGAATGTAAGGATCCTTCGCTTCTGGGCCCTACTCTACGACCACAATGCGAAGCGATACATTTGCCTGGCCCTAAGCGTTTTCCATGTGGCAACCCAATTGCTTTACATGTTGACCACCAATGAGGGGATAACTGGAATTATACGGAATGCCTATATGCTGGTTCTGTGGATAAATACCGTGTTGAGGGCCTATTTGCTTATACACGATCATGATAGATATGTGAGATTGATTAACCAGCTGAGGGAGGCCTATTATGAGCTAGTGAGTCTGAGGGATGTCTACATAACTGGGCTGCTGGTGAAATTGAATCGCCAGGGGCAACTGATGGCCAAAGGAAATTTGTTTTTTGGCCTCCTCACCTGCATTGGCTTTGGCCTGTATCCTTTGACCTCCAGCGATAGAGGTAAGAGGCGACATCCAAATTGGTGTGTCAGGGTGCAGCTGAGAGTTAATTATCATGTTGGGACCATTCGTTTTTGCAGTTTTACCCTTTGGCAGCAAAATACCCGGAGTGAATGAATATGCCACACCGTACTATCAATTGTGGTACGTCTTTCACATGCTCATCACACCAATGGGATGCTGCATGTACATTCCCTACACCAGTCTGATTGTGGGCTTCATCATGTTTGGCATCGTCCGTTGTCAAGCGCTGCAGCATCGTCTGCGTCGCGCCGAATTATCGTGCGAGATATCGGCCTGTATACGCTATCATCAGAAAATTATTGACTATATAGATACCATCAATAGCCTCACAACTTATATATTTCTGATTGAATTTCTGGCATTTGGCGCCTTGCTTTGTGCTCTACTCTTTATGCTCATTATTGTGGACTCTTCGGCTCATGTGGCCATTGTTTGTGCCTACATCAATATGATATTGGCCCAGACCTTTGCCCTCTATTACTATGCCCATGAGCTGAGGGAACAGAATTTGGCCATAGCTACGGCTGCCTATGAGACAAATTGGTTTACCTTCAATGCACGTTTGAGAAAACATATTATGTTAATCATATTAAGATCACAGCGACCAGCTTCGGTAAGTTAAAAAGAAAAGAGAATTTTCAAAACCATTTAATCGGTTTCTATCCGGCAGATTCGCTTGGGCAATATAAGACCTATTACCCTGGAATTGTTTCAGAATCTACTCAACACAACCTACACATTCTTTACAATCCTTAAACGGGTCTATGGTTGAATTATCTGAAAGATTTTTATTTTTATAATAGAAACCTGGAATGAATTACCTAAACGTTTAAAAAAATGCACATTAAAGTAGACTTATTGCTCGCTTTTAACCTCTATTACGCAAATAAAAAAATTTTAAAAGCTTAAGTAAACTATTTTACCAAATTAAAATAAAATTTATTTCTCATTTGTTTGCCGTCACCACATTTTGATACGCATCATTTGCGGTAGTTTTGACACCCTGTAATGTATACAGATGGAAGAGTATGCTGGTATAATCAAATAGTGGATATTGGAATCTGTAATCATTAGCAGTGCTGGGTCATAGAGAAAGTTTTATAATATTTTTATTTGTATTAGAAATAAACTTAGAAAATTGGTTTAGTTTTCCAAGGGGAAGTAGTTCCTTAAAGTATGCCAAGAAAAACTAACCAACTGCATAGCAATTATTGAACTTCGTTTTCCATTTGGGGTATACTTGGGTAAAAGCAGCTCATTAAGGTGAACCGGCTCACTCGTTCTTTTTTTCCAAGTGAGCCAACTCACTCATATGGCTCACTGGCTCACTAGCAAATAACTCATGAGTTCATTTTGCGATCGCCAATTGAGAAGTACGCAAAATGAACCATAAGAACTAGTGTGCCAAAATGAGCTAATGTGCCAAACTGAGCTAGTGAGGCGAACTGAGCTAGTGAGCCAAAATGAGCTAGTGAGCCAAAGTGAGCTAGTGTGCCAAAATGAGCAAGTGAGGCAAACTGAGCCAGTGAGCCAAACTGAGCCATATTGAATGAACAAGCTCAATGGCTCAGTTTAGTGAGCCATTCATTTTCGCTCACTTACTCATGAGCTACCCAAGTATAATTTGGGGTAAGTCGTTTTAAGTCTCCCACAATTCCTTTAAAAGGACCAATTTTAATTGGAGATATCGGCTCTTATTGAAGGAAATGAAACCTTTAACAAACCTTACATTTTCCTTTACATTATCCGACAACCAAACACCTTCGTTAGAATCTTTTTAGATTTATATAATTTCGAAATTGGGTAAATTAATTACAGAAGAAAGTTCAACATGTTTTAAACAAAACTACCAAAACAAGAATCATTTTCAAATTTTTATTTTCGAATATATAGTCATAACTTTTAATCTCTTGGTTATATATTCACGTTTTAAATTGTACTTACATTCAGGCCTGTAATGAATGTTGATTATCACAGTATTTTGAGAAGATCATCCAATACTGATGGATCCACCTGAGATTCAATATCAAACAATAGATTCGTATCAATAATACGAATTTAATTTGATGTATTAAAGTAGTACTAAGTGGCATACACTACAATTAAGTAGAAGATTTAAATAAGAAATGCACTAAGTGGCATCTGGGCAATTAGATGACATAAATAAGTGAACTGCAATCGTGAACTGAAGTAGTGGCTACTTGACAAATATCAATAGTGTTCGTGTTCCAAATGTTGGACAGATCTTTCTGTTCAAGTTTGTTTTAATATAGCTTTCTTATAGCTAACTCCACAACTTGTACATTCAATTTTTGGGACGCAAACAGGGTATTGCATAGCCTTGGCCTTTATTATTTGGCGCTTTATTATTTGCTATAAAGTAAAGAACTGCGTTTGCTGCATTTATTTTTGTGTTGCGGGTGGTATGTGGCAAGTGAGCGATAAAAAATGTCACTGCGTTAAAGTTGTCAACGGTCGTGTCCGGGGGCTGGTCGGGGTCGGGGAAAACAAGGAACTTTTGCGCCGCCAACTTTGACTTTGAGTGGCGTGCGATGGCAGCTCCTCCGTAGGTGCGAAAACTATAAACGAAAAGCAGAAAACGGGAAAAAATAAAATAGAGGTAACCAAAATCACACTTTAATTTGTTTGCGGAAAACAAATGTTCATCTTGACAATTAGTAAATTGCCAAAGAAAATAAATTATATCAAATCATTAATAAGCTTCATTTCGCTTCAAATAACTAAAATTCTGACCAAAGGCAATCTGTTTTTTACTTCTGTTAGTTAAATTGACTTATTGATTGATCTAATATTTTAGTCATTAATTTTGGATTCAGTTCAATAAAATCTTAATAAAGTCCATAATTCAATAACAATAATTTGGCACAACTTGTTGATTTAACTCTTTTATTTTATATTATTTTTTAACCTTTTTGAATACTTAAATACTCGTTAAACATTTTTTTACGGGAAAAGTTTTAAATTACAGCGCCAACGGTGAACTTGAGAACTAAATTGGTTAATTCACCATTTGGCGCCAAAGAAAGCCATATTTAAAATCTACAAATTTTTTTGCAAAGTTTTTTATTAATTTTCGAATTAGAATAAAAAAATAGACAACGTGTTACAAACAAAACAATTTTAAAGTTTAAGAATTTAGTTTATCAATCTTTACTATTTTTAACTTTGCTGTTTGGTATAAGATAAACAATCAAGTGAGAATAGAAATTCTGAATGTTTAATCAGGATTAGCAAAATGTTGTCTGGGCAAAACGTTTTCGTTAATAAGTGGTTATTGAATATGGGGAATTAAAATATAAGGGGTAAAATACCGGCAAATCGGGATATTAATTTACAGCCTGTTTAAATACTGGGTATTTTAGCAAGCAGCAGGTCAGTAATACAGAAATGTAGGGATTTTCGTTCAAAAAATGTGCGCGATTAAAAACTAATTGTTAAAAAAGTCGGGTTTTTTCTCTCAGTGTTGTTTTTATTTGCGAGTTAGGAGGTCGTGCGGCCGGATTGTTACCCGATTTTGTAAAAAAAAAAATAAAACAATTTATAATAAAAAAAAGGGCGATAAACATATTTTGATCTAGAGCTGTACAAAATTCAAAATTATTCAGTGATTGTAAATTATTATTATTGTAAATAGAAAAGTGAGTGTGCGAATATCAAATGGAATGAAAATGAATCACAATTATTGTTATTTCAATTGTTTGTGACGCTGCAGCTGCAGTGACATCCAAGCCGACGCGGCCCCGGGATTGCACTTAATCTTAATTTAATACTTTTGGATATTAGAATTAAGCCCGCGTATTACAAAATCATTAGAAAACGCCGCAAAAGCAGAGCAACAAAAAAAAGTGCGACTATTTGCGTGTGTGTGTGTGTGTGTGAGTCTTTTGCTCTCTGTGTGAGTGCGTTTTCCGTGCGTGGGAAGAGTGCAGCTATAAATTTTACCATCTGCCTTCTCGCTCTGGCATGGTGTTATATGAGTACCAAAAACAACACCCCAAAAAAGGGAATAAAGAGAGGCGCCGAAAAATGTTGCAAAAAAAAAAGAAAGAAACGAGTGCAAAAACGCTAAGAAAAGCAGATCGGAGAGGGGAAAGACGCAAAACTATAACAATTCTTTTCGCACTTTATAATGTATTAGTTGTTTCTTTGTTGTTTTTGTTTTAGTTTTGATTTTGTTCCGGCTTGTTTGTGTAGAGAGCGGGAGAGTGAGAGAGGGAGAGGCATTGCGAACGAGAGTAAGCGAGAAAGGTAGACAAGCAACAAGTTACAGTGTGAAAAGTTGGCAAGAGAGGGGAGCTCCAAAGAAGTGCGAGCCATAAATTGAAATTTTTAAATATGTTTCTTGTGGCAATAAACGTGGCTCCAAGTTGGCATAGAATGGAACCGTATGCGCGTGTGTGAGTGCTTATGTGTGGAACAAGTGTGAAAATCAGAAGCAGGCCGATGATGCCGACCTCCAGGGGAGCTCATACTCCCCCCCACGCACAGTTATTTCTGTTTTGTTGGCTCTCCCCAAAACGGGAGTGAAATGTAGCCAACGCCAATTAGTGACAAAATATACATAAATGACAAACACACACACAGAGAAAAAGAGAAGCACACATTTAAAAAACACAAGAAGCAACGTTTATGCCTACGCAAAATCAAGAAATACGTTGATAGATCATTTTTTGGGCGCTCTGTATTTAAATTTGTAATGCCATCAAAACTGACATACTTTGCCAAAATGATGTTGCGTTGGAAAGATAAAAAGTTCTGAACATTGTTAAAATTGTTAAGAATGAATTATTTATTGAGAAGTATGTAGATTCGTCCTATAGGAATAATTGTCACTTGGATTGATTAGTGATAATGTGTTCAAACATATCTTTTGTTAAGTTTTGCGCATTGAGAAATAATTATGTCTAAAAATTTTAAAATTCATTTCGGTTATACCAACTAATTTCCATGTCAAACAACATCATGATCTGCATATCGCGATTTCTTAAGATGCATAAACGTTTGCATTGGCACACGCATTGATGTGCAAATTAAGTGACAGTGTCCACACAAAAGAGGGGCAACAACAAGAAAAGTGCCGCCCAGTCTGACTAGGCGCGAAATGCAGAAAATAGCAACAAGTAGAAAAAGATAAAGCAGCTGTACAAGAAGAAGAAGAAGATAAAGCAGCATTGTCGTTGTCGTGCAATTAAGACAGCGACACCAGCAACAACAAAAACAGCGACTGCAAGATGTACATACATAGTTAATTTTAGCAACACTAGAGTTCCACTTTCACTTGGCGACACCCACCAAACCACGCCAAGCCATGCCACACCACACCATAGACCTCCTATACGGCAAGACACTTGCGCGGTTTTTGTCAAGATTTTTTTTTTTTAGTTAATCACACACACACACACATACACAAACACATACAAGTTTGATGAACCTAAAGTACAAGCAAACTAGCTGCATCAATGACATCATCAACAAAATCAACATCATCATCATCATCACTCTCATCATTATCCTCATCAGCAGTCTCATTATCATGATCGTGGTCGTTATCATGATTGCATATACTATATGTTGTATGAGGCAGCGAAAGTTTTCAAATGCAGCTATCAAACAGAGAGAGAGAGAGAGAGAGAGAGAAGTGACTCATTTGTACATAAGTGCATAATTTTGTATATCAGCAAATGCAAACCGAAACGTATAACGGTTATTATAGCTGATTTGCTGATGAATTCAAGTCTATAGTGGGTTAAGTATAGTATTTAAAAGGGATCTAGGAATCACAAAAACACACTATTGGAATATGTGTACATCTATATGTATGTATATGCATCTATAATATAGATGTTTATGGATTCTATATACTCTTGATCCAGAACAATTGTTATGTAGATGTTGTTGATGGCAAATGTTATCTTCAACAAGTATTCCATTTGGAAAATAACTTTTTTATTTAAAATTACCAATCCAGAAGTTAAATTAAATTCAATTCAATTAAATAATATTTACAAAAAGTGAAAGGTTTTAATAACCGAAATCTTATTACTTTTACCGTTTAAGGGAAGTTATTTTTTTAGGATGATCGAAAACGTTTTCCTTACAATGCGACTTATTTTCAAAATATTTATAGGTGTTGAAATATTTTGAACTGGGATGCGGAATTTGATTAACCTGTTTTGAAACCAATATTTAATTCGATTTCATGAAACTTATACAGTCAAATATCCCTAAAGTGAAATTTCATATAATGAAGGTTTCCGTATATGGAATTAAATTGAATGACACACTTTTTTTATTGAATTCTCAGCGTATATATCATAATTTTTATATTATAAAGTTTCTTTATAATAAATGGTTTTCAGTCACGTATGAATTCATTAAAGGAAAATTTGACTGTTTAATCCTTTATAAAGGTCTTGAGGTTTTCACATTTCTCCGACTTTTGAGTCACCTATTTATAATTCTTAATAAAGTTCGACTCGCCTATATAGAGGGGGTAATTGTAATTTTTTAAGGATCTGTTAAACTGGACTGTTTGGTTTACCAGTGAAAGATATAAATTTTGGTAACGTTACAAATTTACCATGTGAATAACCGAAATGAATTATGTATAACATTAACAGCTATTTCAATTTCTTTTCCGTATTACATTTATACATCATTTGTTAGATTACATACATATACAACGCCTTTTATATGTCCATATATATTACAGTGTGCAAACTTAATTTAGCCATTTCCATTTGCTACCTTTGTCTGCTGTCCACTCATTTCCATTCCAAAAGCTAATTAGATGACAGTGATGGCATTATAACGGTGTAGGCTGCCAATTGGAGCAACCTATTTTTTTCGGTTTTTTACCGCACTTAATTGAGTGCCCAGCAGCCACTTTGTGGCGTCCTCGTTCTCCTCTTTTTTTTTTCTTCTGGCTCAGCGACATTTGTTAGGAATTAGAATTGGTTGAACGACAATGCGAAAAAAAAACAGATTCAAACAAGCAACAACAAAAACAACTTGAAGATTGGCAATCAAGCATTAAGTCAATTTGTGGCCAGTTTTTGTTGAACTTCTCCCTATCCCCCCCTATATATCACCAATCATTGGCAATAATCGTGATGTAATCAATGCTGGAATATTGTATTGAGAAATTTAACTGGTCAAACTTCAGGAGATTCTCAAACGTAGTAAATGATTAATTGTTATAGACTTTTTTGTTAGAAAATTTGTAAGAGAAAGTAAACTAGAAGTATGGGCTAACATCGGCCGTGCCGAAGCTCGTATACCCTTGCAAACTGTTGTTAAACAATTACATATTTACAATTACAAAAGTTTGAAACAAGCCAAACCTCTATTATATGTTCATGGCTTGAAAAAAAAATGTGATTCGACAAAAAAGATTTTTGACCTGGTTGTTCCTATGGAAACTTAGCATAGGCTTTTTTATATATGTATACTAAACTTTCAAATACTAAATTATGTTTTATCGCTTTAAAAAAATATATGGGAGCTATATGATATAGTCAATCGATTTTAATGAAACTTGGTGGATATGTTAGAAAGTATACTAAGCTCTTAAACAATATTTGATTGAAAAACAAGAAAATTATGGAGGTTTAACTCTGTTCTCAATATTTTCTCTGTAGCTATGTATAAGGGTCTCGGAGGAGAAGCTGTTGATTCAGGCAGACGGACAAAGCCTAATCAACTCAGCTCATCGTGCTGATCAAGAATATAAATGCTTCCTTCTATGCGTTGCAAACTTCTGACCAAAAGTAATATACCCTTGCAAGGCTATAAAAACAAACGTTTTAATAAAAATGAAACAAACAAATTGTTGGCAAAATGCGAAAGTACTAGGATATTCGGAAAAATAATAAAAAATATTAAAAAACTGTTTAATATTTTAAAACATTTTATTTATACGTTTTATCAAATTTTTCATTAGCCCTCAGGTATACTGTGTCCCCACATTACAAACGATAAATAAAGCTTCACTGTATTTCGATATTATGATTGATATTGAGTATTGTAGTATTAGTTTTTTTAGTACTGTACAACAAAAGAAAATAAATAAAAGAAACTATTTGTATTTTATATTTTAAATTCAAATGTATTAAACTAACCTGATCAAGTGGTGGCCTTAAGGGTATTCCGTTTTCACGGCTATTCAATTGTTAATTTTGACAAAATCTTTTTAAAATTCAACTTCAAATGTATTTAGTTAAAACTTTCCTTCTTGCAAAATTGTTATTAAAAATTTTCCATTTATAACTTTAAACTAAACAGTTCTAATTTAAGCATATGTAATATTTGTTTATTGATACTAATTAATACTCTTTGCGTTTATTAGTACATTTATATGACCTAGTTTTATTAACTATTAGCAAGAAATTTTGATATTTTTTTATTGATTCATTGATATTGAATTCATTGTGAATAGTTATTTATTTATAAATATTTATTTCTCTTATATCTTTTGATTGCATTATTTGCACAAGCACAAAAACTACTTGATTAATCAGTTTGAGGCTTCATTTCATTTTGAATTTGTGCACTTTATGCACTCACTGTATTTCACTCTCTTCTGACGTTGATATCGACGCTGATTACCCTGAATCACTCCGCCACACCCGCATTGCCGGCCAATCATATAGATATATGAAAATATATATGTATATTCATATATGTTATAAAGTATACAAAAAAAAATATATAAATATACAAATGCATTTCCGTTTTATTTATCGCTCACAACAATGTACGAGTAGTGTAAAATGATCAAAAGAAAAAAGGTTTTTGCTGAACAGTGTCAAATTTTTGGCATTTTAAATTGTTATAAATGCAAATTGCAAATGCAATTGAAATTGCAATTTTTGGGGTTAGCCTGATAATAACTCAGGCATGGTAAATGCCAAGCCAAATGATAATGACGATGATGATGAAAATGTTGATGAAGTGGCGGAGGAGGGGGAGGGGGAGTAAAGAATGCTTGGCTAGATGCGATTGCTAAGAAAATTGAATTTTGTCTAAGATGATTTAATTTTCTATTAATAAGTTTGACCTTCACTAGCTGCTGCTGCTGCTCCTCTCTGTTTCTGTGTGTGTGTGTGTGTAAAACAAATTTTCACCGCCGACGAAACGAAGGTGTTTTGGCTCATAAATAACTAAATAGTATATCTATATATACATATGTATAGATATAGAAATATATGTAATTGTGTGTGCCTCTCTATAGGAAAGGTAAAAAGGAAATTACATTTCATTGAAGACTAAATCGTATCGTCTATCGAATTGAAGTATACTTAAACACACAGTATCTCTTTGACTCTAGTTGATATAGAATATATATATATGTATATATGTATATACTATATACATATTTCTTTATCAGCAGATAGTCGCAGCAGCAACAGTAGAACATGGTCGTGCTGGTGGCCAACACCCACTCTGACAACGCAAATCGAGCCAAAAAGCACTCACCTTGTGGCCAAAACGAAATAAAAAAACAAAAGCACATACGATAAATGTATCGTCCATGTATTTTAACGGGTCAATGACAAATATTTTAAGCATAATAACAATAATAATTTTTACGACACTTTTTCTGATTAAGAAACTAAAATGTCTCAGAGCCCAACCCCTAGAATTTAATAATATTATATTATTTGTTTTTCTTTTTTTTTATGTGGGTCTTGGTTTCTTTTTTAGTTAACGAGAAGTTCTTTTTGTTATTGTTGTTGTTATTGTATTTCTTCTATTTTTCATTTTTGCCATAATTCACGTGTTGGCAGGCAAGGCTGATGATGTCATTGAGTTTGGGAGTTGATGAGGTTGATTAATTTGACACGTTCGTTTTGGCTAATGCTTAATTAAACACTGGCAAAAGTGTTGGAAAGGGAGGTGAAAGCGGAGATCGAGTAAACCATTTTCCGGGCTTTTATTGATTGCTAAATATTGTTTAACTCATTCACAGAACAAACTACACGAAAAGGTTCCATTCAGACATAGAGATACTTTTATCTTTATAAGTTGCTCATATATTTGTTATTTTATCTTTTTTTTGCAAAAGTTGTAAACATAAAACTTCCGGTTACAACATTTGATTATAAAACTCTTTTTTATTTTTTAGGCCAAATCAGTTTTACACCACATTCATTCATATCTGATATAACTTCTTTTGTTTTCTTGTATAAATTTGCATGCGAAATTTTATTAAATAAATCGCAGAGATTGTCAAAGCTTTTAGAGGGGGGATTAACAAATATAAAGACAAAGCTTTCAATCTGCTAAATATATTTTATGTATCTTGCGAATATGTAAAAAATGATATAAGTTGTGAAAGAGATATAGTGTAATATGTATTGCCTTATATCTACTTACTTCAATTGATTATCACCCAATCGATCCCAATTCCTTTCAATTCAAATGTCTTTTCAATGCCACAGTAGTATAAATTACACATTTTCTTTTACTGAAATTTGATACTCTAAAAGTTAGTTTAAATAGCTTTATCAATGGTTTATCAAAATCAATTATCTATGTTGAGTTACAAGTTATATTGACATGACGTATACTTTCATATTATATACATACATATGCACTTACATATAGGACTATAAACTCTCTTTTTGTTGACCATTTTCACCATCTTTTATAATTCATATATCCATAGGAAAATACATACAATAGACTGTCTTTTATTACCTGTTGCAGCTGTTGGTGCAAGTATTTCAAATAGTAATTAAACAATTGTTTTTATTGTTGTTAAGAACAAACAGAGCCGATATCGGTTATCGTTGAGCTTATCTTATAAACCATTGGAATGACACATATTAGATCTGTACGACTGTTTGTACAATAGATTTACAATTGATTTCCAGATTTTAAATCAATAATGCATTCATATGAAAGCTGTGTACAGGGTACACATGCGTAACAGATCCCTGAAAGACATTTATATTGGTTGTGTCCTATACAACTAAAATTGCTTAGATCTTTCTTGGATGGATGGATTTAGTTGGTTATTAATTCAAAGAAATAGTTCATATTCTTTATTGATCTTTCTAATCTATTTCTAATAAAAATGTTGACCAATTATTAATTTTTATCAACTTAATAAAAACAATTCTTCTAATGACAGTTGTGAATATTATTTTCCTTGTTAATTTTAAACCTTAACTATTGTATATTATATAAAAAGGGAAAAAGAATCGTCAATCAACACTTGTTCCAATAGAATTACACAAACTACTCATCTACTGATGATGACCATGAATTTCTTAATCGGGTCAGAAATTTAGCATAAACTTACATCTGAGAAGAAATATCTCTGCAAGAAAACACTTAAAATGTAATCATATATATCCCCATTTTCAGTAATATGCTTTAGTCAAAAGCTATTACCATTACCAACTTCTTAGCGAATACAAATGCATTCAAACTTCTGTAACTCTTTAACTCAAAGTCTCTGTTACTCGAACTTTTTAGCGGGGGTTTACTACTTCGAGCTTGAAAAGTTCGACTATATGTATGATTTTATTTACTATTAATTTCTTTAATTTAAATCTAAATTAAGCCTTATGAAACAATATTTCAAATGTTATAAATATCAATATTAAATTATTATTTTCTGCCTTTACAGATTTTTGGAAAATAACTTTTTGGTTGTGCATAATTTATCCCAAAATTGCAAGTGCCCAGAAAAAACGACAAGTAACACAGGACGCGGCACAGGAATTATAAAAAAGAGAAAATAATAATAAAAAATTATACAACAATAAAAAAGAAAAATAAAAGATGTCATTTCGTGTAGTCCGTAGCTCAAAATTTCGTCATGTCTATGGCCAGGCTCTGAAACGTGAGCAATGCTATGACAATATACGTGTCTCCAAATCCAGTTGGGACTCCACATTCTGTGCCGTCAATCCAAAATTCTTGGCCATCATTGTGGAATCTGCGGGCGGTGGAGCATTCATCGTTTTGCCACACAATAAAGTGAGTGAGTGAGCGAGCGACCGAATGACTGACTGACTAACTAAGGAAGTTCGATGAGTAAATCCCAAATCCTATTTTGGATATGCATTCTGGGTATTATTTTAAGGCAGACAATAGCCAATAGTTGGCAGTGGATCTAGTCGTGTGTCCTAAGAAAGGGAAGGAAAGAAAAAGAGGAGGGGGAGAAAAGGAGGAGGGGGATTTTAGGAAAAGTGGCAGGTGTCTATATATAGCGTCGATTTTTTGGCGGAAAAAGTTTGTGGCCATTTGCAGGCTTGTAGCTGCTGCGAATGACGTCGATGTGGTGCTACTGCTTAAATTTGGCTATAAATAGTAATACCATTTGTATAGATCAAAGATACATATATATATATACATACATATATAAAGATATATATGGGAAAAGAGGGACAGAAAATAACCAAGCGATCTTATCTCTTCCTCTCTCTCTTAGGCGCAATTTTGTAATTTGGCTGCTGGCCAACATGACAAACCAAGTTGTCTAATTTTAACAGAAAATAAATACATATACAGATACAAATACAAAAATCAAACAAAACCAAAAAAAAAAAAATTTAACAAAAAATTATATTCAAAAAAAAAAAAAAAATGATTGCTTACACAAATATTTCTAACATATTCCTCTCTCTCTCTCCCCCTCCCTGTCCATCAAATTAAGACACATGCGCATCCGTTAAAAAAAAATACGAAAGAAAAAATGTTGCCACTTTTAGTTTATTTGTTCTGGAATTGAAAACCAAAAAAATTTTGTATGCAAAATGCGTTTGAGAAAGTTTTTTTTTTTGTCCACCTCACTCTCTCCCCCCACTAAACGATCAAGTGACGATTTGTATTTAGAGCAGCTTTCACACGATCTATTTTATACATACAAATATATATTTATATATGTTTGTTTGTGTATGAAAAGGTGGAATAGTGGCAAAGTGGGAGCATAGCCTTGTATTTTAGAGCAGACTTCTTCATTAATTGCAATATTTCACGCACCTGCTCTGCCCGTCATCATGATTCGTTCGTTCTATTTGGCTTGCCATCCACCATGAAGTTGGAGATTAGCAAAGCAAAAAATATATAAATATGAAATCTGACACATTTAACATAATTCCATATTAGCTAGTTTCATAGAATTAACATATATTTTACAAATCAACATTATCTTTTGATAAATTGTATTAAATTTGTTAAAATTCTTTTATTTTCCCATTCAATTTTTAAATATTTAGAGAGCACCGTGTTTAAGTTAGAAGTAGACTATAGGAAAATTTACAATTTTTGATTATTTAAGCGTTTTAAACACATTTAAAATTCAAGTCATAATTCAATAAAATTTACCATATTATAAATAATTAGCTCGAGTTAGCTCAAAATTTACTCAAAAAATCGTTTAAAATTTAACGCATATTTCTTAACATAATTTATTAGGTATCGAAAAGGTTTTTTTGTTAAATTTAATTTTACAAGAACAAGTTAGTGTTTTTATTTTTTCTGAAAATTAGTTTACACCCTCAAATGATACACAAAATGAAACCTCAAGTTTAGCTCGAAAACATCTATTTCCATTCCATTTAATTTTCCATTTTAATAACCAAATTTTTGAACGCGTCTCCTCGTATGTTCAATATTTTACAAAATTAAAAAAATATTGTTTATATTAAATGATCAAAAAAAAATCCTCTAATAACGTTTTTTTCATCTTAAGAATCTGAAATCTCTTTTCTAAAAAATGAATTTATTCAACTTTCCAAACTTTCATATGTAGCTACCTTAAAGTTAACTAATTTTGTGAAAAATCGTTCTCAAATAACAAAAAGATATTTAAACTCAGTCTCAGCTCTTTAAACAGCTGATAAATTATTTCATTCCTTTACTTGTAGGTCTCAAAACTAAGCTAAATGATCATGCAGTCTTCACCTACTTACAGTTATAATAACTTCTTAGTATACCCTCGCAACGAAATATTATTGGCTGGGTCTAAAAATAATTATGCAAATTAGCAAAAAATTGGGCCAATGGGTCGGACTGTCGTCATTTATTTAATTAGTTTAATAGCAATTTCATGGAATCTCTTACACTTCTCTTGCAGGTTGGACGCATTGCAGCCGATCATCCATTGGTTGGAGGTCACAAGGGACCAGTGTTAGATATCGCTTGGTGTCCGCATAATGACAATGTTATAGCCTCCGGATCTGAAGATTGTGTTGTCAAAGTGTGGCAAATACCCGATGGAGGTTTATCTCGCACACTAACCGAACCAGTTGTGGATTTGGTGTTCCATCAGCGACGTGTGGGTCTCGTACTGTGGCATCCATCGGCTCTTAATGTACTGTTAACGGCAGGCTCTGATAACCAGGTAAATTAAACAATTATTTATAATAATTGCTTCTTTTTAATAATGTTTATTATTTTCTCTTTTTTACTTAGGTTGTCATTTGGAATGTGGGCACTGGCGAGATTCTTGTTCATATTGACTCCCATCCCGATATTGTGTACAGTGCCTGCTTCAATTGGGATGGCTCCAAATTGGTAACCACCTGCAAGGACAAGAAAATACGTATTTATGATCCACGCACAGCCGAACTAGAAAGCGAGGCCATGTGTCATGAGGGCTCAAAGGCCACACGGGCCATTTTCCTGAGACACGGACTGATCTTTACCACCGGATTCAATCGTAGCTCCGAGCGTCAGTATTCACTGCGTGCACCAGATGCTTTGAATGAGCCCATTGTTATGGTAGAATTGGACACATCCAATGGTGTCATGTTCCCACTCTACGATGCGGATACAAATTTGATTTATCTTTGCGGTAAAGGTGATTCGGTTATACGGTACTTTGAGGTAAGAAAACGATTGAACTTTATAATTAGCATCAACTCAACTATTGTTTTTTGTACTTTACTAGGTTACACCAGAGCCTCCGTTTGTGCACTACATCAACACATTTCAGACCACAGAACCTCAGCGTGGTATTGGTTTGATGCCCAAACGAGGCTGTGATGTCACCACCTGCGAGGTAGCCAAATTCTATCGCATGAATAACAATGGTCTCTGTCAGGTCATCTCGATGACTGTGCCACGAAAATCGGATCTGTTTCAGGAGGATCTCTATCCGGATACATTGGCCGAAGATGCGGCAATAACGGCCGAAGAATGGATGGATGGCAAAGATGCCGATCCAATAACCTTCTCGCTTAAAGTAAGTGATGCGAACCGATTTGTCCATCTTGCCTACAATCAAACAGGTAACGTTGGGAATACAGCGCTCTATGCTCGACCATGGAGGAAGGAATTGTTTCATATTCCTTTGGGGCCAGCATTATAGAGCGTACATCTCTGTAGGGACATATGGAAAGCATCCAAGCATGCTTCTTATTATGCGTGTGCATTCCGCAAGCGGCAACGTGACTCAAAATTGTTAGAGGCAGTCACTGCCCTTGGGCGTGCACTATTTCGATCCAATGTATTCCAACGGCTTTTTTGGCTTAAATGTTTCTCCTCCGTTGCCTAACTGTTGTTCAGAGTGGCTACCACAGTTGATGTTGCTTCGCTTGCATCTACAATATTTGCCTATTTGTAACTCGTCTGCCCGCCCATACATCCAATCTGCTTATTAAGCCCTATAACACGCACGACGCGGACCGCTTGCTGTTGTGTTAATTGTTTATCGTTGTCTCCCCTCCCCCCCATCCCCCTCCTAAACGAACAGATATTCTAAAAAACCTAATTAGGATCGTGTTTCCATTGTACAGGGTGGCTACGTATCCTCATCGGCCAGCAAATCGCTGTCCGTCAACAAGAAGGCAAATATACTCAATAAGCCAAGAGGAGCCGGCGGAGCAGGTGCCGGCAGCAGTAGTCCAAGCGGTGGCAATTATTCATCGGCGAATAATAATGAGTCCAATGATGGTGTCGCATCTGGTCCAGTATTCATCTACACGGTAAAAATTTACATCCAACTATAAAAAATCATTGAATATTGCTGATTTAAGTTATTATTTTTAAGTTAAATACTTTTAATACTTAGAATTATAAGTGTAGGCAGCCAATCTAAAGATTGAACTTATTCACATAGCAGAAAAGAAAAGTTTTTTAGTTCAAGAAGTTTTTGACTTGAAAAGAAAATCTAATAGCAATCTTCAATAGATTTGGCAAACTTTTAAGAAAAGATTGTTATGGAAATTTTTAAAAAGTGCCAAAAAGGAAAAAAAAAAATAATATATATTTCAAATGTTGTTTTTAGTATCGTCATAAATGATTTAGATTAAGAAAGGTGCAGTATCTCATTATTAGATTAACTATTCAGAAAGTGAAGAAGCAGTTACTGCCTGGTTACAAATAAATATTTAAGAACTATAACATTCGAATATTTGTTTTTAAGTAATTTAATTGTTTCCTATTTAAATATAGGCAAAACAAAACATTACTAAGCATACTGAGCTTATGCAGCAATATTTATTAGTTATCTTCTTTCCCTTTTTAGTGTCTGAATGAATAATGACAGCAAAGTACTGACCCTTTAAGCTGAATACTTAGCCTTCCTTTTACATATGTACCTCTTAACAACACTTGAAAATTATATATCAAATCAGTGAAATATAATTTACTTTGTTTATAAAGATTCCGCAGATGAATAAATTTGTTAGCTGACGTTTTTTATGAAAAAATGAAAGTTACTAGTGCTTTGATATCAGTTGAAAATCGAAACAAAATAGGTTCCCAGAATAACAAACTATAGATTTTTTTAAGTTTAATAGATTATAAAATAAGTTAAAATTTATATTAACTCTAATTCTACAAAGAATCACTACCCGAATTTTATATTTAAATATATACACTTTGTTGTATAATTATACTGAATGTATACTAAAATGATTTCTATAATTTTTTATACAGGAAAAAGAACATCGCAATATTTTAGATGAAATACGCAAACTGAAGGCAATCATAGTGAAGCAAGAGAACCGCCTACGTGCTGTTGAGGCCAAGACCAATGCGGGTAATGGCGATGAGACGGATGCGCGCAATAAGAATGGTAGTGCAGGAGGTAGTAGCCAGGCAGCGGCGTCTTCGGCGCCGGCTGCTTCTTCGGATAGTCAAAGTGCCAACGATCATGCGTCCAAATCGGCGACAGCGGAACATGAGGATGATTAAAGAAGATTGGAGAGAGAGATGGAGAACTGCTTGTAGAAGCTCGTCGTTGTCGTTATCGCTAAAAACAAAACAAAAAAAGGAAATAAAAAACGAAAACCTCTTTCTAAAGCAAACAAAATAAAACAAACCAAATCAATTAATGATTTATTATTTCGCGCCTATGTTTATGATTTCGATTATTTATTTTATATAATTTTAATTAATTAGGAATTTCGTGTACTTTTTTAAACGAAAGCGAAATCAGGAGTATAGCAAGCATAGAGAACATCCTGCCAAAAAATATATATCAAAACCTAACGAACTACCTACAAGTTGCGCCCAAAATCAAAATGTGAAAAAATTAATGTAAATTTTAACAAAACAAAAAAAACAACACAAGGCAAAGCATAGACTAAAATTTAATGCAATCGTCGTAAAATTTAAATCATTATCTATCTATACATACATATATCTACCGAAATTTTTGATAAATAACCATTTGTACACCTTTCTATCAAGGGACTATATACCATATAACATGACAATAGCTATTAGAATTTGATATTGATCCGTTGTGTGTCGGACAGATCTAAAAATGTTTCCACCATGCTTTTTCTAAAAAAACAAAACAACAAAAAAAAAAACAATTCTCGTTCTAACTAATAATAAGTTGTATTTTGTAATAATAAAAAAACGAACCATGAGAAACCAACGAAAACATTTACAAAATGACTCCAAATCTTTTATTTAAAATTATTGTTTTTATTTTCATTCTTTTAAACATATTATAGATTGGTTTATTCCAGCACAACTACCCCAATTTGCCTGCCGATTTAATAATAATAATATTTTCTATATACAATTTAATACCGAATAAAGTCATATACATATATACTGATAATTTATTAGAAGAATTCAAAAATAGTTTCCCTTTGGAAATCAACGGAAAACGTAGTCAAATCTTAAACAATTTCGTCACATATTGTATAAAGTTTATCTTTAAGAATTTCTTTAATTTAAACATTAAAATTCTTGACTCTAAAAACATCTGCTCAATTTAATTGTAGTTATTCTAGTCCCTAACTTAATTTTTGAAACATTTGAACATATATCTCCCCTTTGTTCAATATAAAAAGAGCTCTGATCATTCTAACATTTGCTTCTCCGCCATTACCAGAAGATTTTGCCTTTTCCCTTTAGATGGCTCACCCTGTATGTAGAAGTCTTAAAGCTAGTATGAGTTGAGAAGCAGTTTCAAATTGTATTGAAGAGCTATTTTGGAAAAATACAAAACGTATTTAAATAAAAAATTCAAAATTCAAGCAGAAACATTTTAATATATTAAGATTGCCTTAATTAGAAGTGAAAATATTTAAGCTTTCTGCATAGTATAACTTGTAGTCTGGCAACCTTTCGCTACTGTCAAGTGGCAACTCATGAAAGACGTCCGGCAATTCCTTACTTTTCTATCTGTTTCTACGGATCCCCTTCTCTCTGCAATTTTTTGCTTGTAATGCCTGGAAAGCAAAAAAAATCGAGGAAAATCGTTAATCCAAAAAAACCGGAGAAAATCATTGGAAAACTGTGCCAAAATGGATGTCCTGAAGTATTAGTAAAATGGCAAGGCTATGCCGACAAAGACAGCACTTGGGAACCATTATTAAAAATGGGACATTGCATTCAACTGATAAGCGATTATGAAGCATCCGTTTATTTAAAAGCACAGAAGGCGCAAAGTGATATCGATGAAAAGTCCAACATTGTCTCAACAACAGTAATAACGCTTAGTGATTCTAGTGAAGATGAGGATGACGAAAAGCCATTGAGTCAACTTAAAGTTCCAATTGGAAAAACCAATAGTTCCAACAAAGAATTATTTACATTTAGCGATTCAAGTGAAGATGAAGACAAACAATTACCCGAGCCCAATTTACAACTTGAAGAGGACGATGAGCAAGGATCGACTTCTAGTCGGAGCAGCAGTAGCACCACGAGTCGGAGCAGCAGTAGCACCACGAGTCGGAGCAGCAGTAGCACCACCTCAAGCTCATCATTTAACTTCTCATCCATTTCTACATCAAGCTCGTGCTCTAGTTTGTCTCCCAATACAACCACCATTGAGGATTCAATTGACTTAGCTTCAAAGCGGGTAAGATTATAACCAACAGATCCGTGTTATATACATATTTACATATATTTTTATCAATAACAGACTGTCGCCGACCCAATCAGTCCCAATGTAGACCTTACTAACATGAATCTTAAAGTCAATGCAATTGAAAGCTTTATAAACATCTCCAAGGAGCAAGAACCAAAAAATAAAAAAGAGCCACAGTATTGTACTCCAAAATTGCAATCGATGCCTGATTTGGAGGAAAGCGAACCAATTTTAGGTCTGCCACTAGAGACCAAGATTAATGCCTCTGAATTGATATTCGATCAAAATCAAAACAAAATGAATACCACTCAGAATTTACGACGTCACGGGGTACAACAGCATCGGGCCCAAAAGGGTCAAACGAAATCCAAAACCTCGACTGTCCAATCGGTTACCAAATTGAATGAGAATGAGTTAAATAATATTAAGAAAACGGTACCATCTTTGAGTAAAAAATTGAAATCAATGCCTGGTTTAGAAGACAATGAACAAACTATGAGTTTACCGCGTCAGCAAATGGGTGAATTATCTAAGGTCAATATTAATCAGAATACGGTGCCGGCACGACAGCAAGATCCGCGACAAGATCTGAGCCAACAAATTCCATCGGAATCCAAATTTAGTGAATTTTTGCCAAATGAAGGTATGTCCCAAATTCAAAAACAAACCGTACAATCAGTTACAAAATCGAATCAAAATGAATCAAATAATAAGAAAAGGGGACTCCCATATCACGAGACACAGTATTATAATCAAAAATTGCAGTCTAAGTCTGATGTGGAACAGAATGTACGACTTTTAGGTCTACCACAGCAGCGAAAGATTTGTAAGAAAACCAGTGAAATCAATGTCAATATAAGTCAGAGTCAGATAAATAATATACAGAATTTAAATCAGCTCCATACACCACAGCTTCGGAGCGCAGCTGTTCCAGCCAAATTTAAGTTTGCTCCAACTTTAATGAGCGAAAGCAAAACCAAAGTAAAGACCCCAACCGTCCCATCGCGCACAAAAAAAGAAGAGAATGAATCGAATAATACTAAAAATAGACGACGACTTTTTAGTTCGTGTAATGAGCCACACGAACAGAACGGGCGACTTTTAGGCCTACCAAAGATCCCTAAACAAGACAATCAATTCAAAGGGGAAAAAGGTAACAATAAGATGAGTCCTATTTCAAGTGATTCACTTATGAGCCAGCATAAAAATAAAGATCATCAGCTTCAAATTGGTACAAGTTGTCTAAATCAGAACATCAAAGAACAGTCGACTGCTATTGCCTCAACACTCAAATCTCAGGTAATTGGCAATACACACAGTCTCTCTAATAAAGCTTCATCATCTGGCTCTGTGGCTAATTCATCGAAGTTTGATAGTTGGAGGGTCCCACCAATAAAAAGAAAAGGTCCCTACGGCATACAAAGGGGCCTGGAGCTGGAGAAGGTGATCCATCATTTTTTTGTTGGCGATAAACTTTTTCTGTTTGTAAAATGGGTGGGCAAGACTGTAACAGATGCTGTCCTAATCGAGAGTATAAGGGATTCGTATCCAATTCCCATTATCAACTATTTTGAAAAGTTGGAAATCTACTGTGACTTTGATACCAATAAGTTTTAAAAGGCTTCACGAAATATTTATTTAAATTGATATAAACAAATAGAGAAATATGTATGTTAATTACGAAATTCATCCATTTTATAACCAATCACTGAGAAATTCATTAATAATTAATAATTCATTAATAATAAAATGTTAAACTGTAAACCCTTTAGTCAATTCTATTTCCCAGGATGGTTGGGCAAATTGTCTTGAAAATTTCGTAGTAGCACCTTTAATTATTTAGATGTAATTGAATATAAGTACATACATATATACGGTGTGTTAAAAGAACCCTCACGTAAACGTTTAATAACATTAATCAGATATCCTTTTGAACGTCTTTAAGGATAAACACAATCTCCTGCGAGAGTTTAAATGAGTTTGATTCTTTTTACTGCTAGCATCATAAGTCTCGAAAATATCCCGATCAAAAGCTTCCATGGCATCATTCGTTGAAAATGGAGTTTTAGGCAATAAATTAATTTCTTTTTAAGTAACTGAATTATATTCTTTGCCAAATTGATATAAAAATTCTTTATTAGTAATGATCGGTGCAAAAAAAGGTTTGTTAAAGAAATCTTTTTGTTTAACATGCTTTTGGCACTAAACCTTTTCCATTTTCTGTATATTGCGGGTAACATCTCTTTTACGCGAAGCCGTTCATCTCAATCATCAAAACTGGAGGAGAGAAGAAAATTTGAAGCCAATTCCTCTTTTTTTTCCCATGCGAAGTAAGCTTGGAGTACAAGGGCCTCTGGAAATCCTAGGGCCTTTAACCTTTCTATTGCGCCTTGGTCTTGGGCATTAAGACGAATTGGACATTAAGCCACGCCTTCAGCCAGTTGCTGCTGTTCAACGATTCCTCTCTCAGCGGCACCGCCTTCCGAGGCTGAGGGAGAAGCTGGGACAGAAGTTACAGGAGGATGTCTCTTGAACGCCTGCAGCTGATCGTTGGGCAGCAACAGCTCCTCTAACAAGCCAGAAGCAAAACCCTCAGAACGGGCGGCACCACGAGTACCCTCACCTTCCAGCAGCTGGTTCAACATGTTTAGAAATTAATTTAGTAAACAACATGTTTAGGATTCGCTGCAAAACAGCATCTAGGTGTTGTGGATTTTGATAGAAAAGAGAACGCATCTGAAGGAACTACGGTTAGCTGCGCATGAATTCAAAGGGATCAGCTGCGGATCGTGCAGAAGGAGCGGTGATTGAGGATGCATCAGCTACTCTGGGATTTGGACTAGATTGGGAAGCTGGAAGCTTTGTAATTTTCTCACTAGCTTTTTCGGCAACTTTCTCACTGGTACTAGCAGCAGCAGCAGACGATGTAGACGTGGGCGCTGCATCCCGCGTAAGCATCACAACAATAAACTCCTTCTCATCTACTTTGTAGGATCTGATTTTGCGATTGTCCACTAGAATGACGCCAGCGTAGATGAGTTTCTGCTTTTCCGGTAAGTATTCCGCTCCCCGTTTCTCAAATATTTTCTTTTTCAGTTCGAGCGCCATTTTCTTCGGGCCAAAATCTACAATAAAAGTCTGTTGCAGATTTTTCACGGTAATTATCATTTTGTGTTTTCAAGAACTTCCAAGATCGAACCTTAACTTCGTAGATCTCATTTTTAATTTCAAATGATTTTGAAAACTATAATCTCATCTTTTAATATGTATATCCGAATATTTCCAAATATTTTATAGTTTTTTGTAACTTTTATGTAGTTTAGATATCGGACAAACCTTTCGAATTTATTTTTCAAAAGAATTTAAAAGTTAAGTGAATGACAAAAAGAAGTCACAATAAATTCAAGGAAATAGAAAAAAAATGTTGTAGATTGTGGCAAGGGTATTCAAACTTCGGTATGGTGAAAGTTAACACAAATCCTCTAGTTCTTATATTGAAGGGCCTCGTCCATTTCCTGTGACTGTTGAAAGTGTGCGAGCACTTGACAGATGCTTAACAAAATGTGTGTTTTTATTAGCTGATATTTTTGTGTAATGGGTTATAGCTTACAAAAGTACATATGTAATTTATTTCTGCAAACAAAAATTTATTTATATGTATTCGTTTAATTTTTCCATTCGTTTAAAGTATTGTTTATTGAGTCACATTTATAATACTTTGTCTGTCGTGCGAGAGCACTTCTGTCAGAATTTCAATTAAATATGCAAATTGCATTCAATTTGTAGTTCTTAAAAAGCTTTGTCATTTTTAATGTATGTAGTTATATACAATATGCATCTATGTACATATATCCTGTGGCTTTTTGCTATATAATATGTGATTATTGCTTTGGCAAATAAGCCAAAAAATGCAATTACAATTTGCGGGCCAAATGATTTTGACATTTTAATTAAATGCAGCCATTCATGTGAGATTGCGTGTTGTCAGTGTGTGGAAATGTTTATGTTTGTATGAGTGTGGTAATTATGATTTAGTTTGTTACTAAACGAAGTCGTTGATTTAATTAAAAGTGTGCGTTATTTGTATACAATTACCGCGCAATGAAAGTTACGTGGCCAAACCAACAGTTAAAATGGCTCTGTCCGTTAACAGAAACCGGGGACAGGTGTGCGTCGTGTTAGCGACGCGTCGCTGTCAACCCACTGTTAAATTTTTTAATATTTTAAAATTGATTTTTTTTGTTATTAACTAGCTTTATTAAAGCAAATAAGGCTTAAATTTATTAATAGTAGCGTTATCTATAAACATTATTGACTTTTTGGCGGTTTTCACGGACCGTCGTTATTTCGACGAACAACTTTTATCCTTCCAAGTACGAGTACAATTACCAAATACTTGTAATAAAAAAGCATATCAAAACATACAAAAGATAAAAAAGCAATGCTTTTAATATCATAAAAATTATCATTGAGTTTGTTACTAAACGAAATCTTTGATTTAATTAAAAGTGTGTGTTATTTGTATATAATTACCGCCCAATTAAAATTACGTGTCCTAACAACCAGTTAACATGGCTCTGTTAGTTAACAGAAACCCGCTATGAAAATTAAAATGTTTATACTTGTTTGTTAACTGGGCAATTCAGCGATCGCTTTTAATTTTTAATGATTTGGCCCAAAAACTTTTGAACAAAAATTTTAAACAATTCCTTACACATAATTGTTATCTTAAATTCACATTGTAAAAATATTAGCCTTGCTATAGAACTTGGTTCAGTTCCAATTCGATTGAAACTTTTAAAATACACATCATATGATACACTGGGTATCAAGTAAGCGTTCTTTGTCTTTTAGAAGCTAAGTGATCCTGAGTAAGTTATGGTGAATGTTAATCTGAAATGTTAAATTGTATCTTGGTTAAATATGTAATGAAAAATCTAGAACAAATGTTTTTCATTTGTAATTAAGATGTCTCTCATTACGAGCCCCTTCCCCAATGATTGCAAGGCATTTGTTAATTAAAAGTAAGCAACAAATATGTTAACAACCAAGAGACTTTAACATGGGAACACGTGCTAAATAAATATACAAGTGAGTATTCACCACGTTGCCAAGTACGCCAACCCATATAACACCTCTGACATTCGCCGAAATTGTCGTAAATTCACACAAGCGGCTTTTCTTTTGTTTTTTGTTTTGCTCTGTGTGTGTGTGTGTGTGTGCGTGAGCGCGTATTTTAATGCATAAAGAAATATACAAAGAAAACTCTCCAATGCCGTGAAAATATTCCGGGTGTTTTGTTTATTTTCACATGAAAATAAATGCGTTTAATGTTCTTCGGAAGTTTATGCCTCGTAAAATGAAGTTAATTAGCTTTCTCTTGAGTATGAAATGTGTTTTCGTATCATCACATACACAAGGACAAACACACACACACACACACACACACAAACTGAAGCAGCAACGAAGACTTTACCCTATTGGAAATTGAAATTAAACTTTTTGACTCAAGCTCTCAGGTTGAATCCTGCGGCAAGGCAAATATTTGCCACAGTTTCAGATTCCTCCCCCCAAGGAGTCTAAAAGTTCATCAAAAAGCTAGACAAACTACATACTAAACAACATTTGAGGAAATAGTTTTTCTTTTTACCACATTTATGAAATGTGCACCACAAGCCAAACAATAACTTTCGCTTGCCAGGAAAACCTCTCTTTAGAGTGATAGCCAGAGCACGGTTAGGGTCTGTGGGAAATGGAAGGTAGAAAGACTAAAAGGCGTGGGGAGTATCCTCTAAGCAGCTTAAAACTTGCCCAAAAGTGTTTGGGGCACAAACTGAGCGACAACTCTGACAACCGAGCCAACTGACAACTGCCATTTTGAGGAGAGGTAAATATTTGCACATATAATGAAAGTTCAGACACACACACACACGCGCCCCACACTTCAACATACATACACACAACTCACACATGTGAAATTAGGCTGGGCATCACTGTTGAAAGAGCAAAGGATCAAAAGTATGAGAAGAATGCACTTGGAGAGAGATGAAAAGGAGCGTAAGCACGGGGAAGTTCCTTAATGTGGATATTTTTGAAAATGGAACTTTCAAAACTTTTATCAGCGACTGAAAAGTCCTTTAATTTAAAAATAGGTTTTTCATTTTCAAGTTTAGCTAAGTAATGTTTTTATATATCTTACGAAGAATATACATATATGAGGAAAGGGAAAACATTTAGTTTAACTATAATATAATCTTGCTTTGATATATTTAACAAGGGAAAAGGAATTTTGTAGTTCAAATATTATAAGCATGCCCTTTTTCTGATATAAAATGGAAAAGCTTTTATATTTAAAAGTTTGATGCATCCTGTACTCTAATTTGTGAACTTGTCGTAAGGATTTGATTAATAATCTCTTGCAATTTTGATCGTATAATACTTAAATTACATAAATGCGCCCAGTTAGTTAGAGAATATATCTTAAATAATATATTTAAAATTTGCATCTTGAACATCTAATATATAGGAGTTCATCTTGAGTGGGTAATATAGCTATATGTTTAATATCGAGCTACTGTCATTTTCGAATATCTGTATTATCTATAGAAAGCGCTGTTCAGTCAAGTGCTTATATTTGACAAATTTACAATTCAGATTACAACAAATTTAGCACTATACCTGAGCCATCTTTATGTTGAAATTGTTATTAAACTGTTCCAATGTCCAATAAATGAAGAGATTTACCAGATATGCTTTTAATATCCTATACCCATAGCGTAGTAGGGTATATTAAAGTCGGTATGTATGTAACATGGAGATAAAATACAATAAAATATATATTTTCTTGATCAGCATCAACAGTCCAGTCGACGGAGATTTGTTCGTCTGCCTGGCCGTATGAACATCCGTCGAATGTCTACACAAATCAAATACTCGAGCTCTATTAAAGCAATCTGTTTCTTCTATGGCACACCTAATAATATAGCCAAAATGTAGTAACTGTCAAAATCGGACATTACTTAATAGAAACATTGGCTGATAAGAGTAAGCAAGATAGCGGCGTGTTAAGGGACTTTTAAGATAAATTGATGGCGTCTGCAAAAGTGTTTGACTTTATTTTGAATCTCTACTTGCCACAGGTGTCGGCAGGACTTTTTTCTTAGTAATTGATCTTAAATATTTTGGTTACTAAAATCCTTTGGTTGAAATCAATTTTAATTTCTCACTTTTTTCCAAAACAAAACCTAAAATTGAATTTCTCTCACACACACACACACATGTGTGTATGTATTTTTATGGGTGTATGTGTGTGTATCTATATCCTCTTGTCTGTATGTCTGGCACGTGTCTAAATACATTGCGAAAAAATGTCAAAAGTCACGTTTCAGTGTTTTCCTTCGATTTTATTATTGTTTTCTCTGTCTTTTTTTTTTGTTGTATTTTTTTGCATGTCATGTTAGAAGTTTTAACAACAACTACGTGACTATCATCAAACATTTCTTAATTTTCCCTCTTTTTCGTTATTTTTTTTGTTTTTGGCAATAATCATAACAATGGAATCAACTTAAACTTGGCCAACTAATTCAATTACAATTGCAATTTCCAGAAACAGGAGTGAGAGAGAGAGAAAGCATAAAACAAATATTCAAATTCAAATTCCACTTACCCCATATCCCATGATCCTTTTTGCGCCAGTTTCAGTTGCGGTGCAATCGTCTGTGGCTAATCGTTAGCTATTTGCTTTTCAGTCTACATATAGATAGACAAACTGTCTGGCTGGCTGCTTCATCTCCATCTCCATTCACAGGCAAATCCATTGCTAAATTCACATTCACATAGCCAGACAAAGCCCATAAATTAGGCAGTTGCTAAGTGCTTCGATGTTTGGGGGCGGTCCTCCACCTCCTTTGAGCCCCATGGCCTGGTCTGGTACGGTGTGGTCTGCTTTGCTTTAGTTTGGTCTGGCATTTTAGTTCCGGCACCGACTCCATTGTGTTTTTCCTGAGTCAAGATTTATATTTTGTTCCACACTTTCTTTTCACGCCCAATATTTTCAAATGGCAATGAAAAAGAGAATGGGAAAACCATGTCTCAGCATCGTATGCCCATTGTGTGTGTCCCAGTGTCTAATGAAAGTTTTTGCCATAAATTTCTTAGATATAAAATAACTAAATCAACGAAAAAAAAAAATGATTTTAAATTTCTTTCTTTATATATTTTTATATGCACACTTTATGCATTTTATGCATATACGAGAGTAGATTAAAAGGTTACCCAAAAAGTTGAACTTTAGAACAAAGAACTTCATTAAAAATACAAAACAGACTTGGTAATAGTTTAATTCACTTGTGATTCGGTACTTTTGCTGTTTTACAAATTCTGTGCAATGTTTTTAACATTGGGGAGGTTCACTTTAAGACGACAAAAGACACAGGTTGATCGTTTTAAAAGAACTTATTATATAGACAATTGATTCGTGCCTCATTTTTTTGATTTACGTGGACATAACATTAGATGTTAATCAGCCAATCCTTGGTGTTTGTTTTATTTCGCGATTGCTCGGACCATTTTGCGCCTGCGGATATGCAATGATAAATGCAAATTTTTGTCATCTGCAAGCTTTGTGCCCATTTTTCGGTGCATGTTGTTACAATTCCAAAAATTTCAGGGTTAAAGTAGTGGATATGCATTGAAGTCGATGACAAAAGGATTCGGTGATTCTTGAAATAGCGTAATTCAGACAATCTGCTCACTTTGTCCTGTTCGAGCCGGCCAAAGGCTCTCAAAAGGATCGCAGAACTTGTAAAATTGCAAAAAATTCATAAAAAGTATTTTATATTCTATAATAATAGTCTAATAGAACTTCTTCCTTTTCCCTTGAACTTATAAAATATTTAGATTTATTTGCCATATTAATCTATTTATTATTTTTTGACCAGAATTTAATAGCTTTTTTTGTTTTGTTTTGTTTTTGTCTTTGAACATGCCATTTATAAATCATGAGAATGTTCTCGATTGATTTCGTTTGTAATTGTTTTAAAAAAGTATTGCAAATCTGTCATATCCAAATACGAAACTATTTGTCTAAATATTTCATTGTAATAACTACAATTTTAATAATTTTGTTATAATCGTTTACGGTGAACTAAATTAAATAAGGATTTGGTATGCACAACTTTTCGGATAGGCCAGTATATACATATTTATCTTATAATTCTTTTAAAACCTTTTTTGAGTGCTGAATGTAGAATAATAAAACTCGATTAGCAACGGCAATCGATAAGATAAAAAATGTTTTCTTTATAAACTTCTTAATCTACCTCCGTATGTCAATATATATAACAAGTCAGTTGAAAACTATGTATTTTTATTAAATTCGCATGAGGAATTCTCTATGAACTTTTTTGTACAAAAATAATATGCAGAGAATACAAAATTCTCTGGATTTTATTGCCAGCAATTAGTTAAATGAAAATGAGAAATTAGAATGGAAAATATGCAGGTTTAGATTTCAAGCTGTAATTGTCTGTGTGTGTGTGTGTGTGTGGATGGGTGTGTAATATGAGTGTGTGTCTGTTTGCTTTTTGTGTGATTTTTCATTGAAAAGCCAACTGAACTCAACTCAATTCAACTCAATTATCACATATATTCAGGCAGTCAAGAGGCTTGTCCTTCGCATTTGATTCAGCCAGGAAATTGGCTGACTGAACTGACGACTCATGTCATGGTTACGCTTAGGGTTTTATGCTTGTGAACCAAATGTTAATTAAAAGGCCAAGACGAAGGGACAGACCAGACCAAGCAGTAAAAAGGGATTTCGATTATATTTTCCTTTAGCTAGGTATAGATAGCTAGGCACAAAAGCTACCCAGAGACAGAGAGAAACCGAAAGAGAGAGAGAGAGTGAGATAGATAAAAAGAAGAGATGGAGGAATATCATATAGTTTCTCAAAATTACCCACAAGTGTGGGACAAAAAAAAAACAAAAAAGAAAAACAACAAAAAAAGAGGAAAAGGAAAAAAAAGTTCATTTGCTATTTTTATACCTATTAGCATTGGAAAAAGGATATATGTACATATGTGCTCTTGAGTACAGTCTCTGCAAATGTTGTTTCGCATGGTAATAAAGACTGTTCACCGTTTCAATGCTAGCCCAACTTTATAAATATTATGCCAAACTTTAAATAAGTTATTAATATAAAACGGAAGTAAAACTTCTAAAGAATATTTTTAATGCTAGTTACAGTAAAAAGGGTTATAAGAAAGTAAAATTAACTCAAAGTCAGTTAAAAATTTTTACATTTACCGACGGTACTTGTATTAAGGTATATTCTTTACAAACCAATCTTATAAATATTATCGGCTTGAATTTTATACTTGAATTCATAAGATGAATTCTTGAATACCTGAATTTATAAATTATGAAACGTTAAACACATTTATCTCGGTGATCTCGATTTCTTATCAAAGGTTCAACCAATCGATTTTAATTTTTTAAACAATCATCTGTAGCACTTACTGCAGCTCTTATACCACTTTGTTGCCCTGCCCCTTGACTCGTTATTAGAAGCGAGCATAAGAGTGGTAATGCGACAGCGCGATCAAGCAAGGAATCAGTCGTTGAGAAGTTTCGAAACCGAAGCGAAAATAAAATTGTGAACAATTTATAAAAATGTACTTATACTCTGTTTCCTTTTTCCTCCCACACTTCTTAGATATATACAGGAATTGGAAAAAAATAAATTTTAAAAATTGTTTCAATTTTAATTTTAAAAATAAGTTATTATTGCTTTACAATACCTGCATGAATTTATACTTTTGAACCACCTCCAAAGTGAAGAACATCTCGAGCTGCCTTCTGCAAGTGCGATGCACATTGATGAGCTTTTTTTATTCCTTAAAGTGTTTTTTAATTGTATTACTAGCACATCTAATTAATAAATTGAACTGTTTCTAATTGACATTAATAAAATAACGTTTTTTAAGGATCGCAACTGCTTGCAGCCCCTTGATAAAGCTTAAATGAAAGGTCATCTTCAAGCAGCTGGAAATGTTAAAAATGCCAATAATATGAAATGAACGGTCATACTAATGTCGCATATGATTCGACTTTACTGTTTTTTTCAGCTAGCAGTTTTTTTTTGTCCTCTTTCTATTTGAATTGCTTTGCTCTTGTACACACACGGACACATACACATTCACATGCACGCCCGCACTCATCGACATACACACACATACACAAGCACATAGAGACTTTTAATTACACTGCACATTTTGCACTTCAACTGCAGGTAACAGAGACACTTTTTGAGAAGCAGGTGAGTTGATGTGACTAGTAACTAGTAGTAGTGGAGGAGGGGGAGTGGCGTTTATGCCACGTTGCACAAACACAAACCAAATCCAAGGCACACACACACACACACCCACACCTCTCTCTCTCTCACTCAACGCAACCTTGGATCTGTCGTTACAATATATAGTACACACAGACATATCCACATCCACACATACATACATACATATGTATGAGAGCGTTTTCAAGTGTCAAAATGGAATCCCAAAAATTGTGCAATTTAAATTCAAAACAATTTGTATTACGTCACACCTGCTACTTCACTTTAAATTCATTTAATTTAATTTTTCTTTTTTCCTTTCCTCTTTCGGCTATATTTCGCTTCTGTTTTTTTTTTTTGTATTCTTTCCTTCGCTTTGCTTTTGGTCCTGTCCAGTACGTCGAGGGCAAAGGCGAGGGCATTTTTCTTAATTTTTCAGCGTTGTATTTTGATGAGAGAAGTCATTTATTTTCATTGCCCCCCCGCGTTATCCCTTGACCACCAGTTCCCAAACGCAGCTGCTAAATTTAAATGAAATGAAGTTTGAGTTACAATAACAAAAAAAAACATTTGTTTAGTTTAAATGTTTAAAATTTAGAGTAAATATCATTTGCTGACTTTTCACGCATCAAATGAATCCCTAAACTATTTGAAAAGTCAACATATGTATGAGATATTTGATATCAAGCATACGCCATGTGGTTAAAGAATTAATATAAAATAAATTATATTAAAAACAATTCCACTAACCACAGTGACCAGAATCGAAAAAATTGTTCTTAAATCTCTTGTTCAGTGGTTAAACAAAATACATGGAGCATAATTTCAACATTTTTAACATTTCAATGGAGCAAAATCAAAGTCCCAATCAAAACATTGTTCGATATATGTATGTACATACATATATGGTTCAATAGGAATTCCTTTCATTTGAAGCTACAAGCAAGCATTCCTTTTTCTCTGTAGGTAACCCTTGACTTTTTCGCCTGGAGTGCATTAGTAAATTGAAAAGCAAAGGTGCATTGCCTTTATGTCTGCAAGTATATGGCCAAAGGATGAATCCTGTTTTCGCATTGTTGGAGCTGAAGAAAAAGCCATAAATAAGCAAGGAGAGCATCACCACTCATGCCAATTCAATCTTCATGGCACATAACCACTTGTTATTTTGTCTACAAGCAAGATTGTTATTATCATCATCAGTCATTGAAGAGATATAGTTTACATTAAGTAAAAGCGGACATTGCTATGGGATTTCGATATGTTATTTGAAATTAATTATGGAAGAGCTTGTCGGACAGAGAGATAAAAGCAATGACATGACACCTTTAAAGCAAATTCATATCAAGTATGCGCCATGATGCCAGCGAACGAAAGCAAAATGTAGACCCCAGCAACTGTCAAACTTAACACTTGAAATTTAAAAGAAAAAGTATTAATAATGTAAAAAATGTAAAAGTTCTAAATATATCAAAGACCGAAGTTTGTGTATCCTTTTTAAGAAATAAATTCGCTAATTTTATTAAAATGAAAAGAAATCTACTTAAGTGAAATGATTACGCTAAACATTTATCAACAAATTACACGAATGATACTCTAGCTCTAGCATTTATAGATATATTTTAGTTACGTAGTTTGGAAATTAAAAAGTTATGACTTTGATTTTAATTAAACTTAAGCAAAAACTTTCTTTGTTTCTTTACTCTTTCTGTCGTTTTCGTTATTCTTACTTTTGCTTGTCTATCGATAAGTTATCGATGCTCAGCTGAGATCAAACAGAGCTGCCAGATTAGACCTAATGAAAATTTAAACTGGGTACATAGTATACATATGTATATGTTGGTATTTTTAAATTTTATAAAAGATGCTAGCCTTGCATTTCTGATAGCGTTCATTTATTCAATTATATTCAATTATTGTATGGTAATTACATAAGCTACCTGAAATAAATTTTATAAACTTACCAATTACCAATCCCAAAATTCTTTGCCATGATTCTATGGGAGTAAACCTTCTTTTATATACTCTCAAATAAAAGTAAAATTTAAACTCTAATTGTAATGTTTCCATTTATGTGATAAATTTATAATACTTTTCAACTCTCGGTGGCAAGGGTATCAGTGAAGGCGAACCCGAATTAATCAAGCATGAAAAAGTGTTTGCAAAGAATTTTCTAGCCTTGGCCATTTATAATTTTTCCTTTCTTTCTCATTTTACTGCTATTACTTGGCTCCTTCCATTTATATATTTTTTTTTCTACTTTTTTTTTCTCTTTTGGCCATTTGCTGAACTGCAAAAAGTTGTCGGATTTTACTTGCTTACAATTAGGCGCCCAAGAGTCAGCATAAAATGAGTCAAAGCGGGGGAAAATGAGCAAAAGTAACAAATTGGAATTGAAATTTAAAGGATTTTTAGTAAGCATTAGAAATGAGATTTCTTTCCCTTTCAGGTCTTTTTGCTTTTATTTTTATTATTATTTAACTCAACAAGTAAAAACTTTAACAATTTTACTTGGTTTTATTTTCAATCAACAAGGAAATGAAATTGTCAAAGTCCAATAGAGGGGACGAGATGGTGGCAGCCGGATGATTGGGATCAAGGCGGAAAAGGGCTCAGCGGGCCTTCAATTTAGTGAAAACAATAAACTGAAATTATGGTCAATGACAGCTGACATTTAAGCCCTAACACACACACGCGCGCACACCCACAGAGAGAGGGAGAGAATGTTTCGACCCAGGCCATTCAAATGGAAAATTTCAATCCTTTCAATTTCCCAACTGAAAATGGCAGAATATATAAAGACCATATAGTATACATATGTACATATTATATATACAATATACATGTATTCTATACTCAATCAAGTTTCAATACATTTAAAGTTCTGGCTCAATTTGCAATGCCATTTTCAGCAATTTGTTTTAAAACTAATGCAGCTTGACCGCAAAAGAAAACGAGAGGAAGATGATGATGATGATGGATACGAAGGCTATATAAGTGGGTCGGGGTGGGTCTAGGGGTCGAGTTTAACCAGACCCGAACTAATAATAAAAATGTTAAAATAAATCTTTAAGCTGTCGGAGCAAAAAGAGAGAAGAAGTGATGTGAAGTGAAGTCTTCTTTCAGCAGCAGATTTATGCAGCCATTGTGAAAGGTCCCTCTTATATATTTTATGCGCATAATGGCCAACTACAACAAGAACAACTCACTCAGCACGCACACACACATAGAAACATACACAAACACATATACATTGTCCTTTTGGAAAAAGGATATGGATGTGAGACGTGTCTGCCTCCCTTCGCCTTCTGTCTTGTTTAGTTGGCCTGAGGTTGTTTTTTGTTATTTTCTTGTTATTTACACAAAATTGCGCCTGAGGTCATTCAGTTGGTCCTGTCATTGAAGGTGTTAAAGTTCAAATTGTAACGCATAAAAGCATAAAAATTGTCAGTGGAGCGAGAGAGAGAAAGAAAGATAGAGGGAGGGAGAAATAGGGCTAAAGAATTTCAACGACTTTTCCCATTTTCTCTTTTTTTTCATACTTTTCTTCTCTTTATCACAGTCTATGTAAATAAGTTAGATATGTATATTACTACAATACATATTTGGTTCGAGGGCAAACAATTTCCATGCATTTGGCAGGCAACTGAATGAATGAAGATTAAAGTGGCAAGGACTTTTCCCAACCAGGCCACATCCTCTTTGGCCAGTACAGTAAAACCGCATGGCATAAATGATACACTCCAAACCAACTTGCAACATGGTCATTAGTAGAGTTTTGCGGTTTTTGTCTGTTTTTATAGCAGAATATGCAGAATATATTTCGTATTCGTATGAGATTTATTTTTCGATTTTTCCGCCCCGCCCCCTCCCCCCTTCTCGAAACATATTTCAGATCAATCCACTCGACCAATTAACATGCTTTCATTGGCAATGCTAATTGAATTTCAGACTATTCTCTGATTTCCAATTGCACAATGTAAAATGTGTCCAACAAGTAGACATTAGGTCTGCTTTGCTATCCAAATATGTCCTGGAATCTAAAAGGGATTGTGGGTACATTTAATTGAAGAGAAATTATGTTACTTTGACTTTCTTAGTTGACATTAGTTCGGTTTAGCCTTGCCTTAAAACTTAGAAAACTTGAAGCTCTTAAAGAAACAGAATCAGAAAACAAATTTCGTTAAATTGGATCTCAAAATTGCGATGCTTTTATATATGTAAGTATAAGTTATCGTTCACTTTCTTGCTTAGCAGTGGGTATCCCGAGGTCGTTCCCTTTATCTACTTGCTAATAGCTTTGTTTCAGTGTGCAATTAGAAGCGATGAATTGGTGGGATGGAAAATGCCAAAAACTATCTTTAAACTTGGACATTGAAAGGATGCAATTTGAGATTCTATAGACAGAATTTTTGATGTACGGCGAAAGTTTTTCTTTTTTCGTTGCTAAAATTAAAAATAGCTTTGGAGTGAAGTTGAAGTTTAAATTTACATTTTACTTTTTAGTTTTCTACTTACTATTTACCTCTTTTAGCATCAAACAAATTCAATTTAGTAGAATTTAGAACTATAAACTAAGCTTTTCGATAATGAAATATATTATAAGGAATTAAATGGGGTTTTTGACTTTTAAAAAATAAAAACTTTGACTCTTACTTTAAATGTTATATGTAAGATTTTATATATTACTAGTAAACCCGGCAAACGTTGTTTTGCCACATAAATAATTTTCTAGTAATTTCATAGCTTACTTATTGTAAGTATGTATGTTTGTTAGAATGTGTATATTGTATGTATGTGGTAGGGAGTGAGAAAGAAAGGGGAGGAAAAATAGATGTTGGCCGATTTTCATAGATACCGGATAAGCACAAAAAATTTCATTAAAATCGGTCTAGCCGTTTCGGAGGAGTATTGCAACAAAAAGTGCGACACGAGAATTTTATATATAAAGATATTAAAGTTTTTAAAGTTAAACAAAAAATGAAAAACTAAAAAATTTCACTTTATCTTATTTGTCCATTAATAAGCATTATATTTTAGGAGGAAGACAGGTTTAAATTTACTTTATTGAATTGAAATTATTCGCAGACAATTTGCTATGAATGCAAATATATATTTTATTATAAAATTAAAGGCAAATGGTTAGAATGGATTCTGAAATATAGAAGAATTGGCCTAATGATTTAATAAGCATTGTTTAATTGAAATAAATATAGAAATGAAAAAGAAAAAGTTTCATAAGCGACATAATAAATAAATTGTTTGTTTGTTAATAAATAAAAAATAAATGATTGAAAATAAATAAATAAAATTTACATACATGCAATTTAATACGAGTTCCATTTCTCAACTAAGATGAAGCACGCAAGTCGTCCCTGTCCCTAGTTGGTACCCTGTACCTACTAGTTATATTATATTAAATAAAGTCGAATAGACATACTCAGCGACAGCGAACGCATGCTATCTCGCTCACACTTCCCAGCCAGTCGCCCTTGGCGTTTTACTACAAAACGCATATGCGTATATCTCCGATACTTATTGTACGTATATCTCCGATTTCGACTAAATTTGGTCAGCTGTTGCTACTTGGCCATATAAGTAAGTGTGCCAAGTAAGAATACGATATCTTTAATACAGCTCTAGTAATTTGTTTTTTTTTTAATTACGGGGGCTGGAGTCGGCGTGGCTAAAATTTAAAACGAACTTGATCTGCTTGGTCATTAGACGGATGTTCACACCAAATTTGGTAGCTCTAGCTCTTATAGTCTCCGCGATCTAGGTGTTCATACAGACAGACGGACGGACAGGCGTATGCTTCTTACATACATTTTAGCGACTTTAATATACCCTATTACCTATGGGTACAGGGTATAAAAATAATTTCATTAACTTTAAATTAATGCACAAACAAATTTTAATAAATATTTCAAAATGAAAACCTTAAATTCAAAACTTGTTTTAGATTATTAAGGATTCACTTGGATTATTCTTTCAGTATTGTAGTTCAGAAATTCAAAAAAAAATTTTTATATTTGAAAAAAATAAAAAATGTCTAGTAAAAATACCAGCAATTGCGTTTTGGCTCGGGAAGTGTGCCAACTGAAGGGTGATCAAGGACATTCAATTGATTGTCTTCCTAGCAACTTATATGATCTATTCCTCCATAGCTTTGGTTCGGGCGCAAAACAAACAACTTTGTCTTCTAGTCAAACAGGTGAAGGATGAAAAGAAAAGGGACGAAGAAGCTCCTGGCGACAAGGAGAGTTCGCTGCATTCCTTAAATCCTTTTTTGGACTGCCTTAAACCGGATGTCTTATACCACCTTGCCATGGATACGGAAACTATGAATTTTCCAAAGGTATTTCGCGATGTGCGGGTAAGTTGAATTTCAGAGTTAATATATCTCAGGCAATACACAATTTCTTCATTTGCAGTTTGTTTGTATGGGAGGCACACCTCAACGGATGCAGTCATTTGCATCGTATGTTATGGGGGCAATTGGACTGAGAATGAACGCGGCTGTTCAATTGAAAGATATGTCTGCGGCTGGTCATCGTTTTGCCATGTTTAAAGCAGGTCCGGTGCTATGTGTCAGTCATGGTATAGGCTGTCCATCAATAAGCGTTGTCCTGAATGAACTAATCAAAATGATGTATCATGCCAAGTGTCAGGATCCGGTATTCATTAGAATTGGCACCTGCGGCGGCATTGGTATCGCACCAGGCACTGTGGTTATCACCAAAGAGGCCTTAAACGGCGAACTCTGTCCCAAGTATGAACTGATTGTTCAAGGCAAACCTGTGCAATTGTGTGCTTCTCTGAATGAGGAATTGGCCAAAGAGCTGCTATCGTTATCCGACTCCTGCAATGAAGAACATGATACAATTCTAGCCAAGACTCTGTGCACCGATGACTTTTACGAAGGTCAATCGCGTCTCGATGGGGCATTCTGTAACTACACCTCAGACTCGAAGAAGGCCTATTTGCAGAAGTTGGCCGACAATGGTGTAGCCAACATTGAAATGGAGAGCTTAGCCTTTGCCGCCCTCACCAAGCGGGCCAATATCAGGGCAGCAGTTGTTTGTAGCGCTATTGTTAATCGTTTGGAGGAAGATCAGGTTAAATTCTTATTCAATTATTTGGACTTTTTGATACATATTATACTTATTTTTCAAACCTAGATAAATGCGACTCCGGAAATGCTATATGAATGGCAATTGTATGCCCACAAATTGGTCGCCAGCTATTTACTCCGATCCATCTATGGATCTACCAGTGAGTGCGAATTAGACAATGAACTCGAAGAAGAGTTGAAAATGTGTAGCTGCGATGATACGGGTGACGATTCCAAAAATGTGGAGTAAACGAAAAGGGTCTGAAATGAGTTCTAAAGCTAATACCCGCGTTTCCATTGTGTCAATTTGTAACAATTAAAATTGAAAACAAAATTAAAGTTTCATGTGCAATATGTATATAGTTAGTTTGGTTTTCATTAAAAAAATAATAAATATTTAGGTATTCCAAACATCCAAAATTACTTACAGTATTAAAAGTGTTTTACTGAGTGAACCAATTTGCTCTGTTTTAAGCATAACATTTTCTGTAACTGTTTAGTAAATGAATTTAACTTTAAACTAAAATAGTTTCAATGAATACGTCTCCAATTTTTTATGGAGGCTGTCTTGTTAATCTGTCGAAGATTGTTCATGGATATAAATCACTAAATATAATTTATTTAATTTTATTTCGTTCTAAAGGCACTAATATAACAAATTTCATTTGAAAGTTTAACTAATTAACCATTAATTTAATCAATTCGATTCATATATAGTAGTATTTCAATTATACAAAAGCTTGATCACCGTAACTCCTATTAAATTTAATAAATTTTTTGCAAGTTTAAACATTTTTAGAGATTTATTTTAATATAAATTCTTAAGCTTATTTCATCATAGCTGATTTTTTTTTTTTTTTTTTTTTTGTTTTTACGTTTATTTATTTGTTGTTCCTCTTAATATATAGCTAATATTTTGCGACATATTTGTAACTTCTTATTTAAAAGGCACAATACAGTTCACTGATATTCTTCACAGATTTTTTGTTTTACAGATTTGGAAATTTTAGTCTGACACCCTCCAAATTAGTTTATCTACATACATACATTACATATTCTTCTTTTGACCCCAACAAAATACCACTTTCGTTATCGATAAGTAGTTAAAGTTCATTAATTGGAACCTGAGAACTATAGGATATGGTAACTTAGTTTGCTAGAGTGAATGAATAGGTGTGGCAATATCAGATGGCAACCAGATGGCAACGCAACAAAATGAAGTCTTCAGAGTGAGTCAGGAATTTCGCTCGGCAGTCGAAAAAAAAATTAAGGGAAAAATAGTCCATCGAAAAGGAAAAGGTAGTTTATATTACATTAAATTACACTATACTTAAATCTATCTTAAGTCACAAAATATCACAATAATTGTCGTCAAATAATAAATATATATGTACATACATTAGCCTAAAACATCATTGTAAAGTAATTGCAACATAACTATTCTAGTTTTGGAGTACTACTGAGTAGATTATGTTGTTTCATTTCGTAAAATATACAACATATTCAATTCTTAGTACAAAATGTATTGGTATATTCAATACACTGTATAAATTGCTTGTGTACGAAATAGGATCAATCAATTTGCTGTCTGCCAACAAAGATTAGAATCCAATTTTACCTTTGAGGGTCGACTCAAACATGGTAATCAAAAATTTATGGTACATAAAATGGAAAATCTCAAAAGTACAATTATTTTCCAATATGCATTTTGGTAAGAGTATCCTAATAAACATTCAACATGTGATTTCACATCACAAATTGACCTGGCCGTCTCTGTGGTTTAGTTTGGAAATCATGAGAACGAAAGCCAACAGTCATTTACTGTGGTTTAGCAAGTTTTAGCAGCTCAATTTTTGATGCACTGTTTGCCACAGACAGGTTTTATGTCCCAATAAACTTTTTTCTGACTGGGCTGAGTATGGAGGATTGACTTATGAGGTTTTATCCTCTTCAATCTCAAAGTTCTTACAATGGCTGTTAAAATGGAAAGTCTGAATTTCAATTTGCTAGTGTCGTGGTTATTGAATTTACCAATTTTAGTCTTTGTTAGTAGATCCAGGATTCTATTTATAAAACTTCGAGTTACTTGTTTCCAAATCTAATTGTCAGCTCACTTATTCATCTCACTTATTCATGTTTTTGTTTAATACTTCAACTTTTCCAGAAAAAAATTGCTAAAATTCCAATTTTGAAAATATTTTCTCTTAAATCCTTTTTGTTCTTTCTTTAAAAAAAGGACACAATTTACTGACTTGCCTAGATCCTATTTTGTTTCTGACTACACCCATGTGTGAGCAATGTGTATTTACTTTCAATTTTTGGCTTAAAAATCATTTATTATAACAAGGACGAGGCGAATAGAGTCAAGAGACGACGAGAGAGACAGACACGGAGAGACGAGAGAGAGAGAGAGAAACAAAACACATTTGCCTTCTTATCACTTAGGCCAGGATTCGTCGTTGTACAATTTTCATTTGCTTTTCTTTTCGTCTTTTTTTTTCTTCCTTTTTGGGAATGGAGCGTTAAAGAGGGGGAGGGGAGGGTTGGTTGTTGTAAACAAACAGCCAAACTTGGCAAACAGCAAGACCAAAATAAAGAAAAGTAAAAGCGAAGCGAAAAAATGTTCTTGTTAACAAATTGCAAAACATTTGCTTTTTGAAGACAAATTACTCGTGGTAAAACAAATTGCTTGCCACCCTCCGACCCCATCGTCCCCCTCTATCTATTTCTCTCTCTTTCTCTCAGACAGACAGGGGGTTGGGGCGCTGTCGAAGAGTGGAGAGATAAAGTTCTTGGTATTCTCTTCTTTCATTTGCATATGTTTAAATTTTGATATATTGAATGCGAAGTAAATGCACCTAAAGTTGGAGCCTTATCTTAAGCCCTCATACTCGCTCTCATACTCCACTTGCACTTCAGCCTAATTAACCTGAGCAGAGAAAACATTGCAAGTGCTACACTGAAAAGAACAGTTCTAAGAAAGCAATGGGAACAAGAAATGATTAAAACGCAAAATTTTGAAAACAAATTTCAATTTGTATATAATTGAGAAAAGGATTACGGAATAATTAAATAATGAAAATGGAATTATGATAAGGAAAGGAATCGAAAATGTTCTAATAAATACATAAAACCGGGTTGGTTCGTAGTACTTGCACCTACTTAAGTTATTATAATATATAGGTACATATGTATGCATAATAAGAAGATCAAGCGAAAGTTTATCTAACATTCTACCAAAAGTATATAACATATTTTGTGCATAATTTGGTTTTCTTCGGTAAAAAACTTCCATTTGGTTATTCAGTGCAGTAATGGCATTTGTATAAAAAGACAAATCTTTTTTTAATCGTGGATATCTTTGCGCCACAGGTTGAGCTTAATTTTAGCAGATGTTTTTATGGCACCAATATAATATAATCAGTCGAATTTGATAAACATTTTTTCAGAATCATCAAAGAGTAAATAAAACTTACAAAGTTTAGTGGCGAACGTTGATAAAAATAAAAGATTTCATTCTTAAACTTTCTTTTTAACCGATTGTTCCTATGCAACTAAATGGTGCAGTCAAACGATTCTGAACAAACTCAGTAGCGTTATTAGGATATGTATCAAAATGTTAAGTCCTAAGTTTGGTGAATATGTTGTGAAAATCAATACCTACTCTAGCAATAGTTCTTACATAATATAGCCATCCGATCCGCATGGTACCGAAATATTTATTATGATCGCTTTGAACCCTGTGGAAGTTGTTTGCGTTGATACAGGCAGATGGACATGGCTGTATTAACTAAGCTCGGTAACTAAACGAAAATATTTCCTAAATATTTATTGTTTTTAACTATTCAACAACAATTTATATATTTACAATGAAGGTATTAAAATTTAAACGAGCTCAGCCTTTGTGGAATATGACCAGAATAAATTCTAACAGGCCCTCTTGAAATAAAATACTCTTTTTGAGGGTTTTCAGGATTTTAAAAATAATAAAAAATGTCTCAATAATTAATAATTGTGATTAAAAGTCCTTTTTTGTTAACTTAACTTTTATTTCCATGCAGGCAATTAATTCTAAAGTCTTAGTTGGAATTCATAAAAATTTGATTGATCTGTATCATATGTATCTGAAAGCAAGAAGTCTTGATCTTTCGAGCAGTCTTCTCCTATATTTATGCTTTACTCTTTTTTTTTTTTCTTGTGTAGATAGAAAAATGCTCAAGTTAATTCCTTGCCATGTCGCTTGTTCCTGGCACCGAGTCTCGCCCTTTGTCGTGTCCCGTGTCCCGCTCTTTAATGAGTGGAATAAAATAAGCTTAGGTAATTGCTTGGCTACCATGGCAATGGCAATGAAAAGTTTTTTAAGCAGATTTGTCAGCGTGTCATAGTTCGTGCAAGCGTTTTATTGCCACTCGAATTGGAAATTGCGGTCTTTGTGGGTAACACTGAGGGGTTCTCTAATTGGTTTTTTGGGGCGCCCATGTTGAGCAGGGGTGTAGGGGGATGAGCGGCTGGTTGGTTGTTTTAGGGGGGGGCAGTCAATGCTGACAGTGCCACAACAAATGGCGTATGCACCGCAATTTGTTTGTTAATTTGTTCATGCATTCGTATCATAATTTGAGTAATTATTTTTACAGTTGGTCGCCCAGTTGGGGATTCAACAAAACCCGTTGCCCATGGCGACCAATGGCGACAGCAGCCATCAAATGACCAAATTTATTTATTATATCCTTGCAACAGAATATGCTTATTCAGTTGCACGGAAGCTTGCAACGTATCCGAAAATGCACTGTCCAACTATTTTAGTAAATGCAAACTAGTCACTCACTGAGAATACCCTGCAGCTGCATGCTGTGCATATTAAGGGTAGTCTCGCATCGTGGAGCTTTAGTTTATAAGTGACATAAATTAAGTTGAAATGCTGAATTTTTTAGAAAGAGAGAGGGAGAGATGTGATAAGCTAGTTAATGAATAATTTAATTCATTTTTAAACCCGTTTTAGTGTAAATGCATTTTGTTCTTTCTATTATAAGAACTTTTACATGTGTTCAACTAAAAATGAAGAAAATTTAAAATAATTCTTACGTAAAGGATTAGAAACATAGATCGATATCACAATTATATTCTAAGGTCTATTAAGATATATTCTTTCTATGACATTCTTCTCCTTTATTGTAACTAACTCTTCTTGTTTCTAAGTATACTTTCATTTGTCTTTACTTCCTGATGTATATAAAATTATCCATTATTCCCTAAGAAAAAACTAACGTTTCATAGTAACATTTTCATAGTTTTATATTTCAACAATTTTAAACTATGCCACAAACTAATGTGTTAGAAATTCTGCTATTAGACAGCATCAAAATGAATAAATTATAAAATTTTAACTATTTCAAGGATAAAAAAGTATTTCAACTAAAATTATAGTAAAAATTGTATTAAAATTGGTGTGTAGTCATGAATTACTTTTGGCGTAAAAATAGACACAAAAGTATTCCACAGAAATATTTAGCTGAAAAAAGGAAAAAGTTGAAGCCCTAAAGCAAATTAGGGCGGATTTAGAAATTCGTATCTTTATCTATCCATTAATAATTAATTGATTTTTGGCATTGATGTAAACAAAAATACCTCCCACCCTAATAATATCCCTTAAAAAGTGAATAAATGAAACGAGGATATACAGAAGCAGTATGTAGAGACTACATTTATAATTTTGTCTGCTAAACTATTTTACTTTCCGTGGAAAGAAGGACCACCTCGGTTAAATCGGAGCAAATTTTCAAATTTTGTATGCTTATTTTTTCCTTTTCTTGAAACTCTAGAAAAATTATTGAAAATTCTTAAATGGTCTTTACCATTTTTGGTTTATATTTTGTTTGGAGAATGAACCTTGACTTTGTAATGCTTCAAATCAGCCAAAGTAGAGTCAATTTATAAGATTTTAAGTATAGAAATCTTTGTTTACTCGTCCTCAAGCAAAAAATGAAATGAAAAAAATAAAGAAAAATTGTCATGGGCAAGAAAAAAGCAATTCTTAAGTTACAATTTATCTGTAATCTGCCCAAAAAACATGAATAAATCAAATTTACCGAAAAAATATTGATCCAAATTTAACATTTGAGAATATATATAAAGATAAGTATCTTCTCTTACCTCTCTGACAGGACTAGATAAAACTTTATTAGAAAGAAACTGCAAGACAGAGTTTTAAAATGAATTCATTAAATGGAGAATTTTATTATAGTTAAAGAAGTTCACTATAGGGAATTTCGACTGTATATAAGTATATACATATTGTATAGTATAAGTATAGTATAGTATAGCCTTGAGACCACTTAAATGCATCAAATTCCATCTTCATCGTCTATTTTTAAAGGAAATCCACAGGGAAGTGACCTGGCACCATATCCCAAATACAAAAAAAGGAAGGCAAAAAAAACCTTTCTTCATCCTTTGGTTAGTTATGTGGAAACATTTTATCACTATCTAAGCTCGAAATATATTCAATCAGCGATAAAATATATATATGTATATATAATATATACGAGGAATAAAACTATTTTAATAACTTTCATTTGATTCCAGCCTTTTTGATGCCATTCAAAAAAGCTCGTTTCAATATCCTTTTACCCATCCTTGTTGTTCTTTAATTAGAGGCTGAGGAACTGAGAGCTGACTCTGTAACTAAATAGTTTATATCGCACAGGTGTATGTGATTAGCTTTAATTCTACTCAGTATTCAGGATTCAGTATCTGTAGTATTCAGTTTTGTGGCATCCTTGTGTTTTAGTCATCGACAATGGCATCTCCTGTTCCATTTCCATGGGCCTGAACATGCACATAAATTTACCGTTAAGTGATCTATTATGTGTATGCATTCCATTTCATGCCATGTGCGGCCATTAGGCAATGCCAACGCCAGCCTAAATAAACAAAAGGACTATTATATCCTGGCACAGAATAGAACAGTGCAAAAGCAGAGCATAAAATAGGTGAGAAGACGCAAACAAGTTAAAGTGAAAGCCAAACCGAAAGGAAAAAATATGTGGCTTTAAAAGGATTAAGGGCTACCAAACAGAGACGAGAGAAAGAAGAGTTAAAACTTTGATATACAAGGCATTAATAAGTCAAGCCATGTTTGTTTTGCGGTAAAAAATTATATGCTCCAACGCATAACTTCTCGGGCCCAGCGGCGTCCTGCATAATAAAGGACTCTTCTCTCCTTTGGATTCGCCACTCTGCCAATCGATTGGTTGCTTGGCTTTTGGGTAAACAATGCGGTGCCAATATGTAAATGAGCATATTTAGTTAAGCAAAACACAAGAAGAAAAAAAAAAACAAAACAACCAAAAAAAAAAAAGCAACCGAAATTTGCATAATTTTTTTTCGGTTCGTGTGTGTGTTATGTGAAAAGTGTTGGCAAAGGCATTGAGCTCAAGTGTAAACTGTACCCATTCTCCTCCACACACACACACACACACACACCCCTTTCAGGCACAATCAGTAGTTAGTTAGATCAGAATGGTAAAACCACTTCACATTAATGCTGCCACTGGATGGAATGGAAACGAATGAAGAAAAATTGTATATTCATGCCACAATGTGCATAAATATAATTCGCTTCCAAGCATCGATTTATGCCAGGCACGTGCCACGTCGTCTTCTTGCCACTGTTTCAGCAGCTTCTGGCATTTGTTGCACTTTATAAAATCCGCTTAACGTGTTCCACCTCACATCAAACCCCATCAACCTCAACCACTACAAAATACAATCAAAGTAAAAATGCATCACCATTAAGTGTGTGTGCGAGTGTGTGTGTGTGTGAGTGTGTATGCCACAAAAGAAATCAGCAAAGAGAAAAGAGTTCTTGTGTATGCCATTGAAATATCAATTATTATTACACATGCCGCTTGCACATTTAAATGCCATTTTATTGTATTTCACTGTAGCTGGGCAAAGATAAACATTTTCAAATAGACGACAGCGTTAAAATTAATGACAATTGTGCACTGAACTTTCTGATTGAACAACTGACTGAACAGCAGCCATTTCACTAGAAAAACGACAACAGCAACAACAAGAACAAAAAAAAAAGGGGGGGGGGAAGCAGTCAACCAAAAAATATTTAACAAAAAGTATAGCCTACTTAGAAGGGCATTGACATAAATTTTTACATTTTCATGCGAAAAAATGATTAATATTTATATTTTTTATACAAAACTCGACAAACGATTTGAGTTTTATACATTTTGAAATACTTATGGTACTTTGCCAAGGTAAAATGTGCTTAGCTCAGGTAACTAGGTAGCTTAATCAGCTGATTAAATTTGGATTCATGCAATTTTGCATTCGAATGGAATTATTGATTCATTGATTATATTTCAATTTCAAAAGAAATGATTCCAAAGACGTTTATTATAATTTTAGAATAATTATAAAATTATCTAATAAATTAGGTAACAAAAGGTTTGATTAGTTTTAGTTTAGTTTAGTTTGATGAAGTTGTTGAGAAGTAAGCCTTTTTGATTCTCTCTAGTTGTGGGCAGCTGTCTAAAATATGTTAAGCCAAGGTTGCTTGGATTCCATGATAAATTGAAGGGTATAAGAAACAGTGGATCCATTCAAGAGACGGACATAAATCCGGCTGTCAACATGGCAGTTGATATTGAGGTTTCTCCATATTTCTATTAAAAGTTATATAGTTGACCCAGTTGACCTCCTTTAAGGTTTAAAGATAGGCTAACTTACCTTTTTTTAAGTCAAAGTCTGTCAATAATATCAAAATAGTTAAAAATCTAGGTGTATATCCCCGTATTTAGGAGATAGTAAAATCTGCATTACCCGTGTTTCGTACATTTTGCATTATGATAAGCATTAAATTAAGAAATAACAATTAGTCCAATAGTTTTTTTGTTCTGCACTTAATCCTGAATTGAGTTTCAGACTTAACAAGTAAACAAAAAATACTTAAGCAACTAAAAGGCAACTATTTGAATTGCCTAAAAAATATACAAATGAATTTTATTTGTATTAATACCTTATATTCGGTTGTTTAAATATTTTCAATATATCACTGCTCTGATTACATTTATTGTGCTTTAAATTATTCTTAAATTTAAATTATTTCTATATTTATTACGTTTTGTTTTAGGACAATTTAAAAGCGTGTGTGCAAAAGACAGTGATTTTCTCATAAATATAAATCCATTTGCCAAATCCTTAGTCTCTCTTTTCCCTCTCTCTCTCTCTCTCTCTCTTAGTTTCTATTTGTCCCTCTTGCTCTTATTCTATATATAAATATACATTGTACAATTTATCTTTATTTACAGCATCTTGTGCTTTCAGTTTACTTTCAGCTTGGCCATTGTGCTCTACGCCCGGCAGCAGCAGCAACAACAACAACAACAACGAAATCAATTTGTCATAATTATGTAGAAAGACGAATTCATAAATATTCCAAATATATATATATGTATATGTATGTATGTATATACCTACTTACATACATAATACAATACACTTTACACTTTCTACTTAATCAGCGCATTTAATAACTGCCACGCGCAGTGTCACAGACCCGAGACGTCGAATTCAATATATATGAAAACATCGCGTATCGTCAATCAAAGGAAGTGCGGAAAAAATGAAATAAAATGGAGCAGAAGCAGAGAAGCCAGTGGGGCAAAACACCATGGGGAGTAAGAGGAAAGCCCACACAATGCCAAAAGAGAAGCCGATGCCAAAGTCGATGCCACTTGACGGGCATTATTCAAAAAAAAAAAAAAAAAGGGCCGACTGTCATGGTCGACAAAATGTCACGCGCACACAGTCAAGAGTGGCTTGGGGGGGCAGGGCGGGTAGAGTGAAATGGGTAAGCATATTCCCCTATCTTTTGCTCCATCTATTCCCTGCATCTCTCTCTCTCCCCTTTGGCCATGTTGCAGGTGCAGTGTTGAATACCCGAAAGGCTTAAAATTAAAGCCAAAAGAGCAAATTTATCAGACATAAAGTCCCATTACGTGTGAATGCAATGAATGGCAAAGTGAGCAGAAAATAAAAACTCGTTTGCAGTTAAGCAAATTATTTACTTCTTATGTCCTTTTTTCCATTTTTTTGTATTCTCTAAATGTTTTATTAAAAGACATAAACATAAGTTGGATGAAAAATGTTTTAGCCATTTTTGTGAAAAGGAAACAACAGCAGCAGAAACTTTCACACAAACACAAAGACACATATGTATGTATGTTAGCCAAGAGATGGCCATTTTAAATGAGTATTTTTTGTGGACCCTCCTCCTCTCCCACCATCTATCATCTCTTTTGCAAAAATAAAAGGGGTAAAGAAAACCTGGTTATAAACACTTTGGTGCTGTTCGCGTTGTAAAGTTTTTTATGGCCCTGTTATTTAATTTATGGTTGAAATACATTTTCAACAGCCAAAAATTGCCAAAAGCAAAGGCAACCCCAGCAGCACCTGTTACACACACTCAACAACAAAACAACAGCAACAACAATGGCAATTAGGCAACCTTCAACAAGGCCAGAAGCATAGCCAACACAAGAACAAAAAAAAAGAGCACACGCATTGTGTCAAAAAAGGGGGGAAAACTGGAGAATACAATATATATATATATATATTGCTGGTATATGCCAAGGTATTCCCAACATGTTTCTAAACAATTTAAGAACACTTTTCCTTAAGACACTTTTCCCATTACAAAGGCATCATCAATCATTTTGTTAAGGTTCTTGGAATCTACTGTCATTAATGACATCGATGACAAACATTCTTGGCGATATTTTAGGCAGATCAATATAAAAGTATATATACATGTAAATGTATGTACTTGTTTCTGTTTCGAATATTTTCCAATTTTAGAAATTTAAATGAATTTCTTCTTGAATTTACACACTTTTGAATGGATGAAGAAAAACACAACGCGATGCTGACACATTTTGCCAAATAACTTTAATATTTTAAATTAGATATAGTAAAAAAAGATGCGATTTTGATACCGATACGTTTTTAAAAGATGTAGAAGAACAAGTCTTTATTGAACAGGTTTTTTTTTTTTAACAAAATTATTTAAATTGAACATTTTTTTTAAAAACTTACTCAGTTTATAAACTTGTTATCAATTTAGGCGAACCACATATAAAATTATCTGAAAGAGACTTAAAGAGTTTTGATTTCTAAAAAAATTAAGCTCTAGAAACTGTGGAAATGAAACAGACAAACTAGAAATAGAACAATAATTATTTTATGCTGCGTTGCGATCTTGCCCGTGATATTATCGATAGTTATCTATAACTCCATGTCTTTGATTCTTAGGCTTTGTCGATCAAAACATACTTCTGCTTAATAAGTAGTAATTAGTAGATAAACATTTCGCATTAAAAAATTACCCATGGTACAATTTCATTTCCATTTCAAGACTCTTTCGACGACATATTAATAAGGTCACACTAACCCACTGGCATCGGCTTCAATATCGTTTTAATGTTTATTTTCTAATACCCAGAATTCAAAATTGTTGCCCTTGATATTGGAAATGTTTTGTGTGTGAGTGTAAGTGTGTGTGTGTGTGGGTGTTTGCGTGTTTGTGAAAGTGTTTCCTTTTTCGCCGGTTATCAGTTGAAAAATGAGTTTGGCACTGCCAAACTTTTGTTGCAACAAATTTTGCCTGCATATGTTATTAATTGTTAACAATTTACTAACAACTTCTCAACAGTTTGAAGTGGAGAAATATGTATTTATATATACGTTTACATGTATATGTGTATATATATATATATATATATATATATATATATATATATATATATGTATATACCCTTCTTTTTTTTTGGTTTTGGGAAATATTTAAATCAACTTTTCATTTAAAACCGAGCACAGACTTTTGATGCTTGGAAATGTCAGGCAACAGTAGAGGACAAACAGCAGGAGCAATAACAACTTTGAACTTTTCCACCAGCCACCCCCTTGCCACCCCTTTTTGGTCCTTGGTCCTTTTCTACACCTCTTTTACGCCTTCACTCTTTCACATAAAGTTGTCAACTGCACATGCAATGTGCCAACAAAAAACTTTTTTTTTGTTTTCCTCTACTCCTCTGGCTGAACAAATAAAATTTAATAAACGCCACACAAAGATTTCCCTTATAAAGTGAGTGATATTAAAACCGTCCAACAACAGCAATAAGAACAACAATGGTAGACGAGAATCACTTTGAAGACTTGAAAACTTGGCTAAAAAAAATTAATACAAAATTCAATAAAGTTGACTTTAAAAAGGAATTTTTCATACAACAAAAGGCAATGCACGAGGAAATGGGAAGACAACAACATTGAAAAAAAATTATGATTTTTATTGGGAATGCAAAAATTAAAACAAAAAACAAAAACAAACAAATTTTTATTGAAAGCAAATAAAAATCGATAATTGAACTTAACGTCGAATATACTTAGAACTTTTGCAAAGTCTTCAGCCATTTAATCTTATAATTATGAGGAAGGTCCTTATATTAGCTATTGGTTTAGCATAAGTTACTATATAAATAAACATATACAATTTCTATATCATAAACTAACATAATCTGCAAAAATATTGATGTGTTTATTAGATGGGGGAAAAAATTAAGTCTTGTTAAAGCTCATCAATATGTCTTAGATTTAGCTATTATAGCTAAATGTTTGCAAAAACAAGATAAAATTTATTACATTTTTTTTTTAATTTACGACAATAATTGAACCATTTTAGCTATAAACGGAAATATTTTCTTTGTCTGCAACCATTCAAACTGCATATGACGCAATTTATGACTTCTTTTTAAAACTTTATACTTTGTTTCTATAATAATAAAAAAATATTACCCATAATACCTAAAATTTTGCTACGTTGTGATATTTTGAAGATTTTATGAAACAAAAGGAAGAATTAAAAAGGTTTAAAATCGAAACAGGTTTAGCTTTTTACTGTGATATATGTAGGTGGGTCATTAAAAATGGCAATAAATCATCAATATAACATAAAGACAATAAAATAAAAATCGCTTAAAAAAAAAAAACAGTGATCGGTAAAATTTTTGTTCTTTATAAAACAATTAATTTATATGATATTGAAGTACTTAAATATGTACATAAAGAGATGTATGTCAGTATTTTTATGTAGAAAACTTGCAGAAAAAATCTGTTAAAGTCATTAGAAATAATACAAAGATATAAATATGTATTTATTTACTTCAAAGAGTCAGTCTGTTACCGTTTATAAAATTTTTATCTTTTAACACAAAATAATAGTTTATATTAAGCAATAGCTTAAATTTTTGGAAAAAAAAAATCAAAATTCAATTTTGGTTATGGTCTTAAAACAGTAATCAATTTTCCAATCTGAGATACTCTTAAATAACATCCTTTGATATATACTTGGGTAGCTCATGAGTGAGTGAGCCAAAATGAATGGCTCACTGAACTGAGCCACTGAGCTTGTTCATTCGAAATGGCTCAGTTTGGCTCACTAGTTTAGTTTGGCTCACTAGCTCAGTTTGGCACACTAGCTCAGTTTGGCTCACTAGTTCAGTTTGGCTCACTAGCTCAGTTTGGCTCACTAGTTCAGTTTGGCACACTAGCTCAGTTTGGCACACTTGTTCTTATGGTTCGCTCAACTGGGGATCGCAAAGTGAACTTATAAGCTATCTACAAGTGAGCCAGTGAGCCATATGAGTGAGTTGGCTCACTACTTGGGTAAAAGCAGCTCATTGAGGTGAACTAGCTCATTCGTTCTTTTTTTCGAATACTTTGATATGACCCTAGAGAAATTTTTATCGCAATGCCTTAAAAGCTCATTAGATGTTAAACATAAAATTCGATGAATGAGTGAGCCAAAATGAGTGGCTCACTGAGCTGTTCATTCAATATGGCTCATTTTGGCTCACTAGCTCATTTTGGCTCACTCCCTCAGTTTGGATCACTAGCTCATTTCAGCTCACTAGCTCATTTTAGTTCTTATAGCTCGTTTTGCGTTCTTCTCAATTGGCGATCGCAAAGTGAACTCATGAGTTATTCGCAAGTGAGCCAGTGAGCCATATGAGTGAGTTGGCTCACTTCGAAAACAAGAACGAGTGAGCCAGTTCACCTCTATGAGCTGCTTTTACCCAAGTATATTATTCATATTGTTAATAAATAAACTGTCTGGCAACGTTGGCTTCAATTCAAAACAGGGAAAGTTTCTTTCATAAATGTTAAAGGTACATAAATTTAAACAAGCCAATATAATAAAAAGTTCATACTGATCAGGGTTACATTTGACATTACATAACTTTTTATTCTTATATATATATTTCCTAATTTATTATTATTATTTCACTCTGTGAATCTGTGGCCACAGTTACGTAACCCCATACAATTGCATAGCAAAAACTTTTTTATAAATTACATAAATAAAAATTTCAATGTCATTTTCTACGAAACGAAGCTACAGACAATCAATTTTGTCCCATTTCTGCGAAGCAATTCGTTTTCCTTTTTTTGGGGGTGTCTTGGAAGGGATGCGCTTGGAATCATGAGAAGAGCAATAAAACGCGTTCAGAAATTGTTGAAATCTATGTATCCTGATTCTAGTTGGATATATCATCATGTTTGGTAGGTGGCTTTGGTAATTTTAAAGTTGTCTCAAGTTTCGAAGCTAACTAGAAGAGTTTCCCTGTAAGACCTATGCAGATATTGGAGGAAAGGAGGTGAAAGTGGTGACATGTAGAGAAAGCAATCTCATGCTGGTTGTATCCACTTAAGGACACTTTTGCTTCAAGCAGCCGCGTATAAGGATAAGCAGAATAAGAAGAAACTGAAGGGGGCAAAAGAAATTTTCGGAATTTCATTGTGTGCCGATTTATGTTATTATTGATTTCGCACAACACGAAAATTCACTATGCTTGTTTGTGACTCTGTGTGTGTGTGTGTGTGTTGGTGTGTAAATATAGGTATTGCTGTTGTTATGCGTGTGTGTGTGTGTATATATGTGTGTTTGAACTCAATTGATTCAAGCAATTTAATATTCACTTGTGCGTGTAAATCAGATTTGCAGATGCAAAATAACCTGATAATCGAGAGAGGGAGAGAGAAGGGGAGCAGTGGCGAATTACAGTAGGGGTACTTCAGTTAGGGTAGCGTTGGGGAATGGGGCACATTGTAATCAGAGCAAAAATAATTTGATAATTTTTATTTAGAAATGCGTTAACAGATTGGCTGTGTGAACGTCGAAGAGTGAAGTGGAGAGACATTTCGATTTCATTTTATTTTATGGCATGTTAGAGGAATTTAATTTATTTGGCATTATTAATCAATTTCATGCCTGTCTGATCAACATCATCACACACACATAGAGATAGAGGGTAAAGAGAGAGAAAGAGAAATAGAGAGAGTGGGAAAGAGAAACAAGTAGAGTCTAAGCTAAATTTGATTGTGATTTATGACATACCATTGTAACTAACACTTAGCCACATACATACATAAACCGGGCACTGACAGCATAATATAATGCAGGACAGGATTATGATAGAGAGATACAATTATCCTTCAGTACCAAATGTATGTACCTGAATTGTTCCCGCAAATAATTCTCCCCATGAAAATGGAATGGCGGTCAGCCGAAGGCACCGGCATCAACTGAGTTTGGCAACCACAAAGACCAACGAATTCAAAGGGTATTCAATCAAATGTACCAATGACTTCTTAAGGAATTTGGGTTTTCATTGATGTTCTCTATTAAAAATTTAACATGTCCTTGGGGGATCCCGTTGCTAATTTTTACGATGCTTCTTATTAAATAATTAGATGTTTGGCATGCATAAATTATTAGAGTATATTTGTCTTTAATATCGACTGACTGCTAAGTGTGATGCCCGTTAGATATGCTGTAAAAGTTTCTTAAGTAAATGTTTCGTAAACAAAAATATGATAGAATATAGTATACCAATTAGACATATGTAAGTTAACACAAATGCCTCAATGCAGAAAGCTGACATGTGGAAACGATCTATTATCACACATAAAGCTGATACGCGGGAACGATCTGTAATCTTACATGAAAGCTTTCGGTATGTGTTGGCATTATTGATAGCATGTTGTAAGGCGGCGAAAGCTCGATTTCGTAAGCAAGCTGCTGGCGCTTACTTTGTAAGCTAGGCATTCCATTCTATTCTACGACTCGAAGAGGAAACATCTAATTGCATATTAATTAATGAATTATTGTAATAAAGCGAACCTATTGGAATACTATTCAATTGACCAACTGGGTTATTTGTCTTATTATTGGAACACTGCATCGATGATTATCTGGATTTATTAACTTGTATACTTATTAAAAACAAATATTATTTGAAAGCAAGGAAATAAGAGTTTATTCTTCCTTATAGTATTTCGATCTGAATAATTCTTAAACTTATGATGCGTACACATCTAAATAGATTATTTACCAATTTTCATCTGCATAGTTAAAAATTTGAGGTCCAAAAGCTGCATAGAAACTGATAGATGAATATGGATAGCATACTTTTTGGGGAATATTTTTATGCGTTGTAAACATTTGAACAATTTCATTACATCATCTGTAAGGGCATAAAAACAAGATGAATTCTCTTTCACAGAGTTGTATTAAATTAAGAACAAGATAAATTCTCTTTCACAGAGTTGTATGAAATTATAAATGTCAGGGAATTGTGTTTCCTTGATTGTGATATCACCAAATTTTATGTGGATAACAAGAACTTGTGCACTAGTATAATACCAAATATATACATAGTTACCAAATGTGATTTGCCGGCTACTTTTTGAAATTTCCAAATGGCTTTTATAATTATTATATTTATACTTCCGTACTTAACTGACCCATTTCTTTTATGCAGTTGCAAAAAAAAATGATGCTTTTTGATTATTCTTTCACTTTAGATTGCTCTCATAAGAATTTTGACTTCACTGAATTAACAGTTGCCACATAAATCTCAGGGACAAGGCCGCACATTACTATTATCTTACTTAAGCTGGTTTAAAGTATCTTATATGTTATTATTATCAAGGTGACTTGTCCTTAAAGGTTTTGCAGCATCGAAATGATTCTTTGAATGTTTTCTGGGAATATTCATAAGCATCTTCCACGTCCCATTATTTGCCACGCTTGAGTATCGCAGCGAAAACGTAAAAAATTAATCTCACAAAAGGGCAAAAACCATTAAATTGTTTTTAAAAACTAGGTGCATGAACTTAAATGAAACTTAAAATAAATTAAATATGGCATCGCTAGATGGCCAGCCCTGGCATAAGAAGTAACGATGTGGCAAAGTAATAGAAGAAACGACGACGCGCTCTCCGCAAAAAGTTAAGACGAAAAAGTAAAACGAGCTAAGACGAAACAAAACGACGCGAAACGATGCAAACTTAAATAATTCAATAAAATAACTAATATCTTACCTAAACTCATATAAACTTAACTAAATATATCTCAAAACAAACAGGACTACGAGTATTAATAATAACAATCGGCACCCTGTTCCAAAAATTTGTGATTTCTTAAGGACTTCTTATGACTCTAATAATCTAGCTTCACCGTTAAACTAGTTTCATTTACTTCCAGTGTAAATGAAACGTTAAAAGCAAAATAAATGACAATATAATAATATTAATGTTAATATCTAGATAAATATTAGTTTAATGGGCGATTAAGGACGAGGCAAGCGTGCCGAATATATGGGAATTTCGACAGATGTTGCTGTAGATTGAAATTGAGATATTTATGTTATGGATACTTTTTGGTTGTTACTATATAAATTAGTCTGAAATTGAAGCTAGGTCATAATGGGTCGCATAAGTCGGAGCATTGAGGAATATTTAAAGAATTCCACTTTACATGGAGCACGGTTCATAGTGGACAAAGATGCAAGTTGGTTGGAGCGCATCTTTTGGGTGATTTGTCTAGCGGCTTCGTGGTATGCCTCCTGGCTGCTAATAAAAGCATCTATGGGTGGGTATTCTTAATTTTATATTGAATGCCTTTTAAATCGATTCAAGTTTCTTAATATTTTAGCTGCCTTTGAGAATAATGCCATTAGTTTTGTGGTAGAGAGTTCATATCGCGATTGGAATACAAATTTTCCAGCCATTATTGTGTGTGAATCGAAGAATATGGATCGCATACAGGAAGTGGCTGAGCAGTAAGTTAAATAATTTAAATATTAAACCTACTAAAGTATACATTTCAAATATATGTTTAGACTATGGGGTTCCGATCACGATTTCACTTTGGAGGAAGTTTTGAGTGAAATTGCATTTTTTCGTGGCGAATCGTATCATACGGTCCATGAATGCAGCGGTGAGGAGGCAACCACCTCGTGTTTCTATTCAAATTTCTCCTATTATGCCCAATTGGTACGCAGCAGTTGTGTCGACTCCATTTTCAATTGCGAATGGAATAATAAGCCCTTTGAATGCTGCAAGTACTTTCATCGCATGGAAACAGAATTGGGTATTTGCTATGCCATCAATTCAATACAAGCAAAGTGAGATAATCTCACGAAATTTCGTACCAAATATATATTAAATCTTTTAATATTCTTTTAGCAAAGGTAAAGGACCACATTTGAATATGTATTCGAATCGTTATACTGGACCCGGTTCTTTGAAAATGGAACTTAAAACTGAAGCTACGGTTAGTGATATATTTTAGCGATTGCTCCAAAGAAAGATAAGAAATAGATTTACACTGACTTACTAGTTTAATATCCATTACTACTTCGTATTTCTCTTTTAGTTTTACATGTTCTTTCAATCTTCCCACTATATTTATGCAGGTATTCATACTGGGAACAGAAGAAGTACCAACTTTAGTTACACCAAAAACAGATTTTCTTATAGTCGGACCATATATATCATTTATGTAAGTAAAACTCTCCATTCATATTATCTCAACTCAATTATTTTTCTATATAATTTTAAGCCGCTTCATTTCGAAACGTGACATTGAGAACGATGAGGCCATTCGCGAAACCAGTGTTGGTCAACGCAATTGCCGTTTTGTGGATGAGAATATTCTGGATGTTCATCATTTCTACAGTTATAGCGCCTGCACGGTGCAATGTCGCAAAGATCGTCAAATGGAACTATGCAATTGCTCGAGTCATTTATCACCCAATTCCCCAGACTGGCAATTATGCAATATGGATGGCTTAGAGTGCCTAAATCGTAACTATGAAGATTTATCGGTTATTATAGCTAAATGGTCGAAACGGCGTGGCCGCAAGGGTTTGGTATGCGATTGTTTGCCCTCTTGCACCGAAGTGGATATTACGACAGTACTTGACAGCAAGGATAATTTAGTGGAACATCACAGTCCTGTTTCAAAGATTGAGGTGGCCCTAATCGAACTGCCCACAGAGCGATATAAAAGAAATTTAGTGCGTGGCAGATTGGATTTGGTGGGTGAGTATGTAATAAGATGCTACATAGTTGAAGAAATCCTTTTCCATTCACCTTTCTCTTTTAGTATCTATAGGTGGTACAACGGGACTGTTTGTTGGTGCCAGTCTACTTAGCTTTGTGGAGATCATATACTATATCACCATAAGACCATATTCAAGCTATATGCATGAGAAACGGCGTCTAAAACGTCTGATTTTGGAACGAAATGGTTATTAAACAAATTTCTTATGCTTCTTATTACTTATGTTCAAATATAATGTTGAAAGATATAAAAATATTAATTTAAAACTATATTATCAATAAAGTTAATCCACGTAATTTACAGGTTTAAAACTAATATTTGAACTGATCAATAAAGCCTTAGCCATAGCCATAAGACCTTAGCTGTTGCTTAGATTCAACAATCTCTTTGATAAATTTTAATAGGTCCGAAAGCTTTAGAGTTACCGTACCGTTAGTACCAAATAATTGGAACAATTGGAAGTTAGTAAAAGCATAAGTTTGGAACATAACTCCAAATTGAGCTTATCTGTAGATAAATATTTCTATAGTTATTTGGCCTAGTTTGTTTCTTTGATCTTACCTTTGATACAAAACGTTCTTCTAAAAATCTAATAAAAACAATTAAAATCAGTCGAGTTTTATCAATCAGTATCACTGATTAGAGTGAATCATTATCTGAACGATAGTAACACTGGAATATCTTGATTTTCAATTCAATAAATTTGATTTCTATCAATCAGTTTTAATCCATTTGTACGATCCATCGAACCATTAAACTGCATGAAATGAGTTCCATTCAGGCCAATGAGTTCAACGGGATGTTGCAATGCAATTAATCATAGAGAATTATGGTTATTAAGACATTAAAATATATTATATTGCGGAGTCATACGGTTGAGGAAATGCTATATAGCATAATGTATATGACTATAAGCAAATTTGAGGGAAAATCAGTAAGTCGTATGTCTGCTGTAAGTTATGCCTGAAACAGTTATTACTTATACGCCATGTTATCACAGCTTATTGAAAATTATGACCATGACCATGTCCAAGGGCTAAAGCCGCATGAAAGCTTTATTTCCATTGCCTTACCATTGTATATACACAGACATATATACATATATATACATAAATGTATATGTATAAATGTATGTGTAATTCTGTGTTTGTGTGTGTGTGTGTGGCTTGGCAATTTATGCGGCACTAAAAGTTCCACTAATTTCTCATGGTCCTTCTTCTCGTTTCCTGCTTCTGTTCGTGTTTGTGTTGCCTGTTCTTTCGTTTCCTTTTCTGTTCCAGTTATTTCTGACTTTGTTTTCGCTTTGTGTAAGCATTTCCCCCTCCCTCCCACAACTCACCCCCCGCATACACACAGCAGGCGATGATAGCTTGGCCATTTATTTATTGTATTTGGGACTGTATTAAAGCGGCTTAGCCCACATTGATTTTCGGATTTGGTTACAGTTTTGTGTGTGTCCGTCCCTTTCAATACAATTAGCCCGTATAAATGCACAAAATCTTTAAAAGAACTAACAAAATATATGTATAGATATACATATATATTAAATAAACAAAAGATTATACAATATATAAAAGATATATATTATAAACTTCATCTGTCTTAGTCAAAAGGTACACAAGTGGCAAAAAAAAACTTTTTTCTTTCATTTCATTTTTGATGACTTCTCCTTCGCTGTTATCTTTTGATTATTTCATTTCCCTTAACGTATACACTCGCATACTCACACATACAAACAAAACATACACATATACTCAAAAACACACACACACACATAGAGCCACAGGCACGTGTCGGTGGTAAAGAAGCAACATAAATTGTTTTCTTTGTGGTCACACAAATAAGATTTCCAGTTTAGCCCTCTGTTGTCTTGGCAAATTATGATGAAAAGCAGTTAGCAACTTGCTATTTGGTCTAAAGTTTAACAATGTGACTTTAAGCCAAAGTTAAATCCCGGCAAGGGACAGAGGCAGGGTCAGGACCTGCTTTCGATCTGTTTAGGATTTGATTCTATGGCCAACTTTTTCGTTTAGCCAGCCATAAACTTGGCCAACTCTTTCTATTTGTGTGTGTGCCTGAATGACTTCTTGTTTAGTTGGCAGTTTTTTTTGAAAACATATTACCCAGGCACCTTTTTTTTGGTCTCCCTGCCCCCTTTCAACCTTTGCTTAAATTGCTTACAAAGTGTTTTCTTTTCTCTCTCGATGGTTGATTTTTTTTTCCTGCCTCCTGTTTGGTCTTTGGGCCAACAAATAAATGGCCTGAGCCGTAAATCTTTGTCGGTTTAGGTTATTGAATATTTCATGCTCGAGTTGATTTATTATTTATTTCTTTTTAATGTTTTTTCTTCATTTTTTCGCTCTTTTTTTATACGAAGGTCAAGAAAATATAGGCGATGTTGATGATGAACCCGGCGTTTTTATGGTCATTATTTGGCGAGACATTCTCCCTTGACTCCTGGTTCACATCAGTTCAGCTTTCAGTTTCCCACTTCGTCGCTTTATAATTAGTGCTCGGTGCCACAGCGCATCGCATGCCTAATGAGAGTTTTGGTTTGGTTTCAGCTTTGGCTATTTTTTTTTTTTTTTTTGTAGTTCCGACACAGTGGTAAATATGTATCTGCAGTTCTCTTTCCACATTGGTGCAGCACCGGGAAAAGAGAAAGAGAAGAATGTGGGGCAGCAAAAAGTGAACCAAATGCCATGCAAATTTGTCCAACCTCACGACCGTCGGCAATCCCTTTTTTTCGGGATGTTTTTTTTTTTTTTGTGCTGTTTGCTCTGGTTGCCTAGAGGCTGCCGATATCCGGACAGGCCACAAAGTGCTTCCTGCACCGCAGAATATGAGAGTCGCACCAAGCTCTTAAACATTGACGTTAGGGTTGTTCAAAAATTGAACCTAGAATGTAGAGGCAAAAAAAGTCATTTTTACCCATATCGAATTGCATCTGCTTAAACAATTTTTTGATTTTTAAAATGCTAGCGTTCAAAGGGATCAAAATTAAACAGGATTTACTCAACAAATTTTTGGGCATATTTCAATTACTACTACATTAAATAAATATAAATTTGTATTCTAAAGTTAAAACCAAAAGTATGGAAACATTAGTTTCGTACGAATTCTAATTCTAATTCTTTTAAGAACCATAATAACATAAGAAACAATTAGTTATGACTATACTTGGGTAAAAGCAGCTCATTGAGGTAAACCGGCTAACTCGGCCTTTTTTTCGAAGTGAGCCAACTGACTCACATGGCTCACTGGCTCACTTGCTGAGTTCACTTTGCGATCGCCAATTGAGAAGAACGCAAAATGAGCCTTTAGAACTAGTGAGCCAAAATGAGCCATATTGAAGGAACAAGCTCTGTGGCTCAGCTCAGTGAGCTATTCGTTTTGGCTCACTCGCTCATGAGCTACCCGAGTTTAGTTAAATCCAAAAATGTGTTCTACCCTCAGAAAAAAGGAAAAATTCAGTACTACTGAGGACTAAAATGAGCCCTTTGTTTGATTTAAATGAATGTTCATGTCAATTTAACAAAATATTTATTTCAAATATATTTAAATTGTAAATTTTTCTTCCGATTTAAGCAATCAAAATTTAACCTTCATGATAAAAATTAAAATATCTTAGAAACTATGATCGGTAAATTTAAGAATCAGGAAAAATCTCTTTGATTTTTATGTACTCTATATATTCTATATTTTTCTTGAACTTTGATCAGGGGTGGCCAAATGGTCGATCACGACTATTAGTCAAGTCGATGTAATTGGTAGATCCCACAGGGTGTCGTCAGTGAACAGTAGATCTTGGGTCTAATCAAGTTGGCCATCCCTGATATAGATTATATATGTTCATTTATGGATTTTCATTTTATATGTATACTCAAGCAAGAAAATAGCAACACATTATATAGATATTGAAATCTGCTAGAGATTCGAATGCAATTAGCCAAACTATTCATAAAAGGTTATTTAATATAAGCAGCGCAAAGCAGCGAATCAAACTTAGGGGAATTGTTGTTAAACAGCCTTACTATGAGTTAATAACCGTCAGTATAGGAACGGATTCAGAAAGGACTTTCTAGTGTCTGAATCCAAAATGGTCTTTCTTAAGGGGAAAAATCAAAATTTTAAATCCAGTAATACTCAAAAATTTTTCCTAGACCTGTCCTTGCTTTAGTATAATTCTTAAATTATAATTGCTTAAATTGTTTGAAATGTTGTTTATACAATGTGACATGTCTTGTATTTGTTTATTGTTCAAATTCGTTAATAATGCTTTTCATAAAATATTAATGCACATCTTTTGTATTCTAATTTTACCACTTTTTATTTTAGATTAAATCATATTAAATTATATTCTTAGGAATTTTATGACGCTATAAAAGTTATCAAAAATAAAAACCATCATTTAATATAACAGGAAAAGATATTAAACATTTGTATTAAAAATGTTCCGCACTAATTGACATTTTGACCCTTAAATATGCCGAAAGACTGAATTAATTTTGTGGAGCTTTTCAAACGGCTTTTATAGGGCATGTTTCGCTAGATTGATTTAATTATCATGAGGAATCTGCTTTTATTGTTCTTTTTTAAAGAAAATATATTTCCAAAGCTACAAACTTTTAACATTCTTTATTTTTAGGACAATTGGGAAAAAGCTGCCAATTTATTATAAAATAGAGATAAAATTAATAATTATTTTACGTAATTTCATGATGAAATTTATTTTTAACTATTTTACGAAGAACTGCCGAATGATAAATACAACTTAAAGTAATGAACCACCTTTCTGCATGTTGTTTTGAAAAGACAAATCATTGAATTACCCTAATATCTTTGTAGATATAGGTACATAGGTCTATTTTTTTTAACCCTTATCGTTTTTGCCACAATTTGTTTTTCTCAATTTTTGTTTGTTGTTGTATAACAAAGTCAAGTTTCGTTTGGAACAACTTTTCAGACAGAAACTACATATAGCAATTATTCAAAATGAATATTTTATAAAATATTTTATATTTTTGCTCTGCTATTTTTATATATGTATATATATATATTTTTTTTTTGTGTGCGAACTTGTGTGAAATATTAACAAATCTTTGTGTCAAAAGCAAAATGCTGGGAACAAACTTGTTCACAATAGTTGCAACTCAACTGGATGTAAGTGTGTGCGGATGTGAGAATGATGTGTGTGTGTGTGTGAGTGTGCTTGTGGTGGTGAGTAGTATATATGTTGAGTGTATTCTCTGGGTCTTTTTATGTAAATCGGTCGTTGAGCTTGTTGAGTTTTGTGCCTCTGTTGAGTGTTTTGTTATTGAAGCATATCTTTTTGTTGTTAGTGAGAAAGAAAGAATAAGGGAATAAGTAAGAGAGCAGGTAAGTGAACAAAACAATGCCAAGGATGTAATAAGTGTGTGTGTGTTTGTGTGTGTAAGCGTGAAACTTTTTGCCCTGAACCCTTTTTCATTGTTGTTGTTGCTTTTGTATTTCTTGGTTGTTGCATGGGGAAAACAGAAATGGGTTTTAATGTATAAACGCTAAAAGCTGCTGCTGCTGCTGCTGCCTGTTTTGACTGCCAGACCGACTGCTTGAATGACTGACTGTATTAAAAGTTTTACAGGGCTTAAAGTTTTTACTGAGCAACATCAACACCAACAACAACACTAACACCAACACTAACTTGTGGCAAGCATCATAAAATGTTGCCTACCAGCCAGTCATCCAGCCAGCCAGCCTAAAAGTATGCAATGCACACATACACACACACAGACATTAACATAGAGAGAACACATTCACCGCTAACAAAGCTAACTTAACACACAATTGCGCTTTTTGCAACGCTAGCAGAGCTGCAGCAGCGCAGGGGAAGCGGCAGAGGCAGAGGAAGCAGCAGCTGCAGCAGAAGCAATAACAAAAGAGGCAAATATACACAGTGTTGCAAGCAAAACTAAACCCCAACCAAATGGTAAAACTGGCAACCAGGTCAAGAGCTGTTCAACTCTTGCAAAATTACACAATTTTTGCATTTCGCCCAATATGCATGTGTGTGTGTGTGTGTATGGATTCACTCTGCACTCGCCCTTCAAATATTTGAAAGCAACAGCTAAAATAAACCCAAAATACACCCGATCACTTTTAGCCACAAAACAAAAGCTGTGGGGGGTGGGGATGGAAGAAAAAAAGAAGGATGGTCAACACCAACAGGTGCGGTGTACTGTGAGGTTACACAATTGTTTATATATGTAGTAGGTACATATTTATCAGAGTAACCAGTTCAAACAACAAAAACAACATCAAATAAAACTGAGACAAAAAAAAAAAACCAAAAATACAAACAACAGAAGAACAAACACAAAAGAGTTTATAAACTGTTGACGGTTATTGTGGTAGGTAGATTAAGGCCCAAAAAGAGAGCTTAATGTATTTTGATGCCCATTAAAATATGACAAACCATCAATCCACCAAAAAATGTTCTAAATATCAGATACAGTTATTAAAATTGAAAATCAAATTAACAAAACAATGGATATTAAAGGAATTTAATGAGTTTAGATCTTTCCTTTTGAAAACTTTTCTTGATTGTATTTTGGTTGTTGAAATAGTTAAGTTTCTTCTTATATTGTTATATTTAATTTAAGCACTAAAATTCATAAACATTGGTAATTTTTTAACACTCGACTACGAAAAGCTACATATATATGTACATTTACAGTTTTGATAAGGAAAAACTAAACGTTTAATCAGTGTTGGAAAAGGATGTTTAGAAACGTTTCATTTATTTTATAAAGTTTTCAGTTGGCAAAATGTTTATGCTTTTTTTTCATTGCAGATTAACAGAATTGAAGAAATATTTGTTTTTCATAAATAAATAAAAGTATTTTTTATTCAAAACGTATTCGAATTGGTTTTTATCTTTGCTTTACTATGTGGTAGTTAAATGATGGCATAAAATGTTATAAAATATTCTTAAATTGCATTATTCTTTACAATGTTTACTTCGATTCTGAAACATCAAAAACATTTTTCTACTTAAATGCTCATTTAATTGGTAAACATCAATTTATGTTACGTCAGACATTATTACTTTGATTCCATTCGATTTGCCCACAAATTAAACATTTTCGTTTTGCCCACACTTTAGTATACCCTTTAACCAAAAATGGTTAGATTGAAGTTTTCAAAATGTTTGCAACTGAAAAGAAACAACTGATTATATACACTCGAAAACTGACGCTGGACAACGAGGTTGTTGTAGTCTAATTATTAGATTTAACTACGTTAACAGAAGAATTTATACATATATTTTCAGTTTGAAACGTTTTTTGACATCTCCTCGATCGGGAACTGGAAATAAATTTGGCTGAAGCGTGGCTCCAGAGCTACTTTTACTTCTTATTATATTTAAGTCAGTTCCATTTGAAGTTTCTACTCTTATTGTTAACTATCTCCTCAGACGTCTGGCAACCTTGTCGTCTGTCAACTTTGTTGTCTTGCATCTCCCTGACCACAGAAGCATTTAGTTTTGAGCTACTTCACATTACTGCTGCTTTCTATAGAGTATCTCAAAGTCGATGTCATTATTTGCTTTTACTACATTTCATTTCAAATCTTAAGTGTTGGTAGTTGTACTCTATATATATATATTATATATTTTTATTGCCTGGAAACTATTTCCCAGACAATTTCTCGTTCGAGTTTTAAATGGCAAACAAATGGCAAACTTGAGTTGCGCCTGCGGTTATGTATTTGATTGTGTGTGTGTGTTTCTGTTTCAGCATGTGTGTGTGTGTGTGTTTGTGCAGATGAAGATTAATTTGTATGTTCAGGTCAGGCCATGGCACACTTCAGGACCCAGACCAGACCAGTCTCACACAATGGACCTCGACAAACCCAAAGGCAGCATCTGGTGACTGGCCCAAAGGTGCCTGGGAGAAAAGTGAGACACAACTTGCCAGCGGCGGAACGCTTAGGTTACACAGATAAAAATAAGCGGCGGATGTAATGGAGAAGGACGAAATGAAGGAGAGAGGGAGGGAGGGTTTTGGGCTAAGGTAGAAACAATATGCGGCAAACATTTGTGGAATTTTTTGTTCTGTCAAATGAATGATGAATGCTTATAAATGAGCATAAGAGCAACGTGCGACCTTTTAATATGCATATATGCAAGTGGCCGTGGGCGTATCTTATAGGCGTGAGATTGAGCCTGAGGTATGGCAGTGAATGGGTAGGGGTATGGGTGTGGGTATAAGCATTGGGCTTTAAATTGACAGCCATTTAGTTAAGGAGGATTATTTTAGATCAAAGACTCTACACAAAGGCTGGCAATATTAAATTGACTTGGTCGCAGACAGAATAAAGTCAGTTGCCTTAACTTGTTAATTATGTTGCAACGGCGAAATTGTCAAAGGATTTATTACCCGGGAGCAACCATTCCCCATATATAGACCCCACATTCCCATTCAGTTGAAGCAACTGGGTGGAAATGCATCCCACAATAATTTAACTTGAGTTGACCCACATTCAAAATGACGACTGTTTGTGGCCTGACACATCTTAGCGAAATTAAACCGCCTAAGGAAATTTCTCTCATTTGGTATTCATATGCTGAAATGTGAATAAGAGAGAAGTGGCTATATATAGAGATTGGGGTAGAGAAAAAAGAGAGATAGAGACAGAGATAGAGAAAGGGACAGAGTAGAGGAGAATATATGTATGTGTGGGAGATGAAATTTGGAGTGTTGCTTACACTAATTAAACCAAGGCACCTGCCACCTAAATTTCTCTCACGTTTCACATAGATAGAAGAATTACTTTTTTGTCGGCGTCAGCTTGTCATTAAAAACGATTTAAAATCAGCTGGCAAATAATAGTTGAATCAATATTTAGTGCACCGCAGTTTCAATACTCTCACATTTCCCCAAAACTTCTTATGAGTTATTTGCAAGACAAATGAAAATTCATTTTTTTTTTTTTGTAGGACGAAGTCCTTTCTCAATATTATTCAAGTTTCTTATATTAATATTCAATAATATTACATACCCTTTTATAGGTCCAGAACCTAGTGAGGCATCTAGTGAGTTGCCCTTTTAAATATCCCTTTCTTTTCATTCCTTATTTCGAAAAATCTGTCTATTTTCATTCACAATTATATAATGCAATTTAATTTCTATTTCTCAATCTCAAACAAACTTTTATAGTACTCTTTGAAAGTGTATTAATAATAGTTTAAGTCGACTAAGAATTTAATTATTCGTTATTTAATGCAAAGTATTTAGAGAAAAGCGAATTAGTAATATTGTGCATTAGGCAGGTAAATTGAGTTATTACTTAAGTGGAAAATTTTACAGTTTTGCCATGGATTATACAAATCGTGTTGAGACATCAAACACAAAGGGAATTACGTTTATTCAACATTTAGAGCTTCATCATCGAGAGTTGCACAATCAGGCCCTTAGGTAGATAATTAGTGAAAGCAATGAAATCTATAAGCAGATTATCAAGGCCAACACTGAAGGTGAAAGGGAAATGCAAAAGGAGACGAATGTACACAAGGCTAAAACTGAGAACTAACTGTCAAAAGCAAAAAAAAAAGAGGTCTCCATTAGTGTTTAAAATGTTGAAATGAAATCGAACGATATTCGCTTAATGTCCACATAATTGGCCTTTTGTTTTTTTTCCGCTTTCTCTCTATTATCTTTTGACCTCGTTGTCAACTTGCAAAGTTTAAACACTATATGGGCGGGGCATATCCTTGCCTTTATTCCAGTTTATCAGCCTGTAAAATGCGCAATTCAAATGCAAATGCAAATGTGCTTGTGTGTAATTAAAAATGTGCAAAAGTGCGCATAGTTTTTCCCTTTCCACTTCACCTCGCATCACTCTCATGCTTTCTCGTTCTAGAACTATTTCCTGCTTCCTCTATCTCATCGCACTCTCTCTCGTGACTTTTTGTCCTGATTATTAACCAGTTTTTCCGTTTCAACATTTTTTTACTTCATGCATGTTCATATATGTAAAAATTTAATTAGCAGAGAAATCTAAAAGCAAAGAAGGGGATAATTCTGGCATCAGGGCCGGACTTTACAGGGGCGCCCTATTATCAATATGTAGGATTTGTGCTCTCAAACAGCAGGTCAGTATTGAGATCTTGGATATCGAGTTGAGTTTACTAACACTAAGTGAAATGCTTCCCAACACTGAGACTAACAGAACAGTGAAATTGCAATGTTAACGTTAACATAGTACGGAGAGAATTGCCCGCATATACATACATAAGAAAGGAAAACGATCCAAGGACTATTTGCCTAATTTACCTATAACTATAGCATTTAATACATTTTTATTACTTTAGTCAACTGTGTTTATTATGGTAAACAAAGTTTTTTATAAAAATAAGATTCTTTAACAAGAATAAATGAATTGTTTTATGTGACATTAATGGAAAAGCATTCTCTCTTTCTTTAAAAGAAGATTGACAGAAGAGGGTTTACGGCACAGATAAATGATTTTTAATTCTGTCCAATTAAAACTTTTTGCTTGAGAGAAGGACTTTGATCAAAAAACATTCCTACTATTCTAGATTGGTTTGGAAACAAAGCAAATTCCACATCCATTAAATTTATCAATTCTGTTTAGCCCATTCACTTTTCGGGCTCCAATTTTGTTCAAGTTCGGTCCTGTCCTGTTGGGTTAAAAAGTTAACTAACCGTATAACTAATTTGGTTTTACTTCTTTTTAAGGAGTAAAGTTTATCTTGTAAAAATGGTTTGTTAAACAAAAGTGAAGAATGACAAAGTACAGTTTTGTAAAGTAACTAAATTGTGTATCACATCATAATATTACTCATACGCCATATTGACCAGAAAATATATCAATAAGGAACATTTGTGGATTATGCAAGCGTGTATGTGTGTGCCCCTCTAGTGTGTGCTGTTCAAAACGGTTGGCCAGTCAACCGATACAAGAGAGACCGAGTCGGGGCCTTCCGTTTCCGCTTACACATGCTCCTATATGCTGGAAAGTGCTTTGCGGTTGCCTGGCCCGGCGATGATTGCGCTGCGGTCCACAAACCAAAAACAAAAACTGCCACCAGAGGGATGGCAAAAACAAAACAAAAAAAAAAAAAGAAGAAAAAAACTAATAAAGCCGCTTGCCACATGAATTGGGCAATTTTGAACATACTTGCCTACCTCCCCCAACTCCCCCTCAACTAGAGTGTTTTGCATTGAATGTCAGTTAGTTGAATTTCTGGATAGGTTTTGGAATTTAAAACCATTTGAATACAATTTTCTAAACAAACCGGTCGTTCCAAATTCTAAAGAAGCGCTTAAATTTTCATTGTAATTAACTCCTTTATTATTCGTAGTCGTGTATTTTTGTTTTGATTTTAATTATTATTATTATTATTGGCAATGGACGGGGGCGGGGACAATCAGCTATCTATGAGATATTTTGAACGCCGTCGCTATCAAGAGATGATGCTGCAGCGGGTGCGCTTCGAAGAGCATCCAGATCATGCTGCTGAGTATAGAGCTGAGCAGAGACATAATAGGCTAATGGAGCAGTTGCTACTTAGAGCTATACGAGAGGCACGAGGAAGACGTAGAGCGGTTGGAGCAGGCAGAACAGGTAGAACAGGCGGTGCACGTGGCGCAGGTAGAAGAGCAGAGAGACTGCGGGTTGGCATGAGCATTGCATTGGGTGATGGACCAGTTTGCGATATTGGTGGTGGCGATGGTTTGGACTTTCCCATCGTTGATGTACATTTCAGGACATGGCATCCAGAGACACCACACGATGATTCTGGCTTTGAATCGGGCAGTGAGGGTGATTAAACATTTAGATACAGATATATTTGCAAGTACTTATTTATATATATAAATAAATTGGTTTGGTATTATGGAATTAAGCTAAAACTTACCCTAGGGAGAGAAACAAACAATTACCCAATGGTATTAATCCGACATAATCAGAAATCGTAATCGTAATCATTTTATTTCATACACATTTCATAGTTGGTTGTTGTTGTGTTTCGTGTCTGTGAGTCTGTATGTGTGTGTGCGTGTGTGTGAGTGTAGTTACATTTATTTATATTTTACACATTCAATAAATTGTTTACTCTATGTATTTTTCATTTTCCACATCAATATCAATAATAAATATTATGCATTGTATGTACGTATGACTTTTCCTTTTTGATTTTCATATTTCATTATAGGTTGCCACTACATGTATATATATGTAGATATATATAACTATATTCATATATATATATGTCTATATATGGTGGTATATAAAATTCAAATTGAAACTGAAAATCCAAGACATATTGGAGAAGTAAGAATCGATTTTTAAATATTCTAGAAGACTTTGTTGACCATAAAAAATGATCCTTTTGGCGGAGCTATTAGTTTTTTACCTGCTCACCAAGTTCCTACACCGTTTCTTGGCCAAAAGATATAAAAAATTATCTGCCAATAAATATTTTTCTCTTTTTGGAGGAAGATTTCAGTACCCATTTGGAGACCAATTGAATAGAAGTAATAACGACTTTTTCTTTCGTATAACAAAAGAGATTACTTTTATGCTTCCTAGAAGGTAATACTAATGGAATTTCACAGCTGATGCTACTTTCGAAGACCTTTCGTATACCTTTGAAAACACTTTATAGACGGCGACTTCCCACCTTAAACGTTTTCCAAAACTGGTAAATTGAAATATTATACAAATAATCTTACTTATCCAAATGTCTTTTGTTTAATAATTTTTCTTTGTCTTATGCATAATTGTAGCTACTTTTTAAGTAATTTTTTGTTCTTCTTAATTTTGTTTTATTTATGTTTCTTTAATCGATTAAATTTTGTTCGTTTTATCACGCGAAACTTGAAATCAAAAACATTCGAAAATGATTGCAATTGATGAAGATTCTCTCTAATCTAAATGCATTAAAAATTGTTATTCAATTATTATTACTACAAGAGATATGGTGTCCTTTCTTTTTGTTTTGTGTTTGCCTTTGTTGCTAAACCTTTTTTGATATGGCTATGGCCATTACCAAAAATTTACGTATATTTTGTAAATATATGTAAGTTAAATGTATTTTGTTAGGTCTAAAGAATAAGCTTCAAATCAATCAATATGTATATATATAGTATATATGTATGTGTATATATATTTTTATACTTGTTGGGCAAATCAATATAAGAAATGTTTCGCATTATTCATTATTTGTCACGTATTCAGTTTTCGTTTTTTTTTTTTTTGTTCTTGTTTCTGTTTCTTAATTTAATTGATTCTACATATACATATATATTGTATATATATATAAATATATTTTGAAAAATTTGCACGCCCCATTACATCTTACACATCAGTCAGAAAAATGATTAACAAATAAAACATAAAGTGAAAACTAAAAGAAATGTTGAATATTTTTATATAGTTTTGTCATGAGATACCAATACATATCGTATATATAGTATTTATGTATATATATCTTTGATCATGGTTCGTGTGTTAGTGTGGTTAGTTTTATCGTAAATACATCTATAAATTCTTGAAAATCTTTCTCTACTGGTTTATACATTCAATTGTTTTAGTTTGCTATGGCAAGTTTGGTGATACGGGGGAAAGGAAAGGTAAGGGTTGGATCCATTCATTTTAAAATGCATAAACATTCACAGCTTATAAACTAGACTTTTTTGACTCTCTACATGTCTCTCTATAAGTCGATTCACATATATGTATATATATAGTGTATATAGATAGATATAAGATTTGTTGCAAGTTTTGATATATGTATTGCTGATAGGTATTTGGTTTTTTTCTTGTGTTAGGGAGGGCTTTGACATTGAAATCCATTTAATTACTATATATGTTTCGAGTTAGTTTTCAAGTTTGTTTTTGTTTTCCGTTAGAAAGCCAGAAAAATTATAGTTCTTAATAATGCATCATAGATAAATTATATATGTTCCATCATTATCTTCAATTGCCCATCGGTTTAGCACTTACAGCACAAACCCGTAACCTCAGTAACCAGTCGCATCGAATAGATCCGGTAAAACCAATGGCGGACAATTGTGTGGGCTGCAGGTGACGCTGGGCATCTCGTCTGGGGTAACCGCATCGGTGCAAATGCATTGCAAACAGTTGCCAGTGTCCTGTGGCAATATGTCACCGATTCTATACAATTTGCCTACAAAAGGAAAGCAAAGCAAAATAGAAAGAAAGGGGAAACAGACAAAACCAAGAACATTAAAAGTTAAAGCTGTCTTTTTAAAAATAAAAAATTTCCATTTAAGTTAAAGAATTAAAAATTGTTTCATTTTATTGATAACTTAAATGGCAGCCAATCGGCATTAAGGAAATGTTTACCAAATTATTTCATATTCTGATAAACAAATCAATCTTGTTCATTATTTCTTTGAGTCTTGTGTAAAACTTATTTCATGCGAAAGTTAAAAGACAAATAGGAAATGAACATGAAAATATTGTAAACTTTTTGACTAAAAAGTTTTTAGCAAAGAATCCCAAATGACATTTAACAAGTCAATTAAATTGCTTCCTATCATTTTATTTAGTTAACGTTTTGAGAAACGTTTATTAATTATCAAGAAACTTTCATTAGTTTCTTTTGCAGAGTAAATAAATTAAGCCAACTGGTCGTATACGTGATAATTTTCTATACATTCTGCAAACTTTCGAGGCAGCAATAAAACTTTCAAGTTTATTGCTCGTTTTCAATTACTACACACACTCAGCAATAACTGATTTAAGTGTAAAGAATTATTATTTTGTATTTTTTTTTTAATTAAATAATCTATTTTTAAGCACTTTGAAAACAAGTAAGAAGTTTGCCTTTTTTAATCTTTTATCATATGATGGACTTGTAGCAACAGCAATATCGAGAGCAATTGCTATCAACTTGGTTTTGTCTTACCTAAAACATTGCACATACGCCCTGGTGCCAGGGGCGTTGCTGCTGTTGCCTCTGATGTAGTTGTTGTTGTTGTTGTGGGTATAATTGTTGTCGGCTTGAAGAGTGGAATAAATGTGCTCAACTGAGGCTGATTCTTCTCCTCCACATCCTGCTGCTGCTGTTGCTGCTGCTGCTGTTTGTGATTGCTGTTACTGTGGGTGGCAACTGCCTCTGGTTCTATTGTTGTTCCTGTTCCTGTTGCCATTGTTGTTGCTGATGCTGTCGATGCTGGTGATGTCGAGTTGCTGTTGCCATTTGCAATTAAATCCGTTTGCTGATGGGTTTGAGTTTTGGTATGGCCATGTGGATGCACATCAACTGCAGTTAGTGTAATGTCAATATTGACAACACTGCCATTGAATTCACTGCTATAATCATTGTACGAGCTGCGAAAGAATACAGCATCGGCCAGGTTGTTGTTGGCGTTGCCATTGCCGTTGCCGTTGATGTTGCTGTTGCTGTTGCTGCTAGTGTTGTTATTGGTGCTGTCACTTCTATTGACAACAGCAACAGCAGGAACATCATCGATTATCGTTGATGCTGATGTTTTTTCCTGCTCTAAACTAACGTCCAATGTATTGGTATTCTCAACATTCAACTCTGTTGATGTCAGCCAACGATGAAATGCATCATCATCTTGTTCCATCAACTTCTCATGTTGCACCTAAAAGTAAAGTAAAGTAAAGTCGGGTAAAGTATATAAAACAAAATGAGAGGGAGAAAAAAAGAAATGAAAATGAGAAAAATGATGTGATAATGTGGAAAATAAATTGTTAATTCAAGTTGACTGAGGCATGAAAAATTCCATTATATGGCAAGAGATGAAGGGAAAATTTCAAGCTGACTGGACAACAATGAAGTGGGTTGCCTAATTGGTTCAACTTTTGAGGAGGATTCGAGTTGAGTCGAGTCCGGGTCAGTTGTCGTCACTTACATTTGTGGCCGTCAGAGTTGTCGCCATTTCGTTGGATCTTGTTGTAAATAAAGTTGGCATTGTCGATGTTGTTGCCGGGGTTACTGCTGGCCGCTTTGTTGGCGGTTCTGGCAAAATATCGCTGTCATTGTCGGTTTCCGCCTCATCAAGACTTTTATCAACAACAGCTGCTGCTGCCATTGCTGCCTTTTGACGTGCCACTGCCTCATCGTGCTGTTGTTGCTGTTGCAATCGTTGCCTTTCATGCAGTAAATGTTGCTGATGATGCTGATGTTGATGATGTTCATGCTCCTCCGTTTTGTAGTCATAATAAAGTAAAGCGGGTAAGTTTTCGGGAAAATTTAAGATTTTGCTGGACGAGTGCACTGTATTAGTATGGGGTTGACCATGATTATGGGCATGGTTATGGGAATAAGGATGTGGCGTTGACTCCTGATAATGCGTTTCCTTTCCTAGATTAACGGGCGTTGAAGTCATCAACTTTTGATGTGGCTGTTGCTGTTGTTCTCGTTGTTGCTGTTGTTGCTGCTGCTGTAACTGTTGTTCGTGTTGCTTGTTGCCAGTTTCAGTCTCAGTTTCGTCACTCTTTTGCTTTTGTTTTTGTTGTAACTGCTGTTGCTGCTGCTGCTGCTTTGGCAGCTTTTTATAATTTTCATAATCCCCCAGCAACTTTTGCTTGCGGCTGTGGTAAACTTCATAGTCATTAAAATTCTTTTGATTCTTATAATGCTTATGCCGCTTGCCAACTTTTCTGGCCCTCCCTGTTGCCATTTTATGCAGTTTTGTTGATTCTCTCGTTGTGCTCTCATAACGATATGGATCTGAATAGTCGCCGTCACCATCGCCATTGCTGTTGCTGTTGGTGTTGCCGTTGCCGTTGCCGTTGCTGTTATTGTTGTTGCTGCTGCCGTCATCCTGGTCTGGTGCTGCTGCTCCCGACGACTTCATCTTGTTTACATTGGCCTTATCTGTGGTGAAGCAGCAAAAAAAAAAGTTTCTTCCTTTATATTATGCATGCCTTAAAGCAGACAGAGAAGAAGGAAACAAAACAAGAAACAAGTAGGCGAAGATGAAGAAAACTAACCGCATTTCTCCCACCAGCAAAATATTTCGCCATCCATGCATAGACAAACCTCACAAGCATCCAAACGCGGCACCTGCCAAACAGATAAGAAACGTTAGAAACATGAACAGCAAACAGAATGGGAAAAGCAAAAAGGTTACTACAAACAGTTTCTGCTTGAAATGTTTCTTTTCGAGTCAGCACAAAAATTGTCTCATCCAAATGCGGCAAAGACGGTTTGAAAGTGGAATCGATAGCATTTATAGGGATTCTCAAAAAGGGTAAAGCAAAGGACTCATCCCCCAATAAAAAAAAAGGTACTCACAAAAAGTATACAAATCGTCACATTGAATCAGTTTACCAGTCATAATCTGACTTTAATTAGCTTAAACCAAAAACTTTTTATCAATTTATAATATATTTTTAAACGGATTTAAAAATGGCTAATTTGCATTAAATTGTATTTTTATTATAAAAAAAACACTGAAATTAAAAAATTAATTTAACAATTAAACTATTTTTTTGCTTCAATATAAATCAAAATCTCATCATTATTAAAAATTCATTTAAATTGTATCTATCAATCAATATAAGCAAAAAAAGTAAGTGTTGCTGTATTAATTATTAACTCAAACTTTGTTCAACAATTTTTTTAAAACTCATTGTAAATTTATCTATACATAAAAATGTACACACTTTTGTGATTTTAAATGGATTCCTTGCAAAAAAATAAAATTAAATTTAGTAATGAATTCTCGAATTGCAAATGTATTAATGTTTAATTAAAACCAAAGCAATGTATTTATGATTTTATTGCATTTTTTTTTTTGTGTTATTAATACTCAGTTATTAAAGTATTATATTACATAGTTTAATTGACATAAATATGAACAAGAATATAAGTGAATTTGAAATATATTTGTACATATTGCAAAACCACTAAATTGCGATATTCAACAACACAAAACAAGAGGTAACATTGATTATGGAGAAAAAGATATTAGAAAAAAGTATCAGAATTCAAACATACATACATAGATGCCGAAATATCCTCCACATTTTTTCAAATATAAATATATATCACATATAAATATATATCACACTATATAGACAGATGGAAATGCTTTCTAAAAGTTAGTCCTCAGGCCAAATTAGCTTTACAGTTTATGTGATTTTACTTGACCATTGCTAATTAAGGTAAATTTCTATAATGAGTGGACAACTTTTTAAGCGATTCATACAAAAAACTTAACTTAAAACAAATTTATTGCAGATTTAGTATGTGATGTTAGAAATTAGTTTTAAAATGATTTTCCATTTAGATAAATTGGTATTGAAATCGATTAGATTTGATCAGAAGTTTCGATCAGCTCAGAATAAACAAACCATTTTTGTGAGTTTGAGTTTATGCATACGTATGTACGAGCTTCTATTCAATGTGAATAAATTGATCCGCTTTGGGAAGTGAAGAAGTTAAAAGTGAACATTATGAAAAAAGTGTGACCAGAGTATAAGTAGAAAATGTTGCCAAAATGTTATTTTAAGAGTACAAAATAATACCAAAGAGTAATATTATGAAATCATTAGCAATAAATGCTAATTAAATGTCGGAAATGATTTAAGGGGACCCGGTGGTCTAGAATTTTGAAAAAATAATTTTTTTACATATTTTGAAAGTATAGTATTTCAAAAATATATACTATAGGGTCCCCTTAACTAAAATTACAGTTTTTGAAATGATAAAACTATAATTTAAGTTTCAGTAATCGTAAATTATAAAATCTTTTCTAATATTCATTATATTACCTTATAATCGGGTAACTATATATCCCTGGTAGAACATAATAAACAAATAATAATATAAATTGAGTACCAAATTATATAGATAATTGAAAATTAAAGTTCGTTTTAATAATATTTCAAGTAAAATTATCTTATTTCAAGCAACGATATATTTTATAACCTTTAAATTTCAATTCAATTTCAATCAAAAAAAATTTGTTAAATGTTTTATATTCGAGCACTTACAATTAGAGTAAAAGGCACATTTTAGTTTTATCGGGTCATTTTCTGTTATAAAAAGGGAATGAAAGAAAGTGCCGACAAAAGATTTTCAATTTCGCTTTCAATCGTCGACTTTGCTTTTTTCTATTCGTTCTACTCTTATTCGTTTGCACCCCTCCCCCCTGCCCACAATTGCATACCTTTTGGCCATGTGTATATTTGTGGCCATTTGTTAGGCAAGCCGCTGCTCTGCTATGTGGTTCCAAATCCTCTTCAGTTGAGCCAGCAGCTACAGCAGCATCATCAGAGCCGGCAGCAGGTGCAATCCTATCGTTCCCCTGGCCGCTCTTAGCCCGGGATGAGCTCCGTTTTGTGTCTGCTGATTCACTGTCTGCTCTTTGCTTTAGCAGTTCAGCATCGCTAAGCATTTGCTGGGATAGCAGGTGAGCATCGTATTTGGCTTGGGATTGCACCGTGTCCAGGTCGTAGTTGTTGAAATCGTCGTCATCTAAATACTCAAAGGGCAAAGCTGGCCAAAAAAATGAAATAAAAAAATACAAGGAAAGATAAAGAGAAAAAGTGTAATAGAAAATGGCGAAATAATCCCAAAGTCGGTTTGGTTGAATTTGATCAGCAAGCTGTTGCCACCATAAAAAATATATATGTATAAAGTATTCCCCACAAAATGGAGAAATAAAATAATATAAAATAAAATATAAATCACGTTTATGGCCGAGAGTATGAGTTAACATTAAATCAAGAGACTGCCACTCATTATGCCATAAAAATAAGGCAAAATGGCAAATGGAAAGATGTAAAAATGTTAAAAAAAAAAAAGTAAACTCTCACATAAATATAAAAATTTCAAAGCTGTAAAAATGTGAAAAATTCATTTCATTATTTTTATGAAGATAAATCAAGCAATCAATTGCTAGATTTACATTCTAGAAAACTTACCCTCACATTCAACATATAATCCAAAATCCAAAATGCCCCATAGAAGAACAAAAATGATGATCTTTGTCATGGTTGTTTGTTAGTTGCTTAGTTAGTTGTTAGTTCTTGGAACTTTTAGTTATTGCACTTTTATTTTTGGACACCAAACACATATGTATGTGCCCACACACACACATATATATACATAAAGAGGAAAAACCTTCGGCTTGGTTTTTAGAAGATAATTTTCCTTCTCTCTTGACGGTTATTTTTACACACACTCTTTAGGTCGGTGGGGTAAGGAGGGTGGCACTTGAAAGAAAGGTGTAAAAAAAATCCTTTTGTTAGTCTTGCTAGACTGCAATCTTATAAGTAGGCAACGCAATTTTGTGAAAATAAATGGAATATCCAAGCTGCCCAACCACATCTTGCATAATCAAAGTGTGAGATAAAGTCTGGACAAGCTCTATAGAAAGGGAGGGGGAAGGGGAAGGAAATATGTGATTGCGAAGTGAAATGGCAAACCCATTAACTAATCATAAAAGTGAGCAAACCGATAAAAAGGGAGACTGAGAGGAAAAGGCTTAAAGTGTGTGTTTTATCTGCCAAGACAATGCAGGAATAAAACGTAGGTAAGTTTCTATATATTGTTTCGTGTTCGTGTGTGCTTAATTTATGGCATAAAAGCCAGCTAAAACAACAATAACACACACACCACGCCGCACCACTCAAAGCAAAACAATTCGCAGGAACCCCGGTTTCTAGACAACAAAAACCAAAAAAAAGAAAGAAAGAAAGAAAAAAAGGCAAAAGCAGGAAATCAGAATGCTAAGGAAAAATGAAAGCATCCGCCGCAGTGACAAGGACAGAACCACAGACAAAGACTGATAGAGGGAGACAGAGATAAAAACGGAAATTCATTGCCGACATTTTTTGAAGCAGGTTCATAAGGCCGGGTATGGGGAATTAGCATTAAAAATATATCCTCCTTGCATTTATGAATCACAGAACTAACATTTCATTTCATTTTTCATTTTATTCAATTTTTATCAATTATTATTTCATTTTTGTTTCTAAATGTCCATATTTGATATTTGCCATTTAGTTTAATTAATTGAATATCATTTGAGTATTATTAAACTGCACTTTGAATTTACTTTCAATGTGATAATACGATTTTAACGTTGCCGTTGATAATTCCGATTTCGATTCCGCTGATGGCATCCGTCATACACGGCGGCTACGTGATAACTGCACATACAACAAAGCTTTGTCACCGACTGTTGCTCAAGGATGCCAAGTTCTTAATATTTATGAAACAGCATCCCAAAAACTTTCTCTCTCTGTCTCTCTCGTTGGCTGTTTTACTCTCTCGTTTGGCTAACAGCGTGTGAGAGCAACTTAACAGTGCTCTGTTAAATTTCGAAAAACTGAGCAGCTGTTAATTTTCCGCCTGCCAAATTGCATTATAATGAATCAGTTGTTGTCACTTTTTTTGTTGGTGTTTGTTTTTTGGTGTGTTGGGGGAGAGGATGGGGAGTGTAGTGTGGGCGCCGGCGGAAAGTGTATGAAAGTAGCCGGGAAATTGCATTTTCCCTTCACGTTTGGCCATATGTTAATGTTTGTACATATAAGGATATGCTTTAAATTAAACAAAAACATTGGCCACTTTATTAATATGTATGTAAGTGTAAATATGTAAATGGCAAAAGTGACACTCACACACACGAACTTAGATACACATGCATACATACATACATACACATACATATATACATACATATTAAACATGTTCCGCCAGGGCAGGCTGAGTGACATGAGATGTTTGGCTGGATTCTGGTTGCTTGATGCTGAATGCTGTGAAGCTTGTTAGACATTACAATGCGTGTTTGTGTCAGGATAACTGTCAACAGTTGCTGTTGAAATTTTTATGCCTTTTCTTCTTCTTCTTTGTACTTTCGTCTTTTACTTGTTTCTTGTATTTCCCGCTTTTGTCATTTGCTAATTTCTTTTGTAAATTTCTTTTTTCAAGACGATGCCTAACAATGTCACAACATTTACATAAAATAACAATAACACTCATCACTTCAGTTCATTTCTATTCCAAATTTTGTTGTATTCCACACACACCAACACATAGGCATACACTTACACACATACATATGTGAAATATAAAACTTGGCGATATTTTAATCAATTAGCCCAGTTGTTTATTTAACAAAATAAAAAGAAACATTCAATGTTTACTTAGTCTAGATTATCGATATCACTTCCTAGTCAATTTTAAAGCTTTAAAGAAGAAAAATGTTTACAGTTCTCATGGATGATGTAAACAGGATTTTATACTTTTTCTCAATTGCGATTGCGATTTCTGAGTCAAATAAACCTCCTGGTCAAACAAATATAAAAGGAAACCCGCTGCTCCAGGGGCTCAGACAGTGAGAAATTCTTTTAAATTTCTCCAGAGAAAAATATTTATTGTCTAAACACAGTTGCAACTGCAAAGAAAATATACAAAGAATGCGTAGTTTTTTGAAGAATAGTTCTTTTTTTGGCATTTTCATGGTATGCCAAGGTCTTGTGAAAATATGAGGCTGATAAAGGTAGATTTACTTTTTACTTTACAGATTTTTCTAAAGTTAATATATTAAAACCCTTTCGGGACAGAAGCAAAATAGACAATATGTCCCAGCATTTGTCAATCTATTCTATCTTTGTTAATTTTATATATCCCACAAATATGAAAATTTCTCCAAAATTTCAATCAAACGGCTCTTTTGACTACTTTATTTTAATATTCTTGTTGATTCCTTTTACATCCAATGGGACAATATGTCCTACAAGAAGTATCTAATGGATAAACGGACTATTTCAGTATGTAATATTTTGGATTTGAATGAGTAATAATTCCGAAAGGGTAAATAGTATAAATGTATAAGAGAATAAAACAAAAACTTAATTTATTTGTAGTTTAAGTTGCTCGTAATAAAACAAAACTTCTAGCCTATATATTACAAAGTCTTTCGTAAACTGATTCAATAATATTTAATTATAAAATACTTAATATTTCTTCGGTTTTTCAAATGAAAGGTGAAAGTTTTTTATGTATTTTAAAATGGTTATCATGTAGATATATTTTTATATATGTATTATTATATTATTTGATTTAACATCTGCCGTATCCCTATAATACTTTTTAGCTTTAACGTACAGAAAATGATCGCTTCTCAATAACAATCTACTCAATTAATAATTTAAAATTTTACTTTTAATGAATTTATTTGATAATATTGAATATTACTATAACTACATATTATATCAATCAACAGAATATTTGTTAAAAATTTCCTAATTTTCTCCTGTTAAAGATTTCATCAACTTTTCAAATCAAAATTCAGTTAAGAATAAAAGTTATAACAAATTTAAAATACATATGTAAAAATTACCTAAAATTTTACAACACTCATTCAAGGAAAAATTAACTTATACATTTATTTGATTGATTAATTTATACTTTTTAATTATTTCACCAACTGTTAACGACAACTTTGTATTCAGTCAGCACATTTCTTAGGGTATCAAATCTATATGTCAGATTTTATATATTTAGTTTTTCTCTTTTGTGTGTGTTTGGCAAGCAACAGTTGGCACTTGACATATGACAGACATATCTCATACTTCCTATCACAGATACTCGTCGTATGTATGTATAGCAAATGGGTAACTGAACCATTTCAAAACGATTTATTTTCACTTTGAGGGGGGTGGCGGAAGGGAAAGGGAAACTAAAACGTAAATCAATAGTAGGCATAGGCTATTGGGATCCATTTCATTTTTATTTATGTTTTTTGCCATATTTTATTTTTCATGGATAAATAATAATGTTAAATGACAGCTGTGGGGCAGAGATAAGTGCAATTTTATATGAAATATTTATAAAAATGACTCGCTTTGTTATTTGTATTTGTTGTATCGTCAATTTCAAGGCAAAACAATTATCTGTCGTATAAATTCAAATGAAATGAAAATTAAATTAAATAAATGAATAAATTTAAAAAGGGGTTTAGATAGATTTATGTCAAATTTGATAATTAATTCATATTTATTTGAAGCAAAAGGCTCAAAGAAAAAAAAACTTACAAAGCTATTTGCTAACCAAAATTTGATATTATCCTTTTCCTTTGGCTCTTTGGCATTTTCACAAAGTTTTTTAGGTCATAAATATTTGAATATATTATATTTCGTTTTTCCACTTCTCTGGCCATTAAAAATGATTCATTTAATTGGACATGTGTCTAAATAGCTTTTTTCTTTTGTTGCTGTGTGTGTGTGTGTCTAAGCCAAGGCTAAGAAAGGACTTTAGTTTTATGCAAATTAAATTACAATTATAAATTCTAAGGACAGGCGGCAGGCACTTGGCCTAATCTCGGTCTTGGGGTTTGGGCCAAAAGCATTTCCACATAGAAATGCATAAATATTTAAAATGCTAAACTAAGTATATTTGACACTCTTGAGTCAAGTTGGCAGCCAGGACGAGCAGGACCTGCTAGGCAGGCATTTATGACAGGACCTCGGCTTAAGCATTTGTTATTTTTCTGCTGATGCTGGGATTTATACACACGAGAGCGGCTCAAAAACTCACTCATAAATTGCAATAAAAAATGAAATAGAAAAAAAATATAAAATATTTCATATTGTTTACAGTCACTTGCGACATTTTTGCAAATTTGAGAAAAAAAATAGAAAAGATAGAAGTAAAATTAATCAATGGATGAATAGGGAAGACATTTTAATTTTAAGCTTTTTTAAAAAAAGATTTTATTAGCTGTTGACAAAAAGAAAAGAGGACCTTTAAAATATAGCAAACCATATTTGGAGACTTAAGATATGCAGAAATTAAAAAAAAATTACATATGGTTTTAGTTTTCAACATTTTAAAGCTAATCTTGGAGGAAAATCTATTTGTAAGTTAAAATAAACCTCAACCTAAAACCTAGCAGTGATAAGTTAAACTTAATTTCATATTTCGAATCAATTATATTATATAAGACTTAATAGCCGAAAGGTATACTTTTTCCGCTTTAAGCCCCTAACATCTTCCTAACATCGAGCCATCCAAGTTCTGGCAACGCCTTTCTGCCTAACGAAATTGTGTAATTTTTAACGGTTTTGCAACACTGAATGTGATATTCCACCATAAGTTTTTAAACGTATTCAAATACGGCATCTAACCTGGCATACGTCTGTCTTCTCGGATCAAAAACAATTGTAGGCGTATTGCCTTGTTTGTTTCGAATAGTCATCTATATCAATGCACCAAAAAACCATATAATGATAATTCAAACATGATTTGATACATAAAAAAAATTATATAGACAAGACTGTATGAGAAATAGTCTCTTGTAAGAACTTTCAAAGTCTGCTTTGATAGCTATTATGAGTTGTTTTTTTTTTAAACAATATCACAATTAAAGTACCACAGGCTAATTTAGCAAATATTATGTTTCAACTTCTGTTTCTTTTATTTTGTTGCATAGGCACTTCAATTTTGTTCTAAGCAAACGGAAAGTTAAATTTAAGAAATTCAATTCCATTTACCTTTTTATTGCCCCTCGCAACAAAATCTATCTTTATTACCTCAAATGGAAACTCTTTTAGTTTAATTAAAGTCAAATATTGATAAATGGTTTCCATATGGTAGCCACAATATGGACTCCGCATACTTCTTCATTTTAGTTGAATTAAATTTTTAAAGCTTGAACTGAAAAAATTTAAAGTGCTAACAAAAATTGTCGCTTTTCTAGATAAAAGCTGCCAAAACGGAAAATAAAATAGCAAAAGTGTTAGAAAATGTTAAAAGTTTTTCCTTGTTCCAAACAAAAAGTTGGCTAACAAACTCTCACACACACACAACACACACTTAAATATTTGGCTCTCTCTCACACACACACACACAGTGTTTAGTATATGAAAATAGTTTTCGCAACACACAACAACAATATGAAAATATACAAATAGAAAAGAAAAAAACGAACCAAACAGCATAGAAAAGCAAGGAAACTGAACGGAAAGTTGTCATCTGCCAAATGACCTGAAATGAGCTCGATTAAAGTTAACAATTATTTGCCAAAGAGAAATTGTAAAGAAATAAATGGAAAGAAGTTTTTGCTATATCAAAATTTTTTTTTCTACATTCTAGTAACTTTTATTATAGAGCAAAATGAAATTCTTTTGTCAAACTGCTAGAAATATGCTTTTATTTCGAGAGTACTTAACATTTTCCTTTTACCATATCAGAGGTCCTGCGAGAGCTTTAAGAACTGATTAGGGTAAAGTGTCTTACTGCAATTTTTTCACATAATTGTAAGGAAATAAAGACAAAGTTTTTGTTAGTAACTTTTATTATATAGAAAAATATGATTTCATTTCGACTAATCTTAATGTTTTTCTATTATCACATCCGCAGTCCTACGAGAGCCTTAAGGACCTACTACTAAATGCAAAAGTATGCATAAACATAATTATTTTGGTCAGGTTGAAATTTTGTTTCTTGACAAATAAATATTCCCCATTATTAATAAAACATTATGTTAAAAAAGTTCAAATTACTTTCATGGAAATACTAATAACAACCAATTTTAAAGCTCATATGGTTTTTTTTTTTAGTCCAAATATTAATATAAGCTTTTTATGTTTATTGAAAGCAGCGACGAAAACATTGTTTACTCCATAATTTATATTTTTGTTAAGTTCTGAATGCTTTTAGCCATGGCAGTCTGCAATATTTTCATCAATTAACCACATCTCACACTTAAAAAATTTGAATTTTTTTGCGAACACAAACAATACATAGTCACGGCAACAGCTATGACAGGATATTTTCTTTTTTATTTGCTAAAAAAAATATAAACCGTACCTGGAAAAATATAACTTTTTATTTTATCAATCATTCATTCAAAAAACATGCTCACACACACACACAAAGTTTACTCGATGAACTTAAATGAAATAAAAAGAAATATTCATTCATTTGACCCGCTGGGTCTTTGTGATAAAGTATTTCGTTTCGGCTAGTTTTGACACATGTTTAGTATCGATAAGAAGCTTATATAGAGAATTTCACAAATATACAACAAATTCAATGCAAACTCTGTATGTTTTTCAAACATCTGCCCAATTTTATAATACTTTTTTAAGCTGCATACACAAAAAAAAGATTTACCTCAAAGGCTTCAATGATTCAAGGAAGAACATTTGATATGGTGCAATTATTTTAGTGGTATTCTATTCAAATTAAAAAAAAAAAGAAAACAATTTAATCAGTCAATTTAAAACGGATTTAAAAACTAATATAAAAAGCTTTTTGATAATTCCAATAAAAACTAACAAAAAGGAAGAAACAAATTTAGAAATTAGAGGTTGACTATGATTATTTAACTATATTTTATTAAAGTCTAAATTTATTTATTTACAAGAGTTTCTTTTTAACGCTCCTCTTGATGGTTCTCTCTGTCTCTGTTATGTTAAACTCTAATGTTCTGTTAAAGTTATGTTAAATGCTAGTGTTAGACAACGAATACATAATATTCCAACCAAAGTTCGTTACAGTTGAAGATAACCATGTTGCCACAATATGAATCAAAAAAAACAAAGGTTTTAAAAAAAGAAATGGAAAAGTTATAATTATGAGGTTAAATTTTATTAATAATTGTTTAAAAATTTATGTTAAAGTTAAAAATATCTTAAAAAATTGTTCTTAAATTATAAAGAAGATAATAATAATTTATATGATTTATATGATTTATTTTATAATTTATTATTATGAGGTTAAATTTTATTAATAATTGTTTAAAAATTTATGTTAAAGTTAAAAATATCTTAAAAAATTGTTCTTAAATTATAAAGAAGATAATAATAATTTATAGAAAACACATATAGGGAAAAAATTGTGAAAGAAAAGAGAGAATTTATGTTTAAATAACTTTGTATACTTTTATGTTGGTGAAATTTGATTGGGATTTTCGAACTGGAATATATACTTCTGTTATCTTTACACTTCTGTTTTTTATTATAAAGAAGATAAGAATAATTTATAGAAGACACATATTGAGAAAAAATTATGATAGAAAAAAGAGAATTTATGTTTAAATAACTTTCTGTGCCAATATAAAATATTGGTTAGATTTGATTGGGATTTTCGAACTGGAATATCGTTATACTTCTGTTATACTTATATATATATATATATATATAGATTTATTTTATAAAATCCATATGAAGTTCATTATTCAAGTGCAAAAATTTATAATTTATGATGGACAAAAGGCCATCAAATATAATTTGTTTTCAAGACATTCCCGGGAGACTTGAAAGTGAGTCCTTTGGAAACTTGGTATCATAGTGCAAATGCCTCTAGAAGCCATTCTTATACTGATAATCCTTTATTAGCTGGGTACTATAAAATATGCACTTGGCCACAATTAAAATGTCAGCAGTCTATCTACCTGGAAGGCAAACGGCCTAAAGGTGACCTTTCCAGTTAACGTGCTTTTCACATATTAATGAAAGGGTCTATAAACAAATAAGCAAACATTACCGCAAATTACCTCTGGGCGTAAGACAAACAAAAGGAAAACGGGTTTAGCTTAGAGGGCGGATGGGTGGAGTAGAGACTAGATTTGGTTGTGTGTTGACATTGCATTAACAAAATTAACAAAATGCTCAATGTTTGGCCAGCAATTAAATCTTATTTGTGGCAACAAAAATGAAAACACAACAAAACAAAAAAAAAAGAATTCGACCTGCTTTAGGGTATTTAAACTGCTTGTCCCCACCCCCTCTGCTTCTCTTCATAATGTTTATTACAAGCAACATTCTTCTTTTTTTATTGGCTAACCATAAACAGAGTCCTTTTCTCCTTTTTCTTGTGTATCGCTGTGTGTTGTCGATTGGCAGCCAAGCGTGTCTAGCCGCACTTTTATGGGGCATAAATCTGAAGAAAAAAGCTATAGAAAAATGCCAAAAAAAAAAAGAAAAAAAAAAAGTAAAGATACGAGTAGATGAGGCTAATTCTCCTCAACAAAGCTGCTAAGCTGCAGAACTTCTTTTGATTTGATTTTTTTATGGTAGTCCAAATTGAAACGTAAATCGTTGACTGTGAATTGATTTCCCTTTTCTTTTTTTTTTTTTTTTTGTATACCCTTGTAAAAGAGTATATGCATTTTGGTCAGAAGTTTACAACTCATAAAAGATAAAGCTCTTTTACTATGTGAAGTAATATAAATAAACTAGCCAAAGGTTGATAAAGAGTTGTCTACAGTTGTTAAAGTTTATTTTTTGATTTTGTAAAACAAAGGAAGTTAATCTTACCAACGTGCTTAATTAGAATGGAGTAGTCATTGGAATTTGTTCATTAGTTAAAAATCTGCAGACATTTGTATGGGTGGGACTTACATATATTATATGTATTACCGATGGCTTTCGTTTTAGAACGATTCCAAGAGTGAACCACTAACTTTGTTTGGCAAATTGACTTAGTTAATACTTTCCCTCTGTCTGTGTAGATCAACAAAACTAGACTGAACTAGATTTAGTAAAATTTTCATTACATTTGGAACACTAAGGTCTCTATTCAAATCGTAGTAAATAAACATAGAAAATACATTTTTTAATTCATAGGAAAGAGAAAAATAATCAAGGACTCAAAATTGTTTACTGATATTGTAAAAGTTATCGATAAAGTAGTAAGTAAATGAAAATATAGTTTTTCAAAACTATTCAACCAAAACCGTTTAAATAATGGACATATTCGCTAAGGCCTATTCTTAAGTTTGATTATGACTAAATTTGTCGGAATCGGTAATGATTGATTTCATTTGAGTCTTAAGCTTTAAAGTTGTCAGCATCTTTAAAATCTTAGAAAATCAAGTCAATTTTAATTGATGAAGTTAAATAGGGTTCAGTTTAATATAAGCGAATATGTAATATAAATATCATCATGAAAGTTTATTCCGGATTGTTTTTATAAGAAAGGCAATACAAACACCGAAAAAGTTCGATGTTAACATAGTGTAGCAATGTGTAATAGTATTAAGTATATCTTACTCTTTTCCCTCCGTGCAATATGTTTAGCCTTAAGTACATCTTACTCTTTTCTTTGTGACAAATGAGTTTTAAGTTATATCTTATTCTATGCAGTGGTACGAGAAGTGTGCTGTCTCACTTATTAGAAGAAGAACAAAGAGAACTAAATAAAAAGAATGAGAGCGGCTCAGTTTGAATGGAGAGCGCACCAAAGACGGACGTGTTTCCCTTACTATAATTTCAGAAGTGGTCATAGTTAACCCAGTGCAAATACAAAAGCTATAATTTATCTAAAAAAAAAAATAATAAATAATAATAAAACAATGGATTCAATAAATCCTGATGATTTTTCAAAGTCCCAGCTACAAACCTGGTGCAAAAACCTAGGTTTACCGGATACTGGCACTAAAACAATGCTAGCCGAACGTTTAAACCAACTAAGCCCTATAGCGAGAGGGCATCATCCAAAAGATGGGGCTGCTCCTAACGTAGGACCAGGTGAACGCGCAGATCCCCCTGAAAAAGATTGCTTGGAGTACCTAAAGAGCATTTTACATGCGACGGACGATGGCGCCGATCAGACGGAAAATTATGAAGCAGACTTATCTCAAGGTCAACAACGGCAAGAAGTAACGGCAAACGAACAGAACGAAGCAAAAAATGAACAAAACTATGCAGAAAGCGAGACGCAGACAGAAAGAGAGACAGAAAATGAGAGCATTCCGAGTGAACAGACAAATGAGAAGTCAAATGAAAAGAGTAGCAACGAAGAGCACAAAGTAACAAATGAGAAGTCAAATGAAGAGAGTAACAACGGAGAGGATAAAGGAACAAATGAGAAGCCAATTGGAGGAAACCAAAAAGAAGAAAACGTAGTAAAGTACACGTTGGAAAAAAAGCTGGAACTACTGTGCAAAGAAATCGAACTGGTTCGTAAGGAAAATGAACTTTTGCGCCTTACTGGCAACCCTGAGTCTGGCAACTCAAACAGCTGGTTGGCGACGAAGACAGGCGACCAGATCTTGGCCAAAGACGTCAAAGACTTCGTACCCGATTTTGATGGCAATGGAAATGTTTATGGTTGGATATCTTCTGTGCTCCATTTGAAAAGATCATTCAACTTGAACGAAAATAATTTACGTTTACTTGTCTTCGGCAAACTAACTGGCAAGGCCTTGGAGTGGATACACTCAAACCCTGAGTGCTTGAGCCAGCCCCTGGAAACCATTTTCGATGCCATGGAAAAAGTCTTCGGATCAAAGAAGACTAATGTAATAATTCGTCGAGAGTTTGAAGCACGCAAGTGGGGCGTCGGCGAACCGTTCCTGAATTATTTTAACGACAAAGTTGGCCTGGCTGGTGGCTTGCGTATGCCGGAGGACGAGATGGTCGAGTATATTGTTGACGGGATACCAGACCGTCACTTGCGAGAGATGGCTTGTATGCAACGTTTTGGGTCTAAGGATGACGTGTTGGCAGCATTTGTCAACATAACACTGCAGCGGGAAAAACCTGTATCTCTGCCAAATGTTTCCGCAAAGGAGAAGCCTACATTCAGATGCTATAACTGTAACTGTATGGGTCACCTAGCAGCCGACTGTAAAAAGCCAATAAGAGCAACTGGTGCTTGCTTTGGATGTGGTAAAATGGGTCACCGAGTGGCAGATTGCAGTCAAAATAAGAAGAAGCCCGCGGCAATATCAGTAAGTTTGAATGATATAAAAATTGTAAAAGTTCACATAGGTAATGATGTATTTTCTGTAGGATGCCTCATAGACTCGGGAAGCGCAGTTAGTTTAATTAAAAAGGAGTTCGTTTCAGATGAAATTAAATTGGAACCGGGCCCAGAACACGCATATTTTGGTTTAAATAAAAGTAAACTTGAAGTTTTTGGAAGTATTTTATGTTACGTTGAAATATTTAATAAAAATGTTTCCGTTCAACTACTGATTGTTTCTAACGAGTCTATGGGAAGTCCATTACTGTTAGGTAGAGATTTTATGAAAATATGTAAAGCTAAAATTGTACTACAGCTTGACGATGATCTGTGTAAAGAATCAATGCCCGAAAGTATTAAGTTAAGCCATGATTTGGGCAGTGAAGATGATTTTGAAAACCAAATGCTAAATATTGATTGTGACGTGGTTAATTCAAAATATTCTGTTGGCAAAAGTATAAGTTTCAAAGAAAGAACAACGTTTGAAAAAAATTTTTCTAAATTCTATTTGGAAAGAAATCGACCAAATGAACCAAAGGTTAAGTGCGAAATGAAACTCACAATCAATGACATAAGTCCATTTAGCTGTAATCCAAGACGACTTTCTTATAGCGAAAAGGCTGAATTACAAAAAATAATTGACGAATACTTAAGCAAAGAATACATTAGGCCGAGTGAGTCGGAATATGTTTCCCCAATCGTGCTCGTTAAAAAGACTTCAGGTGAACTCAGAATGTGCGTTGATTTTAGAAAATTAAACAAGGCAACCTCAAAAGATAGCTATCCTATTCCACTTATCGATGATCTGTTAGATAGACTTGCAGGAAAAACGTTATTTTCAAAACTCGATTTAAAGAATGGGTTTTTCCATGTATACATGCATGAGGATTCGGTGAAGTTTACGTCTTTTACGACACCGCTTGGTCAGTTTGAATTTCTTCGTATGCCATTTGGCCTCAGAAACGCGCCGTCTACATTTCAAAGGTTTATAAACAGGATATTTGCCGATATGATTAGAGATGAAAAAGTTATCATATATTTAGACGACATTATGGTGGCAACAAAAGATTTCGATACGCATCTAGAAATTTTAAAAGAAGTATTTGATAGATTGGTTAAAAACAAATTGGAGTTAAGATTAGATAAGTGCGAGTTTCTTCAGACAAGTATTAAGTACCTAGGGTATTCGATTACAGGCAAGGGAATTAAAGCTGACGACAAAGGTATACAAGCAGTAAAGGATTTTCCAGTTCCAACTAAGGTCAGCGAAGTTCAAAGTTTTTTGGGATTATGTTCCTATTTCCGTAGGTTTATTAAAGATTTTGCTATTTTTGCCAAGCCATTATATGACCTAGTTAGAAAAGACAAAAAGTTCGTGTTTGGAAACGTCGAACTTAGTACGTTTGAAAATCTTAAGTCTAAGTTAGTAGAGGCCCCAATACTTGCGCTTTATAGTCCAAATGATGAGACCGAACTTCATTGTGACGCAAGCTCTATTGGATTCGGATCAATATTACTACAAAGGAAAAGCGATGGTAAATGGCATCCAGTTTTCTATTTTTCCAAAAGGACTACCGATGTGGAATCTAGGTATCATAGCTTTGAATTAGAAACATTGGCGATAATTTATTCCTTAAAACGGTTTCGTGTATATTTACAGGGAATGCATTTTAAGATCGCGACAGATTGTAACTCGCTTGCATTGACACTTAACAAAAGAGAAGTTAACCCCAGAATAGCCCGTTGGGCTCTAGAGTTAGAAAACTACGATTACGTGCTAGAGCATAGGCCGGCAACGAGAATGCAACACGTAGATGCTTTAAGTAGAAGTACTAACATTATGGTTGTGGAAACCAATTCATTTGAAGATAATTTAGTAATATGTCAAAACCAAGATGATGAAATTATAAGATTAAAGTCTATGTTAGAAAAATCTGAACACAGCTCCTATGAAATGAGAAACGGTTTAATTTATAAAAAATTACAAAATGGTTGCCTTGCTTTTTACGTCCCGAAAAATATGGAATCTCATGTCCTATTTAAGTATCATAATGAGTTAGGCCACACAGGCATAGACAAGGTTGTAGAAGTTATCACAAAGTCGTATTGGTTCCCAAAATTACGGAAAAAAGTAGAACAGCATATAAATAATTGCTTGAAATGTATAGTCTTTTCGTCAAAAAATGGAAAACAAGAAGGTCATATCCACAATATACCTAAACCTGATGTGCCATTCGAAGTGGTTCATATCGATCACTTCGGACCAATCGAGGTCAAAGGAAGCACAAAGAAACATGTATTAGTGGTGGTTGACGCATGTACTAAGTTTGTCAGACTTTACTTGGCAAAAACCACTAAATCTAAGGAAGCGATAGAAGCACTTACTGAGTATTTTAGGTCGTATAGTAGGCCAAAGTGCATAGTGTCGGATCGTGGAACGTGTTTTACGTCTAACGAATTTTCTAGCTTTTTAGAATCTTGTAATATACAACATGTCAAGATCGCAACCGGTTCGCCACAGGCCAATGGCCAAGTTGAAAGAATAAATAGAAATTTAGGCCCTATGTTGGCAAAATTACTAGCCTCAGAAGAAAATGTTAGCTTTGGTCAGGCCATAGAGATGGTAGAGTTTACCATGAATAACACTATTCATAGGTCATTGGGACAGCATCCAAGTGTCGTACTATTTGGTGTCGGCCAAAAAGGACGACAAGTAGATGAATTAAAAGATTACTTGTTAGAAGACAGGTCGGTGGAACGAAACTTAGAATCAGTACGAGCAAAAGCTAAAGAGAAAGAAAAGCAACTTCAAGAGTATAATGAATGTCTAGCGAATCGGAAACGACGAGGGCCAAAAGTTTTTAAGCCAGGCGACTATGTTGTAGTTAAAAATTTCGACACTCACAAAGGTGTATCCAAAAAATTAGTGCCGAGATTCAAAGGACCCTTTAGAATCGTTAAGTGCCTCGAAAATGATCGATACGTTGTAAGTGACGTCGACGGATTTCAGCAGTCGAAGATTCCTTATACTGGAATTTGGTCTATTGCAAATATGAAGCCATGGTTCAATTGGTCAGATGAAACTATTAAAGTTAACGTAAATGTAAAGAAAAATGAAAATACAAATGAACAGACAAAAGTAAATGCAAACCTAAATGTAAATGAAAATACAAATGAACAGATAAACGTAAATACAAAACTAAATGTGAATGAAAATTCTGTTAAAGAAAAAGTCAGTATGTCAAGCAAAGATATAAATAGATTGGAAAACACTAAGAATGACAACAGTACACATAGCTATAATACGAGAAGCAAAGGTCGTCATAAAAAAGACTAGGATCGGGTGATCCTTACTGTCAGAATGGCCGAATTGTAGCAATGTGTAATAGTATTAAGTATATCTTACTCTTTTCCCTCCGTGCAATATGTTTAGCCTTAAGTACATCTTACTCTTTTCTTTGTGACAAATGAGTTTTAAGTTATATCTTATTCTATGCAGTGGTACGAGAAGTGTGCTGTCTCACTTATTAGAAGAAGAACAAAGAGAACTAAATAAAAAGAATGAGAGCGGCTCAGTTTGAATGGAGAGCGCACCAAAGACGGACGTGTTTCCCTTACTATAATAGAAAAAACTAACCGATAGCCGTTCTTCTTTTACTTTTAAAGACAACTCGGAAACAAGAATTGGTCTGTTTATCTGGAAGATTATTTCTAATTTTGTGAACTGGAAAAAGGAAATCAAACTAACAACAATTTAAAAGATAGCTATTTTGTGAAATCAATAACAAAGGGCTGCAATTTTTGTTGAGAATTGCTAAGCTTTGATATTTCAAAAGATTTCTGAATAATAAAGAGATAAATTATTCAAGAAATGCTTTCAGATAGTATAGATAAGGAATGTAGATCTGATAGATGCAGTGTAATCATAATTCGAACTAGTTAAAATTAGTTTGGTCATCTGGTCTTTTATTAATAAATATTTGTAATCAATTTAATCATCAAGCATTTCGTTTTCTTTTAATTAAATTGTGATTGAATTGTGATTAACATTGTAACAATTACATGTGATTGCCATTTAGATGGCAAATAAATTGCATTTTACACGCAGACACACACACATGTTTGTGTGCACACACGCATACCACGGAAACGCACACTCACACACACACAGAAGCACAACGGGAATTAAATTGTTTTTCTCGCTCGTTAATCATATTAGTTGGCTCTGGGATAAACAACAACTTTTGGTTAGGGATAAATGTATGTACATATGTACATAGATGTGGCAACTGAAACTGGCTTATTCAATTAAGCTTGAAAATACGTATAATAAACCCGGGCTTTTCTCCCTCAGCTCTGACAATGGCAAACAGAAACAGAACTGGTGACATTCGGCCAAGTGCAAATACATATATGTATGTAGCTTGAAGTAGCATTAAAATCTGCATCACGTAGTCGCAGCTTTTCAAGTTGACTCCGCCACAGTTGCAATCCCCAGTTTTGGTTGCCCATCATCGTCATCTTCATCATATGCCAACTTCGATAAACTGCAGGGGCGTAAATAAAATGCAACGGCAGGAATCACGTGAAGAAATTGTGTCAACAGCCCCCATACCACACACACACGCACACACACACACCCCACGATTGGGTAAAGTCCTGGCCAACAGAAGTGCTCTCACGACGCAATTCTCTCTCTACATAAAAAATATATATATATATATTTCCCGCAGCACAACAAGATTGATTTACACTGATATTTATTTGATGTTGATATTTTATTTGAATTGCGAATATATTTAAATATATTTCTTTTTTTTATTGTAATGAGTATAACATTGATAAAAACTGGTTGAATATTTCAAATTTCCCGACAGGCAGGTGGAAGGCTTTCTACCAGAAAATGGTCTATAAAGTGGACAACAATGGAACATATGTAGGTTTGCTATTCTAGGTACACCAAGCGAAACAAACACTACCAGAACGTAGTCTTAGATTCGCCTTTGGTTTGTATTCGAAAATGCATCCTCAAACGAAAGTATGAGGATAATCCCTGACAGTGGGTAAATTGCATTTATCCGAAAAACGTTAAACTCGCTCTTAGCTGTTCAGCCGCGATATCCTAGTGCCCAAGAAAATTTAACTTGGACTTATTTGAAAGAAGGATTAAGATTCTGTATGATTTGCTCTTCTTTTTTAGAAATATTACCTATTTTTCACGATTATCCTTGCAAGGACTCCCAAATTTTGAAAAAAATAAGCAAAAAAAAATTACAGGGATTTGCTGAAAAATAAAAAATTTACAGTTTTTAAGACTAAAAATCCTAACAAAAAACGGTAAAAACAAATATTTGTAAATGAACAAAGGGGAAAAATAATATTATTTAAAAAATGCAAAAATTGGAGAAAATTTTTTAATATATTTTTAAAAATGTTTAAGTCAAAGTCTGAACATGGAATTACCTACCATATATAAGGAAATCAAAAACAATATAAATTCAATTTTGTAAAAGATTTTTCAGTCAGGCATAAAAGAATCTCTAAAATAATAACAATACCAAAGTATTTAAAGCCATCAGTGAGCTTAAGTGTTAAACATAACTTTTTTCAAGCAACGTGGACGCTGATTATCAACTGATGTTAGGCTTTAATACCCATTCACCGCCATGTTGCCTACTGGAAACAACTTCAAAAACTAATAAGTAAATATTTTGCATTATTTTTCAAATTTGTATATCATTATAGGATGAAAATGTTAGCCACCTTGAAGTCAATTCAGACACAAAAGTAAATTTTATTAACCATGCAGCGTAGATCATTGATATTTTGATACCCCTTATAGAATTATATGTCCATTTATTAGCAGAAACTCCTTGGCTATCCTACTTAAAATCAAGTAATACTTCAGGTCGATTTCCAGGTAATGAAGAAGCCCAAAATCTGCCATTAAAAATTATATTCAAATTCAACGCAATGCCGAAGCACAAAGTCAAAGATAAATGATAACACACGGATTAGGCAGACTGAATGACAAGATGTAGATACTCAATAAAACCATAAACAATATAAATATGTAGAAACAGATACAAGTAATATTAAGTTTCACCTTAAGTAGGCTAATATACTGCGCATATATCATATTACATTGCAGAGAAGGTCCATAAACCTGAAATCTAATGAAATTTTTTATAAAAAATAGATGCAATAAACTGAATTAATTCAACAGTAATTTTAAGAAAATTATTTCATTATCCTAAATTGACGTTAAGTTCCAATTTTCTAGAGCAACTATTCTTTCCCTCTTCCAAAACATTGCACTAAAAATGTTTCAAATATGGAACGAAGCAACGATAACAATCAAGCAGCAAATGGCCTAGCCTTGGTACAGTTACATTTGACTATATGTACTTACATATGTATCCTAGATTCATTCAAAAACTGGTAGTCTATTCTAAGTTTGCAAAGGGTAAGAAACAATATTACTTATAGATCTTCTAGCCCTTTTAACTTGTATGCATTTAGCATGCCAGTTGCTGTGTTGAGAAACCAAATAACTTACTCAAGTTAAGGTTATATAGAAGAATATCATTTATTTCTCTCAGTGCAGATGTCACCCAACATATGTACATATTTATTTTTATGCGCAATATGTACATATAGTCTTAGCAGTTGGCCTGCGGCATAATGATGCCATGCCGTTTCAGACGGCTTTTAACTGTAACCATGATTAAGCCCACAAACGCCTGGCCATAAGATTCTTACTTATTATGTATTATTAAAAATATAAATGCGTGGGCCCGATTTAACGAAAGCCAAGCTCCAATATAGACCTTAATTGTGCCAGAGTTTTAAGCATAAGTTGCCAATTTGATGGATAAATTTTTGCATCTGCACAATATGTATTTTCCATTTACAGTTGACTGTTTCGTATTGTTGATGATGGTTTTCCATTTGCCATTCTCCAATTTTTGCATTGCACACACATCTTTTTCTTTTCGTTATTTTCATTTTTCCCCGTCTCCTGTTCTTTTTTTTCGTATTAAATATTTTTGTTGATTTTCAATTAAAAAGTTTTTGCCCCTTATCCCCATTCTCTTTTGTACTGGGCCCAAGCTTTTGAGCTGCAGCTGAGCCATTTATGTTTGCCCTTTTATTTCTCTTCCCCCTTTTTTTTTGTTCGTTGGATTCTGATTTTTGTGTTGCAGCCAGTGTTGAATGTGGCATATATTTTGTTGCACAAACCATTTAGTCAAATAATTGTTTTTTTGGCAAGCTTAGCTATATATTTACCAGCTTCAAACAAAAGCAAAACAATATCACCAAAACAAAAAGCTATATAGAAAAAAGTATTCTACGCCTTAGGTTCAAGTATCAACTGTGTCATACCCTGTAGAGGAGCATACGAATTAGGAATGAAATTTGTTTTTTTTTTAATAAATAAAAAAAAAAAAACAAAGAATAAAGTAAAGATCTTAAATTTTTTCTTTAACAAATTTGTTGCATTACAAAAAACTAACAATATTACAATTAATTAGTTGGGGGGAAGGGCAAAACATAAAATTAATTTAAATTTCTTTAACAAAAAGTTTTAAATAAAATTTGTATACCCTTGCAAGGGTATATATATAGATGGAAGCATTTCCAAATATACCAAGTATATAAATGTATTTGTGATCAGGAGGACGAGCTGAGTTGATATAGCCATGTCCGTCTGCCCGTCTGTCTGTCTGGATCAATAGCATCTCCTTAGAGATCCTTAAAGCTACAGAGCTGAAATTTTGCACATAGACTTCTTTTCGCAGCAGGCATTGTATATCTCGAAATCATCCAGATCGGATGACTACATCATATAGCTTCCATAGAAACAATCGGTCTGGAATGTAGTTTTAGCAATAACTTGGGTGTTTTAAAAGCGATTGTCACAAAATTTGGTATTTTGAAGATTAGTATCTGTGCTAAGTGTTAGTCACATCTGTTCACTACTTGGCAAGGTATACGAACTTCGGCACGGCCGAAGTTTTTGGAAGAAAATTTATGAAAATAATATTTATTTCTGCATTGAATTTGGTAAAATGGTTTTAAAAATGTAAACAGACCAAAGAAAAACAACATTGGGAAATACTTTATACATAAGTCAAAGATGTTCAGACAGATAAAAAAAAAAGATATGAGGAAACTCCATCAATTTATAAAACTTAAAGTTAAATTTTTCGTCTCCCCAAGATACAGATTTCTAACTTAAATCATGGAATATTGAACTCCTTGAATATCTTTGCCACACACTTAGCATCCAATGAAAGTCAAAGATATAGCCTATCATTCTCTCTATCAATTTCTTAAACTTTTCTGTTTCATAACATTTAAGGATTCAAATATATGCCCTTTTCTATATCAATTACGAGGTATACTAAAAATATGAGCTTAAAATATTTGAACTCATCTACATATTGATATTTTTTTTAAAAAAACATAGAAAAATGTGAATGCAACTATTTTTAATGGAAAATTGTGATTCATGAGAGAACAAAAGAGCAACAACATAATCGCGTATTTCAATAGTTAGTCAAACTTTGCACTCAATAAATTTTCAATGGAAAGTGATTTTCAGTAAAAGTTTGCTGTTTTCCGTTTTCTTTATTCCGTGTTTTTTTTTTCGCCTCTTACAATTCAATTCAGTTGATCGTAAATTTTGCTGACCAAAACACAACTCGAGGCACGTTTTATTGTCCTGACGCATGGCTCTAAGCGTAATTGATTGATTGATGGTTGGACGCTTGGTGGATGGATGCATGGATGGTTGCCTGGACCACTGGACCAAGGCACACACACACACGAACACACATATTCATGGATGGCGTCAGCTGGTTTTTAGTTTGGCATAAGTAACGATTTTGCCTTAACTTGAATATATTTGCTTTTAAATCTCATAATTAATTTATTGATTTGAAAAGTTTAATTTTTTTTTTAAGTAATTAGGTTAAATATTCATAATTTTAAATGTAGATTTCAGATATTTATATTCATGATTATATTCAAGTTTAAGGTCAAAGTTTGATGCCTGTAAGACCTAGATTTGTGATATTAACTGAAAAATTAAAAAAGGGAAATCTTTAATTTCTTTTTAACTTGGATACTTCATACATACTTAGTATTATAATTTTTCTCATTGTTCAGAATATATGAATAATATTTTATGATATAAAACTATATGACTATATGAAGAACGTTACAAATTCCTTTATATAGTAATCTGGTAGTAAATATGCAACTAAAAGTTAAAGATATACATCGACTATTTAAACACTCTTCTAAAATAATGCTTTATTTGCTTTTATAATTAATTATAAATAATATTTTTTTTGTTTCTAAACATTTTAGGTGGCTATCAAAAATAATTCTTTCTATAGTTTTTTTTCTTGAATGAATCAACAGTATAATCTGATTTTAACTTTCTTAATTTTTAAAATATTTTAGGCGAATGACATTTAAGGATTACAATTTCATTTCTTTTTTACTTAAAATAATATTAGTAAAAAAAATATTTTTTTTTATTCAAAATAGTATACATAGGTAAAAAAAATCAGAAAGAAATATTATTCACGTGAGTATTTAAAAAACAAAAATAACATTTAAATCTTGATTAAATGCAGAACCTAAAGAAATGTCATTATTTTTTCAAACATAAATTATAATTATTTCCTGAACATAAGTAAAGAAATATTTAAGTACCAAACCTTTCAAGTCACTTTTCAATCAAACAAAAGTATATTTTATAGAATTCAAAATTTAGCTTTTAAAAAGTCGTTATTATTTGTCATTATAAACAAAAAATCTATCTATTTATTAATTAAGTATCCAAGTAAATCAGATCTTTCTCCAAATGATAACTTAGTAGACAATTTACTTTGTTACTCAAATATTACAATATATTTTACAGGATTCCAAAAAAGGATACTCATTAAATGTAATGATAATCCTATGGAGCTTATAATTTAGTTGCTACGCCCATGTCTACATCCTTAAAGAAGAGGCCAGGTCAAGACCAGACGAAAGTCGAAGACGATGGCAAAAGCCAAAACAATTTAGCACATTTAATCTTTAATTAAAGAGGAAACGGAGAAACTTTATCTCTGACCTCCATTTCGAGCAGCTTAAATGATGTGTTAAGTCCTTAACAAAACTGACTTTGCGGCCGGGTGGAAAACAACCGCAAAGTTGCTTTAAGGCTTCAAAAATCCTTCTCTAAACTTGAAATACTACACAAGTATGTATAAGTGTAAACATATATAAATATATATATATATAGTATATAATATATAAAAGTGCTGCATGCCGATAGTTAGATGTTGAAAGCGATATCAGAGGCAACAGCAACACAAAAATGTTGTAAATGAATTAAATTATCCGGGAGAAAGGAGAAAGAGTTGCCAAACGCAATATGCAAATGGATGGGCATGGGCATGGGCATGGGCATGGACATGGACATTGGACACTTTGGGCCGAGAAAAAGGCAAGGACAAAAGTCCTATTAAAATTCAATTATCTGGAAAATGTAAAGTGGGCGACAGATGACGGAAATTGTTTGTCACTTAATTAAGGTTAATGTGCACCAAAAGCCACTTCACTCCCTGTTTCTATACTCAGATAGCAGGGATAAACTTGTTCTTTTTGTTGACTATTTTTTTTTTGTTTTTTTGTCTTTTTGCAAACAAGTCTTGCTTATGCGTAATTAAATTTGTAAATTTGCTATAAGAGAATATTCCACTAAGTTGATTTCATCAAAATCGGATGAAAGTTTTCAACTTGAGTCAACTCCAGTTTCGGTAATATATGCGCATATCTAAAATGTTTTGTTTTGCGGTTGTCACTGGCCTGATCCCGCCAGTTGGTCCCCTGTTAACCATAAAAGTCATTGTCAGGACTCTCATATATTTTATTGCTCAAAATACTTGCACAAAGTATTTACTTATCAGGAGGCAGGCTGAAGGCTATATAGAACTTGTTTCAGAACTTTACTTGTTTCTCTTTTCTCTCTTTTCGTACACTAACAAAAATGATATATTAACTAAGACAGGAAAGTTGCTCTATATAGTACGAGCATTGTTTAGCTGCTAATCGAAAAATGGTATCATATAGCTTTGACCCTTATGGAAACTTTAAACAAGGCAAATAGAATGCAATATCTTCTGTTTTGGCCAAGCTTTCGTTAGTTAAGGAACTTTGACATAATTTGAACTTCTGCCCTCTAAAAGTTTAAAATCTGTTACCCTTTATAGTTATTATACTATAACTTGAAAATATTAATATTTTGGCAATGTTTGAAAATGTTTGATTGATTTTAAATTGTTTTTAAGAACCAAAAGTTTTGGAGGTTTTAATTTTCAGTTTTGATTGTTAACTAAACCAAATACTACAAAATTATGCAGAACTTAGTAAAAATGTCAGAAAATGGGCTTGAATCATTCTTTGTTTGGTTTACTTGTATATAAGATGATAAATTGGGCTCTTGATAGGAATCAAAAATGTTGCTTAAATATGCAAATTCATTCATGCAAAAATGGAACATTATATTCATATATACTTTATGTTTAATTTGCATTTGTTGACTAAACTTCAATTCAGCACACTCTTGTACATATAATAAAAAAAAGGAGTAACTCATTAACTCGCATATCGGAACTCAATTTTTTGTTCTTAAGAAGAGAACTAAATCTTATATATACAAAAAATAATGAAATTTATTTCTGCTATATTAAGAAACACAAATTTCTTTCTCAAATATATTAATTTAGAACAGATTTTGTATCGATTTTGTATGTAAGTATATAAGTTCTGAGATAAATCGGTATTCCTATTCCATTCAGGATAGCGATTTAAGCATTTGTTTTCACCAAAACAAAAGTATATAAAGACAGCTTAGTCATTTCTTAAAGCAAAGCATCAATTCTACTTATGTATATATTTCTCATTTATTTTCCACTTTGCAAGAGTATAGAGAATCCATCATAGTTCCAATTAAAAAAAGTCCTTTGGGATTTTTTTCTCAGCTTTCTCTGATGGAGGCTTTTGGTTTTTATTGTCTTAACAGCAATTGCAGCAAGTAAGCAAGCAAACAAAAATAAAAAAAAATGAAAAAAAGAGAAGAAAAAAATAAGGTGTGGGGGGTAAAAATAGAAGAAAAAAGAAAGTTTCAGGGCAACTTGAACGAACACTGAGTCTCAGTTTCAGTTAATTTTTTTCCGCTCTTACGCAGAAAACTTTTCTCATTAGTCACTATTTTTAGCTTTAGAGTTTAATTGTTACACACTCAGATGGAGAGGTGGCTAAGAGTGAAAAGTTCTTGCCAGATTTGTGGGCCAGGTGAAATTAATTTAAATTAAAAAATTCTCCAAAATATGTATGTATGTGTGTGTGAGTGTGTGCAATTACAGAAGCACGTGAGCAATGCCTTTAATTTGTCTCTAAATAATGGCTAACAAAAGGTCCCAGGCCAAGCAAGGATTTACCCCCCACCGACCGAAAACAATTTGCATGCCTTTGGATACCCTTTGTGAGCACTGCAATCTCATCTATGTATTTTGAAGGGCAGCAGTATGACAGGTACATACATATACCAGGTTATTTCATGCAAGCATACATTTCTTACCATTCCACATCGAAGGGGGTGGTGACTACCCCTTTGTATACGCCCATACACTTTGTCAGGCTGTCAATCTCTCCTTTCTCTCTCTCTATGGCTTTTAATTAAGTTCGTGCCCCGTTGTTGCTGTTCAAATATGAATTCCTTTGACTTGACTTCACATAAACTTATACATATGCCTCAGGTGCCACTCGAGATACAACGTCAACTAGAGTCGAGTCCGGGATATATTGTATATATTATATTACAATTTAAATGACAATTCTGATGCTTGGTTAGTTGGGCAAATAATTACAAAAGGTATTTCAATATTAATTTAATCAAACATGAGTTCTCCAAAATGAAACAAATCCTTAGAGTGACTTAAAAACCAGAGGCATTTCCACCTAAAGGGTTTGTCGAAATTATAGTACATAATTGTAATTTCGGCTAATTAAAGCGAATTTTTCCAATCTTCTGCTTCTTTTGCTCGGGTATTAACTATATCACTATTGAGTTATTCTGTTATCTAAATTATTTATATGAAATTTTTTTATTCAAAAATGATTATTATTAGTTTCGCTCTGTAACTTTTTCATTTATTATTTAGTTTTAAATGTTTGATTATAATTTTTAAAACAAAGTTTGATTACTGCCGTAAAAAAAAAGAAACAATGAATCAGTTTTTATCCGCAGATAAGATTTTTAACTTACTCAAAATAATCTTCAGTATAAATAAATATAAAATTAGTAAAAACTTAAGTAGGTACAATTACTCCAAAATATTTACAAAGTTTTAATTAAATTCTCTTGTAAAGTTGTTATTTAGATATTAAACCGTTTTCTCTTACAACAGTCAAAGAATTGTTGTCCCCACTTCGCTACGACCATGCCTAAGCAATTGTCTTAGACAACATTTAATAATTTAATAGGCCATTTGAGTTGAACTGACCAAAATGGTTAGTCAAATCGGCTTATGAGCAAAATGGCAGTAAATTAAAGCACTGCAGGCTGAATGCATCCCTTTGGCTAACAACAGTTTGGCCTTAATAATAATTTCTGCCAGCCATTCAGAGAGAAAAGTTTACGTTATTGTTAGGTGAAATGAAACTTATCCAATTAACTGGCAAAACAAAAAGTGAAAGAAAATTGAGATAATTATCTACATTTGCCTTTGTTTTAATTAAACACAACACAAATTGTTTCTCTTACTTTGTGCAAAGCATTTATTGTAAAAAAAAATAGAAGGATCAAGTTGAACTATAACAACAATGGAAATAATAAAAACTTTAATGCAAATTACAAACTATTTTTGGACTGACTCAACGTATACATATAACTGGGATATATAGGCATTATCTTTTGTTATTGAGATATGTGGTTTGGATTTCATTCGATTTTTTTGTGTGGTGTTAGTGGGGGAAATGCACTTTTAATGAGTTTCTTGGGTTTGGTTTATTTCGCATTCATTTCTATTTCATTTTTTGGAAGTATTATGCTTAATTAACTTAAATGTTTACAAACTAAATGATATAGCAAGCATTTGGCTTGATTATACAACTATGACTGTATAGTTCAAAACATTTTATATGATGGCAAACATATATGAATTATGCATTAATTCGGATATGGAAGAGGACTTCAAGACTAAATCAAAATAAATTAATTAGAACGTAAACTATATACAAACTGTTTCTCTTAATGCTACTTAATAATTAGAAACTCTTTGAACCCTTCATTTGCACTTCTTCATCTTCATCTGCATCTGCTTCACTGATATGATACAAAAACACTTAGTTCCTACAGCCTTATACATTTAGGATTTATGTAAATTAAGTTGCGCCTTCTTCCGATCATCTATCCATCCATCCATCCGGCAATACATCCGTTCGTATTGTAAGTAGGTATTGTTGAATTGTTTCCTTTTTAAGGCACAGATATTAGGATTAATTAATTTGGTTGACTGGCTGGTTGGGATTAGTTTTATGTGGTTGGTGGCTTGCCGTGCACTCGAAACCGATATAGGCACGTATAGGTGGGTTGGCCATGATTCGTCTCAATACGCAGCTCGACTATCTCATAAGGCCGTTTAACATCCAGATTTTGTATGGCAAAATATTGCAGGGAAGCGCCATTATCCTGATATTCATACTCGCCAAACAGTATGGGATCCTGATCCTTCTCGTGCTCAAGACCCTAAAACAATTAAAGCGGAATGAGTAAGTTGTAATATTCATATAAAAAAAAATGTATACTTACCCAAACAGTAAAGTTCCTTGGAGCAGAATCAATACGCCCTGTGGGCGATAAGCTTTTCGGAATATGCTCCAAAGTGAACCCGGTAACATAGACCAAAGAGTTTAGTTTCAAAACTGTAATAAAAATATATAAATGACCGATTACATTTTTACTTACAACTTTAAGATAACGAAAACCTACCTAGGAATCCAGGGAAACCTTGAAAAGCCCAACATTCACCTGGCTGTACATTGGGTGATATGGCCACACGCGGCGTATTGGTGGGATACCATAAGGGTATGCCAAACACCGATATTTGAGCCGATTTCGTTTGATAGCTTTCTGTGCAGCGTGTGGATAGAATTTGCCCACCAGCCGATTCTAGGGCAAAGTCCACTAAACCGGTTTTATCCGCATCATAGATAGCTAATACAGTTTTCACAATTTCCCGTACTTCCTCTTCACGAATTTGCCCCTTAAGTGCCTTGACACTTGCATTGTGTTTCACATCAACATTCAAAAGAATTTCCCGCTTCAGCCGCTCACTAATATCGCTCATCAGCAGAATGCTGGAGCGCTCAATCTCATCGCGTATATTGTTATTGGTCCGTTTGTTCAGCTCCAAAAGTTTCTCCTCTAAATAGTCTTTAGCCACAAACATGCTACGCACCCAGTTCTGTAGATCAATGTCATCTAGTTTAACTGACGAATCAGTTTGCTTGAATCCCAGAATCTCCACCAAGGAAAGTTTTATTTGTTTGTTAAGGGCAACGAATTGTGAATCATTGAGAGCCGCCAATTTGCTCTCAATCTCAGCGAGTAGGCCACTAAACCGCTGATCCTGGGCCAGTTCATGTTGTTGCATGCGTTCCAGGAGATCTTCTTGGCTCAGTTTGAGGTTACTTATAGACAGATGAAGATCAGCATTCTCGGCATGCTTATCGGACAGAGCTAGTTTGATAAAAGCAATTTCTTTATTGAGCTGCTCGATTTGGTCATCGCTTGAAGAAGGATCCTTTAAATTTTTCAGCTTAATATTGATACGTTCATCCACAAATTCGGCCAGTTCAGGAGATAGCAAAATTCTTTCGATTACAGCACCTAGATCTATGCGTTCTAATAATAAATTATAATGATTATCTTCAATTTGAACATTGGCCTTGATCAGTTTAGTAATCTCTTCTATATTAGCTGGTGTTAGCCTCCATTCTGGCTGCCATTGCAGTTTTAGCCTGGCCACCACATCGCTTAGATCCTTCTCACTTAACTCTTGCCGTTCAGGTGAAATGCCTTGAAGTTGCTCCCTGATTAGTTCTACTATGATTGCCAATTGTTGTGGGGTCAAGTGCTTGGCCTGTTCCCTGTGTTCTTCCTGCTGCTTTAGTAGCTTGATTTCCATCAGCTGTTGCACATAGCTGTTCACATGATTCAATATATTCTCATATTCTTCTGCAGTCAACGATTTTTTCATATTATTTTGCACATTGGCCAGATTAAGTTTAAGGACCTCCGCTTCATCTAGCTGAGGGGCTTCTTTTATAATGCTCTTCAGTCTGGCTCCAACATTGGACAATGAGGCAAACAAAGGTGCGGGCAGAGCTATTAAGGCCTCCACTCTTTGCCTATAGCTTAAGCTTTGATCCTCCTGCAACAGCGACCAGGCTAACCAAATAGAAAAACAAACAAAAAAACAATATTAGTTGGCTTTTCCTTCTACATTTGTTTTCGATTTTCTTCAAGGACATTAAAATATTTAAAAGGGAATCTCGGGAATCGAACAATCCACAACACAAATGCAAAAGGATAGAGATTGAGATCTCATAGTAGCCAACTAATATTGCTTTTTCACTTACCATTTTCTTTTCATTTCTTTCATTCTATTTCTTTTTTCACAGAATTTCCTTTAAAATGGCAAATAAAATCACAATGTTTGGCAAAAATTTCGATGAATTTTGTTTGCATTCTTTTTCTTTTTTTTTATTTGAAATATTTGAATGGACATATACAAAAGCAAACAATGCGTGTGTGAACGAAATTACAAAAAAATTAATTACGTGTTGTTTTACAACAAGCAAACAAAATATTATTATTAAATCTGCATCGAGTTCTTTCTTTCTCTCTCTATCCTTCTCCATAATGCATTACTTGTTGTTGGGATTGTTTGATGGGGGTTTTCTTGGGTGGATTTTGTTTTTTGTGGGTGGGAGGATGGGAAAATGTGGTATTAATAAAAACGAGGACTAAACAAAAGTTTGCCATAAAAACGAAACGATTAACATCATCATGACGAAATGCTTAAATTTTGTACTTGAATTGTTCATAGAATTAATTCTTTGTTTTATATAAACAAATGCCGAAGCAAATCCTTTACAAATTGATAGAATATTCTTTCAATTTCCTCCCTAAATACGCTCATAATAGACTTGATCATCTTGGGACTGAAATATTTGACCCACTCGACTGGCCACATTTTGGCCAATAGTCTTAAGGTATATGAAATAGTCATCGGCCCAGTCGCGTACACGAACAGCCTGCTCAACAGTCTGAGAGCGTAGGGATTCAAATTTAACTTGATTCAGATAATCGTTAACATTCACTTTGGGCAACTCAAATTCGGGTAAGTTTAGACTAAGTCTATAGTCTCTTAGGGAATTGGGTGGGAAAGGTTCATTGGGATGTAGATAATAGAACAGACCTGCAAAAAGGGGCAAAACGTAAAATAATAAGCAATTCGATTTTAACTGGTTATATATCAAGTCAAATATATAGACGCCAAAAGAAGTGTAACTTAAATTCCGAAATCATTTTCTTGACAAAATGGAAGCTTTTTATGTTCTTAATAGAGTGATATTCCATTTAACTATTTACGATCATTGTAACACACATTTATAATTCATGGAAGACAGATTATATAAAAAAAATAAAACAAAAATGTTTCCTTTTTAAATAAAAAAAAAGAATCGATATTTAAATTTTCTATATCGAAACTAAAGACGACACGGCCTTATTTTACATTTAGCCTCTGGTCCCTTATTCAGTTTAACCTAAATCAAGGTCGAAACATGGAAAAACAAGTTTCTGGCGTATATATTTGACTTTATGTATTCATTTAGACTAAAGACACTCACCCGTCAGCAGCAGCAAGGGCAACAATATCAACAGAAATAGTAGAAAACGTTTCTTTGACTTATTTTCCGCATTTGACGATCTCAGCAGCCACGTGTCAGCACTCAGAACTGAGGCAATGAACAGATAGATATAGCTCATAAGACTTAAAAAGCCGCTACCAATAGCACGAGTTATTCTGCTGAAGATTCCATTTTGCTCCGTCTGTCTCTGCTTTGCATAATAGTTTTGATATGCATTTGTCTCCGCCTCCGAAATGCTGGTAACTCGGGACCACGTTGTAGTCACAGTGCTGACTATAACTTGTAAGAGTCGCAGGAACCACCAGCTTTGCTTTTGATGTTTGCCAAATTGTGTGGTATCCAGTTCATCCGCTGAATCATAGTTTACATTTTTTGAATAGTGCGACTGATAGCGACGACGAATGAATTCCTCTTGGGCTGGATTCTGTTGGACCATATAGTTGACTCGATCATTGTGATTTTCAAGGCTGCGGCGAGACATATTGGGCATGGCGACAATGCCTGGGGCCAAATGCCGACGATGTGGCGATAGTTCCGAATAGGTGTAATCCGTTTTCGGCGTTTTACTGCAAATTGTAAACATTTTGATTAGAAATTGAATGTTCTACAGATGTCGTTCACTCACTTCCAGTATTCGCCCGCATCTCTGTATTCAATGTAAGCCAAATGATCTTTGCTTAGATCGTGGGATCCTGCACTGAGGTTACCATTGGACCGTTTGCTGCTGCTCAACTTCTCTTGGGCAGCATTTAGGGAGTTTTGCGTGGACTCCAGCTGGCTCTTATTGATGTTTGGAGTGGATGTGGCTCCGCCAGTAAGTTTCTTGCTGAAGAATGATGTGATGTGGGTTGTAGCAGTGACAGCCGATTGTTTGCGCTTAGCCTCTGGAGTCATATCATCACTAGAATAATCCGATGTGAACTGCTCCAAGAGCTTGCCACGAATTTTCTTACTACTTGTTGATGTTGACTCTACCACATGCCTCTCTTCAACAATGGTCCTGTAGGAAGAAAAGAGAAATTTGTTCTGTTAAATACATTTGGAGACAGAATATGGAGCCACTAACAACTTAATCTTATAGCATTGGGCATTACTGTACATATTTATTCTCAGTTTTTACATATCAATATAAAGTATAAAAATATACCCGACAAATAAATATGTATGCTCATAAACGGTTTCGTCTACGTTGCTGACCTTCAACAATTGTGAACAACATTAACAAGAGCAACCAGGAGCGGATTTCTTTGTGTATTAGACGCAAAGAAAATAAAAAAAATTATTTCAATTTGTTTTTGGACATTCCTAAGTAATGGATACTTTTCCCAGGGTTTCGTCTTTTCAGCTGAGTTCATTTATAATAAAAAATAAATGGTTTGAGTAGAAACAAAATGCCTTTACTTTCTTAACAACAATGGTATTAACTTACTTAGTCTGTCAGTCTATAAGATTCCTTAATTTAAAAGAAGACTTTATTTGTATATGTTTATGACTATCTTTATAAACAATTTGTCATACCCCCAATGTCTTCACCTGATGACAATCCATATCTAAGAACTTTACTTATCAAAATAAAATCTACAGATATATGAAACTGACCTACAAATCTAAAGTGAAGTTAGATCAAATTACTTAAAATTTAAAATATTCAAGTAATCATTAGAATGCATGCATTGTAAACAGACGCCCGCCCACCTTTTCAGACTAAGTCCGGCCCTGACATTGACAAACGCCCCGAGGCGCTTGTTTCTTGTTGGCCATAGAGTTTCGACGTTTTCTAACTGGAAATGTCGTCATCAGATCATCATCAATGACAACAACGAAGTTAGTGCGTTAAAAACGAAAAAAAGCGCGCCAAAAGCAAAAGCAAACATCGCCACCCTGTATATACTGTATACAAATTAAAAGAAGAATGTGGGGGGTGTGGTGGGGTGATTAACAGTCACTGACGCTGCCTTCATTTCGAAATTAAAATTTTGCCTCGCTGCTTGCCGAGTGTGAATAACAAGCAGATGACGTCATGGCCATACAACGTGACGCCGTCTGACGATTAATGTTAAGTTTTGCCTCTCGCGTGCTCTTAATGTTCGCCCCTACCCCAGTTGGCTCGTCCCTTCTCTTCCCTCCTCCTATTTCATGGATAACAACTCTAACTGCGCCTTCTGCTTCTTCATTTGTTACTGATAATAATGGTATGTTGAATGATAAGCATACATACATACATATGTACACATGTTATTGTTATTCTATTTCTAGTTGCGACAACTTACTGCACATTTGGTGCCACTGAGGATTTCTTCTTCTTGTGGTGGACATGTCCATCCTCTCCGGCATGCTCGCAATTCTCATGATCGCAGGACGAGCGCAGAAATGGAGTTTTTGATCGAGAACGTCGACGCGTCTCAATTTGATAAGTGTCCTCGCTCATGATTTCAGTTGCTATAAACATAAAACATTAACATTGAGAAATCTCTGAGATATTGTGCGTATGTGAGTGTGTTTGTATGAGGCGTGGGTTGTTTACAATTGGCCAGATGGATTATATTTGTACTTGGTTTTCTCTATTTGGGTTGAACTCGATGGTAGCAAAGGGGGATGGTGGTGGAGGTTGGTAAATTAATGAAATTGTTTTCTTTAATGCTTGAGTGGTTTTTTGCGTTTATGTGTGAGTGCGATTGCGTTTGACTGTGCGTGTGTGTGTGTGAGTTAAATTAACATCTTAGCATAATTATGCAATGTGTGAATGTGTATGTGTGCGTGGAAATGAGCTCAATGCTTGAGTTTTTAATTAGAATGCAATGAGGAGGTAGGCCAAATCAGAGAAATTGAGGCTAAAAATAGAATAAAATAGGAAAAGTGCAAGCATTAACCGACCGCACCGTGGTAACAAGCGCTAAGGGAACAAATAAATACTTGTCCATTTATTTGTTTTGCAACATAACAAAAGCGCGAAGGTGGAGGGGGTGCAGGTATCGCTAGAGGGTGGGTTAGGCATTTTTTGGGGGAATCAATATATATGATATTTGCCAAACACGCAATGCTATGTACAAAGAGCTTTGTGTTTTGGTGAAATGAAAAACCAAACAAGTTTTTCCTTAACCGCCGCAGCTGCGTCATAGCCAGCGTCGGCTTTGGTTTGAATAAAAATGAAACACACACACACAAACGCACACAGAATGAGAGCAAGAGAGAGGGAAAGATACGGCACTTGCTTTGCTTCGCTTGTAAATGAGACGGCACTTACTTTTTGCACATTTACCTTGCCTCGCACTAAATAAATTGTTCTTTTCTGTTTGATTTTCTTATTTTCAATTTGCATTCAGTTGAATGCGCCGCGTATTTAAAAATAGCCTCCAAAAGTTACGAAAAAGTGAGGAAAAGCACGTCCTCTCCCAGCGGCGAAAAATTTACGAATGTTAGTTAACAGAATCGTCCAGTGCTGTGCAGATTCGATTTTTCAAGAAGTGAGTATGTACTCGCTGTGGTGGGTACTCAATCAGTGTTGGGACCACCGTAAAAGCGCCGGTTAAAAGAATCGGGAACATTTAAAAGTCAGATACTATATACATACATGTATGTTGTCTCCTGATTTTTATTTTAGTGTATTGTTTTTTTTTTTTGAGTATTTGTTTTATGTCGAGATAATAGCATTTCCTCCATAGTTTTATTTTTATTTATTAAAAAGATAACTTCGAAATATTGTAACTCATATTGTTCAGATTGGCCGGAATGTTGAAATATATTCAAAAATCACCGCGTGTTATATTATATATTAACTAATGGTAGTTATAAAAAATATCTAAAAGTTAGTTTAAGTTTGGCTACAAAATTTTTTTTTTATAAGAATCGGTCTTTAAGAAGTGCCGGTTGTAGGTTAAAATAGCTAAAGAGTCAGCACTATATGAATTTATTTGCTGAGAAGTGATTGTTGTGTTTGGAAGCAGACTAAAAATGATAGAAATCACCTGTAACGATCGTTTGGGCAAAAAGGTAATAAACAATTATTGTCGTTATAGGTTTCTACAGATGTTAACGTAGTAACCCTTGTCATTCTTCAGGTCCGCGTCAAATGCAATCCGGATGACACTATAGGAGATTTGAAGAAACTTATAGCGGCTCAGACAGGCACCAAACATGAAAAGATTGTCTTAAAGAAATGGTATACCATCTACAAGGACCCTATCCGCCTATCCGATTGTAAGTTAAAGGATATACCTTAACAAATAACACATTTTATGCGTGTATTTAAAATATTCATACATACATACATATGTACATATATATATTATAACTTTTCAGATGAAATCCATGATGGCATGAATTTGGAACTCTACTATCAGTAGAATGTCATTTGGAAAACTCAACTTTTGTACTAGCCTATTTTTAAAAATATAAATAAAATTGTAAAGAACTTTATACGTTTACTCAATTCCTGCCTTTCTTGCTCTAAAGTACTCGATGCTTTTTGTGGTTGCCAGACTGTCAAACAGTTGAAAACACAAAAAAGAAAACAAATTGCGAAGAATTGCTGAAATATATTTTTAAGAAAATGCCTATGATTCCGTTCTTTCCTGCATTGAAACCCTCCGTAGCAAATCGCTATTGGTTTGATATGGCACCGGCTTCCAGCATAGGTGAGGAGAAGCGCTATGAAGATGAACGCAATAACTGGGTAAGTCATAAAAAAGGCAAGGATTACAAAAAGGAACTCCATTTGTAATACGCAATATTTATGTTAGCGCGAGAGCCTTAAGACTGCCGCTACTGATTTGCAGCCATTAGGCAAGGTGCTAACGATTCCCGGCATCGAGACAGACGACGAAGACGGTAAGAAAGAATCAAAACTAAAGCAAATGAAAATCTATTAACAATTATCGTTTGTTCTTTTGGCAGCCAACGATGATAGCGAGGATACCGATAGCCATGATGAGGAGGACGAGGAGACTAATGATCGTGTTATACCGGTTACCGAAGATTTTTACTCCGCCAATGATATACAAATGAACGATGAGACTTCACCCACAACAGCATAAAATTTTAAATTAATCGTTTTAGGGATACACACAACTTTTAGGTCATTTATTGAACTTTCTGTACAAATTGTACTTAAAGCTTATATAAAGTATATAATTTATTAAGCACACACCACTGGTTCATAGATCTGGTCATCCTTGGGTCGTTTACTTGTGCAGCGCCGCCGTCTCCATCTTGGGGGCCGGCTTGGAAGCCAGACCCGAGAGCAGTTTCTTGATTTCAGCAATGGCTCGGCCAGGATTCAAGCCCTTGGGGCATGTACGAGTGCAGTTCATAATGGTGTGGCAACGATAGACACTGAAGGGATCCCTCAATTTACCCAAACGCTCTGCGGTGTTTTCGTCACGCGAATCAATGATCCATCGATAGGCCTGCATCAGGACGGCGGGCCCCAAATACTTCTCAGGGTTCCACCAGTACGATGGGCAAGATGTGGAGCAGCAAGCGCACAAGATGCATTCGTAGAGACCATCCAATTTGGAGCGATCCTCAACTGACTGCAAATACTGGGCTTTACCCTTCTGCTCACCGGCTTCGTCTCTGAAGGAGATTAGAAGAATTGTTAAGTAACAACACGATTTGGCGATATGGACCACTTACTTGCGCTGCAGCCAGGGCTGAATATTTTTATACTGCTCATAGAAGTTATTCATGTCTGGCACCAAATCCCTCACCACATACATATGAGGCAATGGGTACACCTTCAGTGACTTGGAGGCGTTGGTATCAATCTTGCTAATGCAAGCCAAGGTATTGGTGCCGCCAATATTCATGGCACAGGAGCCGCAAATGCCCTCGCGGCAGGATCGACGGAAAGTCAAAGTGGGATCCATTTCGTTTTTGATCTTGATGAGAGCATCCAAGACCATAGGGCCGCACTCCCGTAGGTTCACCTCGTACGTCTGCATGTAGGGTTTCTCCCCGGCGTTATCCGGATTCCAGCGATAGATTTCGAATTTCTTAATCTGCGGTTCCTTGGCCTCTTTGGGCTGCGCCTGTTGTTCCAATTGGGCAGTGCCATTAGTTATGGCACGCAACTGCAAGCGGGGGATATAAAACGCAAGATAATTTTAATAGTACTTAATTCCATCATCGCGTCACGCCACCTCAATTTAATTTTTTCCACCCTCATAACACAGTTTAATGTTTACATAATCATGAATTTTCGATTATTTTGCATCCCAAATAATTACGTTGCATCTGTGTTAAGTTTAATTATCAACTTTTGGCGTGCTGGTCCCCCCTTATATAACTAAGATAAAAAGCCGCCACCACTGCCCCGCCCCCCCACTATCCTTTTCTCACCTGATGACGTCCAACCAACGAGCTGGCACGGCTCAAAACTTGTCTAGCTTCGTTGACCAACATTTTCGCTGTCGTTGTTTGTTTTTATTCCTTGGATTGGTAATTGAAACGGCCCTGCGTTTGCAATTTATTTAAATTAGCAACTTTAATGTTTTTTGGAGAATCGATATCGATTAACAAAATCGACTAACAGCTGTATACTAGAGAAGGCAATAGCATCGATAGCTTTTCAGCTTCAGCCGATGCACAGTGGATGGTTTTGCTTATTTGGTAAACAATAATTAATAACTTTTAAAATGAATGAAATATCAAATAAATTCTTAAATTGATTTTTGCAATCATAGTGTAAAACCGTCTACTGAGCGACGCCATCGTACTATCGACAATCAGCTTTCGCGCAACAATCGATAAATAATAGGGGGAAAATCTTTTTTGAATAGGGGTAATAATTTAAATTTAAAAACAAAAATTTCTGTTTAATTTCTGATTTTGTACCGTTTAAAAATTATTTCAATCTATTTAATTATTGAAAAGTTGAATAAAAGTCAAAAAACAAAATGCAAGCACACTAAGATTAGAAGTTTACTAATTTAGTATCTACTGACTTGGTAATAACTGAAGGCTTCAGGGTATGAGAGTTCAATTCCTGGAAAGAAACAGAAACTAATTGTTGGATACGGTATCAAAGACCGCAATCAAGTGCCTCTCATTCCGGTTCATGGGCCATAATAATCTGGATGCAAGTTCTTGGAAAAATTATAGGTAACTGGCTTCGGAGGTATAGGCTTGAATTTGATTGGTCAGTCAAATGGAATGCTATGGAAATTCGCAAAACTAAGGAGCAACTTTTCAGATGGTAAAATTTGTAATTGAGCATACACTGATAGAATTCACACCTGAACTAGTTGGCAGTTTTCATCAAGTGTTTGTTGTTTTTGTTTTTAAATCACCTTTAAGTGCCTGGGCTGAAGGTAAAACTTTTTGAATGGCCCCAACAAAAGACAAAAGGAACGCAACGACTTTGTCAATTGTTCAATGACCTTTTGTTGGTTGGTGGCCAACGAAACCGAAAGGGAGGTGAAAACTTTGTGCTTGCTTATTTCCATTCACACCTAGGCAATGGAGGAAAAAAAAAATACCGCAGTGGAAAAGTTGAAAAGAAAAACTTTTTCAATGTTAAAGCACAAACACAAAAGTTGCAGCCGCTTACAGGCAAATAAAAATATAAAAAAAATTCAGGCTCAGGACTCTTTATGGCATTTACTTGAGTTTAATTTTAATTTTAGTCCACAGGAATACAATTAGTGTAAAAGACTTAAAAAAAACCATTGCCTACTTTTCAGGGACATAAAGACCATTTTCTGAGCCATGAAAAACTTTTAGTAGATCCGAATGGTATATGAAATTTAATAGGCAAATCTGTATGGGAAATAGATATTACATATATATTTATGCCAAATTGAGTAACCAATTGATAAGTGTTTTGAAAAACGATTTCTCTATCTCCCTATCCCTCTATCTATTTATCTCTCTCTCTCTCTCTTGCATTCACTCACCAATTGGGTTTCGTGACGCAGGCTCACACTCACAAGCTCAGATAACTTTGGCTATCAATAGACGCAAGCAACACAAAAATAGCATTTAGATTCATACATTTTGTTTTTTGTCTAGCTAAGTGTCTGTTTATTTGCGTGTGTATAGAACTGTGTGTGTGTGTGTTTAGGCGTCTCTATGTATGAGTGAGTATTCGTAACAGCATGACAATATTGTCAAAGTATCTTCTTCTTTCCTTTTATTTTTGTTGTTGCTGCTGTTGTTGTTATGTATTAAAATGGCATTCATAGGGCGTCACTTCCCCAGGGGGCCATAAAAAATAGACACAGAAACGAGTCCAGCTAAAAATGTAATTCAATACTTTTACAAGTATCAACAGTGTGCGTGTCTGTTCGACTGCCTGCGCGTCTGTGTGTGTGTTTGTGCGTGAGCACTATTTGTTACATTTGTTTAGTGAATTATTTATTATGTGCGAAAATCTTGGCCACTTGATATCTACTTGACATTTGATATACTGGCCAATTGAGAACAATAAAATATCAAGCACTTTCAGCAATTTACATTCAAATACACTTAACGCAAATATCAAGTATTTCATTTTTAGAATATAAGCCAGACCTTTATCATTTAATTTGATGAAATTCATTTCGCATAAAATGCGATAAAATTTTTCTAATTACGTTTAACAGTTCTTAAACTGTTAAAGCTATTAAATTAGCCAATAAAAACAAATTGACTAAACATTTTGTTTAACGACTTTTCTTCTATTAAAATAGCCATTAATGAGATATTGAGAAGAGTATTCTATTCTAATAGTATGTATGCTTAAATTACGAGATTATATATCGTGATTATTTGCTTCCATTTTTATCCATTTCGTTTTTATCTTTGGGCTTTAATTTTATTATCTTATAATTCGCACTTCTCTGTTATGTTACGATTAACAATAAAGCTACTGTTATCGTTAAGCTAGTGTTGGTAAGTGTTTCGTTTACTTTTCATGTGGTGCTTTTAAACATTTCGGAATTCCATTTGAAATTAAATTAGAATAACTTTTCAATTTAACATTTGATACAAATTGAGCTTTTTAACAATTGCGTATTATTAATCTTAGATAATGATATAAGAAGAAGAGATCTTATAGCTCTTAGTTGATCAAGTCCCACAACACTAAACCCTCAAGTAAGAAATTGGTACGCCACTGCGTATGTGTAATAAGGAGCTATTCCTGGAATTATGATGAGACTTCTTTAGCTACCATCGTGACAGACAATATTCGCACAGTTGTCACACAAGGCTTCAAAATATGCTTCATTCTTAGAAAGAACGTAAAATGCGTGAAATGTCAACGTTAGACCTAATTTCATTTCTTTTTTAAAGACAAATTTAAGAAAGTGCAGTAGAAAAAGTTCTCAAGCTAGTAAATAAAGCCATTTACGGGCGACACAAGAAACACTTTAATGCTTACTTATGTCTTAATCACTTAAATAGAATAATTGAGTTGATTCCTAGTATTCGATTCATATCAATTGGTTAATTTTAAATACAAACAGTCTTGTCATAAGCATTTTAATAATCCATTTAAGTCATTTATTCTCCATGTTTACGTTAACTGAATACCAAATGATTATTTCGCTTGGTGTCGTTTGCCCCATCTGTCCTCCAAAGCTAATTATATTCCCCTGAGGGCGGGCAAGTTCAATGGTGTTTTTAGCGTTTTTACTGGGTTCTTTGACTGCAAAGCAGCCAAAAAACCCATTTCGATTACCATTTCCATTGCCCATGTACAACCAGACCATCTGCGCCTTATCAGAGACCTATTTGGCATTGTCTAAGCACTCCTCTAAAAAGAAAGGAGATACCAAAACCAAAAACGAAAACCAAAGCAATTTACATTTTATTTACCTTTGACTCATTGAAATTTATCGCTAACAACTACACAGAAGTTGCCTGTCGGTTGTTTAAGACTCTCTGTATGTGTGTGGGCTTTAATTTTATTTTCTCACTTCATTTTTGGGTTGATTTTAGCCAACACTTTGCCATACATTTGCATAAAGTTAAGGTTACGCATCGCTTCATTACACACACGCATATGGGGCCCACTCTAAGAGAAGGCCTAAAAAGGGCCAAGTTAACGTAAGTAAGTATTCGATGGGTATTCATCAAAAAGTTGTACTCAGGTAACTAAAAGATAGGTGGCATTAATTAAACTATTTAATTATTAGAAAGTTAAACATGTTCTGAAAACTTAATCTACACTGTAAACTAGTTTGAACAATCGAGATTAAATCAGATTAATTAAAGGTGGAGGTTTTAAAGAGAGAAGATTCACGAACATAGTGTGGATATATGTATAAAAACAATAAATAAAACGAATCAAATTTCATCATTGGTAACTCTAATACTAATACTTTTATTTAGGAAAAATTTAGAATTTGTCTTGAAGTATTGAATAGTGAAAGTTTCTCAAAGAACAGAGAGGAAAACTTAAGCATCTTAGCCTAATCTGTTAGATGGTCTTTTAAATTGAGAAAATCTTTTGTTGCCACAGAAATTTACCTTATAGTCACGAAAGTCTTATCATAAGAATATCAGTAATCAACAATATCTAATAGACTTAAAGAAAAGTATTTATCTTTTAAGGTAAGTTACTGAGCAGTAAGTGGTTAATTGTCTATTCCAACTGCTTTAATAAGCTCATTTCCATAGAAACACCCAAAAAATATAGTTTTGGTTCTTTATTTACATCAGTTGTGATTATATGACAAAAACAATAGGTTGCTTTTCTAGAATTCTATTAATCTAGAATCCTAATTAAGGATCAGACATGTTGGTCAATAGGTAAATAGAAGGTAAGCAGTAGAACAAGGCTTTTACAAGTTGTTTGCCAAGCAGTTAACCAAATCATAATTCACAACATATTTCCATATAAAGGACTCGTCAGAAACTAAGCTAAACTTTGTCCAATCTTGACCTTTTTAAGACAAGGAAAAATGAAGTATTACTATCCCTTTAGAAATTTGTATTAGTCTCTGCAAGTGAACAAAAAAATATACAATCAAATGTCATGACATATTTTAAACATATTTAAAAAGTTAGAAAGTGTATGTATGTAGCTTTATTTCAATTAATGTTATAAAATAAACTGAGCGGATTACTTTGTTCTCATCGGTGAGGTAACAAAGAAGACTAACTCAAGTGACCCCTCAAGACTCTGAAGGAGATGTAGCAGGTTGCCAATCCACCAATGCCCTCCAACCGAAGGCAAGTGCGTTGGTAGACCTAAAACCTGGACCCGTAACTTTTTCTTCTTTTTGTTTTTACGAGCTTTTGTTTCGAATCGGATTTAGATTTCTCAGGTGCTCAGGTGTGATAAAGAAGAAATGTTTGTCTGTCTGTTTGTGTGTCGCTACTGCTGATTATTTGTAGCTTATTGCGTTTATGTCCCGTTTATCGCATAAAAATCGCATTAACAGCGTTTAAGAAGCAACGCACACACACACAAACTCCTACACGTTCTTCCTATCATTCTCTCTTTCTCTTTTACATCTTCCGTTTCGAGTCATTCATTGTCTGTATCCTTGAAGGTTTTGCTTCTGGCTTGCCCCTTGCCTATGCGTAAACAAATATTAGGCAAATATAGCATTTTGTGTTTTTGTTTAGCCTCGTTCTGTTTGCTTATTTAATCAAGGCAAGGCAAGGCCACTTCCCCGACCCCGACCCCGTCCTTTGTCCTAGTCCCTCCCTAGCGGCCATTAAATGTGCAAATATTAGTTAGTTAGCCCAGGACCTTTTTGATAGATGTTTGCTTTGGTCAATACTATAAGCATACATACAAACACATATACATATAGAAATATATATATATTATGCATTTCTTTGGATTAAATCAGAGATATTCATGGTTAAATCTTGGGCTTAATTCTGACCTACTTACTGCTATAATTATTTTTTAAATAAAACTAAGAAATATGCAAATTCCTTTTCACTTGAACTTGAAGGGTTAATGTGTAATCTATGTAAAATATAATCGCCCTTTCTGTTTCTCCCCTTTTTTTCTGTTTCTCTCTGTTTTTATCCATGTTTATCTTTCTCTTCATCTCTCTGTATTGTCACATCTTTATGTGGATTTCCAAGTTCTCCGCTGGCACTGCGTATTAAAGTTTATTTCTCCACTTCGTTCTCAACATTTTTTGCTATCCTTTGTATACCCTGTGTATCAATAAGTTTAATGGGTATATCTGTTACTTTATGGAGAAAACTAAATTTGTTTATCTTTTATACAGATATTCTAAAATATAATAGCTAAAGTCACTTTACATATACATTTTAATTCTTCTGGTTCCAATTTGATAAACCATTTAATATGCGAATAAACTTTCAAATTGTTTAGTGATTGTAATTCTCAATTGGTTCTAGCCTAGATCGAGTGGCGTAGAATTGCCATTCCACGGTTGACAGCGAAGTCAACTGAGATATATCCATATTTGTTTCGTAACAGCTTTTCACAGACAACTTATGTTATTTCTTTAAGAACAATAATTTTTAAAAATGAACTACAGGGTATCGTTAATTCGAGTTGCATTTAGTTACTTTTTTGTTATTTTTCATTCTTTTTGTGAACTGTCAACGTTTTGCCTGTCCATGGCTTCATTTCAAGCTGCCTACGATGTGAGAGCCTTGTACGTGCTGCCATCTGAGAAATGTGCGTGCCTGAAGGACCCGTCCAGGATCTTTCGAACTGTCGCGCTTGATGCGCTTTTGATAACTTGTTTGTATTTTTGTTTCTCTTTCTCTCTCACTTCGTTTAAGTTGACAGGCACAGGGCTGGCTTGAACGGACAGCCCTTCATCATCATCAGTTCCAGGTTGATAAATAGTTTTCTCTTCAAGCTTCTTTTAGCCCTTGAGTTGCTTTAAATTAAAATCAACAGCTGCAGGCACTCAGGTGTTAAAGTTCTCAGTATAACTTTTACTTTAAGCTTTAATGTTGCAGTAAAAACAAAAATCCATGACAGGCGCCAGAGCACTCGGAAGCGGTTGTGGGCGGAACACTCCACACACAGGTAATGGAAATAAACATCAAACAGCAGAAGCAGCTTAAATGTATAAAATTTTGTTGTTAAAGTACGAGTTTATACTCCTGGTCTGGCATATTTAAAATGTGTAACAGATGATGTAATGATATCCTTGAACTAGGGTATGTACACTTTATCTAACAGTTTGCAAAGAAAGCAAAAAATTACACTTTCGAATACACAAAATGAGTACAAAGAAACTTTCTATTCTATATAAATTTTAAGTTTAATAATTTAGAATTGAACGTGAACACTGCAATGATTTTTTTTAACTTTGAATTTTTTTTTGATGTTTCTATCCTAGTAAGAGTCATAGTCATAGATAGATTTAGACAGAATTTTTTGATAGATACTTTGATTTTAGTTCATTACCACATAGACCAAGGATGGTAGTGAGGGTATACTAATGTCGGCGAAGTCAAAGTATGCCTGTCTTTGTAATGTTTCTCATAAACTTTGCATTCTTCATAATAAAAACAGACAACTCTGCTGGGTTTTTCTGCTGTTGGTATAAAAACAAATAAATTAAGAATCCTTCAACTACATTCAAAAAATCCTATAATTAAAATCAGTGTCAGTATTTTTGTTACACAAAAATAAGCAAAGATTCCATCTAAGCCTTTCAAAAATAAAATATGTTAACATTAACATTTGAATTACAGATCTGTAAAAGTTAGTGTTGGTCAACATGCAAATCTATCATATTATGTTAAACAGATTAAAAAAAAAATTGATTGGAGTAGCGAAAAAGGAGTCAGAGCGTTTTGTGAGCCAGACATTTTTATGGTCGCTAGGACACTCAACGAGTTGAATTCTAAAATTCCATACACTCGTATATATGTATGTATGTATGTATGTACTAGGTACAGAGTATTGTTCAGTCGCTTTTTCTATTTAATGTGAGCGATTTTTTACGACTGAAAGTGGTAGAAGTGGAAAGCTTGTAGAAATATTTTCGCATCATTAATTAATTCAATTTGCAAACTGATAAAAAAACATTACTCAACCACTCATGAGTGGCCGCGTCAGCAATAATAATAATAATAACAGTAATGGTTAAGTAATAAAAAGTGCAATGCATCTGTCATATTAAAATGTTATATCGTTTATTATATCGTTTTTCCTTTTAGCCGGCACTCAAGAGAAAATCAATGTGAAAAGTGGGAAATGCGAAAATGCGAATGCAATTACCACAAAGGGAAATGCAGAATCTGAAATCTTTTCATTTTCCAAAAACGAAAAATCTGCAAAACAATTGCATGAAATTATGTTCAACAAGGCGAGAAATTACTTTCTATTCTTTCTTTTTCGTTGAATGGCAATATTCGTCCCCGTCAGCTGGCTGAGTGCATTGCCATGGACTTGTGGGTCTGTAGTTGGCTTTTTCTCTTTTTGGCTGTGCTTAAAGCAATCTCCAAGGACCTGTCTCGTCCAGCCACTCTAGTGGGAACCCTTTTTTGGGTTTTCTTCCTTTAAGCTGCTTTCCAAATTATAGACGTAATTATAAGAGCATGTCTCGTTGAGCAACAGCTGCCAGCCGTTTGAGAATATTTCAAGGCAGTCACGACCAAACTCTGTGATGACAAAGTTAATTTTAAGCACACATTTCACTGAGCTCATTAAGCACTGTCGCCTTACTTACCTCAACACCCCCACACCCGGACAGTCCACCCACAATCCCTCAACTTCTCTTTGCTCCTCTGTCAATTGGTTTTCGTAAATCGCGCGAATAATCAAGTTTTTGGTTGAATGCAAATGACAGACAGGCAGACAGTCTGAAAATCCCATGTATATTGCGTTTATTAACTTTTAATTTGTTCATTGCCAGATTTAATATTTTAAAGTTAACCAAAATGATTTTCCTTTAAGTACAAAACAAAAACCTTGCGTACATCAATTAAGAATAACTTATTTCCTAAAGTATAATCATAATTTAAAATCTCTGCAATGCGAACTGGCATAAAATAAGTCAAAATACGGCAAATAAATAACCAACATTTCTTATGTTGAAAAATGTTTCTTTATGGAATGTTTTGTTTATAAAAGAAAAATGATTTAAAAAATTTTAAATGTTTTTGTCATACCAATTTTAGGAGTTAAAGCTCTTATAGTCCCCGTTATTAAGCATGTAACGGTGATTTTGATGTATGTGAAAACCTTTTAATTTTTATATGTATATGTATATTGTGTAGGAGTACAATTCATTCTGGAGAGCTTGTAACATTGTATGTATGTATGTATGTACATATGTACATTGTATTAGTAGTAAGGCCATTATTACAGTGCGTTTGACTAGTATGTTTACATATTGTTAACAGTTGATTGGTAACAGCTAACACAACATAACAATGCGAAAAATATTCGAAGTCATCTTAAAAAGTAAATTGAGCGAAGCGTTTTACAATTATTTTTCTCACTTCCGAGTGAAATGTCAATAGTTTTCTTTTTCCCATATTAACATCGCAATGTTTCGCTGTTTGGCCATTACCCGTCGACTTAAGGTTCAAAGTGAAATAATTTTTGAAGCTTCTTTTATAGATATGAGAATATAATAAATTTAGTCAAAACAAATTTTGATTAAAGATTTTTAATTTGTTTAACCAATTAATAATAGCTCTTATAAAATTTGCATCTATTTTAATTTCTGCGGACTTTATGACACTGAATGTAGATTTGAAAATACTTCTGCATTTCAACTCAATCATATATTTTAATGATTTTAATATACCCTTTCGCCTTGTCGGTACAGGGTAAAAAACGAGCCTCCTTATATAGTCACCCACATTTCCTAAGATTAGATTATTTCCTTTCGGATGTTTTAAGCAACTTGAAAGAAATATATTAGATAAGATAAGTGGCTTTTTGTTAATCTATCGATACATCTATACATGCATAAATCAATTGATAAAATTTATATATTTATTTGAAAGCAAATTGGAAACAGAAGAGTTATTGTTCCTATCAGTAAAATCTTTATGAGTGCAAACGATTAAAAGTAGCCAAACAAATGCCAAAGGCAAGGCAAACTGTTCAATGGCTAGTTAGTAGACATTTGAACGGCGAAAAAACAGCAAGAAATGAAAGAAAAGGTGGGCAAAAGTTTATTTTTAATAAGAAAAAAAGAAAGATTCTATGAATATTGAATGAAACCATTTTTAGAATGTTGAATTAGATAAAACACCTAGAAAACGACTATCTTGGTACCATGCGCCTTCTTTTCTACTATTCTGGGTACTTCTCGTTTATGCCGTTGTGATACCGTTATTTAATCATTTGCCCAAAGTCGTGAAAATCGAAAATGAGTCCCAGAAACCAGGTGAATTTGTGGCGGAACGCGCTCAACATATACTCTACTCATATGATCGCATCGGACCGAAGGTAGTGGGCAGCATAGCCAATGAAGTGACTTCGGTGGCATTCCTTCTCGAGGCAATTGAAAATGTGCGCAGTGAAATGCGAAACGATCTTTATGACCTTGAAGTGGATGTCCAGAAAGCAACAGGTGCATATAAGCCCAAAACAATGATCAATATATATCAAGGAGTTCAAAATGTGATTGTTAAGCTGAGCCCACGGAATTCCAGAAGTGCATCTTATTTGTTGCTCAATAGTCACTTTGATTCAAAACCTGGTAGTCCCGGAGCTGGAGATGATGGCATTATGGTGGTTGTAATGCTTGAAGTTCTCCGTCAAATGGCCATCTCATCTACAGTCTTTGAACATCCGATAATCTTTCTATTCAACGGAGCTGAAGAAAATCCACTTCAAGCTTCTCATGGATTCATTACACAACACAAATGGGCGCCCAATTGCAAGTGAGTAGGAATTAAGGTAACTAAAAACCAAAAAAAAATATAATTTACTTCTTCAGGGCTCTAATCAATTTAGATGTGGGTGGTAGTGGCGGAAGGGATCTTCTATTTCAAAGCGGTCCGAATCATCCCTGGCTAATGAAGGCAAATAAAATCATTGCGAAAAATATTAAATTTTACTTACAGACTTTTGTATTCATTAGCATTATAAACAAAATGCCAGACATCCATTTGCCACAACATTAGCTGAGGAAATCTTTCAGTCTGGCATGCTGCCATCTGATACAGACTTTCGAGTCTTTAGAGACTATGGTCACGTTCCAGGTAAAATTTACATAAATTTGAAATCAAATATTATTAACTTATTGTACACTCTTTAAATTAGGACTTGATATAGCTCAGATACAAAATGGTTATGTCTATCATACTGCATTTGATAGCTTCGCCAATGTGCCAGGACGTTCGCTTCAAAGTACAGGTGAAAATGTCCTTGATTTGGTAAGAGCCTATACAAATGCCAGTGAATTGGTTAACTCTGAGGTAAATTTCTCTTACACATTTCTAAATTTTACAAATCTATAAACTTTTTTATGTTTTGCAGGAATATAGTGAAGGACATTCAGTATTTTTCGATTTTCTGGGATTATTTCTAATATATTATACTGAAACAACTGGAACTATATTAGACTGCTGCATTGCTTCGATTAGTTTAATACTTGTGATGTGTTCACTTTGGCGCATTGCCAGGGATTCCCATATAACATTGGGTCAAATATCTATAAGTTTTATCATAATACTAACGCTTTGTATTCTGGGTTATCTTTTATGCTTTGGCTTGCCATTGCTTTTGGCTGTAATATTCGATGCTGGGGACAGATCTCTAACTTATTTTAGCAATAATTGGCTGGTATTTGGTCTCTACATATGTCCAGCAGTTATAGGACTAGCTTTGCCCCTTACGTTATACTACACTTTACGACCGTCTACGAAAGTTAGTCATAGCCATCAATTGTATATGGGTCTACATAGTCATTGTGTTATTTTGGCTGTTTTGGCTATTATTTTGACTTCCGTTGGAATTCGATCAACTTATTTGTGTACAATATCTTTGCTGTTTTATGCAGTTGCTCTTTTAATTAATTTGCTTAGCACTCTACATGATAGAGGTAAGTTTTTTTTATGCTCTTTTTATTCATTTAGTATCTCAAATTATTTTCTTTCAGATCTAAGTTGGGTAATCGTTGTAGTAGTTTCTCAATTACTACCCTTTATTTACTTTTGCTATCTCTTTTACACATTCCTTGTGGTTTTCTTTCCCATGATGGGGCGGAATGGCAGCTCCTTGAATCCGGATTTGATGATAGCACTTGTTTGCGCTTTGGGCACCTTATTGGCTTTCGGCTTTGTGGTGGGTTTATAGACACTTGTTTTCTCGTTTCTTTTTTACTATTTCTAATCATAAAAGCTTCTTTGTAGGCTCCTCTTATAAACATGTTCCGTTGGCCTAAATTAATATTGCTTTGCCTGGGCTTTGTCACTTTTATATTCTGTATGATTGCCGTGTCGGGAATTGGGTTTCCTTATCGCCCCAAAAGTAGCGTAATGAGAGTCAATGTTCTGGTAAGTTTTATTGTAGATTTTATGATATAGTCATGGAGTACATATATAAGTAGGAAAATGTGAGAAATTTACAAGTTTCTTTTATTATTGTTTAATGTTATATAACATCGTCTTAAAGTAGTTATTGAATTTTTCGAGTGTCGACCATTAACAGGCTTAACAGCGCTAACATACAGTCTGTCAAGAAACACTTTGCACAATGGAAAAATGTTCAATTTTTTGACTTTATATACAAAAATAAATGGTTTTTATTTCATTTCGCCAATTCTTTTTAATGCTCAACGGTTGAATAGGTAATATTAAGTCAAATTATAAAAAACAGAAACAAAAACAACGAGTGTCAAACTAAAAAAAAACAACAAAAACTTAGATTACTCATGTTTGACACTGTCAAGAAACTCTTTACACATTTCAAATATATTGTTCTAAAATTAAAGTTTAAAACTAGTTATAGCTAATTTTGAAAAACTTAGTATTTAGTATGGCCACCTTTAGCATTACGTACATGTTAGAGTCTTCTTTTCATAGAATTGACCAAGTTTTGAATGTAGTCTAAGGGTATCTTCTGCCACTCTTCCATTACGAAAGCTTTTAGCTGTCCGCGGTTCGTTGGACTCCTTTTTCCGACTTTTTTTTTAAATAGGACCACGCATGTTCGATTGGGTTAAGATCTAGATTCTGGGGTGGTGTATCTAACACCTTTCTACAATTGTAAAGGAGCCAATTGCGTACATTGAACTCCTTATGTTTCGGATCGTTGTCCTGATAAAAACCATTTATTTTTGTATATAAAGTCAAAAAATTAAACTTTTTTCCATTGTGTAAAGTGTTTCCTGACAGACTGGATAATTTCTGCTGTTAAGGATTTTCAGGTGCTGTTACTTTTCTCTGTTAATTGGTGTTGCCTCTTTTGAAGTAATCTGTAAGAGTTGCCACCATGTTTTTATTTCATGTTAAACCTGACCATGTTAACTTTCTTGAATAAGTGACAGATATGTTCTTTATAAAATCAATTCATAATCCAAGAAGCTAATCTTAATTATTTATATGTACTTTTATAGCACACTCGTCGTATGTTCTACGAGTATGATGGCTCCTTAAGTATCAACGATTCTGGTTACTATTTTAACTACCAAGATAGACGAACATATTTGCCTCTTGTGGATTCATCTGTGAATTTGACTGGCCTGGAATATGGAATCTCTTACTGTGATAAATATGTTATGTGTGGCTTGCCTTGCTTTTGGCAAAGCTGGTGTCTAGACCGTGCTCGGGATGGTTGGTTGCCACGCGACAAGGAAGTTATTATACCAGGCAATTTAAATCTTGATTTGGTGGCCAAAACAATTCTGCCAACTGGCAAAACAGTGCGTTATGAATTTGAATTGAATGGACCACCCCATATGAATTTATACATTCAACCGCTGGAGGGTGTGGATTTGGAAGGCTGGTCTTTTATCAATGATTTGCCAGACGAAGCGCCGTATCATGTGTACTTCTCGTATGGTACAGACAACTCGACATTGAAGTTCTACATTGATTTTAATAGTACCAAAGACAATTTTGATGGTCCAATTTTTGAGCTGGGAGTAGTGGGCCAATATGTAAGCGATGACTTTAGTCGGGATGAAGTAACTTTGGAGTTTTTAAACTCTTTTCCCGACTTTGTTCATGTAATGGAATGGCCATCATTCTTTCAGCGTTACATATTTTAAATGATATTTATTATATAATCTCTAGGGTAATTATCGTTATAATGGCAATTATTTTCTGCACCCAGTGACGGCATTTTTATGTCATTGAATGTCCAACAAATAAATCAATAAATTTACCTCATTAAATTTCATTGCATTTTGTCTTTGAACTTGAATTCCAATTATTTCGTATTATTAAGGGACTATATAAAATACTCAGATAAAAACAAATAATGATAAAAAACTATATGGAGAACTAGATGCGATAAAAGTAATTTCCCACCCGACAAAGACCTTTTAAACTAAAAGGTTTTGCCAAGCATTTGTTTTTGGTTGAGTAAATGCTTCTATTTGGCATGGATTGAGAACTAAAACAAAGTACAATGGTGCAGAACAATGGAGGTAATTTAGTTTGGTATGGAGGCACTTTCTGTTGTCGGCTTAAAGGAAAATGCATCCCTTGGCACTATTTTCCCTCATCGTTTTGGTATATTTTATGGTGCATTGTATGACGCTTTTCAATTATTTGCCTTTTATGAGTAATATCAAAGAAAGAGAGTTTAGAGTATGTTTTGCTAATTGGATTAAAATGGCCCAACTTAAAGTTGTGGTAAAATTTTTTCTCAACATGATTGAGAGCTTCATCATCAAGAGGTATTTACTAAAATCTATGAATACGTTTAAGTGTTTTTATACCCTGTACCCATAGGGTAAAAGGGTATATTAAAGTCGCTAAAATGTATGTAACAGGCAGAAGGAAGCTTTTCCGACCCCATAAAGTATATATATTCTTGATCAGCATCAACAGCCGAGTCGATTGAGACATGTCCGTCTGTCCGTCCGTCCGTCTGTCCGTCTGTCCGTCCGTCTGTCCGTATGAACACCTAGATCTCGGGGACTATAAGAGCTAGAGCTACCAAATTTGGTGTGAACATCCGTCTAGTGTCTACACAGGTCAAGTTTGTTTCAAATTTTAGCCACGCCCACTTCCGCCCCCGCAAATGAAAAAAGAAAATTTTAAAATCAATTTACAAGAGCTGTATTAAAGATATCCAATTCTTATTTGGTAGACATAATTATATAGTCAAACTGCACAAACTGACCAAATTTTATTCAAATCGGACAATAAACATCGGAGATATAGCCATTTGCATTTTGTACTGAACTGCCAAGGCGACATTGGCTGATTTGAAAGAGCGAGATAGCATGCGTTCGCTGGTGCTGCATGTTAAAGGGAATTTTGTTTTGAATTGATTGCGATTTCGAGGGTTTTCGAACTTTTGTTTAGTGTCTACGCAAATTAAGATAGTTGAAAATTTTTGCCACGTCCACTTCCGCCCACGCAATTTGGAAAAAACGATTTACTAGAGAAGTTTTAAAGCAATCACATTCTTATTTGGCACACCTAATAATGTGGCCAAAATGCATCATCTGACGAAATTATTAAGTCGAAATCGGACAATAAATATCGAAGATATACGTAAATGCGTTTTGTACTGAAGCACTTTGGACGACACTGGCTGGCCAGAGTGAGCGAGATAGCATGCGGTAGCTGTTGCTGCATGATAATAGGAATTTTGAATTAAGTTGATGCCGATCTTGATTTAATATAACTAGTTGGTACAGGGTATACTCAATGTCGGCAGGGACGACTTGCTTACTTCATTATTCTTAAATACAAAACAAAAAAGACTCGCTTTATATGAAGACATATGTATGTATATGCACTAAGCGAAATTTATATTTTGAGTAACAAATTTTTGTTCGTTTAAAATAAGATTTATTTCTATTACATTAACAGATACTTCTGTCAAGAAAGAACAGTTTCCTATGCGAAACACAGGTTTCAGTAAACTGTAAATAAGAGGGAACGTTAAAAAATAATTTTCTCTGGACCCCTCACTTGATCTGTTCCTAACTGCTTCTTACGATTAATCTGTGATTAATAATACGTCCAGTTTTAAATTAGCATTTTTTTTGGGAATCGATTTGATTACTACTAGAATAAGGAAAAAATAAATAAAAAATAAGTGTATCCCAGAACATACTTAATTTAATTACCAAAAACATTACGCCTTGTTTAAATTTCGCAGAGTGTCCTTTTCTACCAGCAGTTGAAGATGCCTTTAAGAATTTCAGTTCTTCAATACTGATCAGCTAAAAAATAAATGTACAATCATATAGAAATTTTTTTACACTTTACCTAAACAGACTGAAATTTCTTCTTAATGTGAATATTAAATAAATAAATAATAAACTTTATATTTTGTATAGATTTTACATCATCGTTTGTTATTCTAAGGAACCTACGGAGAATTTAAATATTAAAACTTTAGTTATAGGAAAATCAGTGTAAGTATAGTGAAGACTAACATAACGGACACCTCTAATAAATTTTAATTTAGTTTACTTTTTTGAACACTTCTCCTCTCCTATCTTGAGTTAACGAAATATCGGGTTCAGTCAGTCTTTAGCTAAGAAAGTTTCTACAGCATTAAGTATGAATTGTTATAAATTCTCTATCGTTTTTCTATATTTCTATATATATTGGAATACATTAACTGTACATTCTTTAACTTATTCGTATCATAAGGATAAAATGAGAATTGAGTCATTTAGTCTGAAATTACCACATAGTAACCAAAAAGTAAGAGCCAAAGAGATAATTTTACGATTGTTTTAAGCACTTTGAAATTACCGCAAGTAGATATTAAATTCCATCTCTCATCCCTCCCATCCTCCCCTTTTTGGCACTTTTCCAATAATGATTTCCAGGTCTAGTATTGTTTACCCAATTAACCTATTTTGGCAACAGGCGGATAAAAGCCACTTCTGATTGGTTTGTTCAAGTCAAAAATAAATTTGATATTAATGTCTTGGCAACAAGACTTCTCCCCAACAAAATTTCGCCTCGTTAACGGGGCTAATCAAATTAGCAGGCCATAAGTGTGCCAGGTATATCAATTTACATAGAAACTGAGTCTGAGCCACTTTAATAGGCAATTTGTGTTAAATGGTGATTGAATCACCATTAAATGCAACTACATAAACATTGAGGAGAGAGGAGGGAAGACGAGGGAAGAGAACGCTGGCTGATAATGACATCAACAGAGGACAAATGGGATGAAGATGGCAAAAGTGCAATCATGTCATAAACACGCTCCAAAGTCAGCAAAACAGGACGATGACTGAAAATATATATCCACCTGCCATGTGTGTGTGGGTGTTTGTTCGACTGACTGACAATGTCATTCGATCAATGTGCAGCAACAACAACACCTACAACAACGAGAAGAACAATAACAATGGAAACATTTTGTTGCTGCTAATGGCGCCCAACTGGGAAACTGGTAACTGGACAGGAAATGCCATTAGAGAAGCCAGGTGCTAAGCTTACGGAAACTTGTCAGAGGAAAATGCATTAATGTCCTTTTACAACTGCGAGCAAGAGAATGATGATGATGATGATGATGGTGGTCTGATGAATATAGCCAGCTGAGTTTATTAAGGCGACATTTATCATAATTACTGACATGGGGTCTGGCCTCATACACAGACGATGATAAATATATATTTAATATGTCCTATATATGCTCTTGTACCATCTATAGATGGATGGATGGATATAAAGTCAGCATGTGACGACCGAATTCAACAGGCTGAAATGTCTGTAAAACGAGAAGAAAAAAAAATACTTGAAATTTCTTTGCGTCCTGTGAAATGCCTATGATATGATAGTCCTGTCGACAACAACAGCAACAACAATACCGATGGCAAGGAATATAGAATGGAAGGGAGATAGCTCATAAAAAAATGCTACAGACACGCACTGACAGAGAGCGGCTCAGTCGCTGGCACGAGATGAACATAGCAAGGGGGAGGGGTAAGGGAGGTATGGGGAAGTGCGGGCGCAAGGAATTTATACGCTCAGAGTATGGAACGGAACTGTGTGGGAATGATTCATGCGGAAATAAAGGCACTCGAGAGTGTCGTAAATATTGTGTTGCCAGCGACCACAAACCAAAAAACAACACAAAATACAAAAAAACAAAAAAAAGGAAAGGAGAAAAAAGCAAAAGTTGAGGAAAAAAGAGGAAAAGGCGCAACAGCAACAACAACAGAAACGTGTAAACGAGCAAAACGGACCAAAAACAAAGGCAACGATGAAGGCGAAAGCTTTGCATTTTCGCACCTTTTTTTCAATTTCTACTGAAAGTGCCTATGTGTGGATAAGTGTGTGTGTGTGTGTGTGTGTGTGCGTGTCTGTGTAAGTGTATGGAAACGTGTTTCTCTGTGTTGACACGCTGGCTCCCCGTGTTATTGTTGTTGTGAATATTTTAATTGACACTTTGATTGTTTCGCATTGCGATTTCATTTTATGTGCAATTCAGTGGCAAGTGACTGCCGAGTGGCAGTATGATGAATAGAAGGAGGTGAGGACGTACAAGGCAAGGGGGGGGGGCTTAGAGGAGTATTATGGCCACGGGGGAATTGCCTGTTGAAGTGTCTATACACTGCGACGACTCACCAAAATAGAACGCTCAACAGTTTGTTGCAGAGAATCAACAAGAGAATGAGAGAGAGAGAGTGAGAGAGCCAAATTGTTGCCAAAGCAAAAAGTTGCCAAGACAAAAATTTGTCTTAATCATTTGGAATCGACAACATATTAAATAATTTTGTTTATTTATTTTTCTACTTGAAATTAATTTGATATAATTTTTCAATGAAACAGTAAATCAATTATAGTAAAAGTCCAATTATTTGTATTTATTGGGGCCAATGGGATCCGAATAGACGGAGACTTCAAATTATTGAAAACGATTCAAAAAACTAATATATACTTTAAAAAATAAAACATCACTAAGGATTTTAAATTTATTTTCTCTGAATGAATAAATTATGATTCTATTGACCATTTTTAAAAATATATAATATATAGGAATATTTTTTTTTTTCTACCTTAATATATAAGCTCCCTGTTTGGCAGTCCGCTATGAACTTAAAATAAAATTATAAAATATATTTCAAATGAATGTATAAAACTTGTTTTTTTTTTTCTTTAAAAGAGTTAAAATACCTTCTGCATATGTAGGAAATATTGGAAACTAGATTACACAGGTCAGACTTCAAGCAGAACGTCTATGGATTATTAAGTTAAGATGAAATGTTGTTCCTTTTTAGCGATCTTTACTCAGCGTAAAAGTTTATACACAAGTGATAAGATTGTTATATAAGCTTAAACTGTTTTATACTGAAGCTATAGTCCATATTTTTAATGTTTTTTCTTTGAAATTCTTTGCTAAAGTTCATGGCAAAATGATTGTTTAAGCGGTAGCAAAGTACGTATTAGAGACAGCCCATGTAGTCGTTAACCAACACTAGCATTTAACAGAAGTTAAGTTATTAGCAGAAAATTAGTTTTTAACATAACAGCATTGACAGAGAACCATCACAGGAGATACACACCTATATAAAAGACATTAAGAAAAATTAAAACAACAAAACATATTGTATATAAAGAATATTCTAGTTTAATTTTTTCGAAGAATATAGAAATAATAAACAATGTCTTATATGGATAAGTATTAGAAACTGAAAATTGTATGGAAATATTTTATGCTGTTCTTAATTTTTAAAATTACTTTTGAACCACTGTACCCGCAAATATGTTGCCAAGAAAAACGCGCCAAAATGTAGCACACCAACAACAGCCGTCCACACTGCAGTCCGTCATCGGGCAATGAGTAATTTTTATTTTGTTGAGGCCAACCCACCTAAACAGCTAAACAATTGGGACACACCACACTACAGGCAACCAGCAATATCATCATCAACATCATCATCCCCCTTTTATCACCCACTGCCGACAGTGGAGCACGAAAATGTACGAAAATGGAAAAACTCACCTGTTAGGCTCTCGGTCCTGCGTCATGGTGAAGTCAGTTGCGACGCGACTAAACAACGAAACGGATGTGTAAGCGCTCGAATCTAAAAGTTCTCCCAAAAAAAGGAAAACAAATCCATATAGGGAAAAACCAAGAATATTTCCAACTGAAAACGTAAAGTCAAAAATCACACTGGAAAAAAAAATTCGCAAAAATTCTATTAATGCTTAAATTTTAACAATAATTGGAACTAGTTAAAACTTGTGTGCGTGTCTCGCGTGTTGAGTTTCCCTTAAGTTCTTAAAAAGCAGCAAATCATTCTCAAATCCATCAACTCTTTTACTTAAATGAGTGTTGCAATTTAAACTCGCGAAAGATTTTCAAACAAATTTAATGCAAAAAGAAAAAAAAACAGTTAATACTTTTAATAATATTAATTTAGTTTGTTTTGAGATGAGCTTTCAATTAAAAACGTAAAGTTTTTCTTTGTTTATTTGGAGTAGAAATTTGGCCAAGTTTTTCAACATCTGCAAATGAAAGTTAAATTTATTCTTTCTTTCCCCTTTTCACATTCTTTTTGTTCTTACTTCTTCTCTCTGGTCCTAATAAAAAAACTTAGTTAAAACAGAACAGAAATGTGCAGAAATTAGAGAAATTTAGCAAAGTTACAAAAAGTTTCTCCCTTGTTTTTATCATGGAAACTCACACAAATGTATGATAACGAAATGATAAATTTTATCTGCCCTTTTTTTTTTTTGCTTTATGTACATGGAAACAAGAACAACAAAAAAAAAAAAAAAAGATGAAAAAACGTAGCCTACATTTGGGCGTCGAACTCTTTGTAATTATTTTGCCTGCATTTGCGGTTTTTGTTTTTGTCTGTACCTTTTGCCATATAATATGTAGTATAAATTATGTTTTCCCATTGACGCAAAAAAATGAACTGAAATGCGCAAAACCGACACTAACTATCCAGATATTAAGTATAAAGAGATAATGCATCGTGTAAGAGCAAACAAGTTTTTTTTTAGTCACATTTATAGTTTATCTGTCGATTCTGGAATGGGACAGAGAAAGAGAGAGGAGGGAAGGGGAGATATGGTGTAGATGAATGTTATAATTTTCATGACTCCCTTTTTACGTAGCTTAACAAATGAGAGAGAAAAAAAACGACAAGAATACATGAAAACATATTGTTATTTCTGTTTTATTTGCTGACAGTTTGTTGGTTTTTCCTTCATCAACATTTTTTTTTTTTTGTTAGTTTCCATTTGCCTTTTGTTGAAGGGACAACACATTAACAGAAAAACACACACACAGAAACAAACCCACATAAAGAGTGGAAAACCCTTTTGGCTAACATGAAGAACAATAACAGGCAGCGCAGCAGAGAGAGAGAAAAAAAAGAAGGAAAAACTAGAATTCAACAACCAAATGAAAACATTTTCCATCTGGCTGAAGGCATTTCATTTATATTACATTAAATCCTTTTTTAACTTGGACATTTCAGTGGTGTTTATGGTTAGAAAAGCGTCAAGCAACAAATTGTTGAAGGATTTGCATAGCATTACTTAAACAATTTGCCACTAGAGCAAACCAAAAGTAATTTAAACAAAATGTTATCCCATCTTACTAAATCAAAGCGTCAACATCAACAATTTCGAAATCAGGGAAAACTGTTCAAAACAGCAATTTAATGCCATGTAATATGCTAAGAGAAAATAAGTCAACAAATTTAAGCAAATTAAAGACGGTTGTAACAATTTTCTTAAAAAAAAAATCGATTTCTTTTTTACTTTAAGAATGATTTGAGATATAAACTGGTACACCAAAAATTTCCAATAAGTTTGTTTTCCTTTTCTTGAGTTAATAATAAATATAATTAAAAAACAAAAAACAAACAACAACAAATTTCACAAAATGGCTATGGAATGGATAACTGCTATGGACAAACGGTGAGTAAAACAAGTAAATGAATAAAACTTTAAAATGAAAATGCCATTTCACTTTGTTTATCTTTGTTTTCTCTGTTTCAAGTGTGTCATCAGAAGTAAAGCTTCATTTAATGTTTTCTTTTAAATATTTCAATATTTGTATTTGCTTTTGAGAAAACTTTATTTTTCTTTAAAAAATTATATAAGTATATACTTACTTATATAAATATATATTGGAAAGTTTTTAAAATCTAAATTTCGGCTAGTGAAACAGAAATCTCTGATTTAAATGTTCGATATTTATTCCCACTCATCTTACATTCATAATGGAGCTCTTCCATTTCATGTACATTATTTCCACATCGTTGAGTGTTTTTATCTACTTTAAGTGCAGAATATATGGGTGAAAGTAACTTGGGGCTTTTCACTTTATCCTCTCTAAGTTATGTCCGTAATCTTCAGATGATAAATAATAGTTAACTCCTTTTTATACCACAATGCTTGGCTGGGGTTGGGTTTCCCTCTAATAATACAAATATTTCTATAAAGTTTTATACTTTACAAGAATAAAATGTTTAGTGTTTTTGCCTGCTAGAAATTTTCATGCCACATAACTTGTTTCGAAAACTTTGAAGGACTCAATAAACATTAGAATCAATTTTAAACGGTTCATATGCAATGTCAAAAACAAATACCTCATGTGACTGAAATATAATTCAAGCTCTTTTTCGCTAAAGAAATAAAAGATTTATTATCAATTAGTGTTGATAAATGGAGTCTAAGCTGAAGGTCTGAGGGGAAAATAAGTTTTGTTATTTCCCATTCCAGATAAAAAAAAAATAAATAAATCAAGAAAACACTTTTCGTGTTATCACCAATTGCTCACTTGTCCCTACCCATAAAGGATGTTCGACTATACAAGAATATATTTGAATTATTTGGAGCAATAATAGAAATTCTTTGTATAAAGATTTTTTTAAATTTTATAACATCTTTAGTTTGTGCAAGTTTTAAAATTAAATTTTCTCAAATTGTAGAGTTCTACCAATTTCAGTTATACTAAGGCTGAGCTCTCTACCAAAGGTGTCCAAAATTTGAATTTCCTTTAAATTAAAAAAAAATAGACAAATGCATTGTAGATGACAAAAAAATCAGTAAATTTTTTACCTAATTTTATTACCAATAGTTAGCATTAATTGTTTCTATAAACCTATTTGGCAATCGAGAACAAAAAAAACAGCGCTATAAATACTTTTAGGGGCTGTTCCAGTAGCCATCGCTTTATATAGGCAACTTAATCATAAGCAACTATTAGAAAAAAATTGTACATTTTTAAAGCATTTTACTCTTTCCTTTATTTTACAATGAAATACAATTTCAATTTTGTAAATTTAATATCTTCGGTTAAAGTTATCTTGTCTGATTGAAGTTACTACTGATTCTACTAGCAAAATTTCTCGTTCTTAGAAACATATTAGCAACTATTATGACTAAATACTGTATGCTGAAGGTAAGTCAAATGAACTTAAAGTTGAGTTGCTTTTATTTTGAATATGGAATTGCTACTTACTACACTACTCTATAGAAATGCTTTTAAATTGTGTTCAATGTGAACAAGTTATCCAACTCTAATGGCAAAGAGAATTCCATATGTTGTCAAAAGTCTCAGCTGCAGGTGATATAAATTTAAACACATCATTACTTATTTAATTAGCAGATGCTTCTAGGAAAACGCTTAGTCGACCTCCTAAGGCGACCCCAAAGGTACTCCCATTTCAGGGATGCTTTAGTGCCAATCTAGTCCTATGTGTAAATTCTCTTTGGAAGGACAAAATGCTTTAGACCAAGCTGGCATCGGGTTTAAGCTATTTCAATATTCTCTTTACCATCATCTGCAACGTTTGGCTTTAAATCTGATATCGTTAAAGAGTGCTGGCTTAAAGACAGTTTTGTTTTAGTGAAACGTTCATTCTGCCATTTGGTCGTTTCGTCTTGTCTACTTGAACACACACACACAGACACCCTCATACATGCACACATTTGAAAATTGTTCCACATCAGGCTTATCCTGCCGACATTCATTTGTCAAAAGGCAACAGCTGAGAACTTACAAAATGGAGGAAAAGTAAAACAGAAAGGAAAAGCTCAAATCTCACAAATGTTGAACACAGCTTGAGGGCAAAAAGAATTTAACGCTTTATTAAATCACAATTTAATTTTTCAAAAATAATAATAAAATAGGAGGAGAGAAAACAAAAAAAAAAAAACAACAACAAGAAGACCAAAGCAAATGGCCATATAAATGTTTTGTCAAGCGTAAATGGCCCTGCTCCTGGTTCGCTCATTACTCGAACTGCAATTTGTTCGAGCATCACTTGGCCTGGCCAAGTGGCAATCGTTATTAGAGAGTGAAAGTAGGAGCAGGAGCAGAAGAAAACTGTGGAGGAGGAGTCAAGTCAATGGCTGGACAAGTGGCACAACGTTTACTACAGAGACTGCTCTCTATTATTATGGAGTGGATATTATATTATAAGTTTCAAACAAAAAGCCAGCTGTTGCTCCAACTCTCACACTCTTCTCTTCCCGCAAACGTCTCTCTGGTCCTTTCTGTCATATGTGTGTGTGTTTGTTTGGCTCTGTATGTGTGTGTGTGCATCAGTTGAACAAATAAAAAATTCTAAGCCAGTCGTGAAGTCGACTTTAAGTTGTCCTACACTAAATTGGCAAAAATTTGACAGTCTGTTGAATGGGAATTGGTCTGGCAACACCAAAACATAAAATGTATCGATAATTGGCTGTTAACTTCTAATAACATTTGCCAAAACACTTTTCTCTGTGCGAAAATTATAATAATTTTTTATAAGTTAAGAATATAAATAACAGTTTTTTATTTTTAAAAGAAAGAAGAACCAAGTAAGTTCCATTTTAGAAGAGAAATTATAGTTAAATTCATTAATATTAACTTAAAGTTGTACAATTTTTAACGTACCCACTAAATGCATAGTTACAGGGTATTCAAAAGAAAAGGTCAAGTGACAAAAGTGGCATATCAAATATTTGTCAACTTTACTGGGTTTTTTTGCCTCCATTTGTAGTATAAAGGGAAAAAGTGCATGACATTTAAGTGGAATGCAAATTATTATAATTATCATTTCCATTATTTGATTTTTTTCGCTGTTAGTTAAAGTCAAATTTATCTTGGCCTTGTTTTTTTGGGAATAAATGACTTGCCATCAGTTTAACCGCCACCAAAATAAATGATTTAATTTGCTGGGAAAATTAATGGGCAAAAACCGAAAACGGAAGAAAAGAAAAAAAGAAAAGCAAAAGAAAAAGTCACGCAAAGCAAATCTGAAGCTGGTGGTAATTCGGTTTATCAAGAGCCACCTGCAGGACAGCATATGCTCAGGCACATCCTTGAACACTCAACTCGGTTAGCTAAGCCTGGCAATTGATATTGATGGGACTTGGCCTTAAGCTGAGGAATTTTCTTGTTCTGCTTAAACATTTATCATACGCCCAGTGGGTCGAAGACTTTATAAATTTCACACGCGTTTTAAAGTTAGGTTTTAATTTATTTGTCTCCAAACTACTTACATGGGCAATTATGAAAAGCCATTGCCACACCATTCCACTTAAACGAAAAGTAGAAAAACTAACCACGAAAACCATTATAATAAACAACGAGCTAGGGAGGCGGAACCTTTCTAACGTCTAGGTTCCGCCTCGACGCGCGCTTCCGGCTGAAGTTCGCCTCCCGTTTGGGGGCTCCTGCTGTTGCTGTTGCTCCGTTTTTCGTTTATGTCCTTATCCAAGCCATGGCACTTAGACTGCTCCTACTCCTGCTTCTGCCCCGTCGCCTTTCGAATGAATTATGTATGAGATGCTTTTCCTTACCTGCTAAAAGTTGTTCCAATGGTTGCTCCAAACATGTAAACCGAAGGCAGCACATAACGACGCTGCTAATGATGACGATGATGAAGATGATGACGAACTAGAACGACTCGCTCTTAAAATTTTATGGAATTTTTAATTAGAAGCATTTTCTTACAGCTTCAGTTTTAGATCTCAGTGTAGTATCTAGTGAAATAAAGAGCAAGGAATCGTATAATTAAATCCTTCAAAATCTATTTTTCAAATGGAATTCAAAATGTGTCAAATGTTGATGTATTTCCGTTAGCAGCTAGTTTACCAACTTTCAGACAATTGCAATTAACCACACCCACATACACACACTCGCACTCAGACACACACACACCCATCCAAACAATGCCAGCATTAACGCCCACAAAAGGCGAACCACAACTGGTCGTGGCTATTCCCCACTCGAGGGAAAGAGAAAGACAGTCCAAAGAAGGAAGAAAGAAAAAAAAGGGAAAAACAACATAAACTTGGCTAAAAGTTTTTGTTGCGGCAATTAGTTCTTGCCTCAACTTGGCTTTCACTTGAATTTCCCTTTCCTTTCCATCCTCCCTCTATCTCTCTCTCTTCCACTTTATCTCAATCCCTTATACTCTCTTCCGCTTCCTGCCATCTGGCCATTCTTATATTTTATTCTTATGCATTTTTCAATTGACTGAGGGCATTAAAAAACAAACAAAAAAAAAAACAAGGGAAAAAATAGTATTTGCATATTTAATTTCAACAAAAGCCGTGCCACTGCCTCTACTACTACACACACACACACACAGACATGCACAAACATATACACAAATGTCATTTGGAATTTTTAATTTTCTATTCTTGTTCTTGAAAATATTTTCATTTTCATTTTCGTCTCATTCATGGACGTAGCCAGGAAATGGCGGGACGACCTGTTGGAAATAAATTATTAAAATATTTAATAAATTCAGGAGCATGTACGAAATTCTTTAGGTTATATGTAATTAAAGTTTATATATAAACTGGATAGATTTTGTTTTGGAATATGAATTAAAGTCAGAAATGTAAAGCAAGTTGGATGTTTTTCGGAGCTTCAATGTGTCCAAAGTGGAAAATTCTGTGGTGCAATTGAAAATATAAATTAATAAGACAATATCCAATCAGAATCGTCCTCTGAGATATACATGTATGTAGTCTAGAATAGATAGTTGTGTATTATTATATAATTAATCTGTTTTTACTACTCTAAATAGTTTTTCAGTTCGAATAGTTGGAAATTAAACAGCTCAATGCCTCTTTAATAAAAATCTTTAATTTATATTTCTGGCAATTTGAAAATTTTTGATGGATTTAAGTATAGCCGATGCTTTATATAGTTTGCTTCCATATAATAAGATTCCATTTAGTTTTCTAGATGTAGTTTTTTCCATTTTATTTTCAGTCTATACTTTATATATGTATCGATATAAGTATAATAAAATATATATCAATCAATGTTTGTTATATAGTTTTCTCTGCTACTGTGTGAAATCAATTAAATAAGTTTGATTTATAAAGAAGTTCTACTATAATTAGAAAAGCTCTCCGATTATACTTAATATAATTATAAGATTCTCAGATTTTAGTTTTTAAAAACCTATGAAATTTGGCATTGGTTTCTAAGTCAACAAATGTTTACTTTGATGCTTTTCATCTGCCCAAATCAACGATCAAAGTTAACCCTATTAATCTAGGTCAAATTATATGTGGTGTACCAGATTTTAGTTGTTTAATCAGTCCAAGACTGGCTGGATTTAAAATTAAGTTAAATTTTATATTCGAATTAATCGCAAACTTATTAGGATGTTGATTATTGCTGAAAATGTTATTTTTACAATTTTTCAGTTTAGATGGAAATTACATTTAGAAGAACATTACTTTTGTATATTGGTTAAATAATAATTGTTTGTGATAATGTGTAATGATTTTAAATTACTTATAAATGATGTGATGATTGCCAATTGATTTGTGTTAATGCAACAAACAATTTTATGCAATTTGTTCGACAATTAAAGAAACTAAATTCTTAGATTTTGCATTATGTTATAGACAGTAACTTTTATTATTTATTATTATTATTATTAAAGTGTAGTATATAGTTATAAACTATCAACCTAACTATATTTTTCAAGCACTGGCAACTAAGGCCTTCGGCTTAGACGAAAAACTACATCCATACACTAGCCTGGGATTCGAACCCGGATCCTCGTTGTTCAGTTGACTAAATGACTGGGCCACTTAGACAACTCATCTACCGAGGACAGACAGTAACTTTATTTCTGAGAATTCATATATGAAACCCAGTAAGAAAAATATATATTTTTTATGGCCTGAACAATTTATCCTCTAATAATTCATACATATATGAAATAACTACGATAGATATATATGTATGTATATCCACAATGACACGTGGCTTACAACTTTGATTCCGATCCTTATGTTCCGATGCATCGTGTTAATGTTACTTAATGATCTAACCAATTATTCGCCTTATTGCCCAATTATTTGGTGACTGGTAAAATACCCTACAACTACGCCCATGTTCGCACTGTAAATTGGCCTTCAACACAGATTTATCGTTTCAGTGTTTTTAGGTGGATCTAACTTGGTAGTATAGAAAGGGCAGTACTTTATGAAATACCCTAAAATTCCCATCATGTTAATTTTTTAAGGCTTCTTTTGTTTGCAAAGGTTACAAGTAAAAGTCATCTTTTGTGTGTGTTTTGTTTGCAGCTGAGCGGTTTTATTATTTTTGTAAAAATTAAAATAACTTTTGAAGAACATTTCGACTTGAAATATTTTTATGACTTTTGCTTGATGCTATTTGCAGTCCTTGTGATCGCAACTTACGTGATGTGGAACTAATATCCTGTCGTTTGCGTCGCGTGGAGCCACTGTGTCGCCTGCCAGGGTCAGCCTTGCAGCAATTGGCCATGTGTGGTTTCTACGAGGACCTGGAGAAGGGAGTGACTTGTAAGTATACATCTCTATATATATATTTGGTTATACATGCCAAAAACAATATATAAATTGTGATAAAGGTCAATTTCAATGTAAAATTCATATTTAATTTTCCTTTTTAGTGTTTCGTGCTGGCGAACAGGGACGCTTTTGGTATGCTGTACTTGGAGGCTCTCTGGAAGTCCGTTATCATGCACATGCCGATGCCGATGGCAAAGTAAGTTAACTTTCCTATATTGGGCTTTAACTATACAATTTCTCTCGGTGTCCCTTTATGTGCCATGTCATGTGAAAACAATGCCACAGTTTGAACAATATAATTGATGGCGATTATATGGAATCCATTCGGTGCCTACATAACTGCCCCACCTATCTATCTATCTATCTTCTCGCCTCCCACCCACTTGACTGCATGTACAATACGACAAGGATTTGATTGTGTATGGGCGTGGCTTGTGGTCTAATTCCCCCCCATCTCGCCGCAACCAAGTTGGCTGGCCTTTTATCTGTCGAAACGAACGAATCGAGAAAAAATTGAAAGAGAATTGCTGACAACAGCGCATTGTATTCACAGTATTCAGCTCATCTGTTCTTCTGCTGGTGCCTCATATCGGTTTGGCTCAGTTTGGTTAGTGGCATTCAATTTTTTTGCCATTCCCTCTCCGTTTTTTCTTTCTTTTTTTTTCTCCTTTGCACGGCCACAGCACACTAATTTCCGCTAGGATATTGGCTTGCAGCCCAGCTTGTTGAGACCCCTCTTGTCCCCTGTCCCCTGTCCACAGCCTCCATTCCAGTCTGAATCCGGCTCGGGCTCTTTGCATGTTCGCATATGGTTGAGTTCATTTTATGGTCTGGTCGGATGGCTGGCTGGCTGGCTGTTTGGTTGGTTAGACGGTCGTTCAGTTCAGTTCCGAGAGGTGACTGCTAATTGAAATGCACAAAATTGAGTCTATGCAATGGAAATTTGAGTATTATGCCTGTGCCATGTTAAGTGGGCCATAAAGGGGCCACACACACACTCACACAGACATACAAAGTGAAAGTGGGTCTGCTTGGTCTTGAAAATGTTTAGACATATCTTAAATTTAGACATTAAACAATAACTGCTTCTAAAAACGAAAAATAGATTAATTAACTGCTTTATGACTCATTTATAATTTTACCATAGCAAACCGGAAGCGGGTTGAGAAAAAAAATGAAAACAGAAGTGAAATCCCAGGATTTCTGTAAAAAAAATGTTGCCTTTATTCAACATCAGCCGTGAAAGAATGAAAAGGCTTTTGCCAAGTGCCAAGAATACATTTACCTCATACATATATGTAAATTATATTTTTTAAAAGCTTTGAAACCGCAGACAACGATTAATGTAAAAATATCTGAGCAGTTTGTGGGTTCCACTCACTCTCACAATTTAAATTCTATTTTAAACTTTTTATTTAAATTTTTCATTTAAACAGTTTTTCTTTTCACTGTATAAAAGTTTCAGTGCTAAAATGTTGGTAGATAAATCGTTAAATAGTATAAAACTCTTGCCATACTAAAAGTTTCAACTTTTTAGCTTATAGTTGTAGTAGTTAGTTAAAGCACTTATACTAAGTCTGTCTGTTTTAGATATAGTATTAAATAGTTGAGTGAGTGTTCATCTAAATCAGATTCAAATAAAGGCGTAGCACAGTGGCTCGTTTTGCTAAAGTAACTGGCAAAAATCGATTACTTTTCAGCTAAGTTGGATTTTGATTTGAAATATGTTTCTTTAATACCTGAAATACACTTTTAGTACAAAAATTAAGGTGAGCTTAGTGGAAAAAGGGCTTTAATAATTGTTAGAACACAAAACTTTGTTATTTTGTTTACTTTTACCTTATTTTAATGATGAAGAAATGAATGCTGACCAAAAAACGTTCCTACAAATGCCAAAATATCTTAATAATTAAACAATTATCACGAAATTTGTAAGCAATAATGTTAAGCCCTGGCCGTTGGGTTATCTAAGCCTATATTTTCTAAATAAACATTCTCCAGATAGTTCAATTTCTTAAAACTTACTACTTTTAAGGCAGTTTATAGATGATTATCATATAGACAAAACAAAGAATTAAAAAAAGATGTTATACTGCCTCACTTTTGATAACTTCGCTGAAAATAAATACAGTCGAGACTCGATTATCCTTGATCCGGTTAACCGATAACCGCGATTAACCGTGATGGCCAAAGAGCAGTCTATTGTTTTTTGTTTGCATTGTTTTCATTGTTTCATGTTTTTTAGACTTTTTTTAAGAAGTTGTAATCTTTTTTGTCTTATGTTTTCAGTAGAATTTTTAATTTATACATACCTAAATTAATGTTCACTTCTAAAATAATAGAAATATTAAAAAAACTGTATAATCAAAACTGTTATTCGATTAACCGTGAAAATCGATTATCCGTAGTGCTTCTGGTCCTGGCCATCAAGGATAATCGAGGCCCGACTGTAATATTAAAAATGTAGTAAGCAACTCGTCCAAGACGATTCTGACGCAAATACAGATTTTGTGTGGAAACTAAAAACCAAACACTATCTGGTATAATACAGTTATGTATTGTTAGTCGTTTTTTAATTATGACTAAAGTTTGAAACACACACCTTTTCTGCGTATATACTAAACGGATGTTCACACCAAATTCTGTAGCTCTAGCTTTTATAGTCTTGGAGTTATAGATGTGCACCTGGAGAAACGGGCTTATCTTATTTTGATATTGCTTGAGAATATACATATTTATATGTATGTATATATGTACATATATGTATGTATATGTATGTATACTGTAGCTATAAATGCAGTCTTTTACTTACATACATTATGGCAATTTTAGTAGACAAAAGTTATCCGCTTATGCCATGCCATGGAAATCTGAATTAAAGACTTCCAACAGAAACGAACTAATACCTCAAACAGGTATACCAAATTTGTTTATTAGAAGAAAAAAAAACTAAACTAGTAAATTAAATCTTTCATCAAATTGCTTAATGAGACAGGTTAAAGAAAGATTTTTAACCTAAAAGTCTATAAACGTTTAAGCATTAATGATTAAATTTATGCAACGTTTAAAATTCAGCTAATCATTTTGGCAAAAGAAATTCAATAAAAAAAGAACGAGTGACACATTTCCCGCTGCGATTAAACTCTTTTGGCGTATTCTGGTGACCCAATTTTCACCAGCTTGCTAACATAATTTTGCATAATTTTCCACATGATTTGTTTAGGGAAAAATATATGAAAAAAATAAAAACAAAAAAAGGCTTTTTTTCATTTGGTGCTTTGGTATAGCTTTTGCCTTCAGCAATTACTGGCATGATAAATTATGCATACGAATTCGAGATCGTTGGGTCGTAGATGGGAAGAGCTAGATGAAACTGTTTTTGACACTTCATCAAAAAATCCGAAAAACAAAAAAAGAAAGAGAAAAATTAATGAATTATTTTTGTTGTTGTTGGCGTGCGACACGCAAAACCCAATTCGAATTTTTCAAAAAGCAGCTCTAAAAATACAGAAATGAGAAGGGAAAATCTGAAATTCCCCCAAAAAAAAAGATAAAGAAGAAGAAGAAGAAAGGAAAAAAAGTATCTCAAATCCAAACAAACAGAGGGAAAACAAAGCAAAGAGCAGAGCAACCTATAACTATCAATAGCCACACAATTAATTTATAGTGGATGTGAGAGCATGAAGTGATGATACTGGATTAGAAGGTGGAGGAAATGGGAATCACTAGATGTGCAACCATTTGGTGTGAGTTCCGTTCCGTTGGTTTGAAAATTGAATTTTTCTTGGATTTCCCACTTGCCAAGACCAAGAAAAACAAAAGAAAAATATCAAAGGAGCTAAGTTTGAACATGCCGAAGTTGGTATACTCTTACAGGTATAGGCTATTGAATGCGAAGTTTTGAAAATGAATGCAGTGAATCTAAAATTAATAGAAAAACTACAAAATATAATGGAGCACATTTTATCTTACCACACTCAGAGCTTTGTACATATGTCTGATTTCTAAGCTAAAGTAAATTGATTCTATTGGAGATTTAAATTATCAATTAATATTCTTAATAATTAATCTTATTAAAACTCAATGTATGGCGTACACTAAGCATCTACATAGCATACAATTTCGACGCAATAAAACGAATTCGTTGTTTTTATGATTCCAATACAAACTATACCTTATAGTAGTCCGATCCGACCAAATCTTTAACTCAAGACGCGTATTCATCTAAAAAGCTTATCTACAAAGTTTTATCCATATAGCTATGTAATCAATCTTTAAAAGATACAAAGAAACAAACAGACAGAAGGGCAGGTGCATGGACGGGCAAGCGGGCAAGCGGACATGGCTACTACGTCTGGACTATTGATGCTACTCAAAAATATAAATTCTTTTTGGGCTTCGAAACTCCAATTTCTATGCGGTACAAACCTCTGATGAATTTCAACATATTTTCTGAAAGAGTATAGGAAAAAATTCATCACGTGATGAAGCTAATGAAATGCGACGACGACGATGACGGCAAACTAAGAACTTTAGACAAATTGCAGTCAATTTATTAAAACATGATGTTGCTGTGGATACAGAGACAGGGAGAGAGATGGAGGAAGTCGAACTGACATTGACTTGTTGTTTGCTTAAGGTGCAACAGTCAACTAATTAGTACACTTGGCTAACCGTTATAATTAAATAATAGTTATTCCCATGTCTCGAAAGATTGCATTTGCCATGCCAAAAACAATTTCATGCTGCCGCTGCTTTTGACCTTCAAGTGAGCCTTTTGTGGATCTTCAAGTTACTAACTAACTCCAGCCAAGTCTGGCTTGGTCATGTTGTAGAAACATTTACACAATTAATCTTTGTTATGCCGCTGCCTCTAACATCCAATTAAAATGATGATATAATTATTATACGCTGATATGAACAGGAAAAACAAAAACACAGCATGGAAAAAAAAAGAAAAAGAAAACGAAGGCATACCAGAAAGAAACTTAACCCACATATAATTAGCCATCATTATGTTTATGGCTTGAATCCAACCAAGTTTCGTTTCATTGGATTTTCAAGTGTTGTTTGTCATGGGGCCCACCCAAATGGCTTGAAATTAAATGTAGGTGTTGAATCCAAAGCTATTTGGGCTAGTCTTTTGGTCAGTTTGAAATATGTCTATAGTTTGCATTACAATAGAAATTCCATAAAAGTTAAGAGAGGAGAAATTTCCGTTTGGTCTCATTCTATGTATTCTTCACTTTGGCCAGCAGCAGCGCCAGCGTCAGCATCGGCATTTTATCTTTTGAGTTCAATTTCCGGCGCATAAAGCCGGAAGCATTCATTCATCCATCACAACCGCAAAATGGCCCACAAAATGCCAAAAATAAGCAAATCACAAAGCAAATAAAAAAAATGTTGACCTGTTTTTCGATTTGGCTTCACTTCACATGGAAATCTTTAATTAATTAATGAGATTTGATTGATTTTTATGACAAGAACTAGTAAAAACCTAAAAACTAGATAAACTAGTTTTTGAAATTCTCATTAACAAATATTGGCACATTTCCTTTGCACTTTTAATCTAATCATGTCATGTAATTAAACATTAAATACAAATGGCAAATAGTTAAAAGAAGAAAGCGTAAAGAGGGAGTAGGGGGAAAGGGGGTACTTAGATAAGTAAAGGCAAAGTCAAAGCCAAAGTCAAAGACAAAGAAAAATACCCAAGAGACAACAAGAAGAGTTAGTTATAGTGATAGAGACACTGACCCAGACGCTACTTGAGACAATTTGAGAAGCCATCAACTAAAGTCAACTCAAAGTCACATCTCATCACATCTCATCTCAGTTTTGAAAAGGGAAATGTAAATAAAAACAACAAAAAAGAAGAAAAATGTATCTCGGCTCGGTCAAACAAGTTGGGCTGCTAATCTGAGAGTCGAGTCTTCGAGCCGCTGAGGTTCAGTCTCTTTGCACTAAGCAAGGTTGCCCACATATGCGCTTGTGCGCGACCAAAAACGAAAACGAACAGCAACAACAACAAAAGTATCTTTTGGATACACTTTTCGCTGCTGCCACAGAAAATACAGAAATTAATACGTGCTGAACACTTCAACCGCGCACACACTTCAACCGCTCACCACACCACACCGCACCAAACCAAACCAACTCGATCTCGATCGTTGTCGCGTCGGAACATCTCCAGCGTCGTCCCGCTATACTTTCATCCCCTCTCACTCACTCTCTTGTGCGTTCTCAATTGAAGTTTGTGTTCCTGTTCCGCATAAGTGACGCTACAATGACGCGTGGGACTTTGTTGAAAGATTCACCTTTATGTGTGGGCGTAAATTGGCATGCGTGTGTGTAGATATACATATATACGTATGTATGTATATATTGTGGTTTATTCAAAAATATAAAAATTTCATCCTTGTATGATGAGGCCCCATCAATAATAATAATAATAATAATATGGCCAGAAAGGCAGTGTAAACAAAACAAGTCCAAAAAGAAGTGAAGCCAAGCGTGGCCAGTTTCGGAGTGCAAGTTTTTCGCAATATTGTTTATGCAATGCATTTGTGTTAAACAATTTACACAGATACAAAAATATATGTATGCATATACTATATTGCGTTTCAGTTCCAGTTGTTGCATTTTTCCTGTTTTTGGTGTAAACACCCCAAAAAAATACAAGCAATTTACCATTCATTCAAACAATTCAATAAATTTATTGTTGATACCATTGAAGGTCGTCAATAAAAACACAAATATATAAACAACACAAAATTCGTAATTGCAGTAATAAATTTCTGGGTTAGTATTATATATATATATATACGTGTATAGTATATATCTTTTTGAACACATGCAGTAAAGATGCAGTTCAAGCAGCTGAAAAAACAACAAGATACAAAAATGTGCATTAAGTAATTCTTTTGAATTAACAATTCTTACAACATGTTTGCCAAATGAATGATAAACAATAAAATTGAGAAAACAGAACTTCATTATCTCATGATATTTACAGTATGATAAAGTTTAGCAAATATTAGTAAGCAAAACTCGATAGAGCAAAAAAAAAAGAACTCTCAACTCTGCCTTTGGAATGACTGTTTGAGATCTTTTTCTGGCCAGGGGCGAACTCATAAAATGTGCGCAAAAATTTAATATTAAAATGTTATTTCATTTTATTACTATTATTTTTTAAGCTGTGTTGACAGTTGCTCTTACAAATCCATGGAGATTTTTATACCCTGTACCCATAGGGTAAAAGGGTATATTAAAGTCGCCAAAATGTATGTAACAGGCAGAATTAAGGATTTCCGACCCTATAAAGTATATATATTCTTGATCAGCATCAACAGCCGAGTCGATTGAGACATGTCCGTCTGTCCGTCTGTCCGTCCGTCCGTCTGTCCGTCTGTCCGTCCGTCCGTCCGTCCGTCCGTATGAACACCTAGATCTCAGAGACTATAAAAGATAGAGCATCCAAATTTGGTGTGAACATGCGTCTAGTGTGTACACAGATCAAGTTTATTTCAAATTTTTGCCACGCCCACTTCCGCCCCCGCAAATCGCGAAAACGTATTACTAGAGCTGTATTAAAGATATCGTATTCTTACTTGGCACACCTAATTATATATCAAAACTGGACCAGCTGACCAAATTTAGTCAAAATCGGACAATAAATATCGGAGATATACCTATATGACTTTTGCACTGAATTGCCAAGGCGACATTGGCTGCCAAGAGTGAGCAAGACAGTATGCGTTCGCTGTTGCTGCATGTTATAGAGAATTTTGCATGAAATTTATGGCGATTTCGAGGATATTCTATTTCATTTAATATAACTAGTTGGTACAGGGTATACTCAATGTCGGCAGGGACGACTTGCTTGCTTCATTTTGTTTTAAGGAGATTATTTTGGTTTTAGAGTGCACATTTTTCTGCAGGGCAAAATGTTTTTGTTTTCACTGACTATTTAAAAAAAAAAATTACTTTTATTTTTATTTTTTTTCGCATTTAATATTCTATTGTTCGAGAGTGGACTTATACGAATTCGTTACATTTGTTTTTGTTTTTCTATTGGAGTATTTAAAATTGATTTTTTATTCAAATTGCTTGGAATTTACATTATTTATCTAAAAATCTACTTATTTATTTAAAATTCTTATGCATAAACAAACAAGTTTATTTATAGTTTAATTTACTTTAGTTGATGGGTATCTGTTACAGATTCGTTTTGGAATGTCGTTTGTCGTGTGTTTTGTTTATTTTTGAATTCCAATTTACGACTTCACTTACGATTTCGAGTTCTTATAGGAACTATTTTATTTATGTATTTACATCACATAAACTTTAATCCGTGTAAATTTGTTCTAGTTTTCGATTCTTTGAAATAAATTTTTAATTGCCTTTTTACCTAGTCAGTTCTATTCTTCTAAAGGCTTTGTTTCTATAAATATTTCTTTAGAGTTCATAGAATATCAAAAAGTATTAAATACTTGAAATCTCGGATTGTTATTTTCAAAATTGTGATCTTAATAGTCATCATTATAATATCTTTTGTGTAAAAAACTTGCAATGACAATTCTCACTGAATTTTCATATGTTTCTAATAAATTTATGTTTCTAATAAATTTAATTAATTTTTGATTTTTTTTATAGTAAGAATTAATTTAAAATTCGTAAGAGTAACAATTGATAAAAGTTATTTGGGAAAAAGTTTTTGAAAATTAAAAACAACGATTATTTTTTAACTTAATGAATGTTAGTTGTAATTATTTCTGATTTTTTGGCTTTTTATATAAATTATAACTAAAAGTACGAACTCTTCTTGGTATTTAATGCTATTTATTAATTATTTTAAATTTTCTTTCTACATTATTAAAGATTTTAAATATTTTGTACTCTTTAAAAAATAATTATTATATAAAAATTTAAATCACAAATATTTCCTAAAGTAACTTCTTAAAGACCATACTATTATTATGGAAATCGGAATGTATTATATAGTGAAAGCTCCCATAACAGTATCTGCCGCCCGTCCAAAAGAGTTTTTACTGTAGTTGAAAATTGAAAGTAGTCTGCATTTAATTAAACACCAATTTTAATGGTTAAAAAACACTAGTTCTGGAATAGTTTTATCTAAAACTGCTTATTTTATTTGCTAATAATCTGGATAACAATACAATAATAGCCCATAATCTACTCTCGATAACATTGATGCAACTTACAAAATACCCAAAGATAAGATACTTATCCTTTCGATTGGATTAAAACAGCAAAACTTTGGTGATTTTAAACTCTAAACTGACTTAAATGCAAGTCAAACAATTTGTTTATATATTTTGCAAGTTATTTGATTAATTTGGTTCAATAATATAAACATTCAATCAGATGTTTGAATAAATGATGCCTCATTTGAAGCGATTTGCATAATTGATTAAAAAAAGAAAAAAAATGGACGAGTAAACAAATTGAATAAACATGCTCAAAATAAAATATGAAAAAAATTTGTAAATCAAAATAAAAATAAAAAGCCAGGGCCAGTTATCAGGAGTAAACCACTTTGACAAAACTTATATAAATAAAGTCATAATAAAATAGCTAAAGGTGGCTACGAAAATGATTGATGATGGCACAAGAGGCCTTAAGATAGAGTGAGCCCCAGATGGAGAGAGAGAGGTGGGGGGGGTTGTAAGGCAGCCAACAGTAGTAGCAATAAAATGCATAAATGAATAAATCAAAATGAACAGCAGACAAATAGATGGAGAAACAATATTATTAAATGCAGAAGATGCAAATGAAGCTAAAGATTGGAATGAGCAGAAGATACAAAACGAATGATTTATACTATATTTAAACTTTTGGCTACCAGTGTACCAGAAGATGCAACATTTTTCTTTTTCTCATCTTGTTTGGTCTTCAAAAAAAAACAAAGAAAAGAGAAAGATTGAGATTTATGGGCAATTCAATTAATGTTGCAACGATTTGTATGCATTTTACTTCAGGGAGTTCGTTTCGAGTTTCCACAACCTTGGCAAAGGTCAAAGATATATGTATGCATGTATGTGTGTATAACATAACTCAGATAATACCAAATGATGCCCGCTCATGTTTTTATACTTTTTTATGGATCAATAAGTTCAACGGCTGTGTGCGTGTCATGCCACAGACATATTCCTCCTCCTCCTCCGCCTCCCGAGATCAAGGCACTTTTAATAATCTTTAATGCGTCTCTGTGGCTGAGTGGGCGTATGAGTGTGTATGTGTGTGTGTGTGTGTATGGGGTGTGTGTTTATGGTGGGCTTATCAGAATTACCTCAGCATTTTATCTTACAAATGGCACACACACACATACAAATATGAATGTGAATTTTATGCCATTTTCAGACATTAAATTAAATTTTCAACATAGTTTTTCAACAAAACTTTTTTCGAAATGAAACAGTCGCACGGGGGGAAGGGAAGTGGGAATGGGGGTGAGGCAACTCACCTGGTCAGGTCTATCCCTTTTTATAACTTTTCAACTAGCAAATGTTTATTTAAATGAAATTTCCATTAACATTGCAAAACTTTTGGTAATTAAATTGCCAGAAAAAAAAAATTAAAAACTTTGCAATATGATAAATTGTCTACAAATTAAAATAAATATGCATAAAGTTGAACAATTCCAATAAGAGAAAAGCTCACAAAATGAAAGTTGAACAAAAAAAAACAAAAAAATATACATTAAATGTTGCCACTGACATGAGATATATCTTTTACGTAGTGTAGAGAACTAATTTATGTATAATATTAAATTTTCATGACTTTTCTTGGTTAAAATTTATTTCTTTACTTCTCCAACTGACTTGTTTAAAACAAAAATCTGACGCCAACTACAAATTAACTTTTTAATTGGGGTCCGTTTAAGCAATAGAATATTATAATAATTTATATATATCTTCCTTATTTGTAAGTTGTTAGTGTGATTACTGCGGAAGTTATTTGGATTGAAGAAACATAAAGCTGAATGGGTCATTTACATAACAAATACAAAACAAACTTGATCTTTAAGACAAATATGGTAGCAGTTTGTTAAAAAACAAACATTCATGCTAAAAGTATTCGAATCGTTTGTTTGTTTTTGTTTTAAAAAGTTATCTTAAACTTCAATGAAAGTAATATCGATAGATATACATATATAAAAGGTTAGAATATTAATCAAAGGTATAAAATTTGAAAATAAATGGAATATCTATGTATATATGTAAGTATAGTTAATTCGTGTACTGTTCAAAGAAAGAGTTTACATCAGTGACTTAGGATTACATAGATTGTGCTTCAAGATGAAATCTGGATTCAGATCTAGATATGTATATATGTATGCAGTAAAAACTCTCTTTCTTTCTTATTTTTTGTTCACTCAAGAGGCAATCGCCGAGAAATTGCCCGCTTACTAATGGTGACCGTTAAAGGAGTTTTCATTGTATTAAATTTTCTTATTCCTATTTCCTATAGTGAATTAATTTCAAAGACACAGCATTGCATTCATTATCAGAGTACATATCATAATTTTCATATAATAAAATTTCCACAAAACAAGTCGCATTGGAATTGATTATAGGACTGTAGTTATTTCAAGACATCTTATGCATTCTTGACAGCAAATAAATTGAACAATCTTGTTGTTGTTTTTCAATCGCATGTTAGGAAATATTATTAACATACTTTTTAAAATATCCACCAAGTGTTGTCAGAATCGATTGAGTGTAGCTCCCATAGAAACGATCGGTTAAGAACTTAGTTCTATAGTAATACTTGATTGTTTTAAAAGCAATTGTCACTAATTTTATAGGTTTGGTATATATAGAAAAGTGTCTATTCAATTTCAGCAGAATCGGTCAATTAAAAACTATAACTCCCATAGGAATAGTCGGTTCAAATAATTTTGAAGTATGAATTACACTTTTTTCTCAAGCCACAGACATTATATTTAGGTTTTATTGGTTTTATATGCCTGACTTTGTTTCATTTCTTACATTGTAAGAATTTTGTCACGACCAAAGTTGACTTTTCCTTCTAGTTATTATTTATTTATATTTATTTTGTATTTTATTTAAAAACAAAAAGAGAAAAAGTTATGCAGATGTTATGCTATAATATATAACTAACATCCTGAATAATGAATAAATATTTTCCAACTTTAATGAGTTTCTTGGTTAATCAATTGGAAACATATGTATGCATGGATTGTGTACAAGTGGATATCCATTGAGCTACTTGAACGGATCAGAAATATATGCTTAATGGGCATGAAAATATTTTCTATGTATGTATATACATACATATATAACGCTCTAAACATCCTTTGTAAGGATGATGAGAGAGATTTGTGATAATTTGAAATTTTATTTGAATTTTGGCCAAACCCAGAAATATTGGTAAAATTATGCAAAATAATAAGCTGATAAGGTGCTACTCACAAAAGCAAACATTTTAGGAAGGGGGGAGGGAAGGGAGGACGATGGATTCACATGTAGCAAATATGAAATATGAAATTTAGGGCCCACGCATTAGGCAAATTTGTTTCGATTTTTGTTTATTTCATTTTTGCAAATGTTTTTCGATGAGGCCTATTTGTTTGTTGTTGTTGTTGTTGTTGTTGCTGCTGTTGCTGTGATTGTTGCTGCTTTCCATGCCAATAAGCCTAATGTTAGACATTTGTTGTCGATTACCATAAATGAAAACGAAATAAATAAATATACAAATACAACAAAAAGTAAAAAAGAGCGAAGGCGTCGAATTAACTCTGTTTCTGGTTGAATTTTTAACCTTGCCATAAAAACTGAAAAAAAAACGCAAGTTCAGTGGCATTCCAATATCAAAACACCCCACCAAAAAAAAAAAACCCAAAACCCCAACCCCAAACCACAACCACCCCCCCCCCACACCAAAAAAAAACCCCCGAAAAAAACCCACCAAAAAAATTAAATTACATAACCCCCCTTTACAGGGTATAAAAATATTTCAAATATTCACCTCTTTTTGTCTCTGTCTGTCGCTATCTCTCTCTCTCTCTCTGCCTCTCTTTCTATCTCTCGATTACTGCCGCTTGTTTTCTAAAACTTTATGCAGCGTACAAAATCAATATTTGCACAATGGAGAATTTTAAATTTGATTTTCAGCATAAAAAAGGGGGAACATTTTTTTTTTCATTCTTTTTTCTCTTGATGCTGCTTTACGCTTGTTTTACTGTTGCCTTCTAGCTCGATGCTGCTGTTAACTAATGCCCTTTCCAACACTGGCTAACTAAATTGCAGCCAGAAGTGTGCCACTGGGAGATAAAGAAAGCATATTTTAATGCCGGCTAATAAATAAGGAAAAGAAATAACTTTTAATCAAAGAGCAAAAATTTAATCTTAAATTAGAATGTTTACGTAAAAAACAGACAAACATTTAGCCAGGAAATCACATTATTTTTACTTACTCATATCAGAGAGAGAAAGTTCAGAATAGAATAAAATATTTAGATCATGTTTATAAACCGACTTATGATTTAAGCGAATATAGTAGATGAGCAAAGAAAACTTTAATTTTACAAAACAATTTTAAGTAGGTAACTGAATAAAGCCAAATTAACGAATATACTGTCATTCATTTAACTTTGGAAAAAAGTATAAACAAATCCAGAGCAACAAGTGAAATTATTTGCTGATATTTCAATCTCTCTTTCAATATCTCTTATTTTTTCTGAAATATTTTTCAATTTATTATCATCAGAGTGCCTTTGGCATATCGCTATCAACCGATATCAATGTAGTTATCTTAAGAATATGGACAATATACATATTTGTCAGTGTTTATCGATGGCTTATCTCCTGCTCTGGCTTATCTATCGGTTACCACTTGCTGCTTTGTTTGTTAGTTAATACTATCAGTAATATCTGTATACTTGAGTTTATATATAGTATTTAAATATATTCTCCAAATAAACTTTTTGTATAAATCCTATAAAGGTTAATTGAAATCAATTTAAACTGAAATTTTCCATTAAACAAAGTTTTCCATTTGGTTTGTTCTCAGAAGTATTTAACTGGTTACTAGAAAATTAATAAATTTGCTTTTCCTAGATATAATCTTAAATTTGATAACTGTCATAATCTTCTATGATATATTCTCTGTATAAAACGATCAAGCCGACATATTTTCATTTATTTTCTTAGTGGGAAATTCTTTCTTATATCTTCATCGTTTGTTAGGGTATAAAGCAAGCCGCCCACTTGCATTAAGCCTGGTCCACTGGTTTTTATCAACAAATCGAGTTGAGTTTGAGTTGAACAATATTTTTTTTTATTTTCAAGTCGAGCCAAAAAGTTCTTTTGCTTGCCATTTACATTTGTGGAGGGGCAGTTGTAGAAGTAGGAGGTGGAGGAGATGGAGCTGGGTGAGATTTCTGACATTTTTTTTTCTCTCTCTCTCTCGTTTTTTTGGTGGCACCAAAAAGTCAAAGTCAGGGGGCAACTTCAGCACTGACAACTTCAAAAGTTTCTTTTATTTATTTGAATTTTTTTTGCTGTTTCTCTTTGACTTTTTGCTGTTTTGTCGTCATGACCATATAAGAGATACAAACATATATATATACACAAAATTGTATATACATTAGTACGTATAAAACCAAAAGCAACAAATGCTATTATTAAACACGTCTTACCTAAAATGTCTTGACAAAATGAATAAAATCTATTTGTTTGAATTTTTTCCAAGTGCTTTTTCAGTTCAAGCATTAAAAATTGTTTGTAGTGAAACTCATTTTAAATTGATGAGAAGCATTTTCTCCCCCTTCTCTAGCATATTTATATTTGGTATATTTATTTTTTTGCTGTGTCATAAAAACTGCAAATTCATGTGTTGTGCATTCTCAAAGGATTGTAGTTCACTTTTTTTTAACTTACATATACATAGATAGATAGATATGTATGTGCACACTCGTAGATACATTTTGTGTGTGTGTATGTGTGTGCGTGGGCAGTCGAAACATATCGATTTTCTTTTTTGCCTGCCGGGCCTCTTGCCAATGGCTCGGAGCCTCTGAGCCTTAATAAAATTTCAGTTAATGGAAATAAACGCATTGAGTTATGGTCGCATAATCTTCATATTATGTTGAATTTATCTGAAATTTTATTTGTCTTGTCCTTGTTCTTGCCTGTTATTATAAACGTCTTTTGCCATTATTTGCCTTAAATCTTTTGCTATTCTCGTCATGGGTGTGGTAGATTCCTATTCGAATGGGAACAGGATTTGAAACTAAAAGTTCTATATTCCTAGCACGATGTCCACTATCATTTTCTTCATTCTTTAAAAACTAAAAGACCTTTTTATTTAAACATTCAAAATGCAAAAATTTTCAATTTAAAGCTCTGCCTATTTACCATAATCAGAATCCTTTGGGACAGGAAATGTTTCTTTCTTCATATTGGATTCGTTAGGCTTCAGTTCCTGGCTACGCCCATGATTTTGTTGCCTTTGCTACCGTTTTTTTTTTTTTTTGTTTATTCCGCTCACAAAACCAATTTGGAGTTCAAAATTGCGATTTCACGTTTATAGCTGCAAGAGCATTTGCCCCAAACCATTTAAAAATAACAACAACAAAAAAACAGAAGGAAAAAGAACACACAAACCAAGACCAGAAACCACCCAAGAGAAAATCTCATAAAAAAAAAGAATAAGGGGCAACACCGAGAGAGCTTTTGTTTAAAGGTTACCTGCTGCTGGCTTTGGCTGCAACATCAATCAACAATTTGTCAAACAAATGTCCAACTCCAACCCAACACCAACCCAACCCTTTACTCTCATAGTAATGCCAACTTGGTCACTGGGCTTGACATACTGACCCTGAAAACTTGGCAAATTTTTTTTTTTACAGCTTTGCTTTACGTTTTCACAGAGTTCATAAATCATATGAAGAGATGCTTCGATTTGAAGTTCATCATCTATATATAGATATATACTTTTATATATGTTCATGTGTAGAGTAAATCAATATTAAGTATCCGCATTCGCACATGTCGTTGTTGTCATCGTCGTCGAAGGCAATCAGAGACATCAAATATGTCACACAAAAAAAAAAAAAGGGAAGAAATTCAATCAGCATTTTATACTGACTGCAATGAACTTGTCAGACAGTTGAATATATACTATATATACATAGATATGTACATATATTCGATGGATGGCTAGGATTGATTGGGATATTTTTTGGTATGGGTTGAATGCCATCAAGCGGTTTACTTCAATTGGTTTCTTCTGTTGGGAATTTTCAATTTGATGTCATGGCGATACACGCGTATCGACAGCTAATTATTTGCTCTGTCACGCAATTTTTTTTATTTTGCTCGTATAAAATTTCGTCTAGGAGAGGAATCCGCACACTCACACACACACACACACAAAGGATTTATTATAATTTTATCATCGTTATTATGGACGATTATGTTTGCCTTTAGTTGGTTGGAGGCAAATTTTCAGTTGGGTCGCCCTTTTTGCTTCTGTGTCTGAAAAAAAGGGAAACAGGAAGAGGAAGGGCAGCTCGTTTACATTTTACTTTAACAATTGACAAAACAAATAGGAGGAAAAAAAGAGAAAAGACCCCCAAACCCTAAACAGTGGCGCATAAAAGAATTTTACTCATGGGGGATATAAAGTATAATATTTACATAAAACAAAATGATCAATGACTTTTGTATTAAAGTGGCTTCTTTTATTGTAACCTATCAGATTCTGGGTACAATTTCTTTTATTATATCTATTTCGTATTTCGGTTTAGTTTTTTATAAAGTTACTAGATCTGAATAATAAGTAATTACATTGTCAACTTGTTTGAGGTGCAAAATAGTAGTAAAAGTTTTGGGTTGTTTTAATTTTTATACAATTATTAACTTTCCCGACTAGAAAAAATTTGAGTCCATATTAAAATTGAGTCTGCATGTGCAAAGTTTTCGTTTCAATTATAAAAATCAACTAATTTTCTTCTTACTATATGAAATCCATCAGTTAACTTATAGCCTATATAGTAGCCCTTACAATTCTTTTGTTTAATTTAGATATAAATCGCACTTTAACGAGTTTAAAAGTTAAACATTAAAAACACAACTTTTCTTCTTTTCTTTCTTCTTTTGGTAGAAAGAAAAATTAAGAATAATTTCCAATTTTCAAAACCCCCTGTAATAAAATTTGAAATGATGTAATTATTAGTTTTACTTCGTGATAGGGTCCCTTGCTTGACATTAATTTGTAATAAAATGAAGCAAGTAAGTCGTCCCTGCCCACGTTGAGTATACCCTGTACCAACTAGATATATTAAAAAAAACCTTTGAAATAGCCATCAATTTCATACAAAATTTCCTTTACATGCAGCAGCAGCGAATGCATGCTGTCTCGCTCACTCCTGTCAGCCAATCTCGCCCTAAGCGTTTCAGTACAAAAAGAATATGGGCATATTTCCGATGTTTATTGTCCGATTTGGACAATAAATGGTCAGCTGGTGCAGATCGGCTATACAGTTAGGTGTGCCAAATAAGAATATGATATCTTTCATACAGCTCTAGTATTCGTTTTATCCAAATTGCGGGGGCGGAAGTGGGCGTGGCTAAAATTTGAAACAAACTTGACCTGTGTAGACACTAGACGGATATTCCCACCAAATTTGGTAGCTCTAGCTCTTATAGTCTTCGAGATCTAGGTGTTCATACGGACGGACGGACAGACGGACAGACGGACGGACAGACGGACATGGCTCAATCGACTCGGCTAGTGATGCTGATCAAGAATATATATACTTTATGGGGTCAGACTTTAATATACCCTTTTACCCTATGGGTACAGGGTATAAAAATTGGTAAATCGAAAAAGTTAAGTTAAATTATGCAAATCAACCACACTTAGTGATGCGGCATGTTCCTATATTTCATATTCCAGAATCAGACTTAATGAGACTAAATATCAAGGGTGATTATTTCAACAGTATGAAAGTTAATATGAGAACTTTCTTTTAGAGTTTAAGAAATGTACTTAATATACAAGAATTACTTGATGTACGTGAAATAGTTAAGTCATAGTTGAAAATTTAAAGAACTTTAAAAAGTTTAAATTCTTTTAATACTTAAACTAACCGAATTACCTAAACAACTTAAATAACTTAAGTTATTACATAAATAACTTGAATCGCTAAAATACATTAACTACTTTAAAAACTTCAAATATGAACTTTAAATAATAGGAAAACTTGAAACATTTCGCTGAGTAGAAATGATACGAAATATAATAGAAATGTGTTTTAAATCAATTGACTTAGCTTTTTCAAAGTTAAAATACAATGAAGCAAGCAAGTCGTCCTTGCCGACATTGAGTATACCCTGTACCAACTAGTTATATTAAATGAAATAGAATATCCTCAAAATCGCCATTAACTTCATGCAAAATTCACTTTAACATGCAGCAACAGCAAATGCATGCTGTCTCGCTCACTCTTGCCAGCCAATGTCGCCTCGGCAATTCAGTGCAAAACTCATATAGGTATATCTCCGATATTTATTGTCCGATTTCGACAAAATTTGGTCAGCTGGTCCAGTTTGGGTATATAATTAGGTGTGCCAAGTAAGAATATGATATCTTAAATACAGCTCTAGTAATACGTTTTCCCGATTTGCGGGGGCGGAAGTGGGCGTGGCAAAAATTTGAAACAAACTTGATCTGTCTACACACTAGACGGATCTACAAACCAAATTTGGTAGCTCTAGCTCTTATAGTCTCCGAGATCTAGGTGTTCATACAGACGGACGGACAGACGGACAGACGGACAGACGGACAGACGGACAGACGGACAGACGGACGGACAGACGGACATGGCTCAATCGACTCGGCTAGTGATGCTGATCAAGAATATATATACTTTATGGGGTCAGAAATGTATATTTCTGCCTGTTACATACATTTTAGCGACTTTAATATACCCTTTTACCCTATGGGTACAGGGTATAAAAACTAAAAATTTTATGTTATTTAATTTTATATATAATTTTATAAAATACTACATAATTTTAATTATACCCTGTACCCATAGGGTAAAAGGGTATATTAAAGTCGCTATAATGTATGTAACAGGCAGAAATATACATTTCTGACCCCATAAAGTATATATATTCTTGATCAGCATCACTAGCCGAGTCGATTGAGCCATGTCCGTCTGTCCGTCCGTCTGTCCGTCCGTCTGTCCGTCTGTCCGTCTGTCCGTCCGTCTGTATGAACACCTAGATCTCGGAGACTATAAGAGCTAGAGCTACCAAATTTGGTTTGTAGATCCGTCTAGTGTGTAGACAGATCAAGTTTGTTTCAAATTTTTGCCACGCCCACTTCCGCCCCCGCAAATCGGGAAAACGTATTACTAGAGCTGTATTAAAGATATCATATTCTTACTTGGCACACCTAATTATATACCCAAAACTGGACCAGCTGACCAAATTTAGTCAAAATCGGACAATAAATATCGGAGATATACCTATATGAGTTTTGCCAAGGCGACATTGGCTGGCAAGAGTGAGCGAGACAGCATGCGTTCGCTGTTGCTGCATGTTAAAGAGAATTTTGCATGAAATTAATGGCGATTTCGAGGATATTCTATTTCATTTAATATAACTAGTTGGTACAGGGTATACTCAATGTCGGCAGGGACGACTTGCTTGCTTCATTGGAATAGATTTAATATTTGAATATATCTCTGTATATTTTACTTCTGAGTATGATAAAGTGTATTTAAATTTTGTATGATATTCTTGTTGACACTTTGGAGTAGTTGAAGGGAGTTCAAACTCCATAAGACCCTTCCTTTCATCGGGTCCCTTCATTTGCATATATACCCACATACATATAGCACCTATACATATGTATGTGCTTGCGTGTGTGTATTGTTATAAAAGATTTGTCTTGCCCCAACTACCCTGTGGCTAAACCTCCTTTGCACTTCCCCCCACACACGCTTAATTCCCCCCACCCGAGTCACTCTCTGCGCTACCGCCCCTAAAATGTATTTCTTGGGTAATCAGTTTTCTTTTTCTGCTTCTTGTAGTCTTACATGATGCGGATTTCTTATTGTGATTTTACTTTGAAATTTACATAATAATATCTGTGTGTGTATGTATTGGATATTTCTGTGTGCGCGTGTGTGTGTGTGTGTGTAGGTGCTTACGTTGGGATGCTGATGCCCTGATGTTGATCCTGTCACATCACTTTGTTGTTGTTGCTGCTGTTGTGGCACAGGAAATGCACACACTTATTCCTCGGCTTGGCTCACAATTTGTTTAGAAAGAGGGGGAAGAAAAGATGATGCCAGTTGTCGTATCCCCTCTCCTGCATCCCCTGCGGACAGACACCTTGAAGAAATGCAGACAAATAAAACTAATTTATTCGAGGCGTAACCTTTTTCATTTCTTTGCTTAACATTTGCATTTGTCTGTGTGTGTCTGTATGACTGTTGTGTGTGTGTGTGTGTGGATTTGCCTCCAAACAATTAGTTGACTGTTTACATGGATGCCAGGCGCAGGCAAAGCGATGACTTTGTAATTAGCCAAGCTGGAGCAATGCCACTCTCTGCGCCTTCCCAACACCGACTCACACAATGAACAAAGGTGACAGCAGTCGACTTAAAGTCGGTTCTTCTTCTCCTCCCTCTGTCAGTGCCATTGCCTCAAGTGTCCCCTTGAAGACACTGACACACACAATCTTCTTCTTCACATTGTGTATGCACAACCCATGGAGGTTTTTTGCCTTTGTGTCTGCTGCTTCTCGTCATTTAAGTTGCATTTAGATTTGCATTTTTATTTAGCGCATAAGTGCAATGCAGAGTCTAGTTTTTCATCTCAATTTTTTTTTTCGCATATTTTATATTTCTTTTTGAGTGTTTTAGTTTTCTTTGTGTGTGTTTTTATAGCTCTTGTTTTTCACATGACTTGTAACACTTTTTGCCGCGTTGAGTGCATGTGGAACAAGGCCGAGAGAGTCAAGGTCAAGTTATAAGAAGTTTAATTTTAAACACACACCACAGGAATTGAGTTCCTTTTGTTTGCTGTGGTTGTTGCAAGTTGCTGCTGGTGTTGCAAGTTGTCACTTTAATGCCATTTATAATTACGCACACTTAACGCCCAGCCAACAGCTGTTGATGGCATACCAGACACACACATATACAAATGTATAATAAAGCTGTCAGCTGGACATCTACCCACATGTGTATGTTGCTGCTAAAGGACACTGACAGTAACGGACAGCATACATGGCAAGGACATTTACCAACTGCTGTGCTTGGCTTACTTTAAAATCCACTGCCAATTATTTAACAATTCAACTTAAAGTATTGACAGAAAAATCGAACTCTGTACATATTTATGCCATCCAAGTTAATGGATTATTGATAAAACGTAAGCAGCTTGCTAACTTTTAATAACATTCCACTTGATAAACTTTTTCATAACAAAACAAAAAACACAAAAATCATCCATAACAATACAATTTAGTAGCAAACCTGCATGAATTTGTTTATTTCAAATGAACTGATAAATGCTTTTGCCATTGAACAAGTAGAAAAAAAGTACAAATTAGCTAAATTTTACTCTTACAATTAGTCGGAGAGAAAAGATAGAAAGAAACAATCTCAAATATCAAAGAAGCTAACTTCGGCTCTGCCGAAGTTTGTATACCCATGCAGCAAAATAATTGGTATAAATGTTTAACAAAATCAAAAAAAAAACACATCTAAAAATTTTTACTTCATCACCGAGCATTGAACCACCAACCACCTAGCCCATCTTGCCATTGATCTCTACACAATACGCCACCGTCCTTACTAAGCTGATGTAAGCTAATTCGACATACATATATCCAAACCCATTGCATCTCGCTCTTCCAATTTCGTTTTGTGTAAGAACACAACACAAATAATTCTGTCTCTCTCACAGACCGCGTGGTGAAGAATTTTTGCATATGTATGTGTGTGCGTGAGCATTAAAATACATTTAATTTCTATCAAATATGATTATTGAGTTGTAACCTTAATAATTATCCGATCTTGTTCAAACTAGGTGTAGGGTGTATGGGTAAAAATTTAATTTAGATGCAACAACAAAAAAACAATCATTTTATATATTTCTTATTTGGTGCCGCGCGGATTCGAACTCGGGTCTTTTGTGTTTGTACGGCAGATTTCTTGGAATTTGTTTTTGTTTCTTTGCTGCCAAAGAAAATTGCTTATTTTACTCGAGGTACCTCCACGTTTTAGTTAATAGCTACAGTGATAATTATCCGATCCGACTAATTTTTAAAGTCTACCTACTCAAAGGATTGAGGAACTTAACTTTTTATGTTTCAACTATGTAGCTTAAAATTTTACTATCTAAAACTTGATAGAAACAGACAGGCGGACAGACGGACATGTCTCAATCGACTCGGCTATTGATGCTGATCGAGAATATATATACTTTATGGGGTCGGAAACGTATATTTCTATGCGTTACAAACATCTGACCAATTTTATAATACCCTCTGCAAGGGTATAAAAAGAGTTCAATTGTACACGTGCCGGCTGATAAGTAATGAAACTGTCTAAGAGTAATGCTCTCTTAAGTCTGGAAACTCTGGCCACTTGCTCAGCCTGGCTTCTACATTCAGCTGACCAAAGCAAAGACGAGATTGTTCAAATTGTTGAAGGATTTTGTTTAAAACAACTATTACCTTTTAACAGCCTCTTAGTTAAACACAAAACGTTTTAACCTTTATTCAAATATGACATACATATGTATAATTAAAATCGTTAACAATTTGTCTTTACATTTATAACTAATAGATAGTTCCGTCTGGAAAGAAAGGGGGATGGCAACATTTTCATAAGTACATAAAATAAATCGGCCTTACTTAAAATTCCAGTAAAAATTAGAATATCTATAAATATTTTAAAATTGTTAAAATACACACATATGTATGTACATGGCAAAAGCATACGAGTACGTTTGACTTACATGCAATATGTAAAGTTTATATAAAGTTCTCAATAACATTCTGTACATACTTGTACAACATTCTGTAAAACAGTATCATAATAATACGAAGAGATCGAACTCCGAACTTCCAAATTCTAAAATTTTTAACAACTTTAATATTTACACTTATACTAGCAAGTTGATACCTATACATATAATTGCAGTAAACATGAGAAAATTTAAAAATTTATTGAAAATGTTTAAATAATTCGAAATTTTGAGCTTAAGTAGTGTTTTATACTATTAGCTTTTCGAAAACTAAAACAATGTAATATGATAGACAGATAGATTAATACAAATATCGAAAATTGTTATTAGAGGAATTAGGAACAAGAGCATGACAGGAAAAATGATTATTTTGATGTTGAAGGAGAATATCTTCAGTTTAAATTCAAAGTCAAAGCCTCAAATATTAACTTTTCCTTTGATTAACATTATTAAATTAAATTTTATTCCTAATTCATACTTGTACTTGCGAAAGTCCTATAAAATATAATTTTCTCTGTGGAAGCTATGAAAAATAAAAAAAAGATTTCGGATTCTAACAAATCTAACAAGATCTATTAGCCAAACCAATTAAGAATTGTTAAGATTTTGCATCTGATTATGGCATTTATAAACCGGTTGTATGTTTGTAAACAAAACTTGTTATCAGCATTTGTAAATAAAACAAAATCTCTTAGAGAAAAACAAGCTCTCTCTTTCTCTGTTTGAAAGCTATTCTGATAGGACAACTGGGCAACAAAATAGTCAACTGAAAAGCTCTTATCACTCTGAGGTTTCGTGAGTTTTACAAAATAAACAGCCAACTCACGATGATAGTTAGTTAATTGATACTAGTAATACTATAATGTATGTAGTATTAGGCAGTTGGAATAAAAGAGAGCGGTCAATGCCTGTTCTGACTCAGTAGAGAACTGGCTTTCGGCATAGTCAGTAATACATATATATAAAATACAAGTTAGATCGGGAAAGATTCAAGTTCAAATCATCAACAATGTGGGTAATTGTTTATCTGGTGATTGCCATTGCATCACTGGTGGCATATTTGCTACATCGCAATATGAACTATTGGAAATATCGGGGCATTGTACACGATACGCCACATCCCTTCTATGGCAATTTAATTGGTTTCCGCCGGAATCGTATTTTGCATGATTTAATCTATGATTATTATAACAAATATCGCAAGACTGGCAATCCATTTGTTGGCTTTTACTTTCTACACAAACCGGCAGCGTTTATTGTTGACACCAAATTGGCGAAGAATATTTTGATAAAAGATTTCTCCAACTTTGCGGATCGCGGACAATTCCACAATGAGAAGGATGATCCCCTAACACAGCATCTATTCAATCTGGATGGTAAACGTTGGAAGGAGATGCGACAGAAATTGTCACCGACCTTCACCTCAGGCAAAATGAAGCTAATGTTTCCCACTGTGGTCAGTGTGTCTGAGGAATTGGTCAAAGTGATGGGCGAACAAGTGCCAGTTGGTAAACAAAATGGATCAGTTGTAGAGATTAAGGAATTGGTGGCTAGATTCACCACAGATGTGATTGGTAATTGTGCCTTTGGCATTGAGTGCAACACTTTAAGGACTCCTCACACCGAATTCCGTAGCATGGGCAAGAAGGCCTTCACCGAACTAAGACATGGCGCTATACTTACAACATTCATTTTTAGTTTCCCCAAATTGGCTAGAAAATTGGGTATGCGTAATACACCAGAAGATGTTCACCAGTTCTTTATGCATTTGGTCGACGATACGATAGCCTTGAGAGAGCGTGAAAAGATCAAGAGAAACGATTTCATGCAAATGTTGATTGAACTCAAGCAAAAGGGTAGCTTTACATTGGATAATGGGGAAGTAGTCAAGGGCATGGACATTGGTGAATTAGCCGCCCAAGTCTTTGTGTTCTATTTGGCTGGCTTTGAGACATCCTCATCGACCATGGGCTATTGTCTATTTGAACTATCCCTAAATCAGGATGTGCAAGATAAAGTGCGGGAAGAGATCAATTCGGTGCTAGAGAAACACAATGGGGAATTGAGTTACCAATCTATTAAAGATATGCACTATTTGGATCAGGTTTTGTCGGGTAACTATTATAAACTAAGAATCAAATTGCAATTCTCAAGTTTTCCTTCTCACAAACAGAAACTTTGCGTCTTTATACAATTGTGCCACATCTCGAGCGCAAAGCTTTGAATGATTATGTGGTGCCGGGATCTCCAAATTTGGTTATTGAAAAGGGTACCCAATGCATTATACCAGCTTGTGCATATCATCGTGATGAGGATCTCTACCCCGAACCCGAGAAATTCGATCCAGATCGCTTCTCAGCGGAACAGGTGGCCTCCCGCGATTCTGTTGAGTGGTTGCCTTTTGGTGATGGTCCCCGTAATTGTGTGGGAATGCGTTTCGGTCAGATGCAGGCTCGCATTGGCATGGCTCAACTTATCAAGAACTTTAAATTCTCTACATGTAATCAAACCGAAATACCATTGAAATACGATCCCAAATCTTTTGTCTTGGGTACAATTCACGGCATTAATTTGCAAGTGGAAAGGCTTTAAGTTGAAATTACAATCTGTTTATACATAGCATACAAGTTCAAGTTGTGTTTTGATGTTATTACTTCCAGAGAAAAGTATTTTAAGTACATGACTATAAAGATTTTTAAGATTAAGTAAAGCTCTTGTACAGTTTACTTTAGCACTTAGGAATTAATCTTTAAGGCCATAAAAAAAAACACTTTTAACAAAGAAGATACATTTATTTTTTGGCAAAATAGTTTCGTGTGTGAACTAGTTGTGAATTACAAGGCAAATAATTTACTGTTTGCAAAATTTATGGCATTTGGTCTATAATATTATTAGTTATGGTTTCAAATTATTAAAATTAATATGTACGCATGTTAATGTTTCCCTTTCAATCGAAACGAAATTGTATTCCCATAGATGGCCACTTACCTTACCCAATTGGCATTATAGTCGTAGTATGTTTGCCATGGCAGTCAATGACTTTTAGTGGGTTTTGTGTTTTGTGTAATTAATTAATTAACATTCCCAGGCCACTCAGCAAGAGTGTTTTGCATGCCATGCCACAAATTGTGTTTATTCATACATGCCAAAAGTATATACACATACAGATACTCATATATATCGGTATCTAGACAAGGTTACTCAACCTTAACACTGGCAAAAACCTCAAATTAAAATATAGCGCTGAGCCATGCAATTTGATGTTTAAGTTAATTAGTTGAAATAGAGCAGCAGACGTTAAATATTAACATGATATTAGTCAATGTCGGAAAAGTAAAAATAATACTTTTGCTATGCTTCTAAGATAAGATAAAGCCCAAGATATGATGACTTTGAATCACCCAAAAATTTTGAAAAGGTTTATCTATCAAGTAGTTTTCACTTGAGGTGGTTAGTTTTTTATTATAATTTACAATTTTATATTCTGGTTATCAATTTTTAAGTAATAAGAGGTTCTTGACCGATTGTTTCTAAGGTAGTTTTATATAATAGATTTTCAACCTTAACAACATTGAAGTTATGTTCAGTATAAAGGGAGAATATTGCAAGAAAGTAAATTATTTTTGTCTAGGCAACATATTCGAAAAAAGTTTCTTTTAAATTTAATGGAAATTTATACGAATTGATCTTAGAGATCAGTCGCTCTCATATTGTCTATATCGAAAAATACTTTTTAGCATCAATAAATTCCTCAGTTCTATTAAATTTTGATCCATTTTATTAAGCCGATTAATCCAGAATATATATATATATTTCTTTTGATGCCTTACAAACGTTTTAATAATTATTATATACCCTGTATAATCAGATTTTTCCCATCATATCTGACTTGCCTGTAAAAGGCTGTTTAAGTGACAGTGCAGAGATAAAATCGTTTGTGAAAATATGTGGGAAAAATTTGTTGCTCATTGCTTTTTTTTAATGATGTATGTAGGAAAAGTGTGCACTTATCCCATGAAAATCTGTGGGCGGTAACAATTTAAAATGCTTTTTTTTTTATCAAATTAAAATGTGTGTTGGAAAATCTAGCAAACATTAAAGTGTAACTGCAAATTTATTTTACTTAGTCGCTTTAAAAGTTTGTTCTTCACCTTCACTTGAGGCGAGTCTAACATAAAATCGACTTTAATTACTAGTTCAGCAAACAAAAAAAAAAAAGAGGAAACCACACAAAAAATATATAATAAATAAAAGTTTTTAAAGGTTGTTCAACCTTAACACTGAACACTGAGTAAAAAGTGAACGAAAATTAACATTATTGTTTAAGCAAAACAACAACAACAACGGAAGAAAAACAAAAAACTTTCTTCTCATCTCAAATTCCATTAGCAGCAGCCATCCAAGTCAAAGGCATCTCATACGAAAAAGTGGCCAAAAATAAAAAGAAAAAAAAAGTAGCTAAGCTAGACCCGGAGCGGAGTGCATTACCAGCTGCAACAAAACTGACTGCTGGCAATGTGAGACAAAATGCAACTGCAACAAGAGCAAACGGAAACATGGATTCGGCTCATATGTGCGTAAAAAGTTTTTCATGCGCAACAACGAAACGTGGACATGGAAATGGCCATGGATGGCAGCATGAATGATGGAAGCTGGACGACATGGTTGCTCCCGGCATCGTATATTTGGTCAGCAAGAAAAAAACATCAACAACAATGAACACAAGAGTCTGAGCTTGGGATTAATTGCATTTTACTTGATGAGTGTGTGTGTCTGTGTGTACGTGCGTGTTGTGTGTGCTGTGTGTGGGAGACAGAGAGCTCAAAGGTAGTGAAAAGTCATCAACCAAAAAATTGAAATGAAAGACAACCAACCCATGGGAAACTGACTCTAAAATTCACAAAACGTTAGGATTTTCATATAAGTAAATACAGTTTTATGACAAGAGAAGCCATTTTTTGTTAGCTTAACTGTTGCATAAAACCTTTTAAAGTGCCTCGCTATGTTTTGACGAATCTATATCTTCAAAATATGGTTTAATCTTCAAAATTGATCTTAACTAAGTACCAAAACGAGTGGAAAAGTCAGTTTTTAATGCACGAACTTCTTTATTTTCCAACACCCTTTTCAATATTTTGAATATTGCAATGTTTTAACTGATTTATCAGACTCTAAAGTTACTTGATTATACTGTTCATATTTTTTACTAATAGATATTGTCTATTTAACTTATACTCCCTGTGAATTTCATGCAAATCCTATACCAAACTGTTAACCAACACTAAAGAAAAGTGAAACCAATAGAAATCGCTTGGAATTGGTAGCACTAAAAGTCAAATTTTATTATTCAGTAACTTTTCTTTTAATATTCTATGATTTTCTGCTTTAAATTAAACTTTTGACATTTGCTATTCGACATTGTCATGTTTGGTTAATCATTGACTTTTTCTTTAGTTTCCTATGTTTTCTTTTTTTTTTTTTTTGATTTAAGATGAACTTTTGACACTTGTGAGAAAAATTTAAGCAATTCGAACCATATTGGCTTCGAAATTGTTATTAAATTTATGCCTGATTGAACTCCACTGTCCCTGACAGCATATGAGGTGCTCCAATTCCAATTTGCCAACATGACTTCTGGTCATGCCATGCTTTTGTTGCCAATTTGTTGGTGCTTTTGTGTTAGTGTTGGCGTTGGCCACACTTCAGCAACTTCCATTATAGAGAGTTGCACAAAAGCCAGAAAACATGCAACGCTCGAACGCAGACTGTGAAACTCAGACTCATAGAGACCCAACTCTGCCTCTGACTCTGACTCTGGGCTCTGTCGCCAGCTTTGGTAATTTGAAAACATACCGAGGAGTACTTTGTGTGATCTGATGTGGTTTTTGTGTGGTGGCAGCTTCAACTACAACTTCAACTTTAATTTCAGTCTACTTGGCGATGCCTCGCCGTGCGGTTGAACAACATATACGAGAGTGCACATAGCCATACACATACACATGTGAAATTTTTTTACATATTTTTAACATTTTCATTTGCCATTTTTCCTTCTTTTTTTGGCTAACGCGTGCCAACTATCTAGTGGTTTGACCTGGTCCAAAAAATAAATAACAACAAAAAAAAAAAGAAACCAAGCGACACTCACGTAAACTAAGCAAGAAACCAAACAAAAAGAGTAAACAAACTCGTAACATTCATATAACATACTAAAATTTGCATTCTATCCGGGTGTGTGTACATACGAGTCAGTGTGTGTGTGTGTGCTTTGCTATTGATATTTCAAATGTGCAGAAAAGAAGGAGAGCAGAGGAGAGAAGAGTGAAACAATAATAATAATAATAATAATAATAATGTTATTCCGTCGCAGTTGTACGTATAATGTGGAGCAATCAACGCGACATTATGCAAAGGTAAAACATTGCATTTATGTAAAAGAAGCTAAAGAAGAAGAAAAATGTACGTGCTCACATTTCGATGACTACCCCCCTGCCATTCGTGTCTGTGGGGGGGTATTCACAAAGATACCGCAAAACACTACGAATATGATGTGTGCCTGTGTGAGCCTGTGTGTGTGTGTGTGTGTGATATATGTTATGTATGAGTAAGCGCGTAAGTGTGTGCCCGGATTACCACCACACACGGAGGCAAAAATATATAAAGAAATGAAATAAAATAAAAACCAGAGCGTTGATTTGCTTTACAGATAACAATAGTTATGGAACAGCTTTAGAGCTTGTCATCAGAGTTATCATATACAGATATATATTATATAGTATATCTGTGTATACATATTCATATGTAAATTACGCCAATGATGGCTAAATCTCACCTCAACATTTATCTTTGTTAAACGTTTCATTCATCGGTTGAGTAATACAGATTATTGAAACCAAAAAAATGATATAACCCAGCAAAAAAAAGAAAGAAACAAGTTGTGTGTTTATCTGAATAGAGCAAATGGGCAATAAAATGTTGATAAGCAGTTAATAAAACAGAAACTTCAACCAAAAATGAAAGGGGATTTCCCTTTGGCAAACTTTTATCAAGGATTCAAATTTTTCCATAAATAACTTTAATATTCAAATATATCTTATTATAAATCATTGTGGTAGTTTTGTACCAAATATTAAACTTAATTTTCATTTTTAATACTTTACTTATACTTCTGTGGGTGTAATATATATATGCTTTAATTAAATTTATAAAAATTTTACAATAAAGTTCCAAAATTTAATTCCTTTGCATACTGCAATTCATAAGGATTCTTTGGAATTTCATTTCATTGATTTTCAATGTTTTTATAATAATAAAAATATTAAAATAATTAATTTAATGAATTTAATTTACATTGAAAACCTTTTTTTTTTTCTTTTATGTCTGACAAATATTTCTACTGCATACATATAATAATTTGCAACAAACAAATAAACACACACACACACAAAACAAACACACACACACAAATGGCATTCAAAATTAACACTTTGGTTTAATTGACATTTTTGATTAAAGGGAGTGTTAAATAAAAATATTTTAATATGTAATTAAAAGATATATTTTTTTTATTATTATATTTATTGTCAAATATTTGCATTTACTCATTGACTCTGTATATTCTGATTATTTTAAATTTAACTAGTTTACTAATAATTTTCATATATGTATATCCACCCACATCCACCTTGCCTGGTGGTGGTAAAGTGATGGTTAATTAAATGACCATATAACCGACTAGTTATAAACACACAAACTTATAATTAGATTACAACAATGTAATACATATGTAGATCCATGTTCAACATAATTCAATAAATGAATTACAAGGAATAGGTTTATTGGATATGCAATGGCATATGTATATATACATATATAGAATGTTTAAATGGAAATATATATACAGGCATTTCTGGATACTGTGAACTGTATTGAGGTTGTTCACTGTATCAATATGCATTCAGAATATACTTTGTCTATTTAAGAAATCAGTGGGAAAACATATATACGTATTTGGGCGGGTCAATTTCTTTTTGCACAAAGCGTCCATCAGAATCGGAATCTGCGAAGAATTCTAAGAAACTTTTACTATAAACTTATGTCTCTAAAACTGATTCTTAACCTCCGCAGAGAAGAATGAAAACTTCAGGTTTGGGTATTTTTATACCCTTGCAGAGGGTATTATAAAATTGGTCAGATGTTTGTAACGCATAGAAATATACGTTTCCGACCCCATAAAGTATATATATTCTTGATCAGCATCAATAGCCGAGTCGATTAAGACATGTCCGTCTGTCCGTCTGTCCGTCTGTCTGTTTCTATCAAGTTTTAGACCATAAATTTTTAAGCTACATAGTTGAAACATGAAAAGTTAAGTTCCTTAATCTATGAAGTATGAAAAGTGTGAAAATGAGTAGGATCGGATAATTATCACCAGAGCTATTAACTAAAACGTGGAGGTACCTCGAGTAAAATAAGCAGTTTTCTTTGGCAGCAAAGAAACAAAAACAAATTCCAAGCAATCACACACACACATACATATGCAAAAATTGGTCACCACGCGGTGTGTAAGAGAAACAGAAACATTTGCGTTGTGTTGTTGTACAGAACGAAATTTAAAGAGCGAGATGCCATGCGTTTGCTATAGTTTTCTCTTCAATTACTTTAAAAATTTTGTTTTTAAATTAAATAATAGCTGCAAGGGTATACAAACTTCGGCAGAGCCAAAGTTAGCTTCTTTGATATTTACTGTAACTTTTTAACAAATTGAGGTATAGATCTGAAATTTAAAATGTGTATTTGGACCTACTTAAGAAATTTGTAGAGCTTAATAAAGTAGACGTGGCAACTACTACATAATTCAACTATGTATTTTTTTATTTTTTCTGAAATTTTCATGTTTCTCCGCGGAGGTTAGGAATTAGTTTTTATTAGACATAGTTTCTTGGTGAAAGTTTCTTAGAATTCTTCGTAGATTTCGATTCTGTTCGACGCTTGGGTGTTACTAGCTCCATACAAATTGACCCGCCCTAAGTCTTATACTAATTGAAAGAATTGGAAAGAATTTTTCGTGACGACATGAACCTACTTCGATTTCTTTTAAATGCACGTAAAAAGCCCACTAAGTTTAAATTACCATTGGTTTTTATTCAGCAAGCAATAGCAAAAATGTAAATTAGATCTCTTTCATTTTTAATTTCATCTTCTGTTTTTTGTTGCTTAAATTTCCGTTTACTATGCAGAGGTTTTTGATTGTTGTTCACTTGTTGTACTTCATGTAAAAATTTTGCTTGCTAACCATCCCCAAATATATTCACTATACAGAATGTTCACTATACCCAAACACAACTGTAGTAACTAAGGAGTAAAAAATGTTTTGTATGTCGAACTTTTCATACCTAAAAAATTGAAATTATGTTAAATATCTTACAAGTTTGAGAGACTCTACCTCAATCTTTTTTCGCTTTTTTCGCATCTGTGAGGTAAAAATTGGTATTGGAACTTTCTCGGCAGACAATTTTAATGAGCTTTTAATATTGAATTTAAATAAGACGATGCCATTAAAGAAACGCCCACACATTTGTTTCAATATCAATATGTATCTTTTATGGGGACAAGTGGCAAGAGGCTTAAATAAAATGCTTTGGCAAACTTCACAGATACGCAGATACACAGATACATTCATACATACATACGAGTTCTGTGGGGCTATGTACATTCGCATTTTTGTGCTTATTTTGTGGCTCTTGTGGCTCGGCCATAAATTCAGGAAACCATCAACTAGAAATGCCGTTTAATGCCAACAGCTGACAAAGTGGAAATAGATGAAGAAGAAAAGTTCTTGAAGCGCTTGTCAAAAACAAAAGCTGCCATAAATCAAACAGACCAGAGTAAATTACAAACGCAGAAAAAAGAAAAAGAAAACAAAAAGAGAGAAAGGGAGAGGAGGAGGAGAGAAATAAACCGAAAAGTTGTTGCAATTATACAGTTAAGCATTAATTAAATAATGTTTTATGGTCTCATCTACGTCACCTCTCCTCTCCTCCTATGTTATAACGGTAAACATACATACGACGTATACTACGTCAGCTAATGCGAGTTACCTTTCCTACCTCACCTACCCCCACCCACCCCTGCCTCACATTCTTTGTTGTTGCGGTGGCTGTGTATGAGTTTGAGTCTTGTTAAGCCAATTACATGCTGGAGGGCTCTGGGCTTAAAAAGTTTAAGTCGGAATGGGCCCAAGAAGCTGTCAGCTGTCGCAGTCACTCTGTCTCGCTATTTCTCTCTCTCTCTCTCTCTCTCTCTCTCTCTTAGTCTGGGAAAACAAGCCACAAAACGACTTGGGTAATTGAAAATGTCATTGCATTGCTTTTGTGGTTTTGGTTTACCTTTTTGTTTTATACTGCAATTTGCATTTCCGGTTTTTCTTTTTCCATTGATTTCCTCTCTTGAGCAAATGAAGCAGTTTAACAATGTTGTAAACAAAACTTACTTGTCAGGCAAACTTTACATTTTGTGGCACATTTCAGCAATTTGCGCTAATTGTGAGATATACAAACAAACCCAACAACTACATACATACACACAGACATCTTTCAAGTACAAACCAAATGGAGCGGCGGGGGCAAGGCACACACACACACAAAGTAAACACACAGCCAACAAGAGGGATGGCAGGGAGAGGGGGCGGAGAGTGTGGCAAAAATAATGTTTAATCTACCAGCCACTAAACCCAACATACAACGGTTTATTCTGCAGCTTCTTTTCAACAAGAACAACATTTTTTTTTCCTCTTTCGCTAATATCTTTCTCATTTGCGCCTTCTATATCTCTCTCGTCGTTCTTCTCTCGTTGCAGAGTGCCGTTACTTTGTGTAATCTTGGCGTGGGTGCCACATTTGGTGAATCAATTTTACACGACCTGCCACGCGATAGCACAGTGGTGACGAAAACAACATGCGAACTGCTTAGAGTCGAACAGCAGGATTTTCGACTCATTTGGGAGGTAAGTTAAGAGAAGGAAAAACAAAAACTAAAAACTTAAAAAAAAAGAAATCGATAAACTAAAAACAGCACGAAAACTTCAAAATATTCGCACAGTTTAAAATACTTTAACTATTAAACTATTGACTGTAAATACTTATTATTAAATTAGCTTACTTAGCCCAAATACACTCAGGAGTTTGATATGACTTAAATTTAAGTTAGCTTTAAGGTATTTTAACGTTTTGTTATTTCGATCTGTACAAATTTTCTTAACAAAATGCAGAACTGCCTGTAACTTTCAACTAAGGAATGGAAAAGGAGTGGAAGACACAAAAGTTACCCATTAAAACTTTCATTTTGATAAATTATTCCCACGGGTAACATTAATTGTGGCAAATTACACTTCTTGCCACTTGAAGAGAACACCAATTAAAACCCAAACCACGCAACCTGAATACTTTTTTTTTTCTTTTTTAATTGTCATTCAAATTTCAATTAAAATTGATGGCATAATGTTTTATTATTTTTATTATACAAATATTTAGTCAACAGTATCTGAGAGAACGTTTTACAGGGTGTCCTACTTAAGTGAAGATGAATTTACATTAATTTAACTAAAGATTAAAGATTTCTGTAATATAAATTGCTTATCAACTAGAAAGAGTTTCGAATAACACCAAAAGATATAAAGGAAGTGTTTTAAGAAAGTTGAAATATTGTTATTTGATAAATCAGGAAAGAAAATATATACATATATAAGAAAATATATATATAAGAAAATAATCGAAATATATATAATAACAATAACAACTGCAGATAATTTGAAACATTATTGCAAAACTAGAAGGATGGGCTTCGTATACCCATGCAAATTGATATTTAACAATTTCATATTTTCAAAGGGACAAATTGATTAGAAAACGTTTAAAACAAGTCAAACCTATATTAAATTTTCTTGGCTTGAGAAAAAATGTAATTCAACAAAAAAAACTTTTTGGTCCGATTGTTATTATGGGAGCTATGGCATATAGTGGACCGATTTGGCTGACACTTAGCACAGACATTTTTATATACTAAACTTTCAAATGGTAATTTTCTCGCCCTAAAACTATATTCTCGATCGATCCTATGGCACTATATCATATATATCTATATATATATATCATCCGATCGGGATGTTCCCGAGATATGCAATGCCTGCAGCAAATAGAAGCCTGGGTGCAAAATTTTAGCTATGTAGCTTTAAGGGTCTCGGAGGAGATCGAGTTGATCCAGACAGACAGACGGACATGGCTATATAAACTTTGAATATACATATATACTTTATATATACTTTATATAGTCGGAAATGCTTCCTTCTATGCGTTGCCAAATTTTGACCAAAGTTTATATTCCCTTGCAAGGGTATAATAATATGAACATCAAATTAAAAACCTTTTTAAGAAAATTGTAAATGTTTTTCACTAAAATTACAAAGATAATATGGTAGATGCATCAAAGATATCATCTCGAAATCTTTTATTATATTTCAATATAATTATAGTATATTTTGTTTAAGTATTTCAATTTGTTGCTAATACATCTTTCTAGTTTTCAAACTTAATTTCATTGAAATTTTGCTTTTTTGTTAATTGTTTTTACATTTTAATAACCGTAAAATTTCCCAGTCCTTCGTGTTGAGAATCTTTATTTCTTTATTCTTTATTTCTTTATATCTCTGTGCTGATGAGCACCTTCCATTTAATACCCTTGGTAATCATTTGTAGTCGTTGTCGTGACTGTGGCTTGAGAATATCGACAAATCTTAACTATTTGTGGTATTTGCGTCATTGTCAAAATATTTAATTAAATTTTCAATTAACATTTAATGATGTCGTCGTTGTCGTCGCTGTCGTTGAGCTCACTGGCTCAGTTGGTATCTTAACGAACAGCTTTTAGTCGTAATGAACTTCTTGGCCAAGTTGCGCAGCCGAACATGTGCTAATCGTTTTGAGCCTACAAAATGGCTAAAAGGCTAAATTAAACTAAGTTGCCATTACTGTTATAGGTTAACTACATAGTTTTGCTATACGTTAGTTGAAATGGAATTAAATTGTAATGACAGGAGCTTATCGAAATGCATTGTTTATTGTGGCATGTTTAGGACACATAAAGAAATAATAATCAGCAAGGAACAAGAAATGAAATGGAATGTCATGAAAGGAATCAAATGTCCAAGTGAAAAGTATTAATTAATTGGAGCTAAATAGATGGAATCCTATTGAATACATAGATGGATTATGGTTAAAGCATTTCAATTTCAAGCAATCCCATACAAATCGTACTTAATCAGTATTCATTATATTTGCATTAGATCGGCTTTCGGGCTAAATGAAATGGTAAGCCACAAAATTTTGGGATGAAACCAGCAAAGCAAAGTTTTTGTCCATCAGACAAAATGTGTGGGTTATATGACAAAACACCAAATGTTTGATAAACTTTGTGGCGAACACACACACACTATGGAAAATTCAGTGAAATATATATATGTATGTGTGTATATATATTTGACTAAGGAAGAAATTCGTGGTTTTTCAATTTCCCTCCAGTGACTTTCAAATGTAAAACTCAATGGAAAAGAATTTCAAAAACTTTCTCCCTTCTCAATCACCATTTTCTCTGACACGCACAAAAGGTATAAACCATACACACACACCCACAACAGACACACACACAGTTACATTGAAAAGTGGAATGGTGTATTTACCTTTTCTGTTACACAAAAAGGTTACCTTAAATTGGGGCATATACTTACTTACTATTTTGCAACATTATGGCAACATTGGCTAACCCAAAAGGCAGCGCACACACACACACACAGCACAAGCTCGAGTGGAGATGGAGAAGGCCATGTGGTATGAGTTGTTTTGGGGGAGTCTATAACAAAGTAGCTACCACACACACACACAGGAGTCATCGTTGTCGTTGGTGCCCATATATCACGTATACGCAATGTGCAACAATGAAGTGAAATTGAATGTGGAAGTGGAAGAAGCTAAGAGAAACTGAGAAGCTGGCAAACTGCAAGCAATACCATAAAAATGTCAACTCTTGGGAGTATTCTACCCAAAGTTGCCATTGCTGTTGCGTAAATGCGATAAAATCAGTTTAGTAAAGGGATATTAGAAGTAAAGGAGAGGAGCGAGCTAGATTGAAAATTGAAAAGAATTACAAAAGAAATGTTATATGATTCAAACATAAAGACTGCATATGACATATGAGTTTGATTTGTTTGGCTTTTAAGGATAATTGGGTCTATCAGGCAACATGCCAGTTAATTAACAGGAAAAATGCCAACATTTCGGAATGCCCAATTATCGACGGACAATTGAACATTTTTCGACACATTTCAATTACCACATTTACAGGATGCTTTTAGCGGAAATTAAGCTACGTCAAGGGTAATGGTGGAGAGGTTCTATGGCACCACAAAATGTGTCAGTACTTGTAATTCGATTGCATCGAATGTTGCTCTTCGTTAGTGTACAATTTGCAAATACAATTCGTATATTTGCCAATCTAAATTCGGTTTCAGTTTCAATGCCATTTTGATTGCAAAATGTTTGCATTTAATTCGGTTTTTGGGGCACATTTTTTTTTTTTTGCCATCTCCTATGAAATACAATCATAATAATAGTCGGCAACCATGTGGTATACATAATATGCAGGCCATAAATAATAGAATTCAAATTGTGGCTTGCATCGAGGAGGTGGCAGAGTGGGTGGCAAGCCAATTGCCCAGTGGCATGCACAGTTGCGTGTCCATGGCCGTGTGGTTATTTATTTAAGCACGAAATGCAAGATGCAGATGTGAATCCATTGAACAACAATAATAACCATAGCAACACACACACAAACGTACTCACACACACACACAATATACCCAAGTGAAATGAGCTGATTTTCCATCTGGGGAGACTCCACAAAGAACTTTAAACTTAAGCAGGCAACTAAAGCACCAAAGTGTACTATATTGCAAAATAATCAATATAAATATTGGTATTCCAATTTATAGAAAATAAATTGAACAGAAGAATCCACTTTTATAGCTAACGCAAAAAAAGAAGTTTGTAGAAATATTAAGTATACGCTATGTTGCCTGCACAAGGCAAGAAAATTAATGCTTTCTTGCAACATTCAACACAAATTACAATGTGAGAACAAGAATGTTGCTTCTTTGAAAACTTTTTCGTTTAGTTGTTAAATTTTCTAACCGTCTAACTAGAAATCGCTTTCAGTTTTGTCAGTACAATGCAAGAGAGTTTCTTTGGAACTCTTAAATAAAATAATTTTGAGATGAATTATTTAATGCATTTTACTTTTTGTGCTACATATTCAATATTTTTTTATTTGTAAGAAAAACCGTAAGTATTTTGGTGAAAATATTTATTAAGGGCTTCTCCCATTTTTTTACGTTTTAAATTTAAGAATTATAGCAATAGCAAAAGAGAGCATAAAGAGAGAAGGGACATAATTATGGCGAAATGAATTGAAAGAGTTTATAAAAAAGTTTCAGAAAACTTAGAATAAGGTTAAAAAGTCGAAGAATTTATATGATTTCTTCTTTTAACAAGGCAAATAAGGTTTCTTCTTAGCAATTCCTGTTTAAAAATAGCAATGTTAAGTTCCCCTTTGATTGGCTTATGCAGGAACAGAACTTCATGAACTACACTCAAAATTGAAATAGAGAAACAGTCTAAAAGATATTACAAGAAATAATTAAATTAAATATTTTATTGATGCTGTCAAATGAAGTCATTAAGAAGAAATAGTTTACAAAACAGTTTTGTTCATCTCAAGATTAATAAAATTGCACTAGAGAAATAAATTGTTTTAGATATTAAAAAAATATTCATGCCTGCTCTGAAAAAAAAAAATTATAACGACTGCACATTTCATTCTATTTTTATACCCTGTACCCATAGGGTAAAAGGGTATACTAAAGTCGCTAAAATGTATGTAACAGGCAGAAGGAAGCGTTTCCGACCCCATAAAGTATATATATTCTTGATCAGCATCAACAGCCGAGTCGATTGAGACATGTCCGTCTGTCCGTCTGTCCGTCCGTCTGTCCGTATGAACACCTAGATCTCAGAGACTATAAGAGCTAGAGCTACCAAATTTGGTGTGAACATCCGTCTTATGCCTAGGCAGGTCAAGTTTGTTTCAAATTTTAGCCACGCCCACTTCCGCCCCCGCAAATGAAAAAAGAAAATTTTAAAATCAATTTACAAGAGCTGTATTAAAGATATTAGTAGGCATAATTATATAGTCAATCTGCACTAATGGACCAAATTTCGTTCAAATCGGACAATAAACGTCGGAGATATAGCCATTTGCATTTTGTACTGAATTGCCAAGGCGACAGGCAGATATGAAAGAGCGAGATAGCATGCTGTCGCTGCTGCTACATGTTAAAGGGAATTTTGTTTTGAATTGATTGCGATTTCGAGGGTTTTCGATCTTTTGTTTAGTGTCTACGCAAATTAAGATAGTTTAAAATTTTTGCCACGCCCACTTCCGCCCCCGCAATTTAGAAAAAACGATTTACTAGAGAAGTTTTAAAGCAATCACATTCTTATTTGGCACACCTAATATTGTGGCCAAAATGCATCATCTGACTAAATTTAGTCGAAATCGGGCAATGAATATCGAAGATATACGTAAATGCGTTTTGTACTGAAGCGCTTAGGACGATACTGGCTGGCCAGAGTGAGCGAGATAGCATGCGGTAGCTGGTGCGGCATGTTAAAGAAAAATTTTTGTGAAATTTATGTTTGACTTTATTTAATATAATAACTAGTTGGTACAGGGTATACTCAATGTCGGCAGGGACGACTTGCTTGCTTCATTATATATGTATATACATATATCAGATAATTTTGATTTTGGTTTATGTTCATATTAACCCGTTAAAAAATTAATCTGCCATTTTTAGCGAATTCAAATTGTTCGGCGAACTTTGTTTAAATATGCGTACTAATTATGATAGAATTTTAAATTAGTATTTGTATATGTAATTCTACTTATAAATTTACCGCAGAGCGATAGCTTTTGCTTTAGTTAAAGTTTTGCAAAAGTTATTTTAGGGCTGGCCGATATCCAATTTAAAGCATTTAAGTCAAAAAAAAAAAAAATCAAAGCTAAAGAAACATTTTCTATTCAATAAAGTCTCATTGAGCTTTCTTTTGTTTACAATTTGAACGAATTAAATTTGTATGTATTTGTTTTGGTTTTCGCCTATCAATATGACAAATTGTATCGAAATGTTTAAAGCTCAACAATAGAAACAACAATAACAAAAGGCCAATTATATTCCATTAGTTATATTATCATAACAAAATGCCAAGGCCCTACCCATACACCACACTCATGTCTCACTCTCATTCTGAACCAAATGCCTAATTGGCCCTCTCAGTTTTGGCCTGCTGTGAGTTTGATAAAACTAAAGTGAGTTTAATTAGTCTTATCATTACGGACGAAGAGAGTGTGAGAGCGAGAGAGAGAGAGGGAGTGAAGAGAAGAAAAAATGAGAGAATCAAGGCTGGAGAAGGAGAGAAAAATGTAGTATGATAAAGCCATAGACAGACAGACAGACTTTGAAATACCCTGCATAAAGTAAACGAATAAAGATAAAACGCATTTTGAAATACTAAAAGTGTAATTGAAAATTAATTTAAACATCGTTAAGGAACTTTGCGAAATTTAAGTAATACCTAAAAACACTTTTTCAAATCTTCGCTTTGATAAACCAATAAACATTTCCCCTTTCTGTTGCACTAACCGTAGTTCGGTATGCTCTTTAATGTCATTAGGGTATACAAGGCTAGTGACAACTTTAAGTGTTGTCAGCCTTAGAAAAAAAAACAAACTTTGAGGTGGATCTGCTGTCGCATAATATGACTAATTATTAATATTTCTATATATTGCTAAATAATATAATGCAATTTTTTTGCACAATATTAGTAACCGATGACTACCCTATACATTGCTGTGAGTTTTGTTTTGTTTCTGCGATAAGAAAACGCTAAACAAAAAAAACTGAGAAAAGTCAAAGCTCGAAGGGGCTGAGGGTCTTATCAGTGTGTCGAGCAACGTTTGAATGAACTTACCTGCTTCTGATTCTGCTGGCAGTGAAAGTTTTACAAGTGCCGAAAAGTGTCTTTAGTAATTAGTAGAACGTTACGGCCACATGGCAGCTAATGCCACAAGCCAACAACAACAGCAGCAGCAGCAGCAGCGGCAACAGACACAGAGGCAGAGCCAGAGGGAACGACAGCGGCAACGTTGGTCTGCCCAGGTTGTGGCCAGTGATGAGGCGACCTTGTGTGTTCTGCTGGGTTATCGACGCCACAGCCATGACGGGCAGGAACAGCAACAGCTGTTGTCAACTCCCCCAACTGCTACAGCACGATTTCCAGTTGCTCTTGATGCTATTCCTGCTGGTGGCGCCACTTCCGCTGTCGTCAAGCGGCAGCGTCGCTTAGAGCGTGGGCGACCCTTACGCCCACAGTCGACCGCATTCGAAATGAGCAATGTAATTGCAATTTCTAATCAAAATTTAATTTATAAATATAAAAAAATTACATACATATACACGCACGTACAAAGCGCAACATTCTCTGACTACAAATGTTTGCATTAATTACCACTCCCATTTCCCATTTTTCCAGAAAAACAAAGAGTTGATGAATGACATTTTCACCAATTGCAAATTAAAGAATGGTAAGCCAACCCAACTATACAAACAAAATACTTAATTTAATTAAATAATTTTCCTTATATTTATCTACAAAAACAAAAAAAAACAGGTTTTGGTCCTGGCGTACAATCAGCAGCCGCTGCAGCAGCAACATCCCCAACAAAACGCCCCCTCAGTCCAGATCATCCCAATCCAGCCACGCCCATCACAGAGGTAAGCAAACTTAAAAATGAAAACATTCTTTATATATATTCGAATTTGTAATGTCCATTAATGACTGGAATGACAAAATTTGAGCTACTTCTAACTTAAATCAATTTTATTTAAATTCAAAAAGATGAAAACAAATAGTCTTTTAATATATTTGGGAAAAATATATTTAAATTGAAAATCTTAAGAACTCGAACTTTTGAAACTATAATTTTACATTGAAAAAATCATTTATAATTATTGAAAATTCGAAGGTTAAAAAAATCTTTTCCTTAGCTTTGAATATAATCAGTTATCTTCACCTTTTAATAATAATATTTCTAAAGAAAATCCCAAATCAAACTTTTATTTTATTAATACATTTATGAATTTAAACTAAAGTAAACGAACCACACATATAATACACAAACAATTATTAAACATTTGTTACTAAACTATTTTTGTGATCAAAACTTTTGTAGCTCCTAAAATTATGCTATACATTTTTGTCTTTACGCAACCGTTAATATTTAAAAAGTTTCAACAAACACAACTTTTTGTAGTCAGGTTGAAAAAGTTGCCCCAACTTTATTCTACTCAATTACGAATTTAACCTGTGCAAAAATATACCTTTAATTTCAACGAGTCTCATAGGTACACAAGAGGAGTAACATAAATCACATAAATTAAATAGGTTACCTGACATTGACGACGACAAATGAGTTAATTTGCTGCTTCAAGAACTGTCAGGGGACGTTATGTTATACGTATTCATGAGTTATTTATGAGACAGCCAATGAATGGCAGATTTCGGTTCATTATAAAATCAAAGCGAAATGAAGGGAAAGCAAGAATAATATTTATTTATTTTTGTGGCCATTTTTAGACGCCGAGTCCTGCTATGAGCCGCATGGGCTGGGCTCTTCGCACATTATTGGTAGCCGATAATTCAAGTTGTCTTAAGGATCGTAAGGTAACTATTTAGAAAATTCCAAATGAAACCCAAATTTAATATTTATATATGTTTGTCTCTTAGGTATCTGGTAAATTGATACGCAAGTGTGCTCCTGGTACGGAACTCGTCGATTGGCTGGTAAATCTATCACCAATTGTCCACACCCGTGCCCAGGCGGCTGGCATGTGGCAGGCTTTACTCGAAGAAGGTGTTCTCTCACATGGTAAGCTGCAATAATGCCATAATTATGCATTTAAACGATTTTCACTCAATGATTAAAATTTTCACCCATACACACACGCACAGTCAACAAGGAGCAACCGTTCAAGGATAAATGTTTTTTGTATCGATTTCGTTTGGATGAAGAGGGCGGAGCAGCAGCTGTTGGTATACCCCAGGCAGAGGATCTCAATGCAGCTAATGAACATATACGTGAGGCATTGAGTGCACTATTTCAACGTGGCCCAGATGCTACATTGCGTATGATATTGCGCAAACCGTAAGTAACTTTTAAAACTACCCCCAAAAGTAGGCAACGAAATAAGAATTAAAAGATGCAAAGCATGAGAAATTGCAATTTGCATGTGGTAAACTTTGTTTTTATTTTAGTTTAAACGTAAACTAAAAATAAATTTACAAATTTACTTGACTTTGACTATCTTGCAAATATTCAAAGACAATTTGTAGACCACAAACTGTGAGCTAAGGCATTTTGATAGCCACAAAAGCAAATTTCCAAGACTATGCAAATATGTTAACTCTGCCTTTGTGCCATATTCTTTGGTCACTCACAATTAGCATATCGAGTTGTCTTGCCCTAACACAATCCTTTCTTTGTATTTACACACACGCACACACACACACACAGTTCACATGAGCGCACATCGGAGGAGTTGGAATTGGTATTTGAGGAACTTGTCCACATAGCTGCACTCTCCCATCTATCGACCAGCATCAAAAGGGAGCTCTCATCGATAATTGTTTTCGAGGCACATGCCCAGGCGGGTACAATATGTGAGTAGATAAAATGATACCAAAAATTAAATTGGCTAACTTAACCCACAATTTTGGCCATTATATATTGGTTGGTTTAATGACAAAAGTTTTGAGGGAACTTTTTAATTACGCTTCTCCAACCAACCCTTTGAAATTTTAGCTAATTATGTCTCAATAAAGGAAGAGAAAAAATAAAGTACTAATAAAGACTTTTATCCTCGATAATAAGCTCCATTATAAACCTTTCTAAATACATATTTATATATACATACATACATACATATATAAACGTCATAAACACTCCTATTTTGTAGTATTCAATCAAGGAGACGAGGGCCGCTCTTGGTATATATTACTCAAAGGCTCTGTGGATGTTGTGATACATGGCAAGGGAACTGTGGCCACATTGAAGACTGGCGATGATTTTGGCAAATTGGCTTTGATTAATGATGCGCCCAGGTGAGTGTGAAAGAGAGGGAATATACCTTAAACGAAAACCATTTTGAGCTAGTTACATTTATATACCTATATATGTATATATGTAATTTCCATTGTGTTGCTTAACAAAAACAAGTATTCAAAAGATACTTTTGCATCTCTCTTTGTGAGTTTAGCCTTGTCGTCGTCGTCGTCCTCTGTTCTGACAATAGTTGAATATAATCTCGGCTCTAACAATGGGGCAACAAGTGCGGAGAGTAGGCCACTTTGAACCTGGACAAGAGTAATAAAAGATAACAAACAGCCATTGTTTGGCATTTAGAGAAACAAACAATTGGTAAAATTGAAACAAAATAAAAGCCATAGAAAATTTCACTTTGTATATAAATAAGTGAAAACTGTTCAAAGGATTTTTAACCAATATACAGATAAATAAATAGAAAAGGGAAAACAGAGGGAAATTTTGTATTTACAGGCAAACAAATATAAACATTCAGACAATCAATGAAAATGAAAATATGAAATCCATTTTATTTGCATACAGAAGAGAAGTTGATCAATTAAATTGGATTGAGGGCCAATTTAAAATAGTTTTCTTGATGCTTCCAACCAACCAGAGGCAAAAAATGGTGAAAATTTGCAAATTTTTCACTCATTAAAAGTTCATTAAAAGTTTGCCAAACATGAACAATTTTAACCAAATTGAGTTACGCCAGATTCTGAGATAATGATAAATTTATTGATTGATTTTGTATTTTGCGGGGTGAAATTCCTTCCTTCCTTTTTTTTTGTACAGAGCTGCCACCATTGTCTTGAAGGAGAACAATTGCCATTTATTGCGCGTGGATAAGGAGCATTTCAATCGCATTCTCCGTGATGTGGAGGCCAATACATTAAGATTGCAGGAGCATGGCAAGGATGTTTTAGTATTGGAACGTGTGGCCAAACAACGTGGGCAGCATTCAGCATTCAAGTGAGTACAAAAAATACTTAATTGAAATGTGAGATATTTAATTTGATTTTTAATGGCCAACCTAAACATTTCCTCTAGATATACTGTCATGTCGGGCACTCCGGCGAAAATGTTGGAGCATTTACTGGAGACGCGTCTGGGTCAAACGGTTAGCGGCATGGATCCATTTCTGGATGACTTTCTGCTCACGCATATTGTATTTATGCCTGTGGTGCAGTTAGTTGATGAATTGGCCAATTAATATCCTTTTCCAAAACATTACTGATTTCTAATTTTAATTGAATTTCGTTGAAACATTTGGCATTTTAGCCACGTTTTAGGACTTGCCACTTGAACAGAAAGTTCTTCACTCCTGAAGGCACTTTAAAAATGCAAAAAGAAACACATTTCAGTCTCAGTCTTAGCCAGCCGCAGAAGTCACGTTTTGGTTCAGGAGGGTGGCGCTTTTTTGGGTGGAATGACGACAGTTTAAGTGTGGGCCCGCACGCAAACCACACATGACCACCACACAACCACGCCCACTCTCATAGGATAGACATACACACACATAGACGTGGGATACCTTAAGCCTAGACTTAACTATGACCAGAATGTAAGGGCAGAAAATGCTAACAAGCAAACACTTCCGTCCACTTTTTTTTCTTTTGGGGGCAAAACGAACAACCAACTGTTAAACTTCTAAACGAAACAAAAGCCACATTTCCAAAAGAGAAGTGATTCAAGATAAAAGATTAGTTCTACATAACGAAGATGGTATACTCTACATTAAAACTTAAATAAGGTTTTAGCACTTGAAGTGGTTGGGAATTATATGGAAATGCAAACATTTAATAAGATTTTGCCTGAAATATTTGAAAGGATAAACTTAAACATTTGAAACTAAGCAGGTGAGGGGCTTTTCAGGTATCCTTGAAATTTCATTACAAGATGGAATCATAACCTCAGCTATTTCATAAACTTTCTCAAGAACCTTAATAGAGAACTTTTATTTTATTTGATTATATAGTTCTAAGATCAACAATGGTATAGTAGTTTAGTTTAGATCAACTTTTGTTAGAGTGTCTCGTTGAGAGTAAAGGAAAACAAAAGGCCAAACTTAACTAATGCAGTGTCAGTGAGTTGAACTTTAGTCCTGGTTTTAGGTGGTAGGTGAAATGATGGCCAAATGTCCGAAACTAATCTCACAATCTGCATTCGCATACGTGATGTGTTTTAATAACAAAGTTGACCGTCATGAGATGAGTTTGAAATTCCATTACCATTTCCATTTCGTATTGGTTTCGCCCCTTAACCAACTGTGCACTTTCCATTGCGATGCCCATGAAGAGGCCCAAACCCCGGAGGATCGTGAGTATATAATCAACTTTAAAAAGCGGGTCATACAGTTTATGCAAAAATGGGTTATGGCCGTCCGGCATGCGGCCTTTGAGGAGCCAAGTGTATGCGATTTTATTGAGGATTTGGCTGCCGAAGTGGAGGCAGATGTGGATCTGAATGAGGAGACAAGCATTGTGCATAACGTTTTAACACAAATGGCACGCTATCAGGAGGATCGTAATCAGAATGCGGGACAGAAATGGAAATTGCCGCCAAATGGACAACCGATTTGTTTGTTCAGTGGCAATGCCACTCCCTCAAAGACAGTGATACGACCCGATGATGACAGTAAGTGCCATAATAGAAAAAGATGAATGGAATTGAAAAGCGCTTACTTTTTTTCTTGTATTTTCTCCATTGATTGCAACTTCAGTCATTTTCCGGGTATATTGTGCCGACCATACCTACTGCACTCTCCGCTTTCCTATGCACACAACGGCGGAGCTAATCAAAGCATGCGCCGCCGACAAATTGCAATTGAATCGTGGCCCAGAGGATTTGTGTCTGGTGGAAGTGAAATCGAATGGTGAAAGGTCTGTGTTCAAGGATAATGATGTTAGCATACCCACAGGACTAACGCTCAATGGCCGTCTGTTTGTGTCCGTCAAGGATCATTTAGATGCTTTGGTAAGGAAATAGACCACATTCCGTTTTGCATAAACTAATCCCCATTGATTTAGACACCCCTGCAAGAACAGGAATGTCCCACTGAGGGCGTCGACATTGACTTGGAAATATTGAGCACAAAAGAGTTGGCCTACCACATCACTTTGTTTGAATGGGATCTATTTTGGGCAGTTCATGAATACGAGCTGCTCTATCACACATTTGGACGGCATCATTTTGGCAAGGTAAGAGCACTTGACCAAACAAATTGCTAGCCATTTGTCATCATCATCATCATTCCCTACCCCAAACGGCAAAACCAAATTAAGTTAGTTAGCAAGTTAAGTGTCATTGAGGGTCCAAGAGAAACTATTTAAAAGAACTTTTGCAACTTCTCGCCACAGATAACAGCCAATTTGGATGTCTTTCTGCGTCGTTTTAATGAACTTCAATATTGGATAGTCACCGAATTGGTATCGACTCCCAGTCTTAGCAAACGTGTGGGCCTTGTGCGAAAATTCATTAAACTGGCTGCCTAGTAAGTAACTAAAGTAAGAGCACATTAGACCACAATTAATACTCTTTAATTTCAGTTGCAAGGAATATCAGAATTTGAATGCCTTCTTTGCTATAGTTATGGGCCTATCGAATATGGCAGTGACACGTTTGCAACAAACTTGGGAGAAAATTCCTTCCAAGTTTCGTAAAATCTTTCAAGAATTTGAAGCTCTCATCGATCCCAGTCGCAATCATCGGGCCTATAGAGTATTTGTGGGTAAATTGCAACCGCCTTTAATACCATTTATGCCGCTGCTCCTTAAGGACATGACATTCGCCCATGAGGGTAATAAGACCAGTTTGGATGGCCTGGTTAATTTCGAGAAAATGCATATGATGGCCCAAACAATGCGCACCATACGTTTCTGTCGATCAAGGAGTTTGGGTGGGTTCAAAATTTAAAAACAATCAAAGTTCAATAATTAATGATTCATTTTTATTTTTATTTTCAAGGACTGGAGCCACCTTCACCCAAAAGTGAGGGGGAAGTACGTTCATATATAAGCAGTTTTCGTGTTATAGACAATCAGCGCATATTGACAGCAATGTCTCAAAAAGTAGAGCCGACTAGAAAGCTCTAGAGAAATGATTAAAACGAATCGTTTAATTGAGTATTTAAGAGTATCAGTATCTATATATGTGTCTAGAAATCAACATATATGTATTTAATCAAAATGAAATCTGTATAGCAAATGCACAGAGAGTTATAGTATATATATAAACATAACGTACAAGTTTATATACTATAAATGTTTGTACGAATATGATGAGCTTACAAAAGTTGTTCTCGAACAACTGCAAAACAACTAAGTAATATTTCAACAAATAATAACTATCTCAAGCGACTATTCAACTGAACTGAAAACAACAGCAACAAAAACACTTTTTTGCTTTAGTACAAAAAACAAAAACAGCAACAAACAATTGGTATTTTTATTGAGTATAGGAGAGATAAAACAATCCCTCGGAGAGGAAATGATGAGAAAAATGAAATGGATAAATGTGTGTGTGTGATACTAAAATATTTACATATATATATTTATAAAAGTGAACAACAGGCAACATTCAAATCAGCCAAAACTAACAAAAACAGTCCCCTAAAAACAAAACAAAACAAAACACCTTCAACTTGACAAAATGGAATATATCGATATTGTAAAAGATATTTTCCAACTTTTTATTTGTCAATTTCTTTGCCTATGACAACTCTATCTACACTCTATCTACCTACTAAAAAGAAAAACGTTTAGTACAATATATTTGTAAAATATGGAATCTATTTTTTTAAAAACGAATCAAAAAAAAAAAAGAAGTAAACTATCACAACAAATTCTAGTAAAAACTAGTTAATTAACATTTAAGCTATATATTTAGATGATAAGTTCAAGTTTTTCGATTTTTTTCTCTTTTATTTAAGTGTTTTTCTTTTAAGTTGAATCTTTTAAATGTTTAATCCAAAATATATATACTATATATTTATTTGTATATTTTTTAAGTTTTGTTTTCGTTTTCTTTTGAATTCATAATTGTAATTAATATGAAAATATATATAAATATATATATTATATACATACATACACTGGAGAGGGACCTTATTAGTTGTAGATTCTAGTACGATTCTATATACATACATATATGAAAACGAGTATATATATATACAAATATAGTTATATGTGGCAAAATAATTACTTTACCTTAGAGATGTCAACTAGTTTGAAAAGTTAATGGTTTATGGGGTATTTATTAGTAAGAAAATCCTATTTACGCCCAAGCCCACCCGTAACCAACCCCCCCAAAATAAAAGGTCTCTCAAACAACGATATAACACTTAAAGAATTAACCAAATAAACAATTAGAATGTAACCACTTTCGACCACATACACGTAGGATATATATACATATAGATACAAATATGTAATAGCATTACATAAACTATCTATATATAAATTTATTATTTCTCTCTGAACGAAACTATATACCAAGACCGACCTTTAGCATATATTCAGTGGTTTCCTACACTCCCGAAAATAATAGAAACGAATTTTTATATATATTAAAACGAAACACCAAAAAAGTAATTGGTTTTTTTTAAATAATCAATTTCAAAAACAACAACAACAAACACCAAGTTTTTTATTTAAAGAATGAGAAAAAGCCTTTTAATTACTTTATCTACACAAAATACCAAAACAGATTGAATAATGGGTATTATCCAACCCGAAAGTATTGTCCATTTATTAATGTGTAGTACGATCGTGAAAATAGAAAATAACACTCTAGTAGCATTCATATTGTAAGTCTTAGAAATACTGATACTTTCAAAACAATTACCATTGCAAGTACATGTAATTGTAATTCAATTGAATATCCAAATACCACTATTTTTGTGACTAGGAATTGCAGGCAACAAATGCAATTACATTACCAAATTGTATGCATATTGCAGTAATTGCCTTGCCCATTCCTAATTACTTTTGTAATGGTACTTAGATATTCAGTCGCATTGGTAATTGAATAGATATGCTAAAAACCAAAATATTTTATGTGTCAAACATATAAATAATATACCTATATATATATACGCACATATATATATAAATATATATATTTTTGAACAAAATCCTATTGTTATTATTGTTGTGCACTTTCAATAATAATCGGAGAGACAAATAGAGAAAATTTCAAATTTTTACTCGTGATTCGATTTGACAATCCTAATGAAAACAAAACCAACTCTATAGCGTTTCTGATTCTACCAATTGCTTTTAATACAACTTTGCATAAATTTGGCTAATCGGGTACATAGATACATACATACATAGATTTATATACACATAACTCCATCGTATTCGCTAATCTCTCACCCAGTGAAAATGAAGAAGAAGAATTACTTACGCAAAATACAATCTTAAAAATATTAAATCTAAAATAGACTAGTTTACTATATCTACATATAAATAAGTGCCCCAACTGTGGGGCTCACAAGTAAGAAATACAACACCAAATAAAATAATTGCATAAAAATCTACAATTAGCAGCCAACTTACATACATACTTAAAGAAACAAATATATATATGTATATGTATATCTGTATACACTTATATATGGACATATATATGTGTGAAACAATATAAATGGATAGTATAAATCTTACTTACTATATATATAATATAGAACTTATTAACAGTCAAAAACTTTGAAATCCAATATTTATGCAAAGACCTAAAGAAAAACATGTTATCGCAACAGAAAAACAAGAAACCAATCAAATTGTGTCCCTTTTTCGAATGTCGAACATTTTGAACTTTAACTAGAATCCAAGATATATTCAAATAAATAACAATTTACGTGTTTAGCCAAAAAACAATAGCTGTTTGTTTTCAAATTTATATTTATTTGTGGCGGAGCTTTTACAGAGCTTTCAAACTGCTAAGGTGAAAACAGAGGGAATTACCATGACGAAGCGTTTATGACGTCATCACATGACGAAGCACCAGCTGCGATATTATAGCAGAAAAGTATTTAAAGTAATCTGTTAGTTAGCAGACCCTTTCATCTGTTATTATTATGTTAGCTTTTTATACCCTTGCTTAAAAGTACTATATATTAATTTTAATTAAAAGCTTGCAACGTGTGGATGGAAGTGTATATATTCAATCGCCACGACCAGCTTATTCGTCGACATCAGATAGACATTTGACATTTTTGAAAGAGAGTAAGATCCCTTTAGATTTGTATCTAGAGGACTTATACTCATCCCAAGTTGTCGAAAAAGCTCTTTACCATAGCACTTTTACCAAATGATTTCCATTTCGTATTTCTTCCATACTGATCGACTGATCTCTGAAAACTCAAACTTAAAAGGGTATATGAACTTCGACTTAGCCAGAGTTGGCAAACACTTTTTGTTTTTATGAGTAAGCTCATTTTGCGGAGAGAACAACATTCTCAGTTGCTCGCCACTCTTTCAACCTGCTGGAACAGATTTGTCCGACAGTCTGCAACGAAAAATCACAACAAAAAAGATAGAAAAAACTAGAATCATTGTTAAATTTTATTGCTAATTATTATCATTAACAAAAAAAGACAATGTCAAATCTCGCGCCCAAAATCAAATTAAATAATGGCGAAGAAATGCCAGCTTTTGGTCTGGGCACCTGGAAATCGTTCGAATCGGATGCATATCAGGCAACCAAAAATGCCATTGATGTTGGATATCGTCACATTGACACCGCCTTCGTCTATGAGAACGAACTGGAGGTGGGTCAGGCCATTCGTGAGAAGATCGCTGAAGGCGTTATTACACGCGAAGATATATTTGTCACCACTAAATTGGGTGGGATTCATCATGATCCCAAATTAGTGGAAAACGCCTGCCTTTTGAGTTGTAACAACTTGGGTTTGGATTACATTGATTTGTTTTTACTGCACTTCCCGATTGGTCAGAAATTTCACAATAATGCAAATGTGCATGGCACTTTAGAACTTACAGATGTGGACTATCTGGACACATGGAAAGAAATGGAGACGTTGGTGGATCTGTGTTTGACCCGCAGCATCGGATTATCCAATTTCAATGCGGCTCAGACGGAACGCATCTTGAAAAACTGTCGCATTAAGCCTGTGGTAAATCAGGTCGAATGCCATCCTGGATTTCAGCAGGACAAACTAAGAGAGCATGCGAAACGCCATAATATAGTGATCTGTGCCTACTGCCCGCTGGCTAGACCTCAACCCGCACGTCAATGGCCGCCATTCCTTTACGACAAACATGCTCAGGAATTGGCCAAAAAATATAGTCGCACCCCTGCGCAAATCTGCCTTCGTTTTCTAGTTCAAATCGGTGTAGTTCCACTACCCAAATCATCCAATAAGACGCGCATAGCCGAGAACTTCCAGGTTTTCGATTTTGAACTCAGCCCTGAGGATCTGGCATCCATTAAACAATATCACACAGGTCATCGTACTGTGCCCTTTTCGGGCATGTCGGGTCACAAATTTTATCCCTTCCATGACGAGTTTTAAGCGCAGTATTGTTAAAAAACAAAGAATTAAATAGAATCGAAAACGTTTTGTATTACCTATGAAACTTTGGTTGGAATTGGTGGGAGGAATTGAAATTTGAAGCTAATCAGCTTGTTTAAACGGGGTCGGACTGATAAACAACCAACGACGACGCATCTTATCTAGACCTGAAGTATCTTACGTTAGCAAAACTAACCAACTACGTCTAATTTTCTGACTTTTCATTTTTATAATGAAAGTGATTTTTCCTCTTGATTAAAGCTTTACAGCATGAAAGCTAAAGGAATGCATAAGTATACGGCTTACACGTTTTCGCATCAAGCCATTAGAACTAGTGCTCATCATATTCATATCTTTTCAAGTGTTGAGGTTGAGAATAGCCCTAGTCCCATTCATGTCCCCGTGCCACTCTTATCAATCCAATTGACCTTGGCAAGATCTTTCTAACCCCATTCGATAGTAACTCAAACGTCTGGAAATAATCGGAATCGAACTTGGAATTAGAATTCACTACTTAAACAATTTTAAATGCTAAACTTTTTAGCCATAAATACACTCTCACTTGATGTATTTATGTATACACATATAATTTGTCAAAAAGTCTCTACTAATTGTCCCATTAATATTTTTGAATTCGCTCAATTTTGCATTAATTCTGTGGAGCCACAAAAATGAACTAGCTCCAAATGCAAAGTAGTACTTACGCAGCCCTGGGTAACAACATATGTTCTTGAATATAAGCAGAAATAAAACATAGAAAATGTCAATAATTTTAAAACGCAACCTGCGCTCCCCATGGCTCTTAAAGGTATAAAAAAATCGGGAAACTCCATATCAAAGGCACCTAAAACCATCAGTTTAATTTATTTGCTTTCTGCAGCAACTCTGTTATAGTTCAAAATCCGGTGATGGTGCCGCTACAGAAGTCAAAACAATTCCCAAGAATCTATTAGAAGATAAGCAAACCGCCTACTTGCAAAAGGAGAATGGAGTAATCTTCGACAAGAGACCATTCAAAATCCATTTGGATAAGGGTAAATGTCTAGTTATTTCTTCAACGAGCATAAACTTAAAAATGTTTACATAACCACAATCCATTCATAGATAAAACCTACAGCTGGTGCCTTTGTGGGAAGTCCAAGTCGCAGCCGCTATGCGATGGCATGCACAAGAATGTATTCCTAAAAATCAATCAGAGGTGAGGCAAAGAGCATGAACTATATGTACATAGACATGCAGTAAAATAAACTGAATCTTATTTGAGAAAGGAATATGAAAACGATGTGAACAGTTTCCAACTATTTACCAATCCACATTGGTCTAACTATTAGGTCCATTGTTTTTTTTTTTTAAATCTTTTTCATTGTCTTAGGCTATCAACGTCTAATCATTAAACATTTATGAGAAAACTTAATTTAAAATATTTCCTTTCACAGGCCAATTCGTTTTAAAGTGGAGAAAACTGGTGACTATTGGCTGTGCAATTGTAAGCAGACGACTCATAGACCCTTTTGTGATGGCACCCACAAGCAGCCGCATATCCAAGCAGCAGTTAAATAATTGCATTTAATTTTCCCTGACTCGTAGGTCCCATTTGTAATCGGCAAACACTTTCTATATAAAGCTTATTACCGACAGATAATACCATATTTGCTTGGTCAGAGCAGCTCGCGTTAATTTTTGTTAAAATACATTGAAATTATTTTTGAATCAAGCAACAGATGGGTTTTGTCTTTTATTATTATTATTATTAATCTAGGGTATTAAACGTTGATTATCCATTGGATGATGGTAATGATACATTTATAATGTACTTATATGCCATATATATTTTCTCGTTAAGTGTATATAATACGTTTTCACAAGCAATAACAAAATATTTACAGCATCGACAAACTGAAAATTTATTACCCCGGAAAAATGAAATAAAAGAAATCAAAATTACAACATTTTGTATTTTGTCAGATTTTTTTTTGCGTTTTTTTTCTGAATAATTAGAAAGTACGTTTGTTTTTATTTAGTTTTTGTTTTCGGCTTGCAATATTTTAAGTATAAAACTAAAACGAAAAAAGAGTTGAGAGCAAAATATTGGTATGACTTAAGAACTATACTTTTCCTTATTTTTTCTTGTTGTTTTGTTTTGTAAATTCCATAAATTGTTAAGAAAAAAATATTTTTTGATTAATTTAAAAAAATTGATCTTCAGATGAAAGAAAATGCCAGCGCTCACAAACACCAAGACATTAAAATAAAGAGAGAGAAAAAGGACAATCGAAAAACTCGGATTTCACACTTTTACAATAATTATAATTTAGAAATGTAAATTCCACAATACAAATTGTTTATACAGGCATTAAACAAAGAATTGTGTGTGTGTGTGTGTGTGTGTGTGTAAAGAGTGTGTATATGTGCGTGAGTGTGTATGTGTATTGTGGATTACATATGCCGCGACAAATACAAACAATTTTAACATATATATTTTATACGAAACGCCGATCAAAGTCGACAGACAGCCAGTCACACGGGTACAAGGACAGGTTGGGGGAAGCAATATCATTATTATCAGCTTGTCAGTTGAAAACTTGTTTAAAATAACCGTTTTAACAAATAGCACGAGGACCAAAACCACCTTCATTTTCGTGAATAATTGAGCAGAAAGCAAAAAAAATTTACAGAAAAATAAATACAATTGATTTATAATGACAATTTACTCTCCCCAGGCTGCCCTTATTTTATCTCTTTATCAATGTTGCTAATTTTTAACGGTATATATTCCATAGTGTCTGTGGAGTCTGTGAATGTGTGTATGTGCGTGTTATGGATGGAAGGGAGAGGAGAAGTGTTAGAAGAAAAGGAGTGAGGGGTATAATTTTTGTTTATACAATACGATCTTGTGTATGTCTTCTCGTTTCATTTATGCCTTTTCTTTTAGTTGTTTTGCACTTAAATCATTAACCACTATGTTTTTTTCAATATTTATGCCGCAAATGATTTGTAGTGCATCTGATTTTTGTTACTTGTTTTTTTTTTTTTTATGTTATTGGTAATAGTTTTTGTTTAATACTCCTCATCCTCTGGTGGTGCGTCATCTGGGGGCGCAAAACCATCCTCAGTCGCATAGAGGATATCCAAAATCTTTTGAATTAACGGATGCGTCTCGCCATCATCAGCCTCTTGGCATCTAGAATAACATAAAAAAAGGATTTTTAGTTCATTGGATAACAGAATAAAAAAATTGCAACCGTAATGGAAACTAGATAATAGGTTAATAGATAATTCAGCTAAGTATATTAATGGCTTTTAACAATTATTCGTATTTAATAGGTAACTAAAAGGGTTTAAGTGATAAGTTTTAAGTGATATACGCTTTCACATTCCGTTAGAAGCCACACAAATGAATCTGTAATACCAACTAGGCTTTGCTGTGGCTTAAAAAGATTCTAACAACAAACTTACACAGCTCCTGCATTTACTTAGGCAGAATTTACAGAGAATTTCTATGGAAACTTTACTCATTATATGTAAAACTAAGCAAAATTCTTTAGAAGTTATACCTTTTAGTTGGTAAAATACAATATACAATTTTTAACTGATAGCTCCTATAATAGAGTCATTAATTCTCGATGCAATATACGATATTTTACAGAGAGCTCCCATAATACAATCGTCTCGACCATTCGGACATGCTGCTGCTCATCAAGAATAACATTTTAACTTTAAGAAGTCTTTCAGTTTGTTACAAATATTCGGCTAAACCTAAAACAACATCTGAAAAGCTTTAAAACGCGTATTCAAGAGTCTAATTTAACGTAAGAACTAATTTAAGACTTTAGGGGCATAAAGTTGGATAGCTTAATAAGCATGAAATTTATATGCTTCGTGTTGGAAACTCACAGTATTTCAATGTCACGCAATTTAGAGAAATAGAAATCACGTTCCTTTTCTAAACCCTCCAGATTTAAACGCATATCCATGACCTAAATGAAAGAATTAATTTTTAATTGATTTAATTGATGGTTCATTCAACTATATAGCTTACCTGATTAGAAAGCTCCTCCATCTGCTGATTATTGACAGCATTCGAATCGTTCTTTTTTACGGCGCCTGTATGATTAGCATTCGAAGAAGTCAATCTGCTTGGCGGCGTTGCATTATTTGTACGTGGCGGCACCTTGGAGACTGCTTTCGGATAAATAAATACTGTCAGTATAATTTGATTCTTTTCACAATGCCTACTGCTATTTGAAGCACTTTACACAAACATAAATATATGTATATAATTATATTATATACATATGCATGGATGTATTTACATCAATAAATACATACATAGATGACATAATGTACATATATTTAACAAACGTGAAGCACGTGTTGTCCACGAGTTATCTTGGATGCTATGTTTTTTTTTTATCTTTGGTTGGTTGGAAAATGTGCATTCAGTTTTGTTAAATTGAGATGAGAGCAACAACAATACAATGTACTAAAGTGTATGCATATGTTTTGTATGTACAAATGTTTGAGTCATACGAGAATGTATTGGATAGATGTTGTTCTATGAGAAGAACGGTATCAAACTAAACTCTAAACCAATCCAAACCAAATTGAAATAAACCAAAGTAAGGAGGGGGTGGGATTAAAAAACACAACATACTGGGCTTTGTGGCTGTTGTTGCTGTTGGGCGTGATGATGCCGCCGATGATGTTGGTACACGCCTGTTGTAGGTGCTTCCAATGCCGCTACCGCCGCCACCAGTGCCGGGCAGGGATTTCACTGCACCCGAACCAAAACCCATGGGAGCACCTTCGCGCACCGCACTGGCATCATAATCTCTGCCATCGTAATTGGCATCGAAGAACTTTTTGAACCATTGCAAGAATTCAAAATTATCTTGGAAACGACCCTTTATTAATTTATCAATGGGTATTATCTAAAAGTAAAATGTGTGAGAGAGAAATATGCAAAGAGAGTAAGTGAGTGAGTGGGTGAGTTGACTGAGTGAGAGAGATAGTATGTGTGTGCAGTAGTTGTTGTTGTTGTTTTGGGCGGTTGTGATTCCATAAAATAAATTATATGAAGGAGAGGGGGATAAGAAAAAACAAACAAAATCGAAAAACACAATTACCATAAACGAAAACACAAATCACACAATTCGACACCTGGAACCAAATGAACACATAATGATTTAAAACTAACTATAACCTATTAAAGATTATACAAATGTTTTCCACTACAAATTTCGAAGACCTTTGCAGATTATGCTGATCTTGATATTATTCGATTATCAAATCTAAGGATAATTTCATTAAAATATAATAAGATTAGCGATGATATAGGAAAAGCAGGAAATGGCATTTTAAAAAAGTTTAACTTCCAATTAATATATATATTTTACAGTTTCGTTACGCAACACTGTTTTGATGCGCTTATACATAAAGACCGTTAATAATTGTAACATTCAGCGATTTAAATGTAACAATAACAGTTTCGATAACCGATTGATCGTTTTACATCTGCAAAGGTCTTATCAGAACTACCAATGAATTGAGTGAAACAAATACAAAGATAACATCTCCGATTGATTATGTTACGACTGACTACATGCTTACATACATACATAGTTCGAATTCAAGTTCGTGTGGGTGCTCTGTGGTGGTAGCTATGCATGTGTGGGTGTGTGTATAAGTATGTTTGTTGTAAATGTGCGTGTAGGTGGTGCAGATCGGTTTTAATCCCAAATGCCACACAATGCGGCCACTCGAACATTATGAATTTTATAGCCGCTGCGTGCTTCACGTTCGTTTCGAAGGGAATGTTATGTGTGTTGTGTAGAGCAACCAACACCAAAACAGCATTTTTGTATTTCTTTTCGCCACTTGTTTTCACACATTCTAACATTGAAATTTTTTGAATTTTTCTTTTTTTTTTGTTATGTTTATTTATGTTGTTGTAGTTGTGTTTACCAGTTTGGTTAGTGCGTAGAGCCATGCGATTGAGAGGGGGCACTGACTGCATCGGACGGCGATGCATTAAATGTAGATCATTATTGGTACTGCCCACGCCGCTGCCACCGTTGCTGCTGGCATCGCCATTGCCGCTACCATTGCCCAGCTTGATATTTCCACGTTGGGCCACTGGATCGTATTCACGTCCATCATAATTCGCATCGAAGAACTTCTTGAACCATTGAAGAAACTCGAAATTGTCTTGGAAACGTCCCTTAATAAGCTTATCAACGGGTATGATCTGTCGTTTGTTGTTGGTATTTTTATAATTTTTTTTTTTTGTGGGTTGTCAACGGAAATTGTAGTTAGTTACAAACATACAGCAGAATCAAGTTATACATCAATGTATATAGAGATGGAAGAATAGAGGGCGAGCGGGCTATATATATACACACACACACATACACATATTTATATAGAGTGTCATTTAATAAATCTTGGAAATGTAATTAATCCTCAAAGAGAAAATAAAACAGTGGTTTGATTATCTCACACGATTTCGTCACTTAATGGGGAAAACTATTTTGTGTGTGTGTGGTGAGGTTAATTAAAGAACTTGAAGAAATTAAAAATACAATATCAAATAAACATCTAAATGTCAAATTAAACAATTTGGGGGGTTAAGGGGAAACTAATGCTACCTCTCTCACAACAATCAGTTTAGGGGTTCATACATTTTGGCTTAGGGCGGGAGAGCGGTTGGTCTTACCTTATCCACTGACATCTTTTTAAAGCCAGCCTGCAAAATTTTAAAGTTCTGTATATATTCGTGTTCCAGATTTGTACGGAATTTGACACGCTTCACGGGCACTGAATTGGGAAACAACATGTCCATAAACTGACAATAGGCGGCGCCTAAATAGAGAGAATCGAAAAAAACAATAACAATTATAAAGTAAGCGGATGGGGGGTGGTGGATCGATATTGCTTACCTGTGCACAGTTCCTCAATTTTGGAGAAATTCGATTGAAGGCAATCATTGACCCAGGCGAGCATATCATGTCGTGATAGATTCTCTGAGGTGACATTTGTGGAGTACACATTAACAGCCATTTTGGTGGTGTTGGTATTATTGGTGTTGTTGTTAATAATATTATCGTTGTTTCCTCCTGAAATAGAAATTGCAAAAAAAAAAAAAAAGAAATTAACTTAATTGTCTATAAAGCTCTCTGACATGTTTGGCATTGTGTGGGAGTGGCATGGCCATGCAGCCTAATAATCGCTTTTTGGTTCATTGAGGCATGGCCAGCACCGTTGATGTTGCGTGTTCAATATCAAGATCACGATAATCATCAAAAAAAAAAAAAAAAACTAGCAAAAACAAGATGTGTTTGGGGGGAAAACAAGAAAAAGCCAAACAGAAATGTGGCATGATTGAGAGATTACAAACGATTTGAACATGGACATGTTGCCGTGTTGTGTTGCTGCCACTGCTGCTGCCGCTCTGCTAATGCATTTGCCAATCGAATTTAGAGAAGAATTTGTAAGAAAGTTGTTTGACTTGTTTTTTTCTTTCTTTTTGGCCAATAATATAATAGAAAGGCCGCCTTTTCTCCCAATTATGAATGAAATGATGCTGAGATATTATATTATTCTAGTTTTATCATAAACTATATTTTTCTTCACATTTTTGTAATGCAATATCAATGTAAAAGTTAAACTTAATCGGATTAGTAATGAATGAAATATCTATAATTATCATTATCATATATTTTAAATTAACAAATTTCAATTGTTTAATTGCCATGACTCATTCTTAACCAAACTTCTTCTATTACCTAGAATTAACATATGTATGAACTTAAAGTTTTATTAAACATTTATGAAATAAAAACATTCAACTAATATTATTATAATGTATTCTTTTTGTTTATAGAGATTATTCATATAACTTATTACTATCTTATGAAAAATACTATTGCAATTCGAACTTTAACAGGTCCCTGTGCAAACTTTCTTTCAAGTACCAGACTTTCCTAACCTCACCCTCTTACTATTGTACTATGCACTTGGCTTAATCATATAAAGATCAAAAGACATCAACAATTGAAGAATTTACTTCAAGTACATATTAGAACACGTTAAAATGCCACTATGAAAATGGCACAACTGACATTTTACAAATGCAATAACTAAATTTTTAAACAGACCATTTCAACCCTCAATATTTTTTAATTTTCATCAATGAATCACTACGGTTGTGTTTTAGCTGAAATATTTTGTTTTTGATTTCAGAAAAAGTTTAATGGGTTACCGTGCCTTTTTTGGAGGCTTTTGATAACCGGTTTCTTAATTTGTTTTTATAAATATTTATCAATTCTAGTTATTATTAGAGAGCTTATTCGCAAATTGAACTTAAGTCATTTGCAAATTGCTGATATTTCTTGATTTTTGATGGAATGTATATAGAGATAACAGTTCCGGTTGCATAAACTATTTCTCAATAAATTCATGTTTCAGTTTCAATAAAAATGATGATTCTTGAGGTCTTTAAATTAAGTTTACATCCAGAAAATGCCCCAGAAGGCAGTTTTGTGTATATTTAAGATCGTTTTTCATTCGATTATCGCCAACTTGTTCTTTTGATAATCGCAAATCGACTTTCTCGACTTACTTGCGTTTATTATGTTTTTCTTTTTTTGTATTATTTTTTATAAAATAAAGAAACGCACAGCGGTTTTACTCGCGATTAGACTACGTTAAAGAGCACAATCCGTGCGAGACTGAGACTGAAAAGACTACTGGAGCAGGCGAACAATGAACTTGCACTGCTGTTGTGGCCAGAGTTGTCAACGCTTGGCTGCCTTGGCTGATGGTGATGATGACGATGACGACCATGATGATGATGATGAAGTCCAAGATATTACTCATAGGTTTACTAAGTAAGCAGCGGCAGCTGCTTGCTGCTGCGTCAGCGTCGATACATTTGGCATTATCAATGTCATTTTCTTAGCCATAGAACAAGAAAAACGTGGGCCATGAAGTTGACGCTGATAAAGAATTAGCCGGCATTTTGGGAGACCAGCTAAAAATACCCCAACATCTCATACCAAAGAGTTGTGTTGAGTTGAATTGAGAACTGAGAGTTTTGCCACGCCACCTTTCCACTTAGTGTCTGTGTGTGTGTTGTGAATGAAGTGCATTGACCCCAAAGGGCGGAACTTCATTGAAATGCGAGCGGATTTTTATGCTTTGAGGTTCTTGTTGTTGTTGCTAGTTTATTGATTTAAGTGCGCCCTAACAGCAGAAGGAACAACAATGGCTATGCCCCAAATACAGCACAAATTGCGCTTCTGTTGCTGCCACTGATGATGATGATGATAATAATGATAATGATGACGATGGCGCTGATTGCTCTGTATGGACGTGTGGGCGTGTGCTGGGGCTTAGCTGCAGCGGAAGTTGCTTAACCAGAAGCAAACTAATTAACCAGAACAAGAGAATGATGAGGGGCATCAACAACCGGCACGAAGCGGCAGCAACAATTTTGACAATGTAGCCAAAATGGGTGAAAATATAATATAATTTTCCCCTTTTCCCCATACACCCCTCTTCATTGCCTAGCACACCATATGTTGTCAGAAGGAATGTGGAAGTATGTCAACAAGCAGACGGCAACAGCAACCGCAACAACAACGACAACAATAAAGCCGCTTTAAATATGCGAACATTATGAGAGAGCTAAAAAACAGCTTGAAGCGAAATGCACGTTAGTGTCTGTGTGCATGGGCGTAGATGTGGAAGGGCGTTTCTCGCCAATTCTTTCTTCCTCTCCTTATTTTAACATACTTGCGATATAGCGGTTTATCCAAAATATTACTAGCATTTACAAAGAATTCCCAATAAATAGCAGAACATGTTGAACTAAAATGTTAAATGCCAAATGTTCGATAAAATTCTAATTGTTGATTAACTGTCAATTAGAAAACTTAAATTGCACTCATGCGGTACGACCCTGTCAGTATATATGTGTGTGTGTGGCTGTATGCCTATACATGTGCGTGTGAGGAGAGATACCAAAAAGAAACCGGCAAGAGTCACCAGCAACACCAACAGCACCACCGACAGCGTCAATATGCTGCCTTGACGTGGGTCAATTTTAATTAAGCCAATAAAAAAATAGTTGCAAAAACTAAAAGTAAAAACCAAAACAAGTTCAAGAAACGTTAAGAAACTGGACACACTCATTCACACAAATACATATTTGCAAAGATAGGTTGAGTGATAGAGAGAGAGAACATATTGCGTGGGGTTTGACAGATAAACCAGGCAATGACGTCATCGAATACCAATTGACAAGAAACCAAACACCTGAAGTTTGAATGGAAAAGAAAAATATGGTTTCTTGCCCCCTGGGGGCAAATGACAACTCAAATTAGCTAGCTAGTGCAATGGAATTTTTCCACAACCAAAGGAAAAGCAGGCAATCACATAGAAGCAGCAGCAGAGGCACAAAATTTTATTTTTGGAGAGCCGCCTGCTGCAAGCAACACGGGCGACATTTACACGCACACGCACACACACGAACACGCATACAGTTGCACTTATTTATGTAGGTATGTGTATGCATCCGCCGCATTTATATATCTTGGCGTGTACAGATATTCGACTTCTTCTCTCAAGTGTTGGCTGCACTTGAAGTTTTCGGCAAAAAGTTATTTTTGAAATTGCCATCTACGCCATACACTTCACTCTTGGGCATTTTTAGACGACGTTGGTTGAACTTTCTTTTTTCTTTTTTTTTTTTGCTTCTTTACGCTGATGCTGACGCTACTTCTAGATTTTGCCATTTTGCAAAAAACGAAGCGAAAAGAAAGCAGAATAGCCGCCGCCACATCAAGCCGCACTAACACACATGCACCTCCTACCTTAAGCACTATTCTTCCACTTATTATATTGTTTTTCAAACCGTTTATAGATCTGTTTTTTTTTTTTTTTTTTTGATGTTTTAACCAAACACAAAGAATATGCGAAAAAAATATGAGGATGACGAACCGAGTATTTTCTTTTCTTTTTTTCTCGTTAAGACTGAAGCGAGATAAAGAGAGATTCAGAAGCGGCACTGGATTTGCGTGGTTAATAAATAAGAAACTTACTTTTTGCACATTCACCTTGCTTCGCACTATATAATTAGTTCTTTTCTATTTGTTACTTGAAATTGTATTTTATTCAACTAATTACAAAAAAACGAGGAAAGAACGTCCTCTCCAGCGGCGAAAAAATACGAATGTTAATGTCGAATTGATTAACAAACTGACGCTTATCGAGCCTGTAAACGCGTTTTGAGTCTGTTAATTAACATTGGTTTATTTATCGAAAGAGTGGACAGTTCCAAAATATGACTGTTATAAACAAAAAGCAGGCCTTTAACTTTTAGTTAATAGTTTGTAATTATAGATTTACTTTTGGTAGATTAATACACAAGGCAGTTCAAAAGTTAGTATACGGTACTCCTTCAATAAAATCAACATTTACCATTTATTGTTTTCAACAATATATACTTAAGATCTAATAAATGCAACAGTTTCTGACATTAAATGTCATTTTGTAAATGCTTTTAGTCTCCTGCGTCAGTTTTGTTTTTCTTCCTTACATGCGGAAGACTCCGAACTGGGTTTCCGCAGCAGAATTATTGAGAGAAGCTCTCAGACTAAGTCCCAAAACTTGACGAGTATTAGCGGGATCTATGATACCATCATCCCACAGTCGAGCTGTACTGTAGTACGGTGATCCCTCAGCCTCAAACATCTCAATAATAGGTTGTTTTAGCTTCTGTGCCTCTGCTTCAGTAAATTCTTTGCCTGCTCGCTTCCTCTGGTCTTCGGTAATCTGGGCTAAGACATTAGCCGCCTGTGTTCCACCCATAACAGAGATCCGAGAATTGGGCCACATGTAAAGGAATCTCGGAGAGTATGCCCGTCCACACATGCCGTAATTTCCAGCGCCATAGGACCCACCTATGATCACAGTGAACTTGGGAACATTTGCACATGCCACAGCGGTCACCATTTTTGCACCATTCTTGGCTATACCATTTGCTTCTGCATCTCGTCCAACCATAAAACCTAATAATTTAATAATTTGTATTTGGAGTATTAATATTTTGATGAAAATGAGAGATAAATTTACCTGTAATATTTTGCAAAAAGATCAATGGAATCTTTCGCTGGGCACACAATTGTATGAAATGTGCACCCTTTAATGCGCTTTCCGAGAAAAGCACACCGTTGTTTCCCACAATGCCCACCCGTTGGCCATACAGTTGAGCAAAACCGCACACTAAAGTCTCGCCGAAGAGTTTCTTAAATTCTGTGAATCGGCTGCCATCGACAATTCGCGCAATGACCTCACGTACATCGAAACTTTTAGTGAGATTCGGGCCCACAATTCCATACAATTCGCGCGCATCATACAAAGGCTCTTCAACCTCTACTTGGGAAGGTACATGACTAAAGTTTTGCTGACTGGAGTGGATTAGCTGCTCGTTATACGAATTGGTTGCCGGCAAATTGAGATTGCTAACCACCTGACGAGCCAAATACAAGGCATGCTCATCATCCACGGCATAATGATCGGTCACACCTGAAGTCTTGCAATGCAGATCAGCCCCACCTAAATCTTCAGCGGAGACTTCCTCGCCAGTGGCAGCCTTTACCAGTGGTGGACCGGCCAGAAAAATTGTACCCTGCTTCTTCACAATGATGCTCTCATCGGCCATGGCTGGTACATAGGCTCCTCCGGCTGTGCAGCTGCCCATAACGACGGCAATTTGTGGTATTCCCCGTGCGGACATATTGGCCTGGTTGTAGAAAATGCGTCCAAAATGTAGTTTATCCGGAAATACCTCAGCCTGGCGAGGCAAATTAGCTCCGCCAGAGTCCACAAGGTAAATGCAAGGTAACGAATTCTCCTGAGCAATTTCCTGTGCACGTAGATGCTTTTTCACAGTAATGGGATAATAACTACCACCCTTAACAGTGGCATCATTGGCCACCACCATGCATTCAGTGCTAGAGAAAGATCAATCAGAATTAGTCTACAGATTTTTTGATATTTGTACTATCCAGCTCACCCACTCACTCGTCCTACACCGGTAACAATTCCTCCAGAGTTGACAACCTCGTCGCCATATAGGTCATGACCAGCAAGTGTACTTAGTTCTAGAAAAGGCGAGCCCTTATCCAAAAGTAAATTGATCCGTTCCCTAGCAAGCAGTTTTCCACGAGAGGTGTGTCTTTCATTTGCCTTCGGTCCACCACCCGCTAGCACTTGTCCAGTCACTTGCCTCAGGTGGCCAACCAGTTTTCCCATTTCCGTAGCATTTTCCTTAAATTAAAGGGATTAATTAATTTGCGAATTGAAACATATGGCAAATGTTTACCTTATATTCTGCGGACTGTTTATCCACTTCGCTGACAAGAATGTTCGCCTCACCCACATGTAATAATCGGACTGAAGTCTTGGCTATGGAATTTCTTAATAAGAGATTTAATCTAAGCATTTTACAAGCAAATAAAAAGTCTAAAAATTATTGCAATTGAGTGTAGGGGTCTGCGATGTGGTGGGCTGTTACGTCAGATGATGGGGGTGGGTGGCGCGATATCGATAACAGCAACGATCGTCCAAACAGGTGAGGTTGGCAGCCCCACCGCACTTTCAACCTGCATCGATGACCGTTAGAAAGCAATTCAAAATTGTAAACATAGTGATAGCAAATAAAATAAAACAGTTTTTGGTTAATTTGGACTAACATTTATATTTATTAGATAGATTGCAACGTATTCTAACTCTAGTTTAGACATGATTTGTAAGTGCGAAAAGTTCTGCGAACTTTAGATTTTATAATGAATGATTGTGCATAACGCTATATGTATATACATAAGATTTATATTGGTATATTGTACTAGAAAAATATCCTCGATCCAATGCACTTGTCCGTAATCCCTCTACTTAATCTTGATTTTGTGCAATTTCAATTTAAAGCCAAGGACCTCACTCAATACACCGGAGAGTGCGGATAGGATTACCACCTTGATGGTTGTGAACAGATAGGGATTGGCACTGAGACCAGAGATCTTGAATGGCGTTTCCAACTCTTTCAGCAGATCAGCAGCCAGCTTGAGAACGCTATTTGAGACCATTAATTCGTCTTTCTTTTTGGGTTTTTGTTCGATTTGCAGATACAAATTGATTTGTTCGGTTATTAGCACAGAAACACTGCGGTATTTGTGCTGAATCTTTTGTCCGAGAGTCATAAAACGCAGCAAGTAAATACCAATGGTAATGGACCAAATCAAAGCCTCCAGAGTGAGATGTGTATGTAGGTGTACCGAGTCCTTAAGCCATTCCACGCTGAGAAATGCCAAAAGAAGAAGAGTTACAATAAACGCGGCCGACACGATGATATCAACAGACCGCTGGGGACCACGTTTCTTCAGGTAAGAGCGCACACTTAGCCACGTTTTAATATTCCGCACTTTATTCAACCGAAAGTGAGGAACATTCGACTTACGGGACCGCCTGGATGAAGTGAGATGTGAGAACAGTTTGGCATAAAGGAAACGCTGCTTAAAAGTCCGCTCGGCCACAGCAAAAATGATAAACAAGATGAGCGTGAGGCAAAGGCGCTGAATGAATCCCAAGGCCAAAACGGTGCGTACCCACTGAGCTTCGCCAAAGGCAAAATTTAATATAGTAAAGAACGAAGACGAAGATTTCTCCCACAATAATTGCGGCATATTAAAATAGCTGATTTCACTGGCCTTCTCGGCATCATTGCCAATTGTGATCTGCAATAGGGAGAAAAAAAACAACATTACTATTCGGGATTCCAATGTGTCCATATGAAGACTTACCACACATAGCCTACAGAATGTGGGTATGAGAGTAAGAAGAAAGGAGAAGACAACGCCTATATAAATGTAATCATTTGTCTCGCCCATACTGTCTACACGCTCTATAATGCACGAGGCAATCTCCAGAACCGAAAGCTGCGCCTTCTTGGCTTCACGCTGATCCCAAATGGTGCAACTTACTATTAGAGAAGACAAAGCAAAGATATGAGAACATTTCGATTTCGGATTTAAAGCCGGAAACTCACTGCGATCCAAACTGTTGTGGGGATTTAATATTGTAGTTGGGGTAACATCCAATTCGGGTCCGAGTTCTTCATCACTGTAATCCTGATGGCGACCATCCGATTGATCCAATTCGGAGGTATAACTGCAATCCTCACTATTGGTAGTTACACCTAGCCAATCAGTGGCCGAAGTGGTACAGTCTTGTGGGGGACTGGGAATGAGATCTATGGCATCATCATCACACTCATCAGATTCCTCACAGCTTGTGCTTGAGTGATTGCTGCGATTTGGCTTGTTATTTTGTTGCTCGTTTGCGGTTGATGGGTTAGTTGGGGAATTCGAATTGTTAACATTTAATCGCAAACGCAATTGACTTGATTCTCGCACCGGCGGAAGCTGACTGGGTTGCTGGTTAGGTACAATGGGAGATCCAGGCACTGCTCCAATCGCTGTATTGGGCAAAGGTGAATGATTGTTATCTTCACCGCTCGAGCTTTTGCCATTTAGACTCTCAAAACCATCGTCCTCGCCAAGGCCCAGATGGCGACGCGTTGCATATTGGGTTTGTGGCTGTGATGTGGATGTGCAAGGCTGTTCCAAAGGTGCTTGTTCATAGGTTTTATAGATCTGTATAGGCGTATGCCAATTTACATTTCGTTTCTTGGGACTTTCGGGTGCTGCTCCACCTGCTTGTCTGAGATCATAAAGAGGCTCCGATAGACTCTGGCTTTGATTTGTTGCGATTGGATGCGTTATAGTGGTAATGGCAGTTGTTGTGAGATAGATCTCTTCATCATCACATCGTTTAATAGTCACTGGAGGAGGTCTAACTGGCAATGGGACATCAATGTTGGCACTACTAACAATAGGAGTGGATGCAGATGAAACTTTGGCCATATTACTACGTCTATTGGGTAATGACATGTTACTACTAGGCTGTGATATATCGGAGTCCTGCTGACGAATACTATAAGATGATTAAAGAAAGATTTTTTAGTAAGATCATAATCTCCACAATGATGTTAATTTAACTAACCGGACAAACTTCTTGCGTCGTCTCAGTCTGGTTCCAGAGGATTTCTCATTGAAACTAGACAAAGAGAAACGCCTTAGTTTGCTTTTATTTGCCTTGCTACTAGATCCGCTAGCCCCTCCACTCGTATTGGTGGCCACAATTTGTGAATGAATTAGGCTAATCAACAGACTAAGTGCACTGGGTATGAGCAAGGCACTGAGTAAATCATCATGCTCTTCCGTCGAGTCCGTATCCGTCTCTTCCTTAATGGCAAAATTTGTGGCATTTGTTACATTAGTGGCACTTGCCACTTTCGTTTCATAGACCAGAGGAACAATGCGATTGCTGTGCAATATATAAATGGCCCAATTTATCAATTGGGTAATATAGAGCAACAGAATGAAGCCAAAGGCATTTGGCGTAGTCTGTTTGACCCACCATTGTGCATAAAGCGGCAACAATAGATAACGCAAAATGGCCAAACGTATAACAGTGAGCAGCGATTGCTTTGGCTTGGCCTTAGGAAATGTTGAACCTAACCAGATAAGAAACAAACAAAATAAACATTTATCATAAATCAAAGAAGTATTGCACTGATGGATACCTCTGACTAGATCAACATCGATAAGCTCGGTCTTTAGTTTCGTGTTCTTCAAATTGACGCTATTGAAGCCATCTAAGATACGCTGCTCTACAGTTTTCTCCCATTCTTGTTTATCATAGGTGCCGATTTTTTTCTGGTACCTGTAGAAAGAAAATACGACACTTTGTATAAATTTATATTAAATGAAGCTCCAACAATTGGCTCACCATGCAACAATTTCATCCAATTTCATAGTAGATAGTCACATAAAAGACGGCAAATTTCACGCACTGAGAAAAAAGATATAAAAGAATATGATTTCAGTGCAGTAAAACATGATAAATATGATTAAATAATTGATTCGTTAAATCGATTAAATATAGTTTAAATTATATGTATTATTTCCCAAGTAATAATAAGATTTTGCATACATAATTTTATTGAAATCTGTTTATTAATTTAATTTTGTATTTACACTTTGATCTTGATCTGTTTTTTAATTTAATAGTTAGCGCGAACAAAAAAGTTACAAGATTGTGTTGCAAATTTCCGAGTATTACAGGATGGCACCGCCCACCTATCAGGTTATTCAGTAGTCTTTGGTATTGGGAACTTCCAATGTTTGGATGTAGTGCAGGGGAAAACATTTGCAGCTGGTTTAACGGGTTTTTTTCTGCGCTAGCAAAACCAACTGTGTAGTGTAACTGTAAACGGTGCAATATCAGCTGATGACTTTCACCTTCGCATTGACACAAAATGCGATAAGAGGAACAGAAAGAGCTTAAGAAGCTCAAAACAATAAAAATTGCGGCGTAAAAGTATGATTTTTATGTTTCGATAGCCTTGAAGCATGAAAGCGGAAGGAACAGCTGATGGGTGTTGCTTATGGGGCGTGGGTGGGTGGAAATGTTTATACACACACGTACACTACACAGATACAGAGATATATGCATTTTATACATACATATGTATGTGAAAATTGTTGTTAGATTGTCCGATTGCTTTTCTCATTCTCTTGTTTGGTTCAAGGTGAATCCACTGAATCAATATCAATCTAGGAAGCAAATGCTATTGCCATCAGCATTTAATTTATGAATTACCTTACAATCAATCGATTTTTTCATACACAAAAGGGAGGATAGTCCTTTCGTGGTCTGTTTTCGACTCTATTGATTTTGACTACCGGTTGATTTTGAATGCACTGCAATACCGCGAACTGCATTTGCATTTGGGAAACCGAAAATTTGTGTGCTACAAAATAATTTATATGTTTAAGACCATCGCTAGAGTTGCCAACTTGATGCAAATGGGAAATACCAATTTTTTGAAGTTTGGTATTTTAGTGGGCAATCATTTAAAAAATGAGCGCGCTAAATTACTAAATGTAATTTTGTGCAGCCAGTTATTTTCATGATTGCTGTCGTTAAAAATCTTTAAGTTAATCAATTTAAATAACTAATTTTAAAGTTTTTATTCATACTAAAAGTTAACTTAAATCTTTGAGCGTTCAATTAATACAACTGGTATGCATATGCATATTTCGAAATCTAATATGTAAATAATTATAAGTAGAACAAATTTTCAATTTTGATTTTTAGTTCAATAAATTGTTCTATATTGTCTTAAGACAATTGTTTTTATAATCAATGAAGTAAATTTTTAACAAGAGTCAATCCGAATTGCACAATTTCTTTGTCGCTAACTTGACTTGCCCAATTTATCACCTTGCATTATCGATTGTTGTAACGGCGGCGTAATCGGTTTTTTATTTGCGCTATCTTAACTTTAATTTTTCTACTGTTATTTCTTTGAATAAAGTACATTTAAAACTATTTCTTTTTGTTAAACATTCACTGTATAGATATAGTTTTCTAATGGTTGATTATCGTAAAAGAATGTAAAAGGTTTGTAAAATTGATCGTCAAATGAAACGATTCAAAAATAATAATAAGCATTGTTTGTATTGAAAAAATTACCGTTATAAACTCTAAAATTAGTACACAAATTTATTTGTTGTTTATGTTTCCCTAACACGCTTTGCGTTTTAATTTATTCATTATTTGTTTTCGTAGCTCATTTCGTAAGACCACTTTCTATATATGTATACAATTGTCTACAAAATGCATAAACAAAGAATTGCAGCACAAAACAGAAATGACAAGTTGTCTCTCGATTTCGGTATTCTCTCGGTAAAATTTCACCACACTTGCACTTGGATCTCAGGGATTTTCCGAAAGCTATATACATACAGACACACTAAAAGCTGTACGAAATACAAGATCCCTAAAGCTCTTTGGCAAGGCCTCTTGTGTGGCACCAAATTTTCACCAAAGAATTTTCAGTTGCGAGCGGACCTCTGCACGGAGTGGAACCAAATCTAAAAAAACTAACAAAAAAAGCAAGAAGAGTACAGTCCGCGGAAAACGTTCAATTAAAAAAATAAGAAACATATATATATATTTAAAATCCCACATATAAATGTATATATAATCCAATTTTTCTCATATATATATTTTTGCCTGTATATACATACATATTTGCTTATGCATATGTATCAGTGTACCAAAGAAAAGAAAAGAAATAACTAAAAATAGTGCAAAAAATAAAATTATTTAATAACGAAAATAACCAAAACGACGAAAACGACGAAGCACACGCATGTTTGAGTAAAAAGTAACGAGTAAATTTCGTCCCCCGTTCGAAGACCACCGTTATTTCTGATTTATTTTTTTTTCTTCTCGATTTTGGTAAAGAAAGTCGACCCAATCGAAATTAAACGATGACTTTCACTCGATTAAAAACTCTGACATTGCTCGTGTGTTGTACATTAGTGGCACTCAGTTTTCCCGGATATGTGACTAGCGCTAACAATAACAACAAAAAAGGATCACAGCCATCAGCTGCCACACTCGAACCGGAGGCCGTCATCGAGGAGGTCAATGCCAAGCAGTTGGAGAAACTTTTGGCCGACAAGGATTATGTTGCTGTCTTCTGGTGTAAGTTTAAGATGAGAGCATGCCAGAGCGAAAGAGAGAGAAATGCGCAGATAGATATACATATATATATAGGGAGTGTGAAAGAGACAACATGCATATACATATAACGTATAAGTAACGGAACAGGTCCGGGCAAAGCATCGAAATAGTAACCGAGAGGAGAGTAGATGAAAGGAGAGCAACCAGACGAAAAGCCATATTATATAAAATTTCGCTAGTGAAAATTCTAAAAATTCACATACAAGTGAAAATATGTGAAAAATTCATTCGTACCAAATGTCTAAGATTTTCATTCGGGTTTTACGCTGTTTTTTCCCTCATTTTTTTTTCTATCTATCTTTTTTTTTCCTCCGTCTATTTTCTGTTCTGTTTATGAGTCGAAAATCGCTTTTTTGGGCTCTATGAGAAATAACCGTTTCTTCTCCCATTTGGCACGACAATTCGAATTCGAAATGAAAAATTACAGAAAGAAAGAGGGAGAGAGCCAGGGGAAAGAGACAGAGAAACAAACGAGCGACAGAGATAGTATTAGAAAAATAGATAGAGAGAGAAGAAACTTTTACTTACTTCCAGTTGGCAACCAAAAAAAAAAAAAACAAAAAAAAAGATATTAATAATGACCTTTTGCATTAATTATGAGATTTATTTATAACAATATATAGTTAAGGTTGACTATATCTATATATAAACATAAGTTGTCCATTTCAATGTCAAAGTTAATGCTTGAAATTTTCATTTTTATTCCCCACAATTGCAACCTCAATTTTGTGGCATTGGCGCCAATATTCCAAAAATAATTGTTGACAATCAACCAAACAAAAGATTTTTACTATATATATATATATATATATATATATAGACAGATGTGTACCTGTATATATAGACATATATGTTTAGAGGCATCTACGCAAATGGCAGCCAATTGATTTTTTTATTTGCCAATAAAATCGATGAAAAACTTTTCGTAAATACAATTCAAAGTTTCCGATTGCAACTGTTTATTATTTGAAGTAAAGAAGCCTTTTAGTGTTATTGCAAATCTTTGTGAAAATATTGAGAACAGAATCGAATTAATAGCCATATGGCTGAATGTTTATAACGCCCAAACACGAATCAACATAAATTAATTTAGAGGGGGGAAAGACAAAAAGATATATTCTTTATTTTAATCAGCTTTAAACTAGTCAGAACCAACTCATCAGAGGCAAACAACAATAGAATTTACTTAGCCTCATCAAATCGCCTAGGTACATGCATATACTATATGTATGTGTGTAGGCCCGATTCTAATGGGTTCTCTATATAGTACTGATGATTTGTAAAAACATCAAGACAAAAACATTTAGCCATCTTTTGCAATTCACATTTCCCTTAATGGTGGCTTCTCTATGAATTTTTATGAATTAATTTAGCAAAATTTTTGTTGGCACATTCACATTTCATTCTGAATTTCTTCTGGCTATGGTTGGGTTAAAATCACATCCTCTATGGGGTATGAATAATCGCTAGAAGAAGACGACATTGCCATATTCTTGGCGTCATCGGCCAGTTGCTAGTTGTCAATTGATGTCGGTATCTCTATATCTCTGTGTCTATATCTATATATCTATCTCTATTCTATGTATACCCTAATATTTTCGCATTTCTACATATTGCAGATGCTCGCAGTTGTGTGACCTGTGATAAGGTTTTAGCGGAACTCGAAAAAATCGACGATGACACCGACTCGTTCGGTGTGGATTTTGTTAAAATTAACGACAAACGACTAGCTAAACAATATGGCATCAAGAATTTCCCGGCACTCACATACTTTAGGTGACCCAATAGGCCGCAGCATTAATCTATATCGTCACATCCGAACTTATCCAATACCAATCTATCTATCAATATCATTTTCAAACAGAGAGAAGGAACCCATTATTTATGATGGCGATCTTATGGACGAAGAAGGTGTCCTGGATTTCCTTACTTCCCTCGAGGCCATGGATTTGCCCGATCGCATCGAAGAGGTCAATTCAAAAATATTGCAAAAGATCATCGAGGATACGGACTTTGTGGCCGTTCTTTTCTGTAAGTTCTATTCCTATTATCTAATATCTTAACTTATTCTATACAATATATTTAC